>OV743718.1:80544731-81931955 GCA_928272305.1 Volucella inflata
TTCTCAGTTTGGACTTTAGAGCACCTCAAAATTGACGAAAATTTTGTTTAAAAAATCATATTTTTAGATAGGGCGCATTTCCAAGCAAAGTGGCTTGGAAAATCAACACGTAATCAGAGAGAACCCAATGCAACATGAACGTAAAACTGTTTGGTGTGGTTTTTGAAATGACGACATTATTGGCCTATTTTTAATTCAAGACAAAATGGAAGAAGAAACGTCCATGAAGAGCGAGACAAAGCCATGATAACTGATTTGATTGCCAGCACTATATGGGGCAACGTGCCGCACAAGCCGTAAAACAACCGATTTACTGCGTACTAAGTTCAATATCCGTGTATTCAGTCGCATTGGTGACCGGGCTTGACCATCTCGGAGGTGCAATTTGAAGCCGTTGGACTTTTTTTCTTTGTGAAGTGCCTTTAAGGATCCATGCTATGCGAACAATCTAGAGATGATTTAGGAACTTAGAAACAATATAGATAAAGCTTTTCGTCAAAAAGGGACCGTAACCATAAAAATGCATCGAAAATTGGGTTGACAATATGGCCTTCTTCATTCAACAAAGTATAAATCGTTGAAAAATATTGAAGTGTTTTCTTTATAGCCTTTTCAAAAATAAACCAACAGATAGCCCACTCTTTAGTTCTCCAATTTCCCTAGTAGGAGTTCTAAAATCTATTCAGTGTTCTGACATTGGCATAGATGTTTGCATAGACCATCAACAGATAAGCAGTTGATTTCTGGCGATCTACTTTAAGGGCCATCTTTTGGTTAAATTGGGATAATTCTCCAAAATGAAAATTGAAGTATCTACACTTTGTTAAAGGCCACTTTGCAGCTGCTCAATTCTTTCCAACTGACCAGTTGGTTTTGGTTTTTTTTATACATATTTCCAAATCCACAACTCCGCCTATGAATCGTAAAATCTACCAAAACACCCCCTCATCGTTTTCAACCCCAAAAGTCAATACTTTTTATTAATTAGTGAAATGAAATGAAATAAAATGGCAAACCCTGGTTCTGAATTTGAAATAAAAATACGAACGCTTGCATGAATCAGTCGCTAGTCATTCAGCCGCAATTGATTCAATTACATAATTAACTGACATCGGCAGTTAGTGCGGTCGGATGATGGCAGCCACAATACTCATAACAGCAACAGTAACAACAGTGGCAATAGACAGTAGCAGCAGTGCACGACTCCCATCAACATTTATCCAGCCGATAAATGATTCGAAATTTGAACCCCTGTCAAAGATCATTCGAATAGAGGGAGAAACCAAGGGACGACCACTGACTTTGCGGTTTTGTGAATATTATTGTTCCGCCATAAATCCAGCGTAGCCATGAGCATTGTATCCTTATGCATGACAAACCAAAAAAAAAGATGAAAAAAAAAACAATAATACTATTCAATTCAACCGCATTTAGGAATACTATGGAGAGTAGACGATGTGCACCCTTAACCCTGATTTACTGATTTTTGTAGCGCGGCTTTTCAAATACAAATATTTACATAGCCTAGGCGGCTTATATGGGATTCGTCCGGATCTTGTCCTTAAAAAGCGCCTGACATGGATTTTCCCTTTTTTAATTGAAAGTAAACTACCTCGGCGCATAGTTTGCTCATCTTCTTTTTTATATTTCTTTGGCGAGCCTAAAAGACTGAAGAGATGGAAAAATTACTTGGCTGTCAATTTATCGAGATTCTAGATACTCGTACATTGTGGCGAGTGGTTAGTGGTGATTTCTTTTTAACACGCCGCAAAAGTTAATGTCGAAAACAACTGTTACAAAAGAAATCAATGAACTGGAATGGTGCCATGTCCTTGTCTAGAAGAGTAAATCTGTGATGTTCCATAGATACTTGGCTGAGTGTCCTTTGGGTGGTGCTTCTTGTCAATTTATCGCCTTTGCTCGTCCTCGAAGGCATTCAAGTGATTTAATATCTTTTGTCATTTACTTTGGTCCTGGCAAATGACATGGCAACATTGTCTCTTGCTCCTCTAATGACATTGTAGATTGTACAGAACAATGTGATTTATTTGGAATCGTTGTTGTCACTTTCCTCTGTCGCGGAGTAAATGTCAAACCACGAAATATGATACGAGTACTCGCACCTGTTGCGACAATGTCAGGGCTTCCCTGGATTATTTTTGTTACTTTTTTTTATATTCTATTTGAATTTCCTCTTGTTGTTGTCCTGACCAGCCATATGGATGAACAACATTCAATATAAAAGGACAGAGATACAGAATACACGTCAAGCCGCAAAGTGACGCTTTGCTAGTCCCTTTAGGTTGGAATTGTGTCGTTACGTTGTTTTGCGAATAAAAGATATAAAAACTCTGGGAAACCGTTTGGCTTGAAACGTATGCCGCCTATCTCTCCAGTTTTGGGGGAAGATGGTGGAGTGGTAGGACATGATATTCAAATTCGTCGTGTTGTGCGAGGCACCCTTTCATTTTGAAAAGTTTTCAGGGGACGGGATATGTGCGCTATTGGAATGTCTGTAGTACGAGCATGAGATATTCACAAAAAAAAAAACCAACGACACATTCAGATAGGGATACTCGAACATGCATGTCGGGCTTGGATATGGTTTGCTGAGATTTGCCATGTAGCGGAAATGTGTTAGTGGCTTAAGGGAGCAGACAATTCAACCGCAAATTGTCGGAAAATTGATAAAAATCTGCCACCAGTTGAAAAGGACGAATTTATTCCTTTTTTTTTCTTATACACTAGGAAGTTTTTTTTATATGTACAAGTATATCTCTTTTTGGTATTCTAAGAGCGTTTTTTGTCTACTGTTCTGATAGGATATGTGAAATTAAGTATCTCTTCTAGTCTTGTCCTACTTTTTTCCCCGGAAAATAATCTCGAACTTGATTCGGAACGAGCTTGACTGTTGAAAATGTTGGCAAATACAAAAACGGAAACAACACAGTGTTAATATATGAAATCGAATATGAGGGTTATGTGGGCCACGATGTGTCTTTATTTTTTTTTCCAATTTTTCCTCAAACTATAAGTCTATTATTGACAAGATATTCAAAAATTCACGGACTTATTGATTCAACTCGAAATAACTGCTTTTATTTTGGACTGAAATTTAATTGATACAATGACCTCATTCGAATATCCTTCATAGAACCGCTTGTATGAGTGAATAGGCTGATTGAAGTCTTAATTTTCTGGCTTGGTGGCATATACCCCATTCAAGGACAAGGGTCTAAATGTGTTCAATGAGCAGCCAATTGACCGGGATATTTTTTGCGCGATAAGATGAATCTAACGCGATGCGTTGCAAGTACCGCCGTCCGGTTGAAACCAAATATGCCCCAAGCCTTCTACTTTTAAAAGTTGGTGAACATGGAAAAATTTCCGCCTTTGATTGTAATCGACTGACGTCATCGTGACGTAATCGACAATTTGCAAAATACGCCACAGGGTCGTTCGAAAGATTCACAGCCTTTGAAAACGGCGCGGAATCGGAGACGGATAAATCCCCGAATTATCAAATGGACGGGGCCGGCCAGTCGCTTTCTGACACTTTGAATTGGAAAGGCTGTTAATAAAAACAGTGTGAACAATGAGATCAAGTGATCCAGATCAAATATTATCATTAAAGCTAAGAGTTGTGAGGTGAAGGACGGAAACTGTAAAATGAAGTGCTACACGGAGCAGATTCTTGAATAGTAGGAATATTCCTTTGGAGAAGCTAGGGCTTTTGAGGTTTTCAGGTTATCGAAACTGACGAACGTCATTTTTTAGATACTGGGGTAACTCAGGGAAGCCGACAATGCGTTAATATGTGTTTACTCCAACCAAGAACGAAAAAGGACGGCCTGCCTCTCATTATGGGCCCGGACGAAGCCTCTATCGATACCATTAAATCCAAGCAGAAACGATTTTGCTTCTTTAGAACATACCTTTTAAGTTTACCTAATTTTTACCAAGTCTGCATATAGGAAACTCGTATAGCTACCTACATCAGAGACTTTTCGTGTTGAAGCAAAACTTCACATAATATCCATACAGGAACCATGGGTGAGGAATTAAAGCTTATTGCAATGTGGTATTGCCTTAAGCACTCAAAAATCCCTACTCGTCAAATTATACAACTTGCATCCGCCATGATTGTCATCCCTTGTTGTCGCCATTATTCAAACACACTTCGATTATGCATTCCTAAACACATTGTCTAAGATCGGTGCCATCCCTGGACAGCACCTTTTACATTTTAGTATCTGACAGGTGGATGTCCTTCTGGCCAATATCGTTTTTACTCTTTCTCTTTCTGTAATTGTTTCTCACTTTTTCCGATTGGTTTCTTCAAGGCCTTTCGTGATTTTACTTTATCTTTCAATTGTACTCGTGGCAAGCAGTCATACTTACTGGACGTTGACTATTAAATACAAATTTTGTAAATTAAATTTAGAATCGAGTTTTTATTATTTCCCCTACACACATTATATAAGCAACCGTTTGTGAATAACTGAATAAACGGAATTAAGCAAAACTGTCTATACAATATTGTTTGCACGTATGTGCTTTCGGATTTAAAAAAGGTTTCACACCAGTATATGACGAGCGGTTCAAAAGACCGAGAACTTGTCTTCGTGTGCCGAGCTTAGTCTCACCACTTAAACTTGGACAATTTTGCAACCAGGATTTACTTTCTGCAGATATAAGCTACAAAACGAACGGGAATTACACGAATTTGTCGTTGTGTCTGATTACCTGCTTACAGGTGGTGGCTATGGCGCGATGGTTAGCTCATTGGACTATCACGTAGAGGGTCCGTGGTTCGATCCCCGGCATCGCCAACAATTTTTCGAATCGTCAGCACCCGCCGAGGCAATGGTAAATTCCCGAAAGTAAAATTGCTTATGAAAAAGCTTCTAAAGGAGTGCCGTTCAGTTTCGGCAATAAACTGTAGGCCCCGTAGGTCAGGAAGCTACGCCATGACCCATACCGGGCTGCCAGCGACAGAGTGTGTTTTTTTTTTGTGTCTGCACTTTTATATCACCTCCACCACAGGGGTCGGTAACCGAAGTCATTGAAAACTCTGATTCCAGGGAGATGGGACTTATCATATGCTGCGGCATTAGCAAATGCAAACTGAGAGGCAATTATTTTCAAAATTTCTTACTATTGTTTGACTTCGTTATGTCAACAATTTTGACTTCCTAATCAATCAGGTAATCTTATCAGAATTAGCTCATATCTACCACCTACTTATGAAGCTGCGAGTGAGCTGAGTACCACAACACGCCTTACCTGGCTTCTACTATCATTTGTGGTGTGCTTTACTTCCATTGATGGCTTCAAGTCAACTGGTATTGATGGCACATACCCTGTTAGATTACATAAAGGTATAGATCAGCTGCTGGTAACTCTGACGAGAATCTCCACTCCACTCAAAGCAAGGAAGAGAATGTACTAGTGATGGCTCCAAAGCCGACATTTTAGGATGCGTCTCTTTGAAGGACGTTAGAATTCACTCCTCGATGACAATGAACGCCTCAGTGAAGGTGCCAAAGCATTTGCATTTATAAAGATAACCGAACTGTGCTTACAACCCTGTTGAACCTTCTTACCACTTTCAAGCTAGTTCGAGAGTAGGTTCACGACTTCATTAAATTTAGTTGGCGGGTCTGATATCTCTAAACAGGAAAGAGTGCAGGCTGCCTCCTGACGTCGTTTCGGACATTAACCTTTTGTAAAGCTCTTAAGTGTGGGAATAAGTGATATAACATCCTGTGATTCTAGCTGTGAAAGTGATGGCGACACTGCGGAGTGAATGCCCGATCTTTGCTAACATCTAGCTGCAGGCACTCGAAGCTAACGTGATGGGTGCTAATATTGTAAGCACTTCAGCACCGAAGCCCTTACTCATCTTTGCTTGAAAGATGCATCGGCATCAGGTTGCTGATATTGGAAACACATTATGGCTCACCTTTCTACTAAAGACTTAGACATGGAAATATTAACTACACCTATACAAAAACTAGATCTGACATGTTTGTTAAGAAATTATCGAAGCGGCAGTCAAATGATTTTGGCTGGAAACGAGGTTAAAACAAAGTCAACGTTATCATCGAGAAATGATGAAAAAGATTTAAATAAATAGTAGTACTGTGGAGTGTTTGCTCTCATCTACCATATGATACTGGCATCTGTATTGAGAACAAGCAGAGATTCCCTATTCTTTCTGAAAAAAATCTCCTTCGACGAACCAGTACTTTACTTTACTTTATATTGTATAAAACCCTCTTTATGTGGGTTTTGTTGTATATTGAAGTTTAGGCAGAGTTTAAAAGCGAAGATTCAAATACAAAATTTACGGAGCTACGTGAATATTGTTAAGAAATTTCACAACCAATTCCCGAGATTATAAAAACATTTTGAAAGCGACACAAATGCTTTGAAATGAAGCTTGAACAAAACGCAGCTAGCTCGAAAAGACTAGTGAGATAGGTCTACTAATGGCGCTGTACCATAGAATTTTTAGAAGTATGTATTTGAGAGGATAAGTAGAGTCGCCTGTTACCGGCCGTTCCCAGTCTGCGGCCAACTTCAAAAAATCTCTGTAATAACGAAAGTATGGCGACACCTTTCTGCTAACAGTCTTAAAAGCATTCGTATTTTAACACTGTGGCGCTGGCAGCCCGGTATGGGCCATGGCCTAGCTTCTTGACACTCATTTGTGTTGCTCATGTTGTCATTTTTGTCACATCTGAGCGGGGCCTACGGTTTATCGCCGAGTCCGAACGGCACTCCTTATAAGCTTTTTCGTAGGCAATTTTGCTTTCGGGAGTTTGGTGACCTAGCCAGATACCGAACCCAGACTCTCTGCGTGATAGTCCAATGAGCTAACTATTGCGCCATCGCCATCGTCAGTACTATCCTTTGCAAAATTCAGCTGAACGTTTAAGCGAAATCTTTAGAGGTGAGTGTGCCTAAATGTTTTTTTTGTTTTTTTAGAGTATGCAAAACCTTAGTTATACTAAAATAGCTCATAGATGTGAACAAATATTATATTTATGGTTGATTTTAAGTGGGCGGGAGATGAGACACGCCAACTATGGGTGTTGCCTTTATTTGGCCCCCCTGGCCGACTATAGGTAACAGAGTTTTTCTTTTCTCATTTTCAGTGAAGGGCATAATATGAACATCTGGACTACTATAGGGCTGTATGTGCAAACAAAGTCGTTACAATTCTAAAATAACCACTATTCGGCCTCCTTTTTATAAAAAAAGGCTATAACTGTCGAAAACTGGAAACATGCGTCCTTACTTCGGCCCCTGTTAAGATTTTTGAGGATAGACTTTTTATCGCTCTGTGTATAGGCACTTTCATAGTTTAAAACTTATTTTTATATAAGTAATAGGTTGTTTTAAGCAACATGAGCCAGGTAACTAAACAAAAATGTGTCTACAAATCCAAAAAGGATTTGGCTCAAGCCCTACTTCAAATCCGCCAAAATAAAATGTCTATTAGGGAGGCCTTTAGGAAGTTCGGTGTTCCCAGAACAACTCTTCAGGATCGAGTACACGCAAGAGCCTTAGATGAACCTGGAAAAATGGGTTCGAGTATTGTTCTTTCGACTGAAGAGGAGTCAAAGATCGTTGGCCAAGTGTGGTTTCCCCCAAAGTCCCGAAGATCTTCTCAGAACGGTGCCAAGTACATTAAAAGATCACTGCCGTAAAAATCCTTTTAAGGAAAACAACCCCGGAAAAAAAGTGGTATTACAGCTTCCTGAAACGTCATCCATCCTTGAGTCTACGCACCCCTTAAACAATATCGAAATCTCGAGCTTGTATTACTGAGGAGGGAATAAGGAAGTGGTTCCGGGAGCTAGAAGAGTACTTAAGGGAACAAAATGCCGTAGATGTTATTGAAGACTCAACCAGGACTTTAAATGCGGACGAAACCTGATTAAGCATGGCGCCTAAAACGGGAAACGTACTTGCACCAAAGGACTACAAAAATCTCTATAAAATCAAGACATCCAATGAAAAAGAAACACTGACGGTCCTTTTGACATTCACACAGGCTGTGAAAAAAACTCTTCCTCTCATGGTTGTTTTACCCCCTACAAAAGATCACCTGGTTGGTTGAAAGTGATTGAAAGCAGCAAGCCCGATTGGGTTTTCGGGAAAACCGAAAGCGGGTGGATGAGGAGTGAAACTTTTTGTCAATATGTGAAGCAAGGGCTGGACGTTTGGCTCCTACAAAACAATGTCAAACGCCCAGTTCTCTTTTTTGTGGATGGACATAAGTCGCATATGTCAATGGAATTAAGCTGTTTCTGTAGCTCTAATGAGATCATTTTATATGCGCTTCCGTCCAGTACTACGCACATTATACAACCAGAGTATGTAGGAGCTTTTAAGGGTCTTAAATCAGACCATCAAAATGTTGTCAGTGAATGGCACAGGCGTCCTGGAAATAATGGGAATACGATTAACAAGAAAAGTTTTTGTCAAGTTCTTAGTGAGGTCCTCACATGCAAAGACAATACCACATTGATACAAAAAGCGTTTGCAAAATGTGGCTTATATCCTTTTAACTCCGACGCCGTTGACTATCCAAAGTGTGTGCAAAATACGTTGGAGGCTGTAAATCAAGCCGACAGTGGCGGGGCTTCTAGTGATAATGATGGAGTTTCTGAAGTCATCTCAGAGGAAAACTTTTTGGAAGCAAAACGACTGATAACATGCCTGAAAGATGACCTTAGATCAAAAAACATCGTTTACAAAGTTGTGCTCGATGTAATTTCTCAGGCCCAGCTAGCCTGGGAAATATTTAGCGCAATTCTGTACGGGAACAAAATTTGGCGACTACCAGCGATATAGAAGGCACATACCAAGTCGACTATGATGGCCAGTTGATAAGAATCCCTTCATTAGCACAGTCCTTTGACTGTGAAAGCATTCAATCTCCTCGAATTCGCTCTACCCACCGTCCAACAGAAATCTGTCAAACGAGGAGATTGACAGATATCTAAAACTAATGGACGAGACAATTAAACGGACTATGGACAAAACGGTACCTCGGTATCAATACACTGACAACGAAGACTTGTTCCGCAATTCAACTATAGATGCACTGCATCGACATAAAAGTAGACTATTGTCCAGACTGAAGACCTTGTACAGACAGTTTACTGACAGACATAGCCCGGAGATTATGACATTGAAGTCGTCGATCAAAAACCTCCAAACATTAATAAAAGAAAATTACAGGTCTTCTGTAAGTTTGTATTGGAACAATAAAATTCGGGCTGTAAACACCAGCAACCCGAATATGTTCCCGCAAATAAATAAAATATTTCGGAGGAAAGATCAAAACGACCTTCCATGTCTAAAAATCGCCCGAACGACTGACAACGAACGCATACTTTCAACAGCAGGCATAGATCCAAATGAGGCTATTGATGATGACAACTTCTTTGTGATCGAAGATCCGCAGGAGAAGGTCGAGGCTATAGGAGCGACTTTCCAGGAAGTGTACAAGACAAATGACATCATTGGTCTGAACCACGACCTGGAAGATCGAGTCCTTGTGCACAATTTCTACCTTCGAAATGAAATAATGAACTGGCGAATCGAGAACACCCAGTTCAGTGACGAGAACATGGCAAATAATGTCATCGCACATGAAAGGGAACAACCCCCGTTCATTTCGAAGGAAGAGCTTCAAACGATCTTCGACACAATTAGAAGTAAGAAATCAGTGGGAACCGATGGAATACCGAACATTGTGGTTCGACATCTCCCACTAGAAGCGGTGGACATTTATACCACCCTGTTTAACAATGCGATGAATAATGCACATTATCCAGCACAGTGGAAAACTGCGGTGGTACATCCCATCCCCAAAAGGGATAAAGACACCTCCAATCCGGCGAATGTCCGGTCGATCAGTCTCCTTCCAAACATCAGTAAGGTTTTCGAAAAAGTCATCAATAGAGTCCTGACTAAGTGGGTTGAGGACAGAAATATAGTTCCGGATAATCAATTCGGTTTCATAAACTGGTTTCTGATATCCAATGGAACAAAGCCAAGAAACAGTGCACTGGTGCCTGCCTGATTGACTTGGAAAAGGCCTTCGATACCGCATGATTTCTACAAGTTGAGCAGACTGGGCATTAGTAAACCACTGCTGTATATTCTTTTCAATATGCTCACAGATAGACAGTTCATCGTGAAAAATGGCGATATGACTTCTACTGGTACATTCAACATTAAAAACGGTCTGCAACAAGGTGCGGTTAATTCGCCAATCCTTTTCAACTTTCAGAAGTCGGAAACCATTCTGTTTAGGACGCCTCTGTCTGGGGCCTCTGCGGATACCAGAAAGAATTGGCGAAAGTTTCAGATCGTGGGATAACACAGGCAGCTCCTTGCTTGTCGAAATGTAGTCAGATACCTTGGGATCTGGCTAGATCAATATCTTCATTTTAACAAACATATAGATGTTGCTCTGGCCAGAGCCAGAGGTGCTTTTGCCCTTACGAAGAGATTGTTTTATAAAAGGCAACTCGATGCGACGGTAAAGGTGATCTGCTACATGGCCCTTATCCGGCCTATGCTTGTATTTGGTTGTCCCGTATGGTTCAACGTGAGAGCAAGTCTTTTGGAAAAGATTCGGGTGTTTGAGAGGGCTTGTCTTCGCCTATACAGAACACCAGAGTCTGAGTACATAAAATTCTATCCTAACGAGGTCTTGTACAATAGGGCGAACCTAATAAGAGTGGACAATTTTGTTATTAAGTTGATTCGAAGGCACATTGCAAGAGCAATGACCTCGTCGAATAACCTGATCTCGGGGGCTTACTACCCCAATAATATGTATCACGAGAGAGTTCGCTTTGACGGCTTTATTCCTCCAGAAGCGTTCCTCTACCTCGACAGAAAAGGTCTGATCCAGGATAGATTAGCGGTGTCGTTAATTTTCCACGTCGCTCGAACAGCTACAGACAGGCGACTCAACTACGACAGAGACGTCGCACACGGCAGTGCGGAGCGTCTCCGGTTTAGTAGGGCGGTAGGGAGTCGTGACATTAGGGATGTTGCTCGGCAGCACCAACAATTTTGGTGGCTTGCGGAAGAAGGGGAGGCTCCGTTGTCGAATTTCTCGAATACTAGTTAGCTTCGTTAGGGAGCAGAGTCGGCCTGCCTTATTTTTAGTTATGGCCGGCTTACATAGATTTAAGTAGGATTAGGATAGCTATAAGAAGAAAAAAAAAGAAAAAAATAAAAAAAACAGAGATGGGTGACTCTTATCTTGAATAAAAAATAATACTTATACAATAAGATAGTTTAAGTAGGCTAAGTAGCTGTATAATTTAGTTTGTAGGTAGCTATGTATAAGTTTTAGTCTCTAAGTTTTATAATAAGATTACAAACAAGTCCATGTACTAAGTTTTTAAAATAAAATTCATTTTCTTAGTTTTAGTTTCAATTAATGTAAAAAAAAAAACAAATAAAATACTGTAAGAAACGTCGAAAGACATAGATTAAGTGTTATGTTTAACGTAGAGTGCCCGCATGGGGCCAGGAAGTTAGAATAAGATAATTTTAATTTAATTAAGCTAATTTTTAAGCGTTTTTTTGTCCAGCTTGTAAGAATTCCTGAATTGAATTAAATAAAAATGCATTAAAAATGAAAAAAAAAGTGAAAGCATTCAAGGGCCTATTATACCGGAGGCATAACTGACAACATTTCACCTAGCCCAGCTGGTAATAAATATGGTTTATTTGTTTTTTTATTGCCTTGCATCATATCTACTTACCTATATATTTTCGTTCAGAGTCACTTAGCGAAATTTCTCCAATTGATGGAAATATCCCATTTTTTGATATTACGGACGACATGGTTTTGCAAGATATTTGCTCGCAAATTGTTGGAGAAAGTAAAACAGTCCGAATTGGAATTGTAGAAGATATTGTTCTTCAATTTTACTTTCAGAGCCTGTAACATCTTGCAAGGCTTCGAAGTCGTCTGAAATCGAAATCCGGTCACCTTTTGACAAGCATTTAGTTTATCCAAAGCCGATAAATAAAGCAAATGTAAAATTAAAAAAAGCGGTTGACATTGAGGAAAGGAAACTTTATCGGCTAATGAAAAGGGAAGAAAAGGCATGTCAGAAGAAGTCAATAGGTGCACGTAAGAAAACCATCCCTAAATGCCTAAAAAACATCGGATGTGACAGTTTAAGTCTAATAATTCATACCTCACATTGTTTATATTTTATAATATTCTTAAGAACCCAAGATTATGAATTGTGATAAATTTAAATTTTTGTTTTTTGGGATACAGTGGGCCGGCCACTGGCAAATTTTTGGTTTTTTCATAAAAACCAAATAGAATACAAATTTGAATAAAAATGTTAAAGTTATATGTTTTAAAATCATTACGAAAACAAAAATTAATATTTTGTTCGCAAACATTCACAGAAGCATTTTCCATAAAAGTTCTGTTAAGGGGCCGGCCACTAGCAACTCTACCCTATTTGTTGAGGATGTTTGAAAGGAAAAATTGTTTCTTGTAGATTTCTCGAATTTTCTACTGTACCTTGCTTAAAAAATCAATTTTTACCAAATTTAATCCGTCTAGAGTGAATTAATAGCCTAAAGCAAAGTCCAGGTTCTATGCTTCAGAACTTACTAATAGAGTTATTTTTAGAAAACTATTGCACAAAATTTCTTCAAAGTATTCATCAGATCCCCGCCTCTGAAAATCTCCTTTTCCATTGGGCGGGGCTCATTTCGATATCAAATTTCTCATTCCACTCTCATCGTGCACTTGTACTCACGTAGAAGATGCTTTTCTTTGATCAAAGGAATGCTAAGTTTAATATTTTTTTTTTTGTGTTCTTCTTCTTCTTCAACAACCTCCTTCATCTTCTTCCTATCGTTTGAGGATGAGAAAACTTCATCTTTTTATAATGAACACAAAAGGATAAGAGTTAGAGTCAGAACTACGGTCGCACTTATAAAGTGCGCGTATAAATTATCCTGCCACACAGAACCACCGAGTACCTATAGTTCCTTTGCTGATGTCGTCCTTAAGCACGTACCTGACAACGATGAATCCTTAAAATAAGAACCAAGGAACACACCTCTTTGAGTCATTATAGCGAAAATAATCGTTTTAATTAAATTTCCCTCCTGCACGAGAGGGTCATAATTTCGACGCCCTATAATGAGCTGTTATATGAGCGACTTACGAACTTTTAATTGATATCGAAAGTTTTAGTACTGCTCTGATAGAAGAAGTACATAGGTATACCAGGAAGAGTCGTGAATCTCTCCCATAGTTTCTAGCAACAGAAAAATCCCACAAACCAACGAAGAAGAGGCGAATAAATTTGAAAATAGAAGAAAAAAGAAATAATAAACAACACAAGGCTCCTAAATTAAAAATCAAAAGAAATCCCGCCCTTAAAATCACGTCGACATCATAATAAAAAAAGGACGAAGGAATTACAAAAAAAAAAAAAAAAAAAAATTAAATCTTGGTCGGGGCGTTAATTACACATAGACGAACATCCACACAGCCTCGTACAGAAGTCCTTCAAAAAATAAGTGTAATTCAAAGAGGACGACGAGAAAAATTATGCAAATACTATACTTGAGCAGGAGGCAGAAACAAAACGAAAAAAAAAAAGGAAAAATCCTTTCGTCCAAGATGTCCCGGCCGGCAGTGACGTGAAAGATGACGAAAGAGGGGGTCTTCAGTCTTTGCAAATAAATTTTATTAAAATCAAAAGAAATCACAAAGAACTAGAACACAGACGGACACAGGCCGCAATGAGAACGATCCAAGAAACTCATTTAGACAATCCTCTTAGAAATAATATTTGTTTTCCAGTTGTGCGACCGTGGGATCGCTTCAGCGGTCTTATTCTCCACCAAACGTCACACGCAATATGGCCGTGTGGGAACGCTAGCATCCTCACACTTGCCAACAAATAAAAGGAAGAAAAAACTTGTCATCATCTTGTGGACGTCCGTCGCGTTGGTTTTGCATATTTCAAATATCACCCGGAAAATTGTCCTCAAAAATAAAAAAATAATAATAATAACGACGACCAGGACCAGGACCAGGACCTGGTTTAGAACAGCGTTGATGGCGACAACGACAAGGGGTTTTACGAAGACAGCTCAGGAACTTGAAGGTGGTGGTGAGGGTCCTTTAAATGAACTAAAAATTACGTTCCTCAGATTATGCAAATGGGAATGGAAATTTTTGGTAGTACGAATATTTTTCGAAAAAAAAAAAATAATAATAAAACGGAGACAAACTTTTTCCTCAATTCGATTCAAGTCTTCCTTGTTTCGTTCTCTCAGAAACAAGGCGTCCAACTTCAAGCACACCTTTTAAAGGAGACAAAACTTTCAGCTTAGGTCCAAATCAGTTGCGGTTACCGTTACCATTAACGCTAACGTTACCCTTGCTGTTGTGTGACAAATTTTGATTGACAAATCAAAGTGAATGTCCTTATCATAGCTCATACTATCGTTCGCTAATATGCTGCCAATAGAGAGACAACTGATTCCCTGGGCAAAGGAAAGATTTAATTAAAAGATTCAACCCTTCGGTAGCTGCTGGAAGTAAGCTCATACCATTGGTGTGTATGGGGTGTATGGCCCTGCGGACCCCATTTTTCTAAAAGTTTCCGAACCGGAACGGAATTAGAGTGCCGCAGGTAGGGTTGGCCTACCGTTTTTTTTTTTTTTGTTTTTTCCCATTTTGCTCCCCGACTGAGGGTGTTTTAGAAAAAAGGGTTCCATACCAGAAGATGCTTGTTATTGAAGTACCTTACCCTGTTCTAACCCTTCAGTGGATTTGCTGTAGTATCTGTATGTTGTATTCGTATTTTTCGGTGATAAACGATGCGATGATAATTCTGCGGTTTATTGTGAATGCGGCTAAGCGATGAGCGCCCGGTGCGGTTGGTTGTCATTCTTCGTGTACGGTGCGGTGAGGTCACAGGGATCAAAAAGGATCAGTGAGTTTGATATGCAGATTTCTTTTGGTTAAGGGATGTGGGAGGGTTAGTGTTTTGTTCAGCTTTACTGCTCTTTCATTCTAAAAAGGCGTTTTACATTATTTTTCATCGTCCGTGATTCTATCTATCATCGCTCTATCATCACCGCCATCAATGTTAGCAACGTTACCGTCGTCGTTGTCGTTGTTGTTGTTGTCATCATCCATGTCGTTATCGTTGTCGTTGTCGTTATGCGTATTGAGATGTTGTAGTTGGAAATATTTTTATTGAAAGGCGACAGCCCGTGAAATGATATGTCAATCCCAAAAGTGCACTTTATTCATTGGAGTGAGTAGGTAGATAGTAAGTCGTATGCCATTGTGTGGGATAAGCACTTAAATAATGGAAATTAGATTGCGTGGATGTTTCGGATAGTAAATGGTTTAGATGTGTGAAATACTTTATGGAAAATTGTAGGAACTTACAAACAAACATACCTATCAACCTTATTTTGTTATGTCCAATGGAACAGATCCAGAATGACGAACAGCTAAAGACCACAAAACTCGTAGTGGGCTTAGAGTTTTAAGGGAAAAGAGTCAGCTACTGATCAGAAAACTTTCTTTGAAATGGCTTGTGATTTTGCTCAAGAAATTGATCTGAGAACCAGTGGAGAGAAGTTTTCCCTTTTCTACTGTAGGTATACAGGCAAAATCCAGACGAGACTATGCCACAACTACTGATCGTTGAAGCTTGAGTGACATACGATAAAGAGCTTCGAATTATGCAATTTTCTAGACAGTTAACATCTATCAATCTAGTTCTGCACATAATTCTTACTCCTCTGAGAACACCGAGACACTTTACGTTATCATACAGCTACAAATGGGGTCATTCAAAAATCCCACTCAGAAAGCGAATGAAGTTCAGTTTCAAGAGAAATCCCAAATCCGTCATCACATTCGGTCGAAGAGATTAACTACTGAGAGTTATATCGGCATAAATACAAGTCTCTTGGGTCAATCATAGTATATTATACTTTAAAAATTCATTTTTCACCAGTTTTTAGATGCCGCTTGGATGCAAACATCTTTTTCGTTGGCTAGCTTTCATGGTTAATCTCCTGCTCCCTGGTGGCAATACCTTTTCCATTTGCCCCCAGTACTTATAGAAGTTACCAACATCTATCATCAACGAAAGAAAACCAAAAGCATTTGATAGCAAAAAGATTAAGAACAGTGTCGGAGACAGAACGGAGCCCTGTGGCACATCAGTAAACATTTTGTGATTATCAGACTTGAAACCATCCAAGATAATTTGAATTGAACATTCCCGAAGGTTATTTCTAGTCTATTGGGATAAGAATCCACGCATTTTCGACAAAAGAGCCTGATGCAAAGTTTTGTAAAATTCCTTGGAAATATCAAGTGCAACTATTTAGCCTTCGCCATAATAGTGCAGACTTTGGTTCTACTTTTCAGTAAAACATGAATATGTCTGATGGTTTATCAGCGCTTCCATGACTTTGGAAACAAGGGACGTAAGTACAATATGTCTCTAGGAAGAGAGAGAAGAAGATTCGCTGGACAACAGCTCTAATAAAGGAATATTGGCACTACATCGTTGCTACGTAACTTCAGATCAGAGAAATCTGAAAGGCGGCAATCTACCTGTGTTTCACTTACTGCCAATGCCAAAACAACTGCCTTGTATTTACAGATTTGAACGATTGATTTTAGTTGAGAGAGCTTCTGCATCTCTATTTTTTTTAAGCACTCTGAAACCAATAGCGGACTGATCTTTTTCGTTCCTTTTCGTAAAAATTCACAAAACCCAGAAATCGTGCTTTTTCGAAACGTCTCAGCAGTACATGATAAGGCTCAGTTGTAACCAGTTTCCAGCTAGAGTACACTTGTTCAAAGGGTTTAATGTCCTTCGGCCTTGACAAGACAATCAAAAAGGACTATTTCGCGTAGCATACTTCTGTACTTTCAGTGATGAAAAATAGACTCGAATTAAAATGACACACTTTGGATCTTAACTGAAATTATGATTCTAGAACACAATGTTATCAGAGGGTGGCTTTTTGTTTTACTGTGGGAGGTACTATTGGTACATGAAAATCAATCAAAATTTTGTTATTAGATTACTAAATCGTGGTGTACTTAAACGGTAAGATAAAAATATAAATAAATAAATAAGTTGTAAGGGAAAATAGTCCAAAGTGGCGAACAAAGGAGCCTGTGATATTAGACATTTTCAACCGACTCCAAAAAATGGTGGTTCTCAATTTGGCAGTATTTTTTTTTTTAAGTTTGTTACAACTCGGTCATTTGTAAACCGATTTGGAAAAAACTTTTTTCATTTGAAAGAATATACAGTACAATCTCGTTGATTCGGACACTTGTTAATCCGGACAACGCGGTAATCCGGACACTCAATTGTTTTCTATTGTTAACTCTGTAATTCGGACAGTTGGCTTATTATTTACCTCATGAATCCGGACAATTATTTTTTCTTATTCTTTTTTATCTGCTATTTCTACGGCGATTTTCCGGTTTCATAATTTAACAGGATATTCCTATGGAAAAAAAAGTTCTATCTCTTTCTTTTACCAATGTGTAATGCAGACTATCCGAAAAGTATTTTGTGTCGCACACGTCAGAAGTGAAATAAAAACGTTGAACCAATTTTGTTTTTTTAATTAATAGTGTTAATTGCATTGAATATCAATTATGCCACCCATAGTTAAGAAAAAACGTACGTTTTTAAAAATTGACAAAAGGAAAGAAATTCTCAATAAATTAGATACAGGAAAGACACTTCGTCAACTGGCAGATGAGTATAATGTGGGCAAATCTACAATTTCCTACATAAAATTAAATGGATTAAACATTTAAAAGTAAAATCGTCAAAATATTTCGAATATAATAGAAACATTCATTTGTTTTTTTTTATGCAGTTATATTTCCAAAATGGATGTGGCCTTGGTAAGCGCAAAACTATGCGATCTGATACTCAGCAACTCATGGAAGAACGCCTGCACAATTTGTTTTGTAGATAAAAGTCATTAGAATGTACCGATTTCTTCTGAAATCATGAAGGAAAAACAAATATTCTGTTCGGCAATTCATGTACCACAGACAGAATTTATGGCTAGTATCGACTGGCTGAACAATTTTCGTTCACGATATGGAATAAAATTTTTCAAAATATCTGGCGAGAAACCGTCTAACAATCCCTTTACTGTGCAATCATTCATTGAAAAGCCACGAACAAAAATTGCAGAAATTGGCATTACACATTCCCAAGTCTATAATGCGGATGAAATTGCGATCTTTTGGAGGAATATGCCAGAAAAAACGTTAACGTTGTGTACCGAGAAACTCGCACCAGGGCGTAAAATCGGTAAAGAAAGAGTAACCCTATTAGTTTGCTGGAATGCAACAGAAGAGCATAAACTTAAATTAATGATGATCGGAAAAGCCAAGTTTCCAAGGGCGTTTAAAAAAGTAAAACTACCATTAGAATATGAAAATACAAAAAAAAATGCTCGGATGATAGAGCTACTGTTCAAAAGTTGGCTTACAAATTCGTCTGCCAAACAAATAAAACGATACTTAAAGGAAAAAAACTTGCCAGCTAAAGCACTTCCATTGCTAGACAACGCGACTTGTCATCCATATTCATTATTCAATATTGTGGATGAAGGTATCCTTAAGAAATGTTTCAAAAAAATTCTTTATGACAAAGAATGGGATTCAGATGATGACCCACCTCATGCATTGTTACGTTCCAAAAGCTAAACGGAAATAGCTGTTTTATTATGACTATGATCAGACTAAAGAAGATGATTTCGATAACAGTAGTTGCGATGAAAATGGAGTTGGAATGCAAGACCGAAAAATTTTGCATTTTGAAGCTACATCTGCTTTTAAAACGTATATTAGCAAGATTTTTCCGCTGGGGATATTTTAAAACTTGTCGACCTGAGAGATGTTGCATATAAAAAGAAAGCTTCGATAAAACTTCGACAAGTAAAAATTACAAATTTTGTTCAATAACATTAAAAATGTTTATAACATATACTTTACTTTACTTTAGGTGGCGCTACAGTCCGGGGTGGACCTGGGCCTCAGTCAACAAGCTTCTCCAGCCAGCTCGATCCCTGGCTGGCTGCCTCCAGTTTCGCACGCTAAGTTGGCTGAGGTCCTCTTCCACTTGCGTGCGCCACCTGAGTCTTGGCTTTCCTCTACTGCGCTGTCCCTCGGGAGCGGATTCGAAGACTTTTCGGACCGGAGCATTAGTGTCCATGCGCTCTACATGACCCAGCCATCTCAGTCTTTGGATCTTCACTCTTCTGGCTAGGCTCATGTCGCTGTACAGTCCATACAGTTCGTCGTTGTATCTCCTCCTCCACTCACCGTCAATGCAGACGGGACCGAAGATCGCCCGAAGAATTTTTCTCTCGAAGCAACCAAGAACACCCTTATCCATTTTTGATAATGTCCATGCTTCTGCGCCATAGAGCAGGACCGGGATTATTAAGGTCTTATAAGGGGAGACTTTTGTTGTCCGAGAGAGGGCTTTGCTACTCAATTGCCTTCTTAACCCAAAGAAACAGCGGTTGGCTGTTCGCTTGATCTCAGCGCTGGTGTCGGTGTCTGTATTTATAGCGGAGCCTAGGTAGACAAAGTCCTTAACTACCTCAAAGTTATATCTTTCGAGGGTGACGTTCTGTCCGAGACGTCGGTGTTGGTTGTCACTTTTGCTTGACAGCATATACTTGGTCTTGCCCTCATTGACCGCTAAACCAATTTTCGCCGCTTCCGTCTCAATACTCGCGAAAGCGCCACTGACATCACGCTGCTTTCTCCCGATTATGTCAATATCGTCGGCGTATGTGAGTAATTGGACGGACTTTTGAAAGATAGTGCCTCTTGTGTTTGCTCGTGAGTTCTGCACTATTCTTTCAAGTACGATGTTGAAAAAATCGCATGACAGCGCATTGCTTTCTGGACATCAAAGGTCTCGGTGAGATCTTTACCGACTTTGATGGAGCAGCGTGCATTCTCCATCGTCATCCTGCACAGACGGACGAGTTTGGCAGGGATGCCAAAACTAGACATTGCTCTATATAGCTCGTCTCTATAGATGCTGTCATACGCGGCCTTAAAATCGATGAATAGGTGGATATGTGGTTTGTATCGATCTGAAGCTCATGGGTCTTCTCCAAGATCTGCCGTAGTGTGAATATCTGGTCGATGGTGGACTTTCCTGGCCTGAAGCCACACTGATATGGACCTATCAGGTTGTTGACGAACGGCTTCAGGCGTTCACACAATACGGCGGATAAGATCTTATATGCGTTGTTAAGGAGACTGATGCCTCTGTAGTTGGCGCAGTTCAGAGGGTCTCCTTTCTTGAGAATCTGGAAAAAATGCTGAGGTTCCATTCATCGGTCATACTTTCGTCCGACCATATTTTACAGATGAGTTGGTGTATGCTCTTTACCAAGTCATCGCCTGCCGCTTTGAAGAGCTCGGCAGTCAGGCCATCCGCTCCAGCACCTTTGTTGGACTTAAGCTTCGATATGGCTATCTTCACTTCATCCAGGTCGGGTGGACGGAATTGTTGGTCATCATCGTCCAGGTTGAAAGGTTGATTCTGCCTGACAGCGGTATTTGGTCCGTCATCGCCGTTATACAGTCTGCAGAAATAATCTTTCCAAATCCTCAGCATCGACTGCGATTCTACTACGATGTTCCCTTGTTCATCTCTACAGGCTTCGGTTCGAGGTTTGTTTCCGCGGCATGTTATTTTTACCTTTTGGTAAAACTTCCGAATCTCATGTATGGAGTAGCATCTCTCAATTTCCTCGATCACGCGCTTCTCATGCTCATTCTTCTTCCTCCTGAGAAGCCGGTGCTCGTCTCTCCTCTTCCGCTGATAGAGCTCATGAGCAGCTCTGGTCTTTCTAAGCAGCGCCGCGTTATATGCATCTTGCTTAGCTGCATGTGCTTGCCGGCATTCATCATCGAACCAGGGGTTTCGTTGTGGTGGACGAGTGAAACCCAGCACATCAGAAGCGGCCTCTCTGATGGCGTTTTGGCAGTGTTTCCAATGGTCTTCGATGCTTGATGCTGGCGGCATTGGACCTCTTAAGAGATTAAGAGACACACGATCGGAAAAGGACTTGGCTATCTCTTGCGATTGTAGTCGTCTGACGTCGAATTTTCTCACAGCATTAGTTTGTCTTGGCGTAGTTTGGGATATCCGCACCCGTACCTTGGCTGCAACAAGGTAATGGTCCGAGTCGATGTTGGCTCCTCGGAACGTACGGACATCCATAATACTGGAGGAGTGTCCTGCGTCGATCGCAATGTGATCAATTTGGTTGACTGTTGATTGATCAGGAGTTCTCCAAGTCCCCTTGTATATGTCGAGATGTGGGAACCGCGTGCTAGCCATGACAATGTTTCGCCCCGCCGTAAAGTCGATTAGCCTGAATCCGTTATCGGAGGTGGTGTTGTGCAGGCTATATTTTCCGATTGTTCCACCAAAGATACCTTCTCTTCCTAGCTTTGCATTAAAATCACCGAGGACAATTTTGATGTCATAGCTAGGGCATTGCTCGTAGGTCTTGTTGAGGAGCTCGTAGAAGGCATCCTTGGTGTCGTCATCTTTCTCCTCTGTGGGGGCATGCGCGCATATAAGGGTTATGTTGGAGAATTTAGCCTTGATGCGGATTGCTACGAGCCGCTCGCTCACATGCCGAAAGCTGAGGTCTTCTCGTCTTAGTCTGCCTCCGACAACAAATCCGCATCCAAATAATCGCTGCTTTTGCCGTCGATATCAATTGCCGTAGTAGATGTCGCAGTTTTTCATCTTCTTTTTGTCCGGCCCATCCCATCGCATTTCTTGGATGGCGGTTATGTCTGCTTTGCAGCAGTCTAGGGCCTCCGCTAGTTGCTCGGCTGCACGTGGTCTATTAAGGGATCTAACATTCCACGTTAGGACCATTTTGAGTGCCCCTAGGACGAGGGGTCGGTTACACCGAAGCCAGTAACCTGTTCCGGGATGTGAGCGCTGCCGTTGGCCCTTATAGGGCTCGTCCGCCACCATCTCTTTTTCAAGACCCTGAAAAAGTCCTGGAAATCCTTTCCGGCCTGAGCTCCAAATATGTCGGAGTAGCCCGGATAAGGTCTTGTTTTGTTTTTCCTGGTTAATGGCGCACGAAACTCGCCATTTGCCCCCTTCACTTCGCAACCTCTAGTGAGATTCCCAGATGGCGCCACGGGGAGGCGTGAAGTAGGACTTATTAGCAGAGCTGCAAGATGTTCGGCTGCAGAGGTTCATTCTCGTCATTTAAGGAACCAGCACCTGTCGGAAGATGCTACTTCTACGAGGCCTTATACTAATCGTTGCCTTCCATATGTTTATAACATATAGTACATATAAAATAAGAATAAATAAATAAAGGTTTAAAAAAACGGGTTCAGCAGTAGCACTTTTTTACTTTTTCACGCTAATTTTATGAGTCTCGGTAATCCGGACATTTCGATATTTCGGACACTGCCTGGTTTTTAATTGTCCGGATTAACGAGATTATACTCTACTTTCAGATTGTTCCCTTTTTTTCAACTTTTTAGTGGTGTTTGGGATTGGAGGATAGTTTTTGGAGCCGTTTTTTTTTTTTTTATTAAAATTGTTTTTTTTTCCGGCTTTTCAGTGTATGGCCTGTGAATCGAACCTAATACCAAAGACGATTAAGTGATCGATATTCGTCCTAAATCAATGGATTTCTACGGGGCTTAAGTTGACTGTGGTCTTTTAAGAAATCGTAGTAAGCGTCAGTGTGTTGTCAATGAAGTCCTGGTTTGTTGTCCTCTGTTTTCAATTTCGAAGCAATTTCATCTTCGTTTCGAAGCCAAAAAGTTGAATTAGCAGAGTATGTATTATTTTTTTTAGGTAGTTCTATAACTACTGATCTTCTAAGATCTACTTAGATTGCAAACACCGTGTACTCTCTTTGTACAATAACATCTAATGCACGAAGCTCCCATGTCTTCTATAGTCTTAATACTTACTCATAAGCTGAATATCTTCTACTACAACTTTCTTTCTTATTTATCCTGGCTTGAATTCTCAAGAGGATTTTTTGTTATATTCTGTTTGCTTTGATTGGACAAAAATGATTTATATTATAAAGAGAGTGATTAAGATTTGTGCAATGAAGGAATTCTTTCTTTGTTTGTTAGTTAAACAAAACTAAAAAAAAAACCCTTGTTTCCGTCCGTGTTCCTGGTTAAAAATAAATTGTATTGCCTGTTATGCTGGAAATAGTCAGTATTCAATTCGGCAGTTTTGTTTTTCAATCACTTATGAATAGTCAAATATGTATGCAGATATCTGAAATAAGCGTACTTAAAGCATACGGATAGGATTAACAGTCACATGTGGCATGGAAATGCTTCAAATATTAAAAACTGCATACGATGATGAGCGCTTTTGTCAAAGCAAGATATTTCAAAGTTAAAAACAGCTCCCAGTCTTCAGTCGCCGGCCGTGAAAAGAATCCCCTCCACTTCCATAACGAACAAGAATGTTGAACATGTGCGACTCAGTTTTTCTTTTTAATCCACCAGACACACTGAAAATATTGGAATATTACCTGAGGACTTAAGGAAGCACTTACAGCATTTTATCCGAAAACCTTAGCAAAATTAATGAGAAATGTGCGAGGTCCGTTCCACACACGCTAACAGATTATCCAAAATAACGACGTATGGATGCTTTTTTGGATGAAAATCACTTGCTGTGACCAAAAAACTTGACAGATCTGGCCTCGGTGGAATAATTTGTATTTTCTAAGCTGAAGGCTGCAATGAGAGGCGTTTTCATAACGTGAAGGCTATTCAACGAAATATTACGAAGGTGCTGTAAGGCACTTTTAGAGGCCTTCCAGAGGATGTACGGCTGGGCAAAAATCTGAATATGAATAGTGGGTTTAGGTTTTTTTTTTTTTTCAAAATATAAGCAGGCCCAGAACTTTTTAACAAGCTATGCATAAATATTTTGCACACTGCTAATTGGGATCCTACTATACTCCAAGTAGATGAAAATAAAGTTATTTGATTGAAGGATACAAATCCAAACATTGTTACTGCTGTACCTTTATATTAGGGTAGCGATAGTTTTTAGAAGGTCAAAGCATGAACTGTTTTCGTAGTTTAATCCTTCAGGGTCGCTGTTTTCAGTCTAGAAGACATGAGTTTGTAATGTCCCCGAATGCTTAGATTTTAACTGAAGTTTGAGGTTTCTCTTTTCTGTATAGCAGGTGGCTAGAACACGGGAACCTCTTTCGCAAGATGAGGCAAAAGTAATGTCATATTGTGAATTGGCTGTTATTTTGTTAGGAATAAAAACAAATTGGGCTCTGATTTCACGAAAAGTTGATTTTAAAACGAAACCCCTGGATTAATGACGAATACCGCAATGCATTTCTGTAGACTGTATAGCGGCGATGACGAACCAAATACCGCTGTCAGGCAGAATAAACCTTTCACCCTGGACGTTGGAGATCAACGATTCCGACCTCCTGACATGGGTGAAATGAAGATAGCAATATATAATTTCGCTTTGTCATTCATTAAGTTCAGACGTGCTTAAATTTCGCTCCGCTTATTTTATTTTCATTTATTTTTCCTGCCTAATTTGCAATAATTTCGCACAAGCTATTTCTCGGTCATCGCCTTTGTTGTTTATTGAATAAAAGTGCCTAATAACCCAATTCTCATCCACCGCCCTTTGTATTTTGCTGACTCGATTTGTTTATTGAGTAAAATACCCTAATAATATTAAATTTAAACCAATTCTCATTCACTGCGTCTTACGTAAATTGCGCCTTAACAAATGATCCAAATGCTGTTATGGTGATCTGCAGTGGTCTTTGTTGCAAGTCGTTCCACGCCCTATGTATTGGCTTGAGTAAGAGATCCATCGCGTATTTAAGGGACTTTAAAAACAACTTTTTGTTCTATTGTGATGAGTGCAAGGATATAACTCAGTCCCAAATCTTGCTTGCTATTAAGTGTCTCAGTGATTCGGTCAACAATTTTGCGGCGGACAACAACCATGCATTGAAATCGATTCAAAATCAATTCACCAAATATGATGACATTTTAAAAACAGTTGAAGACTTATCAATTTCCCTCGAACAATCTGCAAGCTATAATAAGAGTCAATTTAGAAACTTATCTATGCAGTTGGCTCAAAATAGTGATTTACGGACATGTTACAGACATCTTCTTTCTAAGTTGGATAGTTACCATCCTCCCCTTTCTCTTACATTGGCGTATGACAATGGTCTTAATCGCGCTTCTTATGAGTATTCTTACAGTTTTAATTTTCATAGGGCTAACTATGCCGAATTGAATAACCTTCTCAGTATGGCCAATTTTGACTTTCTTTACGATAATCCCAACCTCACGGTTAACGATGCTCTGGCATCCTTCTATACCGAAATTTTCAAATGTCTCTCCCAATCCGTACCCTTTTTACCCAAAAAGAATCCCTCATCATCATAAAGAGTTGCGATCTATTCGTAATAAGAGAAAAAAACTCTGGCGTACTTACTTAATATCGCGTTCCGACATCGATTTTTTTTACTACCAGTCTGCCCAAATAAATTTCTCTGTACTTTGTCAAACTCTATATGACAACTATTTGAACCAAATGGACCGCACACTCATTTCCGACCCCAAGCGGTTCTTTCAGTTCATCAAAACTAAAAGTAAATCGGATAACTATCCATCATCTCTGAATTTTCTAGATAAGTCATCGGGCGATCCCCAAATTATAGCAAATCTCTTCGCAATTTTTTTTAGCCAAGCGTTCGCTACCCATTCCCAAGAGCCAGACCACTCTTACTTTTCCTACTTAAATTGCTGTCCACAAACAACTTTAGAATCTGTGTCTATAACTTTAGAGCAAGTCAAAGAAAAAATAATGAACCTCAAAGATGATTATTCTGCCGGCCCTGATGATCTTCCCCCTATATTTTTAAAGAAATGTGAAATGCACCTAGCCCAACCTCTTACAGCTCTCTTTCAGCTTTCTATCACCCAGGGATTATTTCCCTCGACCTGGAAAAGGTCATTTATTATTCCCCTACATAAAAAAGGCCGAAAAGATGATATTTCCAACTATCGACCAATTGTTAAGCTGTCCTGCATACCCAAGCTTTTCGAGAGCATTATTTATGACACGATGCTTTTTCATTGTAAACCTATTGTTTCCCAAAACCAGCACGGATTTCTCAAAGGTAGATCTACGACTACCAACTTAACGGAATTCGTATCAAGCACTTTATGTGCACTGGAATCTGGAAATGAAGTTGATGTGATTACCACCGATTTCAGCAAAGCCTTTGATAGGATTTCACATGATATAATCCTTCTGAAATAAAAAGCTCTTGGTTTCCAAATAAACTTAATAACATGGGTTCGATCATATTTAAATGAAAGACAGTACTATGTTTTATTCAGGTCCATGATTTCTGACCCAATTAAAGCCTCCTCTGGTGTCCCTCAATGCAGCCACCTTGGCCCCTTACTATTCATTCTGGCCATTAATGATGTTGATTGCATCATAAAAAAATCATACATATCTGTTTACGCAGACGATATGAAAATCTTTAGATATATATCTTCTTCCTCAGACAGCCTACCACTGCAGGAAGATCTTGACAGATTTTGTACTTGGTGTCAGAAGAATTTTCTTGAGCTTAACGTCAATAAGTGTCAGGCTATAACGTATTCCCGTAAGCGGCCCCCGACTTCACCTCGCTGCTATCTAAGCTTTAATCTTCCTGTTCCCTTAGTGAATGAGTTGCGGGATTTAGGTGTTATCTGTGATAAGGAACTCAATTTCCGTTCTCACATTGATAATATAATAAAGAAAGCCAACTCTGCCCTCGGCTTCATCAAGCGCTGGTCTAAGGAGTTTTCCAATCCTTATGTTACTAAATCTCTTTACATAACCTTTGTTAGGCCTCTTCTTGAATATGCAAGCCAGGTGTGGTCACCCTACTACAGAACACACATTCTCCGAATAGAAGCTGTTCAACGTAGGTTTTTACGATTCGCTTTACGTGGTCTTCCCTGGGATGATAGCCAAAACTTACCACCTTATACTGATCGGCTGAAACTTATAAATTTACAACCCCTTTCTATACGTCGAAAAATTGCCGACATTCTCTTTATTCATCAAATTTTAGTTGGTAATATCGATTGTCCTTCCTTACTTCGACTTATTTCTTTTAATACAAACCCTCGCACTCTTAGGTCTGTGCCACTTTTCCGGCTAAATCTTCACCGAACGAATTACGGACACTTGGAGCCAATGTCTAGAATGCTTCGTGAAGTTAACGATATTCTGCCTCTCTTCGACTACCATCTCACCAAACTCACTCTTAAAAACACTCTTATTTCCACCTATGCCTCACATCCTAACTTTTTTTTAACCGCTCCCACCCTTTAGTTTTTATCTTTAGTTTTAAGTGAAAATTGTTAGTTCTAAGAATTAGCTTGCAATAAGCATTAATAAATCTGTCCTGAAACCCTTCGTCAACAACCTGATAGGTCCATATCAGTGTGGCTTCAGGCCAGGAAAGGCCACCATCGACTAAATATTCATACTACGGCAGATCTGGGAAAAAACCAAGAGATTCAGATCGATACCCGTCACCTATTCGATTTTAAGGCCGCATTTAAAGAGACGAACTATACAGAGCAATGTCTAGTTTTGGTATCCTTGCTAAACTCCGTCCGTCTGTGCAGGAAAATGCACACTGCCCCATCAAGGTCGGTTTAGATCTCACCAAAACCTTTAATGTCAAAAAAGAATTTAGACAAAGCGGTGGGCTGTCATGCGATTTCTTCAATATCATACTTGAAAGTATAGTGCAACACTCACGCGCACACAGAAGAGGCGAAATCTTCAAAAGTCCGTCCAATTACTATAGATATTCGCATACGCCGAAAATATTGACGTAATTTGAAGAAAGCAGCGTGATGTTGATACCGAAGCGGCGAAAATGGAGGGCAACGAGGGCAAGATCAAGGATATTCTGTCCAGCAAAATAACACTCAATAACAACGTTTCGGACAGAGCTTCACCTTCGACAGTTACAACTTTGAGACAATTCAGATAACGACACAAGCGCTGAAATCAAAGGAGAATAATTCTTGCCAATCGCTGCTTCTTTAGGCTAGAAGGCAATTGACTAGCAAAGCCCTCTCTCGAACAACAAAAGTTACCCTAGATGAGGCCTTAATAATCCTAGTCCTGCTCCCTGCTGTAAGGCACAGAGGCATAGACATTATCAAAATTGGATGAGGGTGCTCTTGACTGCTTTGAGAAGAAAATTCTTCGAGTGACATGTTCCATAAATAATCGTATAGTGCCGTCTATGTTTTCGTCTTTGCCTAGTTTACTCTGAAACCGTTCAATGTTTGGAATTGTTTGAAGGTTTTACTCACAAGTTGCAAATTCTCGAGTACGACGCGGTTATCATGTTTTAAATACATTTACGCCGACCTGGTTAAAGCTTTCGAATCGAAGGATGATGAGTATCGACCGAAATTGTTTTTCTGAATTTGTCGCATGAAAATTGATTATGTCGTCTATAATAAGGTTCATAGCTTAGCGGTTAGGTGGCAGGGAGTGTGGACAGTTCGATTTAAGTCACTCAAACAGTTATTTAAATAGAAAATCAAAGACAGCATTCAAAGACGAATAGAACTGATACGCCAGTTGCTTAAATACTCTAGCCATCCTAAAAAGTCTTTCTAAAATGTAAGAGACACGGTTGTATGGACAAGTCCAGCAGACGGGCGTTACTCGTGTTGATTTCGTTTCGCCAGAAGCAACGTATACACAGGACGTTAACTGCTGTGTTGTAGATATAGAAAAAGCTTCTGATTCAAGGAAAATGGATAAGTCTCCGAGCTGTAGCACGCAATTTTTTAGTTTGTGGTTAAAGTGCCCCCAACTGGAATATCAAAATAAATCGGAAATCGTTTGCCGGCGGTAAATTATTTGCCCTCAAGATGAAATAATTGAGATAAGTTTAGTTTCAATCCGCAGCCCGACTGACGATTTCTGTTCCTTGGTCGATTAATTATCTATGCATCCTGCCCTGTAATCGGAGAGATTATGAAGATGATAAAATTAAAGAAACTATTTTAAAAAAAAAGCCTTAGGCTCGTGAGTTAAAAAAAAAAAAAACTTCTCAATACTCTAAGCAACTGCGAACATTTATTTCAATTAAATGAAACCACAGCTAATTGATTAAATTACTTGAAAATTAACACCCCAAATGCCATGAAGCGTGCTCACACTACACACAAGAATAGACATTAGCCAAAGCCCATAATTTCAATCTGCGTCTGTACAAAGCTGTTACAAACGTCCCGTAACATGTGTACCAATTAAAAATCCCCGACCAACCAATTAAATTACCAATTTCAATTTGATTTCTTGTAAAAGTCTACAACTGCACTGAACAAGCAAAGGTCTGTTGCCGCTGACGCCTCCACTACCACAAATTGCCTTCTAACTGGCCACTTGTTTAAAAGTTTATGGGGTGTTTATCGATGACACGCAAACCATCTCCTTGGCACGCAATTAATTGATTGGAACCGATGACCGATTACTTTGTCGGACAACCGAATCAATTATCAAAAATTGAAAACACTAAATTAAGGGGGAACAATTTTACCCTGCTATTGTGGAAGTAGCAGTGCATATTGACTGGCTATCCATAACCACCCTTGTCAAATAGTATCTATGTCTCTGGTGACAATGGTCATTGTGTTCACCTTCATTCTATCTCCAACAAAAATTTCAAGAATCTGTATAAAATTCCTAGTCCTAGTCGTAGCTCTGACCACCTTATCGGATATTTGGCCTGAGGGTGTAAATGAATTTAATCATTATGCGGTCTTATGTGTTACATGGTCTTTTGGAGGAGGGTGGGTAGATAGATGGCCTGGCCTGGTGATAGAGTCCACACTTGAAAGTTTGTTGTGATTAAGTGAATTAATTGGGAAATAGTGTTCTTGTCGAAGGGAAATTTGTAGAATCTGTTCGGCAAAACGATCTGACTTTTGATTTAGAGCAGTTCATATGGCTTGTGCGTGTTTGGAATGGAATTCGGATTCAATTTCAATTAAAGGGTTGTTAGGTTATTAGTGAATTGTTGGTTAGTTGAAATGAAGTCATTAAAACAAGGTTTCACATATCATATAAGAGACAACTTTGGTGGCATACAGACAACTAAGATCTGAAAGTGTTGAATAAATATTACACAATTTTAGAGAAATTGAACAAAAGATACTTTCTAGCACTAGTGGTAGGCCATATCTTATGAATTCACATTGGTTTACTTGGCCAGAGTCACGAAAATACCAATTTCCTTTAACAAGAGATAGAGTTCAAAAGTAAAAGAAATCTTTCAACTCTGTAAGTGAATATTCTGGGATGTGGGGAATTTTGTTGACCTCATTTAGAGCAGAAGGGAGCTGAAAAAAAGTGAGATCCGTCGTAAAGCACTTACCTATATAGAATCCCCTTTCATAGGCTTGGTCACAGTGCAGCGACCATGTATTGAGCCCTCATTTCAAGCAGAGAATTTAAAAGAAACAAAGAATCCGTCGGGGACTTTGAGTGAGCACGAGAAGGACAACTATTAAGCGCTTAAACCTTAGATGGTCGGTCGACAACGGCAAACAATTTTGCCATTTCTTTAAACATATGAATTAGATGACTTAATGGGGGTTTCCCGCCCAATAATCAAGGCTTTTTCCACCAATGACGTTGTGTAATAAAAAGCGAGGATAGAACGAAATTGGACTTATCAGTAACATCTTCAGACTTTTACTCCACTGAAGGTTGCTATGATTTGTCCAGTTAAAGGCTGCCGCTCATAGGTCTTGTTGAGTGGCAAGACCACCGGTAGTTCATACCAGCACTTAAAACACGGTACGGTGTCCACCCAGATTTCGGTCCGGGCCTGATTTGAAGATGTAGGCCTCCTTGTGGGAGTATCACGGTGGCTGCAGTTTAAACCTAAAAACAGGGAGGGTGCACCTGCTGGTGACACCAATGTCGAGTTGCAATAAGTACTTGGTGCTGAGACCCTAAGAACAGTTAGAGGTTTTGGGTAGGTTTCGACTTATACCAAGGGTGGAACCTGCTGTTTCCTTAACACAGGTTCCGAATTGGTATTAAAGAAATTGACGGAGAGCGATGGCAAGGCGTATATGTAGTTGCTTTCATGGATATATTGGCATCAGGTGAAATTAAGTCTCCACGATAGGTGTTCACGTTAATCACAAGACGTTATGTTATGACTTGAAGGAATCCGAGCAAGGGACCAGTTGGGTGTTAAAAAATAGCTTGCGAAACTAAATAAAGGTATACCATGTTGCGACTCACGGACGATTTATAAGTTGTCTTTTCCAAATAAGTGCGAATGCGATATGGGAATGGTATTATCCACAATCTAATGGTAACAGGCTTTTGTTCTAAATCCATTTACAACATTATTGCAAGCAGATTAACAACCACACATCGAGATGCTATGTTGGCCTAACAACTGAAGGACTATCTCAATCCAGAAACTGATACAATTAGAAGGTCTGAATACACATGTACAAATGACCACTGGGATGGAGGGCAGAGGAATGTTTTAGAAGCAGAGCATGTAAAGGATGACCACATAAGAACGATAAGAAAGAGAATTCAAATAAAACAACAACGATGTGAGATATAAAATTGATTCTGGCTTAGCTACGTTCATGCCATTTTGTGTGCAATAATACATCATTGAAATGGCCGTCTCGGCCTCGGCAGTGTTTCAAACAGTTAGTCGGTCCAATAGGTGCGGCGTTATTCCGACAATAGGGTGTCGAATTTTGGCCTCGAATTCGTTCAAAGTGGTTGGCTTATTGGCGTGGACTGAGGACTTTACATAGCCGCAGAAAAAATAATCGAGTGGTGTCAAATCGCGTGATCGCGGTGGCCAATTATGATCGCTCGTCGTGAGATAACCCAGTCGCCAAATTTCTTCTTCAAAACTTTGAGTGTTGCTTCGCTTGTATGGCATTTAGCCCCGTCATGTTGGAATCACAGGTCCAACATATCGATGTTGTCCAGCTCTGACCACGGAAAGTAGGTAAACTTCGCTCTATACCTGAAACGATTGGCGGTTTCATTGTCAACTTCCTCATTTCGAAAGAAATTAGGTCCGTTAATGCCCCCATGTCGTAAGCTGTGCCAAATAGTCAATCTTTGTGGATGCATTGGTGCTTAGCCGAACACTGGTGGGAATGGGCCTCGTCCGAGAACATGATTTCCAGCGCCCAATTAGCGAACTCACTGTCGTCGGGCTTCAATTCTTGAATCAGCAAAATCTTATTCGGATGTAGGCCCGAATCCAACAGCAAACTAAGCCGGGTTGACTCTCTGACGATGTCCCATTCGGCGCCGAATCGACGTTGTTGGGTCTTTTTCGATACTGAGCGCTAAACAATAAATGGCAGTAAACGACATAGGAAGTGCTAATTGATCGACTATGCTTAAAAGAGGAAAATAACTTTTTCGCTGAGTAACATCATGTAAGGAAATGTGCTAACCTTCTCTGAAAAAAGGTACTCGCCCTAGGAAGGCATGGTATGAAACACTCGAGGACACTTGGGGTTATGTGGTTAATTAAACCTTACTTCGCCTTACGGAAATGAACTAAAGGTTAAGGAACATTAAAATAGTTCTTAGTCAAATGAAGCCTTTTATGTAAGATTTTAATGCCGTGGGACTTTCGACCATTTATCCGTCTCTCAGCTCTTTTGATAATAAAACCTTTAGACTCATTGCGTGACCCTTCGAAATTTTACAGGAAACTAGTAAGTATTTACTGGCATTTCAGTGCGTCTCAGGTTCCTCAGTGCCTGCTTATGTTTCTTCAATATCTTCCCTTCCGAATATACATTTTTCTTCATGGAAGGTACTTGTTTTCTAAATTCCTCAGTTCCGAAGAGATACTAGACTGTGCGTTTGCCTCCGAGTAATATTTAATGAGGGAATCAGCCATCACACTGTTTTTACTCATTCAAAAATTCGACGATTAAGTGGTGGGCCAAGCACGCAACCAACCAACCAACCAATCATCGAAGTCAGCAGCAACACCAGCGCACGTGGCTCAATTTTGAGATAAATTTACACAAAACCTGCGTGACCTCTAAGCAGGATTGCCGCCTCAGCTGAAAAAAAAAATCTGAAATATCTACTTTTTAAAAAAGAAAAATATACTCCTACAAAGTGGAAATTAAGCAGGGTATGGTCGTTACCATGACCATCCTTTGCGAGAAACCCGTGCATAAACAATATAGAAACATATTCAAACAGAAAGAAAGAATGTCGTCAAAAACGTTTGCATTGTCCAAAAATCACAGTGTGCTGTTCTCTTTTTGCTAGGGCGCAGATGGCCCTTATTTTTTGAATTAGCGAGATACAAGATTTGCTGAATTACGAGTATATTGTGGAATGATCGACGAATTTCTATTGCCGCAACTGCAGCTGTTTCCTTGCTAAATCAATAGAACGCTACTTCAGCAAGGCAATTTTCGGCCGCACACCGTCAAAATCTCGATAGTTAAAGTTATGCGCAGTTTTTTTGCACTCAACATGATTTTGAGCTTACAAGAGTCTCAGTGAGAAATACCCGGACAGTGATGGAAAAGGTAAGGTGTGAATCTATTCATCACCACAGTATCTAAGTCGTCATCTTTCAGACTTATCTTGCAGGTCATTAAAAAGTTATTAACTGACTTCTAAAAATCTGTTTTATCTAATTTTTGTCATATTTTACCAGGGCTTCCGTGATATTTCGAAAGGGTTTCATAATTTTCACCCGTTATTGATTTATTTCCCACTCATTCTTTGATATTGCAAAGTGGTTTGATCGACTGAGGTCTCTGAAAGTGGTTACATTTTCTGCTTGTTCGTCAGTCATCTTAATGCCGGTTATACTCTTATGCCTAGGGATCCAACATAAAGGCGTTCTTTGCTGTGAACTGTGTTCCGTAAGCTTTCTGCAATCCAGTTTGCATTTCATTTCGGTGGCAGAAATAAACTGTGTTCCAGTTTGCCAAGGAAAATGGTAAAATCTTACGTGGTCTTGACATCATAAAAACCATTTATGGCATTTACAATTGCCGGAACCGCAACATGGATAACAACACTGCGATCGGGCTTTGTGTATGAGAAGTCTTTTGAAAATAAGCTGGCACCAGTCCCACAGCTTACACTTGATTCATCTGTGAAATTCATACTGGATTTTGCTTTGAATCTCTAAGTAGGGAAGCTTGTAGTCCAAGTTAATATCACACTGTAAATATTTCTTAAGAATCGTGCATATTCTAAGAGACTTGGGACCCAGCTGACTGATTATTCAAGCGCCTTTGGCAGCCGATTTATCTATAAATCCCAGGATTGCGCATTTATCATAGAATTATCTTGAGTCCAGCGGTTGATGTGGTTCTTTTTGTACAGGTTGCACTAATATTTGTATTTTATGTCATCGATTAATGTGGTCACCTTGGCCTTGTATTCTGTAAATTTGAATTGCACTTTTGCCTTATACTTCCTTAACATTATTTAAGGGCTTGATCCTCGCATTTTTCTAAAGATTCGATTGCATGTATGGAAGTCATTCGCTACTTTCTTTACTCTTTCATAAACATCCTGTTTCCAAGTAGTTACGTTTTTCATTAGGAATTACTCGCAAATATTTTGAACTTTCACCTAACTTTAGAGGTATTCCATCGACTGTTGGTGGTTCAATATGTGGCATACTCAGGTACTTATTTGTGAAGACCACCAGTTTTTTTTCCACATATTTAGAGATTTCCGAAGTTCGATGTCATCTAGCCTTGATATTCCTTTCATTTCAAACGGGAGTCCTCCTTCAAAGCAGGTTGTGTAAATCGTTTTCTTATAGTGACTTGTCGATAGTGCTAACGACGCTGCTTCCACTCCCTTTTCTTTTATTTATTGTGTAGGGTTGTGTTTCATATTTTGAATTAATATCATATAAACATTTTTTTAAGGTCAAAGTCCGTGGCAAGGGTATGGCTTGATTAAAGACAACTTTCACTCATCGCCAAACTTTCGGAATATAACTGCATTCTTAATTTTGTATTTAAAAATGTATTTGCTGCTTTGGTGTGATTAAATCTGTAGTTTTCTGAAGCAAACTTGTAAGAAACTTATTGCAACCAGCCGATTTCAAGAAAGACAATCTCTAAATTGCTCAATAGATTTATACCTCGTTGCAAATTTCGTATAGAATTGTCATTTCAGTTAGTAATCTGATTCGTATTTTGAAGATGCATACTCGAAAGTTTGCCTGACATAACAGGTTGAGGGTCTCACTAAAATAATGTATCCAATTTCCATTGTCGTCTTTGAGAACTGGTAAGCCTTTGGACAGTATTTTCTTAAATCGGACAGTTTCTTTTGTTTTTATTGTTTATTGTATCACTCAAGAGCTGTGAGTAAGATTACAGAGTTGAGTTTTCCAGATAGAAAGTGTTGTACACTGAAAATATATGAAAGCGGCTTCAGTTGAAGTCAACATGTGAAATTCCCCGAATAAACGCTGCATTTTAACGTTGTTTTCATATGCTGACTTCCAAAAGAAAGAGCATCCCTGTATTTTGTTGGCTTCAATACAATGTCTGTCGGAGGAACTTTTACTGTGCCTTTGACATTTCGTGCTGCGAGGCACCCCACGGATCACCTGTCAAAACAATGAATTTGATCTGAAAATACCAACGTCTAGGGGACAGATTTTTTTCATATTTGTCACAAATCCATTTAATTAAAAATCAATTTCCCTCATCGAGTACATTTTCAAAAAAGGGGATCCTTACACAGTCTGTAGAGCACGCTGTTACCACCTTAACTGTCTCTGTATGTGCGTGAGTGGGTCGGATTCCCAGATTCCAATTAACCATCAGATTATTCTAACTTAGCTTCGCGGAAAATCTCCTCTGCATCGTGTTGACAAAGGATTGTGTTTATTTATTCGAGCGTGAGATGATTCCCATTGTGCGCGCCAAAAATAATTGCTACCAAGAGTTAAGCCACAAAACATAAACCACCACCACCATCATTCCTAGAGCTGGCGCTTGTTTTGTCTGTTTTGTCGTTGTGTCGGAAATCGTTTGACAAGTCATATACATGATTTAAAAAAAAAAAAAAACTAAAAAAAAGAAAAACAGAACACGAACAAACTGAAAGAACATGCATTTTCCCATCTCATTGAGAGAAACCTCAGCCTTTCATAATGCATCCGAACGTCACTCAATTACAGTCACGCACCTATTGAATGAACAACGTCGATGTGTGATCGCCTTTAAGAAGGTTTGAGAAGGCAATTCGATGTTGTACTCGGATTTTTGTTTTTTTCTGATATTGTTCTGTTTTGTTTATGTTTTTGTTGATTTTTTGACGTTTCTTTTTTTTGCTCGCGTTAAATCACTTAACATTACAGCGCGACACAAATGACTATGTCAATGGACACAGGAGTCTCATTGCGACATCAATTCGTATGTACTATAATTTTCAATGGGAATTTTCAGTTGGTCTGTTGGATTGTCATTTTGCTGTTGTAGATATGCCTGATACACGCCTCTGGAGCCCGCTGCTCCCAGACCGGCATTAACGAGAATTTTCTCAATGACGAAACATGAAAACAAAATGTTTTTCAGTTTTTCTCATTTATTTTTCCTTTCTATGGATATCCAATGTACGAGTGTCTATCTCTGTAATACCTTGAAAACTCGTACTGTGTTGGTTAAAAGCACAGGGATGGTTTCATGTCAGGTTTGGTAAAAAGAGTTTGACCACTTCTGTCAAAAGAGGGAGAGAAGGTATGAATAAGGAAAAAAAAAATTAAATCCCCCAAATCGAAAATACTTGAGGAATTGGATCTAAAGATACAAGGAATCTATAGAGCAAAATAAAATTGTGTATTTTAACAACAATAAGAAAGTTTTTTTCTTGTCAGACTGTGTTTTTTTTTTTTTCGTATTTCTGCTACTTGGATCTGGTGTTGTTTTTTGGAGAATCGGAGCAAAAATAATCCAGTGACCAGCTAGCGTTGACGACATCGGTGACGACGACGACGACTAAGACTACAACGACGACGACGACGACGACGACTTCGACTGCGATGACAACAGCGCGACACAACAGCGAAAACGTCGAGGATAGCAGGAGATAAAAAAAATAAAAACAAAAACAAAGCAAAAAAAAAGAAAACTTTTGTAACATGATTTAATGACATGAATTATTTATGACTCTGCTGTCAATCAAAAACGACGATTCTGCTATGACGAGGACGCGACGAGGACCATGTTGAAGAAAAACAAAAAAATTACATAGAAACGAAAAAATAAAAATAAATAAAATCAAAAGAACACAAGAAAATATATAAAGAAAATGAGACGGACCGGACAGAAAAGATAAAAAGGGAATACAACAGAAAGATGATTGCGAATCGCAACTACTCGTACCGGGGATTGTGTTGTTTGAAAGATGGGAGTGTACCCTCAAAATTGTGCACCTACCTCAAACAACCAAAACGAGCCTCTCCGAATTTTAGTTTAAGTTTTCGTCGTCACTCTTGTCCATAGATACAAAGCAAATGATATTTTGTATTTAAATTTGATATCAGAAACTGATGTGCCTAAAGAGTTCTTAGGACAAGAGAACATTTGTGGGGACTTAAAGGAGTTTTCTATGTTCCGCTTGCAACTTTTTCAATTTAACTAAAATGTGGCAGAAGATTTTTGACAGATTTCTAAACTCGGCATGTGTGACCTTTGTCCATTCAGTAAAAGATTACGGCCTTTATCGAAAATATTAAACTGGTCGATGAACAAGAACTCTGGACCATAACTCTTGAGCAGATTTAAGGAAATCGAAAAAAAGCGAGTCTCACTTCTGGGGTTATTATCATCTAAAAATTCAGTTCCTAAAGTGAGATTAGTACAGAAGAGACTTATGAGATGGACACAAAAGTGCATTGTTTTGTATGAAGTCGGCCTTAAAACAATGATCAATGTTCCCGGTCAATGGTAAGTGAAAATTTTTTTCTAAAAAATATTCATCTTGGTGATATGTGCAAACCATAAGCTAACTGAAAATGTTGTCCAATAACAGGAATTGAAATTGATCAGCGGATAAGACACCGAGATCCATTGATATGTTACACCACCTGGGATTTATTTCCATTTTGTAACTTTCACTTTATACTTCTTGTATATCGTCAAATTTAGAAGAAAGACTGTGCATAAGAAACTTTTGGGCTTAAGAACTTTTCTATTATTCGTACAAAATACCAGAACGTTTTCGTGCCATTCTGACTCTATGTGCGACAAATAATAGAGTCTAAGTTTTCATATTGCCAACACTTTGGCACGATGTTTTTCTTTTCGAATATAATAAATGTCAATGTTTGATAGCACTTTCATCATCGAAAAGAAGGAAAGTCTTTCCGAATTCAATATGCTTTATAAGGAAATCTTGCACGATAAACACAGACAATATCCAGATCTTTCGAAATACTGCATAAAACCACATTGATTGCCATTGAGTTTGCCAGGTATGTTAATAAGAAATATGAAAATGACACAAAATATTTTATTCGAAGTGTTTCCCATAGTAAGCTATGTATTTTTGTCATCTGTCTGAAAATTTGTGGTTGTCACGCCAGAAAAAACTTTTACTCTTTTGAGGCAAACCAGTCGTGGGGCCACTTTCGTAAGAAGTGAAGCGCTGCTCGGCCAATGCCTGCCCCTTTCATTGATCTGGGAGTTGTTGTTCCATGTGAGCTCTCTTCAAGTTTTTTTGGTTATCTTCCACGTTCTTCGATTCTGAATTTCTTAAACCGCTCAAAGAACTGGGATCTGCCAAGAGCATGCTCACCGTAAGCTTCAAAAAGCATTCGATGAGGTTCTGAAGCAGTTTTCTTCAAATAGTAAAAAAAAATCAATGCTGTCTTCAAATCGTAGTTTCCAGGCAGAAAATTCGATATATTCAAGGCTTTTACAAACTATGCTGTTGTATGAAACATCTATTGTTGTAAGTTCAAAATCTTTGTCAGATGTCAACAACGAAATTGCACTAGGATCATTGCAAAGATCATGACTGATTTGAAAATAAAACGCAAGCAATAACACTTTAAACAAAACAATTTTATTCCCTAATTAAATAGTCCCCGTTATGTTCCACAACTGTCTCCCAACGTTTTACAAATCTGCTTATTCTGTTTTCATAGAAACTGCGTGGTTTTCCTTCAAAAACGTCGCAAAGTATTAGGTGCGCAACTACATTCCCGATATTTGTCAATAGATGGCTTCAGCAGTAAGTGCTGGTCGAATTTGACATATCCAAAATGTCATAAACCAAGCTTAGACATACGTTAAACAAACCGCTTTGACACATGATTTGATTTTGTTTTGGCATCATTTACTATTGGTTGTGCCAAAATATCTGATGTTGACCCAAATAATCGTCATTTGCGGGAAGTGTTGATTTTCTTCTTTCATTCGAAGGAAACGGCGGCTTAAGCGCATCGAGAGCTCCAAAAAGTTTACTTAGATGCTGCTTTAAATGAAACAACGTACTGTGATTGATTCCGTTGCTTCAAAGACATTGATTACGATGTTGATGGCCGCCGGGTGTAGGAATGCCAAAATCTTTCGAAGACGTTGAATTGGAGGCATTGCTCGATGGGGATCCGCAAGAAGAGCATGTTTCAGTATTACGAGTTACCCGCCAAGTCATTTTCAAGCGATTGCATGTGCTAAGAATTATTCAAAAATAAGAATAAATGTGTTACTATGATTTGAAGCCATTGCATCATGACGGGTGATGAAAAATGAGTTCATCATTACAGCAACTCAAAGAGAAGAAAGTCATGGGGACTGCCCGGTCATGCTTCCACGTCGTCGGCTCGGCCGAATATTCACGATGCCAAGGTTATGCTGTGTTTTTGGTGGGACCAGGTCAGTATTTTTTATTATGAAATCCAACGAAACCATCACTGGGGAACGGTATCGACTTCAACTAATGCGATTGCGCCGTCAGATTATTCCTCTCTTCCTTTCGATGGCACATGATCTGGCTGGTCAGCAGTTTCGCTCGAATGAAGACATCAAAAAATGGATTGATTCGTGGATACCCTCAAAAGATGAACACTTTTACCGTAACGGTATTCGAGTTCTGCCAGAAAGATGAGAAAACTCTTTGAATGATTTATTTGTAACCATTTCTTCACAATAAAGTTGCATTTTCATCAAAGAAAACAGAGAGAACTTAGATCCGTGCCTAATAGTTTTCGACAGCTTCGCCGGAACAAAATTTATTTTCATTCTAACTGTTCTGAAAGGGACCGAAACAAATAAATATCCGAAGGAGCAAGACCATGGGAATACGGTGGGTGCTGTGGGATTTCCCATTTAAATTTCTCAACTTTTTTGCCAAAACTGGATGATTTTCTTAAACTTTCTCATTTGGCGTAGAGAGTTGCTTACAGTACCCATTCGCAGTGATTCCATTGCCCGTTCTTGTACAGAATCCACTTCTCGTCAACTGTAACGATTCGATCCAAAAAAGGTTTTCAGAGCGTCTAAGCAGAGATATAGCCACGGAAATGCGATCCGCGGCAATCACGTGTGCAGCAAAACGCTGACGAACAGTCAATATAAAGCCTCTCACCAATCTCCTCAGTTGAAATCTTCGGATTAGTTTTCACTAAGGCTTGCACAATGTCGTCATCAATATCGAAAGGCCATCCAGAATGGGATTGATCGTGCTAGATCATATCACCGTTCCTTAATCTACCAAACCCCTTTAAATGGTACTTAGAGCAGTAGCACGATCCGAATAAATGCTTTGAATGTTCTTATGTTAAAATTACAACACTCACTCTTTTTCAAAACTCGTACAGCATTCATTACATGGCGAAAGTGTATCTTTTTTTTCTCCGTTTTAGAATTTTTTTTCACCCGCAGCAGGGTCTAGCGATAAAATGATTTCTAATGCAACGACCTATCCACTAATATTTAACAAGTCCATTAAACAAACATTAGTTGCGTCGTACAGCAAACTTCCCGTCATGAATGAAGATCGGGCACGAGACTGACAAAAAAACATTGACAGCTAGGACTATCTATGGTCAAATTTCGTAATAACATTACATAGTTGTAAAAAAATTATCCTTGATTTCTTATTTGAGCAAAACTTTCCAATAAATGTAATCTTTACCTTTCAACCCTGCTTTTGGCTTTAAATGTTCCCCATAATGCCGGAGTCATTTCAACTGATATCTCGATTGAATCACGAAAAGTTAATTAAGTCAGGATCTTTCTTTTAACGACCCACTTATTCACCAATTGGATTACTAGTCTACCCCTGTGTATGGCCTAGTCTAACTCTTCTGTCGCTATGTGAATATTATTACGAGTATATTTCTTTATCTTTCTGCCTTTTGACATGTAATCCAGGTCTTTTACATGCTTTCCAAAGCAAGAACTCTAGAATGTAACTATCTAAAACTGTACAAACTTGGCAGGAAAGCTGCAAAAAAAATTCGACCTTCGTTTTATGGCTTTTCCAGATCTGATTTATTGGTTTTGCCAAAAGGAGAACTAGTTGAAGGTCCTCTCTACTTTATTTTATCAATATACACCTCGTTTAGGGGAGCTCCTTCTTCTTCGTCAGAGAATATGTTAATCTCTGATTTGTTTACAGAGCGTCATAATGTTAGTTTTATTTACTGCCAGCAGAGTTCTGCTAGTAATGGTTGTTCGCTTGATAAAAAAAAAAAGTTTAATCGAGATTTCAGTTATTTAGCAGAGTATACATGGGAAAGGCTAAATGAATTGAATAAGATTTGAAGTGATGTTGAGTCCTTGAACTATTTTAAAAGTAAGCAAAGTTTATAAATGTCTTATTTGCAGCTCTTTTGTCGATTCAGATATAATAACCTGTTCTTTGCCTTTTAACTATTTTTAAAATACAGTACAATCTCGTTAATTCGGCCACTTGCTTATCCGGACAACGCGGTAATCCGGACATTCAATTGTTTTCCATTGTTGACTCTCTAATCCGGACAGTTGGCTTATTATCTACCTCATGAATCCGGACAATTGTTTTTTGTTTTTCTCTTTTGTCTGCTATTTCTAAGGGGATTTCCCGGTTTCATAAATTAACAGGATATTCCTATGGAAAAAAAAGTTCTATCTCTTTCTTTTACCTCGCACACGTCAGAAGTGAAATAAAAACGTTGAACCAATTTTGTTTTTTTAATTAATAGTGTTAATTGCATTGAATATCAATTATGCCACCCATAGTTAAGAAAAAACGTACGTTTTTAAAAATTGACAAAAGGAAAGAAATTCTCAATAAATTAGATACAGGAAAGACACTTCGTCAACTGGCAGATGCATATAATGTGGGCAAATCTACAATTTCCTACATAAAATTGAATGGATTAAACATTTAAAAGTAAAATCGTCAAAATATTTCGAATATAATAGAAACATTCATTTGTTTTTTTTTATGCAGTTATATTTCCAAAATGGATGTGGCCTTGGTAAGTGCAAAACTATGCGATCTGATATTCAGCAACTCATGGAAGAACGCCTGCACAATTGGTTTGTAAATAAAAGTCATTAGAATGTACCGATTTCTTCTAAATTGATGGACCAAATGCAGAATTTATGGCTAGTAACGGCTGGCTGAACAATTTTCATTCACGATATGGAATAAAATTTTTCAAAATATCTGGCGAGAAACCGTCTAACAATCCCTTTACTGTGCAATCATTCATTGAAAAGCCACGAACAAAAATTGCAGAAATTGGCATTACACATTCCCAAGTCTATAATGCGGATGAAACTGCACTCTTTTGGAGGAAGCTGCTAGAAAAAACGTCAGCGTTGCGTACCGAGAAATCCGCACCGGGGCGTAAAATGGGTAAGAGTAACCCTTTTAGTCTGCTACAATGCAACAGGAGAGCATAAAATTCAATTAATGATGATTGGAAAAGCCAAGAATCCAAAAGTTTAAAAAAGTAAAACTACCATTAGAATATGAAAATGCTCGGATGATAGAGCTACTGTTCAAAAGTTGGTTTAAAAATTCGTCTGCCAAACAAATAAAATGATACTTACAGGAAAAAAACTTGCCAGCTAAAGCACTTCCATTGCTAGACAACGCGACTTGTCATCCATATTCATTATTCAATATTGTGGATGAAGGTATCCCTAAGAAATGTTTCAAAAAAAATTCTTTATGATGAAGAATGGGATTCAGATGATGACCCACCTCTTGCAATGTTACGTTCCAGTAGCTCAACGGAAATAGCTGACTTAATAGTCAAAATATGTATTATGATAACGAAATCGATGAATGGTTGAATGACGTCACGGATGATAAGAATGAACAAGACGATAGCAGTGATAGCAGTAGTTGCAATGCATTCTGAAACTATATCTGCTTTTAACACATGTTATTAATATGCAGAAGAGCAGGATTTTACCGCTATGGATATTTTGAAACTTGTCGGAAAAGAAAGCTTCGATAAAACTTCGACAAGTTGAAATTACAAATTTTGTTCAAAAACATTAAAAATGTTTATATATGTTACGAGGGCGGGTCAATAAGTCCGTGACTTTTGGATTAAAACACAGATTTTTTGATAAAAAAATAATTTTATTTTTCAACGCGGTCTCCCTTGAGCTCTATACACTTTGTCCAACGCTTCTCCAATTTTTTTATCCCTTCCAAAAAAAATGATTTGTCGAGGTCCTCAAAATAGGCCTTTGTTTGCGAGATGACTTCATCATTGGAGTCAAATCTTTTTCCACCAAGCCATTTCTTCAGGTTTGGGAACAAGAAGTAGTCGCTCGGAGCCAAATCTGGAGAATAGGGTGGATGAGGGAGCAATTCATAGCCCAATTCATGGATTTTTGCCATGGCAACTGCACATGTGTTTGTGCTCGACTGTGAGCAAACGCGGCAAGTGATCATTCAAAATTGAAACCACTGAGCCATGCGAGATCCCTATCGTGAATTTTTTCGATTGTTTCGGGTGTAGAGACCTCAACTGGGCGTCCAGGACGTTCGGCATCTTCAGTGCTTGTACGGCCACAACGAAATTCAGTAAACCACTTTTTTACCATTGAAATCGATGGTGCAGAGTCCCCATAGTATTTATCAAGCTTAGCCTTGGTCTCGGTAATGGTTTTTTTTCGCAAGAAATAATGCTTAATAAGCACACGAAATTCACTTTTTTCCATTTTCTCCTCAAATTAGTGAGTAGTCTGATAAAAATAGCTGTCAAACACAAACTAACTGACGCAGCAAGTTTAAATTTTGACAGGAGTCAACTGACAGATGCCTGTTGACAGGAGCAGTGTTGCTGTTTCAGTAAAGAGGTCAGAAATTCAAAAAGTCACGGACTTATTGACCCGCCCTCGTATATATATGTATATATATACAAATTAAGGTTTAAAAAAAACGAGTTTAGAAGTAGGACTCTTTTTTATTTTTTCACACTAATTTGTTGTGTCTCGCTAATCCGGAAATTTCGATATTTCGGACAATGCTTGATTTTTAATTGTCCGGATTAACGAGATTTTACTGTATAATGAATAGCTTCAAAATTTATTGAACGGAAATAGAGAATGTTGTTTATGTTGCCCATCGTAAGAAATCTCCGGTCTCTCGACTAGTCCTAGAGTCAGTCGTTTTTTATGAATTTGATTCCTTGGATCAAAGTCCTGTAGGTCATTCCTGAAATATTAAAACGGATTATCAGAAATGCAATGTTCAATTTCGGTTTACCTGCCAAACTCCTATGATAATAACGTCATGGCAATTACCCGTTCGCTCCACGAGAGCAAAACGATGCACGTCTTTTCAACTAATAAGGACAGTCTACCCAGGTCTCAGAGAGAATGTCACTTAAGACGGAATTCACTTTCAGGTAGTTAGAGACTTTGTCTATCTAGGTCTCGTTGCTAGTTCTAACGCTAAAATAAAACAGAAAAAAAACATGGAACTCTCACTTTCCGGCAGCTAAATATAAAAAGTATCTCGAGTGATATGAATGATACCGCTTAAGGTTGGTCTGGAAGAACTATAAAATTATGTGGGGAAGGTCAAAACCAGTGTTCTGGATCAGATCCCGGATAGGATGGAACAACAAATAAAACAAAAAAAGGAAACTTATTTTAATAGTCACACTGAGTCGTGTATATTTTGTCTGTCTGTCTTTCTTTTTCCTAGACTTAGGTGGCGGCAAGAAAGACCTGTACTTACGCAATGGCTTGAGCAAATGAACCACCGCTTAGTTTCGTAATTGAAAAGACTTGTTGTTTGAGTTCTAGAATTATTCTAGACTGTAGCAGTTGAATTATGAGAAGTTAGTTCGTTGCAAATTATATTTCCTTTATTTCATTTTGACCTAAATTAAGGTTAATACTCAGCTACCGGCTGCTATAAAATTAACATTTTTTTTCTTGATCTAGCCTAGAAGTGATGAACCGATTAAACGTTGTTTGACTGTCACTTCAGATATAGATGAAACGTTATTTGTATTTGCTTTTCTATACAATAGTTTATGGCTATTACTCATTAAAATCTTCGACTTTTGCGGAATAGAAAAATACCAGCGATATATTCTTGAGGGTTTTGGATTTAATGTTTAAGTTGCGCCTTCACTGTTATAGATTGGGGTTAAAGCAATCCTGAGAGCATGGGTAGTTGACTTCATATTCCCGGCAAATTATTTTCTTAGTCATCATTGCAAGAACCGTTAATTGAGATTATTTCAGCTCCTGAATGCCATGGACTGTAGCCTGTTGTTGTTGAATTATTAGGCCACACATTAATTTTTTGTAAATTCTCGTAGGTAAGAACTTGGGCATTCTGAAGAATAGAAAAAGAGCCTCTGGTCCTAATAATAGTTCGTTTTTCTGCTTCTTCAAGATCTGTATTTTATATGCGTTTCACCTCAGGACCAACTAACCACGACGAAAGTAAAATTGCATACGAAAAAGCTTCTAAAGAGTGCTGTTCGGACTCGGCGATAAACCGTAGGCCCCCCACAAAAATGATAACATGAGCAACACAAATGAGTGTCAAGAAGCTAGGCCATGGCCCATACCGGGCTGCCAGCGCCACAGTGTTTTTTTTTTTTTGTTTTTTCACCTCAGGATCCAAAAGGAAGAGTATTAAGCAGTTTGATTCTTTTTAGTCTAAGTCTGAATTTTGCACAGGTAAATAATCATGCGAATGCTGCTGCTTCAGTTACTGTTAGCAAATGAAGATAAGCTTCACAAACATTCTGCTATCATACTGTAAGGCAGAATTGGGCTACTGGAATTGTTCTCTGAACGATCGAGTTCTCCAAATTGAGGTGTGCGCTCCAATTCAAATTATGTATCAGAGGAAGAAATAGGAAGTAAGTCTTCAGACACATGAACGAATTCTGAATGCCGTAATATGCATCGAGGTGAAATTAAGTAATATTCGTATAACCGTAGAGCAAAAGGACAATTTTGTAAGAGATTGCTACTACGAGGTCCTCCACCAGACGCGTGGAAAATGTTTTCAGCACGATGCTTGGTGATTGGTGATTTTGGTCTTTGGTGATTTTAACACCAATTAAGGCAGGGTATCTTTGGCGGAACTCCGAAGCATACCTTTATACCCATACATCTGCTAAATGTGGTCGGATGAAAGTTTACATTTCCATAGGTTTACAGAAATTGCAGAATGATATACAAAGATATACGAACAAATTGTATGGACTTTACAGCTAAGTTGACGTTCAGTACGGCTATTAAATATCGGCTCCGATGGCTATTATTTATGAGCGAACTATCACCAACGCACTGGTCCCAAATGTCTTTAAATCCACAGCGGACGAATAAAGAGTTAAGAAAGGACCATGCCTTTGGAGACACGTTGTAATAAAAAGGGCATCTCCTGCTTAAGGAACTTCATTAACAGTAAATGGATTTTTGTGCTCAGGCTTAAAGAGATTAACAATTCATAATCAAGGGGCCTCAAATCTGGAGGGTTATCTGAAAAGTTTCCGACCGAACAATGAGACATGACATTTTTTCCCAAAATTTTTTTTTATTTTTCTACATAGTCTCCTTGTAACTCTACACACTTCGCCCAGCGATGCTCCCATCTCTCTAACCCGTCCAAATGGTACTTGCCGTTTTTCTTTGCAAAATAATTGTTCACGAAGGTGATTGCCTCCTCATTTGACAAAGATCTCTGTCCTCCGAGCGCAGTTTTTTAGATGAGGGAACAAAAATAAGTCGCTTGGGGCTAGATCTGGTGAATAAGGCGGATGGTCAAGCAGTTCAAACCGTAATTCATGGATTTTCGCCATGGGAACACTGAGGTGTGAGACGGCGCGTTGTCTTGGTGAAACAGGATTTTCTTTTTCCGCAAATGTTGCCGTTTTTCCGCATATTCTGCCTTCAGGTTGGCAAGTAATAATGCGTAGTATGCTCCTGTAATGGTTTTTCCTTTTTAAAGATAATCGATTAAGATAACTCCTTTACTATCCCAAAAAACAGTCACCATCACTTCCCCAGTCGAAAAAACCGTTTTTGTTTTTTTTGGAGCCGGCTTGCCCTTTTGAGTCCACTGTTTTGACTGAAGTTTTATTTCGTATGTATCCACGTTTCATCTACAGTAATTAATCGGCGCCAAAACTCGGGTTTATTGCGCCTAAACTGCGCCAACAGAGCGTTGGAAATGTTCATTCGAACACGTTTTTGGACTAAGGTAAGCAAACGCGGCACCCAACGCACGGACAAACACGTTCTTTGGACATTTTCATAACCTCTACTATCTCTCTCACTTTAATTCGGCGGTCGTCTAACACCATTTTGTGAACTTAAGCAATGTTATCGTCAGTGGTTGCAGTTTCTGGACGTCCCGAACGTTCATCATCTCCCAAGCTCTTACGGCCACGGTTAAATTCAGCTGCCCAACATTTCACTGTGGTAAATGATGGTGCAGAGTCCCCATACACAGAGTCCAACTCATTTTTGATTTGCGTAGGCGTATTGCCTTTTCACAAAAAACACCCACATCGACTCAGTCAAACGACTGTCAACTAAAAACTGCGTGTCCAAAATGACTGAAACTTCGGTAAGTAACTGTCAAAAGATGCACAACCAGCATTCACTAGCTTTTATTGACGAGTGCCGCTATCTTTACGTTGCGGTCGGAAAATTTTCAGACAGCCCTCGTATACGCATAAGCTTTATCATTTCGTGTGTTGAATTTCTCTTAAGGTCTAAAATTTTTCTCGTCGGTAAACAAAATTGTTCGTAGATCTGTCCAAATCCAAGGTCATTTTTGCTGATTAGTGAGATCGTTCTGGAGGCAATACCCATCTCACAGGACAACAATTTCTGCTTCCGAATGGGATTACAGCAAATTCGAGCACTCAGAGCTTTAATAGCATTTTTTGCTCGAACTGAACAAACTTTGGCGGTCATTAATTCCCCCGGTTTTTGTGAATCTTTCAACAGGTTGATAAACAAAAACCGGGCTAATTTGTAGGGCAGCCAGGTTTTTAAAATTGACTTCATAGTCCAGTCCACATTTGTGGAACGCAATTACTCAAATTTTATTTTCTTTATCTCCCCGCTCCATTTAGAAAATTTAAACGTTTTGGTTGAACTGAATTATTTTTATAAATTGCCTTACTTGCTTTCCAATCTGAATAGTACCGGGTGTTTCAGTATTTATGGCTAGACTAGGTATCTATTGATATCTGGACGGTTTCTTTCTACACAAACGTACCTACTAGGGAATCTTCGTTCGATATCGGAACTATGAAATTCGAATTCATATTTCTAAATCTTTTAGACATACCTGCTACTCCCAGTGGCAGCTCTATAACTCAACTTGGCTGCAGAGCAAAAATGACAAACCTACAATGGCATCTGTCCAATTTTTCATTAATTACTCAAACTGCATTAGGTCTACTTTGCGTGAAACAAATTATTCTTAAATTTCCATACGAAAGCCATATCAAAAGGAGCATACAGACCGCACTTCCTTTTCAGTTTTAGAGCAACATCCTGTCGCTAGCCTGTGCTATCTGATGTTTTTCTTAAGTAAAAGCCATCATGTCATCGTTGGAGTCGGTGTAATTGTTGTAGCCCTTCACGACATCGTCGTCACCACATTTACCAAAGAAAACCATACTCGTAGCCGTAGCGCCCAGTGTACCAAAACCTAATGCGTGCAACATAAAATCCAATTTATATTCAAAAAGGTGTAAAAAGCAAAAGGACGACCAACAAAAAACATCGAAAAAAAGTTGAAAAAAAAAAAAATAAATGAAGAAAAACCTCTGAAAGAAAACCAAATTGTCATGAAATGGAGTTTGCAATCCCCTTCGATCTCCTTGAAAAGGGGGGTGAGTAGGAATTAAAAATAGAAAACGCTCCTCGTACTTCAATTCCATTAGTAAGGAGCAAAAAAAAAAATTAAAAAGAAAAAAAGGAAAAACCATCCAAAGTGAGAGGAAAAATCTGCATCCTTTTTAGGTGAAAGATTTCAATTCTCTCCTTTTCTGCATGTCCTAGTCGTATTCACCTTGCAATCTGTGCGACAGAGCCAACAAGGTGTGGTGTGGTCGTGGTCCTGAGCCATCCCATGCAAAAACAGAATAAACGAGTAAAAGTGCATTTCGTTCCGTCTCAAGTCATCACCTGGCATTAAGGCCTCCCAAAAACCATTCCACAAGGATTCAAGAAATCCTTTTACAGTCGAATATGGATGCGACAACATAGATGAGAATATGAAAATAGGAGGAGCACAGTAAAATAAGACTATACTCATATCCGTATGTCTATTTGCCTTGCAATGCCATCCCTAAAGTCCCTACGGCGCAGCATTCTTCAAAAATAAAAATAAAAAACAAAATAAAACCAGAAAAAAACACCAAGATGACGTGTTGCAGGATCGCTTGGAAAGCTGTGTCCTATCCTAGATAGGAACACGGCACAACGGATGAGGAGAGCAAAGAAAAACCAACAAAAAGGCAGAAAAAAAGGAATTATATGTTAGATAGGTACCGCCTATTGGGATTTTTTTTTTATTTTTCAACTTCTCCATGGTTTCCAATCAGAAAAAAGTTTCGACTATTTCTAGTGTGCATAAGTGGGTGGAGGGTTTGTCCCACCCAAGGACACCCTTAAATGTTGCTCGTATGACGCGCATCGTACTTACTCGTGTTCGTACGAGACAAGGACGAATTTCAGTCGAAAGAACAATCGGAAGCTATCGGTTGGTTGTTTTCTGGAGACCAGCATTTCATGTGCCCATGTGCGCATATCTCATAACCTCGTCAGTTCGCCTAGTGAAATTCAGATATATCCACCTACGCTATAGATACAGCATCCTGTGTCGAGTTTCTCTCTTGTATAGATGTAGTGACGACTATAGGCTCCATACGGGGAATACATAACAGTTTGTTTGTGTCATCTATCTGTGCACGTTGGTGCGAATCAACGCCCCATTTAGCTACTGGTACTTTGGATATTTTTTTGTATTTTTTGTATTTTTTGTATTTTTACTTTGATATCCTTCGACTCTTATGGCAGGAAGCTCTCTCTCTCTCAGGGCTGCAGAGTGTTTGTCGTTTGTCTGTCTTAATTTTTTTTTTTTGTCTTAAGTTTTGTTTTAGGTTATGATTTGGCGATGGTTGTTGTTGTTGTTTTATCTTCTCTCCTCGCAATATGGATACTTTATTTTCCACCACTCCTTCGGTACTTGAACTGGTGCCAACAGGAGCCAGTTACCAGCATCCAGGATCCAGGAGACGATGTGATTTTTCCTTGTAGAGCACATGAAAGCTTTTTTCGATTGGCTTTTCCGGCGACGACAACCAGAGCGACGAGGGCATCCTATTTCATCCCTATTTCGATTAAAATCGAAATTTCATAGTTGTATCCTGTGGAGGGTTTATTTTTTTCTTTTGAACTTTTCTTCGTCCTTTTGGGAGTTGTTGTTGTTGGTGTTTTTTTTTTTGTTTTTGGATATGTTGGATCCCTCATCTAGGGGAAAGGGCGTTTTTTTTTAATGTGAAAAGGGCGGAGTCAAAGCTCCTTTATTGCTGATGAATAGGAACTTTGTTTTAGCCTCTTTCACATAACTTATGTATATGGAACAGGTTGTGCTGTGTTTTGTTGTTGCTGTTGTTGATGGTAGTGTTGCTGTTAACTGTATCTATGAGAAGAGATATAGAAATTTAAAAAAAAAAAAAAAATCAAAAAAAAACTGGAACATCATATAGCAAAAGGAAGAAGGATTTCCCTGGCATCCTTTTTCATGTTTTTATTTACCCTACACGCCACCGGAGAGTCCTTCATTTTATTTTCGTGACATTATGTCATATGCATACGTGTTGTTGTTTTCTTTTTGCTTTTACTTATATTTTTTATATTTTTGTTTAAGGATTTAATTTCACTCTGGATACAGGAATACATTTTCATATTCATGGAAAATTGTGCACTTACAATTATTATTTTTTGGAATTCTATTTAGATTCGGTTAACTAGATGGGTGGCTTGCATTCTCCATCGAGATAGGTACAACAGTATCTAATGCATTTCAATTGCCATTCATTGGAGAGGAAATTTCTGTCTCTGAATTTGATGAATTATAATTTTTGGACTTTTGGTTGGATTGTAAAATTTTAATTTGATGACTAGGTATGTAGGTAGGTGTTGCTGGAATTATGGTTATGAATTCTAATTCGCATGTCTGCTTTTTTGGAATTGGCTGAAGGACACCAAGAGCAGACAGTGAGTGACTGATCTGCAATGAATACGCTTAATGGGCTTAAGTCCTCTTATCAGTTAGGGGATTTAAATAATCTGTACCTTTACCTTCTATGGCATTCGACCTTCTACTGGATCAGGAATATTCATTTTCAACTAACAAGATAGGTATCCAACTGAGCTTTCATTCACTTTTGCCGTCGGCAGTATGTATTTGGTTTCGTAGTGATCGGTATAATTTTGTTCACTCTACTATTGAATCTAGCACTTAAGTAGTCTATAGTGACTTCTTTGGAATCGTATAACATGCCACGTGTTGATGATACTAAATACAGTAATGTCTCGCTGTTTCGAATCAGACGCTCAGACGTTGGAGAACGCCCAGTTCGTAGAAACAGCCAACGCTGTTATTGCATCTTCATGCTTAACCTCCTCTTGTTTCTGATGTATTGGCTCTTCTTCTTCGTTATGTGGCTGTGTGCTCTCCTGAATGTTGTTGTCGTTCATCCAGTCGATAATTTCATTATCAGTCAGTTGAATTCCTTATATACCTTCGATAGTTTCTGCAAAATTTGCTATGTCAGAAGTTGGGATACAATTTGCTTGGTCCATTAGTCGAGCTGGCGGAATATCGTCTTCAAGATCTCATTCATCTGACTCAGTGAAGGATAACAAAACCAAAACTAACAGTTTTTCATCATTTCCTGTGAAAGCCCTTCCCAAGCATTAGCCAAGAAGAAAACTGCGTCTTTTAGCGTCATGCTTTCAAAACAGTGGTTTTTTCAGCATTTTGGCTCATGACGTGCGATAATAAACTCTTTTTGGTTTTCAGCTTTGTTATTCTTATGATATTCCGATCCATGGGTTGGATCAGCGACATCAGCGCATTATCCAATAACAGCCTTTAGAACGCATAAACTTTCTCTGGGGCACGAATGAGTTAAAAAACCACTTCTTGAAAACTGTGGATGGATGGATACAGGCAAATTCGCTGTGCCAAAGGATCGTGGCTTATTTCATTTGTCAATCACAAGCATTTTAAGCTGATGCGTGCCTGTTGAATTTCTGCAGGCCAGGAAAGTGAAACGCTCTTGCTCGTTTTTCGTCCAGGAGCAGTTTTTTCTGTAGAGCTTACAAGTGTCCACTCTGGCAAATGCTTCCAATATATGCCCCGTCATCAGCATTGTAAATTTGGCATAGTGAAAGGTCTGACTATCTTATTTTGTGGGAGAATTTGTTCCGAAATTCTGTTGCGGCTTCTAAGTTAACAGAAAGTTTTTCTCCGCAAATTTTTAGATTTCGAATGCCAAAACGTTTTCTGAATTTTGCAATCCATCCTCGGCTTGCATTGAAAGAACGTCCTACACCATAAACGTCTTTAAAACGTCAAAGGCATGTGTACCTCACCTCAAAATGTTTTCCTTATTGTGGAAGCGCCAACATCATATTTTCGAGCTAGTGTTTTCCCACCCACAACGTTTTCGACTTTCTTAATGATCTCACATACAAAGAACAAAAGTAACCTACCTACACTGTGTGATAAGCGGCGTTGCAGATGACGACGCGACGGTCCCTTGTTTATTGAGATCCATTTCCGGAGACGATATATCTTTTATCTTGCAGATAGTTATGATCGTTGGTGCTCTGACGGACGGACATCGGTCTTTGGTTTGCCGACCATGGATAATTATTATTTATTTAGGTGGTGTTAACTATTGCATTCAGAATTGTGGTCGCCAGAAGACATGCTCAGAATGCGAATAACGAGTAACGGCTGAACAAAATGACCCTAAAAACTAACATTACTGTGAAAACCAATGCGTTCGTATGTTTTTTAGTTGGAATTTGGACTACAGCGTACAAAAATCGGGGTAGGTTCGGATCGTAGAGTACATAATGAGAAAAAATAGATGGATTAGCGCGATATTCGGATTAAAAGTGATTCGGATTAGGGAGACATTACTGTATGTGGAAATTGAGCTTACTAATTTTTTGAAAATCATTTTGGCTTGTTTCTATATAAGCTTAAGGGTAAGCCTTTAAGTAAACATAATAAAACAGTGGTGTAGGAGACTGTCTAGTCCCAAGGCAGCTTTTATCTTTCATTATTTGGTTTCATCGAATCTACCAAGCCCTGTGTTAAAGGCAGCCAGGTCTAACATTCAGCCCTTCAAAGATGAATAAGAAATCTTATATTATCCGTTAAAATATGGAGGTAACACGTACAAGTGATACCAGACCCTTAATTTCACGCAACTCGCAGTCCTAAGCGACATCCTACAAGCTGCTTTATTTTGTTTTTATCATCAGCTCGCAATCCAGGGATTTTCTACTCGTACGTTGGTCTTGAATGTTTGCAGATTATAATGACTAGGAAATAAAGAGTTCGAAGGGGCATTCCATCAGCAAATTGTACGGCTTAAGAAAGAGTATATTTCAGATATTTAAGAGTATGTCCGAAAGTGGGACTGACAGGAAACTTAGCAAGACTGGTGTTACGGTTTAACATATAAGGCGACGGAATACTCCTGGGAATTTGCCGAAGCACTAGTAGGAAAAATATCGCTAGAACGAGGTAAGATAAGCGAATTGGGGCCAAATCAGACCATGAAAGTATTTCCAATATCGCTTGAAACGACGTAGACAATTTGCGGCATCTCTGGTGTCGGTTGTTACTTACATAAGGACCACGAATCGAAAGTTTTTTTGTTTTGACAGTGCAAAAACTCCCATTCATGAATAATGTCTAGTTTTTAAATTTCACGTTCTCATTCTATGATCAAAGAGCACGAACGTGAGCTCGGAATCGAATATGAAAAACAGTAAAGAACGTACTGGATAGGTTCGTTAATCAAAATTTTAAAACATCTCTGAGACCAAACCGAGCCCTGTGGCATACCAGCATTTATTTTTGCAATTGAGAAGGCCCTTGAAGAGAGAAAGATTTGCTCAGTCGTATTCGTTGATACCCCAAAAGCCTTTGAGAAGGTATGCCATGAAGGCCTTAAATTCAAATAACAAAAGCCGATTCTCATAGTGGAATTGCAACTTTATCAAAATTATTTTCTAGAAATTGGACTTCTAAACGTCTAAATTAGCTTTAATTGAATGTTATTTCTTAACACGAAGATATTTCTCACTTATTTCCTAATTTTCAGACAATCTTTTCAAAAGAAGGGGAGATATACTATTTAGTCCAGCATATTTGTAATTCTATTCGTCCGTAGTAGCCCTGAAGTATATTTTCAGATATAAGAGTCGTCCATATAAGCAGGGGCGTATTTGCTCTAGGGGCAAGAGGGCCATGGTTAGGGGCGGCAGGCTGATAGGGCTTCGCAAGGGCTTCACTTTCGCCCTCTTCGTCCTTACATCAAGAATCTGTTTCCACAAATGAACATCTAATGACAAATCATGTTGAAATGGAAAACGATCCAGCTCTATGGTTAATGACCATTTGATAGATTATTTTTCAAGAAATGGTTTCAAACAAAATGTTACGGATGAAGATTATTCGAAATCTGAGCTCTAATGACCGGTATCGCTTTTTAAACAAAGACTTATTAGTTTCTAAAAACTATTTATTTTTTCGAAATCACTTGGGTCTGTATTTGTGGACCATTTCGCCTTTTTGAAAGGGGAAAAGGTCAGCTTGCTTCGAGCCAAGTCTTCAGTAAACATGAAATAAGTTTGGGACACAAAAATTGTGTTCTCAAAATAAAAATGCGTGGGTAAGCCGAAAATAGAATTGACTCCAAATTTTTGAGCAGTTGAAAGATGAAAGAAAATACTGGCGTAATATGATGGTTAGAGTCGTTGAGGCTGTAAAATCTTTTGCTACGTGTGGTGGAACAACTTCAAAGTTCTAAATACTTCTCCTTGAGCGTAGATTCAACTCCTGATATTACTAATGTAGATCAGCTTTCTTTAATTGTAAGATATGTTCAAGAGAATGCAGAGCCCGTTGAACGATTCTTTTGTTTTCTGCCAAACGCGGGTCATAGAGCAGAAGACATGTTTCTAGCGATTATTGACACTTTCCAGAAATTAAATATTAATATCTACAATTGCAGAGATCAATCTTATAATAATGCTCGTAATAAGTCTGGGCAATAAAGCGGCCTACAAGCAAGGATTAAGGAAAAATGCTAGTATGCAACATACGTACCTTGGCCGCGTATTTTTCAAACTTAGTCGGATCATAGGCAGCTGATTCTTGCCCAGAAGCTGCAAAATTTCTCAGCCAGGGGCGATGCCTGTAAAAGCCTAAATAAAGATTGGAAATATCGGCTCTCAATGATATTAAAAATGAATCACACCAAAAAGCTTTCGTAAAAAAGACTATTGACCCAACTTAAGTCTCTAGAAACAGCAATATTGTCGGAATTTTGGGGATGTATACTAAAGCAATTTAATATGGTTTCTAAAATATTACAAGGCATTGATACTGATGTAGAAACAGTGTCTAAGCTCTACGAGTCACTCATTTTTTTTGTAAAAAAACAAATATGTGACCACTGACCAGTTATTGTACGAGTTGAAGAGGCGAAAATCTTCCTACGAAGCTATAACCACCAATTTTAAGTTTTTATGCAAACTGGATTTCATGTCTGAAGCAGTAGTTCGAGAAAATGCAACCAAACTTCAAAAATTATACCCTACCGATCTTGCGGATGATCTTCAAGAAGAATGTGTTTTGCTTAAACATTTCTTGGAGACAAATATAAGTAAAAGTATGAGTTTGAGGCAGCTTAACCTCTGTATAAAACAAATGGGAAAGATGCATTTCCATATGTTGAAATAGCAGTATGAATGTTCTTGTGCACTGCAGAGACAAATTGCAGCGCTGAAAGGTCTTTTTCGGTTTTTAAGCGATTAAAAACGTCCCGCATAAGTGAGGAATGCCTTAATACTAAATATGGAAGCTGTATTAGCACAAAATTTAGACAATAAAGGTATTGTTAATGAATTTAATAACCGATATGTACATAGAAAAAAAATGTAAAAATACCTTGTATTAATATTTATATATAATCATATAATTTTAATAATTTAACAATATATAACTAACATAAAATTTCTTAGTACCTATATCCAATATATTAAGCCGCCAACGCAGCTACTCGCCTTAAAGCGACTTCACAGTGGGCAAATAAACCTTTTGGCTACGCAAACATTCTTAACGTACTAGGAATCCTACCAGAAAACATCGACTACACCACACCCAAACAATGGTTTGACAAGGGTTTCCATGCAAGCATTCCCTCCAGATCCTTGTGGGAGGAAAATGCCTTACTGGATGGCAATTCAATTCACTTTTACACCGACGGCTCAAGAACTGTCGGTGGTGGTGTTTTTGCCGATAAGCTTAACCTTAGCCTCTCCTTCCTTCTCCCCAATCACTGTAGCGTGTTACAGGCAGAAATTCTGGCAATTAAGGAATCCCTTTCCGGGCTGAAGAAAAATGTAATAGGTGTCTGCAATGGATATCCGCATCTTTTCCGATAGTTAGGCCGCTATCCTTGAACTCATGCTCTCTAAATTCAAAAACAGTCATGGACTGCCGATCATCTCTAATGGAAATGGCGGAGCAGTTTAATATTCACCTTTGCTGGGTGCCGGGACATAGAGACATTTCAGGGAATTACAGGGCCGACGAACTTGCCAAAATTAGAACCACTATACCTATCACACCTGAAAAGGAAGACCTATCGCTACGTGCAAACAAGTAATAAAGCTGGATGTTAACAGAAGAACAAACCATAGATGGGCGGTCGGATCGACATGCTCAGCGACCAAAACAATCTGGCCAAAGCTAGATCTGAACCGCTCCTGACTTTAATTCGTCTAAATAGAAAACATCTTAGCGCCATTATAGGTGTCATCACCGGACACTGCCTGATAGGTAAGCATACAAGAAGGCTTGGCATGTTGACTAACGACTTTTGCAGAAGCTGCATGGCTGAGGAGGAAGAGGAGACAATCCCTCACCTCCTCTGTACATGACCAGCTCTCTGCCAAAGAAGAAATCTCCACCTAGGAGCCTTCTTCCACAGCGACTCAATTGACTTAAGCAACACAGACATTAAAAGTCTCCTACGATTTATTAAGAGCTCCAAAGGGTTTCTGGAGTAGTGGGATCACAGATCCACGTAGCATCATATTAACCATATCCAGTTAATTTTTGGATTGAAAGTGAGATTGTGGGTGCAGTTTGGTTAACTACATGACTACAGACGTAAATCGCGAGACTTCGAAGAAGACACTAGTTTAGTTTAAACCAACTAACTTGATTTCTTAGTTGTACAAAAGCTTCTTAGCCCTCGTTTATATGCTATATCCAGTCTGAACTCCCGAGTCATTATGCACGATCCAATTATTTTTCGCATCTCTACTTCTTTGTGGACCGGATTTTTGAAAGACCTACCAAGCTGCTTTGCTCAGCTTTAAGTTTTTGATTTATTATTTGTAAACTTCTGAAAACGCGCAAACGATCATTAGATCATATTTTGTCAAGCTCGCTAACAGTGTAATTTATTTATCACCGTCGTTGTCATTTAGCCTTAATACATAGATACTTCCCGTATATTGTCTCGCATTGGGATGAGTGTGTTAAATATTGGTGGCCGACTATCGTTTACAACGACTTGAAGTTAAGCCGGCATTTTCATGTCACAAAACACTGCGGAGTTTTTGTGCCATTAAACCCACCCACCCTATTGACTTTACATATGTGCGACATCGTCATCACAAACTCATTAGTGATTAAAGACCGAGCGTAAGTATTTCAATTGTTCGTGCTTAACACAATGTCTTAGTCGATGTTAGAAATTGAGTATGCATACATAGATATGCAGTTATTGAGATGAAGTACTAGTAGCCCGTTGTTTTCTAGCGCCTTTATTTCCATTGGTTACTCGTTATGTTCTTTAAATGAACCTCTCACAAAGACGCATTGAATGCAAAGGCGTTTAATTACTCTGTGCTGTCGACTACCTTAAACTCAGTCGTATATTTTCATAGCTACATAAATAGGTAAGTGACAAAAGCTTCACCCGTCTGTAGTTCTGGCAATTTTCTTTATCGCCTATGCCTTAATACATGGCAACATAAAAGATCGTCATCCATTGATTCGGCATCTATCGCTTCACATTACTGTCTTAAACAATATCACGAGCCATTAGAATCCGATATCTTGGATTGTCATCCACATTTTGGAGGACAAGTGATTTGGCGTCGGTGTTTGTCCCTCTTTGTTTACAACAGCAGAGGGAGTCCGTCATTAACTTACGTGTAAAAGTTATATTTTCTTTAATTCAAAATTTCACTGTTCTTCGTTAGAAAGTATCCCTTCTTGTCTTTTATATGTACTAGATCCTTGCTGGGTCACCAACAATTTTTCAAATCACCATCACCCTTTCGGCGGGCAATGGTAAGCTCCCTAAAGTAAAATTGCCTACGAAAAAGCTTCTAAGGAGTGCCGTTCAGACTCGGCGATAAACCGTAGGCCCCGCTCAGATATGAAAAAATTGACAACATGAGCAACACTGCTCATGCCAGCACCACAGTGTTTTGTTTTTTGTTTTTTAGGTGGCGTAAAAGTCATCACCCTATCGGAAGATGCTAAAATTTTTGCAAATGGCGGCAAATGTCAATTCTATTCTACTTGGAAATTTGTGAAGTAAAGATATACAAAATAGACGTCGACAAGATATGAAGCGCTATAGCTCGAAAGAACGCGGAATAATACGATTTTTTGCGGAATAATTCCTCGGTGGTATTGTCGCAGCGTGAATTTCCGGGTCGTCTAACACCAACTGGGCAAACACTATGACGTTTAGCCGCTCATCTAGAAGAGTATGGGACAGAACGAGATGTTGCTTGGTCTGGCCGGCACCGGGGCAGTCGTTCTGCTGAGAATATCGCAGCTGCGGTTGAAGATGTCGCAGAGCACTCCGGGATATCGACCAGACGATGTGCCACGCAATTGGGCATCAATCGGCGGTCTTTAGAGAAAATTTTGGTGAAGGACTGTAAAATGTTTCGTTACAAAGTGCAGACAGTGCATCAGCTGTTAGCTGTTAACCGCCAAACGCGTGTTACTTACTGTTAAGCCATCCTGAATCTCGACCACGAGGCCTATTTCCATCTCTGTGGATATGTGAATAAGCAAAATGATCGCTTCTGTGGCACCAAAATCCGCCTATAACCCACGAAGATCCATTACACCCGCAAAAAGTTACAGCATGTTGTGCTGTTTACGCTGGAGGCATCATCGGGCCATATGTTTTCGAAAATTCCGGCCCCAAACGACTTCTGTGGACGGCGAATGCTACAGAGCCATGCTCAACGACTTTCTCCTTCCTCAATTGCAAGAATTTGGACTGCAGAACATGTGGTTCTAACAGAAGAGAGCAAGGCATACTGCATGAGCTGCAAACGAAATTTTGAGGGCTGCATTCCCGGGTTACCTAATCTGTCGTTCTAGCGATTTACACCGGCCGGCAAGATCGCCTGTATTAACAGTTCCAGACTTCTTTTTGTGGGGTTTTTTGAAGTCACATCACGAGCCTATATTAACAAGCCTCAGACTCTTGAAGTCATCAAAGTGAATTTTCGTCAAGAATGCGAGGACTTATCACCGGAATTTCTGGCAAGAGTGATGGAAAATGCCATAAATCGGGTCCGAATCAATTCAATTCAACGGTCATAAATTCTGGCAACGGCCACTTAGCCGATATCATTTTCTCGACTTAATGGAAAAATGTTTAAGACATTAAATAAGCATAATCCAAGAGATAAACTGACGTTTTTCATTCATAAAAAAAATTACAGCCAAAAAACATCGGGTGACAACTTTTGCGCCACCTTGAACATCTCAGCGATTATTTATGTTCCGAGTTTTTTCTTCATTGTGTCGCAATCTTAAAAATATTAGCTTCCTTGTTCATGCTTTGACTGAGCATTTCTACAATTGCTTGTTGCATGCTTATATATTGTGAGGATATCTCTTCTATTTTAATTTCGCTACAATGCCCCTCTTGCTAAAGCACCTGCTCCAATGAAACATCGAGCGAATTCAAAGACCTTTTAAGTTGAAGCACAGCTTTTCAATCGGTCTACCTATCTACGTCGATGACTTACAACTTTTTTGTGTAGCAACTTTTACGTTCCTCTACAGACCGACCGAGTCTAGATTAAGTCTCTTTACCCAACCGCCATAAATGCAGGGCCGTAGATCGCTCAGATCACTCTTTTCTTGAAACAATTTATCGTCTTTTCATTAACATTTGCTAAAGTCCATGCTTTTTTGACATAAAGGGGAATGAATAAGCAATGTTTTAAAGAGCGCTATATTGGCTGTCTGAGAAATGGCTTTGCAAAGCAAAGTGGCGTTGTTCTTTGTAAGTGTTAAGTGTGGAAACTAAAAAGAACAATTATGACTTATTGATGTTGTGTCTCCTTTCCCGATGCGTCAGGCATTTTTATCGATAGGACGATTTTCCCGACTTCAATTTCAATCTCTGCAATTGCCTCACTACCGCGTTCAGGCGATAATGTATGTCTTATCTGCTAGGGCAAGCAAGAAATATTTGAAAGATTGCCCCCAGCTTTGGCCTGCAAGTTTTGCACAAGTACGAAGTCCCAGTGGGAGATCGAAAAAATCGGGAGAAAGTGGATCACCTTATCGGAGCTGTCATCGGTAGACTTAAAATCCGCAAATGAATGGTTGGTGTCGACTTTAAATTGGACTGTATTTTCTAGCATCTACAGCAATGTTAAAGTTAATGGTCTTGTGGCAAGCCAACTCGCCTGCGCTAAACAGAAGAACGAGATTGAATCATGCAGTCATCTGTTCATCCGACATTTGGTTTTATTAAAGAGAAGTATATAAACTAATCAGGCTATTGTATCGGATGGTTAACCTATTCAAGGCAGCAGCAAGTGGCTTGGACAAGATCATACAGCAACCCATTTTTAAGATTTGATCAATTACCAATTACCTAATAAGTGGAATCATAACATCGTTTGTTAGACCGACAAAGAAAGGGCCTTTAAATTGTGCGTTGACCGAATATTTACAGCAGATTCAAGGAGTCGAGATCTTTGGCAGTTTTACGGTTGCAGACAAAATCAATAGAGATGAAGTATACTTCGTAACTTTTAGTTTTTTAAGCCTTGGTCAAGAAGTCCTAAGTACAGAAGATGCCGACCATTACGTTCTTGTGGCGTTCTTGAACTGGCGTCCAAAGCGGAAGGTTCGAATTCCAGCCTTGCCCGAAAGACTTGCATTTCTTCAGTCAACAAAAATCAAGTAAAACAAAAGAAGATAGATATGAAATATTCGGGTGGATATTGTTCCATATCTTTTGGCGGGATTCGGGAAAGGAGTAATTAGGAGAACGGAAACTTCAACATCCAATAAGGCCACACTCACCTGGTTTGTCAAAATATTGTCAAAGTGGAAATTAATTAAAAGATTAATTCCGAGTGTAAATAAGGAAATATGTTGCCTCAGGTGGTGCGCACACCTATATTTTAGAGCACCTTCGCAATTTTAGAGGTCACAGCTGAGGGCAATTTATCAATGATGCGGTGGTCGGTGAGATTTTTTCGAGTTGAGGACCACGTCCATCCCATCCACAGACAAATATCGAAGTAATCCATAACATGACATTCCTTGCGAATTCTTCAATTTCACAAACATTATTGAATTCTACATTCGGCAACATAAAATGTTCCTTATAACTTTATTAGGTAGCAGAAGACAATTCCTCCACACATAGCTTCTCAAGTGGTGGACACTCTCTAATGATGGAAATTATGTCCTCATGTCGCTTACTTATCGCCAATTTCTCACACATTAAATCCAATAAAAATATACCAGCCTACCGATCGTCCCGATTTTGAAGCCAACCTAAAGGGACGAAAAACAAAAAAAAATAAATAAAAGGTAAAATTCAAGACTCACATCGCATCTATTCGTATTCGTATGTTCACAATGACAACAATGCTGCTGTCGCTAATGACATACCTACGACGAACAGACGCAAAACAACATACTCGTACATACTCGTATCTCCTCATGGTAGGAGGAAAGACGCGCATCCTCAATTCGTCTGGTTTTTACGTACATACTTACTGTTCGTAGTCCAGCTTCCAGTAACTGCAATTCGCAAAGACTCCACTACGGAACACAATTAAACCGAATCCGAATCTGAGAATCACCTGCAGTAGGCGCGCAACTCATGTAATAATACCTCGTTGCCCGTTTCGATGCGACGTCCCCGATCCGATTGTGATGATGCGATCCGATGAATGAATGGTGAATAGTGAATCCCGTCCCAGCAGGCTGCAGAACCAATTAGTATTCTCAGATTGTGATCGCTCCGAACAAATGCTAATTCCGTGTGTGTCTTGCCCAGTGTTCAACAGCGCACAATGATACGGATTGTGTGAATCGAACGTTAATCAGGCCCTCATCATTGGACTGATGATGGTATGGAGCTATGAAGCTTATGTGAACGAAACAGATAGGATGCACCTTAAACGCCACCGGAGTAGCTAAACGGAATTGGATACGGAATTGGTATTGGAATCCGGTGGCCTATTCGTTTACAAGAATGCCCAGGTTGTACAAAAATGCAGTTCAACATCATATAGCGAACAGTGATTCTCAAAAAGGACATTAATGGCATTTCCCGAGGATGGCTGGTACGGTAGTCGAGGGAAACTTTCAAGACACCATCATGCTGTTTCCACGGAAAATTAATTCCAGCTAAGCAATTGATTGAAGAGCTCCAAATAGATGGCTATGGCTAGGTCTAGTCGATGCGAATGGATACTGGCCCTGCTTGAGAGTAAGCGCCGGCCGGCCGCATCAAGTGTCTACTTCTTACCATCTGAGCAAGAAAGCACCAGATCCCATCTATTGCCGATAATGCATTTGTAGTGATTAATATTTTAGATGCGCAATCGGTAGAACCAAGGGGCAGTCCAAGATGATTTCCGCCTCCAGCTGTTGAATGGCCTACGAGTTCTGAATGCGGATTGAATGTATCGCGTACTTATCATGTAATTACCTGCTTTTGATTCATAATTAATCGACGGTGTAATGCGCTGGATATATGTATGGTGCCGCTGAGCTCTGCTCGTTGCTTAGTGATCGGTGTTTGGTGTTTGGTGTTCGGTGATTGGTAATCGGTGTTCAGTGTTCGGTGATCTGTACTTTCTGCTCGATGACAGATCGAATCGGGACGTTTTATTTGATTTTTGTTGCGACTTTTGTTGGCCGATGTGCGTCATAAGCTTAGTTGGGTGCATTACATATGCGTGACTCCCGCAATGCACTGCGGTACAGGACAGGACAGAACTGACAGACATTATTCCGATTGGCTGACTACCAATCGATGATTTATATTTCGAACACAATTTGTAATGAATGAGTGATTGCGCTGTCAGTGGTAATGGAGTTATTTGAATCCGTAATTAAATGTAATCGATATTCGGCGGGACTTTTATTCGAATAAATCTCAGTAGCACTTTAGGTGTGCTTTTGAGTTTAGTAGGTATCACGATAATGGCTCTGCGGTAGACCGTTGGTGTGAGTTAGTTGAAATATGCTTTGTTATGGTGATAAATAACATCAATACCGATAACAGCCCAACCTCTGAGAGGTTAGTTGACATCTATCCACTGTGGTTTTTCAATGGAATTGATGTTATCTACGGATTCCTCAGAATTCCTTGAAATTAAGATACAATTTATTCAAAACTTAGAAGGTAAATAGGAGGCGAAAGAATTATATACTTCTAGTCTATTCCAGCACTGTTAAGGGGCCCAGATTCCGGGTGTCTTTCCAGCTGGTGGTGATTTTAGCAGTATTTTTAGCTTTTCAGCTAGTATTCGATGCTGATTTTGTTTTAACTGGTAACCACATAGACTGTAACGCAGCACTTTGCAGCACAATACTCCTTAGAGCTGCTGTTTACACATACGAGTACTCGTATCAGCAAAGGAAAAAATTCAAACACGAACTTTTTCGAAGCAACACAAAGTTGAAGAGATCGATGGTTTTTACTGACCGAGGAAACATATTAGTTGAGCCTGAATTTAATAAAAAAAAACTCCTTTTCTGGAACTGCTGAATGGGAAAATCTCCACCCACTTCATCAAAACAAAGTGAAAATCAGAAAATCATCTAAGTCCGATAGTTTAGTCATAGGGGGCGAAGCTCATTTCTGGTCGAATATAAGCGCTGCCAATGCACTCGAAAAATGAACTATTTGGTCTTTTTTATGGTACTGAGGAATCATTGGCCCGCGTCAATGGCGCGCGCTATTTTTCAATGATTTCGAACATTTGTTTGCCAAAAATGCACGAACTGAACTTGGTCGACATGTGGTTCCAGCAAGACGCGGCTATATGCCACACAATATGCGAATCGATAGACCAGTTGAGAAATGAGTTCGGTAAGCAGCTTATCGCTCGCTTTAAACCGGTGAATTGATAGCTAGATCTTGTGATTTGACGCCTTTGATGCCGAATAAGCCAGCGTCAATTTCAGCCCTGAAGGACAACATTATACGTGTTTTTGGTGAGATACCAGCCAATATGCTCGAAAAAGTTACACAAATTTGGACTTTCCGTATGAACTACTTAAAACGTAGTTGTAGTCAACATTTAAGTAAAATAAAGAAGACCCCCCAACCGAGTTAGGCATGAGTACATTAGACGTCGCATACAAGTTGTGTAAGCGGATCGTATTCGTATAGTGTAAGCCGATCGTCAACAACCTGATAGGTCCATATCAGTGGGCTTGCCATCCCAGCCAAACTCGTTCGATTGTATAGAATGTCGTTGGGCAACTCCCCCAACTGTGTCAAAATCATAAGCAACATCCCTGAATCTGTTGTTGTTGAAAAGGGTCTCTGATAGGGCAACGCGCTATGTAGTAACTTCTTTCACATCATACTGTAACACTACTCCGCGCAAATCATAACTCTGCCTATATGCAGATAACATTGACATAATCGGGAGAACCTTGTTGGGTCAGTTGACTACGAGTATTTTGATAAGGGGAGGGAATGGGTTTTGACGTCAATTAAAGCAAAACTTTTTATATGCTGTCATTGAAAGAAGACAATCAATACCGACGACTTATGCAAAATGTGAGTATCGACATCTAATATTGAAGTGATTAAGGAATTTACCACCTTACATATGTATCTTTAGGTTCTGCAATGAACTCCACTAATGACATACATAAGCGCACGCAGTTGAAAAAAGACCTAAACCAAATTTTTAAGCGTAACTGAAGGTAGCTAGCAAGAGATTGACTTAGTTCTTTAAACACATATGTATAACGCTTCAAATTCAGTTTCCTTATAGGAAAGCTTCCAAATTTTAAATCTTATCAGTGAGTTTCAGCTTTTTCCCATAGGCAGGCTTTGGTGCAGGCAGAGACCCTTACATTTGGAAATCATAATTATGACAACCACAATTCCTTAAAGGTTACGTAAGCAAAAGTTACAACAGGCCGACCAACAAATTAAGCTTTTACATACTTAGTGTTGCCATGCTCATATCTTGCATAGCCTTTCCGAAAATAATGTTAAAAAAGTGCAGTTCTTGGACCATGAATTATAGCTGAACGGTTTTTGCCCAATAGAAGGAGAACGGATCTCTACAAATTATGCCAATTGCTTGCGTACGCAGATAACATCGACATTATTGGACAAAGACAGCGAGACGTCAATGAAGCATTCACAGCTATCGAAACGGAAGCGGCCAAAATTGGTCTCGCGGTAAATGAGGCAAAAACCAAGTGTATGCTATCATCAAAAAAGGACTCCCAAGGACTCGAGAGGAAAATACTAAATGCTATTTTTGGTCCCGTTTTTATTGACGGAGAATGGAGGAGGAGATTTAAGTACGAACTACAGCGACGGCTTGGTCAGGCGTTTATGGATTAAACGCCTAAAATGGCTGGACCATGTGGACACAACTGCTCAGGGCCGAATAATCTTAAAATCTGAGCCCCGGGGGCTACGTATCAGAGGACAGCCGAATTTACGTTCGTACGAATAAGTAGAAGGGACCTCAACCAACATGGAGTGCATCACCGATGGAAGGAGCTGGCGAAAGACCGTGTCAGTTGGAGAGCCTTGTTGGCTGACGCTCAGGTTCACCCTGGAGTATAGCGCCACTTAAGAAGAAGAAGAGGAACCTTTCTGATTACTGATTATTCGTTTCTAAAAATCTCTTCTCCCTGCTACTTCAGGCCTGTTGCAGATGCGACTAATGTTAAACCATCAGCATATGTTCCGTAGTAAGATTTTCGTAGCGACAGGTCCACTTGTTATTTAATGACTTGGGACCGTTTTGCCTCCAGCAGTCTTTTTAATCATTAAATCTCTTTTCTGCCGCTTCTATTCCTGTATATTCTTAATGTGAGAAGAGTATCCGCTCCTTGATTTTCAAGGCGCTGTGTGCAATCACTTAAAAGGTGCTCATAACCCCTTGAGCGCGTGCCAATTTAAAAACAAAAATGTACAAAGGTGGATCAATAAGTCCTTGATTTTCAAAATTTTCAGTTGTAACCTAAAATCAACTCTGCATCGGACTACTATCATTATGTCTGACAATGAGGTTGCCATTCAGGGTGTGTCAGGCGTTGATAGCCCGCAAAATGGAAAGAAAAGTGCTGGTTGGTAAATTGCATCGTGTAATAGGTGTCAAAACTAGGATCTACAGCAACTACCTGCAGACCAAGTAGTAGTCGAAAAAGAAAGTTTCTTATAGCGAATCGGCGACGGAACAGGTCAAGGTGGCTCAGTCGGCCAACAACATCCGTGTAGACGTTCGTAGTTCCTTTGGCGAATTTTCATAAGTAAGGCTACTCATTGCTCTATCCGTCATATTTTCCGGATTAAAACCTCAGGAATTTCTCTATTCTTGCTAGAAAGATTCAAAACAGTGTTTTCTTAAAGATTGCAGACGCCAATATTGTCCAATCAATTGAAATCTTCTAAAACCGAAATGACGTCGCTTGGCTTATCTTGTTCTATAGCCATTTTCACTGCCAGTGCTGCTCATGCCGCCATTCAAAGAGTGCAAGGTGCTAAGCAACTTTTTGGATTTTAAATTGCCGCTTGGTCCTTAGAAACAGGGTTTAGCATAGTAACGCCAGTGCATTGTATGTAAATGCTTTTGCAGGTACTATCTGAAAGTAGCAGATCGAAAGTACTAGATAGAGATTTGTTCTGAGCTTTATCTACTCAACTTTGTCAAAGCAATGAGCGGACTTTAAAACCTTGACTTGGTGGACCACCTAAAACTAGATACATGCCAGGAGGCAAAGTATTGAAAAATATTCTGTTAGAGCATATAAGCATATAACTTAGTCCACATGGCCTTTGCCTGTATTAAAGTCACCATAAATCTCTTATGAAAGACTGAAAAAGATTTCAAATCCCTTGAACATATTTTTCAAATCAAAATCTACCTTCATTTGTATAATTTAGTCCTACGAGTTGTCTCAGCAATCATACAAATGTCCCACTGAATGTCGCAAAGAAACAAAGGAAGAAATATTGTTCCGCTTTCATACTCGTAGAAGAATAGAAAATAAAAGAAGAACAACCAACCGAACCTGTAAAAATGCATCAACGTCGTGATGTATTTCACTAGTCATTCCTTGTTCGTCGACAGCTTGAGCATAACATTTCACTCCATGAACACGAAGAGGTCGCGAAAAAAATGCCGGAAACCCCATTCTGAAGTTTTACTACTTTATTTCTGCAGTTTTTTTTTCTGTTTTAATTTTTTAAAAGAAAAGTCCTCCCGTCTAGATTTATGGATGTCCGGACAAATTTAGGTAGTGATTACCATAGTGTAGTGACAGAAAAAAAATGCCACCACATACCTCAAACGGAAGTCCACACCAACATGGCATGCAATCAGCGATGTTTTTTTTGTTTTTTTTAAATATCTCCAACTTGGTTTAGTTTTGGGTTTTTTTTTCTTTCGTTTTTCCTGCAAAATTAAATTGCTTCTATTTTTATGAAGTTGGAGGATGATGAAGGACGTTCTTTCCCCCGCTATCCTTACATCGAAAACAATCTCCCACCCCCAGCTTTCAGTGAAATATCGAAAAGTAAAACAAACAGAGATGATAATTTGACCACAATGGCAGTGGCAGTGGTAAAGTTGGAAGTGGCAGTGGTAGTTGTATTATAAATGAACTCGATATGACGAAAAGATACACACAAATCTGTGAGATACTTCTTCAAGGAGCAAAACCAGTAGCAAGAGGTTGAGGCAGTTGAGAAATGAAAAAGAAAAAAAATAAAATAAAATAAAGAGAAACCGTTGGAGATAAATAAACAGCCCCATAAAGAATAATCATTCAGAATTTTATTGAATTATGCATGAGGACCGGGCTTGAGTCGCCCGACCGCCCGCCTGAGTGTTTCTCTTACCGGGGATGGTAAGAGAAGCGCCATATAGTGAATTCGATGCGTATGATGAGATGTGGATCTACAAGTATACAGATACAGATACAGATACTCGTATGTAGTATGAGGTGGACTTTTATCTGTTTTTCCCTTCACGAAATAGGTAATGTCTTCGATAATGGCAATGGCAAACCCTCACTTAATTTGTTGGCCAACGAGCCTGGCTGACTGGCTGACTTGACTCAATGGATGGATAGATAGATGGACGGGCACCACAACAGGGCTTTTCACAAAATGAAAATCATCTATGGCCATCAACAACCACCAATGAGGTCGAAAACGGTCAGCAAAAAAAAAATAAAAAAAAATAAGAGATATGAGAAAAAGCTGTATCCCTAACCATTTCCTAGATGATCACTGTAGATTTCCTGTTTATTTGTTTCCTTTTTATTTTCTGATATATCTACATATACGTATATATTGTACATATATTTATTTATTTATTTTTTTTTTGGTTTGCTCGGTTACTCAATTTTATTTCTATCGATAGTAATAACCATCGAAATGTGGCATTGTGTGTTAGGAAAAAGAAAAGAAATGTATCTGTGAAGTGGACATGGAAGCAGATAAAAGAGGAAGTACGTAACTCATGATGTCCGGATTCGCTTAATACACCATTCAAAGGAAAACGAAAAGATATTGGATGAGGGTGAGGTGAGTAGTCATATGTATTCAGGAGTTGGTCAATGCCAGGAGTGGACTATTGGTTAGTCGGTTACTGTAACTGGGCCCAAAATTGCCAGAGTAAAATTGTAGTTAGAATGTAATTGGATGGAAAATATTGCGCCTTACTTACTTACTTACTTACTTTAGGTGGTGCTACAGTCCGGGGTGGACCTGGGCCTCAGTTAACAAGCTTCTCCAGCCAGCTCGATTCCTGGCTAGCTGCCTCCAGTTTCGCACGCTTAGTTTGCTGAGGTCCTCTTCCACTTGCGTGCGCCACCTGAGTCTTGGACTTTCTCTACTGCGCTGTCGCTCGGGAGCGGATTCGAAGACTTTTCGGACCGGAGTATTGGTATCCATGCGCTCTACATGACCCAGCCATCTCAGTCTTTGGATCTTCACTCTTCTGGCTAGGTCCATGTCGCTGTACAGTCCATACAGTTCATCGTTGTATCTCCTCCTCCACTCACCGTCAATGGAGACGGGACCGAAGATCGCCCGAAGAATTTTTCTCTCGAAGCAACCAAGAACACCCTCATCCATTTTTGATAATGTCCATGCCTCTGTATCTTGTCCGAGAGAGGGCTTTGCTACTCAATTGCCTTCTTAGCCCAAATAAACAGCGGTTGGCAAGAGTTATTCTTCGCCTGATCTTAGCGCTGGTGTCGTTGTCTGTATTTATAGCGGAGCCTAGGTAGACAAAGTCCTTAACTATCTCAAAGTTATATCTGTCGAGGTTGACGTTCTGTCCGAGACGTCGGTGTTGGTTGTCCTTTTTGCTTGACAGCATATACTTGGTCTTGCCCTCATTGATCGCTAAACCCATTTCCGCCGCTTCCGTCTCAATACTCGCGAAAGCCCCACAGAAATCACGCTGCTTTCTCCCGAATATGTCAATATCGTCGGCGTATGCGAGTAGTTGGACAGACTTTTGAAAGATAGTGCCTCTCGGTTTGCTCGTGAGTTTTGCACTATTCTTTCAAGAACGATGTTGAAAAAATCGCATGACAGCGCATCGCCTTGTCTAAATCCTTTTTTGACATCAAAGGTCTCCGGTGAGATCTTTACCGACACTGATGGAGCAGCATGCATTCTCCATCGTCATCCTACACAGACGGACGGGTTTGGCAGGTATGTCAAAACTTTACATTGCTCTGCATAGCTCGTCTCTATAGATGCTGTCATACGCGGCCTTAAAATCGATGGATAGGTGGTGGGTATCGATCTGAAGCTCATGGGTCTTCTCCAAGATCTGCCGTAGTGTAAATATGTGGTCGATGGTGGACTTTCCTGGCCTGAAACCACACTGATATGGACCTATCAGGTTATTGACGAACGTCTTCAAGCGTTCACACAATACGGCGGAGAAGATCTTATATGCGATGTTAAGGAGACTGATGCCTCTGTAGTTGGCGCAGTTCAGAGGGTCTTCTTTCTTGAGAATCGGACAAACAATGCTGAGGTTCCATTCATCGCGCATACTTTCGTCCGACCATATTTTACAGATGAGTTGGTGTATGCTCTTTACCAAGTCATCGCCTGCCGCTTTGAAGAGCTCGGCAGTCAGGCCATACGCTCCAGCAGCTTTGTTGGACTTAAGCTTCGATATAGCTATCTTCACTTCATCCAGGGCGGGTGGACGGAATTGTTGGTCATTATCGTCCAAGTTGAAAGGTTGATTCTGCCTGACAGCGGTATTTGGTCCGTCATCGCCGTTATACAGTCTGCAAAAATGATCTTTCCAAATCCTCAGCATCGACTGCGATTCTACTACGATGTTCCCTTGTTCATCTCTACAGGCTTCGGTTCGGAGTTTGTTTCCGCGGCATGTTATTTTTACATTTTGGTAAAACTTTCGAACCTCATTCCTGGAGTAGCATCTCTCAATTTCCTCGATCGCGCACTTCTCATGCTCTTTCTTCTTCCTCATGAGAAGCCGGTGCTCGTCTCTCCTCTTCCGCTCATAGAGCTCATGAGCAGCTCTGGTCTTTCTAAGCAGCGCCGCGTTATATGCATCTTGCTTAGCTGCATGTGCTTGCCGGCATTCATCATCGAACCAGGGGTTTCGTTGTGGTGGACGAGTGAAACCCAGCACATCAGAAGCGGCATCTCTGATGGCGTTTTGGCAGTGTTTCCAATGGTCTTCGATGCTTGATGCTGGCGGCATTGGACCTCTTAAGAGATTAAGAGACACTCGGTCGGAAAAGGACTTGGCGATCTCTTGCGATTGTAGCCGTCCGACGTCGAATTTTCTCACAGCATTAGTTTGTCTTGGCGTAGTTTGGGATATCCGCAACCGTACCTTGGCTACAACAAGGTAATGGTCCGAGTCGATGTTGGCTCCTCGGAACGTACGGACATCCATAATGCTGGAGGAGTGTCTTGAGTCGATCGCAATGTGGTCAATCTGGTTGACTGTTGATTGATCAGGAGTTCTCCAAGTCCCCTTGTGTATGTCGAGATGTGGTAACCGCGTGCTAGCCACGACAATGTTTTGCCCCGCCGCAAAGTCGATTAGCCTGAATCCGTTATCGGAGGTGGTGTTGTGTAAGCTATATTTTCCGATTGTTCCACCAAAGATATCCTCTCTTCCTAGCTTTGCAATAAAATCACCGAGGACAATTTTAATGTCATAGCTAGGGGATTGCTCGTAGGTCTTGTTGAGGAGCTCGTAGAAGGCATCCTTGGTGTCGTCATCTTTCTCCTCTGTGGGGGCATGCGCGCATATGAGGCTTATGTTGGCGAATTTAGCCTTGATGCGGATTGCTACGATGCGCTCGCTCACATGCCGGAAGCTGAGGATTTCTCGTCTTAGTCTGCCTCCGACAACAAATCCGCATCTAAATAATCGCTGCTTTTGCCGTCGATATCAATTGCCGTAGTAGATGTCGCAGTTTTTCATCTTCTTTTTGTCCGGCCCATCCCATCGCATTTCTTGGATGGCGGTTATGTCTGCTTTGCAGCAGTCTAGGGCCTTCGCTAGTTGCTCGGCTGCACGTGGTCTATTAACAGACCTAACACTCCACGTGCATATCCCAAGCTCATTGTCCTTAAATCGTTTGCGTGGGTTGTCAACAGTAGATCCGTCCATATCCGAGGCTTGTTGATGCTTTGTAACTTAATTTTTTTTGATGAACCTAGGGCGAAGGGTCGGTTTCATCGAGGCCAGTAACTTGTTCCTATATGTGAGCGCTGCCGTTGGCCCATATAGGGCTCGTCCGCCACCATCTCTTTTCCAAGACCCTGACTAAGTCCTGGACATCCTTTCCGGCCTGAGCTCCAAATATGTCGGAGTAGCCCAGATAAGGTCTTGTTTTGTTTTTCCGACACTAATCCTGGTTTATGGCGCAGGTTTTCCATTGCAAGAAAATATAACAATATCATCAAAACCTTTAAGCTCTTCTCTTTAGTTGTTCATCAAATTCTATATCATCGACAATAGAACGTATTTTGATTTTTAGTACCTCCATTGCCTAATGAGCCTCGGCATGAATTTATTTGTACATATACCCGCAACGGAGGAAGTCGTACCGCGTTAAATCGCTTGATCTCGGGAGCTTATTTTTATCTCTCTTTAAAGAAGATGATTTTTTTTTGCCAAAATATCAACTATAAATTTGTTTAATGCTGTAAAAAGGTTTGAATTGTTTCACTAAGTGGGGCAGCTTAAACGACTTATTGGTAAACATCGAAAAATGCGCTTGCATGAGCTATAATAAGACTCTTCACTATATTTTACCAAATTATAATTTTAATAAAGAGTATCTGCCGGATGAACAGCATGGTTGTGTCGCTGGTCGATGTACTAACCTTGCACTATTTTCGTCCTTTGCTCTGAAACAAATTCAGAAAGAGTACCAAATTGACACCATATATATAGATTTCAGCAAAGCTTTTGACTCAGTCAACCATGATAGACTAATCTATAAACTTGAATCTTTCGGATTTCATTCGCAAATACTTCGTTGGTTATCTTCCTTTCTCTTCGACCAACAACTTCGAAACCAACAGGTCAAAATCGGTAACTTCATATTCAAAGAAATTAAATGTAGCTCTGGTGTTCCACAAGGAAGCCACTTGTTCCCGCTTCTCTTCGTCATCTTCATTCGTGATATCGTGATAAATGTTAAATATGGACAGTGTTTATTGTTTTCCGACGATCTAAAATTATTTAGAGCCGTTAAAAATATTGAGGATTGCTCTTTACTGCAAGTAGATTTAAACAGCATCACGGAATGGTGCAAAATCAATACCCTGAAGTTAAACACAAGCAAGTGTAATTTCATTTCATTCTCCAAATCACCTTCTATAATTCAATTTGAGTATTTGATTGGTCCCACACTCCTCTCTCGAATTAGTGAAGTCAAAGATTTGGGAGTTATGTTGGATACTACTTTTTCTTCTAAAGTACATTTGAATCGTACCTTATCCAAAGCTTATTCGGCAATAGCTTTCATTAAGAGAAATAGCAAGGGCGTTTCTGACCCATTTTCTTTCCTGTCGTTACACTTTGCCCTTGTTTGACCTTATCTGGAATACGCAGTTGTGATTTGGAATCCAAATCACTCTTCTGACTCCGACCGAATTGAAGGTATTCAAAAGCGTTTCACAGGATTCGTTTTTTTTTTTTCATAGAATGCATTGGAACTATTGCCCTTATTATAAGGCAAGGTTTTTACTTCTTGGCTTAAAATTGCTAAAGTCTAGACGTACTATACACGATATAATGTTTGTTAGAGACCTTCTCGGTTATCATATAAGATGCCCTATTCTATTATCAAAAATAGGACTTTATGTCCCTATACGATCATTGAGAACACGGCATCTTCTCTTTGTTGAATACAGAACGAATTATGGTACTAACTGACCGCTTACTCGAACCGTCATGGCCATCAACGAAGTTAGTAACCTCTTGGACGTTTATTTAAATAGAGTTCAATTTAAGAATTTAGTCATAAGCTTATTAATTTTTTTAAATTTCATTTATGTATATATATTTTATTTTCTAATAATCTGTTAGCATTTAAGTGACTTGTAGATGTACTATATATATAAATAAATAAATAACTTCCAAATACGAATTGTTGACGATTTTAAAGATTTTGGTGTGATTTTTATGGAAAATTAATTATTTATTATTATTCATTTATATATCTCGATATCTGTTGATTGTATGATCGAAGATTAAATAAAATAAAAAAAATGACTTGGGTGTAAACTTTTATAGAAAACCGTGCTAAAATTTTTGCAACTTGTCTGGTCAGTAGTACGTCTTGTTGAATATAAACCGCACAATAATGCCCTATGAGCAAAAACCGTACCAAACAGCAACATGAGAGAGAGGTTTCACAATTATTCTTGAATTATTCATAAATTACTAAGCCCCAAATGTGGCAATTCAGCTTCGAAGATGAGGATGTGCCTAATCGGCCAAAATGATTTTTTGGTTAAATTGTTGATCAAAGTCATGGATTTCCAACAACGAATTAGTAGGGTAACGATGTCATGGTCGATAGAGTTTAGAGTTGTGGCTCTAGATAGAGTCAAGAATTTAATCGTGCTTCTAATAAGTTTATATAAATCTGCCCGGGGCTAACCCAGTCTGGTGTTAAATAAGCCTTACGTGTACAAGTTCAAGTTTTACTGGAGTCTATTTGTTTGTAATATGCCCAATTTCTGAGATCAACGTGATATTGTCAAACCTGGATTCCCGGCGATAATAATTTTGATTCTTCGCGTACTTGTCCCAATAGCCCTTATTTCTGAACTATTTTAAGAATTGTTGGGTGAAAAGATGCTTCACAGCGGTCGAGAATACACTTAACTTTACGAACTGTTGGAACTAAATATTTAAGAATCGATCTCATTTGCAAGGAGCCGACCAAGAATGTTGGGATTCATTCCATCCTCATTGGATCTGAAGGAATATATTTTTGGGATGGATGTACCATTCGATAAGAGTAATGGTAACATCATTTCTGGGTTCATCATTGTTTGCCAAATCATGATGAAGGTCGCTTTCTATTCAAGCAAACGTAATTTGACTTGTTTTATCATTATAAAAGACCGCAAGAGGTAGCTACTCGTTGTTTATTTGTACTGCATTTCTTGTACATAGCGTTACGTCATGTGCGTACAGATGAAGCTATAGTCGACGTCTGAAAGTATGGAAGAAGATCTACACTTGTCAATCTGACGTCGATTGCAACAATTTGGCTTCTGTCTGCTCACTATATTCGGACAAAAATCAGCTGATACCGGAATTAAAGCCAAGAGCTCTCGGATTGGGCGTTAGATACGATTTAAGCTGACCCCTTTGTTTACCAAGAAATCGTGTTTAATACCCAATTTGGCTCAATGAATTTGTTAACAATTAAAAATGTTATTTCTGTAATGAGGCACATCTAGATGAAACTCATGGGACTCAATACTCACTAAAGTTCACAGTTTGGTGTGGTTTCAACGCTAGATAGTCATCAATGCTTTTTATCTTTCAAAAAAAAAATTGATTCAGACAAACCATGAAACCCGTGACTTACTAAATACTCGATTCAAGGACAAATTATGCCGCGAAACGGAGCATTGAGTATGCCGATACACAGCAAAATTGGTAGGCCTTAGAAAAAATTATGTAGCGAGTTGTCAGTGAGAAAAATCTCAGAATTTTTGAAAGAGATGTCAATAATTAAACCGACAAGATGCGCTTGGTAAATCATTCTGTTGCTACTTTGTGTTAGGGGTTCAAGTGATTCCTGGCTCTAAACGATGTTTGTGATTGTGTGACTCTGGAGAAATAAATACTTCATGAATTGTGGAAGTGTGATTTTCATTTCGTCGGTTGATATGCAATTGAACGAAAAGTGAACTACCCCCATTGTGTTTCGCTCGTTTTTCGAGATGGTGTCGTGCGAAATGTATATTGCTATTGGGTATATAACTTAATTCGCGCGGTTTTTTTTTCAAAATTTGAAGGTTTTTTTTTTAACAAAAACATGTCCAATAGTATTATTCAAAGTATTGCCCATCTGAAGCTATGACTTTTTCCCATCTTTCTGGCAATTTGTGGATCTCATCCCAAAATAACTGCGCCGGCTTGGCAGCCAAAAATGAATCCAGACAATTTTTGATATTCTGCTCCGATGTGAACCGTATTTCAGTGAGGGCGTTCTGCATCGACCGGAACAAATGGTAGTCATAAGGGGCAAGGTCTGGGCTATAAGACGGTTGGGGTAGACTTCCCATCCACTGTTTTCCAAATAGTTCTTAACCGGAATAGCAACGCGGGGCCGAGCGTTGTCATGATGGAAAATTATTGCCTCATGTCTGGTCGCATATTCCGGGCGTTTTTCGGCTACTGCTCTCTTCAAACGCCATGGATATTCGGCTTTGCCGTTGATTTGGCTGGTTGGCCGGGTTTCACATATGATTTTTTGCGCTTGAGGTTGTCGTAATGGATCCATTTTTCATCACCAGTAACAATCCGATGCAAAAATGACTTCCTTGTGTGGCGTTCCAGCAGCATTTCGGACATGCAAAACAGCCTTTCGACGTCTCTCGGCTTGAGTTGATGTGGAACCCAATTTCCTTACTTTTGAATATATCCAGCTGCTTTTAAATGTTTTGAAATGACTGCTTGAGTGACACCCGAAGATTTCGCGAGCTCTTCTTGTGTTTGGCAACAATCTTGATAGAGAAATGCTTCCAGTTCTTCATTTTCAGACTTTTTTGGCTGCCCAGGACGTTCATCGTCTTCCAAGCCAAAATCACCACTTTTAAATCGTGCAAACCACTTTTGGCACGTTCGCTCAGCTAGCGCATGTTCACCATAAACTTCCACCAAAATACGATGACTTTCGGCAACAGTTTTCTTCATATTAAAGTAATGAAGAAGAACTCCCCGCAACAACACTTTTTCAGGCACAAAGTTCGACATATTTGAGTAAAAAAAAATTATTGTTGTTTACGCTTCAAATGAATAACGTATACTGAAATGACGTACAATGACAGTAGCTTTCTAACGCATGTTCCAATGGAATAATAACAATGGAATAATATAAGTTACGCCATCTCTTAGCAAACCGCACGAATTAAGTTATAGACCCAATATATACGGAAAGTGTTTTAATATTACGTTTGTGACCTTTCTATCTAACAGCGATAGTTTGATCATCTTCACCAATACGCAGTGACACATGGCAATAGAACTATGTGAAACAACTTCGAAAAGTAGTGCAAAAACTCTGCTCGGTGTTTCAAAGGCCGGCCAAACATTTAACCGTACTCACCTTCAATTGCGTTAAAATATGAAAACTTTTATAACAGGACCTGTATAATTCTGCTCCCGCTTTTTATTCGAATACGTCATTGATGGGCGAAGCCTTGACATGTAAGCGGGTACACAGTATGGGTGGTGGATCATCACCAGTGTTTTATGTGGGGCCCTGCCGGAAAGGCTCAATCCTACGGTACGTCTTCGTACGAGAGATTAAAAAAATACATTGGTCAGCGTATTTCGAGTAATACACCATGATACTTCCACAAGGCGGCCGACTAGGTTAATCTAGGCCACCCCGCGGTCCTTTTCAGTAAGGCACCTTAAAGGCCAGGACTGGCAGCCTTTACTTTAACTAACCTATGATTGCCACCAGCTAAATATCTATATTTATAACGAAAAATCGATTTTGAGTGAACCCCTATCGTGGAGACTTAATTTCACAGGATGACCGTACATCCATGGGAGAGCGGATACGCCCTGCTATCGCTCTACGTCAATTCATTTGATACCAATTTAGAACCTGTGCTAAGGGTACAGTGTCCATCCTTGGTATGAGTTGAGGACCATCAAAAACCTCTTACTGATCTTAGGTTCTCATCGCCCAGTACTTGTTGCAACTCTACATCGAGTGCACCTTTACTGCATTTTAGGATTAAGCCACAGCCACAGTGATACTCCCACAAGGGGGCCTACCTCTTCAAATCAGGCCCGGACCGAAATCCGGGGAACCGTGTTTTAAGTCATGGTGGTCTTACCACTCAACAAGACCTATGACCGGCAGTTTCAAACTGGACAAATCATAGCAACCTCCAGTGGCGTAAAAGTCGGAGAATGTTACTGATAAGTCCAGTTCTGCTCTACCCCCGCTTTTCATTAGACAACGTCATTGATGGAAAGAGCCTTAAATATTTGCTTGCTTTTCTATCCCGATCTGCAAAGACAAATCTTACAAAAGAAATTGCAACATCTACCGGTCGGGAGATCACAAAAAACAGCAAGTTTGCATCATCTGTGGAGCTAGTTCGTTTTAGTAAATTTGTTCGTTTTAGTAAAATGGTAAATCTTTTCATTCAATCAATAGTTCTCTACAACTCTCCTTCTACTTTGCGCCAAAACTTTAAATATGCACAAATTTAGGCTGTTGCCGTGATAATTTTAATTAAGAGATTAAAATCCGAATCGGTGCGCAATTGCCGACACTGTGGAACTTACACACTTCCATGCCTAAAATTTGACATATTTGATGTGGAACGAAGAGCATTCCTTGTGCTACCTTTCTTCAAATATCATCAAATAGATCCTCAGTCCTTTTGGCATTCATTTTTTGAATGTATTTCGGAGTAAAGCTCTGGACTATTTGCCAGAAACTTTTCTTCTTTCAAATAAAGGCTTGGATAGTTGATAGTAGGATAAAAAATCTTTCTCCTCCGAATGCTTTCTATCAGCAAGTACTCTCAATCGTAACTGAAGTTTTCTTTCAAAAGATTGCTACGAAGTGATCGCTGAGAAAAACTTGTAAAGAAGGATCTCTTAATTTTTCTTAAAAAAAAAAAAAAAAAAAACAAATACAGAAGGCTCATATCTACCTCATACTCAAATTCCGATCTAAAGTCAGGTTCTTCGAATTTCTAGTTCATCTCGTCACGAAATTTAAAGATAACCAAATCGAATAGATACTCGTACCAATATCGGTTGGTTATTCTGCTCAGGAAGCCAATCTATTGTGGGAAAAAGGTCGACCGCTTCATTTCAGTTGCTTAAGTTGCTGCGGCGATAACAATGCAAACACCAAAATGACAAAGTGAAACCAAAATATACGAAAAAAAAAAAAAAAAAAAATCGAGAAAAAATAAGCCAACCGAACGGTATCCAAAATGACAAATAGCAACAAATACATCTCGAAAGAGAAAGAAGCCCACAAAAAATAGCACAAAGCTTTAAAAATCACATAAATGAACAGTTTAAAGTGCCATCAATAGATAAACGATGCGACGTTATCTACGAAGCCTGTGGTCGATACTCGTCTGGTACATTGCCGCGACACATGTGGAACTGTAACGACTCTGGTGCTTCTATGGGTACCATCAAGCCATCAAGCTATCAACATCTAACCAGACAAGGCACAGGTGTATGTGAGCCACTTTACGCGACAAGGTTAGTTCCAACAAGAGGAACAACAACAGCAACAACATTAAAACCCATAAAGACGAATAACCAAACGGGCATATCTATCTAAGAGTGGGGCCATGTAGCTTTGATTTGTCAATGGGGATATGGGAAACCAAAAAAAACCAAAAAACAGAACCAACAAACTAACAATTCGAAAAAGAAAAATCAAGAAACCCAACAGCTCCAAGATACAAAGATACTAAGATACATAGATACCTTGAGACTTTGTCTTCGCTGTGACATCTTTTGAAACTCGTAAATCGCCTATTCTGCGTTTGGCAGCACAGAATTCTTAATGAGCCTCTGGCCATTCCATACCGTACCATACCACCACCACCATCACTGGCTGCTGCTGGCTGGCCTGTCCACCAACAGTCAATCGTCGAAATGTCTTCATGTTTCTTGCGCGCGATTTTTATTTGTTTTCATTTCAACTTGACTCTATTTGTTGTTGTACGAGTATCTTCGGTTTCTATTTTCAATTTTTTTTCGATTTGGTTTTTATGGTTGCTGGTCTGCTTAGGTTGTCCGTTTGTTGTCCAACTGATAAAGTGCGATGAGGACGACCGGCCGAGGGGGCCTTCGTTCTTCGGTTGTTCCTGCATGCGCTCCCGGATAGGCAGACATGTCCGAAGAAGGTGGTTACTGCGTGCTGCTAGCTGATGGAATTTTTGAGGCACATAAGAGCCATCGCTCCTACGACAGAAAGGCGTACGCGTTCTGACTTCTCAATTGGAAAAGAACTACTTGCCCCAAACGTTATTCGTACACCAGAGCTATCATCCAGCTAAAGTTAGGTGTGGATGTGGCATCCAATTGTGTGCTGTGTGCTTCGTTCTGTGATTAATTTTCGCCGTGAGAGTTTTACTTTAAATTAGTACGCGTTTGACCTGTAATTTTGTCTTCTGTTTGGAGAGTACCTTCACCTGACAGGGCAGAAGAATGGTGTAAATCAGACGAGACAAGATATCTTTATCTTGCACTTAAGCAGCTAATGCCAGCCATGACAATGAGTTAATGATGTCGTACGTACATGTGTTTAGGGAAAATTCTTCACTGAATGTAACTGCCGAGCAGTTCTTAATTAGAGATCATTGGGAACAGGTGATCCTGTAGGTTTTTTTAGTTATCACCGAACCTGTGAACGTTTTATTTGTTTCTAAAATGATCGGAATTAACCTTAAACCTACGGCTTGCATGAGTTGTCAAAATAAAGAAATTGGAGACTCAATTTGTCAATTAATTTGGTTTGAAAACGGGATTTACATATAATAGGTACCCTTGGAGACTTCTGTCGCAGTTCAGAGCAGCCATGCAGCAGTTTTTATAGCAAGACGATGGTATATTGTGTGACTTCTTGAGTGCAGAAAACATATGACGTGCACAGACATAACAATTATTCAAAAATAAATGTTCGTGGCAATCAAAAAATAAGTCCCTTCATTTTCGAGACCTATCACTTCAAAATAGCAACATCGTTCAACATAGCTAAGATCCTGTCAAAACTGTCTCCAGTTAATCGTTGATGTATTGCCCTAAGGACAGCTCTGTTCTAAAGGTCGAAGTATTAGACAATGGTCCGAAACGTCCTATAGATAATGGAATCCTTCAAAGTAGATTTACGTCGTCGAAAATGTCCAATGTTCGGGCATCAAGTTTGGAGAAGAACAGCTATATTATGCAAACAACCCTGCCAAGCTGAAACTCCAGAGACACCATGTTTCAAAGTCTGTTTAGATACTCATGTATGTAGAAGATATTAACATGATGTGAAGAACACAGCAAGCTGTCAATGGAGATTCTGCGACTATTGAAGCAGCTACAACTTTGAGATAGTAAGGAAGTCTGTCTAACTCGAGTCCACTATCAACTCCGCTTACGACATCAACATAAAATTCATGCGAAGTATCAATTTGTTATTTACTTATTCTTTGGGTTTGGAATGCAATAAAGAAGTAAGGCCCTCTTTTGAGCAATCTTACTTACTTTATTTTAAGTGGCGCCACAGTCCGGGGTGGACCTGGGTCTCAGTCAACAAGCGTCTCCAGCCAGCTTAATCTTTTGCTAGTTGCCTACAGCTTCGCACGATTAGTTCGCTGAGGTCCCATTTCACTTGTGTAAGACACCTACATAAGTAGGTATCTCTCGGGAGCGGATTCGAAGACTTTTCGGACTGGAGCGTTTGTGTCCATCTGCTCTACATGAACCAGCCGTCTCAGTCGTTGAATTTTCACTCTTCTGGCTTAGTCGATGTTGCTGTGGAGTCCATATAGTTCGTCGTTGTATCTCCTGCTCCACTCACCGTCAATGCAGACGCGACCGAAAATCACTCGAAGCATTTTCCCCTCAAAGCAACCGAGAGCACCCTCATCTATTTTTGATAACGTCCATGTCTCTGCGCCAAAGAGCAGGACTGAGATTATTAGGGTTTTATAAAGGGTCACTTTTGTTGTTCGAAAGATGGCCAAAAAAGTAGCAATCGGCAAGAGTTATTCATCTTCTGATCTCAGCGCTGGTGTCGTTGTCTGAATTGATAGCGGAACCCCTTGAGCGCGTGCTAATTATATAAAAAAAACTACATATTCAAGACAGTGATCATTTCACTCTTGATTTGCGACTTAAAAGCTTGAAAACTGACGAAGCGAATGAAAATGTTATCGGGCCCGTCAGGAGGAAAGTCCAGGTACTATTCGGTCCCGAATGCATAATTGGAAAATGAAAAAAATAAGTTTTAACAGCGAAGCGAAAATTCAACTTTATTGCGAAAAAATGGTTACAAACGGATCATTCAAAGTGTTGCCCATCGTTAGGTACGAGTACCACTTTTTCTCATCTTTCTGGCAGAACACGATTACCGTTACGGTAAAAGTGTTCATCTTTTGAGGATATCCACGAACCAAGCCTTTTTTGAACAAGTAGTAATCGGACGGCGCAATATCTACAGAATATGGCGGGTAGTGAAGAACTTCTCATTTGCTGTAGAATCTGCTCGTATTGTGGCCGTTTTTCGCGCAGTGCTCGGCTCAATAGCATCAATTGAAGTCGATACTGCTCCCCAGTGTTGGTTTCATTGGGTTTCAACATTTCATAATAAGTAACACCGACTTGGTCCCACCAAATACACAGCATAACCTTCGCAGGTATTCCGCCGAGCCGACGACGTAGAAGCATGACCGGGCAGTCCCCATCACATTCTTCTCTTTGGGTTGCTGTAATGAATCACTTTCTCATTAACTGTCACGATGCGACAAAGAAAACCCTTCCTTTTTTGCTGCTGGAGCAGTTGTTCACAGGCAAAAAAACGACGCTTCCTTTGGCTGCAAATCATAAAGAACCCAAGTTCTTTGTTTTTGAATCAGTCACGATGCATGCAATCGGTTGGAAATGGCTTGGCGTGTAGCTCATCTTGCGTTTGGCACAGATCCTCATTGAGCAATGCCTCCAATTCAGCGTCTTCGAAGGATCTTGGCATTCCTACACCCGAACGGTCGTCAACATCGAAATCACTGTCTTTGAAGCGACGGAACCAATCACAGTACGTTGTTTAATTTAAAGCAGCATCTAATTAAACTTTTTGGAACTCTCGATGCGCTTAAGCCACCGTTTTCTTCGAATGAAAGAAGAAAATCAACACTTCCCGCAAATGACGATCATTTGGCTCAAAATTAGACATTTTGGCACAACCAATAGTAAATGATGTCAAAACAAAACACGTATGCCTAAGCTTGGTTCATGACGTTTTGGATATGTCAAAATCGAGCAGCACTTACTGCTGGAGCCATTTATTGACAAACAGCGAGAACATGGTTACGCACCTAATACATGGGTTCGAATAACCCCCGGCTTAGATGGTTAGGTGATATGAAACTTATGGATACCAGAGTCTCAGCCAGAAGAGTTTCCCTTTCCCGAAGGACAAGACTTTTAAAGAATGATAAGTAAGTGCATCTGTGATATAGTAGCTAGAGTACCGGCATCCACAACATCATCGCAGATCGCAGATCGCAGATCGCAGATCGCAGATCGCAGATCGTTCCAAGCTGTAGAACAAGTGTGCGATGTTGTTTCTGTTATGCCTACCACACTTAGCTGATCAAAAAGTGTCGGGTTACGACACAAGTAAATTTTTCCTTTCTACGAGTACTTATAGACAGCGGGAATGTAGTGACTTGCTACAGACTCTGGAAAATATTCGTGTCTCATTTCCCGACCTGGGATCCAAACGAGACTTACTGAATTCTGCTCTGTTACTCAAGCCAACATGCAGGTGGTGAGAATGTGTTCTAAGGTCTTAAGAGCAGACTGTCTGTTGCTACTAACGCAGATGCTTCTCCGCCGTCAGTGTTATTTCGTTCGACGGTATGTCCATAAAACGAGAGTCAGCTATCAAGACAAGAGAATGGCCTTCATTATATAAAAGTAAACATCAAGAAAAGCTTGATTTGTTAATGTGTCTAGAGTTAAGGCAGAAATGCTAGGCCCAGATCGTTTTTTTTTAGTCTGGAAAAGGTACCAGCTACGCATTTTCGTTAAAATTTGTTTACCTAATTGGTTATACCACAGTTACGCGCCCTTGTTCTCGGTGCCAAGCCCCATGTCTTGATGAGATTCCTTTACAGTGTCATAAATCCGCATAGTATATGGTGTGTCCTATCCAGATGGAACAATCTATAGTGATTCCTGATGAGTAAAATTATTTACCTTTGACTTTTTTGTGATGAACAAAACTTTCATTTTGATAGGATTAATTGAAAATACCACCTTGATCAAAAAGTTCCCGGAAACAAGTTTATTCATGTAAATCTATATTGTCCCCTTCAAAGAAATCCCCATCGACTGCAACACATTTATACCAGCGCTTGGTCCAATCCTCGAAACATTTTTTATATTCGGTTTTCGGTATGTCCATCAGTGCTTCCTGCGATTCTTCCATTACTTCCTCTCGGATCCTGAAACGCGTTCCTCGTAGTGGTTTTTTAACTCGATTGAACAGAAAGAAGTCACAGGAAGCCAAATCAGGTGAATTCGGTGACTGTTGATGCATTTCTCGTCAAAAAATAACGAATAATGATGGCACTGTACGACGGTGCGTTATCATGGTGCAAAATCGACGAGTTTTCTGCCAACAATTCTTCTCGCTTTCGGCGAATTGCTTCACGCAAACGTCTCATAACGCTCAAATAATACTCTTTGTTTACTGTCTGTTGGTTATTGACCAACATTTCTTTCACTTCATCAATGTTTTCGTCGGTTTTCTAGTCGATGGTCTGCCACTGCGTTCATCATCTTCGATTGGCTCATGACCAATTTTGAACCGCTCGTGCCACTGGTAAACGACTGTTTTCTTTAGAAAATCGTTTCCCACCATTTAATCAATTTTTTATGCAAAATTTAATACAAGTTCGTTGTTGCAAATTTAAATTCATTTCTAAAATTGTAAAAAATCGCCAACACACACACAGATAGATGTACTCTTGGGTACGTTACTTTTGCAAATGTCAAGCTATGATGCTAAGATTTAGAGAGAATATCAACAACAGATGTACCAACTTGACAAAAAAAAGCAGAACTCAAATCGGAACAATGGGAGCGCCACACGGTGGTTATTTCGGGAACGTTTTGATCAAGGTGGTATATTCCTAGACCATCAATTGTCAAATGAAACAATGAAATAACCTTGCCTGAGAAGGTTCCTTGGCCTTAGAAGGTAACTGAGTTATTAGGCCTTGTCAAAAAACGGGAAGTTATTTATAAGAACCTCATCAACACTGTCCTAGTCTATACAGAAAAGTTGGAATATTAGCAAAGGCGGGTGAAGATACCCTTAGACATTCATCGAGCAATTCTTTGCCATGTTTCTGTTTGGGATTTGAAGAAACAAAATCAATATAACAAACACTATGAAGTGTACAGCAGAAAAGTACCCATCAATAGCCTGATATAACTAGGGGAAGTTGATGGGAACACTAACTATCTTGGAGCATGCAACTGTTGGCTCTTTTCTAATGACTTCCCAACATTTTTCAGCTAAGGCCTAGATTGATCCTACGCCTGCGATAACCTTGGACAGCTTCATTGAGGTTAATACAAGCAAAAACTAAAATACTAACAATTAAGAACTAACGACTTGGCTAAGAGCTGTGGCGTGGGTCTGTTCGTTAGGTATAGGAAGAATGAGGGTCAGTCTTGGGGGAGAGCTTACTTAGGTGAGGTTCAAAGATAAATTAAGTAGAGTTGGCTTCGAGAAGTATTCTGGACAAGAGCTTATGATATCCATAATTCGTGCTGTAAGGATTAATACAGGATAGGGGAACTGATGTAAGGTTCATGAGTTAACAGTTAAAATCTGGTGAACAAAGAGTTAGTTACTCAACTGAATATCTATCAGTTTCAGACAATCGTGATAAAGTGAAACGTTGAAATGTCAAAGGCTCTGGGAAGACCGCGTAACGCGAAAACCTGCACTGTAAAGATTAAACGCGCAATATAAGGGCGATGTAACAGGGTGATCCAACTTAACTGGCGTACTTGAGAGGAGGGCGAAAAAAGTTTATGTAAAAGGATTCAGGAATATCGGGGCAGGAAAAGGATTTTCATGTACATAGTTCAAATTTATTGCGTTTATAATTAAAGTCGCCATGAATGAGATTCTTAAGAATCAACCCCACAAACGTACACAACTTGACGTCATCAATTTCTAAAATATCTCTGACCAACTTAATTGCCGTTGCCAAAAGCCGTTTTATACTCATCTAAGAGGGCAGGTGAAGGGAAGGTAAGAACAGGTAATTTCAGTTAGAACGCAAGAGCGCGTCTCATAAAATTAGTTTCAGAAGAAGTAAAAATACAAACATGACACCTTAGCAATGTTGCCATAAACTTAAAAGGATTATGATCAAGCCCTTGGTATGCTTGCCCTTTTCGTAACCCATGTTCATTCCCAATATCAAATATCACCCCTTGCAGTGAAGATTCACAAAAGTAAAAATAATCCCAATTACCGGAGCGAACGAGAAAATAAAACAATAAATTGATAATGACTCTTCAATGGCTCTCATTTCTTGTATTCCGTAAGTAGATCGACAGAATTTCCACTTTAATTTGTATCTACAAGATCCAGGTGTATACGATGTGAGCATTTTAAAGACCACGGAAACGCATTAACAGCAAAACACTCGTATACACAAAAAAAACAAAACAATTTAACAAAAAAAGAAAAATTATATAAAAAAAATAAAAGACTTCAAGATACTAGCACAAAAAAAAAAAAAAAAAAAAAAACGGTGAAAAAATGGAATTAAAATTCCAGCGGTTCCCATAGTCTGTCGTAAATGGGGCTAACTGACCGCTGGTTGCTGCTACTGCCAATACTACCGCTGTATTGTGCCGCTGGTCTTAATCATAACCTCTCCAGGTACTGGGTTAATGAATGCTAAATAAATTCAAATTATATGTATCGCTGGAGACGATCTGACTTTTGGTTCGAGTACAATACCCAATGCAGTCCGCGACCGCGACGGTGCGACTACCAATCTATTTGCGGCAGCACTGTATTCCGGGTATACTCGCATTACGGCTGGAGCTCGAACTCTTTTTTTTTTAATTTTTTTGTTGGTTGTCGTTCCCTTTATTGGGGGTACCTATACCTACTACATGCGGATAGAAAAAATGGAAAAATTAACAGGGAACAGGGAATTGTTGTGGCTGTTTCCGTTTTCCGTTGTCTGTTGTCTGTTTAGCGCTATAGAATGTGCTCCTTGAACTTGATTGGGGTGCTTAAAAACACATACACAAACGGACAACAACAAAAAGTATCTCATTTTACAATGACCTCTTGGGTGACCTTGTACACAGTTTTCCTTTATTTTTTTTTAATGAATTCATCGACAATTACGTTGACGTTTTCATGTCTTCCAACAAAAGGGTTTTTTTTTATTGTCCTTCAGGGGTAAAAGATACAATTTTTTTCAGTTTAATCGGTTTACTTATTTCTTTTCGTTTCTTGTGAGAATGTCAACGGAAGGAAATGCCATTAAACAGATAGTCTTTGATTTTAATTGGTAATTTTGGAATACATCTGATTTGCTAGAGTCTTACCTGGGAAAAGGTCACTACTTGCACCATAAATGCCAGGTATTTTGTGGAATTTTATACATTTGAACCATTTGCTTGTCTATTGTGATTTGAGGTGGTGTCCTCTAGAAATACTATAAGAAAATCTAAGCATTTTCAAGTCCATTCAAGAATCATAACATATTGCGAGTCCAAGATGAAAAGAGTTAAATATTTTCACTATCCATTTGTCTATTCTAATTTTGAATTTAAGTTTTGACTTCTCTGGGTGTAATCAGATTTTAGTACGATTCAAATAGTTCCTCTATCGGTCCTGGACAACCTTCGAAATTTAACATTATTTCACACTGCGCTCTAAATTCTCGGTATTAAAATTGAGAGCGGTCCTTTCTATTTAACGTTGTTTTCCTATTTACAGTAACTGCGGTCCATCAATAGTTCAATTTTATTGCTGTTGCTTCTACTCTTGTACATACAATTACAGCGTTTTTCAGCGTTTTGCAGAACGACTACATTTTCCAATATACAAAAAGCTTCTTTAGCGCGGTCTTTGGGAATTGTTTTCGTTCGGGTACTATCCGTAAGGTAACATTGGGTTGCTTCTACGGGTAGAAACTGTAGGCACTCCGAAGTGTACTAATTAATTCGCTTAACATTCCTCACACAATCCTTATGGTTTTTTTGATATCGGTGTGTAGTTCAATTTTTCTTACAAACTTTCCGTCGCCACTACTATGATGAATGTTGGTCGACTCACTGGTTAACGCTCTTATTTACTCCACGCTCAGGTATATACGTAGTTTCCTGTCTTATGGATTGCGCCAAGCGACTGCCTCCAATAATGCACTAGAAATGAACTTTCGATCAATGCTTTCAAAGCTGAGGTTGTTCCCCTTAAGAGATTGGGGAAGCAAGTTGCTCAGATTCATTTGCATCTGCATATTCCTGTAAGTTTATTGATAGGATAAAGACATATAGCTTGTCCCCGAACAGGATTCTTTAGATCTACACAGACAAGGCACATTTATGTCCTATACGTCAGTTGTATGAAGCGACAAGCTTTCACAAAAAGATGTGACTCTAATGAGCAATCTTACTGTTTGGGGGTTTTATCACTACCAAGACTGACAGAGCAGAGCCAAGACGGGAACACAAATGAAACTCTCATCTCTTGATATTCGCAGCATGTGGGCACTCTCAAAGCCATCTGCATTTAAAAGGGGGTCTATGGTGCTGACTATCTTTTGATTCTGGTCTGATGGGCATGCACAATGTAAGATTTTGCTGCTTATTAGCAAAACTTGCCTCTGTTTAACCCAATCCTGATGAACTATAATTTGAAGAATTGGGATATGAAGTGAATTCTTTGTGCCTGTAGGGACAGCGAAACAACGCTTTATACATAGGTACAACCTCTTATCAGTTCGAAGCTAGTTCAATAATCTTATCTCTTAATGCAGTTGTTCTGACCAAAGCTGGTGCAAGACTAACTACTCTGATCTGCCAGGATGTCTATCGCACATCGCTCCACGCAGGCCCTGGAAAAATAATGCTTCCAATTATACAGGCACGCTTTTGGATAATCAGTGGCCGGAATTTACTGAGGAAGATTTTCAGATTTTGTGTCAAATATCTTAGATACCAGAACGTTGTTGAACAGCAGCTGATGAGCGACTTACCGAGGCCTAGAGTGCAGTGTACTCGACCCTTTCTCAGAAGTGGCGTTGATTTTCCAGGACCTGTACGGCTGCGCATATCAAAAGGACGTGGTAGTAAGTCCGTGAAGGGTTACATCTCCATATTCATTTGTATGTCAACTGTTGCCATGCACCTAGAATTAGCAAGTGACCTTTCAGCGAGTACCTTCATTGGTGTTTTAAAAAGATTTGTAACTCAAAGGGGGCACTGTAGAGACTTGTACAGCGACAATGGGACGAATTTTGTTGTAGCCGAAAAAGAGCTTAGAAATTTCTTTTTCGCTTTAACTCCCCGGAAGCTGCTGTTAAACGGGTGAAGTTTCATCTGCGACGGACTTTGCATGAACATTTATTGACATTCGAGGATTTTTCGACTCTTTTGACAAAAATCGAGGCCTGCGTCAATCTCCAACCCCTGACACCGGGTCATTTTTTGAAAGGAGAACCGCTCAAATCCATTCCAGAAGCATACAGCGAAGGCATCAAAGTTAATCTTCAAAATCGATGGCGCCTTATTTCTCAGTTACGTCAGCACTTCTGGAAAAGATGTCATAGTGAATACTTGCAGCAACTCCAAACTTCACCGAAAGAGATCTTGTAATCCTCAGAGAGGACAACATTCCACCAAGCAAGTGGAGGATGGGAAGAGTTCTTGAGGTTCATTCTAGCGCTGATGGTTGAGTTTGCATTGTTTGCATTAAGAACTGCTAACGGAACATCGACACGGCCTATTGTCAAGATATCATCGCTCTTGGCCCCAAGTTCAAGGCCGGCGAAATGTTCTGACCAAATTCAAGTTTTACAAAACAAGCAAGAAGAAGTTACTTGTCAGCACATATGTATGTACCACGTTTTCTCCTTAACAACTGTCACTTGTTTTAATCCCGCTTTTTCTATTTTCTTCCCACCATTGTAATTGCTTTGAGTCGTTCAAATAAATCTATTCGCTGAACCAGCAAAGTTGAAGTCTTGCTTTTTTATTTCTTTTTTTCGAAGTTCGTTCCCGTCAGCAGTCGAAGACAAAATTCATTAAATCTTATTTGAGTCCCAAGTCGTTGTGATTTATATGACTACAACTGCAAATGGTATTACAATCCAGGATACGGGAAAATAATTGAAAATTTCCCGACTTCTCTAGGGGGTCAGAGTAACTTTATTCGAAAATACTAAGAAATTGTAGTAAAACCAACACCAAGGGAGTACAATGGATTAGTTATTTGTATGTCTGAGCAAACACCGCCTCCAAAGTTCGTGAATACTACAATAATACGGAATTTAAAATTATTCACAATAATCAAAAATATCGTGATTCGGTATAGAATTTGTAAATGTTACTCAAAGCAAGCTATAATTTCTTAGATATCAGCAAGCAGATGTCCTCGTATGGTGAAACCTCACTAACATCTTCGAGTTCGATGACACTTTTGCAATGGTCGAAGATGGAGGGGATCGGCAGCGTTTGGCTATCGAAACTTTTAAATAAATTAAAATGTGGACAACCTATGCCAAATCAATGGAGAAGTAGCTTCTTGGTTCCGTTATACAAAGGAAAAGGCGACACTCGAGAATGCAACAACTACCGTTCAATCAAGCTTATGTCACACACAATGAAAATCGTCGAAAGAGTCTTAAACGAACGTCTTCGGCAAATAATAAAGCTCGATAACAGCCAGTGTGGATTTGTTGAAGGAAGATCGACAGTGGGCGCTATTCAAAGCCTTCGAATAATAATGGAAAAGCACCGATATTCGTCTAAGGACCTCGACCTCGAGAAAGCATTCGATCGAGTGCTTAGGGATCTCATATGGGTCGCGCTGAGGTCTCAAAACGTACCGGAAACGTATATTAGAATAATACAAGACATGAACGGAAACGTGAAAACTGCGGTTAAAAGCTCTGCTGGACTAACGAGAGAATTTGAAGTTAATGTCGGAGTGCACCAAGGAAGCGTCCGTAGCTCGTTCCTCGTTAACGTAGTTCTCGACTTTCTTTTAAAAGACTGCATGCGCGAAGCAAATGTAACGCCAATTCTCTTCGCTGACGACGCAGTTATACTTAGCGACAACGTCGAAGATTTACAGAACGCCTTAGATTCGTGGAGAAATGCGCTAGAGAGAAACGGGTTTAAAATAAGTCGTTCAAAGACGGAGCATTTGACGTGCCCATTTGCGCATCCGTTGCGACCTGTTCCGGATATAATGTTAGACGGAATAGTTCTTTCGAAAAGCACTATCTTTGAGTACTTAGGATCAATCGTTAACATGGAAGCGAAATGTGACGACGACGTAAACCACAGAGTGAGTAGGGGGTGGATGAAATGGCGGGAAAATTCGGGAATCTTTTGCGACCGAAAATTTCCACTTAAATTGAAGGGGAAACTCTACACCACGGTTGTTAGACCAGCTCTTATATACGGTTCACAGTGCTGGACAATGTACGAAGCGTTTAAAAACAAAATTACGGCAGCGGAAATGAAAATGTTAAGGATGTCTAGTGGAGTCACTAAACGCGATTGCATTAGATCTACGCGTATAAGAGGAAGTCTACATATAAAGAATTCGGTAACCGAACAGCTTAAGGCGAATAGAATAAGCTGGTATTGCCACGTTCAAAGAAGATCTGCGGAAAATCCGGTTAAAAAGGCACTATCAACTACGGTCACTCCAACTGTAAGAAAACGAGGTCGGAAAAAGAATTCCTGGATTTCTCAGATGGCAAATGCGCAACAACGCCTGGGGCTAACCACTGAAGCGATCCAGGACCGTCCATTATGTAGACGCGTTCTGCGGTCTGCAACATTAGCCAACCCCATAAGCGGAGCAGCAGCGATGTAGTAAAAATGGGAAACTCGTTACGCATAAGTTCGTATAACGAGGAAAGTGTTAATAAAAGGATAAGAAGAAGAACATAGCAGTACTCATCTCCGCGCCATTCCTCTTCTAAAAATTCATTCAATCTTTGTTTGAAGGAGTAACTCCTCAAATTTTTTACGAAATTGGCTGGATTTCTTTGATTTTTTGAAAAAAAAAACACCGTAAAGGATTTGTTCCTCTGAACAGTTTATTCTCCCGCGTTCAATATCTTTTATGGAAGGAGATTGTATTCGATCAAACACAATGTGGATTTGTATTGTATCCATTCTACGAATTTTGTTCATTATGTGCCTAGCCAGATTCCCGAAAGTTAAAGGTAAGTCGCCTAAAGTATGTAGAAGGAAAAACCATAAACAACTATGGCATCGGTTTTAAGTGGAGAAGGGCTTACTACGGTTTCTTCGAACAACTTAAAATTCAGGTTTATCTGTTGTTAGAAGAAATCCATCTAAGTGACCAAATGATTGGGGTACAGGAGTTAGAGGATATTTAAACAATTATTTCAGATCCACTGAATTCTCGGAGGCTATAAACAGTATTGGTCCAATCAAATTTCTCTTCATTTTGACCTCACAAAATTTTTTTCCCAACTCTATATTCGGAAGCCAAGTTAAGGATTTCTGTTTTAGGGATGGTGTTTTCAAACCTTTTGGGATCGGTTTGGCAATCTTTTAAAAACCTGTTCCTTTTCTCAACACCAAATTTCTAATTTTTCGGCATATTTTAAAATGTTAGTGCACTTTTCTAAAGTTTGGACATTAAACAAATAATTGTTCCACATTGTTTGGGACTTTCACTTAAATGCAGAACACATTAACTTTCAACTTGTTTCGACGTTTTCACTTCGCAGGCAGAAATATGCAACTACTCAACACAATTGTAGTTTTATCAGCAAGCTTGCTTGTTTTGCTACTACCCATAGTTTAAAGCAATTGTACAAAACAGTTATATGTTTTGCATGATAAATCAAAGGCTTATACTTTATTTCAACATTTTCGGTCATTGCTGTTATCAGATGTGTTTGTTCTATCGCAAGATTGTTATGGGAATTGCTTAAAAAAGGTGTGTGGCAGCCACACTTTTGTTATCAGGGCAGTCTATTCTTTCTTTTGATACTAAATTCAAGTGGTTATCACAAAAATTTACTTACTTTAGGTTGCGCTACAGTCCGGGGTGGACCTGGGCCTCAGTCAACAAGCTTCTCCAGCCAGCTCGATCCCTGGCTAGCTGCCTCCAGTTTCGCACGCTAAGTTGTCTGAGGTCCTCTTACACTTGCGTGCGCCACCTGAGTCTTGGCCTTCCTCTACTGCGCTGTCCCTCGGGAGCGGATTCGAAGACATTTCTGACCGGAACATAGGTGTCCATGCGCTCTACATGACCCATCCATCTCAGTCTTTGGATCTTCACTTTTCTGGCTAGGTCCATGTCGCTGTATAGTCCATACAGTTCGTCGTTGTATCTCCTCCTCCACTCACCGTCAATGCAGACGGGACCGAAGATCGCCCGAAGAATTTTTCTCTCGACGCAACCATTTATGATAATGCCCATGCCTCTGCGCCATGGCGCAGGACCGGGATTATTAAGGTCTTATAAAGGGAGACTTTTGTTGTCCGAGAGAGGGCTTTGCTACTCAATTGCTTTCTTAACCCAAAGAAACAGCGGTTGGCAAGAGTTATTCTTCGCTTGATCTCAGCGCTGGTGTTGTTGTCTGTATTTATAGCAGAGCCTAGGTAGACAAAGTCCTTCACTATGTACCTCAAAGTTATATCTGTCGAGGGTGACGTTCTGCCCCAGACGTCGGTGTTGGTTGTCCTTCGCCACTTCCGTCCCAATACCCGCGAAAGTGCAACCCACATCACGCTGCTTTCTCCCGATTATGTCCATATCGTCGGCATATGCGAGTAGTTGGACGGACTTTTGAAAGATAGTGCCTCTTGTGTTTGCTCGTGAGTTTTGCACTATTCTTTCAAGTACGATGTTGAAAAAATCGCACGACAGTGCATCGCCTTGTCTAAATCCTTTCTGGACATCAAAGGTCTCGGTGAGATCTTTATCGACCTTGATGGAGCAGCGTGCATTCTCCATCGTCATCCTGCACAGACGGACGAGTTTGGCAGGAATGCCAAAACTTGACATTGCTCTATATGGCTCGTCTCTATAGATGCTGTCATACGCGGCCTTAAAATCGATGAACAGGTGGTGGGTATCGATCTGAAGCTCATGGGTCTTTTCCAAAATCTGCCGTAGTGTGAATATCTGGTCGATGGTGGACTTTCCTGGCCTGAAGCCACACTGATATGGACCTATCAGGTTGTTGACAAACGGCTTCAGGCGTTCACACAATACGGCGGATAAGATCTTATATGCGATGTTAAGGAGACTGATGCCTCTGTAGTTGGCGCAGTTCAGAGGGTCTCCTTTCGTGAGAAAAACAATGCTGAGGTTCCATTCATCGGGCATACTCTTGTCCGTATTTTACAGATGAGTTGGTGTATGTTCTTACCAAGTCATCGCCTGCCGCTTTGAAGAGCTCGGCAGTCATGCCATCCGCTCCAGCAGCTTTGTTGGACTTCAGTTTAGATATGGCTATCTTCACTTCATGCAGGTCGGGTGGATGGAATTGTTGGTCATCATCGTCCAGGTTGAAAGGTTGATTCTGCCTGACATCGCTATTTGGTCCGCCATCGCCGTTATACAGTCTGCAGAAATGATCTTTCCAAATCCTCAGCATCGACTGCGATTCTACTACGATGTTCCCTTGTTCATCTCTACAGGCTTCGGTTCGGGGTTTGTGACTGTGGCATGTAATTTTTACCTTTTGGTAAAATTTCCGAATCTCATTTCTGGAGTAACATCTCTCAATTTCCTCGACCGCGCGCTTCTCGTGCTCTGTCTTTTCCTCCTGAGAAGCTGGTATTCATCACTCCTCTTTTGCTCAAACAGCTCGTGAGCAGCTCTTGTCTTTTTTTGCAGTGCCGCTTTGCGTGCTTTTTGCTTAGCTGCATGTGTTTGCCGGCATTCATCATCGAACCACGGGTTTCGTTGTGTTAGACGAGTGAAACCCAGCACATCAGAAGCGGCATCTCTGATGGCGTTTTGGCAGTGTTTCCAATGGTCTTCGATGCTTGATGCTGGCGGCATTGGACCTCTTAAGAGATTAAGAGACACTCAATCGGAAAAAGACATGGCGTTCTATTGCGATTGTAGACGTCTCACGTCGAATTTTCTCACAGCATTAGCTTGTCTTGGCGAAGTTTGGGATATCCGCAACCGTACCTTGGCTACAACAAGGTAATGGTCCGAGTCGATGTTGGCACCTTGGAACATACGGACATTCATAATACTGGAAGAGTGTCTTGCGTCGATCGCAATGTGATCAATCTGGTTGACTGTTGATTGATCAGGAGTTCTCCAAGTCCCCTTGTGTATGTCCAGATGTGGGAACCGCGTGCTAGCCACGACAATGTTTCGCCCCGCCGCAAAGTCGATTAGCCTGAATCCGTTATCGGAGGTGGTGTAGTGCAGGCTATATTTTCCAATTGTTCCACCAAAGATACCCTCTCTTCCTAGCTTTGCATTAAAATCACCGAGGACAATTTTAATGTCATAGCTAGGGCATTGCTCGTAGATCTTGTTGAGGAGCTCGTATAAGGCATCCTTGGTGTCGTCATCTTTCTCCTCTGTGGGGGCATGCGCGCATATAAGGCTTATGTTGGCGAATTTAGCCTTGATGCGGATTGATACGAGGCGCTCGCTCACATGCCGGAAGCTGAGGACTTCTCTTCTTATCACAAAAATTTAGACTTTGGAAAAAATCACTTTTTCAACCTACTATTACTAATCTCAGCTGCGACGAACTGCTGCCAGACTTCCGGATTTGATATCGTATCATGTATACCTTCACACTAATATACGCATATTTTGGTTATCATATCACACCCAAAATTTGCTGTAATTGTTGGTCTTGTATGATCTGAGGGGCTTTGCAGGAGTTTGTTCAGCGGCAAACTCTTAAAGCTATACAGCGATATATACCCTGTCAAGAAGTTTGGCGTATCAGTCACTTTAAATAGCTAAGCATATTAAGATTTCATTTAAGGTGGCGGGCACAAGTGAATCGGGACTTCAACCATGCGTATATAACTTATTGAAGTTGAACAAGGTCTGTAATCCCATCTAAAATAATCCTCTTACGTTTCGTGGTAAGCTTTGCCTGTTCTATGTTGCAACAAAGTTTCCCAACTCTGGCTCTATATTAAGCGGCTAACATGGATTAACAAGGTCTTAAAGTGGGTATTTGTATATATAGTTTATCCAAAACTGTATCTGTTTATCTTAGACTTGATCTACTGCAGTGGTGATTCCATGGGGAATCTGTGTAAAACTCATCATTATGTTTTTTTCAGCCATGACTTTAGGCAGCAAAAAAATCGAAGCTTCCCGACTAGTCTATGTCTTTGTTAGCCTTAGGAATTTAAGGCCTCGACCAGACAAGTTTTTTAGCTGTGCCTCCTGGCAGGCCCTACACTTCCTTTCAACGTTCAAAAGGCATATTCTGAAAAGGTTGTCTTTTTTCGTGGATGGAGGCTTACATGTTTATTGATATACTTCAGAAGATGATCGATTATCACATTCATATCAAAAAAGTTTTTTTTTTTTATTTTAAAGACAACGTTCAGGACTTCCATGTGTCTCAAGTTATCTCCAATAGAATGATCAAAAATCGTATTCCTTATATGTAAAGGACGACTAGCAAATATTTACCTAGTTCCCCCAAAAATGACTCCATAAACCGGATCTAAAGCGGTGCACATTATAATTATTATCCTGTCATGAAGTGTGCCCTCCTTGCAAATTTAATCCCACTTCTAAATATTTACAACTGCCATTGCAAAAAGTATTTCATTTCAGAGAGGCATCACATCACTTGTTCTATACCATCTTAACCGTCTCAGCTTCACCTCTCAAGGATATCCAAGTATCTATCCCATGAACCCACAATAAAAAGGGAGTGTTGGGGGATGTCATTATTCTTTGTTTTAGCCTCGCCATAGTAGGAGAAAACAGAGTAAAAAAAAATGCAATAACAACAAAACAGTTTACCGTATTGTTGGTTGATTAAATTTTTTCATCATCATCATCCTCATCATCGTCATCATCTCATAGAGAGATAGACCCACAATTTCGCTGTAGAAGAAGCCATATCCTTTGTGTACGAACATCCACATCCACACAACACAAACCCTAAACACATACATTTAGTTTAATATGTGGAGAATTTATGCAAATTAATATTTGTTTAAGGATTTTTTTTTCGCCTCCTTTACTGTAGCAGGGATCTTTGCAATTTTTAAAATGACTCTCCAGTTCCACTATTTAGAAAACCTCCCACATCAGTCGCAAAAAACCACCAACACACACTGTGCTCGTAATACTCTAAAAGACAGTGAAACCCTAAAACATTGAAACACTTGCGTACTTTGTGAGTGAGTAAATCATCCTGAATCAAGTTCATATTGGACGCAGCAGCCTATACTCGTAAGGCAGTGTCATGGGGGATGGTTTTAGATAGACAAAAAACAAAAAAAAACAAAAAAAAAATAACCATCTCAGACCTAAAGCTGGAGCAGGAACTGGATCTGCGTCTGGATCTATGGTGATGGCTTTGCCCACTTCAGATCTACGCCGCTTGTTGAAACAAAGGAAATGAAGAAAAAACACTTCTCCGGAGGATTTTTCTTTCTAGCACCCCACATTCACTTGATGGTACTTGTATCCTTTTGAGGTACATCATGAGTTTGAGAAGGCACTAGTAGTGTTTGCGTACATGGAAGGAAGTGCCTGGTAGCCCTCCTGACAAAGCAGTAATAACGTACTTAGATAAATATTTTGTTTTTATTCCAACCCCTCAGCCCGGTGTGCTGTACAATTGCGAAAAATATTGCTAATGCATGCAAATTAAATGTGACTGCCGCCGTGTTGTTGCGTCAGAACGCTTAGTCACCTTGTTGCGTTGCGAATACAAGTTTCCGATGCAAAGTACGAGTATTCGTATCTTCAATTTTAATAGAACGAAATTGCCAAGAAGGCGCATTTTTTTTTTTTTTTTTCTTCGATGTTCAGTTGGCAATGCAACAAGTCCACTTCATTTATTTGGCGTCATAAATATCCTCAGGGTATATTCCATCACGGAACCCGTAAAGTCTGCCAGGAACTAGGGAAGTAGCCCCCCTAAGCAAGAACCCTGTACTCGTACCATTCATCGGTGGAAATTTATTTCGTCAAATTGAATGCTTTATGTCGCGCTGTCCCTGGATGTCGTGTATTATTGTCGTTTTCTTTGAATTTCTCCTTGATACTCGTACAATCCACGTTTGACATGAGCTGAGCAGTATCATGTGGAAGCTATTAAAAGGACGACTTTCAACTCCTCAGGAATACTCGTATGTTATAGAACGAATACATTGGTTGAGCCTCTACCTACTTTACACAAGTGTTTATGTTGAAACGGAAAAGAAACGTTTGAAGGAAACCGCATTAACGGAGAATGTCCTTTCCAGTCATTACTCGTACACCAATGCCGAATGCCATCCATCCATCCATCCATCCATCCATTTCATCCATTCATCCAAAGGAACCGGGCGAGCCTTTCCGAACGGAAGAGTTAGGGCACATTATCCTGAGGTCACTGCATTCGAAATGAGCCAGAGTTGGAGAGTAAAAGAGAACCAAAGACCTCGTCGCCGCTCGTGTATAGAATTGGATTTGGATTTGGATTTCGTTTTAGATTCCCCACACTCACAAGAACCGTTTCTAACTTTTCTGTATCGGACCCGGATTCGGATTCGTATTCGGATTTAGATTTGGATTTGGATTTCAAGTTGAATTCCTTCCCCTTTGGTGAATATATTTCCTTTTGGCCATTCCCATAGATGGTTACAGTTACGGTTACGGAGGACAAACGGACGAATACTTACGGATATAGAGGGCGTATTGGGTGTGGATTTACTTTGGAGTCAGATGAGATATATGACCGTGGGTTTCTTTTTTATTACCTTCTTCAGCTGAGGCATATAAAGAAAGTGGGAGGTCTTGGTGTGCCCTGTAGATGGATGTTTACTTTGAGTTTTATGCTGTCACAATGTTAAGAAAGTGAAACATTGCTGTTTTGGGTAGTTTTCCTGAGGGTGAAAGCCGATGGAATTATGAGTTTGCAACACAGCTGGAAACTGTTTGGCAACATTTCTTTTTCACCATAAAAAAGACAAAAATCATTTCAAGAGGTGGCAATGAAGGGGATACGTGGACATCGCATTTAGGGATTACCGGTGAAATTACCTGAAATATTGCCAAGTGTCTACTACTGAGAACTGCTGATTTTGGAATGAAAATCAAAAGAATTTTCTCATTCGTGTTTTTATTTTCTATGAACATTGGTTGTGCCACTTGAGATTCGAGTATATCTACCTATACATTTCCAACACACATATGTATGTACTCAATAAGCGGAAAGGTTTTCGGGAAAGTGTATAGCCAAGTAAAGGCCTAATTTTAGAGAGCATACTCCAACCCATTTCGGAAAGAGGGTTTCTTGAATGTAAGCCTGAGGATCTCAGTTGCTCCAAACTGGGCCCGTCGTACGAACGCTCTAAACCATCTACCAGTATCGACCATTCCATTAGCCTCTATCAGCAAGGGCCGTAGAGAAAACCCAGTAAGACCTTATCATTTCCTTGTGAAATTCCAACCAGTGTATGACATCATGTATAGAGACAAGCTGTATTGTAGAGTCATGTCTTGGCATCCCCACCAACTTGTGAAATTGTGTGGAATGACGATGGAGGACGTCTGCTATTTCTTATTCTTATTATTATGCAACGGAGTAACTTGAAATCGTTTTAGGCCAGACCTTCTCAATATTGCAAAAGCTGGGATGTAAAGGATAGGAACGCAGATATTTTTACCATTTTGAACGCAAGATTTTACGAGTGAATGTTGTTCCCACAGTTAGAAAAGTGGAATACAAAGCCAACCTCGATACAGTAAGTCCGTAGACACAATGCCTGCGTAATTTTTGTGTCCTTTTACTGAAATTTCTCAGTCTTTCGTAAAAACTTGAATACGCTCTTTAGTTGTAGAGTGCCTACAGTACCAGTATACAAAGCATCAATGCCGATTACCTCCAGCCTCAAGTGAGCGTTAGCTCGATCTCAATGAGATAGTGCTGCGCAATTTCCCATTACAACTCTTACAACGAACGTCGTCATGTAGAGCGGATGGATACCAATGCTCCGGTCCGAAAAATCTTCGATTCCACAATTAAGGAAGACCGAGTTTAAGATTGCTCACGCAATTGAAGAAGGCCCTCAGCCAACTTAGCGTGTGAAACTGGAGGCAGCTAGCAAAATATCGAGCTGGCTGGTGATGCTTGTTAACTGAGTCCACTCCCGACTGTAGCGTCACCTTAACTAAAGTTCTTACTAACTTTCTTCCTGTTTTTACCCTGAGATGCTACAGTAAAATTTCATTAATTTGCTTTCATAGCTAAAACCTAAAAAGTTAGTTGTCAAGCTTGCCACTGGGAACCCTTCCCAGTGTTGGGAAGTCTATAGTATCTTTCTTGGCCTTCTTCTAAAAGCAGTCCTAGAGGGAGTGCTGACTGTTGTATCATTTTAGACTTCTTTTATGACTTGTCAATGTCGAAACGTCAGCCTAGGTTTCCAATTTTGTCATGGTAAGGTTCACGATAGAACAGCGTTTGGAAATTATTCAAAATTACTACGAAAATTCTGAGTTGGTGGTTACAACTATAAGAGCACACCACGCTCATGCGATTTAACGCCGTTGGGTTTTTGTATGGGTTAACGTTGAGTCGTTTATTTACGCCAAAAACATTAGAGGAGCCTAGAAAGAATATCGAATGTGAAATTGTTAACGTTTCGTTCGATTTAAATTTGGGGAAGCCTGTGCTTTTGATTCTATCACTATTTACACTTTTCCTCAAGCAGGCTTCAAACACTCATTTTGGTCTTCCATATGAGTAGTAAACTTGGGTGGTTGGCAAAGGCGTGCTAACCCATTACGACGCTACAAAGCAGCCACAATTTCTTAATAAGAAAGCAAGCAACGAAGCAGTTAACCTTTTAGAGAAGTTACGAAGACCTCTGCTGAAAATAAAAATCCTTACTGAAGACGCAGGCGGTCCTAATACAGATTTGCCACATTATATATTATTTTCTTCTCATTTCCAATGATTCTAGACTCCGTGAATTCAGAAATCATCCATTCTGAACAAGCTTCGAAGTAAGAAAAGAGTGCGGTACCATAATTCATGCCAATCCGGACAATCTCCAAGCAAATCCGAAATAACACGTTTAACCTCAACCCAAAGATGTTCAACCGGATTGAGGTCTGGAGATTGTGGTGGCCAATCAAGTATTTGAAATTGCTGATTTTGCCGCCACGCTTTTGTAATTTTGGCTGTGTTTCGGATCATGATCTTGCTGAAAGATAATTTCCGTCACATCTTTATGACACTTTTCCCCGTCCATGAAAACCATTTCTGCGCAAAATTTTTCGTACATTCTCAGCAATTACATTAATCCCATCTTTTTGGAATAATGCCTTATTAATCTGGACCGCATTTTCATATGCTCCATATATAATCTGCCGCACAATACGCCTTTGTATATTTGAGTTTAAAATTGGTTTCCTTCCAGACTTATTCCTTTCAGTGTCACTGATTTCAAGAAATTTAATTTAATTGTCTTTCTACTTCCTTAATTTTGGAGATACCAAGTTCTTTCATCTACCATCAAATTAAAAACAATTAAAATGCCTGTTTAAACTGAAGTTTAAATTTACCTTAGATAGGATTCTTATTTTAATATTTTAAATATTTTTATTTTTTAAAAAAAAACAGAGAAAACTCCACACTTGGCCAAACTTTGTACTCACAATATGCAACTGCGACAGTGTCAACAAATTGATCATATGCGCTGCCTAGGAACTTTTGCAAATTCTCACAAAATAACAGTGTATTTTTGTTTGCTTTTGCTGTGTTGATTCATAATCATTCCATTTATTTCGAGTGAAAATTTAGTTGCTCTAATAGTTAAACTTGAAGAGTTTCAACTAAAAATCATACTTTGCTCTGAACATGTGATCAAAAAGTTGAGTAACTGTATCTCTGTTTGAAAGACAGATTTTAGGATATAAACAAAAGTTTTCGCCGTCTAAGAGGACACCAGCGTTGCTTCCTAGATCACTTGTAAATCCTTTCACTATAAGCTGACTCAATGCCCCATACTCTGATTGAAACCATTTCTTAATACATGTTAAGGCTAGGTTAATTTTGCACCAACAGGAGTTTTGGTATTATTGCGTCCGACGAAATGCCCATTAGATCCAAGTTACAGATAATCAGCGCGCAAGGAGAAGCCATGTGTGCCCCATGAAGCCCCGGCAGATGCTTCCTTTGAAACTGTTGAAAGCAGCATTGTTGTATTAAACGGATTTTACTTAGTATCTTATCATACCCATGAAGATCCCCCAGGTACTCGTCGAATTCTGGTACCTTAAAATACTATTGCAAAAGTATCGGACCTGCTCCTGCTTCTGCTCTAAGGACCGTTAAATAATGGTTTGATAGATTTCGGAAACGATATGAACTTGGACGATCAACCCCATTCTGGATGGCTTTTCAAGATTGGTTAAGCTTTGAAGCGAGCCTTAGTGAAAAACAAACGGAGGATATTAACTGAGGAGATTGCTGAGAGGCCATATATTGACCATTCGTCAGCATTTTGCCATTTAAAGACGTTTGGATTCACTTCTCACCTGGATAAGTGGTCACTGCATTGTTTGACGGAAAAAAAATAAACCGGACCGCATCTTCGTAGGCATAGCCCTACTTAAACGGTTTGAAAACGCGCCTTCTTCTTCTTCTTATCCTTTTAGTTTCCCATTTTTACTGCATCGCTGCTGCTCCGCTTATGGGGTTGGCTAATGTCGCAGACCGCAGAACGCGTCTACATAATGCTCGGTCCTGGATCGCTTCAGTGGTTAGCGCATTTGTCATCTGAGAAATCCAGGAATTATTTTTCCGACCTCGTTTTCTTACATTTGGTGTGACCGTAGTTGATAATGCCTTTCTAACTGGATTTTCCGCAGATCTTCTTTGAACGTGGCAATACCAGCTTATTCTATTCGCCTCAAGCTGTTCGGTTACCGAATTCTTTATATGTAGACTTCTTCTTATACGCGTAGATCTAATGCAATCGCGTTTAGTGACTCCACTAGACATACTTAACATTTTCATTTCCACTGCCGTCATTTTGTTTTTAAACGCTTCGTACATTGTCCAGCACTGTGAACCGTATATCAGAGCTGGTCTAACAACCGTGGTGTAGAGTTTCCCCTTTAATTTAAGTGGAAATTTTCGGTCGCAAAAGATTCCCGAATTTTCCCTCCATTTCATCCATCCCACACTCACTCTGTGGTTTACGTCGTCGTCACATGTCGCTTCCATGTTAACGATTGATCCTAACTACTTAAAGATAGTGCTTTTCGGAAGAACTATTCCGTCTAACATTATATCCGGAACAGGTCGCAACGGATGCGCAAATGGGCACGTCAAATGCTCCGTCTTTGAACGACTTATTTTAAACCCGTTTCTCTCTAGCGCATTTCTCCATGAATCTAAGGCGTTCTGTAAATCTTCGACGTTATCGCTTAGTATAACTGCGTCGTCAGCGAAGAGAATTGGCGTTACATTTGCTTCGCGCATGCAGTCTTTTAAAAGAAAGTCGAGAACTACGTTAAAGAGGAAAGGGCTAAGTACGCTTCCTTAGTGCACTCCGACATTAACTGGAAACTCTCTCGTTAGTCCAGCAGTGCTTTTAACTGCAGTTTTCACGTTTCCACACATGTCTTGTATTATTGTTATGTACGTTTCCGGTACCTATTGAGACTTTAACGCGGCCCATATGAGATCCCTGAGCACTCGATCGAATGCTTTCTCGAGGTCGAGGTCCTTAGACGAATCTCGGTGATTTTCCATTATTATTCGTAGGCTTTGGATAGCGTCCACGACGATCTTCCTTCAACAAATCCACACTGGCTATTATCGAGCTTTATTAATTGCCGAAGACGTTCGTTTAAAACTCTTTCGACGATTTTCATTGTGTGTGACATAAGCTTGATTGAACGGTAGTTGTTGCATTTTCGAGTGTCGCCTTTTCCTTTGTATAATGGAACCAAGAAGCTACTTCTCCATTGATTCGGCATAGGTTGTCCACATTTTAGTTTATTTAAAAGTTTCGATAGCCATTCGCTGCCGATTCCCTCCATCTTCCACCAAAGCTCTGATGGAATGCTGTCTGGTCCCGCCGCTTTCCCCCGATTCTCTTTTGGATCAAGTTGTAACTGTTGACGAAAGGTATATTCTGTTTTGGATTATATATATATATAATACTAATAAATATAATTGAATATAGATATTGTTTTCTGATAGCGCAATTTCTTGTGTTTGATTTTCAAACCGGGCGGGCACTTACTTACTTCAAGTGGCGCTACAGTCCGGGCTGGACCTACATAGGCCTCAATCAACCTAGCTCGATTTTTGGCTAGCTGCCTTCAGTTTCGCACGCTAAGTTGGCTGAAGTCCCGCTTGCGTGCTCCACCTGAGTCTCGGTCTTCCTTTACTGCGGTCTCCCTCAGGGGCGGTATCGAAGATTTTACGGACCAGAACATTGGTATCCATCCGCTCTACATGACGACGTTCGTTGTTAAAGTAAAAGGCGGAATCGCACAGCACTATCTCCTTGAGTTTCAGCTAACGCTCACTTGAGGTTGGAGGTAAACAGCGGCGGCGCGGATTTGAAGGCTTTTCAGACTGGAGCACTAGTGTTCATCCGCTCTACATGACCCAGATATCTTAGTCATTGGATCTTCACTCTTCTTGGTAGAACGATGTCGCTGCACAGTCCGTACAGTTCGTCGCTGTATCTTCTCCTCCACTCACCGTCATTGCAGACGGGACCGAAAATCACACGAAGAATTTTTCTCTCGAAGCAACCAAGAACACCCTCATCCATTTTTGATAATGTTCCTGCCTCTGCGCCATAGAGCAGGACCGGGATTATTAAGGTCTAAGGGTGACTTTTGTTGTCCGAGAGAGGGCTTTGCTACTCAATTGCCTTCTTAACCCAAAGAAACAGCGGTTGGCAAGAGTTATTCTTCGCTTGATCTCAGCGCTGGTGTCGTTGTCTGTATTTATAGCGGAGCCTGGGTAGACAAAGTCCTTAACTACTTCAAAGTTATATCTGTCGAGGGTGACGTTCTGTCCGAGACGTCGGTGTTGGTGGTTGTCCTTTTTGCTTGACAGCATATACTTGGTCTTGCCCTCATTGACCGCTAAACCCATTTTCGCCGCTTCCGTCTCAATACTCGCTACAGCGCCACTGACATCACGCTGCTTTCTCCCGATTATGTCAATATCGTCGGCGTATGCGAGTAGTTGGACGGACTTTTAAAAGATAGTGCCTCTTGTGTTTGCTCCTGAGTTTTGCACTATTCTTTCAAGTACGATGTTGAAAAAATCGCATAACAGCGCATCGCCTTGTCTAAATCCTTTCTGGACATCAAAGGTCTCGGTGAGATCTTTACCGACCTTGATGGAGCAGCGTGCATTCCCATCGTCATCCTTCACAGACGGACGAGTTTGGCAAGGATGCCAAAACCAGACATTGCTCTATATAGCTCGTTTCCATAGATGTGGTCATACGCGGCCTTAAAAACGATAAATAGGTGGTGTGATTCGGTCTGAAGCTCATGGGTTTTCTCCGAGATCTGCCGTAGTGTGAATATTTAGCCGATTGTAAGCTTTCCTGCCCTGAAGCCACACTGATGTGGATCTATCAAGTTGTTGACGAAGGGCTCCTGGCGTTCATACAAAACAGCAGATTTGATCTTATGTGCGATGTTAAAAAACTGATGCCTCTGCAAACAAATTCTGAGGTTTCATTCATCGGGTATACTTTCGTCTAACCATATTTTAGAAATGGGTTGGTGTATGGTCCTTATCAAGTCATCGCCTGCCGCTTTGAAGAGCTCGGCAGTCCGGCCGCCTGCTCCAGCAGCTTTGTTCGACTTCAGCTTTGATATTGCTATCTTCACTTCATCCAGGTCGAGTGAACGGAATTGTTGGTTATCATCGTCCAAATTGAGAGGACGATAACGCCATCGCCGTTATACAGTCTGCAGAAATGATCTTTCCAAATCCTCAGCATCGACTGCGATTCTACTACGATGTTCCCTTGTTCATCTCTACAGGCTCCGGTTCGGAGTTTGTTTCCGCGGCATGTTATTTTTACCTTTTGGTAAAACTTTCGAACCTCATTCCTGGAGTAGCATCTCTCAATTTCCTCGATCGCGAGCTTCTCATGCTCTTTCTTCTTTATCTTGAGAAGCCGGTGCTCGTCTCTCCTCTTCCGCTCATAGAGCTCATGAGCAGCTCTGGTCCTTCTAAGCAGCGCCGCGTTATATGCATCTTGCTTAGCTGCATGTGCTTGCCGGCATTCATTATCAAACCAGGGGTTTCGTTGTGGTGGACGAGTGAAACCCAGCACATCAGAAGCGTTTTGGCAGTGGTTCCAGTAGTCCTCGATGCTTGATGCTGGCGGTATAGGACCTCTTAAGAGATTAAGAGACACTCGATCGGAAAAGGACTTGGCGATCTCTTGCGATTGTAGCCGTCTGACGTCAAATTTTCTCACAGCATTTGTTTGTCTTGGCGTAGTTTGGGATATCCGCAACCGTACCTTGGCTACAACAAGGTAATGGTCCGAGTCGATGTTGGCTCCTCGGAACGTACGGACATCCATAATACAGGAGGAGTGTCTTGCGTCGATCGCGATGTGATCAATATGGTTGACTGTTGATTGATCAGGAGTTCTCCAAGTCCCCTTTTGTATGTCAAGATGTGGGAACCGCGTGCTAGCCACGACAATGCTTCGCCAAGCCGCAAGGTCGATTAGCCTGAATCCGTTATCGGAGGTGGTGTTGTGCAAGCTATATTTTCCGATTGTTCCACCAAAGATGCCCTCTCTTCCTAGCTTTGCATTAAAATAACCGAGGACAATTTTAATGTCATAGTTAGGGCATTGCTCGTTGGTCTTGTTAAGGACCTCATTGAAGGTATCCTTGGTGTCGTCATCTTTCTCCTCTGTGGGGGCATGCGCGCATATAAGGCTTATGTTGGCGAATTCAGCCTTGATGCGGATTGCTACGAGGCGCTCGCTCACATGCCGGAAGCTGAGGACTTCTTGTCTTAGTCTGCCTGCGACAACAAATCCGCATCCAAATAAGTGCTGCAATTGATGTCGCAGTTTTTCATCTTCTTTTTGTCCGGCCCATCCAATCTCATTTCTTGTATGGCGGTTATGTCTGTTTTGCAGCAGTCTAGGGCCTCTGCTAGTTGCTCGGCTGCACGTGGTCTCTTAAGAGATCTAACATTCCACGTGCATATCCGAAGCTCATTGTCCTTAAATCGTTTGCGTGGGTTGTCAACAGTAGATCCGTCCATATCCGAGGCTTGTTGATGCTTCGTAACTTGTTTTTTTTTTTTAAATGGCCGGGCAGTTGCCCCGGAGGCACAACCCCCAACCTGGAGGACCAGTTCCATATTTAATGCCCCTAGGTAGAGGGGTCGGTTACACCGAAGCCAGTTACCCGTTCTGGGATGTGAGCGCTGCCATTGACCCATATAGGGCTCGTCCGTCACCATCTCTTTTCCAAGACCCTGGAAATCCTTACCGGCTTTAGCTTCAAATATGTCGGAGTGGTCCGGATAAGGTCTACGAGTTACGAGTACAATGCTGTTAAAAGTTATTTTGGCGAAAGCATCTTTAAATCGGTTTAACAGATGAACAGATTTTTAAAGTGCATTTTCGCAGAATTTAAAGAGTGAACTGGTTTGACTGTTCCGTTTAAATGTTGAATCACAAAAAAAACTACCAACCTTCGTTGATATGTAGGTGTCTACGAAACATCTTAAGAGTTTTCCGGCCAGCACGTCTATCCATCCATCCATAAAGTCCTATGAAACGCCGCAGATGCGTTTATTCCAAGAGTTTCCATAATTTCTGTATGAATAAGAAAGAACGAGCACATTCATATGACGGTGTCATTTCTAAAAATACTCGCAAAGTTTCAGTAACAATGGAATTTCAGATTACCTAAATTATGTGCAGACAGTTCAGTGGACGCATCACACACTTTATTCCCATATCATCTCACAACTCTAATCTTTACTCGCATATGGCGAAAAGTAACGCAGTTAATTAAAGTAAAATTGACATTAGAATATGATTTAACGCTTCTCCCAGCAGCAGCATATATTTTCTGGTGCTTTAACGCAACCACCTTGCAGGTGGATAACTCAATTTTTTTATTTTAGCAAATTAATTCCTTACTAATGCCATAAATTTAAAATGCCATTACATGCCGTGGAAAATGGTGAAAACATTAAAATGCAAATCCTTTCCGCCCCGTTGTTGTTCAACTCACGCCTCTATCTAAGTGAATTGGATAAAAAAAAATACCTGTACTCTTCAATTGTTTGACATGGCATTAAGAATGTGAAAAACGCAAACAATACATGCGGCACGGCTTAAAGGCGAGTATAGCCAAACGCGAACCTAAACTCGAACCCAAACCCAAGCCCAAACCCAAGCGGTAGCATCAACAACAACGCAACATTTTTAATTAACTGCAAATTGGATGAAATAAAAAGTAAATATAAAAACAACAAAAAAAAAAACTCTAAAAAAGCAAGTTAAAACCGAGCGAAAGCTAGCCACTATCTGACAAGCGGCTAAGATATATTCGTAGTTGTAATTGACAGACAGTACTCAGAAATAGATCCTCACTCATAGGCAATGCCTATCTTCTATCTGATTATCTGTCTGTCTGTCCTCATACAGTGATGGTAGGCTAACTCAATGAAAAGAAAAAAAATAAACACTCCCCCCTTAATAACCCATGATCACGCATAGAGACTTATTTTATTCATTAGATACTCTCACGGCTTAAATTATATCATTTGCGTCAAACAAAAAAAAAAAAGTATTAAAAATTACATCAAGTACTCCTAGGAGGGGAGCGTAGGTGGTCTGCATTCGCTATTCGAAAGCACAAGGCACGAGGTGAAAATTGATTTTGCAACTGAATTACGCCAAGTGAAAGACGAATATAACGAATACTCCACAACATAACTTAAGAGTTTTGCCAATAATCCTTTTCTTTTGCAGTCTTCATAGGCAAAGCACAGCAATTAGCAGGATTATTTGATTATAGCGCTAATTACAGCCGCCCCTCAACCTACTCTTTAACAGTACGCTTACGCTCTCTAATCCGCGCAAGTATTATAATTCGAAACTATAACCCAACTCTGGGTGCTTGAGCCTTTATCGTACACCAAAATGTTGTGAAAGTCTTCAGCAGACCATGGTACGTACGCTATGTAACTGTGAGATAAGAAATTTTTGCTTCTGAATTTATAGCTTTTCCTTATCCTGGCTGAATAGTTAATGTTGCTTAAGTTTATTTCTTATATTTGCGCAGGATTATCACTCGTTGCTGGTATATTGTATGTGTTATGGAATACAAGTACCATGAGATTTAAAGACGATGCGCCTTGGTAGAGATGGGGGTATGCCACAATTATCCTTTCCCTCGAAGAAGTACTCGTAATGTTTTTCGCGTCAAATTTAAAAATTTGAGGAAATTCCCTTTGGTATTTTCGGTAAGGGACTACAACTACGACGATTACATTCTAACTCGACTTAAAGTTTTAAAGTGATACAGTGGTGCAGAGGTGCAGAGGTGGTTTCAATACCTTTCGAAAATTCCATGGTTGATGTTAGGATTGGCAAAGGAATCCCAAAGTGTAGGGTTTGAGGTATTTGGGATGTTGTTTGTGTATTCCACTTCTAAAGGCGACTAAGGTACTCGTATTTGCCGTTGCTGTTGATGTAATTATTTTTTGAAAGTTATCATCGAAACTTTTTCTCCTGCTCCTCAGGCCAAAATTATGCAAATCACTTAGAAGGTAACAGACTTTTTCAGTTGTTACGTTCGTGGTCAGGGTGGAGGTGTTCGTACTTACGAGTATTTTGCTATATAGTATCCACGCAACTGTGAGGACAGTTTTTGAATACTTTGAATTATGAACAGCTTTTGAAGTTGTTTTAATTTTTGTAAAAACACACATACTACGTTAATTATGTTGTGAGATGTTATGGATATGTATACATGTTTTAACTTTTTCCAATTTGAACAATTGGAGAGCGGTCCCAATCGGAGATAGTTCAGTCTTTGGTTTCAAAGTTTTACGAACAGCTTGACTCTTAAGGAATAAAATCGGGTGTATTTTGCATTTGGTCTTAAAAGATATATTCAAGAATGTAACAAGACAATTGTACATAAATGTTTGCCGCCTTATCGCCATAACCTTATTGCAGATGTCAAACAAATCTTGTGTCCAAATTATATTGCCAGCACGATTTTTGCAGACAATTGCTATTGCGTTGCAATAAGTAATAACCGGGCATACTTATTAGTTCGTACAAACCCCTGTGCCAATTTTAACATGTTTCGGATCTCTCCATCCATTCATTTCATTCCGAAAGAAGTTGTTTGTCAGGACTGCTTACCTTTCTTCAGGCTTTGGTTACGGATTTCCACTGTATAGTAGTAAATAGGTATTTCTCTCAGAGATATTTTTTTCGTGATGTTAGGTGTGATCTTTGGTTGATGGTGGACTTTCCTGGCCTGAAGCCACACTGATAGACCTATAAGATTGCTGACGAAAGATCGGATAATTGGAATCGGAAAAACAATCGGGCAGACTTTCGTCCGGGCAAATTTTACAGAAGAGTTAGTCTATGCTCCTTACCTTACCAAATCATCGCCTGCCGCTTTGAAGAGCTCGGCGATCATGCCGTTTGTTCCAGCAGCTTTGTTGAATTGAAACATAGATATTGTTATCAACGACCAAATATTCACACTGCGGTAGATCTTAGAGAAAACCTATGAACCTTAGGTAGATACACACCATTTATTCATAGACTTAAAGGGCGCGTATACCAACATCTAAAGAGACGAGCTATTCAGAGCAATATATGGTTTTGGCATCCATGCTAAACTCGTCCGTCTGTGCAGGATGACCACGGAGAATGCACGATGCTCCATAAAGGCCGGTAAAGATCTCACGAGACTTTAAGGTTGAAAAGGTTTTGGACATGGTGAAATGCTGTCATGCGATTCCTTTCACAACATGTAAGATCTTAATAATTTCAGTCCTACTCTATGGCGCAGAGGCATGGACATTATCAAAAATGGATGAGGATGTTCTTTGTTGCTTTGAGAGATAAATTCTTCGAGAGATCTTCGGTTCCATTCCGGTCTGCATTGACGGTGAGTAAAGTAACAGATACAACGAATAATTGTATGAACTGAAGCGACATCGACCTAGCCAGAAGGGTGAAGTTCTCACTACTGATATGGCTGGGTCATGTAGAGCAGATGGACACTTTTGAAGAAAGACGCACGAACAGGTGGTATACGCAAGTGGAATGGGACCTCAGCCAGCTAAGCGTGTGAAACTGGGGACAGTTATCAAAGGATTAATCTTGCTGGATACACTTGTTGACTGAGGCATAGTTCCATCGCCGACTGTAGCCACCTCAAGTTAATAAGTAAGAAGTGATCTTCCCGCTTCCGTCATTCTATTGTGATGGCGATGGGATTCTTTAATAGCTTTTTAAATTTGAGATCTCGGTTAGCCAGAAAATGGTTAAGATGCCCATTGACATTTATAACAGAGTTGTTTAGTTGGTAGTAGTCCTTCGCCACTCTACATAAATAGAAATATGAGTTCTGATTTGAATTATTACAGCTAAAGTTTTTTTCTGACTCTGATAAGAAGAGAACCAGACCACGTAAATAAGGAAGGCCGTTATCTTCCCCCGCCTGTTAAATGGAATTATTCAATTGAGCTATGTTTCTAACTATTCAGAACTGGGGGGTCTTAGTTTTGGTAGCACCGTTGTTTTGTGTTGACTTATAGAACCTAACTATAGCGATCCCTATGATGGAGTTTTTAACGAATCGCTATTGCTCCTGAGTTCAATTCTAGTCAGTTCATCCAAAAATAGTGACAAGTTTAACAATAAAGGGGCTAGAGAATCAAGGCCATATACAGCTCCATGCAATGCTGGAATATGACATCGAAACTACCTAACATCGAAATGGCGCTTTTCTGACCAGCCAAAAAACCACGAGAGGTCCAAAATCAAGGCTCTGTTGACCGTGGTGTCGTCCACTCCAAGCAAGATAGTAAATAAGGAGTATGACATGAGCGTATTAAGGGGTTTGAGGGAAAATGTTCACCGGGAGAGGCTAGAATGGTGGGGAAACAACTACACATCTCATCTTGTACACGACTATTTGATCAAAAACAACTTTCATATGTACCATTCCGCAAGCTCCGTCCGTATCCATCTGACATGATTCCTAGTGATTTTTTCCTATTCCCACGACTCAAGTTACCACTTTGCGGACCGCAGTTTGAGACGATTGAGGCAATAAAGGAGAATTCGGAGAAGAAGCTGAAAGCAATTCCAAAATCGGCTTATGAAAAGTGTTTTGAAGATTTTAGGAAGTGTTGGAATATACAATATTACAATACCTAGTCAAGTCATAAATACTGGTACACAACTGAACTCACTCATTATGAATGCAACACTGGGCGCATCCATTTCGTATTGATTGCTATTTGACAGCTGATATTTATGCTTCATTGTGACGTAAAAAGTGTTTGACATTAATTGCTTACAATCATGGAATGGGGCGACATCGAAAATCGTATTGTTGTTGGCCTACTTAAATGCAACATGGAAAAAGGCGATATCTTTAGGACGTTGCGACCGCTTGGAATCACTCGCAATTTTGTGTATCGTGCTGTGAAGTTGTTTGAGGGTGCTGGTGGAGTACGAGAGCGTCAAAGATCCGGCCGTCCGCGCACTGTGAGAACTTCGAAAGTGATATCAAAGCCGTGAAGAAACAAGTCGACCGGAAACAGAAAATCTTGTCGCGGAAAATGCAAATTTCGCAAAAATCCATGTCTCGCATTATCAAAGAAGATTTAGGACTCATCGTGTACAAGTGACACACTGGACACCTGCTCACGGCCGCATTGAAGGAAAAACGCAAGCGAAGATCGAAAGCGTTACTCAGCCGGTACGCGAAAAATGCTCACAGACAAATTCTGTTTACTGACGAGAAAATCTTCACCGTAGAAGAATCGTTCAATAAGCAGAATGATCGTGTGTATGTTCGGTCATGAAGAGAAGCATCCAAACTCATCCCGAGGGTTCAAAAAGGACACCATCCCGCGTCTGTAATGGTATGGTGGGAAGTATGCTACGATGGCGTAACCAAGCTCCATTTTTGCGAGAAAGGAGTGAAAACATCGGCCAAAGTATATCAATCGACCGTCTTGGAATCTATTGTGAAGTCTCTCAACCAATCAATATTCAACAACAAGCCATGGACTTTCCAGCAAGACTCTGCTCCAGCTCACAAAGCAAAAACGACTCAACTGTGGCTCAAAAACACCGTTCCGGGCTTCATATCAACGGATGATTGGCCAGCTGGTAGTCTAGACCTCAACCCGTCGGATTACAAGCTTTAGTCCGTATTAGAGGGCATGACTTGCTCTACTCGACACTCAAATATTGAGTCGTTGAAGCGAGCCCTTGTCCGTGCAGTATACAATTTCACCATGCATGAAGTGTGTCTTGCAATCGATGAGTGGCCACATCGTCTTAAGTCGTGCTGGAAGGCAAATGGTTTTCATGATTTTCAGTATTTATAACCCGACTAGGTACAATATTGATGTTCGTTTTCGTTAGCCAAAGTAGTTACCACTATTTTCAACGAGACCTTTGAAGACTTACGTTATTGAAGCAGAAATTATTTTCTTCTACCAACCGTTGAAATATGCTTGGAGTGTTAATACTTCTCACCGAATTTGGCTGAATTCGTGGACCTTGGAATGGTTTAACAGGCCTAAATGGATCACCTCTTTAAAGGGACCAATCGCATTTGAGTGATCCAATTAATTGTTGTTTTTAGGACAACCTTCTTAGTTTGCTTGACTTTTTCACCTCAACAACGTTCTGAGACAATTGTTGTATATTTACTTAGTCTCTATTGCATTCAAACCATTTTAACGTTAATGAAAATGGAAAGTCGTAAATCGTCAAAAATTGGCCATTTCAACATGATCACACACTTCTTTCTTACTTGTCGAATTTGATTCTTTCTCAAAATTTTGTAAAATCTACATATAACTTTCTTACTTAGATGGCGCTACAGTTTGGGATAAACCCGAGCCTCAACTAATAAGCCTCTCCAGTTAGCTTGGTCTTTATCTAACTGCATCCAATTGCATCATCTTTTGCTGCGTTGTGTCTTGGGGTTAGATTCGAAGACCTTGCTGGCCAAAACATTGCATTGCAATTGTGCAACTGATGTGCAATTTTCTGATTAGGTTGATGACGCGGTACAGCTCATGTAGCTCGTCTTTTAGTCATCTCCCCTAAAGTCTGTCAACGCAAATGGAATAGAATATACGAGTACGAGTATTTCAAGGGTTTTTCTCTCTAAACTACTAAGGACATAGAGTCCATGTTCCAATGCCATAAAGTAGAATTGGGATAGTCAAGGTCTCATATGTAACCTTCTTAGTTCTTCAGAATGACGTTCTAACAACTCAATTGCCTTCTCAGCCCAACACATGTATAAATCCCTTCTACCACTAAATAATATCTGTCTAATGGGACATTTTGCCCAATTCGCCGATGTTGAATATCCCTTCTTGTCAACAGTATGTCCTAACTTACCGCTAAGTCAATTTTTACAGATTCTAGTTCAATACTAACGAAGGCACTGGTGACAGCCCGCTGTGTTCCTACAATTGTGTTATGTCCATATCATCGGCGCTAGCTTATAGTTCCACAGATTTTTAGCAGATAGTGCCTTCGATGTTCGCTTGTGAGTTCCGCACAATTTTTTTTAAGTGCGATGTTAAAGAAGTCACATGACAGCGCGTCACCTTGTCCAAAACCTTTTCCGACCTCAAAGATCTCGGTTAAATCATTGTTGACTTTGCAGGAGCAGTAAGCTTTCTTAATCATCGGCGGACGAACATGGTTCTCTTTAAATGCTGTGATATGCGGCTTTCTTGAGTTTTTTTTTCCAGGAACCCCCGGAGTGTGATGTTTTGATCGATTGAGGGCTTTCCTCAGGACTTCAGATGTTCACATAATATGGCAGATAAGATCTTGTGGGCGAAATTGAGGAGAATTATACCTCTCTAGTTGACGCAGTTGAGATGGTCTAATTTTTTGTGGACCGTGCAAACAGTACTAAGGTTCCTTACAACAGGCCTCTTCTGACCAGATTTGAGGTCAGGAGTTGGCGTATGCCTTCAACAAAGTTATTTTCTGCAATTTCGAATAACTCGGCGGATAAGCCGTCAGGTCCGGCTGCTTTTCTTGATTTCAACTGCGATATTTGTATGCGAACCTCATTTTACTGAGGTGGATGGATGTTTTGACTATCATTATCCTGTCTGACACCAGGATGTTGGACTTCTTTGCCATTATACAACTTGCGGAAATAGTCTTTCCACATTCTCAGTACCGAATTTGATTCTACTATAAGGTTTCCTTCTTTATGTCTACAGGCTTTTGGACAGGTTTACTTGTTTTGACACGTTTTTTTACCTGTTGGTAGGATTTCCGTATGTTGTTCCTGGAGTACAATCTCTCAATATCTTCTATTGCGCGCTGCGCTATTTTTCTTATTTTGGAAAAGCCAATGTTCTTCTCGTCTCTTCTGCTCATAGTGCTCACGTCTATTTATATGCTTTTAGCGTAGCTGTACAATATATGCTTGCAGACATTCCTCATCAAATCAAGGATTTCTTAGTGGTGGTCAGGCAAACCCTAGCATATTTGTTGCGGTGCCTCTGATGACCCGTTGACAGCGATGCCACTGATCTTCAGTATTTGATGCAGACGGTATAGGAGCTGTTGGGAGATTTCGGGATACGCGTTCGGGGAAGATTCTGATGGTCTGGCGAAGAATTTGTAGTGATTAAGTAGTTTCTAAAATAAGAGACGTATCTTGACAATAGACAATGTAAGAGATTCCTTAAAAAGAAATGTTTTTCTGAATACCCTTCCTTTGAGTGAACGTGTAACAGAAATTTAGTCATTCAGTACTTAGGTACATAAATCATTGCCTTATTTGTTATTCTGTTAACCAAATTTAGGAGAAAGAATTAATTTTTAAATTTCTACAACGGTTGTTTGCACATTATCTTCCGCATTTTCGGATGATTGTCAGTTTCGTCAACCCCTGTGTCCACTTGGTCCCCAAAAAGATAGATTCAACTTATCTTCAACTTCTGTGATAAAGTCGTGAATGATTTGAACTGAAATTGAAGCACACGCTACGACAGATATCACTTTTTCATTGTTTATCGTCGCGCGAATTGCCCGACATACGAGTAGCTGTTAGAAGGGCAACTGTCAATCATTCTTCACAATTCCACAAATAAAATCTAATCGAATCCTCCCTTTTCAGACACATCTCGAACACAAAGCCTCAACAGTGTTGTACCATAAAATTTGAATAAAATTTAATGCATGCTCATATTCGTAGTAAGTACGTAAACATTGAATAAAATTAAAAACAACTGTAAGGAGCGCGCATTAACCCAATAACCTATGCAAAATACGAATACGGAAACTCTCTTCCAAAATAGATACACATGTATATGTATGTGTATATGTAGAGCTGAATAGTTAATGGCACGAATTCCAGAACCATTGCTCAGCATTTTTAAAAGTGTATCATAACATGTACGACAACAACAACAACAACATCCAAACTACTACTTATTAGCAATGCTAACGAATCTCAATTACACAGATGATTAACAACTAGTTAAGCGCTGTTTTCAGTTTACTAGTAGATACAACAAGTGCTCGTATCTAGTCATAGAAAAAAGGTGTTAAGCGATTCGTAATCATCAGTTTGAGAAATCATTCCATCCATTGATGGACAGATACATATAGTCAGACAGACGGTGGGACAAGTGGACATGCTGACAAACGGACAGACAGTCAGTTAACCACACCCAACAACAATTTGCTTTTGGTTTTGCAATTGAATCACGTAAGATTGCCATGAAACAACGACTGGCTAGGTGTTCGCATCAAATGTGATGTGATGCGATAAAAATTAGGAACTTCAAAATGGACTTGGACTCGGACTAGCTCCACCACACCCATGGAACGTTTTGCCAATAGATTCTGGAAATTACGCACATTACTCGTAGACCACTGAGATATTTGTATTTTTAACATACTCGTACATCTATAGCTCTGTCTTCGGAACAGATTCAGATTTACTGAGAATTCACAACTTCAAATTGGAGTGAAGTGCTCTGCTCAGTGTATAACTTCTGAATTCATCCTAGACATGTCATTTTTCAACGTGCCATAATGACAGCTGGCAATTTACACGTGCATGGGGTGGAATTTTACCTGTAATGGGCGACAATGGGAGCGTACAATTGTTCACGGTGCGAACAACATGTTCTAAATGTGTTGTCTGCTGATGGTGACAGTGGAATGGACAACGAGACTCTTGATTGGATCTCTGCCCAAGTGGGGACAATTGTATGACGGTTAACAATTTTTTTTTCACTCCAGTCAACCGAGCGAACATGAATGTGCCAAATCTGTGAACCGTGAATTTTTTTTTCTAGCTGAGGGAAATGTGCATGAAAAGGCTGGTAGAACATAAATTGCAAATAAAAATGAAAGACGGCTTGTCATGCGAAATGCGAAGATGCATTCTAACGAAATGGAGGACATGGGACAAGTTTGCTTTCGGACAAGTGGGTTTTTTTTAAAATGGTTTGAGATAAAGTTGGAAATAGAACAAACGACAAATAAAATCCATTCCACTTACGAAATGTGGGAAATCAAATTCTAGTGCTACTTAGATTTTTCAACAATATGATTAATGATTCATATATTGCAAAACTTGTGAAATCACGACAAAAAATGCCTTAAAACAAGATTCCTTTTCTCTTGAATTCAATGAGATATACTCGTAGTGGGTATCATTGTATCAAAATCCCGAGTGCTTAGAGCAGTCGATCACACCAGCTTTATATGTATTTCATATCGATGTACCTGAATTAAAGCTTAATAATGTCCGACTTGCGCAGCGATTGATCGGAAAACTGTTGACTGGCGTATTACTTGGATTGAGCCAGCAGCGCAACAATCAAGTTCGTCACGAATGGCGGTTTCTGGTAACTGCTAAAGTAAACCCTTATTCATGAAAACTCACATTGCAATGACATGCTCGGCCAGTTTAAAGGACAGCTACTTTAACAGACCACGTGCAATCGAGCAAAGGGCCTTGACTGCTATCATGTAGATATCACTGCCATCCAGGAATTTCGATGGGATTGGCCGGACAAGTAGGGTAAAAAACTGTTACATACACTATGGTGATTGCGACAGGAAAAGGAAATAGCGTTTTTTTGGATGTGGATAAGCTAAAGCAAGAAGGCTTGACAATCCCCATCAAGGCTAAATTCGCTATCATAAGCTTTTTATGCACCCATTTCCCTACTGTATACAAGAATGACGCCACAAAAGAATGCTTCTACGAGCTCTTTGACCATACACTTCGTATTAATAAGCCATTTCACCGCCGGAATAGGAATCGAAGATTTCTTTGGTAGGATCCTTAGTAAGCATAGGCTACACATCACCACCACAACTACAGCTTGTTGACATTACGGCGGGAAGAAATATCACTAAAGCAAGCACACGGTTTTCACATCCCAATATACACAACGCGGACATGGCGGTTTCCGGATCATAGCAATAGACGTAAGGCATGCAAACAGGCAGCCAATATTGACTCTGATCACCACCTTGTTAGAGCCTAGGTCCGAATGCATTTTTCAAGCCCAACAACAAAGCAGAACTACTGTGAGAAAGCATTACATAGAAAGCCTGCAATCGCAAGAGATCGCCAAAATATTCGCGTATTCCGAAATCTCTGAACAATCTCTTTGTCGCTAGCATCAAATACCGAAAATCAATGGCATCTCTGCTGACAGGCCATCAAAACGCTTCAACTGATGTGGTGTTGGGTTTTAATCGACCACCACCAATTAATTCCTTATACAAGCCTGCAAGAACATTCAGCTAAATAGGAAACGTATAAGGCGTCGCTGCAGCGAAGAACTTGAAACGCTTCTAAGCTATTCGAGCAGAAGGAAGGGAAATGCATCGCTTCTCTGGAAGATAAAAAAAGACCGAGAAGCGCGGTTGAAAATATAGATAGATTGGCCTCCAGGAATAACGTTAGGAAGTTTTATCAACTGGTAAAAATAACGTGTAAAAGCAAGACAACCTGTACAGAAGCCTGTAGAGATAAAGATTTAATCAAAGTCCATGCTGAGAATATGAAAATACTATCATTGTTCTGCCTGACAACAGGATGTTGGGCAAAGAAGCCCAATGATAGTCGAGACATCTATCCACCTCATTAAAATGAGGTTAGGATATCAACATCCGAGTTGAAATCAAGGGAAGCAGCCGAACCTGATGGCTTACCCGCCGAGTTATTCAAAGCTGCTGAATAACTTTGTAGAGAGCATATACCATCTCATTTTTCAAACCGGGTCAGAAGAGTGTATGCCTGGTGAATAGAATCTCCGTAACAAAAAATGCGACCATATCAACTGCGTCAACTAAACTTCAAACACAAGATCGTATATGTCATATTATACGATATAACGCCTGAAGCACTTCATCAAAAACCTAATTGGAAGAACCCAGCGGGCTGTCACCAGTGCGTTCGCTAATATTGAAACAGAAGCTGTCAAAATGAGCTAAGCGGTAAATGGAGGCAAAACTAAGTAGATACATACATATGTACATGATGTCATATGATAATCGATAAATTGGACAGAACGTCATAGTCAACAGCTATTACTTACTTACTTTCGGTGGCGCTACAGTCCGGGGTGGACCTGGGCCTCAGTCAACAAGCTTCTCCAGCCAGCTCGATCCCTGGCTAGCTGTCTCCAGTTTCGCACGCTAAGTTGGCTGAGGTCCTCTTCCACTTGCGTGCGCCACCTGAGTCTTGGCCTTCCTCTACAGCGCTGTCCCTCGGGGGCGGATTCGAAGACTTTTCGGGCCGGAGCATTGGTGTCCATGCGTTCTACATGACCCAGCCATCTCAGTCTTTGGATCTTCACTCTTCTGACTAGGTCCATGTCGCTGTTCAGTCCATACAGTTCATCGTTGTATCTCCTCCTCCACTCACCGTCAATGCAGACGGGACCGAAGATCGCCCGAAGAATTTTTCTCTCGACGCAACCAAGAACACCTTCATCCATTTATGATAATGCCCATGCCTCTGCGTCATAGAGCAGGACCGGGATTATTAAAGTCTTATAAAGGGAGACTTTGTTGTCCGAGAGAGGGCTTTGCTACTCAATTGCCTTCTTAACCCAAAGAAACAGCGGTTGGCAAGAGTTATGTACCTCAAAGTTATATCTGTCGAGGGTGACGTTCTGCCCCAGACGTCGGTGTTGGTTGTCCTTCGCCGCTTCTGTCCCAATACTCGCTACAGCGCCACTGACATCACGCTGCTTTCTCCCGATTATGTCCATATCGACGGCATATGCGAGTAGTTGGACGGACTTTTGAAAGATAGTGCCTCTTGTGTTTGCTCGTGAGTTTTGCACTATTCTTTCATGATGTTGAAAAAATCGCATGACAGCGCATCGCCTTGTCTAAATCCTTTCTGGACATCAAAGGTCTCGGTGAGATCTTTACCGACTTTGATCGAGCAGCGTGCATTCTCCATCGTCATCCTGCACAGACGGACGAGTTTGGCAGTGATGCCAAAACTAGACATTGCTCTATATAGCTCGTCTCTATAGATGCTGTCATACGCGGCCTTAAAATGGATGATTATTTCAACAAAATGACTTTGTTTATCTTGTCTCTGCTAAAACTCCACTAATAACAACTCTTGCCAATCGCTGTTTCTTTTGGGCTAAGAAAGCAACTGAGTTGTAAGACTTTATCCTGAAAAACTAAAAAGATTCTGTAGAAAACCTTGATTTTACTATTCATACTTTATGGAACTGAAGTATAGGTTTTTCCAAAAAGGACTTGACAATTTTTTTTTTAAATAAAACGCAAACCATTTGAGATATTTCAAAACTTTATTATTGGCTTGAAGTACAATAAAAACATTTATGAATGGAACTCGACTTTTCAACGACTCGGCCACACATATCGGCCGAAACGGCCGCTATTTCCCGTTCAATGTTGGCTCTGAGCTCTTCCAACGTCGTCGGCTTGTTGGCATAAACCAATGACTTAACGTAGCCCCACAGAAAATAGTCAAGCGGCATTAAATCGCACGAACGAGGCGGCCAATCGACTGGCCCATTTCTTGAGATAACACGCTCACCATACTTACTCTTCAATAGATCGATTATAACATTCCATCGGCTTCAATTCTTGAGTCAGCTTGATCTTTTATGGGTGTAAACCAAGATCCCTACGCAAAATATGCCATAATGTGGTCTGAGGGATGCCTAATTCTTGAGAACGCCGTGGAATTGACTGTTTTGGATCGTTTCCTACGGACGCCTGAACGGCAGCGATATTTTCGACCAACCCGTTGTCTCACTGACACGGCAACATCACACAACGAATATGTAGACTCAAATTTTTGCACTAAACTTGTTATTTGCTTGTCTACTAGGGCGAGAATTACGACCGAAAATTGGAATTAACGCTCTTAAAGTTGCAGTCACCGACTACGAATTTCGGTAGAAAATTTTTATAATTTGCAGACGTTGCTCATTCGTGTACTTTACCATGATGAAAATGTTGAGTTAACTGAATAAATTGGCAGTGACAGTTTGATGATTAGTGAAAGAGTGCGTTCACAAATTAAATTCAAAGTTGTCAAGTCCCTATTGGAAAACCCGATATTTACTCTTTCGTGAACGGATAGAGTTATCCTCAGCTGATTCAATAAAAAAAAAAAAACAATCGAAAAATACTCAATCCCGTTTGATTTGACGGGCTTTTGAGGACCATAGCAAATGCTATAGGGATAGTCTCCAAATCACCATTGTGCCGTTACTAAGGAGCCAGAAGGAAACGACGCTTCAGTTCATAGGAAATCATTAAAAAGCTATTTGAGATGCAGTAGTCACCACATATTGATAACACACAGCATACATTTCCCTACGGTGTGCCATAAATAAGAATAGAATCGCAACACCAAACTACAAAGGGCTTTTAAGGAATGCCTTACGATCTCAGGGCACTGTGTTTAAAAAAGAACCAACTCGAATGATTAAAATCTTTGAAGCACGTCATTCTGAGGCCATTTCAATGGTATTGGATTCGAAAATGTACATGTTGCAACAATCTAATCCGATTATAGTATTTTTGGCTCTTTTAGCTATATCTATGTACCTAGTCTTGATTAAATCCTCCCACTTGAAGCATTCTCTCGTAACAACCAGGCGCTTCTTAGCTTACTAAAGGTACTAAAAGACTTAAAGCCTCTGCCCCAAGAATTAGAAAAAATAACTATGAGTGGCAAAGGGAGATAAGGAGAAAGCAGAAGTTTTCGCTTCCCAACTAGAAGAGATCTTCGACGGTCAAGCACTCATCCACAATGCCAGTGAATGAGAAAGACTGTGAGAAAATTAAAAAATGACAAATGTTAGCCAAACTTAGTACTTAAATAAAGTACTACAAACCAAAGAAAGCTCCCGGGTACGACTTGATAACCGGAGATGTCCTTAAAACGTTGCCTACGAAAGCATTAATTTAGCTTTTTTCTACTATTAAGGTCGCACTGATGTGAGAATATGTTCCAAAACAGTGAAACGTCCTAGAATTAAGATGACTAAGAGTTTCTTGAGAGAATAATTCTGAGACGCATTCTGGCAATGACAAGAAAGAAATCTTGTCCCTATTCACCAGTTTGGATTCAGAAGTAGGCATCAGACTATTGATCAAGTGCATAGAATATGAAAACATTGTAAGAAAAAGATTTCCTCAAGCACATTTCTTGAATAGAATTTTCCGTGTCAGACTCAGAAACGAAACATCGCAAGTCAAAGGGGTTTAAACCGGGGTCCAGCAGAGAGGTGTTTTCGGTCCACTTCTTTTTCTCTTATAGACTCAAGGAAACCAATTTCGATTCGTTGCTGATGACACTGCTTCTGTACAAGGAACTCGAAAACAAATAGAGAGAAATGTAGTAGTTAATTTGTAAACCACCCAGCTCTTATATAAGCAAGTGCTAAAGCAAGACCTATGTTATGCAACTTTAAGGTTGTATCACGAAAACGAATGCCAATATTTCACAAACTTTTAAAATTAAAGTGTTAAGATACATTATCCATGCACTATGATACATACGAAATGGCGACTTACACCGAGATCTCGGAATTCCAACTGTTGAAGCACAAAATTTGACTTCAACTTTCACGACCCTTATAGTGTCTAATGGCAGGATTTTAACCTGCCCTTGCCGGACGAACCAACTTCAGAAGCGTAATCAAGTCTATATACAAGTATGTTGATACTTACCTTTGGGGATGACATAGAGCAGCGAGTACTGTATGGGCTGCACATAGACTTATGTATATAAAATAATGAAAATTTATGTGCTAAGATGGCTGGGCTATGTATGTTAAGATGCCAGCGTTTCAACTCGAAAAGTCTTCTTCAGTAAGAGCTGAGGAAGGACGTACTTTAGGAAGTGCGCGCAAATGGAATAGCACTTCCACCAACTTGACGTGAGGCAGCATGGCATGCTGGAGGCTCATGTAGATTGTGATTCAGATCTGTCAGAGATTGAAGTATCTTCTTAGTAAGTTAATAAAAAAAAAGGAAATGAACTCTGAGGCCATTCTAAAACCATCGTGTGGCGTCAACTTTCTTTATTTATTATTAGTGTTGTGGATATTTGTATTATTATACTTCCGGAACCACAATTATGATTGCACATTTAATTGTTATGGCTAGATATCCATCTAATTCCATAAGCGGAATTCCACCATAATGCACGCAGTAGCTTCTTGTATAGTAAATCACCTTGTACAATTTAGCACCTTATATTGGTCGTCTGCGTTTTGTGTTTCTCCATATTTAGCAACAGAGTACTAATGGGTGACTTAAAACTTTTGATAGATTTTCTACCAAATCATTGATCTATTTGCCGTCTTCCTATAATGTTATGGTGTCTTCAATCTCTTTACAGAAACTTTAGTGTGATAAACAATTCTCCAAACCACAAGACTCAAAGGATTGTCTTTATGTTCTAAGATTAAAATTAAATATAAGTATCTTCATACATATGTATGTTGAAATCGCAAATCCAGACTACTGCATTTGTGGAGCAGTTAAGGGCAACTAACCAACATCACAGGCTGGATCTATAGCATACTAAAATCGACCTCCATTGGCAGCAAAAAACAACAACTAACTTGCATAATACCTCCCAACAAGATACACATGCAAGCAAGTAACTCCTCTAATGACACCGAAATGAAATAAATATGATGGCGCCCCTAATACTCAAAAGCCAAATGGGAATGCCTTCAACAATAAAACGTCAAAAATTACATCGTAATGACTTTTGGTTAATGAGATGCAGAGTCATGAAATGAACTCAGAGCTCACTCCGCAAATTTAGTTGTTACAGCCAGGGCTCGACGGCCGGCAGCCAGCTTAATCGAGTACGAGTATAAGTATTCGAATACAAAAACACAGCGCAAAAACCCAACAACAACAACAAAAATAAAAAAAAATAAAAAAACTGAATCACGCTAGATAAAGTGCCAAACAACAATTACTATCTACAGTTGGGCTAAGGTATTGTTTTATTTTTTTTTTTGTTTTGTAGTATCCATGTTTTCGGAGCCGTCTTCCGTCACCTGGCTATGCTTCCCATTGCGTGCCATCCGCAGCCATTTGGAGTTTCCGCATGAGCGCTCATCTGAAAAAAATTTCTGCTTTAGCTTTTTTAATTTCTAGTTGTAGCTAAAATTGAAGCTGAAGTTGAAGTCGAAGCCTCTGTCCTCCGTTCTTGTTGCAGGGGCCATTATAATTATTTATTTATCTGTAGTCTGTACCCCTTTTTTTTAAGTGAGTTCACTTTGGTTTATTACGAGTAGTACGAGTATGCTCGTGGGAGGACGGTAGTAGGTATGAGTACAACAAGTACTACTACAACAAGTACTACTTGCATTCGGACCACCAAAGTATTTCATTTTACGATGGTGTAACCTTTACATGCATATAAACGCTGTCAACCAGTTGAAATGGTACTACAAGTGGTTGCAACACATAAAAATTTTAGTAACAAGCTTCATGGAGACGAGGAATAGACATCACCCTTTCGTAGGTTGTGATGGAATGACCCGAACACACACGAAGTGTGAATCTATGATGAACCAATCGTACTCTTCGGGTATGCAAATGGGGAGTACGCATGATTCGGTGTTCCCCATATTGAGTGTAGTGACACCTATTGGCAAGGACACAACTGGAACTCCCCAGGAAAAGCTTCTTTGGTGGAGTGCTTTGGTACTGTAGTCGTATGGGGGATGATTTAACTCCAATTATCTGGAGTGTATTCCAAACTTTATTTCAAGGGAAAAGTTGTTTTATTAGCTCCACATGTGAGGAGGCCAAAATAAAGAAAAAAATGAAACGAGAAAAACTTCAAACGGAGTTTCCCAGAGTATTCGCGGAAGACTAACTATTGCGACCTGTCTGCCAACCACCGAATGGAGATCTCTTTGGCTGTGTGGTTTTGTGGTTCTTTCACTATTGGACTGGTGGAAAGATCGCGTTTCTGTCAAATCACGATATGATATATAGTGGGAGAGGTAGTAGACAGGAGCCATGATGGATTTCACATGTCGCTGATTTTTCGTCGAGATACCCCTGTACATGCACCCTGTTGTCGGTGAGTTTCTGATTTATACGAATCGCTACGTGAGAGTGATTTAGATTTCAGTTAGTTTAGTGGCTTGCGGTAATGTGCGAATTTATTTTTATTATTTCTTTAAATTTCGTTTTGGAATTGGATTGTTGGTGAAAAAAGGAAGAAAATTTCGAATGAAATCGGTGATTTAGTGATGAAATACAATATCTGAGTGTGTAAGCGTAAGACCTATTTTAAAGTTGGAGCTCATTTTGACTTGAGTACACCACAATAAGGTCATTAAACTGAATGCGATTTTCGCTGCGGTATGAATTGAGAGTTTACTGTAGGTATTCCGGTTGAATATATGGCAGTACCTAGCCTGAGAAAGGAAAGCGATTTCGAAATTTACGGATAACTATCGTCAAATTTACCCCTTTTCTCGCCAGTGCAGCGGAATTTAAATTCCTCGTCTGTAGTATGTCATATTTTACATCTTCAGCTTGGGATGACCTTGATATCACATGACTTAGGAACAGGATTAGAGCACTCCGACAAAGAACTTGTCCACTGTACTCCTTGTGTGCTTCTTTCAATAGAATCTTTCAGTTTTTGGGAAAAAAATTGTAAGCGCTTCAGTGATAAAGTATTTACGGTACCTGCACCCAGCAAGTTAGCTCCGTGTACCTTCATGATGTGTACGCAGGCCGGACATTTTCAGCAGTAGTGCTTCCCGATGTCGTCACCACTCTCATAGAAAACATCGCAAGTTTTTGTATTACTTATGTCCAGCACACTTAAGATCTTATTAAAAGCGAAGTGCATTTCCACAACCCCAGAAACCTGCAACCTATCTTTCGGCACTCGCGCCTTCGATCCACTTGCCGTCTTTTTCCACCATGGGTTATTCTTTTGTCCCCGTCTTCTCTTCATCAGACACCTAGACGATAGTTCTTAAGTGTGCCTCTTATAGAGCCTCTTTTACCCTTTCGGTTTCTTAAGATAAGCCATCAAAAACAGCACTCTGGCCAACCACTGGTCTGTTTTGATGGTGATTAATAGTTAAAAGCCATGGCCTCTTCTGTACTCTCTCCATCGTTCTAACCTAATTTAGTAAACGTGTCGGAGAAAGAGTAGCCAGCAGCTTCATAGCCAGCAGTACATCGACATGGGTTTCTGTAGTATATGGTTGGGGTCTTCTGACTATTTGCCCCAGCCGCAGCCGAGAAGACGACTCTTGGATTGTCGCTTTTGCGAGTTTCTATACTTTCAATAGTCTAAAGTCTTATTTATACATCTTTGGCGCTTAGTTCGACATATCACCCTTGCTCATCTGCAATTATGTTTCCAATTTGAAAATGTCCTTGTTGCGGTTGAGTTTATCTAGAAGCACATAGTACATATATTTCTAATCCTTTTATGTTTTGAAAAAATTCTTTAATGGCATTGGCTAGACATAAGTCACAGATATGCTGGGCTGGCCGTGGTGTAGTGCTACTAGCCATCGCTTCTCACTCGGACGGTCAAGGTTTGAATCCTACTCATGACAAGTTTTTCATTTGTGTGATTGGAGCTCAGTCAGAAATATCTGCGTGTGAAGGCATAACACTGGATGGCAACGATTAGTATAAGCCCTCGTAGAAGTAGCATCTTCCGACAGGTGCTGGTTCCTTAAATGACGAGAGGTTGCGAAGTGAAGGGGGTAAATGGCGAGTTTCCTGCGCCATTAACCAGGATTAGTGTCGGAAAAACAAAACAAGACCTTATCCGGGCTACTCCGACATATTTGGAGCTCAGGCCGGAAAGGATTTCCAGGACTTAGTCAGGGAATTGGAAAAGAGATGGTGGCGGACGAGCCCTATAAGGGCCAACGGTAGCGCTCACATCCCGGAACGGGTTACTGGCTTCGGTGTAACCGACCCCTCGTCCTAGGGGCACTCAAAATTGAAATGGTCCTCCAGGTTGGGGGTTGTGCCGCCGGGGTAACTGCCCGGCTATTTAAAAAATTAAGTTACGAAGCATCAACAAGCCTCGGATATGGACGGATCTACTGTTGACAACCCACGCAAACGATTTAAGGACAATGAGCTTCGGATATGCACGTGGAATTTTAGATCCCTTAACAGACCACGTGCAGCCGAGCAACTAGCGGAGGCCCTAGACTGCTGCAAAGCAGACATAACCGCCATCCAAGAAATGCGAGGGGATGGGCCGGACAAAAAGAAGATGAAAAACTGCGACATCTACTACGGCAATTGCTATCGACGGCAAAAGCAGCGCTTATTTGGATGCGGATTTGTTGTCGGAGGCAGACTAAGACAAGAAGTCCTCAGCTTCCTGCATGTGAGCGAGCACCTCGTAGCAATCCGCATCAAGGCTAAATTCGCCAACATAAGCCTCATATGCGCGCATGCCCCCACAAAGGAGAAAGATGACGACACCAAGGATGCCTTCTACGAGCTCCTCAACCAGACCTACGAGCAATGCCCTAGCTATGAGATTAAAATTGTCCTCGATGATTTTATTGCAAAGCTAGGAAGAGAGGATATCTTTGGTGGAACAATCGGAAAATATAGCTTGCACAACACCACCTCCGATAACGGATTCAGGCTAATTGACTTTGCGGCGGGGCGAAACATTGTCGTGGCTAGCACGTGGTTCCCACATCTGGACATACACAAGGGGACTTGGAGAACTCCTGATCAATCAACAGTCAACCAGATTGATCACATTGCGATCGGCGCAAGACACTCCTCCAGCATTATGGATGTCCGTACGTTCCGAGGAGCCAACATCGACTCGGACCATTACCTTGTTGTAGCCAAGGTACGGTTGCGGATATCCCAAACTACGCCAAGACAAACTAATGCTGTGAGAAAATTCGACGTCAGACGGCTATAATCGCAAGAGATAGCCAAGTCCTTCTCCGATCGAGTGTCTCTTAATCTCTTAAGAGGTCCAATGCCGCCAGCATCAAGCATCGAAGACCATTGGAAACACTGCCAAAACGCCATCAGAGATGCCGCTTCTGATATGCTGGGTTTCACTCGTCCACCACAATGAAACCCCTGGTTCGATGATGAATGCCGACAAGCACATGCAGCTAAGCAAGATGCATATAACGCGGCGCTGCTTAGAAAGACCAGAGCTGCTCATGAGCTCTATGAGCGAAAGAGGAGAGACGAGCACCGGCTTCTCATGAGGAAGAAGAAAGAGCATGAGAAGCGCGCGATCGAGGAAATTGAGAGATGCTACTCCAGGAATGAGGTTCGGAAGTTTTACCAAAAGGTAAAAATAACATGCCGCGGAAACAAACCCCGAACCGAAGCCTGTAGAGATGAACAAGGGAACATCGTAGTAGAATCGCAGTCGATGCTGAGGATTTGGAAAGATCATTTCTGCAGACTGTATAACGGCGATGGCGGACCAAATAGCGATGTCAGGCAGAATCAACCTTTCAACCTGGACGATGATGACCAACAATTCCATCCACCCGACCTGCATGAAGTGAAGATAGCCATATCTAAACTGAAGTCCAACAAAGCTGCTGGAGCGGATGGCATGACTGCCGAGCTCTTCAAAGCGGCAGGCGATGACTTGGTAAGGAGCATACACCAACTCATCTGTAAAATATGGTCGGACGAAAGTATGCCCGATGAATGGAACCTCAACATTGTTTGTCCAATTCTCAAGAAAGGAGACCCTCTGAACTGCGCCAACTACAGAGGCATCAGTCTCCTTAACATCGCATATAAGATCTTATCCGCCGCATTGTGTGAACGCCTGAAGCCGTTCGTCAACAACCTGATAGGTCCATATCAGTGTGGCTTCAGGCCGGGAAAGTCCACCATCGACCAGATATTCACACTACGGCAGATTTTGGAAAAGACCCATGAGCTTCAGATCGATACCCACCACCTATTCATCGATTTTAAGGCCGCGTATGACAGCATCTATAGAGACGAGCTATATAGAGCAATGTCTAGTTTTGGCATCATTGCCAAACTCGTCCGTCTGTGCAGGATGACGATGGAGAATGCACGCTGCTCCATCAAGGTCGGTAAAGATCTCACCGAGACCTTTGATGTCCAGAAAGGATTTAGACAAGGCGATGCGCTGTCATGCGATTTTTTCAACATCGTACTTGAAAGAATAGTGCAAAACTCAAGAGGCACTATCTTTCAAAACTCCGTCCAACTACTCGCATACGCCGACGATATTGACATAATCGGGAGAAAGCAGCGTGATGTCAGTGGCGCTTTCGCGAGTATTGAGACGGAAGCGGCGAAAATGGGTTTAGCGGTCAATGAGGGCAAGACCAAGTATATGCTCTCAAGCAAAAAGGACAACCAACACCGACGTCTCGGACAGAACGTCACCCTCGACAGATATAACTTTGAGGTAGTTAAGGACTTTGTCTACCTAGGCTCCGCTATAAATACAGACAACGACACCAGCGCTGAGATCAAGCGAAGAATAACTCTTGCCAACCGCTGTTTCTTTGGGTTAAGAAGGCAATTGAGTAGCAAAGCCCTCTCTCGGACAACAAAAGTCACCCTTCATAAGACTTTAATAATCCCGGTCCTGCTATATGGCGCAGAGGCATGGTCATTATCAAAAATGGATGAGGGTGTTCTTGGTTGCTTCGAGAGAAAAATTCTTCGGGCGATCTTCGGTCCCGTCTGCATTGACGGTGAGTGGAGGAGGAAATACAACGACGAACTGTATGGACTGTACAGCGACATGGACCTAGCCAGAAGAGTGAAGATCCAAAGACTGAGATGGCTGGGTCATGTAGAGCGCATGGACACCAATGCTCCGGTCCGAAAAGTCTTCGAATCCGCCCCCGAGGGACAGCGCAGTAGAGGAAGGCCAAGACTCAGGTGGCGCACGCAAGTGTAAGAGGACCTCAGACAACTGAGCGTGCGAAACTGGAGGCAGCTAGCCAGGGATCGAGCTGGCTGGAGAAGCTTGTTGACTGAGGCCCAGGTCCACCCCGGACTGTAGCGCCACCTTAAGTATGTAAGTAAGAAGGCATAACACTGACATGTAGATTTGGCTGTTGTAGAGTTTCAAGCACAAAACAACCGTTAAAATTTATGACCTGAATCATTCCGAGTGAAGAAAAACTCTCTGTCCTATTCGGACTCCCACCCCTGGAGGGTCAATATCGAAACCAAATATATCTGAGTTTCAAACCACTACATCAAAACAATGCTTTCCTTTCTCCTCCTCTCTGCCCGCGCCCGGGCAACAGTATAAGGGTATCGTTAAAAACCCCTTGAGGCGCGCGTAAATTATAAAAAAAAAAAATGCTGCGTTTGTCAGACAAGTGTGTCACCTAGTTTGCATTTTTTTATGACCTGATGGCGATGGCGAATGCGCGATAGTTAGCTCATTGGACCGTCACGCAGAGTCTGGGTTCGATTCCTGGCTGAGTCACCAACAATTTTTCAAATCGCCATCACCCTTTCGGCGGGCAATGGCAAATTCCCGAAAATAAAATTGCCTACGAAAAAGCTTCTAAGGACTGCCGTTCGGACCCGGCGATAAACTGTAGGCCCCGCTCAGATGTGATGAAAAGAAAAATGACAACATGAGCAACACAAATGAGTGTCAAGAAGCTAGGCCATGTCCTATACCGGGCTGCAAGCGCCACAGTGTTTTTGTTTTTTTTTCTTAAAAACGGATGGATTTCCTACGTCAGAAAACTGATGACTTAGCATTTCTCAAAATAGACAATCGATAATCAAAACAGAAAAGCGACAGGACAGGGTGTTTCGACATCAACAAATAGTTTTCATCGAACCAGCGCACTCAAACCCCCAAAGTGAGCTGCTGGCTCAAGAATCTGGTTGCCGAACCGTTCTGTCAGGTTACCTGCTCGATCAAATTAAACACTTAATGTTATGAAATAACAAACAACCTAAGATATAGATGCACTTACTCTTGATGATAAAAGCAAACGAAAAATGAACCTGAATGCGTTGATTATTCGGCGCGCTAGTGCTACAAAGCATATATCGACTGTAATCCATCAATTTATCATCGATCAAATGAAATTTCTGTATCTCTTGTTCTATCGTAAAGAACGGAAGCCCATGTGTATGTTGCTCCCCATTCCTTGCTCTATAGCTATTTTCACCACAACTTCCCAGAGAAAGCCACAGTAGCTCCTTCAAACCCTTGATTGTCTTATGCAGGGTCATTCATCTCGTAATTTCAAGTTGGTAACGCTGGCATTTGACACCTGCCAAACTCAGCTGTCATTTGAAGTGTCAAAATATTAGTTGAATGTTTTCCATTTACAATAATGGATCGCTTACAAATCGAGTAATGCGTTAAAATTATTAAAACTTACCACAAAAGTGGTGATTAAAGCGTAGCCACTTATCGCACATTACGCGGTGATTATGCTCGTCATAATCGACCGGTAAAATTGTGAAATTTGAACAGAGTGGAAGCATTACTGATGTCGTAAGGCCTGTGAACATCATAATGCACGCTCAGTCGAAAATATTGCTGCTGTAAGTGCAAGTGTTGCTGATGATCCGAACTTATCGATTTCCCGTGAGAAGTTTCCTGGTCGCGTAATTTCACGTTTTGGCGACGTCAATTGGCCACCAAGATCATGCTATTTGACGCCGTTAGATTTTTTCTGTGGGGCTACCGGAAAGACCGTGTTAACGCGAATAATCTCTGAATTCCAGAGGAAATACCGTAATTCTTTCGTAAGCCGAATAACTCGGTTGTGATGCCCCTCCAAATTCTTTGCTTTGTAGTTATAACTGGCAAACATTTAAAACCACGGTAGCTTTGGGGCTCCCATATCACCCTTATCGTCAGCATAAAATGATGTTGCGTACCTAATGATAAATTTGGATGCTTAGCCAAAGCGTTCTATTGCATGCATATACGAATCCCTATCGCTGTCACTACCAGAAAACTGAGCATTTGTTAGCAATCTCTGACTGGACTAAATATCGACCAGTCAACATCTGTCTAAGCGTCAGAACAGCGGAAATGTGTTCACTTTTAGAAAGAAGATGGTCAAGACGGAAGCTAAAACTTTCAGTTAATTCGTAGTGGCTGTTCTTGTTTTCGGTTTCTTGTCACTGTTTGCCAATAGAGCTAGTTTCGTATATCTTTTTGTAGCCTCCAAACAATAGAACGACGTATTTAATCTTTCGCCTGAAGCTTGAGGTGTCATCAGGCGTGGCAATGCGTAGTACTTAGCTTACTGACTGTTTTTCTAAACAGAAAAGTAAGTTTTAGACGTGAGGCTTATGGAGTTCACTTTGAAGTTATCATACGACTTTCTGGGGGGAGAGGAATCACCAGAAAATATCTAGCAAATATTGGGTTAGCATGTAAATTGACCAACTACGAGGTTTCATGGTCCCTACTCAGTCACAGTATATCCGCTTCATTGTCCTCCAATCCCAATTTATTTGCTTGGAATCCAAAACACCGTCAAAGTCAAATGCGAATAACCACCACAGTGGCAACCGTTTTTAACATCCCTTTAAGCTCAAACATCACCTATTTTTGCATCTTCACCTATTTAAATGATCGTTCGCCATTCACACTGTAACAATACGAGACCTCTCTTAGGCCCTACTTACATAAGTCAGCATTGTACAAAAATGATTTATAGTTGGCGACACAAATTGCCAACGATCGCCCACTCAGCATACAGTTATTCGTCTCGATCTTGGTCGTTACATGATCCCATCTAAATGCTGAATCTGAAAGCTAAATCACAATTTCTCTGCAGAAAACTACGCCATCAAAATGCAACAGCAACAGCAACAGCAACAGTCGATGAATTATTTATGTTTCTTTCGAGCGTTTAACTGAAAATTTATGGAGATCTGGCGAAATTCAAATTGACACTCCGAGAATTGGAGAACTAGAGAACTAAGAGATCGGCTTGAGCGTGCGTCAAACTCTTCAAGGCCGGTCACTGTTGATAAGTTGATAAGCCTACGCGTTCAAAATTCCCATGAGACATAAAGCGACGGCTTCCTTCCACCCGGCTTTGCATTAGGGATCTGTATGAGTGCATGTAGCTGATCCCACTCTAGGTGATCATGGTGACTGATCTGATCTTGCACAGAATTTCACACTGAAAGTATCTTATCTGACATTGGCAGAATAATAGAATCATACTATGTACCATTACGTACAGACGAGTATTATCATATCTACGAATGCAATAGAGAGTAACAGAGTATCATTTTAAGGCAGTGTCAGTGCCTGGGCGATCAATCAACATAATGCTGTCATGCATGTAGAACAACAAAAATGTTGCGCACATAATTTAGGGAAAATGACCATTCCCTGGACGAGAAGGAGGAGATAAGCATCTCAGAACAATCCATACATGGCATGGTCGTCTCTCCACATCAACGCCATCATGCACTGACCGAACCCGTAATTTCCGTATACGAGTGCGCGTACCAAAGGAGCACCACCGGGAATGGTTGAGGCGGTCTGTCAGTCGGACGGTTGGTCGGTTGGCCGATCGGCCGGGGTGACCAACAATGCAGCAGCAACGATGAGGCCAACCATCGAGTGGAAACGAACGAAAATCATGAACTGTGAAAAGTTTTCCAGAATTTATACGGTCATTCTCCAGGTGACCATATCATTGGCAAGCGGAACAAGTTACCCAGCATAGTTGGTAAGGAGTTCAAACAGGCGGTGCATGGTATACACAGAGCACAGTGTACTGAAAATATCCACTGCATTGTGTGTAAGTGGTGAATTCTCAGTTGCTGTAAACTGATCGGCAGGATCATCAAGCGGAACTGGTGTGATGTGTGTCCGTTTGTCGGTTGAGTATCCTTGAAATGGACATGACAAAAAGGACGTAAAGTGTTAGTGGAAAATTAAATTTATTGTGATCCTGAAATGCGATAGTTGGCGATCATGATGCTATCATACATCTTGGGTGCAATTAGGTGAAGTGCCTGCATGGCGATACATGAATTCAAACAAAAGTCGAAGACATACCAAGCGGGGACATGAGCAATTTTCATTGTGGCGTGTGAATGATCCTTTTACGAGTTTGAATGTATGATCGAACTTTCAGCTGCTTTTTTTGAATGAGCAATCGGGGTATGTTGGTGCGTTTGGGGTTTCCAATTCCAATGCCACTGTCAGTAGGTAAAATATTTCAGTTTAAACAAAACAGTGTGCAAGGTATCTTATAGGTATGTGGAGGTCACCTCTGCCACTGCCCATGTGAACCTGCGCTGCTAATTGACGTGGATCAGAGGTTAAAATTTTTGTTTGAGGCGATTCAACTTATCGAGAATATAGATCAATCAGCCAACAGAGTTCAATCGTTTAACAAAAATCACCCGGGGTCTGAAAACGAAAACACTGAAAAGGGAAAATAGCTGAAACAATAAGGATGCAACGGATCCCTTCTTCTTAATTGTCGGCTGTACACCAGACCATGTTACCAGCTCAAAAAAACAGCAGCCAGCAGCTCCCCTTTGAGAGAGATGAGGGCTTCTTCATAGCCTTTGTACTCGTACTTTCAAGAAAGTTATGGATGGATTAGACACTTGAATGAAGAACAACCCAAAAACATCGACTAGTTACCCTTTACCTTATATATTTTCTTCGGACGTTCTATCTATAGTCTCTGCTGAAGCTCATTCGAGTTAACGTCAGGATTTCTTCGATTACCGCTTAGCTTTTCAGCTCATCAGAGTCGTCTTTCAGATAAATGATATGGGGTCACTACACACTCGAAACAACTCAGAAAGGCATTCTCCTCTGGACATTACATAACTATTCTCTCTGTGTCCGGACGAGGATCTCTTTTCTCAACCGTTTTCCTTCTGTTGTCGGCGTTGCATCTCCATTTGTGAGTTTGTTGGAGATGGGACCTTATTTTATACAGAACTTGCTGGTATTTCTGATGTTTAATTTAATTTCGAAGTTTAGGCTATTAAGGTTGCTTGAAATTAAAAAACAGAACAAAGTGCCCGATAAGCAAAAAGTGGGAAAATCGGTCGATTTGTGTAGCAAGAAAGATTCCATCTTAGGCCGCATCTGAATCCTTTGTCGAATCTACTTGAAACTGATATTGAATGTAAGTGAATCGCGGCGTCCTGAATACAAGTTCTGGGTCATGAACAGAAAATAGTTTCTGACTTACCACCCTTTCACAGGGAGTTGTTAGCCCCGAAATATCATTGCGCTTGTATACGAAAAAACTCTCATTGCCCTCGATATGACCAAACAGTGAGACAAACAACACAGTGAGTGATATAAGATTAGGCCCTGATCCTTCCCGGCCTTGTTGCACTATCGAATTTGACATTTTTCCTTATAAAAACCTGCTGCATGGCCTATTGAAACATCGCCGGCCCGTTAAATATTCCGAAAAAAACTGTTTTGAAATCTTATAAGCCGCGAGCTCTGCTTTTAATCTCTATCTGCTATTGATATTAGCAGATATTAGCTAGCTAAACAGACAGAACATCCATGCGTAGCAAAGAGATTGAGTCTTCCTTTGTTACTACACTTAAACGATATGGTAATTCACTTGAAAACAGATGAATTCGTTCTTTTGTACAAAAATGTTCTCTGCGCAGTTTAGGCTGGCTTGTCCCACTCTACGCTAGATAACATACGTTTTCAGGTGCTTTATCTTTTGCCATTTTAAGAACAGCCTTCTCTATACTCAAAGCCTTACCGCCTTAGTTCTACTCTGCTCCATAATGGTTTTGGCGCAATTGGTGCAGTTGAACTCTAAGGCTCTTACTGAGAACAAAGATCGACATTTCTGCAAAAAAGGCCGGATAGTACAACGTCTTTTGTATTTCTGGAATTTTATAAATTATTCTGTCCTCGAGCAGGATAGTCCTATCTGTGTTGGTATTAGTCCCGCGAATACCGGTGTTTCACTAATCGAGTTGCCAAGACATCCTTCAAAAATCAGTCAAAATACCAATTTCACTACTCGTTGACGTTCTGCTGCAAAACTGCTTCCTCGATAGTTGTCAGCAATTGTTGAGTTTTATAAAACCTCCGGCTGAAGTGGGGGCATCCACGTTTTCCATGTTATCAGCATGTTGGCCTGAATATAAGTATTTTGTCCTTGATTGCTACCCGCATGCTTTCGGAATCAATAAAGCATTTGTTTTTCACACCTACGATGTTTGTCATGTTACGAATGGCCGTGGCATTTACGAGTAATGATGTTTTTGATTCTCTTCAAGCCGCGATTATAGCTTTCTCGGGCACGAATTACTGCGCCAAAATAGATAGACCGAGAATCTGCTTCACATTCGATTTTTCACAACTTGTGAAACTGGTTACGTTAGGACTTGCATTTTCGGCCACCTCCATGAAGTTTTGTACTGTATTAGTTGAATTTGCTGAGTGGTAGAGTTTCTGGAGCCCAAGGGAACCATGGTACCTAATCGTATCGTAGGTAGTTAGATAAGTGTTGACCACTTTTTATATAGGCGAATCGATGGAAATATCTTTCCGTCTCACTTTGGTTGACATTTGGGTCATAATTGGGGTCCCATCCATTCCGTTGCATCCGCAAATCCGAGTAGAGACGTCAATACATAGCAGATAGTCTGAGAAGTAATGGAAGTAGTCACTTCCTAAAGAGGCTAGGTCAATAGCGGAGCTCACATTGTACGACAAATCCTTCGACGAGGTCTTTCGACTTCGTCGTATGGACGAAAATGTACTACGTCGTGCAGTGTGAACGCTCTTACGACGGTTGACCCGATCGGTCGTATGAAAGTTCAATTTTTTCAACTTTTTCACTTGGTCGGACGACAAATTGTTGTGTGTGAACACTTGTCGAGCCACTTCAGAGCATTTTTCATTTTCGTTTAAGATTTCAACGAGTGAGCATCGGCGTGGAAGAAAGGAAAGTATGTCCATTTCAGGTAAAAACTGTTTTTTTTTTCTATTTCTCTTCATTCTCCAATAATTTATCTATCGCCCTTCCATGTTCATGCTTCGAAATTACCCTCACAAATGAAGTCTGAGAACTGTGTAGTACAATGCGAACGCAAGGCAGTTTTTAGTCGTCAGACCCGGTTGGAGGATTTGTCGTACAATGTGAACGCCGCTATTGTTATAGAAAGGGGATGGAATCCTTCCATGAGCCTGTGTGTCCTTAGGTCTCTGTAGAAGACGTCATCGGTAAGGTGCGGTCTTATTAGATGCACGATAAGATTAGGATGTGTGAGTTATCTACTTAAAAGCTCTGCCTTTGTAGACAATTTTACTTGTCTTAGATTTGCTGACTGCCTGCCACAATTATCTTGGCGTTTCACAAGTTGAAAAATAGTTTCACTTTTTATTTTTATCATTTTCTCCACCTTGATTCTTGGTTCTTTAACAAAGGAGGATCCTTTGCGATCTATTTTGCCAGCTACTCTTTCCTAGGCAGGGAGAACTTAATCTCAGGACAGCATTTCACAAGCTATTATTTAACCCCGACAGTAGCTATGGTTTCAATAAATATTGAAATATTCTCGTAGGATCTTGAATTCAATTGGTTGGCGGTTCCTATCTTCATCACTAATCCATCCCTGAAAATGTATGTCAAGTCATTTGCTTCCTGTCCCATCCTTCTTTGCTTTGCAAAATCTAAACTAAACGAATGGTATTTCGACTTCTATCTATAGTCCGTATTGGAACATAAGGCCAGGCTTGAATTTAGTTTTCACCCCTTAAGGTGACCCAATCTTGAAGCAATTTCGCTGCCGATTTTTGCATATATAGTTTCCAGACCACTCATGGTGTGAGTGGGGCCAATACATTCTTGCTTGCTATATTTGTAGATTGTCACCATATAAAGCTTAGTTACACGTTCTTCGTTTGAGCAAGGTGGCATCAGTAGTGAAACCTGTTAGTGGCCCGTTTCTGCTTTGTGTAGTTACAAGAACACATGGATGACCATGGGCACCTACCAGTATTTCACTGACAACTATATTCCACAGAAGAGGTTATATTACTCCTGCTTGTAGGGTGCCTCTTGAGGCAATAAAACTTTTTTTTTTTTTCTTTCATACTTTATTTCATGTGAAAACTTAAAGCTACGAGTAACGCAATTTATTTAACAAATCAACTATACATTATATGTGGAGAAAGAGCTTACATTTACAATGAAATAGGTAGGATCATTCAATTGTCAACGACAAGAGATGGATGAACCCTTACATTTTTAATCAATTAAAATAAATGTTGACGGGGATTAGTGTGTGAAGCTTATAGATTCAGATTTTGTTAAGATAATTTTTAAATTCGGTATTGTGCAACAAATTACAAATTAGACTAAAACATTTAATAACGAATCAATTTTTTCAAGATTAAGGGAGAAGAGAAAAGGAAAAGGCGACACTCGAGAATGCAACAACAACCGTTCAATCAAGCTTATGTCACACACAATGAAAATCGTCGAAAGAGTCTTAAACGAACGTCTTCGGCAAATAATAAAGCTCGATAATAGCCAGTGTGGATTTGTTGAAGGAAGATCGACGGTGGACGCTATCCAAAGCCTACGAATAATAATGGAAAAGCACCGAGATTCATCTAAGGATTTACACATGGTATTTATCGACCTCGAGAAAGCATTCGATCGAGTGCCTAGGGATCTCATATGGGCCGCGCTGAGGTCTCAAAACGTACCGGAAACGTATGTTAGAATAATACAAGACATGTACGGAAACGTGCAAACTGCGGTTAAAAGCTCTGCTGGACTAACGAGAGAATTTCCAGTTAATGTCGGAGTGCATCAAGGAAGCGTACTTAGCCCTTTCCTCTTTAACGTAGTATTCGACTATCTTTTAAAAGACTGCATGCGCGAGAAAATGTAACGCCAATTCTCTTCGCTGACGACGCAGTTATACTTAGCGATAACGTCGAAGATTTACAGAACGCCTTAGATTGAGAGAAAAATGCGCCAGAGAGAAACGGGTTTAAAATAAGTCGTTCAAAGACGGAGCATTTGATGTGCCCATTTGCGCATCCGTTGCGACCTGTTCCGGATATAATGTTAGACGGAATAGTTCTTCCAAAAAGCACTATCTTTAAGTACTTAGGGTCAATCGTTAACATGGAAGCGAAATGTGACGACGACGTAAACCACAGAGTGAGTGTGGGATGGATGAAATGGCGGGAAAATTCGGGAATCTTTTGCGACCGAAAATTTCCACTTGAATTCAAGGGGAAACTCTACACCACGGTTGTTAGACCAGCTCTTATATACGGTTCACAGTGCTGGACAATGTACGAAGCGTTTAAAAACAATATGACGGCAGCGGAAATGAAAATGTTAAGGATGTCTAGTGGAGTCACTAAACGCGATTGTATTAGATCTACGCGTATAAGAGGAAGTCTACATATAAAGAATTCGGTAACCGAACAGCTTGAGGCGAATAGAATAAGCTGGTATTACCACGTTCAAAGAAGATCTGCGGAAAATCCGGTTAATAAGGCACTATCAACTATGGTCACTCCAACTGTAAGAAAACGAGGTCGGAAAAAGAATTCCTGGATTTCTCAGATGGCAAATGCGCAACAACGCCTGGGGCTTACCACTGAAGCGATCCAGGACCGAGCATTATGTAGACGCGTTCTGCGGTTTGCGACGTTAGCCAACCCCATAAGCGGAGCAGCAGCGATGCAGTAAAAATGGGAAACTCGTTACGCATAAGTTTGTATAACGAGGAAAGGGTTAATAAAAGGATAAGAAGAAGAAGAAGAAAAGATTTTAATTTATTCAGAAAAACTGATTCACGTCTCTCGCATCTCAGATCGATAGGTAAACTATTAAATAAACGTGGCGCAGTGATCTTGTAGAAGAGTAAAAAATGTGATTTCCTTATTAAATTCTGGCTATTGACCCGTAATTTATGAGACCGGAGCAATCAAAAAACGCTTTCAAAACTTTATAAAAATATAAGTGTTTTAGAGGAAGAGCTTTAAGGCCCTTGAATAATTCAAAAGTATGGGTTCTGCGATTAACTTTGCAAATGATACGTATCGCATGCTTTTGCTTAGTAAGCAGTGGATAAACTTCATTGGAATGTGTACCACCCCAACAAGTCAATCCATATTGTAACTTTGATTTAAATTCAAATATTTGGACAATTGAGAGGTGTGTTCTTTCCACCTTAACCTGCTATCCAAAATTATCCCCAAACACTTAAAACACTTAACCCGTTCAATATTAAAGCAGCCAACAGAACACTTATTTTCAGCATCAAAAGACATCTTACCAAATCGATGAGAACACATATTTAATATATATATTTCGAACAACTAAATGAATGATAACTTAACACCATGTCTTCACATGGAGAACCAGAGATGCTAAAAATCATAAATTTAGTTTTTTCACTTATAATCAGTTTATGAGAAAAATACACCATTTGCGTAGAGTTTCTAAATCATTATTAACAGACATATATAAGTCAAGTCAGGCGATGGCGATGGCGCGATAGTAAGCTCATTGGACTATCACGCAGATAGTCTGGGTTCGATTCCTGGCTGGGTCACCAACAATTTTTCAAAATCGCCATCACCCTTTCGGCGGGCAATGGCAAACTCCCGAAAGTAAAAAATTGCCTACGAAAAAGCTTCTAAGGAGTGCCGTTCGGACTCGGCGAGAACCGTAGGCCCCGCTCAAATGTGACAAAAATAACAGCATGAGCAACACAAATGAGTGTCAAGAAGCTAGGCCATGGCCCATACCGGGCTGCCAGCGCCACAGTGTTTTTTTTTTTTTATATAAGTCAAAATAGGATAAAGAGGTATCGTCAGCAAACGCTGTAATTTGACCTTTAAAAGGTTGAACGAAAAGCGAATTTACAAAAATTAAAAATAGTATCGGTCCCAGAACTGAACCTTGTGGAACGCCAAAGTTTAATGTTTTTCCCGAACTTAGACAATGACGAATTTTAACTTTTTGTGTACGATCTCTTAGATAAGACGCAAACCAGTCATAAACAGTCCCTCGAAAACCTACCCTAAGCAGTTTTTGTAGCAACAATGTGTGGTCCACCATATCAAAAGCCTTGGTTATATCTATAAATAGGGTCGCAGCAGCCTGAGATTCATTCAAACTTTGATAAAGCTCACTACACAATTTCAAAACTGCTTCTTCAGTCGATTTAAGATAACATTCTTGTTTTCATACCTTTTTCAAAAACCTTTTAGAAGACTGATAAAAGCGAAATTGGACGGTAATTGTTAAGACTCGTTGTTTCACCTTTTTTGTGCTGTGGAATAACCACTGCCAGCTTAACTGCATCTGGTAATACTCCTTTTTGTAAACTAAGGTTAAAGATATGCATTAATACGTCAGGAAGGTTGTACGAAATATTCTTTATATATAATTTTACTGGAAATCATATCATTTGATGTTGAATTAGACGTTTTAAGAGACATTATAATATTATAAATTTCCAGTGACGAAAAATGTTCAAAGAAAAAGCTGTCGACGTTAGGGGAATCTTTAATAATAGTATCCGAACATTGACAAAAACTTGAAGGAGGAGCATTATCAGTGTTAAGACTTATATTAGAAAAATAGAAAACTTTATTGGGCATGGAGGTTAACATCATAGTTAGTGGGGGATTAGCTTCGACATTTTCCCAGTTTTTCAACATTTATTTGTTGAAATTGTCTGCCAACCGCCTAATGCTGCACTTGGTCATCGAGAACTCCAAGAATGAAAAGGTTTGGCAGATTTTCGCGAATTTTGACATCACCAACTCCGTAGCATTGTAAAGCTGGAATGTTAAAGGGATTTCTGTGATATTTTCGCTGATGCATCTGCACATAGCAAAAATTTCGATGATTTATATAGAATAGCATTTTCAACAACATATGCGCTTTCTTTACGTTTGCATGTCACTAAGCTCATTGTTGGCTTGCAGATTAGCCGATGTTATAAGGCTTTTTGCAAAAGGATGTCCGTCAGCGATTCAAATTGTCTCTCCTTTTGTACCCATGGTTTTGAACATTACTTAATTCTTTTCGAGAGCTGTATATCAGTCGCTAATAATTCGGACCTTTCAATGTTTGTAGGACTTTGTGGGAAGATATTTTAGAATAGCCACACGCTGGTACCTTTGATACATACTCGCAGGCCACAAATGTATCTTTTTTTTCTACTTTCCGTATCAATATTCTATCAGGAAACCCCTCGGTTTGTATGTTCCACAAGTTTTGAACAGACATCACGACTAACATGTTCCGTAATTTGCAGCTAATTAGCTCAACATCATCTCATTAAAATGCAACATAATCGATTAACATTGCCACTTATTCGTGGTCCCGACCTAGTCCAATTCATTTCTTGCACACAACAAAAGCCATTAATCGATGGCCATGACCCAAATGAAATAAAAAGCGGCTACTGCTACTCAAGAGCCAACAACCAGCCGCTTGTTACCTGTAATTGATGCAAATGAAATCATAATTTCATAACACAAAACTTAAAAGCCCAGAAAGTCGCTGTAATGTACTGTGGGAGCAGTGTTACTAAGAGTAGCCCCCCACAATGATGGCAGGACCAACGCGGACAGAATTGATTAGCCGTATTATGGACTCTGTCTGATTCCACAGTGTTGTTGTCTTTTGACTACGATGAGTACCGGCCATATGAATCTAAATCCAAATCCGAATCCATGAATGAACTTTGAAACTCGTTTTTCAGCACCAGCACCGCCGATGATGGCCTCAACAATGAGTGCAAAACTCCATGTTTTATTTATTAGAAGACTGACATACGAGTGCGGCCGGGCTATAATCACTTTGCATCTAATTAACATGATAATGCGCTGCGCGTCTTGGTTGGAAGTTAAGCCTCTGGGCACTTCAAAACAAAACAAAAAAAAAAATACAACCAAACTTGGAAAAGTGCCTTCAAAGTCTTTAGTGTTTACAACCCAATGACCAATGACACTTACAATACTCGAATTGACAGTATAGTAATGAAAAAGATACTTTTACTATCGTCAAAAATCTGAGTTTTGGGTTTGTGCCACTTCCTAATTCCCAGTAACACCGTTGATGACGATGGATTTCATTGGAATTCTTAGCCATTATTAGACAGTGGTGGGTAAACAGAATTGTTTACACCAATCACCAACTACCAACAACCAACAAGCAACGACCAGTTACCAGTAGTAGCGTCACCACCTAGGAGCGATCATCAGGGCTTGCATAGCATGATAATTACATGGAAATGATAATTCAAACAGGCATTGGCATGGCATTGGCACCTCGGAAGAATTCCATGAAGAGTCGCACCATGTCCAACAGACCTACCACTATACCACACCTGTCCCATGACGAAGTCCATAAGACCAAGAGAGAGAGATGAAAAGACATTTAAGTTAAAGAATTCAGAAGCGTCCTCATGGTCTAGGATACATGTAATTTGTAGATACAAACACACAATACGAATAGTCGTGGTTCTTGGTAATCTTGTGGGTCATTAGCTGCACGTGAGTTCTTGCTCTACGCCGATTCGCAAAAGTTTACGAGTACAAGTAAGTGGGAACGGGTACAATTTACTTCGAGTACTACGACTACTCGTATGTCTGCATTCGGGACAACGAATTTGCAAGTGTAATTTGAGTCGCGAATAATTTGCCCGGGCCCAACTGACTAGTCGCTTTGATACTAACCGCGATCAGCTGATAATGTGCAACGCGTTAATAAATTGACCGTTTAACGCGTTTTATTTTTATTTTTTGTTTCGTGTTTCTTTTAATACTGAATCCGAGTACCTTTCAGACAGAGTCTAGTACCTAGGGACTGACTGAACAGTCTACAGATGGACTTGCTAATTTGTCAGACAGTACTGCCGGTTTCAATGTGGTTTTTCTGTTTTTTTTTTTTTTTTTTATTATTTTTAGGAGGGGCACACGGTCACGAGTATTACGTATTATCTAATGTTGCGATGAGGAGACTTAGACGTGAGACTGTGAATATGTTGTGAATTGCACATAACGCACAATAATTACGAGAATATGCCGCATGAATTGTTAACAATTCAACGTACAACAAAGTTGTGCTTCCTTGAATGGACGTACAGTAGTCAGTGACTAGGCTACCACTGGATTCTGAGATGGTGGACAAGTTGTCATTTTGAAAGGAAACTGAAGTGTCTATAAATATGTACATGGTGAGTAGTTGTTTTAATCTTCCTGACACTGGGGAAAATGCTATGTAAATTTAGATCGAGTCATGATTTAGTCTGCTCTGGTATTTAAGTGCATAGCATGAATGTTGTATCTTTGATTTATGGATTGATGGCAGTCAGAAATTAAGTGTGGTATTCTGATTCTTAAGGACAACTGTATGTCTGGGAATAAATAATATTTTTTTAATCCACAAGGAATCAGATATTCGACGTATTTCCTACGTTAGATGACTTTTTAAAGATTTAGTTATTATTTACACAGTCATCCAACTAAAGGTCTCACTTTGAATCAGTAGAAAAATGCAACACTTTTATGAAGAGTGGCATTATTTTTACTCACGTCTAAAGCACAAGCTCTGAGGTTAGTAATAAAACACAATATCTGCCTCCTGTAGATAAAATTGTTCATCACCTTTTGGCATAATTGCGGATATATTTCGATATTCTGTTTTGGTGCATGAATCGTAGACCATTGGTGTATGGTGTACCTTTATAGCCCCTAAGGAAAAAGTCGAATGGTCTTAAATCGCACTAGAGAAGTCACTTGTCCAGGAAATTTGTCACACAATTTAGCCATGGTTTCAGCAGCTGTGTGCCATATGGCGCCGTCCTGTTGAAAATAAACGCCATCCGCGTGCATGGCATAAGTTTCAGGCAAACAAAGTAAGCCAATATCGTTCGGTAGTGCAATGCGTTCACTGAAATTGTCGCACAAGCTTTGTGTTTAAGAAAAACAATTGGCCTAATGACACCGCGAGCCCAAAACCGCACCACTCGTTGTTTATGGAGAAGTTTTTCCAATATATCTCTTGGGTACGAACGGGGTTGTTAGTGGTTTGTTAGCTTTTATTCTTGTGTCTGCTACACCTTACAAGCACGTCGGCCTAGATTTATAACCAAAATGTGGCGCAAAGTGGTTGAAGATAGGCACAATTCCTGTGATACTCTCGAAGTGGACACACCTTGATTTTCAATCACACTGTCAGGAACGCCAGGAATTTTTTTTAGTTGACCTTGCGGGATGAACACGAGTTGGAGTCTGCACATCACTGGCCTATCCGAGACATTCAAATTTATCGACTTAATTCAATACAACTGTGCGAGAAGGCGCTTGATTATTATAACCAAAAGCGATAAGTAGGGTATGGCGGGGCAAGTTGGGCCATGCGAATTAGTCAAGAACCGCAAGTATTACACGGACAAGATCATACACGAATGAAATGTGCACACTTACCAACCCTTGCAAACCGGTCTCCGTTGCATTGTATCAGCAGATGGGGAAGCACGTGCAATTTTTTGTTTTTAAAGTGAAAAGGTGAAAATTATACATTTAGGTTTGAAACATTGAACTGTTTTGAGTATTTTTTGAATTATGATGCAATATGTTCATCAAACTAGATGTGGAGTAAGTTAGGCAAGGTGGACCAAGGCCAGGCAAAATAGTTGCAGCGAAGGGCAAAAGGAATATCGGATCGGTGACTTCAGGTGAACGTGGTACAAATACAAACGTAACTTTAATAGAAGCCGTTTCAGCTCCTGGTGTTGCAATCCCAGCTATGTTTATTTTCCCTCGAAAAAACTATAAAAACCACATTATTTACGGAGCTCCACCAGACTGCATTGGAACTGCAAATGCTAGCGGTTGGGCCACCAATGCTTTCATGGTCCACTTCATACGGCAGGTGAAGCCAATTCAAGAATGCGCCGTATTACTAGTCCTGGACAATCATTCCTCTCACCTCTCAATTGAAACGCTAGAAATATCCAAATCCAACTGGATTCTCATGCTTCAGCCCCTAGACGTTTCCGTATTTGGACCTTTTAAAAAATATCTAGCCGGGGTACAAGATGGTTGGCCACGTAGCAATCCAGGTCGGACAATTACAATACATAACATTCCCCGAATTGTAGCTGAGTCTCTTCCTTTAGCTACATCTCCACTCAATATTATCAATAGACTTAAAAAGGCTGGGATATTTCCATACAACAGGGAGATTTCTACTCCCAGTGAATTCGACCCATCGCCGTTATACAGTCTGCAGAAATGATCTTTCCAAATCCTCAGCATCGACTGCGATTCTACTACGATGTTCCCTTGTTCATCTCTACAGGCTTCGGTTCGGGGTTTGTTTCCGTGGCATGTTATTTTTACCTTTTGGTAAAACTTCCGAACCTCATTCCTGGAGTAGCATCTCTCAATTTCCTCGATCGCGCGCTTCTCATGCTCTTTCTTCTTCCTCCTGAGAAGCCGGTGCTCGTCTTTCCTCTTCCGCTCATAGAGCTCATGAGCAGCTCTGGTCTTTCTAAGCAGCGCCGCGTTATATGCATCTTGCTTAGCTGCATGTGCTTGCCGGCATTCATCATCGAACCAGGGGTTTCGTTGTGGTGGACGAATGAAACCCAGCACATCAGAAGCGGCATCTCTGATGGCGTTTTGGCAGTGTTTCCAATGGTATCCGATGCTTGATGCTGGCGGCATTGGACCTCTTAAGAGATTAAGAGACACTCGATCGGAGAAGGTCTTGGCGATCTCTTGCGATTGTAGCTGTCTGACGTTGAATTTTCTCACAGCATTAGTTTGTCTTGGCGTAGTTTGGGATATCCGCAACCGTACCTTGGCTGCAACAAGGTAATGGTCCGAGTCGATGTTGGCTCCTCGGAACGTACGGACATCCATAATACTGGAGGAGTGTCTTGCGTCGATCGCAATGTGATCAATTTGGTTGACTGTTGATTGATCAGGAGTTCTCCAAGTCCCCTTGTGTATGTCGAGATGTGGGAACCGCGTGCTAGTCACGACAATGTTTCGCCCCGCCGCAAAGTCGATTAGCCTGAATCCGTTATCGGAGGTGGTGTTGTGCAGGCTATATTTTCCGATTGTTCCACCAAAGATATCCTCTCTTCCTAGCTTTGCATTAAAATCACCGAGGACAATTTTAATGTCATAGCTAGGGCATTGCTCGTAGGTCTTGTTGAGGAGCTCGTAGAAGGCATCCTTGGTGTCGTCATCTTTCTCCTCTGTGGGGGCATGCGCGCATATGAGGCTTATGTTGGCGAATTTAGCCTTGATGCGGATTGCTACGATGCGCTCGCTCACATGCCGGAAGCTGAGGACTTCTTGTCTTAGTCTGCCTCCGACAACAAATCCGCATCCAAATAAGCGCTGCTTTTGCCGTCGATAGCAATTGCCGTAGTAGATGTCGCAGTTTTTCATCTTCTTTTTGTCCGGCCCATCCCATCGCATTTCTTGGATGGCGGTTATGTCTGCTTTGCAGCAGTCTAGGGCCTCCGCTACTAAGGGATCTAAAATTCCACGTGCATATCCGAAGCTCATTGTCCTTAAATCGTTTGCGTGGGTTGTCAACAGTAGATCTGTCCATATCCGAGGCTTGTTGATGCTTCGTAACTTAATTTTTTAAAATGGCCGGGCAGTTACCCCGGAGGCACAACCCCCAACCTGGAGGACCAGTTCCATTTTGAGTGCCCCTAGGACGAGGGGTCGGTTACACCGAAGCCAGTAACCCGTTCCGGGATGTGAGCGCTGCCGTTGGCCCTTATAGGGCTCGACCGCCACCATCTCTTTTCCAAGACCCTGACTAAGTCCTGGAAATCCTTTCCGGCCTGAGCTCCAAATATGTCGGAGTAGCCCGAATAAGGTCTTGTTTTGTTTTTCCGACACTAATCCTGGTTAATGGCGCACGAAACTCGCCATTTGCCCCCTTCACTTCGCAACCTCTAGTGAAATTCCCAGATGGCGCCACGGGGAGGCGTGAATTAGGACTTATTAGCAGAGCTGCAAAATGTTCGGCTGCAGAGGCTCATTCTCGTCATTTAAGGAACCAGCACCTGTCGGAAGATGCTACTTCTACGAGGCCTTATACTAATCGTTGCCATTAGGCAGAATCAACCTTTCAACCTGGACGATGATGACCAACAATTCCGTCCACCCGACCTGAATGAAGTGAAGATAACCATATCGAAGCTTAAGTACAACAAAGCTGCTGGAGCAGATGGCCTGACTGCCGAGCTCTTCAAAGCGGCAGGCGATGACTTGGTAAGGAGCATACACCAACTCATCTGTAAAATATGGTCGGACGAAAGTATGCCCGATGAATGGAACCTCAGCATTGTTTATCCAATTCTCAAGAAAGGAGACCCTCTGAACTGCGCCAACTACAGAGGCATCAGTCTCCTTAACATCGCATATAAGATCTTATCCGCCGTATTGTATGAACGCCTGAAGCCGTTCGTCAACAACCTGATAGGTCCATATCAGTGTGGCTTCAGGCCAGGAAAGTCCACCATCGACCAGATATTCACACTACGGCAGATCTTGGAGAAGACCCATGAGCTTCAGATCGATACACACCACATATGCCAAACTCGTCCGTCTGTGCAGGATGACGATGGAGAATGCACGCTGCTCCATCAAGGTCGGTAAAGATCTCACCGAGACCTTTGATGTCCAGAAAGGATTTGGACAAGGCGATGCGCTGTCATGCGATTTTTTCAACATCGTACTTGAAAGAATAGTGCAGAACTCACGAGCAAACACAAGAGGCACTATCTTTCAAAAGTCCGTCCAACTACTCACATACGCCGACGATATTGACATAATCGGGAGAAAGCAGCGTGATGTCAGTGGCACTTTCGCGAATAACGGTTAATGAGGGCAAGACCAAGTATATGCTGTCAAGCAAAATGGACAACCAACACCAACGTCTCGGGCAGTACGTCACCCTCGACAGATATAACTTTGAGGTAGTTTAGGACTTTGTCTACCTAGGATCCGCTATAAATACAGACAACGACACCAGCGCTGAGATCAAGCGAAGAATAACTCTTGCCAACCGCTGTTTCTTTGGGTTAAGAAGGCAATTGAGTAGCAAAGCCCTCTCTCGGACAACAAAAGTCACCCTTCATAAGACTTTAATAATCCCGGTCCTTCTCTATGGCGCAGAGGCATGGACATTATCAAAAATGAATGAGGGTGTTCTTGGTTGCTTCGAGGGAAAAATTCTTCGGGCGATCTTCGGTCCCGTCTGCATTGACGGTGAGTGGAGGAGGAAATACAACGACGAACTGTATGGACTGTACAGCGACATGGACCTAGCCAGAAGAGTGAAGATCCAAAGACTGAGATGGCTGGGTCATGTAAAGCGCATGGACACCAATGCTCCGGTCCAAAAAGTCTTCGAAACCGCCCTCGGGGGACAGCGCAGTAGAGGAAGGCCAAGACTTTGGTGGCGCACGCAAGTGGAAGAGGACCTCAGCCAACTTAGCGTGCGAAACTGGAAGCAGCTAGCCAGGGATTGAGCTGGCTGGAGAAGCTTGTTGATTGAGGCCCAGGTCCATCCCAGACTGTAGCGCCACCTAAAGTAAAGTAAGTAAGTAAGAATTCGACCCATCATATACGAAAAATCGTCCAAAAGCAGGTTTGCTAGTTAATATTTACTGGTTTAAGGAAATCCAATGCTAAGAAGCAAGCTGTTCCCATTGAAATTCAGGAATCTATTTCCCAGCAAACTGGGGCTGATATGGTTGTTGAGAACCCTGCTTTGCCATCTACATCTCGAGGATTTCATACATTTTCGCCAGAAGCAGTTTTGCCGTTTCCAAAAGCTGGGCCAATGAAGCAAACACTTAACAAAAGAAGGAAGAGACGAGCTGCAATCTTAACTGACACCGCGGAAAAGGATACCTTGCAAGAGGAACAAAAACAAAAGAAAACGGCGGAAGCTAAAGTTGACAAAAAGAAAAAAGCACAAATCAAGAAAAAGTTGTTGCAACAATCAAGTTCCGGAGAGGAAGAAGAGCCAGAATGTTATTGTATAATGTGCATGGAAACATTCTCTGAAAGTTTACCGCTCAAGGAGTTGGTACAGTGCCATACTTGCTGAAATAGGGCACATACGAAGTGCTCACCTGGACTTGGTTTTTATTTGCATTAACTACAATAGCGACTACGATTCCTAATTTATTATTTCTTACTTCTGTAAATACATACCAATTTGTTTGAAAAAATTCTTATGTTATTTTTGAAAACATCTATAACTAACGTTATAAATAATTATATTTTTTGTTTTGAATGCTTTATTTAACTGTTATGTTTTGAATAAAATTCTGTTATAAATTCAGCCTTTTTGTCCTCTATGAAGCTCATTTTTCCACTTTTCAGCCCTTGATCCGACTTACTCCACGCGCTGGCCCAATTTGGACTTTGTGCATTTGAGACAATATTATACTTCTGCGATTACGTATTTTCAATTTTTCAGAATTTAATAAAGAACCCAGATGCCCATACTTTCCATTGATCCTAGCTTCATAGTTTTTTTTATGAATATTTTGATATGTATGAGACTTCAAGTGGAAAGTGGGCCAACTAGCCCCGCCCTAGCCTATTTAACAAAACGTTTCCGCGATATTTTAACTGCTTTTGTAGTGAATTTTCAATATTCAACACATGGTTCGAGTATGTATGCATCAATTATGCATCAAACCCATATTAATTATTAAAAGTCGTCGCAATGATAGTTCAAGTTCGACGAAGAAGGTCTCTCTTTAAAGTGTTCAATTTCTACTCTACAGAACTGGGAGCATCAATGATTTGTGATGCATGTATTTCGTCGTATAAGTTAGGAGTTTTGAGCGGATTTGCTTCGCCAAGATGGTAGAAGCAGCGGCTTCCGAGTGTAAATCTTCATCAAATCTCCACAAGAGTGTCATTCATTGGGTTGATACATTACCTTCTTCAACGCCAACTCATATCCCCCATTCTTCGATGTATCTATGACGGTGCGATTAAAGCATCCGGTGATGCCGAAGTCGCCTGGGTATCTCAGCAGCTTGACAGATTTGTTGAAGATAATGCCTTCCGTGGTTGGAGAAATTATTTGACAGTGCATATTCTTACTGAAATTCAGTACCGGTATGGAATGGAACGCCTGTTTTCAAGTGTCAGTTGGCAGCTGGATCATTTTCGGACATGAATATGCGCCCTTTAACTCATGAAGAGATGCCGAGCTTCGAATTTAAACCCGATGAACTTATTTAAGGACTTAGCGGGCCAATCATTGGCACTAATGACCGCCGATAACTGTGCTGCAGATAGGCCCAAGAAGTTCATATAAGACATTGGAAGAATCTTAAATATCATCACATTAGGCAGAATATACTTCGATTGCTCCTACAAGATATAGGATCACTTTGATTGCCGATAAGGAATATAGAGCAGTCCAATCATCTCTATATCATCTCATTTCATCCACCCATATCTGGTTGATAGTTTGACGCTTATCTTTTCTAAGTGCAAGAGACTCCACTTTCAGCTTTTTGATAGCTGAGTGAATCACTTTTTTACTGGAACTGGTATAGCTTCTTCAATATATGTAACCGAGTTATATTTTTGCCCTATCACTCTCTTATACCTTGTAGAAACTGCTAAACCGAATTCCTTTTCTTTGGCGCTTCAGTGACAAGTTTACTTCCATGCTACGAAAAGCCTGCTTTTTCAGCTTAAGTCCGTATTCGTGTTATCCGAGTCTTAACTACTTATTTTTTACGTTGGAAAAAAGTAATCCTGATGTCACAACCTCCAAGGGGAGATCGTACGTATGTACGTACCCTTTGATGAAACAAAATACTCTGACAAAAAAAATTGCAGTAAGAAGCCCTTGTAAGAAGTGCCTTCTGTGTCCCTTTAAAAAAAAAACGTGTGACTTTCGTAGAAACTTAAGTTATTACATCAGTCCTGTAGTGCCTCCGGTATTGGCAATTTATACATTACCACCCACAGCCTTAGGCGTAAGTGAGCTTTAAGATCCGAAGTACACCTGTTATTCTGCAGCAAATAGTTTTAGTCGACTACCAATGACATTTGATATAGCTTTGTTCTGGAGGTTCACGCCACAAGCGACTTTGTTAAAAAAAGGGCTTTAGTGGCCCTAAATCTTTTCGTGACTTGACTCTACATTTTGATTCATATTTTATTCGAACAGCTGCCTCGGCTGACTTGGCAGCAGCCCACCTTGTTCGCTATTCGCTTCCAACCGTACTTCTATAATCCGAGGTAAGATATATTTTACGAATAGATCGGTCTGTTTTGTGTTTAAATCGATCACCAATCCATCTGCACAATAGATTTATTTTTGAATGGCTTGTGTGAGACGTACCACCATCGGGCTAAGACCAAAGCTCGCTCAATTCAAACCCATCAATCAATTGAAAAAAAAAACGAAATCAGCCATCGGATCTTTATTGTCTCTTCGTTAACTACAAGAATCATCATGAGGATGCATTGGTTTCTCTAAGACTACGTTTGGATGTTCAAAGATAGATCGCCCGCCAAGTAAGGCGTTGACTAAGAAATTGAGTAATACAAATTCTGCTTTGATGATATGCACCCCTGCTATGGAGGGAGTACCAAGGAGGCTCGCCCTGTAACAGAATACGCAAATAGTTGGCCAAATTTACCTTTTTTGACGGTTTGTATCGTGAAGCTGATAAGACTAAACAGGCTCCATATAAGACGCTCTGAAGGACTACATGAGGGAAGTTAAAGAGGAAGCAAAAGCGCAGCGCGTAGAGACTCCGAATGCCTTCAAACACCCTCTAAAACAGATTAAGCTGTAGACACTAAAACTGCATCCTTGTTAATGTATTCTCACGTGCATGATGGCGATATAAAATCAGCGCTACAACCATCAAGTCTTGTGAATGGATGTCGATTGATTTAGTCAAATCCAACCCCGATGTCGAGCGCAAATCCACTTCCAAGAAAAACCCGAAACAGAAAAGGGACTAAACGGTCTTACGTATAAAGTTGCCACTATGTCCTTTCTGACACTTAGGATGTGGAAGGCTGGTAGAAACAAAAGTCTGAAAATGCCTACCAATGCTGCTGATCAACAGATACGGAAAACGTAACTTCAAAGCTAAAGTGACAACGAAGTGAACTCGTGACAGTGAAGAGTGTGTTGACGCGTTTGCATACCCTGATCATTGTATTCGATACTGAAAAGTGAAAAAAGCCAACATTTTATTTTAGAAAGAGTCTAAAAGGATGGACAAGGACGGTGGTTCTGTGTGCTGTTACTTATTCGCTTTGTTTCTTTTTATGAGTTGAATTCGTCTAGCATCGATGGTATACGAGTACATCCAAAAAGTCATAAGCCGGCTCTGAAGGGATTTCGACGGCTAGTCCGGCACTGGCATACGAAACGAATCCCTGACGTTCAGTATTAGTCAGCATAAGCAGCCTTTCAACCGAAAATCGGAAAACCAACCTGGCACTGGCTAGTAGTTAAAATAGCTTCAATACAAAAAAAACGAGAAGATAGCTAAATGTTTGTTAGGATCTTCTGTCCTGGCTTCATTCATGTGGAAAGAGTGGTTAAGCTTCAATAAAATCCAGCGGCACTGCGCTTTGAAATCTGGTGACCGTAATTATGGTGCATTCGACAGGAAGGAGTACGGACCACACACCCTTATCGACATTGAAAATTTCTGACGGGTCATCAAAGCAGTATGTGGCCAGACACTGGAGGGATGGAAAACAACACCTTTGCTATTGGACAGTTCGGATCGTTTTTTTTAAATTGCGTGGCGTAATCTTTCGTGCTGTTGACAGTCAGGTTGAGAATCAACAGGTTGACTATTGAGAAGTAAGTACCTTATGGTGGACGATTTCCCTTCAATACCACGAAACACATAGCATCACCTTCTGCGGCTAACCAATTTTTGTCCACGATCCTTAGCGCTTCCGATTGTCGTACATGTGTGACCAATTTTTAACAACGGTTATAAATCATTTCAGAAACCGCTTGAGTTTATTCTACTTCAACAACGTATCGCAGAATGTTACCTCTATCAAATATGTATTTCGCGCCAATTCATGGGGAGCTCATATACGGACTTTCTTTTTGTATCCGGCTCTCTGTGAATGGTTCAAAACAGACATGTTTAGGAATTTTATCAGCTCTTTGGTGATTTACTACCTGAGCGTGGCTTACTTTTGACATCATAATTGCTAGAACGAAAGCGAGCGAACTATTCTGCAGGTCGCTCTGACTTGGAACGTCTCATTTTATGCATTTGAGTGATCCAATTATTTTTTCTATCGGCCTATTCCTAAAGCCTGAGCTAAATCTTGGGCCTCTATCGCTTTTTGGTCCGGATTTTCCAACGAACTTTGTTGAACAGGTTAAATGACCTAATTTGCTCGCTTATTGGTTTCTTTGTCTTCTTTGTTTCAAAACCTGCCATGTAGATGTCAAAGTTGGTTGAAAACCTATCAGGACTAACGTATGCTTAAGATTAGGCAGGATTTTGCTGTCACAACATACTGAAGAGTCCTAGAGTTGCATAAGCCTCTACACGTTAACTCCTTCTGTGTCATCGCCATTGCAATTTCCCTTATGGCCTTAGATGGTAGGTATATAAATTTTTCACACTCTAGCATGATGACATCTTCTAAATAAATGTCAGTAGTTGGATTTGCGGCGTTGGAAAAATATTTATGCCGATATTCGGTCTTCGGTACCAAGCCTGATTCATAGCCTGTTATTTTCTAGCGCCTTTATCTACGAGTACTTATTAGCATGAGTTGCGTGGATACATGTTATGTTCTTGCATACTACAGTAGTTTCATTGGCAAACAGAAGAAAAGTTATAACTTTAGACACTGCCTTAGCATATTCCAGCTTTAACTTCAAAATCTCTGGACTTCACTCGCTGTGTTATGTATTTAGACAAGTTTCGTTTCAAAATACATAATCGTTCACATAAGATGAAAACATAATACCTACTGAGTTCCTGTAAATTTTTTGAGCGCATACGGGCTGTCAGTGTCACAATTAGATATGATTCAAAACAAACAACAGATGACGCACGTTTTATCATTTAAACCTGTCTGTTTTGGAAGTTTAAACTCACTACTTAGAAATCAATGACTTGCAATTGCCTCTTCTTTTTTTTTACCATAATCTACATAAGTTCAACGTCCGTAATATCATGAATTTGCAAATTTGCTTGTTTTGTCAATTTTCCATGTTTAAGGTTTAACCTTTATTTCAAGCTATTTGATCTCTAAACATGGTTTTCGAATTTATTTCTGTCACTGTCATTTAACATATTCCATGAACTCTCCTCATAATAGTTCTTCTTTGCTGTTTTGAGGAATGGTTCGTTCTTTGGACAGCTTATCAAAACGTCATTCAGTTGATAACAAAACTAATTTCTCTTCTCTACCCCAACTCGATCAAGAATTAACACATTTTTTCGTTTCACCCTTTTATTAGAAACCTCATTAACTTTTGACAGGTGTTTTTTGACTTTTACTGCACCTTTACTTGTCCCATGAATATGTATAATGTTCAACGCATTATATATGTACATATGCACTTCCTTATTCAAATTACCCGGGCTTTGACGTAAAAACAACGATTTTGTGTGCAACGATAGAGATGTGCTTTAATTTTTGATAAAACAAAATAACTCAAAAAATCTGCACAATTGTTAGAGAACAGGTCCAACAAATTGGAAACGAAAATTCGCAAATCGAACATTACCCATTTTGTTGGAGGTTGACATGAGGCAAGAAACGCACAGTTACCGTCGCGTAGCGCATACCAGCGCATTTCGTCGATGGCAAAAATCATCGCATTGTCATTTCATCATCGCGCGTCGTCAATCCGCCAGCCATTGGAGAGTGGTATACTGTCAGTGCGAACAGAGCAAGCAGAGTAGAGCAAGTGTAAAAGAGCAACTCCATTCCATCATCCATCGACCAGATTTTGGAACTTCCAGAGAGAAACTCTCAGAGATCCACCCTCTCATTGAATTGTATGTATGCGTTCGCGGTTGGTTGATGGGCGTGGTTTGTTTTATTTCACCACTACACCCACATTTTGAAAGCACTTGACTGGAATAAGCAGGAAACCGAATATGAAATGACGTTTGTTGAAAAGAAACGACAAAAATGTGTAAAATTAACTGACCATGCGGGTGAGGTAAGCTTAGGGCGGTACTAATGCGCAGAATCAGGTACTGTTTGTTGGTTGAAAGTGGTTGAGAGCGAGACAACAGAAACAAAATGGCTTCTGTCATCAGAAATACCCAATAGATGGCACTACTTGTATTAAGTTGTAGCCAACTATGGACCGAAGTAGCTAGCATAATGACTATTCATTTGGTATTCAGTTCCCATCCAGTTCATTTCTCGCCCTTGGAGCGTGGTAGCTTGATTCTCTCTTACAAAAGGATGTGCACTCGTATCGAGGTCTGAAATTAGGTTAGCCGATCAATAATTCGGGTTGTTAAAGAGACAGCGGGGGTATGACAGTACCTACGTACCTGTATACTCCGTGTGTGTATGTTTTTGTTGGGGAGTATTGCATTTGCATGCAAGAAATGTCAGTTTGGGCGGGCGCACGCAATTTGACGTTTGTTCTGTTGCCGCTTTACTTTGCACTGTCACTGCCACTGTTACTGTCTGCAAAGTGCACACGCAACGTAACGCTCGCGCAACAACTGCAATTTTTGACATTTTGACAGTTCATGTGATAGGAGTCTTTAAGGTCGTCTTTAAATTTGGAGGTAGATCGGTTGCCTGAAAAAATAATCAAAGAAGGTCCAATATAACATTGTTTACGTTTCCGCCGTGAAAAAGGCACACCACATGACGGTAAAGAAGCGTGTGAACTGGAGTTGGGATAGTTGGTGTCGTTGTTGACGTTGTTGTCGTTGTTGTCGCTGTCACTATTGCCGGCATTATTGAATTTGTTGTTTTACTCGTCGATTGAATTATGCAAATTTTATTAGGCAAACTTTTCAAGTTGCGTACCAAATTACGGCGGTGTACCTACACGTAGAGAGCGGCAGTGTGTAGACGACGACGATGAAAGACCAAACAAAGTTAAATTTCCCATTAACGTCATCGACGCCCTTCGTTGTTGCTCCTTTTATGTTCGTTCGGTTTGTTTGTGCTTGTTCGGTCTGTTTTTATTGGAAAACACTATAAAACGCAATAGTTGTCACAATTCGCCGCATACCTACTCGTAAATAGCATAAATCGCTCGCTATATCGCTTATCAAATTAATTTAGACCAAAACAAACTGCCACGATTTCCTTTCTTTTCCTCCTTTCTCGACGATTTTAATAGCTTCTCCTCTTGGTCTTGGTCTTGGTCTTGGATTTAGTTGTGAGTTTTTGGTCTCTCTTGAATGCCGAGCTTGGAGATTTATGATCGCCCGTAAAAAATTATCATCGCATGTTGGTTTCGTGTGCAGGTTAACCCCCCTTAACGCTACTACGATACGATTACCTACTCTTTCTTCCTTCCTCTAATGTCACTCAATGGCAAGGATATCAGAAAAGTCAAAAAGTTTAGGCTAATCGTCGAACAAATCATTTTGGTGGCGTGGCATGAATTGGCGAACTTTGCTTTTGATTGCTACTTGCCATAGGATCGCGAGGTCATTAAATCACTCTCTTCCACAAAAAACACACAGCACAGCACTCATAGAGGACACGCGTAGAGTAGAAGGATTCAGTCTAATAGTCGAATGTCCTTTCGCCTGGCAAGTAATAAAATTTCGACAAAAAAAGAAGAAACTCTTTCTGCTCTTTCTATTTCTGCTCATATCCCCCCAGTGCTGGTTGCGTTCAGTCCAAACAGGATATTCAAATTTGCCTAGGAAGTTCGTTATGAACGGAAGTAGGTATAAATAAATAAAAACATGAATTGGTCGTCGCAGGATCCTGATGGTAGGAGGTTGGGATATTGATATCCTTTACATGTAACAAAAACAAAAAAAAAGCAACAAGACTGTTGTAGTAGAGGCAGTGACGGCGTTTGGAGTCGAAATCAAAAGGGCACATGCCGATGGAGAACAGTTTTTTTTTTTTCGATTTTCGGCACGCAATTCAACGGCATTTCGGATAACGCGCGCAAAGGGGACATTGGAGTGAGATTGGGATTCGACGGTCGGCTGTTGGGAGACTACATATAAGAAGCGAAGGATATGCTTTCAACCCTCTCTTACTCCACAAATGCGCATTCATAAATTCTGTTACGAAAGCAAAGCAAGAGCACCCTACGAGTATATGCTTTAACTCTTTTTACGCTGAAAGCTGAACGAGGATAATAAAGTACAGAAAAATACAAAAAAAAAGAAGAAGAAAACAGTAGGCAACGTAGAAGAAGGATGTGTAGAAATATCTAAACCGACTCACCCCCCCCCCCAGTGATTTTGCATCAAAGGAATGCCTATTGTTAAACAGTGGTTTGGGAAAGGAAAAGGAACCATTTTGCCATCCTGACATCCTTCCATTCTGCTTTTCTGCCATCCTGTGTAGTAGAGTTATTCTGATCGAATATGAAATCAATTTTTGTTTTTGCATATAAAACGCTTGTACAATGGTGCCGCAGGATAGTGTATTCTCGTATCTGTGTTTCGGTGCGTGTGTGTTGCGCCCTCAAGGAACGCTACACAGTGCTGGTATTGAAAGTGGGTTAGCTTCTGAGGTTGCATTTCAACAGTTAGAAGGAGAAATTCCCCCAGAGTATGTTACATGGAATTGGGAATTATATTACATTGCAATGCATGTTAGAGAAGGATTTTTATTGAGCTCAAGACAGAATGAAGGTCATGCTAAATTGAAGTATTGTACAATAAATGCAGAGATAAGGCAAAGGGCATGGATTGAATCGGAATTTAAAGAAATAAATTCGAATCCGTAACAGGTTGGTTATACATATACTCGTACGTAGTGTAGTGTATTGTGTCATGTTATTGTGGGGAGTAGTTAGTTTCTATCTGACGATTGTGTCCATTTAATGGGCAGCAGAGCAAGATTTTTTTGAAACGAAAGTTGTCAGAATGCCTTTTGACTTGACAAAGGTATCCCATATTCCCTAATTCGATAATGGACTTGTTTGTCAACCGACCTTTACCTACTCGAAAGAGTGAGCTACCTCTGGTACATGCTTTGCTATTTTAAAAGGCAACTTATGCTTACTAAGAAGGACTTCCCCATATATTAATGGAGCATCTGTGCTTGTAAGATCTCATCTATCCCCCTTAACAAAAACTTTGAAAACTTGTGTTATTCAAACGTGCTTTGCCCTTAAATATTTTGGCATTTAAGTTTTTAACAACCGAAGGCACTTTAAAAACTAAATTTGACCCAAAACCTAAGTTTGATTGCAGACCAAAACCCCGCAGAACGATCAATTTCTCTAAAAATAATTTCGGTTTCGGGGTCTTGTCTTGGAATGCTAAACCATTGTTGACCGAAGTTCTCTTTTTAGTGCTCAAGCCCATTCGTCAAGTTCTTTAATGCTCCGCCGGAACTCAATGAAAATTTCCAGCGAAGCGACTTCGTAAAGAAACCAGAAAACTTCTAAGTTTTGAGCCTTAGTTTGGGAAAGGCTTGAATCTTTACATTGGTCTGAAAAACGAAAAGAAGAGGCTTATACATTTATTGAATAGATCATCTTGTAAGGACTTCCACGAAAAGATCGAAATACTAAGGGAAACCAATAGGACGATCAAAGACCTCGTAAGGGCTTATTCAGCTATACTAGCGACATCAACATTCAGTCGTAAATAGTAGTCAATCTCCATCCCAAACTTGTGACTCACCTTTCGGGATATCTGATGTAAGTCATCTCAAAACCAGTTGAGAATTGAGTAGGCACCTAATGTAGCATGCCGTAGTTCGTATCCCTCATCGTTAGTGGTCACGAATGAAGCCACTAAATACGTTGCTACTGCTTTAAATGTCTTCAAGTCGCATTACAAAATTATGCTATCTAATGTCAACACTTTTGCACATCATGATTGCTAGCCTGGCACTGGCATACGAAACGAATCCCTGACGTTCGATGTAAGTCAGCATAAGTGTCCTTTCAACCGAAAACCAGAAAAGACAAGTACATGGTCGTCAAGGGCTTCATATCAATAAGTCTTCATGTTTATGAACGTGAAGAGAATGGCTGCATTACCTCATTTGTGTTTCGCAATTCTGTCCAATGTGCAACTCGCTTATCAACGGAGACAATTCTGGAAGCACCCTAATTGCTAATGCTTACTGCGGACAAGGCAGATGTACAGTCTACACTGCTGCAATAATTACCTATTGGTCGACTCAATACCCAACATTCACAATAGTTCTGATGCCTGTGCTCAGGCAAATACTGTAGCATACTACCTACTAAGGTTGCTCCTTTTACACGTATGGGAAAACTAACTGGTCTGACTTAAGTGGTCCTTTAAGGCACCACCATCGCGGTTTCTCCAACGAAACTTAGTATTTAGGTGAATTCCAAGTTTTTGGCAAATATGAGACCTATGACTGAGAAGAGTCTTTTGGATTTACACGGCTGCGAAAATTCCAAATATATCCTATACCTACGCCGGTAGTGCACTGGAATGGAAAAACGTTATTGCTGCTTTTACCAGAGACAAAAGAACGGTCTATCACTGCAGCATATTCCTTTGCGCGTTCAGCTTTGCTCTGAAATACTGATGCATCCCTCCAGCCTTGATATTTATATCATGGTGTATACTCTCTATGCTGTCTTCTGTTTAAAAGAAGCGACCTTTGCGCGGCTCTAAACAGAAAAATAAGAAATCGATTTTTCATAAGTCCAGGAATGGCCTCAGAATCTTCAGAATCTGAGTGAGAGAAGAAATTTGGCTGACTATTCACGGATGGCTTCAAAACCAATTAAAGATAGAGTCGGTGAGGTATCTGCATATGGTGCAACAGACAAGACCTGGGTCTGAGGTCCGGTTAACTGAGAACTCGAGGAACGAAATCGCCGATGAACTTGCTCGGCAATGTTCAGGAGAGTATATCAGCCCACAAACCTATGTAAAAAGTGCTTGCATCCTTGGTTAGGGTCCCATTCGAAGTTGGACCTTATATGGCCATCAAACAAATGCTTTCCGACGTTTCTAACAAGTCAGCGTCTTACTAGCTGGGACTCTGCATGAAATACTGCGCACTGCAGACAGCCTACTGCCGGCAAGATAGCAAGAAGTTTTGCTATGCACCGAAGTGTGTTAAGAATGGTGACCATTACAGACTACAAAAATGACCTCTGTAAGTGTACGGACTATGAATAGGGAACCATCTAAGCCTTCCGCCTAATGTTAGTTAAAGCGATGACAGCCTATCAGCTTTTTAGTGATTCTGTAAATGGCTCTGCTATCACACCTTTGCTGCTTCCACTGCCTCTGTGGCCAGGACGTTGACATAATTACGTTTGTCCAACTATATACACGATAGAGGAAATCGTTTGTCACTACTGCTGGGGCATCTCGATATGGTCTCGATAAGCCGCGAGTTATATGTTCTGCTATCTGAAAATAGCGTTTTAGTGTTCAACTCCATGTCGGCTCCACTTCTGATTCGGACTTCTAAGAGACAACTACGACTAATCGCCAAATAATCGATTTGGTTAGACAATGATTGCCTGATTTTGTGGCAGATCTTATGCGCAAACTTGGTGAATCCTATGACTAGGCGATTGGTGTTGTAGAAATTACTTATTTTTTCAGCGTTGTCATTTGGGTTGCCCAGGCCGTGCTTCCCGATCATATGTCCAAGCCCTTCCTTCATTGTCATTTGATACCTTTCTATTCAGGTCGTCCATCACGATCACGATATCCCAGTTCGACATTGCGTTGAATTCGTAATCTGGCCGGATTACCATATGGGGTCTGGAAATTTAACCTCTGCATGGTGTTGATGTGGACAACAAAGCCACTCCGGACACACGGAAACTACCGGAGCCCTTGCCTGAGTAGAGAAACGCAGTGTTAGTGGTTGGGGTTTGAACTTCACTCACCGTCAATAAGTCCAAGCTGAATATGTCTAAGAAATTCAGATTCCAATTGAAGGAATCTGACATTTCAAGGTCCTTTCTTCCCTGAGTCAATGAGCGTCCTTACATTCCAGAATCCAAATCGTCATCATTCGATCATTGCTTATCCAAATTGTAATGTCAGTTTCGGTAACATTTTTCGGTAACGCATGGTGCTAATCCACGTTATCCATACTAGAAACGCTAGATCCATCGCTCTTGTAATTTTAGCTATAAAGATTTATGCATGTAGCTGTCGAGGACCTCCTCGAAGATAGGCATCAGAATGCAGGCATGAGATAATTGCAAAAGTTCATTTGCAAATCCTGATTCATGAGATTCCAAAGACAATTCAGTGCTTTGAAATTCATTCGATATACCCACGTGTTCACAAACTTGCACCGAAATCTTTATTTTTACCAAAGAAGAGCCTAAAGGACATGAAGTCGAGTGCCGTGGTAGGTATTTATATTTCAGGAATATTTGAAGGATTTGTTGAGTAACCTGATTGTCTACAGCGAAGGTTTTCCGCACAATGTGGTTTGCTGCCATTTTTTTATATAAACATGTTCGCTTAGCCTCTAGGACAGACACAGCAGGGTGGCACAGCTTCTTTGGGGCCGCGATATTATAGTCTTTGAAGGCACTGAAGATTCATACTCGTCGTTTTTCGATTAATATTCATCCTCCATAGTACCTACTGAAGCATCGTAGACCCATGCAGCAGAAAGATGTTCAATGTGACTTTGCGCCTCATGGGCAGCAGTAATGTAAAAGTATTTGAAGCGAGTCCACAAAGTGCCCTATAAGACGATACGGCATATTTAGCTTGACTATAACAAATCTGTGTTACAGAAACTTAACTGGGAACAGGACGGAAACCGATATAATGCTTTATATGAGCAATTATTTAACTATAGCGACATTTGAAAGGAAGAGTTGTTCTCTGCAATGGTAGATTCTCCACTCAATTGGTTTCAGACACCGCGAATTAGTAATTCAGCTACAACATTGACTCTTGAGAAGGAACTGGTTGGATTTAAATACAATAGTGCTCCCGGCTCGCTCCACTTGGACCCTTCTAAAACAGCCAAACGTATCTTAGCTAGTCATTAAGTCATCAGAACTAAATGCAAGGGTAGGATCGACAGTCAGGGTGTAAGATTAGCCCTTAGACTTGGAAATACATGATAATAATGAATGAATTGCCAGTTTCTTTACAATAGGCCAAGAACAATATGTGCCACAAAATCATCTGGTTAATAGGCAGGTCCAATAGACCAGTGAATATGATAGTATGGGCGAACCGGAGATTAAGAAGATTTTTAAGCAATATCTCTTCATCTTGACTGGATAAGGATAAATATCCTTTTGACCAGGTGGAGGCCAGTTCTGGTAATTATTTGCTAACCTGAACTATTCACTCTACTTGGTGGCTTTTGATGCCGCCGCACAATCAGTCAAAGTGGCTTTTTCACATTCTCAACATTGACTGTAACTAGAATAAGGTTTCCTTCTTAATTTTCTGTAACTTCCTGGGTGATCTGCAGTTGTGAAGTTCCCGAGAACTTATCATTACAATTGGTCTTCTGAAGATTTTGGGGACAGATTCCTTTTTTTATAAAAAATGGGTGCTGGCAATGTACATCACTTCCTTCAAATTATCTTAAAATTTCATTGAAACAAGTGCCCCAATCACAGTCCTGACTAAGGTCTTCATATCTTATTCGTGCCCAGTCATCGAATCAGGTAAATATTCAAACTTCTACAGCACACATTTGTTGCTATCTAACCCCATTCCTCGGTGGTCTGTTGGTATAGTGTATTGCACCCATAATGAGGTTGTTGCAAGCAGGCTGTGTGTGTTCTGTTGCCGCCACAATGCTCTCATTTGCAACGCATAATCGAAACAAATTGAAACAAAAACACGGGATTAATTTATTATTTATTCAATGATCCGACACGCAAAGCTCAGGCAAAATGGAAATTAATCTAGTCAACCCCCTTACTGACATACCCACTTCGTGAACTGCTACAGCAGCAGCGCCAGCATAACATCATCACGTACAATTGTATAAGAGCGGTACACGCACACGCAAACAGTTTACTCGTAAACAGACACAGCGTTCCCGATAAGCAATCAGGTGAAATAGAACTCGAATAGAGCACATATTCGTAGTTCGTACCCTCATATCGATTCGAGAGCATCCCTATAACTTCGCATACATAGTATTCGCAGCAACCCCCTCTGCGACCACGTTTGTAATTTAAATTCTGTTCGCCATAGTGAAGAAGATCTCCATCACCGATACACAGTATACCAACGAATATTCTGGATGGAGACGGAGAGATACAAATAGAGGACACACTGGGAAGAAGGAAGCAAAAAAAACCAACAGAATCCTGTAATGAACAGATAAACAAAAGCAAAGCCACGTCGACATCAACGTCAATGAAAGACGAAGAAGGACACTTTACCACCCTGCAAATCTTCGAACCTGTGTAGACTCGTACCAAGTACCTACTCCCGCACTAAGTTAAGTTCATCACCGTGGTTGTTGCAATCATCACAGACTATGGAAAGCAGTACAACCTCTTAGTACGGACAAACGATGAAATCTCGGTAAAATGTCTCTGATTTACACCAGGCTAACACAAAAAAGGACACCCCCCCTGGCATGGCATGGTTGATGCTAGCTGGGCGCCGATGTTGATGTTGCCACCAAGCGCCACAGTTACCGTCCTCGACGATATCAACATGGCTGTGGTTATGCGATTGGGCGCTAGTAAGCGTAAAGTTCCCTTATTCCATATCTCATACTCATACTCGTTTTCCTCACACAAACGTACTCTACGAGTATCTACATCCCTCTGCATAGAATATGCTGGTATGAAACATTGTTGCCAGGCAACATTGTGACATGCGCACACTTAATTTCACTCCAACCAACTCTACAACTTCGACTCCAACGGCCAGATGATGAGGGGATGAAACTTTCTATTATTTACTCAAAGCCAAAGCAAACCTCAACGCAAGCATTAAGGGTTAGACAGAGGAACTCTAACAAAGGACATCTCCAGGGGATGCATTCCCTTCGGTAATTGTGATTACGAAATTGGCTCCTTTTTCTGTTCAGCAAGTGTGCAATATCATATCTTAGAGCCATTCTACATCCTACCGCCCTACTCAGATAGAGGATGAGTTTGAAGTTTGAGTTAAAATAGAAATTAAAGTTGGTCTGTGTAGGTAGTTAGAGTTGGAGTACTCAATCTCCATGTCATAACAAAATGGCTGAACGCACAGAGATATTTTTGCATGTTCTAATTGCTTGACATTCCTTTCATTTCTCATCCCCCACTTGGAGCCACCCTTCATCAAACAACACACAAACACACATGCATGCACTCATTATGTATTTCTCTACGCATATGTTCCACGTGAAAGAATAATAATAAAAAAAAAAAAAATCCTGTTCATTGTCCTGCTTTACAGTTGGTCCCGCCACCACCGTCGTCGCTACCGCAGATTGCTGTGATTTCGGTTAAACAAGCTTTTGATAAGCTTTGCCGCTCTGCCATCCACCATTTTGCATCGTAAATCAACTTTTTATTGTGTATTATGATGGATGAGGTTTTGCGCGAGTTGCCGCCACCATACAGCCTTTTGGGTTTACAATTCTTTTGTAGGGGGGTGTACTGTATCCTGTTTATGTTCCGTGTGGTATAAGCTTGTGTGTTTGGTATGCCTATGCAAGTTGCAGAAGTATTACTTGTGAATGAACAGTGGTTGGGGGTTGGTTTCTTAAATCTGTCGGTAATGTTCTTGTTATGGAGTGATTATGTCTTCGAAATGTGAGGATTATTGCCATCGAAAGGGTGACAATGACTTGTTTGTTCGGCCGGAGTTGGGCAGATTCATTCGTTGAGGAAATCTGCTGTGCTGGGTGGAAATTTGGTGCGATTACGTGTCTATTCTTAGTACTCCACCGATCGTTAAAAGTGAGTCCAACATTTCTGTTTTCTACTAAAGTCTAAGACATTAGCTCTACTACTTTTAGTTATAAGCTATGAGCATTTTTACTGGAAAAGACAGCTTCTGCACTGTAAAAATAAAAGTATTAGGGTGCGATCGATACTAAGAAGCAGAAAGATGCTATCTCTGAAACGATACTCGGATGAGCTCCTAGTAAAAAGGAAGAACTTGACAGTCTTCAAGCTTCAAGATCGAAGCAGGAACATAGAGAGATGAGCAGGACAACTTGGGAACATAAGATCGATCTGTAAGCGAGCTGCAGAAGTTCAAACAATTAAGAATTGACTGCAAGCCTTACTCCTGCAAAACTTGAATACGGCCAAATGCTTAAGCAAAAAATACCACAGTTTGTCAAAGCAGTATCTACAAATTGTTGGTCATTAACATTTCTAACTTCTACAAATTATGCCAATTATTATGTAGCAACAAAATTGTTCAACGACTTAAAAATATATAAATGTCTCCTGCTCCTGGTATCAATCTTATCAATCCTTCTCCACTTTTTCCGAGGCGATGGTTATCGTTATTTGCCCAGCCTGTGTCTATTAAATACAAATTTTCTCCTTTCTTATACTACAGACCCAATCTAGCTAAAATGTCATGAAAATGCGGATAAATCGCCAGCTCTAAATATCTCGTAACACTACTGAGACAAACTGATTGGAAGTGCATTTCTCAAAGCAACAGGTCAACTGGTGATTTAATGGCATGTGTCACCCAAAGTGGAACCAAAGTCTGCGCTGATCTGGTGCATGTGTAGTTGCACTCGAGAGAGTGGACTGTTTGCCATCGGACTCTTTCGTCGAAAATCTGTGCATTTGGGATTGCTAAAATTCTTCTTCACTGGATAAGAAATTATTTTGGAATGTTAAAATCAAATTGTTTCGGAGAAATTCACTTAAGATATCCACAAAATGAATGCTCGGCTTAAGTTTGGTCTCCGAGATACCCTTGGTAGCGCTGTTGAAGTCCTTTTTAAACAGTATAGCATTTATAATTGCCAACCTTCCAATAGAACGAAAATTAATCGTTCCTACTGCTGTTAAACCAAAATTGTTTTTTACTTTGCTCAGACATCCATAAATGGCACTTGCATTGCCTTCCATTTTCTGCATGTGTCTAGATGCCAACCTGAAGTGACTACATCTTAAGTGCCACCAAATATGCGCCAAAAGGTCTAGGTCTCCCATAGCAATGTTATTGGGTTGCAGCAATGAAATGTGATTTCATCCAATATCCATTAATTTTCCGTAAATTTTTGTTTAATCAAGACACAATCCGTGTATGCGTGTATGACATTCTTCCAACGCGATACAAGGACAAATATTCCTTTTTCGTAGAAGTGCTGACTTTTTGAGGCAGTGAAATCTTTAAAGGCTTTTATGACCTCTGCTCGGATCCGGAATACCTTCTGCCCGCAAAATGAATCCAGAAAAAGATGGTAATCCGTTGGGAAAATATCAGGAGAGCACGGTGGATGGGGAAGAATGTTTTTGCACCGTTACTTGTAAGGTATGGGGTCTAGCATCGTCATGCAATAGGATCAAATCGTGCCTATTGACCAACGTAGGTTGGTTTTCAGCCAATTTGGCATGCAATATGTCGATTTCTTCACAATATTTGATAGCGTTTATCGTTTCTCCTGGTTGAAGAAATGAAAATTGGATTGGTCCTTTCGATGTCACCATAACCTTTTTAAGGTGAAGATCGCGCTTGGGAGTGTGCTTTGGTTTTTCATCTGCATCCAACAACTGACCAAATCTTTCAAGATAATCAAACGATATCCACTTTTCATCATAGGTGACTATCCGGTGCGAGAAAGGCTCAGTTTGATTTCTTTATGTAAGCGATATGCAGCTTTCCGGGCGGCGTAGTTTTTGGGATTCGTTCAGTTCATGGGGAGAGAAAGGTGTCGACTTATTGTCATTGGGGATACTCCCCTGCTTTGTGCAATCTTCCTCACCGATTTCGTTGGGTCCGCATCCACCGTTGCTCTTAAAACATCGTCGTCAACTAACATTTCGAGCTTCCCACGTAGTTAATTTTCGAGACTGAAATCTCCCGAGTGGAAATTTCTACTCCAACGTCGCATAGTGCGTTCATTTGAAAATTTTTTATTAGAAGTCCCCGGGTTTTTCAATAGGTTTTTCTAAACTTACTAGGTACTCATTGTGAAACAGCGAAACGCCGGAATCGGAAATCCAAGGTTTGCAGAATATGTGATTTTAACAGGAGTGTTGTACTTGGCACGAAGCTTATGCCACCGATGATCGTGATAGTCAGAGATGGCGCTGTCAATTTAACACCGTTAGAGGCTCTTGTTTGGGGTCAACAATACAAACACTTTAGACGACATCTGGGCGAACACATGACTTGAAAACCTTGAATTCAGTCCCGTTAAAACTTGAATCCTAACAATCGTCTCGCCATTAATCACCATTGAAATATCGTGGCACTTTCTGAACTGTTCAATTCGTTTAACTCCCTTTTCTCCTGCCACTTTAACCAGCAAAACATTCAAAACCAACGTACATTGGTATGTCTCTGTCTTTAGTTTCTAATTGACCTAAGCTCGTACTATGTGCAACAATTTCATGAGTGTTCATAAATCCTTGAATGCGAGCTAGTTACAATATTAAAAGCAAATGCTGTCATTTTTAAGCTTACAATGGTTTTGTGGCTGATAGCCCAAAAATGTAGCAGCTACTTTACTATTTTTGGGTGTTTGTGAAAAGTGCCAGCAAACAGAATATTGTTGTTGGTGATAAGGCACTTATGGTAGGCTTCAAATCTCTTGACCAAAATACAACATTTGTTCAATCAACAAGAATTAGCCAGGTGGATCCCAATTAGTCTGCCAAAGAAGTTACCTTACTGGTTTGAGTGTATACCACCCTGATCCCGGAATTCATTCAGAAAATTAAAAATACAAGTTTATTCATCAGAATCTATATTGTCCCCTTCAAAGTAATCCCCATCGACTGCAACATACTTATGCCAGCGCTTGATTCAATCCTCGAAACATTTTTTATATTCAGTTTTCGGTATGTCCATCAGTGCTTCCTGCGATTTTTCCATTACTTCCTCTCGGTTGCTGAAACGTGTTCCCCGTAGTGGTTTTTTAACTCGATTGAACAGAAAGAAGTCACAGGGAGCCAAATCAGGCGAATTCGGCGGCTGTTGGATGGTATCTGTTGCATTTAACATCAAAAAAGTACGAATAATGATAGCATTGCTTCACGCCAACGTCTCATAACGCCCAAATAATACTCTTTGTTTACTGTCTGGCCTTCTGGCAAAAATTCGTGATGTACTACACCGTTGTTTTCGATGTCGATGGTCTGCCACTGCGTTCATCATCTTCGATTGACTCACGACCACTTTTGAGCCGCTCGTGCCAATGGTAACCGACCGTTTTCTTTAGAGAATCGTTGCCGAAACACTTTTCCAACTTTCGCGCACCATCAAAGCAGTTTTTTACGAAAAATTTAATAAAAGTTCGTTGTTGCAAATTTAAATTCTTTTCTAAAATTGTAAAAAAAAAACCCCAACACACACAGAGATAGATCTACTCTTGGCTACGTAACTTTTGCAAATTTCAAGCTATGACGCTAAGATTTAGAGGGAATATCAACAACAGATGTACCAACTTGACAAAAAAAAAACAGAACTCAAATCGGAACAATGGGAGCGCCACACGGTGGTTATTTCTGGAACTTTTTTATCAAGGTGGTATATATATGAACATACGTGTGTCAACTGTTAAGGCCTGGACCTCGTACTGCAGATAGAGTCCGGAATCCATTTGATCGATACAGAGATGATCTAAACGGTATGTCATTTAAATGTTAATGTAGCCAAGATAGACCGATGTAGGAATAATAGAGGCTAAACGTTCAATAAAAAAAACTTCCAATCGAAGCTGTTCGAACAACTGCTTAAGTGACGAATCATGAACAATTTCTCTACCAAAACAAATGGGCCGTGAAAATACCTTACAATTGTCGGCTGAAAAACGATTTATCCCAAGCTACGATTTATCAAGAAAAATCAGCTACTTCAACTGGGATATCTTCAATGAGTTTGCTAAAGTAAACACATTTCAAACCGTGCTTCAACAAATTGGTTAAATTCTCGACAACAACTGCAAATTGGAAAAATTGTAAATACTAATTTAGGCAAAAAGACATCAGCTGTAGACTTTTCAACTGACAATTTTAATGGTTTTGGTAATCAATTTGCAGATAAACTAGTCATCGATAGTGGCAAGACTAAACACGTTTGTAATCGCAAGTCCTGTTTCGGTTCATCAGGTTGCGTCCGACATTAAATGTTTTTTTGTGAAATCAGTACGGAAGGAATTTTCACGACGATTGTTGTACTAAAGAAAACAAGTCGGCTAGTAAAGATACTTCAAGGTTTAAAGTCTAATCCAGGCGTAGTGGCTCCAGCTATAACAAACCTGGCTAATGTGAGTTTTGAACAAGACTACCCGAAGAGCTTCTAATATCGGTTGTCCATCCAATAGGACTGGCTGCTTAAATACAATATAAATATAAAATCTTTGGTTCTAGGCCAAACAAAGATATAAATCGGCTAAACACAGTCTCTAGTGTGAATAAAATAAACACAAGTCGAACACTACACCATGATCTAAGGCAGTTGGAAAAAAACAGCCATACGAGGAGGGCTACTACCTGCTATAGTTTGCAGTTTACTTGAAAAACGGAAAATTTAAAGTAAAAAATAAAAATTAGCCTTAGCGACGTAAAATGCTCCAACTAAGGTTCCAAGCTTGGTTCTTTACTTTTTACTATCTCTGTACATGGCCTGCTGTTAGCGCTCAGAAAAAGCACTGTTTTTACACAGACGGTATGGCGATTTTAGTAAATCACAATCAGGTTATAGGCGCGGAAAAAATTTAATATACGAGTACCTAGTCATGTTATGGCAATAGTGTGGCGTTATCGATAACATTCTTATTATTAACCTTAAATAAACCAAAGTGACTAGAAACTAAAGTTCATAATTCAGAATGTCTGCATAAGATCCAAGACCATATGCTACTTCAAGACGATGGCGAATTAACAACTTTTCTCGAGATTCTGTCAACGTATAGATATTTAAAAGTTGGCTTAGACTATGACATTTAGCAGAGCTACCACACAGCTACCGCACAGCCGACGAAAAAATGTCGGGTATCCGCCTACGTTCTATTTCATCTGATATCCACAAGATCATCAACTTGCTTTAACTAGAGCTGCAAACTGAACACGATCCATAGAAGTATTCAGAAAGTGATGATGGGTTTAATAGCGTTAATAATGTAATATCATAATAACGAATCTTTCCATCAACCAGCTGTATAAACTGGAGATACTCGTAACTTTCAAGGTAGACAACACATAGTACAAGACACCAATTCAACAATTAGTAAATGCAAGAAGATGTTTACAAAACAGATACATATATGGTCCCGATGTTCTAGAATGCATAGACAATATGCAGTTGCAGTTTAAGTTACATTCAACGAATTGCCAACATATGTTATAGATCTACCCAAACCAATATTTCTGGAAAAATGCGGAAAAATGTATCTCCTACTACCACTTCTACTTCCGACATACATATGTCTTCGGCTGTTTTCGACGAAACGCATCCTGTCGCTCGGGCGTTCAATTCGGGCTAACATTTCGAGATTCCGGAGCTCTAATTCACTAATAATGCACTAATAACTGACTTTCAAGTCGTAAAACTATGTGAGTGGAGTAAAATCGCATCAGCGGTATGGTGTTGTTGTTGATGATAGTGACTAATGTTGATTCATACATATGTCGGTTACATCGCTCTATTAGTCCGTAACAGCAGAAAATATTATTCATTCTATTCACTTTCTTTCCCAAGCTCAATTCCTAATTATCTACATCCATGCATACGTTCCTATATATGTTCCAACATATGTACTTTTGTAATCCATCCTTGAAGTTAAAACTCATCTGCCTTCCTGGTCCTGAATCTTTTCCAATTCGATCCGTATCCAGAGTTCATTATCCCCAAAAGACTTCGTCAAACTTTTCGCCTGCCTCTGCGGAAATCTCGTAATCAACCATTAAATTGCTTCATTCCCCTCATTTAAATTTTAAAACAACAGCCAAACTAATAATTCAAGATCGCACACACAATCGAAATAAAAAAGAAAAAATAAAAAATTTAAAAATGTGTAAAATACGAAAAAAGAAAAAAAAACTCTTCAAGGATTTATTGAAGGAATATCCTTGCTCCTAAACAAAATTACGCAGATGACCTCGAAAAGTTTACTTAAAAGGCGACGTCGGTCGACAACTACCGTCAAAGGCAGCTACAACTACATTTGAACGATGTAAATGGCCCCCCTATGCAAACTTTTCTGTGTTGTACACCAACACGCTGTACAAGGATAAGCTCCTTTCTCCTTTTTTATAAGCATAAGTACGACGAACACCCGTTGTCAACGTGTATGCGTGCTGTATATCGTTGTATGCGAACAAGGACAAGCATGTTTTTGAATACTGATGATGTCAACATACCTCTCTAGCTCTCTAGCTCTTTAGCTCTCTAGCTTGCATTGCAATAAACCGAACCAAGCTGTTCCGTGTGCCGTCGTGTGTACAGTTATACAAAGAAAGCATTCAAAGTACGAGTACTAGTAGTACCTACCGTACGTTCGTTACTTTACTAGACATCCTGAGAAGAGTTCATGAGTAAACGTAAAAATTTGTGAGCTTGTGTTGGCGGGCTTTACACACATTGTTTGGTAAACCGCCATTTTGTAATGCAGTCAGTGACTTTGGCAAGCTTTCATACATTTTTATGAGTTCAAAGGTATTTACCTACATACGGCGATTTAGTATTGCATTCACGCACACATATTCTGGTGACGAGTACAACTACAAAGCTATTGAGTTAACCCATTCCAAATAATTTTAGAAATGATGAAAATTTTCGTCCTGGATTTAGTCAGGATAACTATTGCCCCCACAAGCCGAAATCTGAGAGCCTCCCAACAAATACAAAAAAAAAAAAAAACAATAAAAAAGCACACATGCATCCAATGCATTCTGTATCCTGTCTTCAGCAGTGTTCTAACACTGAGATTCAAATTCCTTTAGAGTCCTGCTGTGATACGAGTACTCGTATGTCTGCCTGCTACTGTACGAGTACAACACCAGCAACGAACTGTTGAATGTGCAGTTTTATGAAGCTTCCTTCTTGGGAAGTTTGCTAAAGCTGATGACGATATTGTCTACAAAAACTCCGAGCACAACGACTACAAGGACGAACACGGATGAAGATGAAAATGAAGACGAAGACGACATCGAACGCAATGGCTGAAGAAAAGAGAAAAGGACGATGCGGAATGGATTTATGCAAATTTCAAGTCATTGGCAGACAGATTTGTTGCGATTTGTGAATTTTTCAACGAATCCTTTAGGCACCTCCAGTCCTTCTACCCTCACCCCCCCCAACCCCAACCATTACAACATTACTTTGCTTCTGTTCTTTCTCTTTAGAAGTCCTCCGCTTTAGGAGTCCTCCTCGAACTCGGTTATCTGGGAGAAGTTTTGCGAAAGAAAGATTTATGGTTAAATGCCACACAAAACGGAAGTTTTATGTTCTACGCTATCCGTGTTTCACCTGTGTTTTCGGCACACCGATAATGTCGGAGAAAGAATTATTTTCTACTTGTTCCTTGTCCTTTTTACATACGAGTGTATCCTATGGAAATACTCAAACACACATACACGTTGGTTCGTTTGCATGGCAGAGTTTAATGTGCGAAACAAAGTTTACAAAATGCTTCATCAATTTATGCGAGTTTAATTCATGCGGCATAAAGCTTTGTCGTTTCTCTTTTCTTTTTTTTTTATAAATTTTAAGGTCTTCAAAGGGCTTCAATGAGACAATATTGACACTAAGCGGAGGATGATTATGTTGGGTAAGTCGAGAGTTATCTTTTTTTTTTAAAGTCAAACCGGGACGGAATGTAGGGGATTCTGGAGACTGAACGATGCCAAAGTTTACACGACTCTACTAATCTTGAAAGAAGTTCGGATTTATTGCAATCTGAATGTTTCGTTGTAGTTATCCATTTTTTGTTGTTGCAAAAAACGTGTGTGTAGGAGCCAAATGAAAAAAAATAATAATATGAAGGTAGGACACTGGAGCATTCCCTGACCCCTATACGCAGAATTGCAATGTATTATAGAATTTTCTCTCTGCCACATGTGTGAATCAACAAAGATTGTATCGAAGTCTTTTTTCCGGCAAAAATAAAACAGAGCTAATTCTTAGTGGCTATATTATTTTGCAAAACTCATAGTTTAACATACGGGGGAACATGTAACCCCTTTTACGAGTACAACGTTGAGAAAAAGGCTATAAAGGTACAAATGATGGCTTCGGTGATAAAAAGCGACGTTCTATTTCAATTAGGAAGAGGAAATTTACCGAAAAACTACGAGTAATGTACTTACACTCATTATGTCAAGAAACTGTGTTTCGTCTATCTAAAGTGGCATTGATTGCGGAAGTTAACCGTGGACAATATGTGACAGTGAAGCTAAACAGCATACCTGAGTTAGCTCTTAACCCATCAGCGAGTAAACACTCTCCAACAGATCTAATGATTGTGCAAAAGTTCAAGACCGATTTACCTTGTGTTCAGGAATGATTAAGATCAAAATGAAAGAGTGTATTCGGTACTTCATATATAGCTCCAAAACCGGTGTCTTTTGGAGAGCAAAAGCCTCAAGGCCTTGCTTAGTGAATAAACCACTACCAATTTAATTTAGGAATGGAAGGCGTCTTTAAACATATCCGGTGTGCTGAATTCAGTTAAACGTAATTGACTCCTACGTAACAACGGAATTGCGTGAAATAAGATGATCATTGACGTGCTTGTTAGGCTGTACCCTGTACTGAATACCCCACTTTATTTTATCTCAATATGTGAAACATTTATCCGCCTAAAATTGCACTAGAATGGAATGATAACATCTGGTCAAGTGATCCTTAAATCTCCATGTACGTCTCAGCCAGAATTTCGAAACGTCTGAAAAAACTTAAAGACGACTCTTATATTGCCTAGCAATTGACACTAATCAACACCGAGGCAATGTCTCATGCTTTACCCTGTTTTATAGTTACATTCATCAGGAGTGCATCAATGAAATTACCCATCGAATTCAGAGCCTTCAAACCGTCAACCTTAACACCCGTCTCGCCACATCGGCTTACCTCCAAACGCATTCGGTCGGAGGCTGAAATATCGTGGCGCTTCCTGAACTGTTTAACTTGCAGACATGATCTGTGATTGATTTAAGCGATTCAGAGTTGGTTTAATGGGGTTGTTACAAGTATTTATGTATGAAGATAGCTGCGATAGACTTGTTTTGGGCTGATAGACGTCGAAATTTCCTCAGGAAGAAACTACTACAGAGTGCCGAAAGTCCAAGCAAGCATTTCCAGCCGTCTTGAAAAGTTTACTGGCTTACATAGGAGTCTTGCATAGGCGCTAAGGACCTAAATGAGGTGATCATACATTTTACAAAATCCTGAGATGCCTTGAAGATGATGGCATTGATCGCTGTGCACTTAATTTGTGGGTTTCCGGCTACTGGTACTTGGCGCTGTTGTACTAGGAACACAGAAGAAGTACAATGGTACTAGTTGATTGACTGAGTGTTCTGTTGCGACATAAAAAGTTTCAGTCAGTTTCTGTAGGAACAGTTTTTTCTGATTAATGTGCTCGGGTAGTGTTTAACGAAGTTTATTGCGAAGTTTACAGCATCTGAATGACGTCTCAAAACAGAATAAGTCTAGGTCTATGGGCCATCAAACCATAATCGAAAAACAATACTGCTATGCGAAAACGGAATAATTTATTGAATACGTAAGAAATTTACTTAACGCGTGATATAGCGGTCTTGACGCCTTGACCTTTACCCAGCTTGGTGATGGAATTCAAATGGATGATCTGTAGCAACTAATCTCCGATTCAAGCACCGAAAGGTTTTTTTGTTTTGCATAGTAGTGGTTAAATTTGTAGCAAAGCATTTACTGAAGTGGATTGAAGAACATCTGTATTCTATGCTCGACCACTCACAATCAATCTTTTGACTTTCATTAGCAAACAAGGTTAACAGTCGACTTACTTCATAACAACATTTAACATTGTAACACAGCATTTGGAGAAACTTGATAGTGTCCTGTATCCAGTGTTACTATTGGATTAAGTAAGCAAAATTGGCATACGCTTTGGAATGCTATGCACTGGGAATAGTTATCTTTTGAAAATTGAAAGTAGGCTGTTGTTATTCCAAATTTTGAGTTTGTAGATGTTTTTGGACAATCTTACCGATCTTCTGCTTAAATCGCATCTCTATGTGAGAACTACAGAGGAAAACTGGTATCATCACACTGAATAGAAAGTGAGAACGCATCGGTCACATATTCTCAGAAAACTAACAATGGAATGTACCCAAGCAGGCAGAAAAGTGGCTGAACCTTAACGTACACGACACGGTGGCCTGCATATGTAATTGATGTAGTAGGCATACATCAAAGTTTTGGGATTTCATATCTGAAAATATGGCTTTGCAATTGCATGAGCCGAATTTCGGATTTGAAACTGATTCTGAGGTAAGCTTTTTTTTCCGTGGTAAAGTGACCTCGGCTTGTTATTCGGGACCCTACAAACCTCTGTTAAAAGATGACTTTCATTTAATCTGTAGCCCTTGCATCCGACAATGTGAACTCCTGCCATACCCCCTCGAAAGATTTACCGTGGGAGACTTCAGCAAGAAGTCTGCGACTACATACTTCTCAATTCGATTGAGCAGTCGCTTAAGCCTTCTCTCCTTTGGCTATGTGACAGCATACATATGTTATATCTGTATCGAATGTATTGCATGTGATTATCTAGGTTATTTTCAGACTGTATGATCCTTTGTTCTGCTAGGTCTTCGAATCCAACTCGGAGGGATAAAGCAAACCCCTCACCTTAGGTGGCTCGCACAAATAGAAGGTGTCTTTAACCGACTTGGAGTGCGCAACTGGAACCAGTTAGCTAATGACTCGGCTTACTGGAGAGGCTTTTTAGTTGAGGCTCAGGTTCACTTGGAACTGTAGCGGCACCTTAGTAAGTAAGTAACACTTATTGACAAATATTTTCAAACTTCCCTTAAACACCCAAAACAATCAGCAACAATCTCTTAACTAAATTCTGATCAAAAGGCCCACCAAACCTAGCCCACCTCAAGATTTTCACTTCACTTTGAAATTTTGCCGGCGTATTGACCTGGATTGCTACACAAACAAAAAAAAGTTTAAAATTTCCTCCGATGCACTTTGGCAGCGCCTAGCTATGTAGGTATACACATTGTACATGTACAAAAAAGCGACACATCTCTCTCATCTGCATCCTTAAAGAACTGTCGACATTTTTGGTTCTTAAACACTTTCATACTTCTCGTGCAGTAGACATTATTCGCTTCCTGTTTTGCTTCTTTTTTTCTCTATTTCAAACAGAAAAGGGAAAAAAACAAACGAAAAAAGGAAAAAAAATAAAAAAATATAAAAAGAAACAAACAAACGACAACTCTGTACTTGATTGCTGTGTGTAAAGTATAAACTCACCCCGCCCGGTATCACCCCCAGCCACCCTCTGTCTCAACCCACTGTCTCTTTGGCCGCGCCACAAGAAATTTTCCTCATTTGTATTCCAGTCATGTGGCAAGAGACTTTAAAACAAAATTTCAGTACTTTATAACCCCAGGCTTGGTGAATGGTGACTGTATGTAGCTGTACTATTGTACAATATTATGCTGGTATAACAGTTTCTTGACACAGCCGCAGCAGGTACGATTATATGTATTGGGCTGCAACCCCTCCGCACAGCTACTATATCACTATGCTTAAATTTGTAGTAGTAGTGCAGGGTGGCTTTCCAAACGGTGGATGGGTAATTTCCAATAGAAAACGAGGGTATAGCTGGGACATGCGCATTCACAACGGATTTTCCCCCCATAGGATTTCGGTTTTAGGCTATTTGGTATGCGCCCCATGTAGCACACACAGACACAACTGATAAGGCCGCACGACGAACCCTGGGTACAGTATGGGTCTGTACTGGTACAACATACAACTGTCATCCTTGTTGCGAACTCTTTGATTGTTGGGGAGTGCATCAGAAATTCTATGCGGGCACCCGGATCAGCTGACTTTGGAGGAGTTCTTTACTACCAGCAATGAAGAAGAGATACGTAGCACAATTACGACTGAAGACCGACGACGCGACGACCGACTTGGAGAGGAAGCAAATATTTCATGCGAGACTCGTGCAGAATGCCATTTGCGGATCATATTCATATGTTTTCGCTGTGTTGTTGTTGTTGTTGCTGTTGTCGTCGTCGGAGTCGGAGTCAGAGTCGGAGTCAGTCTTCGGAGGAGTCGTTCAAGTCGTCATCGTTATCGTCATCATAATCATCATCAACATCAACAACAACACATTTCTCTGGCGTTTCTCTGTTGTTGTTGTTGTTGTTGTTGTGTTGTCATGAATGTTATTGACTGGTATAGGTATGTGTGTCGAGCTACGATATTGGTATTCCAATGGAGTAGTCCTTCAAGTGTACATTCACTGTCATCCACAGCCATGTGGTTGTATGCTATGTTGTCGTCACTACTATTGTTGCCCCCACCCCAAACTAATTTAAATTACATAAATTCGTCTAACGGTAACTGAAACATTTTTATGGAGCGCACTGAATACGGACTCAATTGGGGCAGATCGTCCTTTTGCTCGTAGGTACGACAAAAGACAGAATTACATTTCCTTACGAGGGGTACGACTATATACCTACGTATGTATATAACAAGAAAAAAAAAAACAATCTCCTTCTCCATCTATATGCTCATCACCACACCAGTAATTAGCATAAAACCGTAACCAAAGCTAGCACCCTTGTTTTGAATATTTATCTGTATTACGTATTTTTGCGTATATATATGTGTGTGTGTGTGCGTGGGGTTACAGTAGATGATGGAACAATGAGCATGAAGTAAATATAGATACACGGAATCGTATTAATCATTTAATTTATTCGTTTCCTTGTCATTAGGATAATTATCACCTAAAACCTCAGTGTTAACCCCTTTCGCTGGATACGCTACAAGTACAACATGAATTCAGTAGAGTGTATCCTTATCCTGTTAACTCTTTTCGATTTGTTCGATTCCAACCCCTTTGGTGGAGTTATTTTTCGGCAAATTTTCTTCCCGGTTTTATGTGAATTCGCTTCGGTGAATCTGTCGACATTTTCGGTTTTGTTTTTAAAGATGCTGACATTAGGTGAAGCAGGTGGGCAATAAAATTTTCTTTAAAAGGCTTAAGATGGAAAGCATGAATTTGGAATCGTTGCGATACTTAGTCAGTTAATGCAGATGCGGGTTCAATAAAAATGCGATCTTAGAAGATTTTTCTTAATACTCATGAAGTGGAGCAGCACAGAAAGAAATTGAAAGGACCTCTTAATTGATGCTGCTTCACAAGCCTGTATTTGTCAAACTTACGTACTGAAATGGCGCTTATTTCTACTCTGGACCTATACTAGTTGGGGTGAAATCCGTTCATATTTAGGCAGACATGCCAAATTTCAGTGCGATACTGTCTTTAGTTCTGTTTTGACAGCTGATTTTTGTTGACGTATTTGGCATCATGTTGAGTATGGACTAAAAAGATTTTTGTTCTCTCAAAAAAATATTATTTTTTTAGAGGCAAAACGGCGAAGGAAACAAAAGAAAAGTTGGACAAATATTAGGGGGCTAATGCTCCGTCAGATTACATCGTCAAATATTGGTTTCGAGAGTTTCGTGGTGGCTGCAACTCCACTACCGATCAAGTCCGTAGCGGCAGGCCCTTTGATGCGGTTACGGAGGACAATGTCAGAAAAATACATGAAATGGTGTTGGCTGACCGGAAAGTGAAGGTGCGCGAGCTAGCAGATGCCACAAAGATTAGTAATGAGCACACACGCCATATTTTGGGCAATATTCTGCATATGAAAAAATTATCCTGCCGCTGGGTGCCGCGCATGCTCACTCCTGGCCAAAAACACGAACGCGAGAGCACTTCGAAAGAGTGTTTGGACTTGCTGATGCGGAATCGGGCAGACTTTTGGCGTCGATTGGTAACTGTTGATGAAACCTGGATCCACTATTACATACCAGAAAACAGAATGAGTTCCCGGCAATGGACTGAAGGCGGCACGAGTGCTTCAAAGCGGCCGAGGGAGGTTCAATGGGTCGGAAAGGTTATGGCGTCGGTTTTCTGGGATTGTCATGGCATACTCTTCGTGGACCACGTCGAAAAAGGAAAAACCATCAACAGCGAGTATTGTTATGCATTATTGGAGTGATTGAAGGCCGAAATCGCTGCAAAACGGCCTCACATGAAGCGAACAAAAATTTTGTTTTTGCAAGACAATGCGCCGGCGCATAAGAGCTTCGCAACCACGGCTAAAATCAATGACTTACAGTTCCAATTGCTGTCCCATCCACCGTATTCGCCCGATTTGGCTCCCTCGGACTATTATCTCTTCCCAAACCTCAAAAGATGACTCATGAATAAAAAATTCAGCTCACGCGAGGAAATCATCGACGCTACGGAGGAGTATTTTGCAGAACTTCCGGAGAATTACTTTTCGGACGGTATCATTCCCAAGGAGGTTACTTTTCACCCCACCTAGTAGTTCAATGAGTAGACAACTCCAGTTAGTGAAGTGTTTGATCAACTATACCCAGTTGCGGATTCTTTAGGTCAGATCATTGATGTGCACTTTCTCTGTATTGTCTAATTATATCATGCGACCGATGCACCCAGGTCGATGTGAGTGTACTGCTCGATGAGTACGTATTTACATACATATATATGTCTCATCCATCAAAGTCTGCCCAGCAAATGTGACAAAAATCGAAGAATACCCTTAACGGAGTTCCAGAGCATCAAGAGTGATGAGAGTCCTTAGTAAGATTAAGGAAACAGCGAAAGTAGAGGGTGAATTTCGCTCAACTTACTCAAGTAAAAGTCATAAATTTTTGACTTCAGACTTGGGATTTTTCCAGAATCTGGCGTGGTGTGAGTATTTGTTCAATTATGGCCTTTTTTGCTTATTACTGCAGTTACAGACGAATAAAATTGGGTACCGATTGTTACACAGTACAGCCCATAAGATATTGTTTGTGATCATTCCGCCTTTAGCTGGGGTAGTTTACAGAGTCTCCTTATTGTGGGTCGGTGTTAGAGTTCGATTCTTTAGACTTTGACTGAAATCTAAAAATGAGTTGAAAGATGTTATCCACCAAGTCCTCCTTATAATTTTAATGAGTGATTTTTTAAGATGTACTTTCCAGAGAAGATTTCATGAGAGATTACGCATGCATCGTGTCAGAATGATATGGTATTTTCGACTTCGCTGGCACAGTGCCTTAAAATGACCAACAATTCCCACCGACCTTCTGGATTATCTCCATTTCAGTAGTTGGGCTCGTGAAAAGCTTCAAGTAAAGTTCTTTTTTCTTAGAGCTGGAAAACTTTAAATTGAAATAAAAAACAGAAAAACGTTTTTAATACGCGACGTGTTATTGCCGACATTCAGCCTGATCTACAACGAAGAATGTATGAAAATTAGACATCAAAATTACGTCATGTATGAGCCAGCTGCGGCGGTTACATGTCCGAAATCATATGCAAACATTAATGCCAAAAAATCTGTGAAATAAAGCCAACATAATATACAGCTCTCCGCCTCTTAGAAAAAACATCCTTTAGATCCATTGTTTTCGACTAAAATTTTGTTCAGCGATGACGTCCATATCTGGCTAAATGGCTACGGCAATAAGTAAAATAGCTTTTTTTTTTAGGCGAAGCTGCCATAACATACAGAAAAAACAACGGTTTGGTGTGCTTTATCGACTGGTGGAATACTTCGACTGAAATCAGTAATTTAAGCCCCATTTCAATTCTTCCAGTTTTAAGTAAAATATTTGGGAAAAAAAGGGTTTGGGTTTTAAAAACGCAAATCGACTGAAGATGCACGATTACAGTACAGTACATAACAATATTCTGTGAAGAATAGTTAAAAGTGCAGGATTGCGTGGTTTCGTACTAAGTTGGTTTAAGTCTTACCTGAAGAATTGACTACTTCAGAAGCGAAATTAAGTTCTTTAACCTAGGGGTAATCCAAAGTTCTGTAATGTGGCCAATGCTATTTTCTTCATTACATAAACCCACTATTTTCAATTAATTTTGAAGGATCGTCGGCTTCTTTTGCTGTAGATGTTGGTTTTTTATATGGTTTGCATAGTCAGTTTGCACTTGATTTAGATAAAAATCAGCCTTAGATTTTGTAAATGGCAGAGAATGTCAATTTGGTTTTGACTTCTGTGAAGCACGTAGAATTTTGATTTATGTGAATATGCAATGAAAAGCTATACTCCTGGCATATAAAGCGAAGAAACTTTCTTGGTGTTCGTTGTATTTTTGGGCTAAGAAAATAATGGAGTTGTATTTACTAGTCATTATAACTTGAAAACATTCAAGACCAACGTACACCGGTACATCTCTTTTCTTCATTCCTGAATTTCCTTCGGCAGCGCTGTGTGGAAATATTTTAGGAGAATTAATAAAGAAAGAGATCTATTAGTTGAGACTTGATTCACTCCGAACTGTATTATTTCTTTTCTGTTACCAAAATTTCTGCATTATTATAATTGGAAGCTATCTAAAACTTTTAATTTCCAATTGTGTTGCGGTAAAAGATGAGCCAACAGATGGTGTGGATATTGGCTGTCAATTACTGTTATTTGCTGAATTCAATGTGGTTGATATTTTTGGCAGATATCATACAATCTTTGGCTATTTTAGCCATAAAGTTGTTTACCAAGCAGCAGTGCATTTTTGTTATTTAATCTTTGATTGTTACGGACTATAAAATGTTGCACACAATCTTGAAAACACTATGTTCAACCGACTACAGAGTAAGATCCCGCAATAACGATACATGGACTGTTAATGTCAGTAAACCAGACAATTCCGGTTCGCTTTCGCAAAAATTAAATGCCGAGAAGATTCAATGGCATGCGTACAAAAAAACACGGAAAGACCAACACGCGTGGTAGCTTGAGGTTTTTACGCCTCTTGTCCCAAAGAAAACACTTTATCTGACCTTAAAAATAAAGGTTTAAGAAGAATCGACGCCGTTAATATACTTGCGCAAAAACAGTGCAGTTTTGAAGGCGAGAGGACGACCACAAGACGCGGTCTCCCCCTTTTTAGGCTAACCTTGGACAAAACCGAAAGCGTAGAAAGGATTTATTCTAGAAATTCAATTTTGGGACTTGTTATCAAAATTTAACCTTCGCGAAATTGATTCCCCAATGTACACGTTGTCAGCCATACTCAGGCCTACTGTCAAAAAGAGCCTAGTTGTATAAAATGCGCCGGAAATCATCTGACGCGAGGGTGCAGTGCCACGAAAGAGTCCCCAGCGATATGCATCAACTGCAGGGGAAAACATCCAGCCAACTATCGCGCCTGCGAAGACGAAGAGTTGCAAAAACGACCGGATCAATCCAAAACGATGCCTTCTAAAAATGCAGGGCCAGCGAGTACGAGAAACCATAACAGCGGTCCAACCCCAAAGCCTTTAAAGAAGGCAAAGATAGAAAATACCGTGATGGCCGCTCAAATCACCAAAAACGACAACGTCAAAAATTACAACTCGCAAGTAAAAAGTGGAAAAACTTACGCGCAAATAGCGGCGCGCGCAAATACGACCAACTGTGACTGTGAATTCATTGATCTATTTAACTCCCTAACCTTAATGCGAAGTACACCTCTTGGGGCTCAAGATGTATCTCACAAAAAGGCAAAGCTCTCTACAGGGCTGACATGAAATGTGGCTGGCAATTTTACTCAACCGGCAGACCGATGTACTGGTCCTCGGATGTCGCCAAAACACCCGATCTGATACACTTCTTTATCGGAAAAAGAGTAAACGCTAATTTCTTCAAAGTTGATGAAAGCTTCGATCTCTACTCCAATCATTCTCCAATTATCCTTTCATTGTGCGAATCCTTGGTTAAGAAACAAAAACCACCCAGATAATCCAACAAAAAAACTCACTGGGATGTCGAAAATACTGAGTTAAAAGTACCGTTAAGAACGCCATATCAACTTGAAAAAGAAGTTGAAGTCACACAGCAGGCGGCCTGGAATAACACTTCACGCGAAAAGAACAAAGTTGCCAGTATCGGCAAAAGATATCCGCCGGAAATCAGGGAAATGATAAGAAAGAAACGAACAGCGCGGAAAAAGTTGCATGAAACTCGGACTCAACAAGATAAAACGTCCTTTAATGGGCTGCAACTGCAACTTGTTGAAAAAATCGATCAAGGACTTCAATAACCAAGGTATTAAGAACTACCTAGAAAGCCTCAAGAAAGAAGGTAAAGAGAAAGCTAACGTTTTCGCCGACCATTCGACAGGGAAGTGCTTCCAGAGAATGTCAATACGCTAGACGTGACGACGAACCTTCCGATGGAAGAGGCTACACTTAGGCAACTTAGATAGGTTATAGACACGCTTAAGCCCAATAAAACCCCCGAATATGACTTAATTACGGCAGAGATACTTAAAGCGCTACCGAAAAAGTTTTGCTAAAGCTGCTTTATCTTATAAATGCCACCATAAGACTAGAGCATGTACCGCATCAGTGGAAAGTTGCCGAAGTTATTATGATTCCGAAACCCTGTAAGTCGCTGACTGAAGTCAAGTCATGCAGACTTATATCGCTCCTCCCGATTATGTCGAAGGTCTTCGAGCGAATCTTAAAAAAAAAAACACTGTGGCGCTGCCAGCCCGGTATGGGCCATGGCCTAGCTTCTTGACACTCATTTGTGTTGCTCATGTTTTCATTTTTGTCACATCTGAGCGGGGCCTACGGTTTATCGCCAAGTCCGAACGGCACTCCTTAGAAGCTTTTACGTAGGCAATTTTTTACTTTCGGGAGTTTGCCATTGCCCGCCGAAAGGATGATGGCGATTTGAAAAATTGATGGTGACCCAGCCAGGAATCGAACCCAGCGAATCTTACTTAATCGATTATTTAGCCGATTATTGACACAATATCGGAAGCCAACACTCTACTGTCGACCAAGTGTATCGAATAACCGATGTAATAGACGTTTCGCAAGCCTTTGATAAGGTATGGGACGAGGGCTTTTAATATAAACTTCGACAAGTCTTACCCGAGCAATTGTCTCATATTTTAAGTTCATACCTAAATGACCGATTTCAAGACAATACAGGCGGGAGTGCCGCAAGAAAGTGTGACCCTCCGCTATATTTGCTTTTTACCTGCGACATACCGCAAACGGACAATGCTGTGCAAGCCACATTTGCTGATGACACTGCCATTTTGGCAACAGCCAAAACCGTCGAAGAAGCAACTGCTATGTTTCAATGCGCCCTTACACGGATTAACAATTGGACAAAGACTTGGCGGGTCTATGTGAACTTTACTCTCAAGAAAATTGACAATCTACCTGTGCGTTGATAAACGTAGTACAAATTTATTTCCCGAACGAGGCCAAATATCTTGGTATGACACTAGACGCTAAGCTTAAATGGAGAGCACAGGTCAAGAGATTAAGTAAGAAGAGTAACTCAGCTTAGAAAACAAATTGCTGCTATATAAGCAAGTGCTTAAACCGGTCTGGACATATGGTATTCAGCTTTGGGGTTGTACCAAAACTAGTAATGTTAATGTCTTGCAGATATTCCAAAACAAAGTTTGCACTGTGGTACAATAGAAACGATGATATCCACAGAGACCTAGGAGTCGAAAACGTGCAGAATGAAATAAAAATCGACTACAAGGACATACGAATATTTCTGTTCAACAGATCCTTGACGAGACAAATTTATTACGCCGTCTTAAAAGGACTAAGGTTCTCGATTCATGGCCGAAGTGAACAATTGGGCCTCGCTAATGGCATTTTACGCCGAATCTTAGAGTTTATTTTCATTTGCACGTCTATGAAATCAAAATTTCACAACAATTGAAGCCTTTGGACCATCTACGACGTACGAAAATAAACAAAAATATAATTTCTGGGGACCGGAAAACCCAATAAAAACCAATGCATCCCAAAAAAGTCGCTGTGTGGTGCGGATTATGGGTTGGCGGCATCATTGGCCGGTACTTTTTTGAAGATGAAGCTGGAGAGACAGTTGCCCTGAATGGAGAACGTTAGCGCAACATGTTGACCAGCTATATTAACAACATTTGTGGGTCAACATAGATTATATCCTTACCATTCGATTCCCTTGCTAGAAAAAATAATGTTCAGTGAACAGTGTCCTCGACGCACTTATAATCTTTTCTTTTCTCTTTACCCGGAAAAACAATGACTTTGCCTCCTTTTTTGCATGTAGAGCGCACGGACCTTCTATAGAGAGGACTATCGAAACGAGAAGTGTTACTACACGTGCGTGCACACTTTATCGGACCAGCAGTATTGAGAGGGTTCTAGGGTGAAGTATATCAATTTCGGTTCTCTTAGGTATTACTGATCTTCAACTGTTCCACCAAAGATGACCTCTATTAGACCAAAATAATTCTTTGTAATACTTACGTCATTGTTCGAGGAATTCGTAGAATCGGATATGTCTTCTGTGGAACAGTGTCTTGCAATAGTTTGTTGCTTAGAATATTAAAGACGCACTTAAATAGAAAATGCGTTTGTTGTATGTGGGGGGTTTCAAGCCTCCCTGTTCCAGGCCATACAATGACATTTCCTAGATGGTGGTGATATCTTTATAAGAGTCAAGGGCTTCCACTAATTGTTTGATTGCATGTGTCTTGTTCAAATTCCTAGAATTTGTTTTTTTTTTTTATTTTGAATTCTCTTCAACAGAAGATTCGCCCTTTTCCAAAGCTGTATGGTTGCTGCGCTATATAGATTTTTACTTTGCCACACGAACAATTCCCAATCTGGAAGTTGAAGCTACTGAAACTTACTTAGATACGGTACAGGACACAATAGATTTGAGCCTGATCTAATAAGCCTCTAAACAACTGGCGCTTTCGTCACACAAAGTATGTACAGGTCTTGTTGAGCTGACACGTTCTTTTTAAAACTTGGTAAGGCTTGTCAAGGGAATCGATATACCACTGCGCCAATCCGTTGTCTATGAGTAATGACAGCACCAGTAAGGTATTAATGTTGGGATCTAGACCCTTATTCTTTCATTTTGAACATAGAATAATTTTGATAGGTTTTTGCTTATTTTACTGACAGAAGCACGGAGGCTCTTCGGTCTTTTCATTCCCTGACAATTTGTTTTCAGTTGCCAATGCCAAGCGCTTTGGCATCTGCGATAATTTGATTGTTATAACAGGGTTCGAATTTTTATGTCGCCTAGAACCTGGCGATTGTGATTTAGATACCTTTTTCGCTTCAGAAGAATAGCGTAGTTAACATGTTTTTGATCATTTTTTGCATTTTGGGTATATTTTCTTGGGTTACTCCTTGCCACTAAAATATCAATTAATTAACTGATGTTTGGTCGGTGTGTTTTCTAGTATGACTGGGCTTAGCTAAATCAGTTTTGCTGGGATCCAGAATTGGCCCATCACCTTGCGCGGCTTTGAAGACGATGAAGGTAGGATAAGACGGCGAGTATCTTTCCATGCTTAAGATGGTCTTTTCCAGCATCTGCTTAAGTGTGAAAATTTGCTCGGTAGTCGAACTGATGAGCCTGAAATCAGACTGGTGTATACCGATTTATGTGTTGCTTAAGGGCTTGAAGCGTTTGCACTATAATTTGGATAAGATCTTATATGCAGATATGCATTGATATATCTTATGGACAAGACATTAGACCGCCCATATTGAATATGGGAAAAATATAGATGTTAGTCCTGCCATCCGGCATGGTTGTATCCACCCATTTCTGGTAGATTATTTGTCACATGCAACCCACCGACGCATTACCTGTCTTCTTGCCATATCACTTGCTGATGATCAGTAAGTAGCTGCTGCGTTCGGATATTGTTCCTTTCATGGGACTCTTCGGTATCCTTAAGCAGGGATACGCGGAATAGTCTTCGCTGTTTTCTTTTTGCTATTCAGTAAATCATGGTCATACCAAGGTCTCTTTGATGGCGTCACGATACTCAATCCCATACTCGCATTATTGGAGTATTTGGATGCATGCAGAACGGGGATTCCCTCGCTGGGATTTCTGGAGGCTCTAGCTATATATTTTCAAAGTGCTTTCGGAGCCGGATGTATTGCTCTTATTGGCAACCAGGTTTAGTATCCCACTCACCGATCTCATGAGGTAAACTTGCGCAATTTGCTTGCCTACATATTAGTTAAATCGGAGAATCAAAATTGTGAGACTTTAAACTCTCTTTCATTTTTTGTCCCCACTATAAGTGTGATTGTTTGAATATAAAGGAACTTAGACGCCACTTATTTGAAGTGCCACATCGATTTTCTAAAATCCAGCCATTTTAGCATATTTAAGTCGCCTAATCTCGTCCAATAAGTTTCACAAATATCAATTGGCTTCATCTATAGCTTCAAACATACAACTATGTTCTAGCACTACGTCCCTCTTTATTCGACACTTGTACATTTTTTTTTACAGAATCGCAATCAAATGGCAATATATTCATCTTAGGCATCCAGCTACATAATCCCAACTCTCGTTTCGATACACAACATTTGCGTTACGCACGTACATATACGAGTACAACAATAACAACAACACGGAGAACCCAAATACCTACAACCCGCACTCAGTCCAACACAGCTCTTTGTCGATTTAAAGCCATTTGGCATTATTTTCAAATTCGCTTTGCGATTCGCGCCCGTTCAACGCGTGATTCACTCAAATCGACCGACGAAATGCGAAAATCCTCGTGGAAATTTTTGAAAATTTTTACAGCTGATTTCATTTTAGTGATTTGTTTGCATATCCTATCAGTATCAGGGCGGCGGCGGCAGCGGACTAGATGTGATGGGATGGGAATCTAATTTTTTTTATCGTTTTTGGTAAATAACCTATTGGTGGGTGCGAGAGTAGGACAATCGTAAGCATCTATAGTAGAAAAAGAATGGGGTGTCGGTGTGCAGAGGACAAACATACAAAATCATTGAGTGCTAGTGGGCAAAATGGTAGCCAGGCAGGGTTGTTGTCAACCGGAAGGGGATACAATGTTTAAATGCAATTAATCTGCTAAAGAGCCAAACTATCACGCAGCCAGCATGGACTCCTTAGCACCTTTCCCACGAATACGAATCCTATGAGCACCACACTACTAGATGTCACGATCAGAACGTGTACCTATTGGAAGGCGAAACAATAACAAAATAAAATTAAATAAAAAAAAATACAATCTATTGTACTCGTACCTACTTATGCCTCGTAAAATGTATCACTTTTGTAGTTACGTTACGATCGAATTATAGTCGTCGATACTTGCAGTCGTAGGCGAAAATTTCCGTTGAACTGTGATGGATATGATGGATACGAGTGAGTACACAATGCAACACATGTCATCCCCTGACCTTTAGTGTTTCGTTGCGTATTATTGCTTCCCCATTTGACGAGAATTAAAGTAAAGCCCCGGTGCACCTAATTTGCGACCGCCTGACACTAATCTGATTAACATCATACAAAACTACCAGAAATGAAACACCGAAGCGTAACCGCACATTCTGATGGTGATGAATATCAAGTGAATCCTTTTATGACAGCCAAGTGTACTCTAAATACGATATCGTGTGTGTGATGTATCTGTATGGCTGCACCCTCATCATAGGTTTTGAAAAGCCACTGGCCAACCCTTAGGTAACTAAAAGAGGAAAAAGAAAAAAATGAAAATGAAAATGAAAATGGAAATGGACAACCCACTGTCAGTCGAGTTAGTTTTTTAAAGGTTGACACTGACAAAAGCACAACACTACTCGTACCCAGCCCATCCAAATGCTCAAATGGCTGAGCCAGATTACTGCTGACATTGCGGATATGTCACTGTTTTTTTTTTTTTCTTCCTTCTTCGATGAGTATCCTTCGTCTAGGGCCAGTAAATTTACTCTGAATAGATAGTCGTACATACTCGTAGATATAATGTTATAACCCACTGAAAATAATGCGTATCCGAGCGTAGTTAATATGTAACTTTGTTAAAGGTCCTTTACCAAGTGGGTTGGCATTCCACAGACACACACGTAAACAAATAGATTCCACAGCCAAGGCGACTACACATTCGTGTAATGTACATATCTCCAACTTCCCAGAAAAAGATGAATGAATGGAGAAAAAAATGGTTGCCACCACTACCAACGTTCCGGTGATGTATCTGTCAGATAACAAAAAAAAAAAAAAGACAAAGATCGCAGAGTTGCGATATGCTAAGAGCTCTAGTCGAAGCGACAGTCGATCGATTGGAGAGAGATATGACGATGAGTATCTAATGCGACTTGTAGTAAATTTGAAAAGTGTTGGCGTGGAAGAAATCCAATTGGACGTGGCAGTTGCTTAGGCCGGGTTCCTGCCTCATCCCTTTTGAGTAATTTTAAGTTTTCTTCCTTTTTTCTCTCTCTCTGTTTTGCCTCTTGAGATTATTTCTTGTTTGAAACGGATGATGTGTTGTTCTGTGGGAATTGAAAATTCTATGATTCGTAATGTGGAAACTGAAGGCAGCGCATCTCTTAATTAAGGTCAATGTGTTACTGCACTTGTGGTATGCCAAGAAGTAGGTATAGTGAGTTGTAGGACACGCATCTTCACAGGAGAATACACCATGCATCAACCATATCAAACTAAAGTGCGCGAAACTTGATATGAGTGCTTTTACATATGTAAGTCCATACCTCTGGCGAGTATTTAGGGCATCAAAAGAAAGCGCCGCTAGGAAGTGAGTATGACATGGTGATTTTAATGGCAAGCTTAGCGTGGAATGAAATACAGAGAATATATCACCATCTTACGCCATCAGTGCCAGTGCCAGTTCACTGCCAGCAACCAAAGAGGCTACTCATCCAAAGAAAGTTCGATGACATATGAATCTAAACCTGGAAAAACGACGGATGCATTGAACGGCCCTGCAAAACAGAACGACACGGAGATGCTTCTGACAAAATTAAGTTCTGTAAAGAAAAGGGGCCTACGATACCAGCACCCATCACTTGAATTAAGAGAACCTGCAGTCTAATGCGAGGGTAAACCGGACATTCAGGGCGGTAGTGTTCCGCAGCAAGTATCGCAGGATGTTCTATAACTTATGTGCAGCACATTTAAGTGTCAAAAGTTAATTGCCCCGTCATGATTCCAATAAGCAGCCTGAAGTCTCTCCTACTAGGTGAGACCAAGAAAGGTGTCGACTTCTTAGAAACACCAGAAGCATTCGTTTCGGGCAACCTGGAGAGTTATGCCATCTGCAATTGTGCCCATAATAAACCCAACTATTGGATTTTGTAAGCCCTTACAAAGGCCTGAGACAGACCTTACTAATTTTGAGTCCTGAAAATCTCTCCTCTTAGCCTTGCCTAGTAAATTATTGGTAATGTCTTTTCTCGTGACTCCATTGTCCCAGGTCTCAAGACTCAGTTGAGTAAGCCTTCCGATTACGTTAAGTGAAATTTTGCATTTTTGAATTGGCTTGGAAGTAATGAGAGTGTTCAGCAAGGCTTTAAGCGTAGCTTGGCCCTCCCGTTCAGATACAAATGCTTTGGCCTCTCCGACGATTCTTCACAATATTGTTTGTTTCCTTAAGAATTGCGTATATCTTCGCTTGTAAGACAGACATTAGCTTTCCGAACGAGGAGTTAAATCTAACGTTGTCGTCTTCCAAAAGACGCTAGAACTTTCTGTCTCAAATGTTGGTCGAAACTAGTCTTGGGTACAGGACAAATAGATTTAATCCTTTTTCCGCACCTGGAGTTCTGATGTTATTGCTTCAGGGGGCATATTAGGCGCAGTCAGCATCCGGTATCACTAGCACTGCTATGTCAGGCCGAGTCACAAATGCCATCATAAGTTGTGTGTCAAAAGCAGCCTTAATATCGACGAACATAACCAGCGTGAAGGCTACTTCTACTTCTCGCCAGATTTTCAACTGGATATATGTCATCGGTGCTTTGCAGCTTGAAGTCATTAATTTATGCAACAACTTGTTAAATCTATACAAGCTACGGCGTGTTGTGTTTGTCAGGTCACCTTCGTCAACACGAGCTAGTTCTGGTAAAGTTGCTTCGGAAGTAGGCCTCAAACATGATTCTGACTCAGATCTCTGTCTGACTACAGAAGTTCTTATTTGATTTGGCCAAGTTGCTCACGACTTGGAGACTTAAAGCGCTTCAATATGTGCGGTTCGGTTTTCGATAATTTTTAGAGCGAGTAGAAACTACCAAGCTTGGTCCTCCTTAAAAAGGAGGTTCGGTCTTTCTTGTAGTCTAGAACTAGATTCGAAGACTCTTTTAGCTGGAGCGTTATTCTCCACTCGCTCGATGTGGCCGTGCCAGTGTAGTCGACGTGTTTTGACTTTCTGGACTACATCCACATCTTGGTACAGCTCATGGAGATCGCGGTTGTGTCTTATCCTCCATTCGCTCTCCTCACATATGGGACCAAATATTCGACGAAGAATTTTTCTCTCAAAAGTGTTCAGAATTTGCTCTGCTCTCCTGCTTATCGTCCAGCACTCGGCACCGTAGAGTAGAACTGGCAGGACCAAAGTTTTGTAGAGCATGATTTTTGTGTTTCGAGTTAGGAGTTTTGAACCCAGTTGTTTCACCAAACCGAAGTAGCAGCGGTTACCTAGGGTTAGTCTTCATCGAACCTCCACTAAGGTGTCATTTGTGGAGTTGTCATTCGAAGTTGTTGTTGTCAATAGCTGTTGGAAGTGTTTTCCGTACCGATTTTGGCGTCAACATCCCCGAGTACAGGCTCCGTAGGCTCCGTCTAGGAGGTCATAAAATTCCTCCTTGATAGGATCTTCGGCCTCATCGGTAGGGGAGTGCGCACAAATAAGGCTGGTTGTATAGAATACGCCCTTGATGCGGATCACAGCTAGGCGATCACTTATCGGCTTAAAGTCGATGACCTTTGACCTGAGCCGATTTCCCACGCATCCTAGCATGTGCAGTCCTTTGTGACAGCTGTTATAAATGTCGCAATTTTGTCGTTTTTGCATACCTGATCCTATCCATCGCATGTGCTGGATCGCAGTAATATCTGCCTTATACCGCTCGGCGACAGATTCAAGTTTTTGAATAGCACCCGGCGTATACAATGTACGTACATTCCAGGTGCACACTCTTAATTCGTAGTCCATTAACGTTCCGGGTCTTGTTGATTTTTGAGGGGGTCCTTCATCCGAGGTATAGCGTGTCTCTCTCATAACTAGGTTTTTTTTACGTGGTAGGGAGGTTACCCCGACGGCACAACCTCCAGCTTTGAGGACCAGCTTCATTTTTGCCCCTAGAACGAGGGGTCGGTTACATCGAAGCCAGTATCCCATTCCGGGGCGTGCGTGCTGCCGTTGGCCCATGTAGGGTTCGTCCGCCACCATCTATTTTCCAAGACCCTGACTAAGTCTTGGAAATTCCTCACCGGCCTGAGCTCCAAATATGTCGGAGTAGCCCGGATCAGGACACTAATCCTGATTTATGGCGCAGGAAACTCGCCATTCGTCCCCTACACTTTGCAATCTCTAGTGCGATTCCCAGATGGCGCCACGGGGAGGCGTGAAGTAGGGCTTATTAGCAGAGCTGCAAGATGTTCGGCTGCAGAGGCTTATTCTCGTTATTTATACTAATCGTTGATGACAGTATGAGGACTTTATGCCTCATAGTGAGATCACAAAATAATTTTTTCGTTTTTCAATGTTATAACTATGAATTGAACCCAGATCACTGAAAAAGTAACCAGTGGACCACTTCCTAACTCAGTCACTACCGCGTTCTTTTTAATTAATGAAGATACTCGTAGTTCTTTTCTCCTCTGTTTAAAAACACTGAATTGAGTGAATAATTTTCTAATATCCTGTTAGGTCTTCCTGCCTATCTTCGATCCTGTAAAGAAATACCTGTTCAAGAAAGCTGCCAAATCTCTAGCAGTGCATTAAGATGTAGGAACTTTCTCGAATTTTATGTTGTGATCTATTAAGTCATCAAATTCAAGTTCTCATACGATAGCGCAAATTCAGTACACCTCAGCCTAGCTGTCACAATTTGATACAGAGATACTTCTGCATACTCCCAAAAGTCTTCCTGTTTTCGTAACGATATTACGGGATTAAGTAATAACTTTTCACTACCTCTCAGGACACCAAATCCAGCTTCGGCAAATTCAAATGCAAATCAATGAGACATTAGCTCAGTCATTTCTTTAAACGTCTACGTAATTGGAGGACATTGCCGGCTGGTCATAGAAGGTGGGCGATTCCAGTAACAGTTGGACTTTGAGAATTTCTACTCAATCAACTCTTTAGACCAATCCATCATCCTTTAATCCCTCGATATGAGAGGTTTTTGCGCGCACCACCCGCTGTGCGTTATATCGGTATGCCACAGGGGACCAATTCGTGTCCGCTTTTCTATCCTCTACGGGATGATACGCTACGCATATCGTTGCTTCGTTCCTTCTGCAGAGGAGGGGGTGAAATTTATCCCATTTCTGGTTGGTATTAGTGGCGGTGATGGTTGCGAAAAAAAGACCATGGTACAGGAAAAAAAATATATAAAAGACGAGGTTTAGGAAGGCCTAGGACGGGAAGTAAGTTCAAAGAGAAAGAAGAACACACACAACAGCTCACAATCGTAATTGAGAAGGGTGTCGGAGCAATTCATTTGAGTTAACTGTTCGAACACTTCCTACATAGAAAACACTTTAGGGCAACACGATAAACAAGTACCGAGTAGCTGCGAGTATCGAATGTAGTGAGTGTAGTGAGTGTAGTGAGTAGCGAGTAAATGCGGAAGATGCGGAAGATATTTGACTGCGTGATGAGTGCCGCAAAGCAGAAGGCAGATTCGCGTTGACTTTGTCGCCAAGTGGAATATATTCGAACACAGAGACATAATATGGTACAAGGATACGCTACAAAGGGTGGTGGCGCGAATTAAGGGTGGCGAAATCCCTTTATAAAAAGAAAACCTTCGGTTTCGAGTTTTTTTTTGTCTTTTCCGCGTTGCAGGGAGGGGTTGATGACAAAATGAGGTCGTCAAAGAGTGAGGGATTTTCCTATTTAACGTGTACACGGGCCATGGCTACACGCATCATGGATCTTGGTCGCTTTGTTGTTGTTCTCTACGCTGCTGTTTCACTGTTTTGCACAGTGTTCCTTCCATGTTGTTGGTTCGGCCTAAAGAACTTAAAACGATGATTAGGTTGTTATTTTAATTTGCCCATTGATATGTTTGTTGTAGGGTTTGAATAGAACAATAGGGGGATGCGACGACAATCGGCTGTGAGTTGGTGACACGGTTCTGTGTTTTTGTTTGTGTACGTGTGCATTTAGTTTGTCATCGGTGTTTTTCTTATGTTCAGTGTGTGGTATTGTTGTTGTATTGCTCTCTGTGCTTAACTAGGTGTAACGTGTTTCTGCAATTTGTCATCGATTTTGTCTTTAGATATAGAGTCATTTATAGGGCCCGTATGAGTGAATTGTATTTGTGTGCAGTGGATTGAGAATTGCGCTGTAAGGGGTGGCCGCGTAGCGGTTCCTTATGTCAACAATTAGACCTAATGAATTGGCGGGTATCTTGTTTGTTTAGTGGGGAATATGCGTAACTCGATTTTGGCAAAATAGGTTTTTCTTTTAAAAGTATTTGCTCGATAGTCAGCGCCACGCACTAGTCAAAAATTGTGTCATATATTTATTTATTTATGTGACTTTGTATGAATTAAACTGAGAACACACCGGATCGGACACTAAATATCGATTTTCAAAGACAAAAAGAAGATTTTTGTTTCCACACACAGTAACCGGAACATGTCTTCTTGTCTTGTCTGCCATGGCTTTTAGCAAGGCTTACCATATATTCTTTAACTACACATTATCTACATCTGTATGTAAGTTTTTTTCCACAGGTAGCCAACAACGAATTAGTTAGACTTTATTTCGATGAGCCGATGATTAGAGAGTGCTTTTTCGGCGTACGAAATAGAAATAGAAAAAAGAATCGATGTCGGAACGAAGGAGCAATAGAACACAACTTGATGGACAAGGCAAATCTTAAACTACAAATTGCAACGGGCTTATCGGAATAAATGTGCAAAGAGCCAAGAAAGTGCCTGACATTGGGTAAGGATCAGTTTAGGAAATGGAGAATGTACATCGTGATTATGTTGAATCATCTGGTCAGCACAGCGATGTTCCCGAAGAATGTGAACAAGTTTTTTGAAGCAGAAAATGCAAATCCGCTAAATGGAGCTTTGCAAGCAAAAAGACATAGAACATATAGCCCGTGAGTCATTATGCAGTAATGCATCGACTTTGGATATCCGTTGTAGATACTTCTTATTGGCTTTGAGTACATTGCTTACCAGGAGATCGAGGAACTTGCATTGTCTAACCTACAAAAAAAAAAAACACTGTGGCGCTGGCAGCCCGGTATGTGCCATGGCCTAGCTTCCTGACACTCATTTGTGTTGCTCATGTTGTCATTTTTGTCACATCTAAGAGGGGCCTACGGTTTATCGCCGAATCCGAACTGAACTCCTTAGAGGCTTTTTCATAGGCAATTTTACTTTCGGGAATTTGCCATTGCTTGTCGAAAGGGTGATGACGATTCGAAAAATTGTTGGTAATGCCGGGGATCGAAACACGGACCCTCTGCGTCATAGTCCAATGAACTAACCATCGCGCGAACTAATCATGGCATACAAATTTACGTAGGCTCCTGCAATGAGAAGGTGAGAGCAGTATTACGTGGGCTCCCAAATTTTCAAGTCTGCTACATGATCATTTAACTGCAACTATTCGCAAACTCTTCAGTATGAGAAGAGATCAAAAGCCTGAAGATATCACTATAAGGGAACGAAATGACAATCGTACCTTGAGCATCTTATCTTCAAAGTACGGCATGAGCTTCCTACACAAGCCGGTAAGAAAAAGAGGCGGGCTAACAATGCGGCGAAGAATAGCTGAGAAGAAAGTGAGGATACTTAGTCTAAGATGGAGCGTGTTACAATAAAACGTAGCAAATATGTGCAGTCATTGTTGATGGCCCCAAAATTGATCGTAGGAGGTAATTTGAGTTATAAATGAATAACTTGAATTTTAATTTCACTTTATGAGTTCTTTCTGTGAGAAAGCGCACTCGCTGTTATATATGTAGGTACAGAGTGGTCATTAAATTGAAAAGTAAGAATACATCTTCTGCATCAGTTCAGCGGTGTACGGAGTACCTACCAGTATTCTTACTGGCAATATTTTTGACTGCTAGAAGCTCGCATATGTCCGCAGTAGTTAAAGTCATCAGAAAGACATCACCAAAGCTGGCGAAAAAACATCACCCTTCTGTGAAAATATACCTTTAGATGAGAGATATTCTAATCATTCATTAATTATGGTAAACTTCTTCTCTGATTTCTAATCGAAACGTTATGAGTTTGGTTTGTTAATTATGTACAATAGTTTCATATGTTCTGGCATTTGCTAGTGTGGACATACGAATCCACGTTTTCACCATAAATTCTTAATTGCAATCTGACATGCCAAACAAATAAAAATAAATCTCTTTGCTTTGCATGTAAATTTTTCCTTAAACAATTTCTACCAGTAGGTGTTAACGGTTTAAGATTTCATCACGGAACAGCACGCAATGCTAATATTCAAAAATGGAAACAAAAATGCCAACATATTCCATGTTTCGGATGATCGAAATATCTTTTCCGTTTAGAGCTCTCAATTCTCCACTTTTTCTACATAGTGGATAGATAATTCGGCACAAATAGAAGTATTCCTGTCAGATCTGGAAGTTTTTCGGGGACGAGCAATATGATGCTTGGCAATGTAAACATGATATAGTATGCGATTGAACGATGGCTCAGGGGTAGATTTAATTTGTTCGCAGATGCAGCATTTTCACGGAATTTCCACATCTCTGAATACCCCTCAGTCATGGACCAGAAGAACATCAAGGGTTAACGAAAATAATAGTAAGATTGAAGGAGGTTCTACCGAAAGACTTGCAATTTCACACTTTCAAGATTCAAATAGTGCAAGGACTTAAGTAAATTTGTTTTAACTTTGCACAACAACTTTTTGAAAAGCATCTCTGGAGCGGCGATGTCTACTTCCACTTGCATAGCCACATAAATAAAATATTATTTGCTACTAAGCTCCACGAAAACATTATCCCTAAAGAAAACTGGAAAATATTTTACGTTTTAAGTCATATGTAGGCAGTAATCGATCAGAAAAGAGAAATATTGGTGCGATTTCGACGGCCTCCTTAAAACAATAGAACACGAGGGAAAAAAATATCTTTCACTGTCGGAGATTTTAATAAAACGTCGAATGAAGGCTGCTATTGTCATTCTGCTGGCAGAGACTTTCAACCGAAGAGATGTACAAAATTCATGCAAATCACACAATCCAAAAACACTGAATATGTATCAATCAAGCAAGATCTGCAGTTTACTACAAATGGAAGCTGTGGGCTCTAAACCTCACTTACTTACTAACTTAAGGTGGCGCTACAGTCCGGGGTGGACCTGGGCCTCAATCAACAAGCGTCTTCAGCTAGCTCCATCTTTGGCTAGCTGCCTCCAGTTTCTCACGCTAAGTTGGCTGAGGTTCCCTTCCAGTTGCGTACGTCACCTGAGCTTCTGTCTTCCTCTATTGCGTTGTCCCTCGGGGGCGGATTCAAAGACTTTTCGGACAGGAGCATTAGTGTTCATCCGCTCTACATGACCCTGCCATCTTAGTCGTTGGAACTCCTTCTCTACTCACCGTCAAGGCAGACGGGACCGAAAATCACTTGAAAAGTTTTCATCTCAAAGCAGGCAAGAGTACCCTCAACCATTTTTGATAATGCCCATGCCTCTGCGCCATATAGCAGGACTCGGATTATTAAGGGTAACTCTATATAGGGTAACTCTAGTTGTTCGAGAGAGGGCTTTGCTAGTCAATTGCCTTCTTAGCCCAAAGAAGCAGCGATTTGCAAGAGTTATTCTTCGTTTGATCTCAGCGCTGGTGTCGTTGTCTGAATTCATAGCGGAGTCTAGGTAGACAAAGTTCTTAACTACCTCAAAGTTATATCTGTCGAAGATGAGGTTCAGTTCGAGACGTCGCGTCGGTGTTGAGTATTCTTTTTGCCTGACAGCATATATTTGGTCATATCTTCGTTGACCGCTAAACGCTTTTCCGACGCTTCCGTCTCAATACTAGCAAAAGCGCTACTGGCATCAGGCTGCTTTCTTTCAATTAGGTATGTTAATTTCATCGGCGTATGCGAGTAATTGGAAGGACTTTTGAAAGACTTTGCCTCCTGTGCTTGCGTGTATTTGGCGCAGTTCAGAGGGTCTCCTTTCTTGAGGATCGGCCAAATAATGCTGAGGTTCCATTCATCAGGCATACTTTTGTCCGACCATATTCTATAGATGAGTTGGTGTATGTTCCTTACCAAGTCATCGCCTGCCGCTTTGAAGAGCTCGGCAGTCAGGCCGTCTGTTCCAGCATATCTCCTGCTAGATATTGCTATCTTCACTTCATCCAGGTCAGGTGGACGGAATTGTTGGTCTACATCGTCCAAGTTAAAAAGTTCATTCTGCCTGACAGCGGTATTTGTTTCGTCATCACCGTTATACAGTCTGCAGAAAAGGTCTTTTCACATCCTCAGCATTGACTGCGATTCTACTACGATGTTCCCTTGTTCATCTCTACAGGTTTCGGTTCGGGGCTTGTGTCCGTGGCATATTTTTTTACCTTTTGGTAAAACTTCAGAATCTCATTCCTGGAGTAGCATCTCTCAATTTCCTCAACCGCGCACTTCTTATGCTCTGTCTTTTTCCTCCTGAGAAGCCGGTGTCCGTCTCTCCTCTTCTGCTCATAGAGCTTGTGAGCAGCTCTAGTGTTTCTTTGCAGTGCCGCATTGCGTGCTTTTACTTAGCTGGATGTGCTTGCCGGTATTCGTCATCAAGCCAGGGGTTATGTTGTTGCGGTCGAACGAAGCCCAGTACATCAGTAGCGGCATCTCTTATGGACGAAACCAGGAGGCTGGTAAATTGCCGAAACTGGAACCACTCAGAAAATCTGATGGTATGTACCTACACTGAGTCGAAGAAGAGACTTTCCGCCTAATGGTTAAGGCTAACTTTCCTTATAACCTAATCAGCAGAAACTCACATCCACAATAGTCTCTAACACAACACTCAGTGGATGGTTTGTCTCATCAGTTGAGGTTACGAACTGGGCAATTTAAAATGTTGTTGCATGTTTTGATGGCTGGTCGACTTTGCATGCATCTTTATTCTGAGATGAAACATGCTTATCAACGTGGTAGGTCTTGCGAGAGTGTGGTAGACGCGACGGGTATTTTCATCGACTTCGAGACTGCTTTCGGCAGTGCAGTTTTTGATGGCATGCGAACCTATATCTCCGCCAGATAACGCAGCGTAAATGAATCACCAGTTTTGTGGATCAAAGCAGTGCTAGGGAATAGAATAATGATCGCAGCTGACTGCGGCCGATACGTCATAGTATCCTATATCCTATAGATACCTATATATAGGTATCGTTCCTTCTGCACTATTATGATACATGCTCAAGCCGCTCAAAAGTTTTGACGCCTACAAGCAGGCATACGCATATGATGTGCTTGTAGTATCTGTTTTATCGTGTCCATCGACTGTCTTCTTTAGAGCAGAGGCACCTCTAGAGGTGATCAACGTTAAGAGGCACCATCCAATGGATATTTTAAGGCTTCCAAACCTCCATTGCAACTTAAAAAAGTGCAACTTAATCTTCAAGGTCTCTTATACATGGCTACCTTAAGCATATCCATAGCAGTGCAAAAGAAAAATTACAGTGACGAAAGTGAAAAGTTTTAGAATGTAACAAAACTTGGTTTAATAAGAAATACACGCATTAGCAGAAATCGTATCGTTTAGAATGCGATATTCTTCGCAGTTGGTCGAAAAATTGTGTCTAAAAAGCAATAGATCCTCAAGTTTCCACCGAAGACCAAGCCAAAGAAAATATAACAAAATCACTGAATGAATACTTGGCCTTTCTTACGAGGTCATCAGCAGATTTATTAACTTCGGAGGCAATAAAGTAGCAATCCAGATACGTGTTTTATGTAGCATTAGATATTGTTATTATTATCTATAAGCGTTACATATTTAAGCGGTTAAAACAAAGAAGAAGAAGAAGAGTATGGAATGCATATATAGATTAAGGGTTGATAGTAATGCACTTTAATACCAAAATTGACTGCTGCAACCGCAGCTTAAAAATGTCGACACTTGGTAGATGTTTGGGTTGAATTAAAATCTCATCCTTACCACAGGACAGATCAATCTCTGTCTCATATTTTTCGCCAGATTCCTTCCTTATATTAAGATATTCCCTTTTGCAATTTATTTGATTTTAAATTAAACACCCATCACTCATTTACTCATATCCGAACACACCGTGTCCTTTCTTTCGTTTTTGTTCCAAAGCGAACAAACAACGACGAAACGACAAAAAGAAGTCACCCTCGGCTCATTGTTTCCCTTTCATGCCATGAATTTCCCATTAAAAGTCGATTGGATGTCCCGTTCCGTAATAAGGAAATGACTCAGAAGATTTTCATTGTTTGTGAGCGCATATCGGCGTTCGACCGATTCGAATTAACTTTCGATTAACTCTGCCATGTCACAGGGATCATGGCAGGCTATGAGATGACTTACCTACTCGGACTGGAACTTGAATTCTCCTTCGATATTCAATAACTTGTCTCTCCCATATGATATCTAATACCATTGGACTGGGACGTATGTGGGTGGGTGGTAATCTGGGCTGATACAAGTACATATAAGGAAAAATCCCTTTTCAATTCGAAAATGTCCTGTCAATTTCGACATAACCCGTTTATGTCGTTGGCTTCGTGGAGTTTAAGCAAAATTCCTTATACCGAATACTGAATCCTTATCCCATGTCTCATTTCGATGACATACAAACGAACGGGTTGATTTTTTTTTTCTATTTTTTTCTTGTTGGTTGGTTCACCCTTCTAGGCTAGAGTATTGGTAAAAGAAGCAACAGCAGGGAGAATGTCCTTTAGCACGTCCCTGGTACAAAAGAAAATGTCATGGTCGCCGTGTTCTAATATGTATCCTGGAGTCAGGGTAAGAGTTTTGTTTTTGCTAAAAACCGAACCGAAATTAGAAAAAATAATAATAGTGCCAAGCAAAACATAGGGTACGTGCCACGGGGTGGTTTCTTACTTTTTCCTCAGTTTTCCCTATACTTTCCTTTTTTTTTTGTGTGTATTTGGTCCATGTCACCAAGTGAGAGGAGTACAAGAATGTGTGGCAGGATTATCAATATCTCTCAAAGGCTGGAAACGAAACTGAACTAAAACTCTGGCCATTCGTTGTTTTGTTAAAGAGATGTTGTGTACTGTTCTGTTCTGATCTGCTCCGTACAGCCACCAAGAGTCCCAGAAAAGGCAGATGTCACATCTCGAATTGAAATTAAATCGAAAGGAAGATTGATTGTTTTCGGGCGGGAGGATCACAGGGCGACAGCTAAAATGCAATACCGGAGCCACAAAATACGGTTAAATAGTTTTTTATTATTTTTTTTTTGTTCTTGTCCTTTTTTTCCTTTCTTGTCGTTGGTTTGTTTTGTTTGTTTTTTATGACAAATCCTAGTGACCTTAGGGGCTTTGAGCTCTACTTCCTTCTGCCTATAGTATGCCAACGAGGGTGTTTGTTGTCTTTGCGCAAAAATGCGTGCTAACAGTTGTTTTCTAATAAGAGTAGGTATGTACGTCCATCTATGTACGAGTATAGTATGGCAGAAGGACAAGGGTAAGTCTTTCCATTTACTCGTAACATACTTTCGATGAACAACAACAACAAAATAAATAAAATAAAAAATGAAAACGACTTTAAGACCAATTAAGGTTTGACACCGAACAACCCCCAAGATACATCAAAGAAAATTTCCTCTTCGAGTTCCACTAGATGATGGAGGATGTTTAATCCAATTTTAGTCAATCATCATCCCCAGGATACCAATCAAAGGGCAGACTACGAGTATTATACTCATATGTACGAGTATTGTAGCTCTCTCTGTCTAAGTACTGTATTGGGGGAAAGACTCGTACAACAAAAAAATCACACGCATTAACCAATTTATGGAAATTTCCGAGTGCCAAGCATCGCTTTGTATTCGAGCTAATTCAGTTATTTCAGGCGACTAACATTTGAGGGTCTTCAAAATCCTTGACAACTTTGTTCGCCCTGGCACTTCACACTTTCAAGATGATTCCTCAATCAAAATCATCGCGCGAGAATTATTATTATCTGGCCTCGGGTCATGTTACATTTACGCACTTAACAGGTACTTGTGTGTGAAACGAATATCTACGATTACAAATACGAATGCTTAGATCTACCCTTGCATATGGTATAAGATTGTAGCATCTCCTATCTTGTATCATTCTGTATAGAGAGTGGGGTTGGGAGTTATAACTAAGCCTATGCGTACGTTAGCTTTTTCCGTATCCTGTAACCAGTTATTCACTTCGATAGTGAGGATACTCAGGATTTTATTAATGATTAATGATAAGATGCCAGCTAGACAGAGTGAGTTTGCAATTGTGAACCCTTCTATGAAGTGCGCCGCGAGGATAATTCTTAGAACGTTTTCCAATGGACTTTTGTCGCCTTTCCACGTGATTAAAGCGTTAGAGAGTTAGCGATGCGTACTGGGCGAGTTTATGAAAGTGTCACTCCCCCTTTTGAATAATATACAAGAACAACGCTAGTATGTGCTGATTTGTGAAAAGGGGTTGGAAATTCTAGACAAAAAAAAAGAAGTAGCAATATATACACACTCTCTCTGGTGGGATTTAGAGAGTAAATCTGGCGTGGACGCATGTTGCTGGCATCGTAGACAGGCTTAACTTTGATGAAATGAATGCCATTAAGAACACAAAAAGGCGTTTTGTCATAATCTATGGCATTTAAAGTTTTAAATTGACGATTGTACCTAATCAGTATTTGATGAATGATTTGCCAGATAGGGTTGATACTTTATAGTTTGCTGCAAGTGTGTCGATACTTTGTTTCGACAATATTCTCAAGACCCTTGGGAGGAGAGTGAATTTTATGAGAAATATCAAGGCAAAGGTTGTTGGCGAGCCTTCTTTAGTAGAACAGTTCTCATGGCAATGTGGTTGAATGACTGCTTCATTGGAAGCAAAAGCCCCCGAGGGTAAGAGTTTGGGTACGTGCACTTAAGCAACAATACAACTCTCCTCAAATAAATAACTTTAAATTCTGCATTTAAAAGTTTTCAATTGCTTTCCAAACTGATAATTTCAATGTGATAGGTCCTCTCGAGAACAGCAATACAATGTCTACCTACTATAGATGCTTTTTCCACCTCCGAATCCAAATGTCCGCTTCGGCTAGCTTGGTAGTACGCCATCCTGTCAACCCCATTTTTCAACGCATTTTCGATGGTTTTAGCCCCTATTTTACGAATAACTCTACCATAATCTGCCAGGATCGACTCAGGATTGTTCTTTTAGCATCGATCCTTAAAATCCAACGGCGTCAAATTGCAGCTCCGTGAGGTTCAAGCAACAAGTGTGGATAAATCAATTGTTGAACGGCCTGTGTGGCACGTAGTCCCATCCTGCTTGAATCATAGCTCACTCATGTCCAAATCCGCGATTTTTGGCCATAAAGTCTCGGCCAGTAATGCTATTACTTCGAAATTTCCCCAAGCAGCCACACGTTCAGGATGCATTGGCTTTTCTATGAATAGGTGTAGATTTTCCGATCACCAAATGTAGCAATTTTTCTTGTTTACGTAGCCGCTGAGTGTAATCTGAAAAGATAATTATTTTGAGCAAAATTGTCTTCAATTTTGTGCTGCTGTAAGTCTTATACAGATATCTAACGATAGCGAAACGGCTGGTCATTTTGTTTCAATTCCTGAGTCAATTACGAGGGTTGTCTTTAAAGTTTCCGACCGCAACGTAAAGATAGCGGCACTCGTCAATAAAAGCTAGTAAAAGCTGGTTGTGCATCTTTTGGCAGTTACTTACAGAAGTTTCAGTCATTTTGGACGCGCAGTTTTTAGTTGACAGTCGTTTGACTGAGTCGATGTGGGTGTTTTTTGTGAAAATGGAAAAAATTTAGTATCGAGCTGTTTTTGAAAGGCAATACGCCTACGCAAATCAAAAATGAGTTGGACCTGTGTATGGGGACTCTGTACCATCATTTACCACAGTGGGCAGCTGAATTTAAACGTGGCCGTAAGAGCTTGGGAGATGATGAACGTTCGGGACGTCCAAAAACTGCAACCACTCATGATAACATTGCTAAAGTTCACCAAATGGTGTAAGACGACCGCCGAATTAAAGTGAGAGAGGTAGTAGAGGTTATGAAAATGTCCAAAGAACGTTTTTGTTACATATTAAATCAAAATTTAGGCATAAGAAAGATGTCCGCGCGTTGACTGCTACGTTTGCTAACGTTAGAACAAAAACGTGTTCGAATGAACATTTCCAACACTCTGTTGTCGCAGTTTAGGCGCAATAAATCAGAGTTTTGGCTCCGATTAATTACTGTAGATGAAACTTGGATACACCACTATACGCCTGAAACAAAACAGTCAAAACAGTGGACTGCAGAGGGCAAACCGGCTTCAAAAAAAACAAAACTGTTTTTTGGACTGGGAAAGCGATGAAGGAGTTATCTTAATCGATTATTTTCAAAAAGGAAAAACCATAACAGGAGCATACTACGCATCATTACTTGCCAAGCAGAAGGCAGAAATTGCGGAAAATCGGCCACATTTGCAGAAAAAGGAAATCCTGTTTCACCAAGACAATGCACCATCTCACACCTCAGCGGTTGCCATGGCGAAAATCCATAAATTACGGTTTGAACTGCTTGACCATCCGCCTTATTCACCAGATCTAGCCCCGAGCGACTTCTTTTTGTTCCCCCCATCTAAAAACTGAGCTCGAAGGACAGAGATTTTCGTCAAATGAAGAGGCAATCACCTTCGGGAACAATTATTTTGCAGAGAAAAACGCCAAGTACTATTTGGAGCGGTTAGAGAGATGGGATCATCGCTGGGAGAAGTGTGTAGAGTTACAAGCAGACTATGTAGAAAAACAAAAAAAAAAAAAAATTCAAAAAAAAATGTCTTGTATCATTGTTAGGTTAGACAACTCTCGGTAGATCTTGTAATCGAATAATCCGAGATCTTTATGCGAAATTCTCCTCAGGCTAGGGCGACTGATGTTTAGTTGTTGAGTTCTTTGGCGCGTTGAGTTTCTCAACTTGAGGCGTACACTTTCGGCAATAGCGGCATTATTCTAAGTTTAGGGCACGGACGGGAGTAGGCCAAATCAGTCTCACAAACACGCTGAGGTTGGTCAATTACTTCCAACGAACTTTCCTTTCCGAGCACACAGTCCTTCGGCGACACAGCATCCACTTTTGAAGTAACTTTGCAATATTTCCCAACGTTGTTCAAGCGTAAGTCGATCTATTTCGTACCGCGAAAGTGCAAGACTGAGTTTCTGTCAGTTTTTTGAGCGCATAAGAGCTGTACGTTTTAAACAAGTGGCCCACCCATTACTTGAGACACATCCAAATTAGTTCCTTCCCCTTTTAAAAAGAACAACCTCTTTTGTGTTTAAAGCAAACAGTCTGATAACTGTGATAGCTTTGTGAGGTTATATCCAGTATAAATCGTCTTGCTGCAATTCGAAAAGACTTATTTATTAAGGGAAAGGAATAACCCGTAATACAATCGTTCCCACTTGGAATGATATGTTGGGCAGGCAGTTACTTATGCGGCGATACAGTTGAGGGTGAACCTGGACCTAACCTACCAGCATCTCTAATTATTACGTAACTCACTTCAGTTGTGCACTCCAACTCGGATGTATTGGCATTCTACTTAGGTGACCACCAGAACAGCGATAAGCAAGAGTGTTTCTTCGTTTTATTTCTCTTGAGGACTGTGTTGGCAGAATTGAAGGTGGACGAAGTCTCTTAAAGTTAAAGCTGCGACTGTGACATTCTGTTCAATCTGCCTATGTTATGTGTTCCTTCTAGTTGACAGCATATACTTGTTTTACCCTCTTTTACCACTTTACCCATTTTGGCAGCCTTCGTTTTAATACCAGCGAACGCACCGGTGACAGGCCAAATATGACGACATCACCGGCGTTCACCTGTTGTTGCACAGGTTTTATGTCTGGTGTTTGCTTGTACGTTCAGCAAAATTCTATCAATAAGCCGCCTGAAAGCACGTAAACTTGTCTTCAACCGTTTTTGATTTTAGAGGTCTCGGTTCAGTCGTTACCGATCTTGACGGTGTAGAGAGCATTCTTTATTGAAGGATAAGTTTCACAGGCATACTTGGAGAACCATTTAGGCGAAATAATATGTTTGGAAGTGTTTAAATATGTGTCCAATACGTTTAAGACTGCATGGTCTTGCAACGGAAAATTTCTGAAAAGCTTAGGAGTATTTGAAGTCAAGTTCCTGATATTTCCAGGAGCGCAAGGATGTTACTACTCTTAATGAGTGTATGATGATATGGTTATGTATGATGCCAAAAGCTTATTTGGGGATATTCCAGGTAAAAGTTAAGTAGATTAACCATCATAGGAGAAACGATTGTCAATGGAAGTCCCGACCTAATGGCCGTGAGCAGTTCTAAGGTAAGTTCGAGACGAAGAAGTAATTAGCACTTCTATCTTTCTGCCTATATAGTCAACATGACTTGAACTAATTAGAATCTTTCATTCCACGTCGGTGACGTCCTTATCATATCGAAAGCTTATCTGAGCTGTCACAATCTTGAGAACATTCTATTCGATAGATTATGTCTAAATAAGTTTTCATTGCACCTAGATCTCGGCAGATCAATCTTCACTTTTGTGCTCCAGAGATGGCACGGTGAAATCGTCTGTACATGTCTGAGAAGACGTTGGAACTGTTGAGAGCCTCAAACAGACGGTCGACAAAAATGTAAGAAACCAGTAAGATAACCCCTATTTCCACTGCCATCACAGTCAACCACAGTTTCAGCTATTAGCTTTGCCTCTATTTACAGAAGTAAGGGCTCTGTGAGAAAGCTGTGTAGTCAAATTTGTTCTCGCCTCCCTGGGCAAGCAGCCAAAAGGTTCTCAACTTCATGCTGGTTTCTGGAAAATATTCTAAATATGTTACAAGATCTCTTCACTTGAAATGGTAATCAAATAGATAAATAGATTCTCGAGAAGCGTTGCATTCAAATCAATCGGAATTTGTTTAAGTAAATGTAACTTAAAGGTCATTATCCTTTCAATTTAAACGGTCACTTGAGGTTCCAGTGGTACTCCTACGCGGGGTGTCTAAGTTTATCTAGTGTTTGATTATATCTTAAACTGGTTGGCAACGATTAGTATAAGGCCTCGTAGAAGTAGCATCTTCCGACAGGTGCTGGTTCCTTAAATGACGGGCTACTCCGGCATATTTGGAGCTCAGGCCGGAAAGGATTTCTAGGACATAGTCAGGGTCTTGGAAAAGAGATGGTGGCGGACGAGCCCTATAAGGGCCAACGGCAGCGCTCACATCCCGGAACGGGTTACTGGCTTCGGTGTAACCGACCCCTCGTCCTAGGGGCACTCAAAATGGAACTGGTCCTACAGGTTGGGGGTTGTGCCGCCGGGGTAACTGCCCGGTCATTTAAAAAAAAATTAAGTTACGAAGCATCAACAAGCCTCGGATATGGACGGATCTACTGTTGACAATCCACGCAAACGATTTAAGGACAATGAGCTTCGGATATGCACGTGGAATGTTAGATCCCTTAATAGACCACGTGCAGCCGAGCAACTAGCGGAGGCCCTAGACTGCTGCAAAGCAGACATAACCGCCATGCAAGAAATGCGATGGGATGCGCCGGACAAAAAGAAGATGAAAAACTGTGACATCTACTACGGCAATTGCTATCGACGGCAAAAGCAGCGCTTATTTGGATGCGGATCTGTTGTCGGAGGCAGACTAGGACAAGAAGTCCTGAGCTTCCGGCATGTGAGCGAGCGCCTCGTAGCAATCCGCATCAAGGCTAAATTCGCCAACATAAGCCTCATATGCGCGCATGCCCCCACAGAGGAGAAAGATGACGACACCAAGGATGCCTTCTACGAGCTCCTTAACAAGACCTACGAGCAATGCCCTAGCTATGACATTAAAATTGTCCTCGGTGATATTAATGCAAAGCTAGGAAGAGAGGGTATCTTTGATGGAACAATCGGAAAATATAGCCTGCACAACACCACCTCCGATAACGTATTCAGGCTAATCGACCTTGCGGCTTGGCGAAGCATTGTCGTAGCTAGCACACGGTTCCCACATCTCGACATACACAAGGGGACTTGAAGAACTTCTGATCAATCAACAGTCAACCAGATTGATCACATTGCGATCGACGCAAGACACTCCTCCAGTATTATGGATGTCCGTACGTTCCGAGGAGCCAACATCGACTTGGAGCATTACCTTGTTGTAGCCAAGGTACGGTTGCGGATATCCCAAACTACGCCAAGACAAACTAATGCTGTGAGAAAATTCGACGTGAGACGGCTACAATCGCAATTGATCGCAAAGTCTTTTTCCGATCGAGTGTCTCTTAATCTCTTAAGAGGTCCAATGCCGCCAGCATCAAGCATCGAAGACCATTGGAAACACTGCCAAAACGCCATCAGAGATGCCGCTTCTGATGTGCTGGGTTTCACTCGTCTACCACAACGAAACCCGTGGTTCGATGATGAATGCCAGCAAACACATGCAGCTAAGCGAAAAGCACGCAAAGCGGCGCTGCTAAAAAAGACAAGAGCTGCTCACGAGCTGTTTGTGCAAAAGAGGAATGATGAATACCAGCTTCTCAGGAGGAAAAAGACAGAGCACGAGAAGCGCGCGGTCGAGGAAATTGAGAGATGTTACTCCATACATGAGATTCGGAAATTTTACGAAAAGGTAAAAAAATATGCCATAGACACAAACCCCGACCCTAAGCCTGTAGAGATGAACAAGGGCACATCGTAGTAGAATCGCAGTCGATGCTGAGGATTTGGAAAGATCATTTCTGCAGACTGTATAACGGCGATGACGGACCAAAAACCGCTGTCAGGCAGAATCAACCTTTCAACTTGGACGATGATGACCAACAATTCCGTCCACCCGACCTGGATGAAGTGAAGATAGCTATATCGAAGCTTAAGTCCAAGAAAGCTGCTGGAGCGGATGGCCTGACTGCCGAGTTCTTCAAAGCGGCAGGCGATGACTTGGTAAGGAGCATACACCAACACATCTGTAAAATATGGTCGAACGAAAGTATGCCCGATGAATTGAAACATTTTTTGTCCGATTCTCAAGCAGGGAGACCCTCTGAACTGCGCCAACTACAGAGGTATCAGTCTCCTTAACATCGCATATAAGATCTTATCCGCCGTATTGTGTGAACGCCTGAAACCGTTCGTCAACAACCTGATAGGTCCATATCAGTGTGGCTTCAGGCCAGGAAAGTCCTCCATCGACCAGATATTCACACTACGGCAGATCTTGAAGAAGACCCATGAGCTTCAGATCGATACCCACCACCTGTTCATCGATTTTAAGGCCGCGTATGACAGCATCTATAGAGACGAGCTATATAGAGCAATGTCTAGTTTTGGCATCCCTGCCAAACTCGCCCGTCTGTACAGGATGACGATGGAGAATGCACGCTGCTCCATCAAGGTCGGTAAAGATCTCACCGAGACCTTTGATGTCCAGAAAGGATTTAGACAAGGTGATGCGCTGTCATGCGATTTTTTCAACATCGCACTTGAAAGAATAGTGCAAAACTCACGAGCAAACGCAAGAGGCACTATCTTTCAAAAGTCCGTCCAACTACTCGCATATGCCGACGATATTGACATAATCGGGAGAAAGCAGCGTGATGTCAGTGGCGCTTTCGCGAGTATTGAGACGGAAGTGGCGAAAATGGGTTCAGCGGTCAATGAGGGCAAGACCAAGTATATGCTGTCAAGCAAAAAGGACAACCAACACCGACGTCTCGGACAGAACGTCACCCTCGACAGATATAACTTTGAGGTAGTTAAGGACTTTGTCTACCTAGGCTCCGCTATAAATACAGACAACGACACCAGCACTGAGATCAAGCGAAGAATAACTCTTGCCAACCGCTGTTTCTTTGGGTTAAGAAGGCAATTGAGTAGCAAAGCCCTCTCTCTGACAACAGAAGTCACCCTTTATAAGACTTTAATAATCCCGGTCCTGCTCTATGGCGCAGAGGCATGGACATTATCAAAAATGGATGAGGGTGTTCTTGGTTGCTTCGAGAGAAAAATTCTTCGGGCGATCTTCGGTCCCGTCTGCATTGACGGTGAGTGGAGGAGGAAATACAACGACGAACTGTATGGACTGTACAGCGACATGGACCTAGCCAGAAGAGTGAAGATCCAAAGACTGAGATGGCTGGGTCATGTAGAGCGCATGGACACCAATGCTCCGGTCCGAAAAGTCTTCGAATCCGCCCCCGTGGGACAGCGCAGTAGAGGAAGGCCAAGACTCAGGTGGCGCACGCAAGTGTAAGAGGACCTCAGCCAACTTAGCGTGCGAAACTGGAGGCAGCTAGCCAGGGATCGAGCTGGCTGGAGAAGCTTGTTGACTGAGGCCCAGGTCCACCCCGGACTGTAGCGCCACCTAAAGTAAAGTAAGGATTCCCCCATTATCATAAGTCATGGGCGTTAAAAAACAATCTCTGTACTCTTAGGAGCGATCTATTAAGGATAAAGAATTCCACCTAGTATTAGAAGTAATTTGTTAATTTTCACTTATGACCTAGTACTTGCTTTTCGAACCTGGGGACATGGTAACCTTTCGTGGCTTTTGATTCTATGCTTGCTGTTTCCAGTTCCTTAGACTGAGAGGAGGTTCGGCCTTCTTGTTGTCTCGAACATAAGGGCTGATTTAATTCAATAGATGTGCCGAGCCAGTGTAGTGTTATGTACCTGGCTATATCATAACCTCTATTGGGTCCCTTCTGTCATAGGGAGAATTTCTGCCGCACCACTCGCCACAGTATAGACTGTCGGTACAAGCGATTTGTAGTGTATACATTTGGAGCTTTGAAACCATGCTAAAGTAAAGTACGGATTGCTACAATAATGTTTTGTTGAACTTGCAGCAATTGCATACCTACGTCGATATAACTGCTGGCAATGGTTACGTTTAGTCTTACCAAGTAGACAGTAGGTTTGTGCATTTTTATTCATACGAGTACAAGTTACTTAGCCCAACTTGTTTCGCCACCTCTATGAAGGAATACTATCTGTTTCAGCAGTTTCGAGATTCGAGGCAATAGTTCTGTGTACATTGCAGCTTGTGTATTCCCACATTATGTGACTCAAAATAGGGCCATCACCGTGTTGAGCTCCAGACGATAATTACTATCGTATGACGCTTCAAACTCGTTTTAATTGGTTGAAAGCCATCGGCTTTAGTTGTTTGCACAATTCTCTGTATATAATCCTGTAGACAATATTAAGGAAGTATAGCCTTTCACTATTCGTACTATTGCTTGCCATCGGTCATATAGAGTTCATTGTCTAGTTATCAGGTATAAGTTTGTCTATTCATACTCAGTTTATGAACTAGCGCATGTATTTTATAAAAAAATTACCCCCGTATCCGTATTAATGCGACTTTGCTTGTAAACCATCAGAGCCGGCGGCCATATAAGTTTTTAACATTTTAGTAGCTGCACCAAACATTCTCCTTCCCTAATCGCTTTCTCAACATAATATTCATCCAGGATCTTATATTTTCAAAACTACAATTCCTTGTGCATCGGTGACTACATTGACTATTCAAATGCCTCGTCTTCAAATCCTGCTACCTAAAGAACTGCCGGATGTTGTTCCTATCCAACATCACATTGATTTTTCTCTTCTTATAATGGGTTTTCCAATAACGACTTGACAACTTTCTTTTTAAATAAAACGCAAACCATTTGAGATATTTCAAAAACTTTATTATCGTCTTGAAGTACAATCAAAACATTTATGAATGGAACTCGACTTCGTTCATATGGCCACCGCGGGCACGTTTGCAGCGGTCGATTCCTTGGACCCAATTTTCAACGACTCGACCACACATTTCGGCCGAAAAGGCCGCTATTTCGCGTTTAATGTTGGCTCTGAGCTCTTCTAACGTCGTCGGCTTGTTGGCATAAACCAATGACTTAACGCAGCCCCACAGAAAATAGTCAAGCGGCGTTAAATCGCACGAACGAGGCGGCCAAACGACTGGCCCATTTCTTGAGATAACACGCTCACCATACTTACTCTTCAATAAATCGATTGTAACGTGTGCTGTGTGGCTTGTGGCACCATCCTGTTGAAACCACAAGTCGTCCAAGTCTATATCTTCCAATTCGGGCCAAAAATAATTGGTGATCATGCCCAATTCTCGAGAACGACGTGGAATTGACTGATTTAGATCGTTTGCTACAGACGCCTGAACGGCAGCGATATTTTCGACACTTCGACCAACCCGTTGTCTCACTGACACGGCAACATCACACAACGAATATGTGGACTCAAATTTTTGCACTAAACTTGTTATTGTCTGTCTACTAGGGCGAGAATTACGACCGAAAATTGGAATTAGTGCTCTTAAAGTTGCAGTCACCGGCTCCGAATTTCGGTAGAAAATTTGTATAATTTGCAGACGTTGCTCATTCGTGTACTTAACCATGATGAAAATGTTGATTTTACTGAATAAATTGACAGTGACAGTTTGATGATTAGTGAAAGAGTGCGTTCACAAATTAAATTCAAACTTGTCAAGTCCCTATTGGAAAACCCGATATTACTCTGCAGTGTCTTTGTATTGATAGTTCCCCAATTTTAGAGATATTCCATATGTGTGGTCCCATGGCCGACCCTTGGGTAGCATCCTTGAGTTGCTTTCTGCGCTGTCTTAAATTAGAACAGTTTACAATCTCAGTTTCTTAAGACAGTCAGAAGGTGAGCAGAGTATCTAAATACATATTTTAAAAGTCATTAAACCCGTGGTATCAGCTTGGGTATTCAAGAGAATACTTATCCTTGCCGCTTCTTCTTTTAATTAGCCCTGCTGTCCTGAACAAAGTCGTCCAACGCATCCCTTGCACTAGAACCATTTCCCACCCATGTTTTCCAGCTCGTCAAAGTAGGAATTTCTCTTGCCATTATCTCTGCTAGCTGCTATTGTTTAAGCAAGGAGTTTAAAAATGTTTTTAAGGATTTGTTTGTTCAACTAGTTAATAGGCAAAGCCTGAGAATTTATTGCGTGTATTTCGCAGGTACTTTCAAGATAGCCGATGATAGGATGACGTTAAAAAATTATTTGAGGAAACTTTTTTGTAATAATGGCGATTTTCTGGTAGGCGGTGATCTGAATTGTGGGCATAAAGATTGGGGCCCATATCGTTAAACGCACTAAGTTCTGATCATAATCCAGTCTCATGGATGCTTATTCGTGCGGGCAAAGGACATGCATTCAGGACATAAAAAATGCAAACTGGCAACGTTACCGCTCAATAATTAAGACAAGACTTGAACAAGGACCCGCGAATATTAGCAGTATTTCCAATAGGGAAGGAATCCTTGAGTCCATAGACGACTGGGTACCTAAAATTAGGAAGAAAAAGTGTCATAATAAACTTCCCTCTTATATCCTAGAGTTAATAAAGCTAAGAAATATTCAAAGAAGAAATTGGCAAAGGTATCGGCAGTCGGTATACCGTGACGAGATGCTATATCTTACCCAGCTGATTAGGAGACAGTAAATCCAACAACGAAACGATGATTGGAACAGAAAATTAGTTTCCCTGAATAAAAATGCTAGACCATTTTGGAACATAGTTAAAATAATTAAAAATAAAAACAGGCAATTACCTGGCCTACGAAACGGAACAAATGCCAATGGACTTAGTTTTTCAAGTAACAACTATGTATCCGCGGGCCTAGGGGTTCCTTGTACAAATACGCTGGTCATGAACACCTTACAAACATTTAATACGCAGACTTTTGACACTCCGTCAAATTCTTTCCTTACTGATGATGATGTGAATTTTCGTATTGATAACCAGAAAGTAAGGAAATCAGGTGGCTTTTGTCATATCAAAAATTTGTATCTCAAGCAACTACCGAAAGCTGGAGTTAGATCCTTAACAGCTATGTTCAATGCATGCTTAAGAATCCAGTACTTTCCTGACGCTTGAAAAATAGTTAAGGTGGTACCCATACTCAAGGCTGGGAAACCCCCTGGGAATCCCGAGAGCTATAGGCCAATAAGTTTGCTTAGTAGTGTAAGTAAATTATATGAACAAGTTCTTAAGCAAAATTAACTTTCTCCATTACTTTGTAAGATAGTCCAATATTTTTTGTCAAGTCGTTCTTTTCATGTAGTTGCGAATAGTAGTGTTTCTAGTTTCATTAGTATCCAGTCAGGTGTGCCGCAAGGCTCCGTCCTTGGTCCTATATTGTACAATTTGTTCATGTCAGATTTTCCGAGTCTAACTAATTGTCAAGCCATTTTTGCAGATGATATTGCAATACTATCATCGCAAGAATTTGCTCTCAATGTTGCGACAAATCATCGAAATGCGATAGAACGATATAACAATAGGTGCAAACACAAGCGATCTTTTTTACCCGTGTGGTAACAAACCAATGTAATTATTTTTTTACGAAATAAGAATCTATCTATCATTTGTTTAATCCATCGAGTCTGATGATTTTTGTCAAGAAAATACACCTTAGATACTTCATATCTGTGCATAAACACAGGTAAGAAGGAGTTTTCCACAAAGAGTTCGTATACGATGTTATAAACAAAAACAAGTGGTGGCCAAAAATGAAGATTTTAACTATAAAATCAACATACATCATACACTTTTCGAGCTAAAGACCTTGATGCATTTCCAACATCCCCTCGTGGCACTTCCGTCTACCAAATATGCTTGGGAACCAGTTACCTTCTCTATCTACACTTATAGCTAATTTGTGTGCCATGTGTCTGACTATCAGAATGCCCATTTATAAACAATTTTTATTGCCGCATAGAGACATCGAACAACTAATAACTCTCCTGCCCACCGACGTTTTACATACCATTATCCCGTCGCACCATAAAACAAAAAACTCTCCCACAATAAAGATACAAAGAATACAGTTACACAAGAAAAAAATAGAAACAAACTAATAGAAATTAATGGCGTCCTTTCGTATCATTACCAGCAATGAGCTTCATTGATGCCTCCGATGATGATTCCGATTGTCCTGATTGTATTTCCCCGGCCATGCGTCCATTCTCATCCTCATCGTCAAAGTCAAAGCCGCTTTGTCGTTTCATTTAAGCGCGCCCGCAATATATCCTCCTTCCATTCCTCATAAAACCGACAGTCCTATCCAGAGAGAGGGAAGAAAAAAAATTTATTGTAATAGGTCCAAATGACGCCCCCAAGGCACGCGAATTATAGTCCCGGAATTATTTCCTTTCACTGTACTACGAATTGAGTATAGATACAAATTTTACCCTGCCAGGGGTGAACTTGAACAACCCCGGGTCTTCTCATGCAATAATCATAACGATAACTCCACAGAGATGAGAAATAACGCTCAACCCCGGTCCTGTTGTCATCGTCATTCGTGTACTTGTACTCATTGTAGTTGTAGTTGGTCCTTTTTCCTTGATTGTTCCATAATATGGGAGGACAAACACGCGCTACTCGCCTTTTCTCAGTGTCTCTTTGGTTGAACTTTCTATGCCTAGGCACATAATTTGTTCTTAATAATCCGAGTCCCGGTGCTGGCACACGGACCATAAAGACAATAAAATCGCACAAAATATTAGCCCGGTTCCATGCATTGCTCCTCGTATATTATCCGACGAGAGTGCGTGCGTCCGGGAGCGGTAGGCATTTTGCAATATTAATATCCTGATTCTTGCGTTACCTGCAATCGCTTAACCTAATTGGAATATGGGGAACCCTCGTTTGAATTGCATTTATTGTTTCCTCTCTGTTTTTCTAAGTGTTTTTGGCTATTCAAATCTTAAAAAACAAAAAAAAAAAAAACTGTCATCTTCTTGGGAGTCGTATGAATGAGTACTTCTGCCGAACTGGCGGATTTCGAATGCCCCAAAGGCATCCTGGAATGATTTCTGTAGTATGGTTCGTAATCTTGTTCTAAGTATGGTATCTCGTCTTTGGAATTCATGAAAGAACTCCATGTGGATGAGTTAGCGGGTAATGGGATTTCAATTGAAGTCTGCGTAAGAGTTTCTTTTTACCAGGTCCACATGGTAACCACTAGCAATTGACTACTACTTTGGGCATTTGCGAATGTGCGTTGGAGTGCGCCTTAGGGCGAAAGGCGACAACTATGATGACGACGAGGATAACTCTACAATTATTGCGGCTACTTAGGCTTCTGGCACATGAATTGAAAGCAATTGCATCGGTGAAATGTGACAGATGTGGCAATAGTGCTGTGTGCGAATGTCATATTAAGACCGGGTGCCTGTAGCTAATTTTTTTATTCGTCCTTAATGGGTGAGTTGTAGTTTTTTATATTGATTTCTTTTTTCTTCTATTTTTTAATGCAGCTCATGCATGCTGGGTCATTGTACTTACATAAGGGGTTCAATTAGGACAAATAGACGACCAAACACATCTTAATAGATTTTGTGGAAGTACAAATTCGACAGCTTCAGGCGGTTTATGGGATTTGAAAAGGACTCTTTGCATTGTCCTTCGTTAGCAATTAATAAAACTTTGTTTCTTCCTTTTTATTTTCAAGAGAACTCACCTAAAGATAGATAGTCAAAATGTTTTGTTACCAAATAATTAAATCCGAGGCAAAGTTGTATATTATAGTTTGACATACTGAGGTTCAGCCCAAGGAAATTGTCTTGACCCCAAGCAAAGAACCTCTTTAAGTCGTCTTACAGCAGAAAACAATCATAGGAAGCGAAATGTGTGAAAAGATTTTAATGTCATAGGCAAATATATTGACACAAACGAATTTATAACATCGTCAATTGTCACGGTGAATAAAAGAGGACCAAGATGGCTTCTTCGTGGTACGCCAACAGGGGTTTTTATGGGCTAAGATGCTGTTGACCTAAGGAGGACTCTGTATTGTCTTTCTTTTAAGCATTAGGTGCGCAACTAAGTTGTCAATAGATGGCTCCAGCAGTAAATAATTTTGACATATCCAAAACTTCATGTACCAAGCTTAGACATATGGTAAACAAACCGCTTTGACACATGATTTGAGTTTGTTTTGGCATCATATACTAGGTGGGATGAAAAGTAACCTCCTTGGGAATGAAAAAAAATTTGTTTGTTTATTTTTTTTTCTATTTTGTTCAATATAGTCCCGCTTTAGCTTGATACACTTATTCCAGCGATTTTCCAACTTCTTGATCCCGTCCGAAAAGTAATTTTCCGGAAGGTCTGCGAAATACTTCTCCGTGGCGTCGATGATTTCCTCGCGTGAGCTGAATTTTTTATTGATGAGCTATCTTTTGAGGTTTGGGAAGAGATAATAGTCTGAGGGAGCCAAATCGGGCGAATACGGTGGATGGGACAGCAATTGGAGCTGTAAGTCATTGATTTTAGCCGTGGTTGCGATGCTCTTATGCGCCGGCGCATTGTCTTGCAAAAACAAAATTTTTTTTCGCTTCATGTTAGGTCGTTTTGCAGTGATTTCGGCCTTCAATCGCTCCAATAATGCACAGCTATACTCGCTGTTGATGGTTTTTCCTTTTTCGAGGTAGTCCATGAAGATTATGTCATGACAATCCCAGAAAACCGATGCCATAACCGTTCTGACCTATTGAGCCTTCCTCGGCCGCTTCGGAGCACTCGTGCCGGCTTCAGTCAATTGCCGGGCACTCAGTCTGTTCTCTGGTGTGTAATAGTGGATCCAGGTTTCATCAACAGTTACCAACCGACGCCAGTTACCAAAAGTCCGCTCATTTCCGCATCAGAAAGTCTAAACACTCTTTCGAAGTGCTTTCGCATTCGTGTTTTTGGTCAGGAGTGAGTATGCGCGGCACCCAGCGGCAGGATAACTTTTTCGTATGCAGAATATTGCCCAAAATTTGGCATGTGCGCTCAGTACTAATCTTTGTGGTATCTGCTAGCTCGCGCACCTTCACTTTCCGGTCAGCCAACACCATTTCATGTATTTTTCTGACATTGTCCTCTGTAGCCGCATCGGAGGGCCTGCCGCTGCGGACTTGATCGGTAGTGGAGTTACGGCCAGCACGAAACTCTCGAAACTAATATCCAACTTTTCTTTTCGTTCCTTCGCCGTTTTGCCTCTCAAAAAATAATGTTTTATGAGAGAGCGAAAATCGTTTTTGTCCATACTCAACATGATGCCAAACACGTCAACAACAATCAGCTGCCAAAACAAAACTAAAGACAGTATCGCACTGAAATTTGGCATGTCTGCCTAAATATGAACGGACTTCAAGGCACCATAACCTTTTTGCAGTAACAAAATGCAGTGTGAAAATGTCTGATTTTGTGCCAAATAATCGTCATTTGCGGGAAATGTTGATTTTCTGATCACGTGCTTCATAGATGGTGATTTCGATGTTGAAGACCATCTGCGTGAAGGAGGGCCAAAATGTTTCGAAGACGCTGAATTAGAGGCATTGCTCGATGAGGATCCGTGCCAAACGCAAGAAGAGCTTACTTCAGCATTAGGAGTTACCCGCTAAGTCAGTTCCAAGCGATTGCATGCGCGAGATTGATTCAAAAACAGGGAACTTGGGTTCCTCATGACTTGAAGACAAGGAAAGCGTCTTTTTTTCGCCTGTGAACAACTGATCCAGCAGCGAAAAAAGATGGGTTTTCTTCATCGCATCATGACGGCTGATGAAAAATGAATTCATTACAGCAACCCACAGAGAAGCACGTGATGGGAACTGCCCGGTCATACTTCTACGTCATCGTCTCGGTGGACCAAGTCGGTGTTATTTATTATGAACTGTTGAAACCCAATGAAACCATCACTGGGGAACGATATCGACTTCAATGGATGTGACTGATCCGAGCACTGGGCGAAAACGGCCACAATACAAGCAGAGCCAGGAAAAAGTGATACTACAGCATGACAACGCTCGGCCTCAAGTTGCCGAACCCATTAAAACCAACCTCGAAATGCTCAAATGGGCAATCCTACCCACAGCAGTTTCGCTCATAAGAAGACATCAAAAAATGGCTTGATTCGTGCATACCCTCAAAAGATGAACACCTTACCGTGACGGTATTCGAGCTCTGCCAGAAAGATGGTAAAAACGTTGTAACTAGCGATGGGTATTACCTTGAAAGATGACAAGATCTCTCAGTTTGTGAAGGACGACTTTATGCAACATCTGTAAGGCCTAATGAAGTAAGCTCTGCAGTTATTTGAATATTTGATGATTCGACTTTTTGTCGAACTTTTATTTGGAAGGATAGTTATCCACATTTAGGGTCAGAGATTAAACGGTTGAAATAACTTTGAAATAGTGACTCCCAAAAGTTATAAAATTATGTAAAAACAAGGTACCTAGTGGTTATGAAAAGTAACATGGGAGCGAGATCTTAAACAAGTGTGCAATAGTTCATTGTCACGGATTGCGCGAGGTAGTGTAAAAAATGTCGAAATTGCCCTCTTGAAAGAAGCAAGAGTACTTGAAATTGGTAGTACTTAAGAAAATGTTAGTTTCAGGTAGTTGGCCCCACGAAAAAGGTAAAGGCGTGTTCCTAGAACAGAGTTTTGTGAGCGTTGTCATAAAAGAACGTGAAGGATACAGGTGAGTGGTAATGATCTACATTAGATAGAAGGTGATTGCTCTTTGAAACAATTATCTCCGTCAGAAAAAAAACTGTTTTTTATGCTTTTAGAGGTACCGCTAAATTCGATTAGACAGGAGGAGAACTTCTTTTCAGAACTTCGCGTTAGCAGCGGTGAAATAAATGTGATCAGATTGAAGCCATCAGTCTTAGTAGATTAAAATCCCCCACATTTGTGAGTATTCGCATTTTATGGTCACAGATGCAGGTTGCAGATAAACTGGGCACTTTTAGAGAAACAACATAGTCAATTTCCCTTAAGAATGTACCTTTCGAGAACAAACCAGTTAAAATTAATTTTGGTTACAAAGAAACTCGAGTTCATGCTCCCTCGTTCAGAAGGACTTGGATGATCAAGACCTTTAATAGAGTCCCCTTAGTTGCTTAGGAGGGAACCTTACTATTCAGTTAACTTCTTAGCCCAATGAAACAGCGCTACGCGAAAGAATTTTGTTGTTTTATTTTTTCTGAGGTGTTGTTAACCGAATTGGCAGCAAAGACAAGGCGGTAAGTATCCCAAACGGTCTAAAAGCTGTGAAATGTCCTCATTTACTACTAAACTCATTTAAGAAGCTTTCGTTTAAATACAAAGCATTGTTAATAGCCCGCTAAGGTCTATCAATTAATTCAGTATCTTCGGCGTGCTTTTGTATTCGCACAGACTTTAAAAAGGTCGTGCCTCCCGTGTAGGCTTGTGAGTTCTGCAAAATTCTGCAAATTTAAAGAAATGACACGACAGGGCGGTAAAACGAGACATGGCTCTATATAGCTCGTCTCTAAATGCTGTCATCGCGGGCTTAAAATCGGTGGAAAGATTAAGGGTTTCGATTTGGGGTACCTAAGTTGGAGCAGATGATGATTGATGATGAGATTTCATTCATCGGGCATACAATCTTCTAACTTGAATAAAAAATGGATCGGCGTTTGCTCCCCGAAAAGTCACTTCCAGCATTACCTAGGTCGAAAAGCCATTCTCATATATGTATTCGTGTCAGTTGAATAGTGTCTTCTGGCTAATGGCAGGATGTTAGTCTTCGTAGCCATTTTACAGTCTGCAAGTGAAGTTTTTTCATATTTTTGACACTGACTGTGATGCCACTTCCGCCTACATTTCTTCAGGCTTCTGTACGAGTCTTCTCGCCTTGAGACTTTGTGTGTGGCTATTGGCAAAATTTCTGTACATTTTTTCTAAAGTACAACTTGTCAAAAGTCAAAACGAATTTCAGTGTCTTAAAATAGCCAGGACAACAGACAACGAATGGTTACTTACAATAGCAGGTGTTGATACAAATGAACCCGCTGTTGATGACGACTTCTTTGTGATCGAGGATCAACAGAATAAGATTGAGACCATAGGGGCGATTTTCCAGGAAGAATACAAGGCCACTGATATCACTGGCCCAAATTATGTCCTGGAAAGTCACGTCTTAGTGCACAACTTCTGCTCTGGTTTCACGCGGTTCAGCGATGAAAATATGGCAATGAATGTCATTACCAGAGAGGGTGAGCAATCGAGGGAAGAACTCCATGAGAAAGATTACACAATCAGAGGTAAGAAATCAGTGGGGACCGATGGTATTCCGAACATCGTGCCTCGAAATCTTCCTCTAGAAGCGGTAGACATTTACACCACCCTGTTTAATAATGCAATGAATAATGAACATTATTCAGCGCATTGGAAAACGGCGGCGGTTCAACCTATCCCCAAAAAGGGAAAGGATATATCCAATCCGGCGAATCTCCGGTCGATAAGTCTCCTTCCGGATATCAGTAGGGTGTTCGAAAAAGTAATCAATAGAGCTCTGACTAGGTGGGTTGAGGACAAACATATAGTTTCGGATAACCAATTCGGTTTTAAGGCAGGACATGCTATCTCACATGCCGCGTCTAAGCTGGTGTCCGATATCCAATGGAATAAAGCCAAAAACCAATGTACTGGTGCCTGCCTAGTTCACTTGGAGAAGGCCTTCGACACTGTATGGTTAGAGGGTCTTTTCTACAAGCTGGCTACAAATGTTCTTCAGCAATGCGCGGTCAATTCACCGATCCCGTTCAACATTTATACAAGCGACTTGATAGGTTCACTTCCCCTTGGGATACCATGGGATCTGGCCAGATCAGTTTCTGTTCATTCAAACAAACATAAGCTGACGGAAGAAAGTTCTCAAACAATTTTTACCCCCGACATATGATTTCTTTGTACATAATACAGCTGCAAGTTCATGAGTTCATGCATATGCATGCACAAGCAAAAAAAAAAAAAACAATATCTTGAATGAGTTGCTGACTGCCTAGAGACGACAATATTTAAGAGTTGGCAAAATTAATCTAGGAAAAGACAAGACCCACCTTAGAATTCTATCTGATACTTACGAATAAACACAATTCAGTACAAACTCTGCTCGGTTTGCTGTTTAAATGTAAGCATTTCCTAAATAAAGTCATTCGCACTTAATATCCCAATCGGCCTTACTTTGTTAAGTCACATAATAAGTATCTCCCTTTTCCATAGTACTACCGATTTTGCTGAAGCCTTTCTGAGTGGTAACCTCTATACTTACACTCTTAATTAATTTGGATATCAATAAGGCAAACCAGTTAAATGCATTAAACTCACGAATGGCTCCTCTGCGCATCCGTACATATGCAAGCACGTACCAGACTCTACGGCGTACACCATCTAACCAAGAACCAACAACCAACCATTGAACTCTCCTTATCAGACCAAATGCATCGTTTCATGCAAACGCTTAGAGTTCCTCTCCAAACCACCGATCTAAGAAGTGCAGAAAAAAAAAACAGCTCCCGAACGAACGACAATCATCCATCCACATCACATATCACCCGGCACAATCATCAACCGCCAGCGCCGCCGCTTAAAACCGCTTTAAAACCAACACCGCATCCCATAATGTATCCCCATGCATTTGCAGTGAATCCCATGGAACTAATGTACATACTCGTATCTGGAGAAATATGCGAGAGCACCTATCCAAGTTACGAGAGCGCGTGATTCACTCGAATTCACGAGCTTAATGAAGCTCTCTAAATCACGCAATTAAAAGGTCTAATTAACACCACAGAAGCCAAGCGGATCAGGCCGCAGTCACTATCGCTGTAGCTACCCATGATCCTGCTGTGCTCAGCTCACGCTTACCTCAAACGGATGTTATCATCAGCAATATACGAATACGGATACGGGCTACTCCTGCCAGGACCGAGACTCAGACTCAACTTGATGTGGACAATCTTTGCATGAAAATCATTGCAAGTGGCTTTGATGTGTATGTGTGTGTGAGTACAACAGTGAAAGGCGCCAAGAAAATACGCTTGCCAAAAATTTGGCAAGTGACAATAGATACATTCCATTCCGGTAAAGCCCCTTACATCTGCGAATAGACCATCCTGTAGAGATACAAACGTAGTCGCATCTTCGATTACGAGATACTGCCTTAGAGAGTTCCATATACTCGTAATACACCTACGACTACTGCTGAAGCAACCATTGTTTCTGCTGACTTTATCTACTTTGAGTAGAACGTGGCCACTGGACGTTTCAAGCGGATGCTTCCTTCACCCCCCACCACCCCGAACTCCATTTCATTTTCGGTTGGTTAATTTTTCTCGAAATAATATTTTCGCCCCCAACAGAAACGACTATTGTTGTTGTTGTCCTTGCGCTTGTTGGGTTTTTATTTCCTTTTCGGCAACATCGTCGGTCGTCGGTCGTCGGTCTTTGGTCGTCGTCGGTCGTCGTAGTCATGTTCTTTTAATCAGGAATGAAGCTCCAAAGTAACTAGGGTCGGTGAAGCGAACGCATTTGGAGTAGGGAGTAGCGAGAAATGAATCAGCGCCAAGTAGGTGTAGCCGGCTGGTGAAGAGGACGAACAAAACGATGCTGCGAATCATTGTTTGCATTGACTATTTCGTATGCCCAGGGGATAATTCCAGTTGATTGTATTATTTCCCTCTTGCCATGTTAATGTTTTAGAGGGGCGGCATTCCGACTCTACCCCCTCCTGTACGCCAAAGGGATAGCAATTTAAATTTCTCGTCGACTTTACTACTGCGCTCGGTAGTACACATTGTTGTAAATGGGAAAAAAGGAAAGCAAAAGGACAATTGAGGACAAATATACTTTTGCAACTCTTTATGGCTTACCGAATTTGAAGCCAAGAATTCCACAAACACTAACGAAAAACTAAACAGGCTGATCTGAGGACCTTAGTTTGATTTAAATCATTATTTCTTAAAAATTGCATCCCATTTTGAATGGGCTTAAAGTACGTTATACGAATTTCGTTCCAGTCCTTGATCCAGTCAAAGAGTTTTGGACAAAACAAGGCAACAAATTCTAGCTAGAATCTGGTCAACTAGAGCCCTTTAATTGTTAAGAAGGGTCCTAGAACCGATGGAGTTTCTTCGTTGAAGTACAAGTCAAATTTAAGTGATATACTGCTATAAAATTAGAAAACACCATATCAGAGAAGGCAGTGATGGATGTTGATACTGATGCATTGCGAAGTCTCCTAGGAAGGCTGCAGTACGCGAGCCGACTGATAGAATGCCGCTCACTTCTCACAAGCGTCGAGAAACTTTCTTCTGGTCTGCATGTACCATGGGAGGGTCATAGCTATTAGTTAGGATGAATGCACTCCTTACCCAGGTACATGCCCTAGAAGTTTATTTTTAACTCAAACCAGCGAATTCAATACTCTTAAGGACGATGCCTACTTTGAGAACAAAAGAAAATCGTTCTACAAAAAGACATCGAAAAGTTAGGGAAGCGTTGGAATGAATGTAGCACTCTTGAAGGAGGGTTTGTTCACGATTAAAGTCGAATTTGTCAAAATTTTTTTTTGTTTAGTAAGACCGGAGAATTTATTAAATGATGTGTTACAATTTGGTTGAAAGAATTTAATGTCCTCCCGACAAGGATAATGAGTAAGACGTCGTAAGTGCTTCTGAAAGTGCAATTTTTGACGGCATTTGACACTTAGTACACCGTAAACATGATGTAAATGTTTCATTTGTTTCATCGATTAAAGCAACGCTAGGAAACAAGATCTTGGTTCAATATTCCGACAACGTGGTCAACTTGTATCATTGGGGGTGGACACAGGTTGCCGTTCTTTCCACACTGTTTTGGTTTATGTAAATCGAATCCTACCAACCAGGGCGGGGAAATGAAGACCAATTTTATTCTAAGGGTCAGTGGATTGATGGGAAGTGTCAGTGTATCGTTCTCGTATGATCAAGGGTCGCCATAAAAAGGATATGTGAAGAATAAAAACATAATAACCTACTTACTTAAGGTGGCCCTACAGTCCGGGGTGGACCTGGGCCTCAGTCAATAAACGTCTCCGGCCAGCTCGATGCTCTGCTAGCTGCCACCAGTTTCGCACAGTCTCGGTCTCGGTCTTCCCCTACTGCGCTGTCCCGTCAATGCAGAGGGGATCGAAAATCGCTCGAAGAATTTACCTTCCAAAGCAGTCAAGAACGCCCTCATCCATTTTTGGTAATGTCCATGCCTCTGCGCCATAGAGCAGGACTGGGATTATTAAGGTCTTGCATAAAGCAACTTTTGTTGTCCGAGAGAGGGCTTTGCTACTCAATTGCCTTCTTAGCCCGAAGAAGCAGGGATTGGCAATAGTTATTCTTGGTTTTATCTCAGCGCTGGTGTCGTTGTCTAGTGGAGCGGACAAAGTCCTTAACTAGCTAAAATTTATACCTGTCAAATTTGAGACCTTCTGTCCGAGACGTCGGTGTTCAGTGTCCGTTTTGCTTGGCAGCATATACTTAGTCTTGCACTCGTTGATCCCTAAACCCATTTTCGCCGCTTCCGTCTCAATACTCGCAAAAGCACCACTGACATCACGCTGTTTTCTCCCGATTATGTCAATGTCGTCGGCGTATGCGAGTAGTTGGACGGACTTTTGATAGATAGTGCCTCTTGTGTTTGCTCGTGAGTTTTGCACTATTCTTTCAAGTACGATGTTGAAAAAATCGCATGACAGCGCATCGCCTTGTCTAAATCCTTTCTGGACACCAAAGGTCTCGGTGAGATCTTTACCGACCTTGATAGAGCAGCGTGCATTCTCCATCGTCATCCTGCACAGACGGACGAGTTTGGCAGGGATGCCAAAACTAGGCATTGCTCTATATAGCTCGCCTCTATAGATGCTGTCATACGCGGCCTTAAAATCGATGAACAGGTGGTGGGTATCGATCTGAAGCTCATGGGTCTTTTCCAAAATCTGCCGTAGTGTGAATATCTGGTCGATGGTGGACTTTCCTGGCCTGAAGCCACACTGATATGGACCTATCAGGTTGTTAACAAATGGCTTCAGGCGTTCACACAATACGGCGGATAAGATCTTATATGCGATGTTAAGGAGATTGATGCCTCTGTAGTTGGCGCAGTTCAGAGGGTCTCCTTTCGTGAGAAAAACAATGCTGAAGTTCCATTCATCGGGCATACTCTTGTCCAATCATATTTTACAGATGAGTTGGTGTATGCTCCTTACCAAGTCATCGCCTGCCGCTTTGAAGAGCGCGGCAGTCAGGCCGTCTGTTCCTGCAGCTCTCTTGCTAGATATGGCTATCTTCACTTCATCCAGGTCAGGCAAACGAAATTATTGATCTATATCATCCAGGTTGAAAGGCTTCTTCTGGCTGATAGCGGTATTTGGTTCACGTCGTCGCCGTTATACAGTCTACGGAAATGCTCTTTTCATATCCTCAGCATTAACCGCGACTCTACTACGATGTTTCCTCCTGAGAGAAGCCGGTGTTTGCCTCTCCTCTTTTGTTCATAGAGCTCGCGAAGAGCTCTAGTCACAAAATAGCAATCCAACCGGGCCTTTGTGTACAACTATTCCTTAACTTCGCTCATCGTCCTTCTCCACCAGCATCTTTCCCCAGAAATCAGTGGCAAGGCTATCATCAAGCCTTCAAAATTTCCGCTTATGAAGCGCTGGGTTTCGGCTGATAACCACAGCAAAATCCACGATTTGAGGATGAATGCTAGGAGGCGTACATATAGAAATAAGAAATATATATGTGGAGCAGTGCCGCAAACTGAAACAAGAGCGGCACATGAGCTCTATGAGCACAAAAGAGGAACCGAGCACCAACGCAACAAAGAAGAAAAAGCACCAGAATGGCGTCAAGCTAAAAGTGAGTGAATTCCCAGATACTCTAACGAGAAAGACGTTCTTTACCAAAATGTAAAAACAACCTGCCGCTTAAACAAAATAAATATTTAAGGACGAACCGAGTGCTGTATTCACTGTCAGTGCTGAAGATTTGAAGAACTATTTCTATAGATGGTTAAAAGGCAAAAAACCTGCTGACAAGAAAAACTAAATTTAATCTGGAGAATAATGGGGATTTAGTCTTGACAAAGCAAGGATAACTTCATACGAGTACAAATATTCAAACCAAAGTCAAGTCGAAATTGATGCTTAATATAGGCGGAAATGAAATAATTAGGCTTTATCGGTGTGGCTTTAGGAAGCGGTCGATCGAACAAATTTGTATTTTATAATACTTTGGCGGACACAGCGAGTTGTAACCGGTGCGCCTGCTAGTACTGAAACGAAACCTGAACATCTAAATGGATGTTGACAACAGCATTGATGGATTGCATGGAACGTCACAACCTTAATTTTGAGATAATGTGGGCTTTACTGACCTTGGCTCTGCTATAAATTCTTCCAACAACACCTCGGTGGAAAATAAATGAAGAAACACTCATGCCAACTACAGTTTGTTGTGCCAAGTATGCTTGAATAGCAAGTCCCTATCATGAACAACTACGCATACTAAGGATGTAAGATTTTTATTATCGCAGTCCCACTTTATGGCGCTGAAACAGAAACTCTTTCGAAATCGGGCAAAGAAAACCTTCGAAAACCTTCGTTCCGTTTACATTGACGAGTTTTAGGGAAAAAGATTTAACGACGAACTCTATGAGCGACAAACTACAGCGACATCGGCCTAGTCAGAGAACTGCATATCAGTCGTCTTAAATGGCCAGGACATAAACACCTGGCCTACAGAGAGTCAGACGTAACCCTTAGGGCCAGTGAGAGCTCACCTTAGGTCGGCGCACATGTAGAAAGGGGCCTCAACCGACCATGAGTGCGCAATTGGCAGTTTGCTAAGAAACGGGTTAACCGAAGAGGTTTTTAGTTGAGGCCCAGGTTCATCTCAAATGCACCTCTATGGTGCTAAGCATGCACCTTATCAAAAAAACCTAGTACTAAGACGATGTCCTTTGACGTTTCATTTTTATAGCAAAAACTTAGTAAATGGAGATTAAGGTGAAGATCTGAACGACACAGCGACTTGGACTAACTGAAAACGTCAGATTTGATGGCTGGAATATGTGAGAAGATAGACGGAAGGCTTTTAGATCGAAAAGTCTGTAAGTCTATCACAGAGAGGAAGTGCAGCAAAAAAGTGTTCCATATCAGGCGGCGACCAGCTACCCGTCGTAGCAACTAAGTAATTAACAAAGTCTACATACGAGTACTTCTATTGATACAGTTCAACATCACTCTGCACGTGGTGCTTACGATTTCGAAGATATCGATACTATACAGCTTCAATTTAAGATTTTTGAGATTATTAATTTTAGCTATCGAAAAAGGCGCATAACTGAGGTGATAGTCACGAGTCACGAGTGATGTTTTGTATATGAGGCCACTATGTATGTTTCTTCCATTTTTTCAAGATGGGAATTTAGCTGACTAGAAAAGGTATTAGATCGTTATAAGTGCTACTACTACTTTACTTACAAAAGTCATTCGTTCCACTGAAATCGCAGACAGTCAGGTCTAAGTGCAGAGATTCCAGCTTAATGCTTCGGAAGCTATGGTATAGAGTAAGGAACATATGATCGCAAGCAAATTTTTCTCCTCGACTATCGGTAGGATTCTTGGTAATGTTTCCCAGTCCCAAATTCAGACAAAGTACAAAATCGATACTCCTATGCTCGGCAGTCTAAACCGCTTCTAATTCGCCAAGACAGCATCACAAAAAGCTGGAGGAAAAAAACAAAAAAAACACTAAAACTATGTATTAATCCCCCCAGTTGTATCCAACATGCCTACATACATTCTTACAAACTTAAGCTACGAATAACTGGAGGAAAAAAAAAGCACAAATAAATAAAAAAATAAAATAAGAGAAAAAGGAGATTGTATTCAACATAATAGCTTCGAGGGGTCGGTCTGACTGTTCCATGTGCGAGTATGCGTAAAAAGGGATGCTTCGCCTTACGACGGACGACTGGCAATACCGTCACCGTCACCGTCACTACACATGGACTGCATGGAATTGCTAGCCCAGTGAAAATCTATACAAACACCTATACGTAGTTACGAACTCAGACTCATGCTAACAGCGTAGAGGAAACGAAGGCAAAAATAAAGGTAACAGGTCCATCAAGTTTAAGGCTATTTAGTATTCAAGAAGCGTTCCCGTAGAATATTGATTGGCAAAACGGGGGAAAGCGAAAAATCGTACACATGACCGACGGTATGGTATACGTAATATATGTATACCCCACTGACTACTCTTCAAGAGACAAACCTTCGCATATAGATACACTTTCCCTGTATGTGCAGATAGTCTAGTTGTAGTTTAGTTTAGTCTGCCCGCTGCCCTGATTTAGAAATATGGAAATTCGTGTCGGTCGGCTTTAAGAGTACCTAGCTAGGAGTACTCGCGATGCGCGAAATTCTATTTCCGGTGGACAGTACCAGTGATTAATATTGGACTCCCATAACATGTCCATCATTGTCATTGTCATTGTCACCCATCTTCATCTCGATTCGATTGGCATGTGGAACAAAAGAAGAAGAAGAAGAAAACGATGAGGAAAAAGAAAAGCAACTGAAGAAGAAAACAATTTCCATCACCCGGACCCGTACCAATATCGTTTGTCAACATTTCTCGCATAGCTGGTGTCGATATTAAAAAAAAATTGAAACTTACTTTGGCATGTTGCGAATGCCAAAGACCAAAATCGTGAAACTATGCATCCCCCGCCCCATACGTTTGGCGACAGGCGTTCCGGAAAGGATACACGCGCGCTCTACACACCAGAAACATTGATGACAAAAGTATACCACGGGAACAGTATCCGTCTGTAGGACAACACCAACGGTCAAGTCCAGAAGACGAAGAAGATGTATACAAGTCCGACGAGTTCGACGAAGACGACAATGACAAAATTTGTGGAGGACTCTCGTTTTATTCACATCCAGAGCTAGTCCAAATGGAATTTGACATTTTGCCACAATCGCAATGGGAGCAAGGAAGAAAAAGTATCTGTATCTGTTGGATACAGAAATACGGATACTCTTGTACAGTATGTGAATGGAGCCTACACGCACATCATTCAGTTCAGTTGTGTGACTTTTATGGTGCAATTCAAGCAGAATACGTAGCCCAGTTGTGGAGAATCTGTGATGCGTGTGTCTTACTGTCAACTACAATACTTGGTCTTCGTACATACACCGGACGAATCGGTAGTTGAAGTGATTTAAAATTGTGGCCCACTCATGGATTGTGAATACTCGTATTCGTTAGTACATACATCCACAATGTTAATGTTGATTCTTTCGTAGAATTTCAACCGAGGACAAGCAGACAGAGAGCCACACCACTTGCCACAGCAGAATTTGAGACCGAGTTGAAGTTGCAAGACAACAACGATGGACGACGCATGGAGGCTGCTAAGCGAACGTATATGGTCATACCCGCTGCAGGTATGCAGGTATTCGAAGATTTGACGTCTGCATCGATGCAATACTTAATGAAATGCTAAAAATTACTTCGTTTTCGTTTGTCATTTTTATTGCAATTCTTGGGATTGCAATTGTTTTTTTCAATTTTGTTTTTTTTCCAGTTTGGATGTTTTGTTTTTTCTAGTAAGCTGGTGCTCTCGAGTTTGCTTTAATGGCGTCTCATATTGCACAAACAGTGCATCGTCTTAGTGAGTATTGGGTGCTTACTTTGTTTCGTAGACGGAGTGATACGTTCTCTAGATAGACCATCAAACGAAACTATGATGAACTTTGGTATTGACAGTTGGATTCAGATGAATGATTTCCTGTTAATTAACCTAACATGGAGAGTGGTGACAGTGATGATGACAATGGTTATGGCAGAGCCTTGGGTGAGGTACGGAAATATTGTCAGAGAGTTTCCATTTAGCCGAGAGACGATTAGGTGCTGTTGCCAGGTTTGTTGACAGATTTGAAAATTCCTACCGAAGCCGTATTATGTTTCATCGAGGTAGAAAATTCCGACTTCCTACCACCCATTGTACTACATAGGTATGTGTTTATTTTGACAGAGCTAAATGTTAAAGAAACACCGGTTCACTTCGTCAGCACCTCGTATCTGTAGAGACTGGCGGAGAGTCTTATTTTCCAGCCGAGTCACAGAATAAATGAATCACACTTTTTCTACCTACAGCATGTAGACTAAAAATTACGAAGTTTGTCGTTCCCTGCGAAAAAGCTAAGCCCATATCCTAAATTTGTTAAGGATATTCAATCACATTCGTTCTCTGATTTTGATTTGATATAATTTTCTCGGAATGCAAGTCCAAAAGGCCAGAATAGGCACTCCGACTTACTGAGAAACGCCCTTATACAACCGCAAAAAACTATTTTCAAAAGTTTGTGACATGTTTTTCATCCAAACATTAAAGTAAAACGGGTACTTCCTTACTATGTGTGCTCACATTCCCCTGTAGAGAGGACTGGGCACTCAATTTTAGTCACCAAAAACTAAGTGTCCTATATCCTTTGTATACATCCTCACACTCTGGACTAGACCAAGCTGACTTCCGATAGTGCAGAAGATAAACCTGGCTATAAGCTCATTTTAAAAATTGTATGTCATTTGAGCGCATTCCTAGATCAACCAGCTTTCTCTATAAGATGCAGGGCTATGAGGCTAGATCTCATCCGAAAATCCCAATGTTCTCTGTTGTTATCAACAACATAAGAGCAGCTAAGATCGGTAAGGTTGAAGACCATCTGCGCATTCTTTGCCTTATCGACGAGATTACTTCCTGGTCGACCAAGTCAAACGAGGAGTATTGAACTGAATCCTTTTATCAGGACTGTATCATGGTGATCATCGCTGTTCAGCTGTCAATAATTCGTTATAAATCCTCCTTTCATTCAGCGAAATTGCGAAATGACTAAGAAAGATTAAGTTCTTTGGTATGCAGGTAAGTAAGTGGAAGGTAATAAGACTTCGACAAAGAGCAACTCGTTTTTCTGCGCCACAGTTATGGGCAACAGTCTTTAGGAACCCTAAGAACGCTATGTGGAGTCAGTATAAAAGACAAACATTTTTACTCGCATTTTAAGGCAACGCCTCGAGAATAAATCACTACGATTGAGGCTTCCTTATTAATCAAATGTGAGGCAGTAAAAGACAATCTCGCAGTTTCAGTTGTCTACATGTTTGATATACTCGTATGTACGTCAAAGATAGGAATATCGTAATCAATAAGTGAAGACTTTAAAAATGCGCTTCTACATGATCCCTACCACTTCCCGTCGCCAAATGCCTAAAAGTCGAACGAGATGTTAGCAGAAATAATGGCTTGTCAAAATCAGAATTCTGTGTACTTCATCAACACAACCATCGATGGTTTTGGTGTGATTTTGGCAGGCGCTAATTGCATCCAAAGCGAAATTCAATGCACCGCTGACAATATTGGAAAATGAGCTTCCATTCAATGATCCATAGCTTCTTTCAGACCTCTGCTCCCCAGAAATATGGTCAATCGCTTTCTCCCTAACAGTCTGAACTTAAGGAAAAATAAATTTCTGGGAATGACCAAAAGAGATAGTAGCCAAAACTTCAAGGTTACATTTCCAGACCGTCACAACGGGTAACAAAATAAACCTTTATTTGCCACCGATTCTCATGTTCGGTACGCAGATGGATTGGAATCGTGTTAATAGAAAAACATTCATCTGCTCAAACATGGACACGACGTGTAACTCCGTAATCAACCGGAAATCTTCGCTCTTGAACTATGTCTCATAGAAAACATAAGCACATCTATGACAAATAAGAACATTTATATTCTCTCTGACAGCAAACTTGCGCTTCTAGCTATTAAGGCCTATGAAATAACATTGAAACTAGTATAGGGCTGCCTTTTACTACGCAAATCATTACCAGCACAAACAGAGGTCGTCTTATTTGTTGTGTAGCTGGCGGACAATGTGCAAGACATTTTATCTCAAATTTTTTTTTTCTGTTTTTCTACATAGTCTCCTTGTAACTCTACACACTTCTCCCAGCGATGATCCCATCTCTCTAACAGCTCCAAATAGTACTTGGCGTTTTTCTCTGCAAAATAATTGTTCACGAAGGTGATTGCCTCTTCATTTGACGAAAATCTCTGTCCTTCGAGCTCAGTTTTTAGATGGGGGAACAAAAAGAAGTCGCTCGGGGCTAGATCTGGTGAATAAGGCGGATGGTCAAGCAGTTCAAACCGTAATTTATGGATTTTCGCCATGGCAACCGCTGAGGTGTGAGATGGTGCATTGTCTTGGTGAAACAGGATTTTCTTTTTCTGCAAATGTGGCCGATTTTCCGCAATTTCTGCCTTCTGCTTGGCAAGTAATGATGCGTAGTATGCTCCTGTTATGGTTTTTCCTTTTTGAAAATAATCTATTAAGATAACTCCTTCATCGCTTTCCCAGCCCAAAAAACAGTTTTGTTTTTTTTGAAGCCGGTTTGCCCTCTGCAGTCCACTGTTTTGACTGAATTTTTGTTTCAGGCGTATAGTGGTGTATCCAAGTTTCATCTACAGTAATTAATCGGCGCCAAAACTCTGATTTATTGCGCCTAAACTGCGCCAACAGAGTGTTGGAAATGTTCATTCGAACACGTTTTTGGTCTAACGTAAGCAAACGTGGCACTCAACGCGCGGACATCTTTCTAAATTTTGCCTAAATTTTGATTTAATATGTAACAAAAACGTTCTTTGGACATTTTCATAACCTCTACTACCTCTCTCACTTTAGTTCGGCGGTCGTCTTACTACCATTTGGTGAACTTTAGCAATGTTATCATCAGTGGTTGCAATTTTTGAACGTCCCGAACGTTCATCGTCTCCCAAGCTCTTACGGCTACGCTTAAATTCAGCTGCCCAAAATTATGGTGCAGAGTCCCCATACACAGAGTCCAACTCATTTTTGATTTGCGTAGGCGTATTGCCTTTCAAAAACAGCTCGATACTAAATTTTTTCCATTTTCACAAAAAACACCCACATCGACTCACTCAAACGACTGTCAACTAAAAACTGCGCGTCCAAAATGACTGAAACTTCTGTAAGTAACTGCCAAAAGATGCACAACCAGCTTTTACTAGCTTTTATTGACGAGTGCCGCTATCTTTACGTTGCGGTCGGAAACTTTTCAGACAACCGTCGTATATGACAGACATAATAGCCAGAAAAAACATCTGCATCTATCTTCATGATACCAAGACCATATTGGTCTATCAGCTGCTGCCTAAAAAATAACTAAAAGAACAAACAAGACAAAATGTTCATGCCGTGTATAAGAACTAAGCAACACCCAGATCTAACTAGAATTTAGATTCGTATAGCCACACGCTTCCTCACTAGACATTGTCAACAAATAACAACACCCTATGACTATAGGAACGTGCAGGGAGAACGAAGAACACAATTTGTGTTTCTCTGACTGCAATTAGAATACGTTATCGTCAATTAAGTAAATCCTACATGGAGGCAGAAAATATACATATCTCCTAGCTCAGCCAAAAAATTACTTGGGTGAATTACTAATTCAAGTATCACGAGCGAACTATAATTGAAGAAAACAGGCTCAACAGGCTCATCTGTGGATGCAGTGATACAGTGATATGCGTCGTACTCCCCCATATATGCTTATTCTTAATTGTCAAGTCCATTCCTTTCCTTCTAGAGGGGCATTTGGAGTATTTCTAAGACTGTTAAGAGGATAAAGCCATGACTATCCAATCGGACATAATCTCTTTCCCCTTGAGAGCGGGCCAAGCCAATATAATCTTTCCAATCTGCACATTAACCGAGGCTACGACCATTGAAAAGTTTTCATCTGGGGATCTAGATGACGACATTATTGAACTGCCTCTACTAGTCTTCATGAAACTAAGATTAACATCGACAAGGCCAGGCTCACGAAATTTCCGTCAAAAAACGGCAGAAACGTCGCCCTTATCTAGGAGTCGCAGCTTGTCAGAAGCAGATTCGTCAGAGAACTCATTCCTGCGGTGAGGCAGCAAGCTATTATCTTCTACATGAAACATCAAAAATTAAGGTATACCAAGAGCTTGCATTTTCACCGAATCAAAACTTTATACCTTTTCTTCTCTCAATATAGCATAAACGACTTCTCTGTAACACAGATTATTACAAAGGAAGGCAAAGATTATGGTTCGCATCTGTCTATCTGCTTTATGATAAGCTTTTATCACGCAAAATAGTGACACCTACAAGACTCCATTGACTGCATTCCCAACCACGATACACTCAGTAGTTTCCTCTATCATTAACACAAAAAAATCGCTTATGTCTAATTTTGTTTGTGAGTTACTGATCTCTAAGAAGCGAGCTGCAAAAGTGGGAACAACTTAAGCGGCCCCAAACTAGAACTTAAAACTTTCTAGTTCAGAACGTTAAATGAAAACCTACAAAGTTTATGAATGAGAAGAAGGAAACTCTTCACCCGGAATCATGTTGGAGTGATTATGCTCTGGTCTTGGCCTTGGCAAGGAAAACCTACTCAGAGCACGTCATCCAGACCAGTTTCTTTTATGAATCTGAGAATGAGCAGAGGATCCGTGGTTGGCAAATCCTTTTCTTGAATTTGGTGTTTTAAACCTTTTTTGGGTCAGTGCCCCGCAAGATTCCAGTATGTGTTCTGGAGTTTCTGTTGAATCATTGCAGAAGCTGCAAAGACCTTCATCTGATATCCCTATCTTCCTTAGGTGTTCCCTGAGTTTGCAATGCCCCGTTAGGAAACCAGTTAGGATGCGTAGGTTATTTTTGCTTAGACTGATACAGACTTTAAATCTTTTGAGATTGTAATCTTCTAAGAGTTTTTTGGCTTTTCTCAGACCTTGGAGATCCCGAAAGGTTCTAGCCCTTATCTCTTTTTCCGATTTCCTGAATTTTTCGCGTAGGGTGTGTTCCCCTATCCCGCAAAATGGTTCAGGTCCTATGAAGGGTTCTACTGCCCCTTTTCTCGCTAGAGAGTCCGCAACTCGTTACCAGTGATGCCCACATGGCCAGGTATCGAACAGACAGATACTCTGTTTTTCTTGGCCGATTTGTTGAGACTTTGTAGGCATTCCCATACAAGTTTGAATTTAATGACAAAGGAGTCCAGTGCTTTGATGGCTGCTTGACTATCTGACATTATTGCTATGTTACAGTTTCTGTATTTCTTTTCGAGATTGATTCGAACGCATCTTGCCCATGGATTCATGGTGTTTCGTTCTTGGCCCAAACACTACTGCACCAGTTCCTTCGTCAGTTCTCGAGCCGTCTGTATACCACTTTATCGTGTGGTTGCTCAGTCCATAGATAGTGGATTCATCGCTCCATTCTTTCTTGTTACTGAGCTTCGTTAAGAAATTCTTTTCAAAATTGTATTTCTTAATGCTAGCATCTCTTGGAATAGCCAAGAGTGGAAGTTTTCCGAGTAGTGCATCATATTTTTTCGAACTAATGCATTTCCCCTTTCCAGTTCCTTCTTTTGCTATTCTTAGAATGGTTTTATTCGCCCCCTCTGAGACAATGAGGTGCAGGGGAGTTAATTCCAATAGCAACTACATTGCAGCAGTTGGGCATGTACGCATTGCGCCGGTGATGCATAGGCACTCCAGTCCTTGCACCTTGTTGAGAGATGCTCTCGTTGTGACAAGACTGGTTCGTTTTGCCCATACTACTGCACCATATGTGACATCGGTCTCACAATCGTTATGTGCATCCAACGCAGAATATTAGAACTACAATCCAACGACTTTCTCCCTAGGCTCTTAAATATCATAAGAGCACGGGCTGCTTTTCTAGCAGTTTCCTCGGTTTCCTCAGGAAGGAAACCCCAACTTAGTTTCTGCAAAGTATCACCAAGTGAATCCAAGTTGGAATATCCAGAATACTAGAGCAATGTCTTGTGGTCAATCTGGTTAATGGTTTTTCGATTGGGAAACTATCAGGTGCATTTGTAAATTTCGAGGTCTAGGAAACATATGCTCAATTTGATGGCATTCCGCCTCGCCTTAATCTGACCGCATTTTCAACAGGGTGGTACATATATCTATATGGGACTGTGCCGCCAAAAATGCTTTCTCACCAAGGGCGACCTAAACGCCCCGTAAATTCATAAAACTGTCCCCTTTTCTAAGAACAAGACAGACCTCACATAGACCTCTGTGATATAAAGAAATTTTTAAGAAAAATATTTTTAATGTTTGGAGAAGTTTCAGGTTTAAACGAAAAGAATCTCCGATGAATTTACAAGCTATTCTTTACGTGCGGTTAAGTATTGACGTAAAATGAGTGCTTATACCCAAAGGAATTTGAATTTGACTTTCGTCAAATCACCACCTCTTCCAACACACAACCACTTGTCGTGAATTCCACAAAGCTTAACGCTTATTCGTAAAAATACGAGTACCATCGTAATAATACGAAATAACGATAGGCTCGCAGGCTCAAAGAAACGACCATCAGTACCACTCAAAATCCTCACGCCACCCCTCCCACCTCATAACCCTTTATCTACTCTCGTTTACATTGTTGGCAATGAACTTTTATGGAGCAAGGGTTGCTTTTGTAGGTCTCATAATTATTTTATTGTTCGCTGCAAATGCGCCATGAAATTTACTTTATTGACATCGCAACCCCATTGCCTTCTGCCTTTTTCCAACCCCTGGCCTGACTGACTTATAGGTACGATTATTCGTAACTCTGCAGAAAAAACATCCGCGCAAAGGTTAAAGAAAGTTCAGGGGCTTTAACAAGCAAGTCCTGCGATTCACAGGCACTGATACCATGATTAATTGAGAGCAAAACTTCGATAAGCTCTCACAACAAGATACGAGTACGAGTACGAATACGAATACGAATACTATTTGACTTCCTTTTTGTACATTACGCTCATTATATTCATCTTCATTATCTGTATCTGTATCTTTATCCGCTCCCCACGCGTATTTTATATGTGTAGAAGAGTGTGGAAAAAGGAACTTTTGAAGTCGAGTTGCACAATCAAGAAGAGCATTAATTATGTACATCACCTTTGATTAGGAGCTCACACAATTCATTGGCACCGTATTCGTATTCGTATTCGTACTTGTGAACGAACACAATCTACAGAGTGCGCCCTCACACTTGGCCAAGATAAATTGTTCCACACACAAATGTTTTGCTCCGTAAAAGATAAGTAAAGTAGACACGAGTGCTCTGAGACTGAGATACATTTGTTGAGGCCCCCTCGATCGAAGTGATTAGATAATTTCATTACATGCGGATCTAAAAGTGGAGAAGTGGTCTGGAGTCTTTGGCCCGGATGAGTGTTTTCGATTTTCTGGGAAATCTTTGGCCCCCCGAATTAATGAAATAAATTAATAAAAAGATTGCACGTCGGCGATTGGATGAGATTTTATCACAGTTACACGTAACTAACGTAACTACGTAACTCTGGCCGGCAGCTATCTGATGGATGTTTGCAAAAACAAAACAAAGAAGTCAAAAAAAAAAAAGGACGAATCGGAATCGGAAACTGAGACCATAGAGTGTAGGCAAAATTCAATTCCTCTTATTTATAGCGGCTGTCAGAAGTGCACACGAAGTACAGTTTTCGAATGGGAAGCATTGGACATTACTTATTTAGGGGAGAGCTCCAAAAACCAATACTGCCATCGGTATCGCCACCAGCACTACCCCCCAACACCCATCTCTATGACATGACACATGATGCTGGCTGGTCACTGTGCAGTGAACATTGAACGTTCAACGTTGAACACTTCGAATGGTAAAAATTGAAGAGTGTGTTTGGCAGTGGCACGTATCCGATGGGACGTGCAGCCGTCAAGCAGAAATTCACCCTGACCCCATGGATTCTTTATAGCACTTCACATATTTCGCTGCGAATATTTATATTTATGTCCGGCATTTGTAGCCCTAAAAAATCAGTTATCCTCGCTCATTCAATTTATTATCCTGAAAGATATCATCAAAATAAATAAATCGTCCCGCACTAGACAAATCTCTACCCCAATCAAACGAATATGAGAGCGTTCGTAGTCGTATGAGCTGCAGTACATTTGGCTTTGGCTTTGCTCTTGCTTTTGGATGCATGGCCAGTGGAATTACCCTCGGAATTCTATCATTCTATCTCAACCCCCTATGAGACTGCCCTAGCAGTGGTCTTGTGTCGTATACAATCAGGATGTGTCGCTATGAAAGCATCTCCGGTTATCGATATCCAAATGGGATATTCAAATCGGCGTTTGTTTTGTTTTGTGGACTTGGTAGCTATCAGCTTTAAGGATCCTATGCTTGGCTATGGGACCTTCTATGAACCTCTCAAGCAATTCCAGTGAAACTGTTTCAAAATATTTTCTCTTAGATTGGATTTTGTTTTTTTTTTCTTTGTCACCAAACTAACATACATCCAACTTATATGTACTCGTATGTGAAATGTGGGCCTTATAACTCTCTAGTATATAGAACTATGGGGTGGATGTGAAGAAGGTCATGTGAGCTTTGTTTATGGCGTGTAGTTTGATTAATGCAAATTTTCTTGAAATCCGACAAATGATTTCATGGACACGCAAAAAATCAAGTCTCGAAGAGTAAAGAGAATTAGTGTTCTCGGCTTTGGAGTTATATTTTCCAATTCCCCTTGTCACGAATGCCTGGCATGGCAGGGGTTTTTGTTTTTTTATAGTGCGCGACTTGCGAAATTGGGTTTGTTTTCGCAGCTGCGGGGTAGCATTAGAGACACACGATAACTAACTGTATGTGGACGTATTAAGTGGTTAGTGTTGGAGTTTAGATGAAAAATGACAAACAGGGGACATTTGAGCGGTTGTTTTGTAATATGTTCATGGAACGGCAAGGATTTGAAATAAGAAAATCGTAAAATTGTTTGTCATTTTTAGTAGAACATTGGACAGCTGAAATGTTCTTCTTATTTAAAAATTAATTTATCATCAGTGAGTCAATGTACTACTTTGAAGATAAAACCAGGCAACACACTTACTTAACGGGCTCCCGACCCGTGTAGAGTCTTTGCCTGAGACACTGCAGCCTTCCATCCTCTACGATCTCGGGTACGCTGCTTCCAGTTATCCAAACCAACCGCTCTGGCATGTGCGATGGATTGGTCTTTGAAACGGAGGTTCGGTCTTCCTTGTCTTCTCCAACCTGGGGGCTGGGATTCGAAGATCCTCTTAGCTGGAGCACTATTGTGCATTCGCTCGATGTGGCCGAGCCAATGTAGTCGACGTGTTTTGGCTTTTTGGGCTACATCCACATCTTGGTATAGCTCATGGAGATCGCGGTTATATCTTCTCCTCAATTCGCCCTCCTCGCACACAGGACCAAAAATCCGCCGAAGTATTTTTCTTTCGAAGGAACTCAGTATCAGCTCTCCTTTCTTGCTTATCGTCCAGCACTCGGCGTCATAAAACAAAAGTGGCAGGATAAATGTTTTGTACAGCACACATTTCGTCCTTCGAGTTAAGAGTTTTGAACCCAATTGTTTGGCCAAGCCGAAGTAGCAACGGTTTCCTAGGGTAATTCTTTGCCGGATCTCCACTAGGGTGTCATTCGTGGAGTTCATGTTTACTCCGAGGTAGGTGAACTACTTCGAAATTTTTGCTATCAATAGTGATGTTTTGTCCTAGGCGGTGTAAAGTTGCTTGATTGTTTGTTGATAGCATGTACTTAGTCTTTTCCTCATTTACTTCAAGGCCAATGGATTCGCCTGTTCTTCAATCGCCGTGAACGCTTCTATCACGGTACGCTGAGAGCGACCGATGATGTCAATATCATCCGCATACCCCAGCAGCTGAACGGACCTGTTGAAGATGGTGCCTTGCCTTCCGTGTTGACACCTGCCCTGCGCACTATCTGCTCCAGTACAAGATTGAAGAAGTCGCATGATAGCGCATCTCCCTGCCGAAATCCGCTAAATGTTTGAAATTTAAAAACTTCCAAGCCACACGTTGCACCGCGTGTTTTTCAGCGTCACGCGACACAGCTGAATCAGTTTTGCCGGGATTCCGAATTCGGCTATCGCCATATAGAGCTCCTGACGATGTATGCTATCATACGCGGCTTTGAAGTCGATGAATAGGTGGTGCGTTTCGACTTGAATTTGGTTGGTCTTTTCCAGGATTTGCATCAGTGTGAAAATTTGGTCTACAGTCGATCTGCCGGGCCGGAAGCCACACTGGTACGTGCCGATTAGTGTGTTGCAGAAGGGCTTAAGACGTTCACACAGTAAGTTGGATAGAATCTTATATGCGACATTAAGCAGGGATATGCCACGATAGTTCTTGCAAGACATAGGATCGCCGTTTTTGTAGATGGGGCATATGGAGCTGATAATCCGGTCATCGGGCATGTTTTCTTTCACCCATACTTGGTTGATGATTCTGTGCATGCACCCTACCAAAACATAACCACCGTATTTAAAAAGCTCCGCTGGTAAACCATCAGAGCCTGAGGCCTTGTTGTTCTTAAGCCTTTTTATAGCTAAGCCAACTTCCTCTATACTAGGTGGTGGAACTGATTCTTCATTGTCTGGACGTGGGTTCTCTTCTTGCCCTATCACTCTCTCTATATGATGACCACTAAGCAGCTGCAGTAAATGCTGCTTAAACACATCTATTATTCCCTGCGCTTCAGTGACTAGATTTCCTTCGCTGTCTCGAAGAGCCTGCGTACCGGTTTTGTAGCCAGTAGCCAATTGCTTGGTTTTTTTATAAAACCTCCGGACGTTATAACGATCGCACGGCTCTTCGATGTCCTTGTTATGGCTGGTACCCTACAGTTGTTTCCGTTACCTCCTTGATGATGTCGCGATACTGGCATCACTGATTGTTGGCGTTTGTAAAACTAGGCACACTTTCTTCAAATCAGTATGTTGAAAATGTTATCTTGCTGCACAATGTAGCGAGAGGATCAGGAAGAAGAGCAACATCTGCCAAATCATTTGTTTGAAAATTCTATCTACAATTTCTCAATATCTTTTAATTCACTTTAAGGATGTGCAAACGGCATGAATCCCTCAGAGCTCCATGTGTGGAAATGAGCCTTTAAGTTTGGTGAATTCTTTGTCAAGGAATTTTGCGTCAAGCCTTTTTGATTGCCTCTCTTAAAGTCCTTTGAGAAATCCTCTTATACCGGAATCAACAGCAGAAAATCATTGGCGACACTATTATAAAGCTATTTGAAAAGTCGCATCGGATGTGTATTGAGTAAAACAAGAGGGATACAAGACGGCGGTGTCAGGAAGGATGATGGAAGAACTCTGCGACGATGGGCTATACAGAAAAACAGCGGTGAAGCCTCCGTTCGAGGCCATAGGGAGACAACTTTATATATGTATATAATCAGAATCATATAAAGATAAGGATATGAATGTAGGAGAAGTAGCATTTATAGATATTCCAGTATTCCCTTACTGAGCCCAGAAGGTCAACGTTTATTTCGATTTCAGCCAGGCTGTCAGCTTTCCCACTTTCTCGATATCAATGAAAGTCATCACTAGCTTTTAGCTTAAGTTTTTGAATGGGTTCCAACATACACATATACAAATAAGTACAATATGTTACCTACTATTAGCACCTGAAAGCTGTTAAGAAATTCGTATATCAATCGGAACAATGGTGTCAGAATAGAACAACATATAAAGGACAAAGTTCAGTGCCTGACCAGGGCCTCTTCAAAATGCAAATCTGCAGCGACTACTTTAAAAAAGACTACAAAATCTTAGAAAACATCACTTACGTCCAAATCTTCCACGAATCTAATATTCGCCATAGGACTATGATATGTTAAATTTTATCCTGCACGACAATTGTTTGGTGGGAGACTTTTCATTTATTTTTTCACTACTGTTTTCGCCAGTCCTAGTCTGACTGTTTCTTTCTTAGCAAAGCCAATCAGCTTGCTAGATATTTTGCGTACGGCTCAACGCTTCCAGATTGTGGTTTAACTCAGTCTACAATTAAAGTGCGCCGAAAGTTTAATGAGACGAATCAATATATACGCGCAGATCTTAACATTCACAAATTGGCTAGCCCAGAAGGTAAATCCCCCCTTCTTTTGAAGAAGTGTTTTGCCAACTATTACTGTACGGTTTTGGTAGCAAAAATCCATTGCTAATTTGATGGCACGTATCACCGAAAGGTGGAACCAAAGCGCCTATCAATCTGACAAAAGCAGGATGCTTACACTTGATGGTTCTAAGGCTTTTGACAGAGTTTGGCATAAGGCTCTTTTATCGAAAATGCGTGCATTTGGGACCGAAGATTATCTTCTTAAATTGATTAGAAATTACCTTTTTGATTGATAAATTCAAGTTGTCTTGGATGGTTTCACGTCTGATATCCACAAAATAAATCCGTTCTGTCTTCGACACTCTTTTCTGCTACTTCTTATCTAATATCTCCCTTTGCTGATGATAGAACTCTATCTGTTTTTCATATTCGTTCCCGGACATACATTCCTGCTCTTTGGTTGTAGAAATGGAAATGCGGCGTGTGTTGTTAAGTTCATTAAATTGAATGCTTCCAAAACTCAATGCTGTCTATTGTCGCTAAAGCGAAATTCGAACAATTATCTACTCGTATTATCCATAAATGGCACTTCCATCGTTGAAACCAAAAAAACTTTCCATTCTCGGCATGTGTGTCAATGACAACTTACTTTGGAATGACCACATTATCGAAGTAGCCAAAAAGTCTTCTATGCACTTGCTAAATAGTATTCAAAGTTGGCGACAAAACATTTACCACCAGTGCTCCACCGAAATTGCAAGTACATTCCACCCTTTCAAACAACCAGTCTTAGCACCCGTCTAAATGTCAATGCTCATCAGTCCACCCTCTAACACACTTGCGGGCGTACTCTGAAACATGGTGCTTCATTCATTAGCCGAACAACTAGCTTTAGGGATGCCCTATCGAGCTCTTCATTTCCTATTGATTATAACTCTCAAACATTCAAAACCAACGCACGTCGGTACCTCTGTTTCCTTCCTCCCATATTTTCTATTTTACATTGTGCTAACAATCCTTTGAGCGCGCGCTTATTATAAAAAAAAGAAATTTACTTCAGCAAGTCTGGTTTTACTCTAGGCACACTGATGAAATAGAAAGGAAACATTGGGTGTCGATTGCCTTTCCACTCTGAGGCTATGGACTATGGAGTCTTTCACAATGATAGCAAAATTCCAGTCGCTTTTAGAGTATGAAGTTCCCTTTCCTTTACTTCGCACTAGATTTGGCTATATAATCTAAGCTATGGAATGTGACCATGTCTTCGCGAATAGCTAAAACCTCAGGGATAAAACCCGAGTTTGTGGAAAGCTCTTATTCAGTAAGTTCGTAGTATATGCATCTTTCCCTCAAAATTCTGGCTGTGTTGCATTTTCAGTTCGAAGTAACGATGGTTTCAACGATTATATGGCCTAGCTTCTTGACACTCATTTGTGTTGCTCATGTTGTCATTTTTGTCACATCTGAGCGTGGCCTACGTTTATCGTCGTGTTGACGATTCGAAAAATTGTTGGTGATGTCAGGGATCGAACCACGGACACACTGCGTGATAGTCTAATAAGGAAACCATCGGGCCAACGCCACCACCTATTATACCAATTAGAGAGGAGAATTTGCGTTCGCATCTGGGCAGCTCATCGGTTTTATGATTTTCCTTGATGTAGCCAGCAAACTTTCTACAACTGTTGGTAAACCTTGCCTATGTCGAGGTCGTCGCGATAAATATGTAAGGTGTTAGTTATCGAGAGTTCCTTCGGTTTTTTACACCCGGATATATCCGAAATTAGTATTTGGTCGCTATCTTATTCTCACGACCATTTTTCTCCGAACACCGTAGAAATTATTGTGCTAGAGTTTGTTCACAGGATGGTGACGAAAAGGTACCCAGATTTAATATTCTACAATTCTTCAACTTAACTACCCAAGCAAGGTTATTTGAAAGTCAATTATTTGTGATAACTAAGGTGGTCATCTAAACATACGTTTAGCAGCTATCGATGCCTGCGATAAATCCTTCGCACATTCCGGCAGCAAGTGCAGACAAAAAGTCTGCAAATAACTCTGTGTAGAACGAGATATGTGACCGCAAACAGACAGTCAGGACCAATGACTCAAAAATCTTACAGCGATGTACAAGGTTAAGTTTCTAGTAACTGTTGTATTACCTGACAAAGAAAGTCCACTGGTTGCCAGTGCTACTGCCTTAATGTTACCTCAGAGTGGACCAGCAGGCTCAGTGCCTTCCTGAATACATATAAATTTTTCCAGAAAACAACAGACTTCTTCACACTCCGATTACTCGAACTCATCAACCTAATCAGACGGCATACCTACTAAAATAAACTACGATGTCGACAACGACCCAACAGATTTCCGCATGCCACTAGTATGTTCTTGGCTCTTATTTTTAATATTACCCTACACATACATATGTATGTAATTATAATGTAAAAGCAAGATGTCGTTGACATCTAAGCAGGTATTAGAGGTATTGGCTCGGTCAATACTCCTTGAAAATTGTGAAAGGATGAAGAAATAAGTAAGTCTCGCTTGACGATCAGTTGAAGATAGCTCTGATTCAAGTTCCGGAGCAAAACCACGTCTCTGGAAACGAATAAACTAACGAACTGGGCGGCAAGGCTCAGGGCCTTACAGCCCGTTTGTAAGGGAGGTAAATATTATTTTAGATGTTAATCAATAAGCAACGCAACCTTAGATGGACAAGTCGAAACCTTTATATGATATGAATTTTAAGATAATGAAATGCCATACCAGTGGCCACTTGTTCTTAGAGAGAGTGGAATAGATCTTGGCCTTTACTGAAGCAGCTTTTTGGTGATTCTGTTACCCTAATTGACGAAATCATGGCTTAAACACGGTGACGTATGGAATGATATAATTTGATAGTTTAGGAGAAGATAAACCATTTTTCGTTCTAATTACCTGAATGACAACCACATAATTGAAAAAGCGACAAAATCCCAACCTCAAAGGACTCCAAATTTGACTTCTGTTAGGTTGCTACTAATCACGTTCCTATCCACCAATCAATTGCTACCACAGATCATCGCATTCTCTGACCAACGAAAACATCTCAAATTTGATCAAAACGTGGGAAGAAAATAACTTCTTCGCAACTGAAGCATCTTTCGACATACTCTCCAGACCACAAGTCGTAAGTTTGGTACCCTCAAATCCTGTCACTAAGCAAGGGAAACGGCAAGAACCAGCATCAGTAGCCCTATTCATACTCTGCCAACAAAAGTCGACAAACGAAACCAAAAAAACAAAAACTTTCCTCTGAATCTGAAGGGGCTACGATATATGATTGGAGCTCGTAGTTTGTATAGAAAGCGTTTGTGGGCCCAAGTTGACGTATTGATTGATGGGTCCCAGAAAATATAGACAGACAGACAGACAGCTGAAATTCTGATATTTCATTGTGTTGCATTTGCTTGGTCGTCGTTGATTCGCGCGTTGTCGTTGTCGTCGTTGTCGTCATCGTCATCATCGTTGTCGTAGTATGTAGTCTCCCCCAACCCCATTGGGACTTGGATTGCCACTGGGACAACTGGCACAAGAAAACGAGTCCTTTCGATTTGTTGTTATTGCTGGTGGAATGGAAAATTGAAATTCTGTTGATGGACTTGGTTTTACGGCGAAGACCCCATCGACGACGACAATGACAACGTCGATCTTCGCGATGACGATGACCACGTCAACCTTCGATTTTTTTTTGTACCTGTTCCCCTGCTGGTCCAATGGACAAGGTGAAATTTGTGAAGGATTTCACTTGGTTGGTATTTTTTTTTTTTGTTTTTTTTTGCGTTTTTTGATAGGACGTCGGGCTGGATGGATGCATTACTGGGTAGCGGAACCTGCCAATTTTGTCCATTGTGGTCCTCTAAACCTGAAGCTTTATTTCTTTTCTTATACCTAAATGGCCAGACCTTTCCCTACACCAAGGTGATCGAAACGGAGAATAGTTTTTGGGTTTTAGATTTTTAATGATTCACATTGGTTCCAACAATCTACAACCACACAGATACTCGCCGTGCATCTGTGAAAATTTTATCTGCATCTCCTGTTCGTACTTCTGCTGCAGCATTGATTGGGGAAGGGGGACTAAATAGGAATGGAATTTTAAAAATGACAGCCGAACGATTTATGGCGGATGCGCGATACCTTGACATGTTGTTGGACGAGCAAAAAATCAAAACTCAATTTTTAAATCGAACGGGATTCGTTGAACTTCACCACCAACGCCACGCCACATACTGTCATAATAGAAGGGATGAATCCTGGTCACCACCGCTTTTATTAAAATCTCATTTGTTGCGGAAAAGTGTAAGCATATTCGTTGCGCTTCCTCCCCAAGGACTGGTTTCATTAATTTGTTTTTATCTCATCCTGAATCTGGTTTCATCTGATGACCAGATGGTTGAATGTGAATCTTTTGTCGGGTTATGATTTTGCGCACACATATCGACTAACAAAGTACCTTCAAGGTTGTACGTAAATATATATATAAATATGTACGACTACATGCAATTCAGAATGCAATTGTCTCCCTGTCAATTGCAATCAAGGATCGACTGGAGTCGGCTGGAATTGACCAGAGCTGGTTGAAGTTGACTAAAGTTGGCTCTCAGTAGACGCTCACTCTTTTGGAATTCCGGGGAAATGCAAATGAATAGGATGATACACTTGAGAAGCTTTTACTTGGGGTTGGCCTGGGTATGTTTGTGTCCTTATAATGGCAAAAGACCTCATGGTACACCACAAGGACTCCCAATTGAACTAACTAACCGTCGAGTGTCAACTCATCAAAGAGCAAGTGCCTGAGTAGATTGAGATGAGACAGAGGATATCATTCACTGTACCTGCTGATGATGATGATGACGATGTCAATGATGACGATGAGGATTGCCAAAAGGATATCGCCACCAATCAACAAAATACACAACTAACTACATCCCCCTCGTCTATTTCTAATATTGAATATCCTGAGTGTAGAGAATTTTTGGATGGAATCGTGTTTTGATGTTGGCCTGAGACTACTCCGGATTAGATTGCGTAGATTGATTGAACAGATACTACATACAGATAGTGAGGTGTGAGTAGGGCTTCGAAGTTATGTATCTTTTGATCAGGCTTAATGTTGTAGTGGGTAAAATGTAGTAGGTACTTGCTGAGTAGTGGCCGGAAGGTGCAAAGTGTAACTTAGTCGTGTGATAACATAATCTTCATTTGAATTTGCACACATACTCGTACATACGGATACATCACAGGGTTGTCGCAGGAGCAAAGTTGATTCGGGGAAACCATTCAAGCGGATAGGCTTTTGCAAAAGGCTATGATGGTGGAAAATGGTTTTGATTCCAAATTAAAGTTCGCTGGGAAAGCGTAGAATGCGACTTTACTTTGCAGCTTAGTTTAAGTTTACAATTTTTGCAAACCATTAGAAACTACACATCATCCAATCCAATCCAGACAGCTAGCAACAGTCGCCGAAAAATGGGAATATTTAGGCATATTCATCAGTCAATATTGCCCATAAGATTAAAATCGCTATTAAGTCCCCCGCTAATGTAAACAGAAATCCTAATTGAAATTGCAGGCAATCTTAACGCTGGTTCGTGTCCATAAATCTCTTCTCTGAGCATTGCCTAGCAAGTTCATAGGCGATATCATTTCCCATTATCACATTTTGACAAGGGGGCCAAAACGATATTAAGTAAATACGGCCTTTCCACTCCATTCAGGGAAGACTGAGGCATTTTTGAACTATATTGGACGTGTTGGGCCAGTTCAGAAGTTCTAAGGGACACAAATCTCCCGCTTTGAAGACGAAGGCAGATTAAAGTATTCCCAGCGAGAGTCGTCTCTCAAAAACTCACCAGCGCATCTTAGATCCGTTTTGGAGTCATCCGTGGAGACCCGATTTCATTCACAATGAAAGTCGATTTCGTACTTTTGCAACAACTGCATTGCTAGTGCCGTTGCATTGGATCAGACCAACAGAGCGAAAAGAAGACTTTAAAAGTCAAGAGAGGACTTAAAAGTGCATTTGGAGTAGAGCCATGCGTGCATGACTGTATCCATCCGAAAGAGACTATTCTCTTGAGCCTCGTAAAAGCAGCAGTCATTTTTTTTTTAACGTTTTTCAGGATGCTACCCAATAACTTAGCTTATTTGGATAGTAAAATTGTGTTACCTTTAAGCATTAGACGAGTCGGGCCAGTGAGATTCCTCCTTCTTTTAAAGAGAACTTTACCTTTTTATAATTCAACACACAGTAGAGCTATATATATCCTCTGTACATACCTCAGCATTGCTTTAATCCACAAAATTAGTCATTCGTATATGCCGTGGTGCCTGACCGAATTTAACATGCCGGCGAAAATTTCGTTTAAAAAGCCCCGTCAATGCCAGTGGGTAGTTCTTTTCGCCGAATGTGCATTTAGGTTAACCTACCACAATATAAAGCACAGTCTCGCGGTATTTTACGCGTTGAAAGTCATGTTACACTTAGAAAAAGTTAATCCTATTGCAAAACATATTTACGTTCATGAAGCTCGACCATTCTCTTCATACTCTTGAACATGATATACGAGTAAGTCAGACTGATAGGTTTGAACTCTTGGCAATAGCCCAGTCACGTACTCCGCTTACACATTCTACTCTACTCGTCAGTGATTCAGTATGTTTGCGCCGAACTAGTAGAGAAGATTCCTTTCAGAGTTGCGCCATCTTGTTTGGACTCCTGCAATACCCTTTCGCTGCTTCCAACTCATTCCTAAAGAGCTCGATTCCTCTTCGCTTGTTCTGCTATTCTGACTGACTGGGTAAGCTGCGTATTTTTGCAATAAAGTTCTATTTGCACCGTAGTGTGTGTCCGAAACACTCTCTCCTTCGTAAGGTAATATTTATAGGTTCTTGGCGCGTTTTAATATAAGGATGTTCGTTGGAAATATAGTTTGGTAAGAAGATTCTCAAGATGTTGCTTGAATTACTTATTTACGAAGATTTTCAGTTTGCGTCTGATGTTCACCTTCAGGCACTGCACCCGAAGGGCAGTTGAAGGGGAACACTCTAGGTTCTTATGCTGCTAACATTACTTTTCCAGATTGTGGATAGCTTTCCAAACGCAGCTTAAGCCTTCCCGATTCTGTTGCACACATCCAGTTCGGTGGCATAGTTAGCTGAAATCACATATTCTAGATATAGAAAGTTATTAACTTTCTCGACTTCCTGTCTTTTTTTTGTTGCGTTCCAGGATGTGATAATCTTCGTAAGATACTAATAGCCCGGGCTATCAGCATGCACGGTTCGCAAACCCCAAGTACTCGATTTAGGGGATGCGCCTACGTACTAACCCACACCTTGCACTCTTCGGCCACTCTTCGGCCACTCTCCCCGCGGAACTGCTGTTTGCTGGTTCGACATTGTGTACAGTGTTTACTGTTCTTTGTTGTATTAGAGATGCTGTCTGGGTTTGATTTTCATTAATGCTCTCTCTGACTCCTTCCAACTGTCGAAGTTCCTTCATTATTTTTGCCGCAGCCTGTTTCACCGCATCCCATATTAAACTTGATGTTAGCATATGGTTTACGATGTTTTCAGGAGTTGGTATCTCTCTAATTTTCTCGTCTAGTTCTCTGCACTCTGTTCTGAAGTGTGGGCACTGGAAAAATACATGCTGTGCATTTCTTCAGACCAAACATGTATAGATATGATTGAAAGCAGCCATGTCCAGTAAGGAGCTGATTTAAGTAAAAATCTACTTCTCCGTAGTTACGTTCTACCCATTTACGAATATCGGGTATAAGTCGGTAGGTCCTGTAGACTGTTTCCATCTCTCTTGCCACGCACTTGGGCAGCGCTGCTTTTCTCCCAGCTTGATATCTTTCACTGAAACTCCGGGTTCCCGAATTTTGGCAATGTAGGTCCTTGTAGCTGATTAGTCAATATATCTGCTGGTAGCATTCCCGCAATGACATACTCGTATATAGCATCATCTGACACTATCCGATATGCACAGCAAACTCTCAGAGCATATAGTCTGTTGACAGAATTAGTCTTTCTTGCGTATGACTTAATTTTCAATGCTTTCGCCCATAGTGGTGCCTCATACCACCCTTGACAGAAGTAGTCTCATTTGTTGTCTGGGTCCTCCTGTGTTTGTCATTATTCTGGATAAAGCAGCGCTCACCTTTGCAGCTTTGTCGCACGTTCTTTCAAGGTGTTCCTTGTAAGTGAATCTAGCATCGATCATCATACCTAGGTATCTGATAAGCGGTTTTTATGTTATATCGTGATCGCCCACCCTGATCGTGATTGTTTCTCTTTCCTCGCGACTGTTTACCAGAACTGCTTCCGTTTTATGTTCTGCAGCTCTAACCCAACTGTAGCCATCCACCGTCTAACTTTTCGAATATATTCATTGCCGATGTCTTCCATCGCTTCCAGTTGTTTCGCCGCCACAACGATTGCAATATCATCTGCAAAGCTTATGATTTTAGCCTCAATCGGGATTCCAAGTCTTAGAACCCTGTCGTACATAATGTTCCATAAGAGAGGTCCTAGTACCGATCCTTGTGGAACTCCGACAGTTATTTGGTATTGCCTTACTCCATCGTCGGTATCGTAGAGTAGGAACCGATTGTCGAAGTAACTTAGCATAATTTTTATTAAGAACCATGGCACAATCATTGACCTCAGCGAGTGTACTATAAGCCCCCAGTTTGCAGAGTTGGTCGTAGTAACCTTCCGAATAGCATCTACTGTAGAGCGAGCCTTTCTAAATCTATACTGCTGGTTTGAGAGACCTCCGGCTTCATCAATTGACGCCTCCAATCGGTTGCATATAATTCGCTCCAATATTTTACTCATCGTGTCTAGTAAGCATATGGGACGGTATGACGAGGGCTCATTTTGGGGTAATTCCCTTTGGGCAGCAGCACAAGACGTTGCTTTTTCCATTGGTCTGGAAAAACTGCTTCTGTTAAACACCTGTTATACATTTCCACGAATGCTTCTGTAATTATTTTGACGGCTAGCTTGAGGACCTTATTTGGTATGCCGTCCAATCCAGGCGATTGCAGCAACCTGCGGTGGTTCTATATGCTCTGTTGGTGCTGGTGGAAGTAATCCCGACACTATTTTTTGCATCAGCAAAGGCCACGAGAATTCCTGTCTGGCAATGTTAACTTGAATGAGGTTGTAAGAAGTGCTGAGGGCTTTTGTTTCGACTGTGTTCATTCTGAGTCCCACTTTTAGATTGTGGGCTATGTCCCTTATCCGATGTGATAGTAAACAAACATCGTAAGCGTAGTCAAAGTGTTTAAGGTAAGATGTGATAGTCATAGTAATAGTCCAAGTTTCCTTCTGTCAGTGCTGCACGGAGTATATCGTTGATGACCTCTAAAATAGTAGTGGTGACAGTATGCAATCTTGCTTTACTCACTTGCAGCTTTTGCGATGAGATCTAGTTGTGAGCCGGGTCTGATCTCGTTAAATTTGGGTGAATTTCAAGCATGGAACCTGTCATATTGAGTTGTTGGCAGGCAATCTGTAAGTATCATGATCAGTTCTGTCATAAGCTTGTTCGTTGGAAATATGATTTATTTAGAATACGCGATGTTTGCTTTTCATGCAGCGACTAAAATGTTTCAATGACATTGACTTTAGGTTTGAATGGAATAGTCTCCGTTTTGGGTTTCAGTTTTTTCTACTTTCAGTGACTTTCCGAGCGCCACTTATGTTTTCTTTGTGGAGCAGAGGGCCACCTTCGTCCTTATTTTACATCGCGTACTAACTTCACAAATCTCACTGTAATATGATGCATCACACATACTCGTAGTAGTTTAACAATTTACTTTCTTTCGCTTCACCCTCTATTGAATAGAAATTCGAGGTTTTAATATAGTGGCTCAGGTACTTCCTATCAAGACTTCATATTTCCGACCCCTTATATACCCCGGACAATTGGCATTGTTGTAGAACTTTTAAAAATCACTTAAAACTCTGCTTTTAAACGCACCCCGTGCTCACCATTAAAAGAATGACAGATTGCGGCTACACCCGCCCCCTTTTTCTATATATTTCACCGCATATTTTCCTGCTGCATTTTACTGTTACTGAAAAATTCAACTTGACATGTGTATCTTTTCATTAACTTCCTCCCATCCCCGCCCACCACAAAATTGTTCATCACAAATGCGACTAAATGTTTACATGTAGCCAACACGTCGCAGACTAAAATTTAAAAAAAAAAAAAAAAAAAAAAAACCGCCCTCACCTCATCACACGAGGTGGTGGTGATTGCTTTTTCTGGTTAACCGTCGTTCTGCGTCATTACGGAGCCGTATTCAGAAATTGGAAACTACATAAGTCCCTGGCTTCCAGTTTTACAGTGCCGCACGCAGTCAATCAAGACAGCATTCAAATCACCCTCGCCGAGTCGTCCTGTCAACAACGCGTCTATCATTTGATTGCCACAATTTCTATTTGAATACTTTAAATTGGATTATCCTGTAAAAAAGAGAAAGGAGCAAGAGTGAGGCACAAAAAAAAGTTATCCTTCTTGAGGGTGGCATGGAATACGAGGTATTTGTATATAGAGCTACTACAACAAACCGACAACTCAACAAGCCTCTAACCGCAAAGATGTCCTCGCTTTGTTTGCCTAATTGAATTTGCACTGCAACAGTGACATAAGGATATGCTCGTACACTATAGATACATAAATACTATGTAAAGCAACCATCACCGGAACATCAGCTGATGCTGAAGATCAGGATGTGCTCAGGCATAAAATTTCATAATTTCGAGAAGGAGCAAACCAGGCCGCTTGGAATCTGGGATAATTAGATGCTCGTTTGAGCGAATAGAGTACTCGTAGTTCTTATGCGCGTTCACCTACGAAGTGGATGCTGCCTCAAGGAGTTCAACAACGCGCAACGACATCATGCGATTTCCATGCTCGTTCTACTCGTACATACGTATAGTATGCTGCGCTGGCTGTTGCAAAGGACGATGATAACAACAACAATGACGACGTAATGATAGAAGCTGGAGTCCTTCAGCGAAGGTGCTTGCCACCGTGTGTGTTTAATTGTCAATAATATTGGATCTGGAACTGCAACCACCCTACGCCGCTTGAGTGTTTTAAAGTGTTCACGCGTTGAGTACGCCTTCCGCGTATTGAGTGGGTTCCGTGGCATAGAATAAAGTCCATGGTATGGTGTATTTGTGGCCCCATTTGAGGTGAAGAATTCTATCCCCTACCTTCATCATCGCCAACTTTGGCGTCGCCGTTGTTGTCGTTGGTGTAGTCGAACATATGTGGGAGGACATTAATAGCTGCTTCGTGTACACTTTAACATAGCAGTTGTGTAGCAGCAAAATCGGGTGAAACGGATATAACGGTCGGAACGGTTGGTACGGGCGGGACGGGTGAAACGGGTGAAACGGCCCGTCAAAGTGTTAGCTAAGCCACACACATGCGGTTAATTACGTGGCATAATAACAAAAAATCGATAAAACCAAGGTGACTCCCTGATTTATTGCATTTTTTAGTAAAATATAAAGCAGTCGCTCGATAGAGAGAGAGAGGATGGTTTAGGGGTTAAGTAAACTAAGTGGTAAGACGTTGGATTGCCATGCATAAGTCTCTTGGCCTGTAGCAAGAGTTATTGTAGCTAGGCATTGGTAGAGTGGTTTCGATTTCATACAGGGGTGCATGGCTTTTCTCTTGACATGTTAGTATGTACTATGTACCTGACCGGTAGGAGGAGGAAAAATATAATTTTTAGTCATGCGACATAGAGGAATGTGTGGTAAACAGCGGAAGAAAAGTGCCATGTAATGACCTTCTTTAGTTTGAGAATAGTGGTTTGCATATCCGAAGTTGTAAATGGGTGATGTAAGTAGCATTTTGGTGGCAAAAGTGTCGCCTTACACATTTTCAGCTTCACTGGAACTGAAAAGATTTTCCGTTGTAGATGTGATTGAAACACAGTCGGACTTAGTCCAATAACTTGGCATTAGAGTGACTCGTATGTTTAACCTAGTAAGGTCATACATACGTATTTGTTTTAACCATTCAAATCATTAAAATGCTCTGTTAGCCACGGTAGCCAACTTGGTTGCCATTACACTAGAGGTTTTGAAGACACGCAACGTCGATTAGAAAACATTGCTTTTGCCACTGATGTTTTAGCTGAAACTTGGAATCGGGAATGGTTAAGCTTTCTAGAGTAAGGTGGCATTCAGAAAGGCCTGTCGTTGCACCTGGAGCCCTCGAATCAAACACCACAACTAAAGGTTTTACTTCGTAACAAAATCGTAATGTCTGTTTAAGGTTTACACAAACGAATTGCTCTAAGACCATACCAAAGCAAGGTATTTGTGATATTATCAGCGAAATATATAAGAGTGAAAGTTGTCGAGAGTGAAGGGAGACAAAGTCAAAAACAAGTCGTGGGTTAGCACATAGTGGCAGCTGAAGTGAGTGCCATCTTCCCAGAAATCCATTTTTGAAAAACAAATAAGCGCTTAAGAGCGATCTTTACCGAGGCCCAATTCGCCAACATATGTGTATGTAGCTTGTTTGCACTCACCCTTCAACAAGAGCAAGGATAATCTCAACTAATTTCTCGACCAGACATTCAGATATTAGCAATCCTCTAAATAAGAAATCAAGTTCATTGTTGGCAAGGTTACCTTCAAGTAAGAAAACTTAGCATGCACGACATCAGATCTGAAAGTATATTGCCTTCAATGTATATTCAATGTGTCTTAGGCTTCTTTCAACCATCACAATGGCAAGTTTCTCACAGGCTTCAGTACATAAAGCGAACAAGTTTGCTCTCCTGAGGGCATTTTAAAGCAAGATAGTTTATATCAGGCAGTTTCCTTCCTTTTGTAAGGAGACAACCTCCGTCTTTAGAGGATTGATTGAAAACTCATGTGCAGTGAAGATTCTCCTCAGAGTCGGGTGTTGCAGCGTGTTTCGTCATTGCAACTGATGACAAATACCAGCTCCAGCGTGCTGTACACACCTTCTATCAGTTAAGCTGCAAGAGAGGTTCTGTTCAAGTTATCTTGGAAGTGGGTCTCACGCGTAAGACAAAGTGTCTCTACCTTCTCTACCTTCGACACAACAACAGGTTCCATCCAAATTTCTGATTGCTTGGCCGTATGTTTCGTTTAGAATTAGGGCTGATCATTGGCTGATTTACGGACGGGTTCATCGTCCGGCCCAGAAGGCCTTTGAAATCCTTGCCGTTCTTCCTACAAATTTCCTTCGACTAGGCGATATAGCCTAACATTCACACAGAATGTGTGTTATGCCCGCAACCGCTTGCAGATCGCCGCTGATTCTACAAATGTCCGTACCTGTCTTTGCGTGTTTCAGTAGGAGACAGTGTCCTGTCAGGATTAATGTCTTAAGCTTATCCCTGTTCAGTTTTATTAGCTTTCTAGAACTCTTACCATCGAAAAGTGGTCATAGAGCCTTGGATACCCTATGTTCTTCACGATTCGACCACCTTATGTTGGCAGTCTTTATGGTCTTTTCCTCGATAGCGCCTCTTACCGTGCAGAAGGGTGGTTTGGTGTAGGCAACCTCACTATTGACGAGAAGCCCTCCTCTTCTTGCAAGCTCGTCAACTTGTTTATTTCCTTCTATACCGCAATGTCAGTCTCAGTCTGGTTCTGAATTCATAATGCTTTGAACATTGTGCGACAGCCCCTGACTGTATCAGAGCTGATGTCGGTTGATTCCATTGCCTTAAGAGCGGCCTGGCAGGCAATATAGATAGCGATATCTCTACCGGATACCGATCCCATATGCAAAGGCTCACCCGCCCTGAGGACAGCTAGAACATCTGATTGGAAGATACTACCAGTGTCCGTGAGCCTTATAAACACGCTTAATTCTGCCTCTTCCGAGAACATACCGGAACCTGTTCTTCGTCTGCTTTCGAGCCATCTGTGAAAATTACAATTTCATTTGGCTGGATTACAGCATTTTCTTGCCAGTCCTTCCTCTTCGGAAGTATTATATCATATCGAATGTCAAAGTCGATAATGGAAGGCATTTCATCCGTTAAAATAGGATTGCCTGGCAGTAGCCGTATCCAAAGCTACTACTCTTAATGTGACCCATATAAGTGAGTCGAATCGCACTGTCGCCAGCAGGTTTTTTGATCTGTAAGTCAAGCGGTGATAGGTGCAGAAAAGTGCCCAATGCGGGGTGCTAAGGAGCGCACCTACAATGGCTATGGACGCCGTTCTTTTAACCGCCGCGCCGCTAATTTTCCCGTAGATCGTTTTCTTATTTGTTCCTTTCTACCATATGTAAGTATGGGTCCCACCACCACCGTATATGAGTGTAGCCAATACACCATAGAAGGTTTAAGGCCGCAAAATTGTTCCTATAGTTCTTTTGCAAAGACCATTATATGCCTTTTTGATTTCTTCCGCTACGTCGAGACTCTAATTTAGTTTTTTATCCAGAATTACACCCAGATACTTTGCGCTGTCTGAAAGCAAAGCTTCTTCTTAAAGGTTTTTATGGATTTCTCCTTTTCAACAAGGCCGAGACTCAGCTTCTGATTCTTAGTTCGATACATGTATGTACCTTTAGTCAATCATAAAGGCCTCCGACAGCACTCATCGGTCTATAGCCTTCTTAGCGTACCTGTTGGGCAGTAATAAGTTTATTGTTATTCCAAAACAAATATTGCAAGCGACAAGAGATTATTGACGAAACGGAGTCTTAAAAGTTGTAAAGCCTCCGCTGTAAATACAATCGATCGCATACGAAGAAAAGGCTTCAAGGCATGAAACTTTGCTCGCTAGGATTCAACGGCTCAAATGACTTAAACATGTTGATTGAATAAACTCTACCTTTCCGGATAATCTACAAATCCAACTCAGAAAAGCAATACGATTAGGAAAAACCTTGTCCCAGTTTTCAGTTCAAGTGCAAGACTTCAACCGACTTCAACCGACTTGGTGTGCGCAATTCGGAATATATTGGTCGTTCTATCTGGAAATTTTTAACTGAATTTTGGAATAGATATATCGGAAGAGTCGATTCGATCCAAAATGTGTATCGAGAAGGTGTTTTTAGCGAGTCCAAGTAAAGCATCAATTTGTACCTGGACGATTAGCTTCTGAAGGTCACTGTTATGGTAAGGGAACACGCAAGGAAACTCAACGGAAGCCATATGATCATAGATCAACACTTAACATATATGGAAAAGGTTAAATTTTGGAAAATAGGTAACACACCTTATCCGCGCTACTCCGACATATTTGGAGCTCTTGAAGAAGAGATGGTGCCGGAAGAGCCTTTAATTGACCAACAGCAGCATTCACATTCCAGAACGGGTAGGGTCCTAGCAGTATCAAATATGGAATTGCCCGGCCATAGAGAAAATACAAAAGTTTCGGATACGAATGGATCTACTGTTGGGCTGAGGCCCAGATCCACCCCGAACTGTGGTGCCATCTAAAGTAAGTAAGGTACCACACAACCTAATGAAAAATAATAATCACCGAAATATTGAAGCTTGCACTGCGCTTCTGTCGCGAAATAATCAGGAGCTATTTTTGAACTGGATCGATACTGAGTCTGAAAAATGAGTTATTTACAATAACGTCAAATGTCACCACCAGTGGCTTGGTCCAGAAGACATACTTACAAAACATCTCAGAGACGGCCTTCCTCCTAAAGCATTTTGAGCTGTTGCCTCGAAACTAGATGAAAGCGCAGAAATCCGCTGTCGTCAAGTGTGCAAATATCGTAAAAGGGTGGACTTAAAATTATTAGTGCTTCTAATTCTTCTAATATTAATGGGTAGGGAGTTCCACAAACGAGTAGCATTAACAAAAAACTGACGTTCGGAAGTTAAGCAGGCACAACTTGTTTGTAAGAGCATACACAATCTACCTGACTGAAGAGCACATTGTTTTTTGTACAAGTATTCAGGCTCTTTGGCTTGCACGATATTGTGCATTATATTGCAGCCATAATGTTTTATATTTAAGCAAATTGTAGAAGGTACAATCGCAGATCTGCTTCGAGTTGGAGGAAACGTGATCATGTCTTCTTAGGCTACAGACGAAGCGAGCAATATTATTGTAAGCGACCAAGGTTTTTGGCGTATTCAACATACTCTATTGGGTTTTGCGCTAGTTTGATTGGTGGGAAATTAGATATATCCAATCTTCTTGTATGTATCACGAGTGCTTTTGACTTTTGAGCATTTAGGCGTAAATCATTCTTAGTTGACCAATCGAATATACGCTGAAGATCTTTATTCATCAATATATCGGCTTCGTCAAAACGATTTAAAGGTAAAGGCCGACTCAAGTGAATTTGTGTGTTATCAGCAAACATAAGTATTGAGCAATGACGAATCTAGGCAGTTCGTTAACATATATGGAAAAAACGAGTGATGCAAGGATCGATCCTTGTGGCACTCCACATTAAATTGGCAAAAAAGGCCACGACCGTTCGCCAACTACAACTCGTTGCATCCTTCTTTGTAAGTAGGAACTTAGTAGCCTCGAGGAAGATATTGAGATTTTATACTCTTTGTTTAGTTTTGAACAAAGAATGGAGTGGTTGACTGTGTCGAATGCTTAAGAAAAATCAAGTGGTGTTAGGATTGTTTCCTGGTTTTCATCAACAGCTTTTCTGACATCATCAACGATCAATAGCAAAGCAGTCTTGCAGCTACATTTGGGCCGGAACCCAGATTGGTTTCCACATAGCAGTTTTTTGGGAAAAAAAATGATACATCCGCCTTATTCTCCAGGTTTAGATAAGCACTTCGTCGCTGTTTAAGAAAACTGTCATAACCTTTGGAGTTTTCTGTGTTGTGATCTGCATTTTTCATTTATAAAATTCTGATAAGGAACTGAGTCTGAATCTGCTAGTTATATGAGAGTTTAAGGGTTGTGGATTTGTTTTTGTTCAGTTTAACGAGTTCGTCTTTTTCCCTGCCTTAGCTATTGGCCCATTTTTAGTTTATATGGATATTTAGATAAGTTCAGCTCATCTATCCAGTTATCTTCTCGGATTTTTCATCTTAATCTAAGTCCCTACTACATTTAGTTCAAAGTAATAGCTGTCATGTATTAGGTATGATCCTCAATCTTCATTGCGTAGGATTACTGGCTTTGATGGTGATTATAGGCTCAAATCATAAAAGAAATAAGCTGACATGTACATAGGGAGAGGGATAATCATTTTCGTAATCAGAATTCCAAAGTCTCACGACCTCGACACAAGCTTAGAGTAAATATATCGTCTTTCCTTTAATAGGGTAGCCTTTAACCTGTACAACTCGGTCTAGCACTAATGGGATCTGAATACTGAATAAATGAACTCAAGGCTACCTGGTTGCACCACATAATTCTCCCAGTACATTGTGAAGTTTCGTCAAAACTCTCTGCTTAGACAAATTCTTTAAAATACCAAATATCGCAAATCTTTTTCGTTCTTATCCTGCTCAGATAAGATAGATTTCTTAGTTTATTTAAGATCAGAGCAGAGCGACTTGGCACATCGATTGATGTCTTTCTCCGGATCTCTTTGAAACCTTGAGATTTCTTAAATGTTGAAGCTGCTTGACAAAATAGTTAGCATTTGATCTGTTCAACTACATCACATGCCATTCTTCCTTTCCTTATTTGTTTCACCCGACAGCCAGCGATACCTTTTTTAGCTGAAAGGCTTCACGTAATTAGATGAATATTTCACGTCCAACTAAGGTTAGCTGCTTCGTTTTGTAGTTTAGTCTAATTAGTCTTATGGCCAAGAAAAATAACATTCTCTTTGATTTCAGCTTCCAAAGCCATGACTTTTATTTAGTGTCGTGATTCATCGACCACGATAAAGCCAAATGGAGAACCATTTTTCTTTGCTGTAAAATTCCACAACTCCGCCATTCATAGTCGATTAGGAATAAAAACAAAAACTATCTACATCCATGTTCTGACTTCTGTATGACGTGTACATCTCCATCATTGTGTACAATACCGAAGAAAAAAAAAACAACCACACCAAGAACAAAATTAACCTGGGCATCCCTCGAGAGAGATAAGAGGACGACTCTCTCGACTTCTTCAAGTGCCCACACTGAGATGTGGATAAACAAAAGTGATAATAAAGCCAAATAATTTCGAGAGAGTAAAACAAGAAATCACCATCATCTTGGCGTAAGATTCCATCACCAGAACTATACCAGCGTCAGCATCAGCATCAGCATCTTGGTTCATATCTCATTGGGAACACACACTTCACACACCAATTGACTGCATGGACGAAGGGAACCAGAAAAACGCCAGTCACGAAGAAAACACTTTAAGTGCGCCGGGATAGGATAACAAACGAGGCTCATTGAACTGCGCCTCCGCCACCAACCACCATCTGATTTTGTGACTCGCATCAGTGGCATCAGCAGTACTACCAGACTATATTCACAACAGCAATAGATCACCATGACCACGACCAGAACAAAAGCCCGTACAGTGCTGCTTAAACATTCAGGAAGAATGGGATGCCTGCTCTTATTCAATCATAATGATTCGGTTGCCTGAATGAATGGGCCAAGTGAGTTGGTACCATCACAAGAACCTAACCCAGCTCCAGAAGGCATCGGAAATACTCGTACATTGATGGATTTTTTTATTTTTCTGAAGAACGAAAACAAAAGCCAACACAACTGAAGGAGAAAGCAAACATCGCGCCTCTATGGGTGGGCGCAAATGAGCAATGCAACTTTGCTGACGGATTTTTTTTTTCTTTTTTTTTTTAGGTTGGGCTGTCGAAGATGACAAGGAGGACGACAACAATCATGATGAAGCAGCAGCTCCTCTCCAAGTATTATGAGGAGTGCATTAAGGGCCCACGCTTTTTTGTGGCGACAATTATGCACCCTTCTTTCCTTCTCAACACTCTAACTCCAAATCATATCCCACTCCCTTATAAAAAGATGTGTCAATGATGTCGTCAAACATATTGTTTGCGTTCGATTTGTGTTGTTCGCTTATCAGGATTGTTTCAAAGTTTTTTTTTTCTTCTCCTTGTTCACCTCCTATCAGATCCAACAAGTTGTTGCAGGGGACACGACTTTTGCTACTGCTGGCCAGTAGAAAATAATTTGGCAATTTGTGACCCCTTATGTCAACTTAACCTCCTTCCCCACAAATCTCTATTACGTAACGACTGTTTGGACTTAATGCTGAAAGCCCAAAGGACATCATTGCAGATGACAAATAAAACGGAGAAAAAAAAAAACAAACCATGGACATAGGGAAGTGAAAATAGTTTATCTTTGACATGAATCGAACGCCCAATGCCTATGACATCAGAAAAAAGGTACTTTCTTCCAAGGAAATCCCTCAAGACTTTGCCCAAAGAATTATTTCTTCCTCAAATTGGTTCGCACTTTGTTCCCAAAAATGCATTTGTTCGAGCATCGACGAAGATACTCGCACTTTTGTCCGGATACACATTACGAGTGTGTCGTCTGGATGGATTTTGTTGTTTTTTTTTTTTATTTTCTTATCCAGTGAATCCTAAAACAGCAAACTCATCGATTCCATGTTTATGGGGGTGAAGTTTTCTATTTGCCATTTAGCTTTTGCACGACTATTAGCTTGGATAGATGGATAACCTTTAACGAACTCCCAGCCAATAAAGTTTGGCGATAAGTATGCTTGACCTTCTGATTTAGGCGGGTGGCAGTGATCTTAGGAAGGAGGAGATCAAATGGAGTGGTAATCTGGCAGTTTCATTGAGAACAGTTTAGCACTTGCTTGCGGATAAGTGGTTTGTGCCGGGTTAGTTAGATGAGAACTATCTGTGTAAATCGGTATTTGCTTGATGATTGCAATCAGTTGACAATTGTAGTTGGCAGTGAAATCAATGATATTGGGGGTCGGTGAAGGTTGCAATGTGGAATTATAGGATTATTCGGTTTTTTCTCTGACAAATAGGGAAGACAATTCAATCAAAGAGAATGGCTTTGATTGGCTTCTTTGAACGTAGTTACCGCTTGTGATACCGAGTGGTAATGCTGATGTGTCGAATTGAGTCCAAAAGTGATCTCTTAGTGACAAAACCGACATTGATTAGGTGACTACCACATTTGTGGTGACATTGGACTCATTTGTTTTTCATATTGAAACACATGCCCTGAGTGTGCTCTGCTTCCAGACTCTCAGTGGCCCCAAATCTTTAGAAGAGAAAGGTATCAAAAATATCAGCATCCACCACATCAGTGCCGAATTATGCGGGCATAAGCCGAAAACTCACAGAATTAGTGTACGTCACTTATGAAAAGCACGATTCCAACAATCGAAATTTTCCGGAGTGCTGACTTTATCTCGAAGAAACGGCTGAGCATGTTTCATGTGACTGTTCAGCCTTGCACGGAATTAGATGAAATACTTTCTTCAGGGAACAGCTCGGCACCACTGAACTGATGAATTCTCCTGCTGGTAGAGTTACTAACTTCATTCGGAAGGTAGAAAACCGCCTAGCCTACCCACAGTTCTGACAAACCGGTACAAAAGATGTTTTTAGGTCGAAATTAGGGAGTTTATCCTCTTTCTCATGCTGCCACTTTCAATTATCATTAAACCAAGCTGTTAGTGGAAGCCCTTGCCGATGAGCCAGGCAGTCATAACGTAGACACGGGCTCTGAAATGCTCTCCACTGAGCTGCGTCAAGTTGTGGGTGGTGGTGTATGACCCCTTTGCGACTTAGCCCCTTAATATGATTTAGTGTATCCAGCTGTATTCAGAGAATTCTTGTATTATCGAATTAGTACAAAAGTCGTGGGAGAATTCGGGAAGATTTTAAGCGTAGTTCTGCTATCGCTTCGAAATGGATCGAATTACGCTTGTACAACGTTGGGAAATAATGAAAAATTACTTCTACTCGTGAAAGTGCCACTGACATTACGCTGCTTTCTCCCGATTATGTCAATATCATCGGCGTATGCGAGTAGTTGGACGGACTTTTGAAAGGCAGGGCCTCTTGTGTTTGCTCGTGAGTTTTGCACTATTCTTTCAAGTACGATGTTGAAAAAATCGCATGACAGCGCATCGCCTTGTCTAAATCCTTTCTGGACATCAAAGGTCTCGGTGAGATCTTTACCGACCTTGATGGAGCAGTGTGCATTCTCCATCGTCATCCTGTACAGACGGGCGAGTTTGGCAGGGATGCCAAAACTAGACATTGCTCTATATGGCTCGTCTCTATAGATGCTGTCATACGCGGACTTAAAATCGATGAACAGGTGGTGGGTATCGATCTGAAGCTCATGGGTCTTTTCCAAAATCTGCCGTAGTGTGAATATCTGGTCGATGGTGGAGTTTCCTGGCCTGAAGCCACACTGATATGGACCTATCAGGTTGTTGACAAACGGCTTCAGGCGTTCACACAATACGGCGGATAAGATCTTATATGCGATGTTAAGGAGACTGATGCCTCTGTAGTTGGCGCAGTTCAGAGGGTCTCCTTTCTTGAGAATTGGACAAACAATGCTGAGGTTCCTTTCATCGGGCATACTTTCGTCCGACCATATTTAACAAATGAGTTGGTGTATGCTCCTTACCAAGTCATCGCCTGCCGCTTTGAGCTCGGCAGTCAGGCCATCCGCTCCAGCAGCTTTGTTGGACTTATGCTTCGATATGGCTATCTTCACTTCATGCAGGTCGGGTGGATGGAATTGTTGGTCATCATCGTCCAGGTTGAAAGGTTGATTCTGCCTGACATCGCTATTTGGTCCGCCATCCCCGTTATACAGTCTGCAGAAATGATCTTTCCAAATCCTCAGCATCGACTGCGATTCTACTACGATGTTCCCTTGTTCATCTCTACAGGCTTCGGTTCGGGGTTTGTGACTGTGGCATGTAATTTTTACCTTTTGGTAAAATTTCCGAATCTCATTTCTGGAGTAACATCTCTCAATTTCCTCGACCGCGCGCTTCTCGTGCTCTGTCTTTTCCTCCTGAGAAGCTGGTATTCATCACTCCTCTTTTGCTCAAACAGCTCGTGAGCAGCTCTTGTCTTTTTTTGCAGTGCCGCTTTGCGTGCTTTTTGCTTAGCTGCATGTGTTTGCCGGCATTCATCATCGAACCACGGGTTTCGTTGTGTTAGACGAGTGAAACCCAGCACATCAGAAGCGGCATCTCTGATGGCGTTTTGGCAGTGTTTTCAATGGTCTTCGATGCTTGATGCTGGCGGCATTGGACCTCTTAAGAGATTAAGAGACACTCGATCGCATTAGCTTGTCTTGGCGAAGTTTGGGATATCCGCAACCGTACCTTGGCTACAACAAGGTAATGGTCCGAGTCGATGTTGGCTCCTCGGAACGTACGGACATCCATAATACTGGAGGAGTGTTTTGCATCGATCGCAATGTGATCAATCTGGTTGACTGTTGATTGATCAGAAGTTCTCCAAGTCCCCTTCTGTATGTCGAGATGTGGGAACCGTGTGCTAGCTACGACAATGCTTCGCCAAGCCGCAAAGTCGATTAGCCTGAATACGTTATCGGAGGTGGTGTTGTGCAGGACAATTTTAATGTCATAGTTAGGGCAATGCTCGTAGGTCTTGTTAAGGAGCTCATAGAAGGCATCCTTGGTGTCGTCATCTTTCTCCTCTTTGGGGGTATGCGCACATATAAGGCTAATGTTGGCGAATTTAGCCTTGATGCGGATTGCTACGAGGCGCTCGCTCACATGCCGGAAGCTCAGAACTTCTTGTTTTAGTCTGCCTCCGACAATAAATCCGCATCCAAATAAGCGCTGCTATTGCCGTCGATAGCAATTGCCGCAGTTGATATCGCATTTGTTCATCTTCTTTTTGTACGGCCCATCCCATCGCATTTCTAAGAAGGCGGCTATGTCTGGTTTGCAGCAGTCTAGGGCCTCCGCTAGTAGCTTGGCTGCACGTGGTCTATTAAGGGATCTAATATTCCATATCCGAAGCTCATTGTCCTGAAATCGATTGAGTGGGTTGTCAACATTAGATCTGTCCATATCCAGGCTTGTTGAGCTTCTTGTTTTTTTTAAATGGCCGGGCAGTTATCCCGGCAGCACAACCACCAACCAGGAGGACCAGTTCCATTTTTAATGCCCCTAGGACGAGGGGTCGGTTACACCGAAGCCAGTAACCCGTTCCGGGATGTGAGTGCCGCCGTTGACCCATCTAGGGCTCGTCCGCCACCATCTCTTTTCCAAGACCCTGACTAAGTCTTGGAAATCCTTACCAGCCTGAGCTCCATATATGTCGAAGTAGCCCGGATAATGTTTTGTTTTGTTTGTCCGACACTAATCCTGATTTATGGATGGAAATTCGCCATTTGTCACCTTCACTTCGCAATCTCTAGTGAGATTCCCAGATGGCGCCACAGGGAGGTGTAAAGTAGGACTTATTAGCAGAGCTGCAAGATGTTCGGCTGCACAGGCTCATTCCCGTTATTTCAAGAACCAGCACCTGCCGGAAGATGCTAGTTTTACGAGGCCTAATACTAATCGTTGCCATTGAGGAATATTAAACAGTGTTTTTATGACACTAAGAAATGGCTCAGACTTTAGATCATTGTCATCAGGATTGCGTATACTTCCGCTTCGACGACACATGCGAATTTTTCAGAAGTGAAATCTAATTTTGTCATCTTTCAAAAAGTTGCAAGCCATCCTTCAGATGCTCTGGAACTATTACATCAGTTGGCTTGTCCTCAATAACGGAGTCAAAAAAACAGTTGCGTGCCCTTGCATATGTTGTACCGAGGACCACTTATTTTCAAGCGGTAGATGGCTTTGAGATTGCAGAAAATTATATAAATATTAAGGGAAGGTAGTCTAGAAGAAGGATTTTAGAGAAAGCACCTATGCAAATGAGATGAAGCATTCTTTGGAGTCTAGCAAAAGTAAAAATAAAATTCTTTCTCGAAAGCTTGTTTCCGACTTTGATAGAGCAGCAGGGTGTCTACATCGACGTTTTGCACAATCAAATGAGTTAAGCATTGGTGTCAAAACTAGACATACCTCTCTTTATGTATACACATATACGCGTATCTCAACCGTATATAGCTGAGTATTGAGTATCGGTTTGATATTCGTAGATTTTTTTCAAACACTTTTTCTGAGTGAATATTTTGCCGATGGTAAGCTTTGCAACATGGACCTGTGGTGATTATCAGTCTTAACAATTCTTAGTAGCGAGAATCCTGTAGGCCACATAGCTGCCGCAATTTATGAATCATCTTCTTTGCTGAAAGGATAAGCAGGCAATCCTGGGATTCCATTCATCGGGGTTGAACAACTCCAGGAGAATTTGAAAAATGAGGTAGTGCAGCTATTAGCATTTGCAGATTTGTTGAATTCGGATTTAAATGTTGCTTCGTCCTTTCGATTTGGTCAGGTCAACTTTGGTTTTACAGGCAGCAGTCTGCTGTCGTCTTCAGAAGTGGTATTGCTAAACACCCAGCACTGATTGGTCATTCAGTACGTTGTTTCTGTGGTCGCATTAACAGGCTTTTGGTCGGGTTTAATAACCACATGACATCCTATATACTATCTGGTTATTTTGCCAAACTTCATTCCTACAAAAGCGACTTTCCTATTTCATTGGCTTCATTCTTTTCCTTTGGAGAAGTTTGTGTTCGGCTTTTATCCATTCCAGCATCTTTGACGCCTCGCATACAGTGTTGCATATTACGTCACTTGCTTGTTAATGTCCATACAACAGTATCTTTATACATAGGTCATATGCTCGATGATGGTGAAGCCAGTAAGTAGGATCACGAGATTGTCCAATTTGTCTTGCAAAATTCTACGAATCTCTCAGTCCCATGATATCAAAGCTTCTCTTGATATCTTTTCGGCTTAATATCCCTATAATTAGCTTGATTATTACTAGGTAGTCACCCAAAATTGAGGCATATATTCTAGATGAGTGTCTGCCGTCTATAGCGGCGTCATTATTATTCAAGCCGTGTTTTCATCACGTCGTAAATGCAACTTGTAATCAGAAGTTGGATCACACTACGTTTTTGGTTTCATTTGATGACAAATCTACAGTGGTAGATATCTAAATAGCTCTATCCCAACTTCAAAATTAACTGAAATGTATTTTTCACTGAGCCAGCATAGTTTGTTTACGTCCGCATGCATGCAAGGATACGTCCAAATAGCTAGTGTAGTTTGGTGATATCTTGAGATATTTTTAGCTTAATGCTGCATAGTCTGATTCAATTCCCTGTGTTCTAAAGAATATGAATATAATATGACTGCTACGACCAAGGAATCTCCGGAAAAGTCGGTTTTTCTTCTTCTTAGTTTCTTGTCATGATTAGAGGTTAACCTCTGGTACTTGGTAGCATATTAGAAGACATTCTCAACCCCTTTAAAGGAAACAGAGTTCGTAAACCTCGTTAACATAATACACAAAAGTTCCTTAAAAAAAGAGTTAAAACTGTAGCAACACTCAAGATTGAGGAGATCAAACTCGCGTATTTAATGTTTACCCCACACTTTAACTACCACAATCTTCAACCATAGGTTTCGTCCTCCTACGGCTACATCCTTCGACTTTCAACTTTCATCTTTTAACCCTAAAATCCCTGATTGTGCGAATCATTTGAATTATTTCCCGATTGTAACCAACAAAATGTTCCCAAAAGTCAACACGTACCAAACCAAACCGAACCGAGCCGCACAAAGGCAAAACCGTAGCGAACCTTACAGCCGCCTATTGACAGTATGCTCTGACCTAGAAAATTTGTAAACAATTCCTGATTACAATGCCGAGAGTGACTTTGTCTCTCAATTCACCCTCCCCACTCGACATTCGACTATTTGCTCAGATACAAGACAGAAAAACAGTTTGACAAGCACTCCGGTTTTCTACTGTTTTCCAACTCATCCATTTTCAGCACACCCCACCAACATCATTCTAGAGCTCGTTGCTTCTGAGACAAAAGACTGAGCTGTTGGTTGCGTGAAACGTCAAATTATGGTGACGTATGCAAATTAATCAGTATGCTTGTGCACAAAAGGAACAGTCGCACACAAGAAACTTGCGTTCAAGTGTAAATATTAAAATTTTTCAAAAGCAAACAAGGGTGGCGAATTACCTCGCGTCGCCGCCGCCGTCGCCCTCATCATTCTTCGCATTCGTCAGCACAACGCAGCTTGAACGCAGCAATGACTTGTCTCAGTTCGGAGGGTTGTTCAGTGTTCACCATCAAATTGGCATTATAAAGCAGACTTGACATCAACAGTCAAAATGGTACTGTGACGTGTTATTATCCATGTATCCGTTTTGTATCCTTACATTGTGTGGCCGGGTATCGGTTCTGTACCAGTTGGGTTTGGTTGGGTGCATTTTGTGCAAACTAAACGGCCAAAAATCGCACGTGTTTGCTTGCGCACACTTTAGTCAAATGAGGTATTTTCGGATTTTGTATAAATATTGACACAGTCTCGAATAGATACTGGCCGGGCGGAGCGCAGTTACTCATGTAACTTTTGACAAACAATGCTCAGTTGACGGTGTTGGCAGGGAATGTACAATGCACATACAAATGTTTGCTAAGACCAGAGATTTACTACTCGTGCCGCAGTTGATTGGAGTTTGATCACTGCTGTCAGGCGTGTGATGCGTAGACCGGTGGTAAAATCTATATAACCATTCGATTTTTTATATTTTTTATTTAGCTTTGTAAACACATAAAACTGTATTAAAATTAAATGGTAGGATGGTGGATCCCCACATTTAGTCGTTATCACGGAATACTTTTGGTGAGACTGCACTGCATTCCCCTTTACGTGGGGTTTCTCGATATCAAGGGAACTTTCAACAATGTCGACACCGCCTTGATTATTAACTCTGTGCAAGATCTGGACATACATGATTCCGACAGCAGCTCGATCCCCTTGACTCCCAACAGTTGGATCATAAATGCAACCTTAAGTCGCTGCTTGCAAAGAAAGAAAGCACATTGAAGATCACCCGAAAATGGTGTACTCTCACGTCTATTATGGAATCTAGTCCTCAATGCCCAGCTTACTAAACTCGAGGACGCGGGATGTTGTGTGGTGCTGAAGCAAACGACATCACTCTTTATGTGTCCGACAAACACCAACATACATTCTTTAGCATTCTCCAGTATGAATACTCTTCGCTTGGACACGATGTACATACATACGTGTACGTGACTTTAGAGTGAATTGGATAAAATTGATCATGCCATCATCCCTTTCATCCCTTATCCTCGATGGAAAGACAGCGAAATGCTAAGACTTGGACTAATCGTTCAAAAGGCCTGTACATTCAAGTTGTGTCTGGCGTCCTAAAGGCATGCACTGAGTCTACGCCACGGTCATGAGACTTAGCGGGCGATGGAAAGTTAAGGACGATAGAAAGAGAGGCACGATGTACGTTGGTCTTGAATGTTTGGAGGTTATAATGACTACGGAATAAAGAGCTCGGCAGGGCATTCCATAAGCGAGTTGTTCGGCTTAGGAAACGATATCTCAAGATTTTTCAGGGTACGTCCGAAAGTGGGCTTGAGGGTGTACTGATGAGCATTAATAGCGAGACGGGTGTTACGGTTGGAGGTTTGAAGGGGCGGAATGCTACTGGCAATTTCGGCGGAGCGCTGGTGGTGAAAATAGCGATAGAAGAGGTCATCGCTTTCATCGGGCAGAGGAAAGCCTTATATGTATATTGAAGCCCGATCAGAGGGGATGAAATATTTCTTACATCGCTTAAGGAAACCTAGATATTTCGCAGCATTTTTGGCTATTTCGAATATGTGGTCATTCCAACGTAAGTTGAAACTTGAACTTGAAACCATCCAAAACAACTTGAATTGAGCGTTCCGAAAGGTAATTTCCAATCCATTCAAGAAAAGAGTCGTCGATCACAAAAGCACGCATTTTCGACAAAAAAGCCTGATGCCAAATTCTGCCAAATGCCTTAGAAATATCAAGTGCAACTATCTTGCTTTCGCCAGATTGTTGTAGGGTAATTGTGTAGGAGATGCCGCGTCGGGATAGATGCCGCCCCCAAACCAAACTCATACATTTAGTCATCTGCGGAAAAAATTTCGATTTGCTTTTAGTCCGTTAGGTATTCAAACAAAAACGTACGAAAAAAAACTATTTACATACGACACATAACGGGACTCTTTTTCCTTTATTTTGCTTTTCGCATCTCTTTAAGCTATCGAAATTTTTCAGAATGTTGGTATTTGTCGATCTAGAAACAGGTTATCGCCTGTTTTCTCAAGTGTAAGTATTTTTTGCCATTAATTAGTGTTAAAAGAACTCAAGAAGAAGACCCTCTGAACTGCGCCAACTACAGAGGCATCAGTCTCCTTAACATCGCATATAAGATCTTATCCGCCGTATTGTGTGAACGCGTGAAGCCGTTTGTCAACAACCTGATAGGTCCATATCAGTGTGGCTTCAGGCCAGGAAAGTCCACCATCGACCAGATATTCACACTACGGCAGATCTTGGAGAAGCCCCTAAAGCTTCAGATCGATACCCACCACCTATTCATCGATTTAAAGGCCGCGTATGACAGCATCTATAGAGACGAGCTATATAGCAATGTCTAGCAATGTCTAGTTTTGGCATCACTGCCAAACTCGTCCGTCAGTGCAGGATGACGATGGAGAATGCACGCTGCTCTATCAAGGTCGGTAAAGATCTCACCGAGACCTTTGATGTCCAGAAAGGATTTAGACAAGGCGATGCGCTGTCATGCGATTTTTTCAACGTGCTTGAAAGAATAGTGCAAAACTCACGAGAAAACACAAGAGGCACTATCTTTCAAAAGTCCGTCCAACTACTCGCATACGCCGACGATATTGACATAATCGGGAGAAAGCAGCGTGATGTCAGTGGCGCTTTCGCGAGTATTGAGACGGAAGCGGCGAAAATGGGTTTAGCGGTCAATGAGGGCAAGACCAAGTATATGCTGTCAAGCAAAAAGGACAACCACCAACAACGACGTCTCGGACAGAACGTCACCCTCGACAGATATAACTTTGAGGTAGTTAAGGACTTTGTCTACCTAGGCTCCGCTATAAATACAGACAACGACACCAGCGCTGAGATCAAGCGAAGAATAACTCTTGCCAACCGCTGTTTCTTTGAGTTAAGAAGGCAATTGAGTAGTAAAGCCCTCTCTCGGACAACAAAAGTCACCCTTTATAAGACTTTAATCATCCCGGTCCTGCTCTATGGCGCAGAGGCATGGACATTATCAAAAATGGATGAGGGTGTTCTTAGTTGCTCCGAGAGAAAAATTCTTCGGGCGATCTTCGGTCCCGTCTGCATTGACGGTGAGTGGAGGAGGAGATACAACGACGAACTGTATGGACTGTACAGCGACATGGACCTAGCCAGAATAGTGAAGATCCAAAGACTGAGATGGCTGGGTCATGTAGAGCGCATGGACACCAATGCTCCGGTCCGAAAAGTCTTCGAATCCGCCCCCGAGGGACAGCGCAGTAGAGGAAGGCCAAGACTCAGGTGGCGCACGCAAGTGGAATAGGACCTCAGCCAACTTAGCGTGCGAAACTGGAGGCAGCTAGCCAGGGATCGAGCTGGCTGGAGAAGCTTGTTAACTGAGGCCCAGGTCTACCCCGGACTGTGGCGCCACTTAAGTAAGTAGGTAAGTAAAAGAACTGAATGGAGTGATTTTTTTTTTTTTCGTTTTTTTGTTAGTTATGAAGCATGGTGCGGCATCCCTCCCTCACTACAGGAATAGATGCCGCACTTTTTTTTTTGATAAGATGCCGCATGTTGAGATGATGCATGGGAGAAAGCAGCATCACTCTGAAAGTGATGCGCACACCTCATTATGTTTCAAGCCTACGCCAACAAAACTCCTTCAAGAAATGTTACCACTTCCAAAAATTCCAGCTCTGATTTTTTCAAGACGAAGGCAGAAAGCAGAGGTCTTAACATCACCTTGTTCAATTGAAAAAAAGAAGAACTCCAAGTCTCCGAAAACCCAGCCAGAAAAAAAGGCTTTAAAAGGAAAGATAGAGCCGGCTGAGAATCCTAATGTTTAAACTTTGTATTTCCTTATTTAATTTATTTATGATGGTCGAAAATAAATTCATCTTTAAGTTTTTTTGAAAATTTAAATTTGTTTTACTTTTATAAAAATATTACATGGGTTTTTAAAAAAGCGCGGCATCTCTCCCGCAATTACCCTATACTTTGATTCCACTTTTCGGTGAGACGTGCCATCAAATCGCCAATGGACCTGTTGCTACGAAAACCGAGATACTCGTATTTCATGAGCTGACGATTTATCAGCGTTTCCATGATTTTGGAAAGAAGGGACGTAAGTGCAATGGGTCTGTAAGAGGGAAGAAGATTCGCCTATTTTAGGGACAGGCTGGACAAATGCTGTTTTCCATCTGCTTGGAAAGAGTCCTGAAGAGTAGGATTGATGGAAAAGCTTACGCAGTGTTTTTGCCAGCGTAGAAGAACACCTCTTCAGAAGAAGGGGAGATATACCATCTGGACCAGCGGATTTGTGAGCGTTAAGATCTTTAAGTACTCTTGCTACTACACGAGTGCGAAAGTGGATTCATCCTATTGAAGATTCGACGCACTCAAGTGTAGGCGGGGATAAAGCACAATCTGGAAGAATTGAGCTGGCCACAAAGTGTGCAGCAAGCAGATTGGCTTTGTCCAAAGAGCTGACAGCTGGAATGTCATAGTAAATGAGAGTTGGGATGGAGGATGAGGCAGAATTTCTAATGTTTTTGACGAACGACCAACAATTTTTACTACCTTTGGGACATTGTTGTACATTTCTCTCAACCTGACAGCCTCTTTACAGCTCGAGTCGTACCACGCCTTTTCCTTTATCCGGTGAGGGATAAAGGATCTCATTCCAAAGAGAATAGTGTCTGTGATCATATCAGCAGAGGCTCATTTTTGGCTGAATGGGTATGTCAAAAAGCAACATTTTGGTATTTGGATCAAAGATAATTCGCATGAGATTATTGAAACGCTGCTACAACTCGAGAAATACAAAGTTTGGTCCTATTTGTGGGCTGATGGAATCATCGGACCATATTTTTCCAAAACTGAAGAGTGTTTCGTCAAGGGTATTCGCTTTAGGGCAGTGATTAATTATTTTTTTGCTTCGCAGTTGAATGACGCGAATATGGAAAAGAAGTGGTTACAGCGTGATGACACTACGTACCTATAGCAAAGAAACTATCAGCTTATTGAAGGAACAATTTGACGAATGCATGATTTTGCGTAATGGACCTGCAAGTTGGCTTCGAAGATCTTGTGATTTGACGCCTCTTATTATTATTTTCTTTAGGGGCATGCAAGTGTCTAGTCTACCTTGACAAACCAACAAAAATTGACCCATTGGAAGCCAACATAAATCGTGTTACTGAGGACGGCTTCAAATGATTGAAAAAAATATGTCGGAAAATATGTCTCTGGGATAACATTCATCAGATCCACTCGTGGTTGGTATATGTCCGAAATTGTATTCGAAGATTAAGGGTAGAATATACTCTCGATTCCACATAAACAAAAGGCTATTAAATGAACTTGAATGTAATTGGTTTTAAGTCAAAGTAAGTACTGGCTTAGGAAACACCACTTATGTCATAGAAGGGAACTTAGAATATGAAGTCGATTTCCGCTGTGCGCAGAATTCGAACTACAAGCGCTTTCTGGAATCTCAAATTGTAATCGGCACTAGAAAACATCATACATAAGCAACATCGTCTCTTGAAATTCTTGTTATGAGAAAGACGATGATTCGAGCATAGTGAAGCATTTAGTTTGTGACCTAGCTGTTGACATATGTTATACACGTACTATGAACGATCACAGGATCAATTACACTTCTTTAAAGGAAGCGCAAGACAAAATCCTTGTCTAAAAATTCTACTCTTAAGAGAAGAAATCAAGTTTTAAACTAAAGGATGATCTTATCAAAGGTTTTAAGACATCATGACATAATCGGGAAGTCACAAGCCATATGAAACATCTTGGTGTAAGATTTTATCTTAATACCCACGTACGTACACATATAACATGGGAGTAGCTCGTCATTCCACAGGTTAACATTTGGGAAAACGTCTCAACGCAACAGGGTAGCATCAAATGTAATAAATGAGCTCATTTCAACATACTGCAACATAATGCAACAACAAATGCGCCATCTGGATTGTGTACGACAACACGAGGGAAAACGCGAAAACACATCAGTAGCAGCAGTGAATCCTTAGTCATAATCGATTGGTGGGCCATGAATTCGCTTTTCGTCTCGTCTCTAAGAGAGAGCATAAAGAATCTTACCGGCTTAACTCATCGAGTGACTAAAAGCGTCTTCACTGGCTTCCCCAACGTGTGTAAAGCAATACAAAATAGTATACAATATCCTTTGAATTGAACTTGTATGTCAAAACTATCAAGTTATTGTCGATTTTGTAGCAGGAAGAGATTTCGTATGTCATGGCATAGGCCTAATACCGAGGAGGATTCCTTGCATTTTTGCAGCTGTGGTAAAACTAATTGTATTCGTTACATCAACTGTCTTATGAGACAAGCTTTCAACCAAAAACATTACAAATGCCTTCACCAGAGTCTATTAAATCAGCTATTTTCGGCACATTTTCGTACTCATCATGGATCATCCAGTTTGTTGTTTCTAAATTAAATTTGAATCAAACACATTTATGATTTGGAATTCCATTAAGTTTTTATTTCAATACATTGTTTCGATCTTGCCATAATGAATGGCATACAACATCACTCAAATGTCTTTCACGGGAGGTCTTACATGTCTTGACCCTTTTCGATGTATTTTTGGCACATATCGGACAAAAACTCCGCCATGACTTTGTTAATATGCGTTTTCAAAGCGTTAAGATCTTACGGATTGTACAAGAACGATTTTTTGCATAAGTCTACAAAAATAAGTTCAACGGCGGTGAATCACTCGATCTTGGTGGCCATTTCACATCACCAAAATGAGAATTAACTCGTCCGGGAAATTTTTCTTGTAATAAAGCCAAGATGTGTAAGATGTGGCACATCCCTCTGTCATGGAGAAAAGTAAACGTAGTCTTCATCCCCAAAAGCGGAAAATATTCTAGAACGATTGTACCATCCACGGTACAACATGCCTACTGGAAAGGAAAATCGGTGGAAATGGCTCTACATTCATTAACTAGCCACATCGAACGATCCCTACGTTATAGAGAATATACATACACATACGCAATCACGACGGCGCTGTCAGCTCTGAAGGTAGATAACTCACTTGTTGACTTGATCAGTCTCATGCTAAAGAGCAGGATTATCTACTCCAACCTGGGTGGAGTGGCTACTATGGTACCTGATTCTTCCGGTATGTCTCGAGTATAGAGTAAAAACAATACCGGGCCAAGTACACTTCCTTGCAGAACTCCAGCAGCGACCTCTTTAAATTCCGAGTATTCGGCGCCGTGCTTAACACGAAAAATTCTGTTTTCAAAGTACAATTTCAGAATCGTATGCAGATCTCTCGGAATAACCTGACTTAGCTTAACCCCTTAAATTGCATTTGAGGCTTTTTGATTTATTTCATGGCTTTCCAGAGGGAGTAATTTGCACTTCTTTCGGCAGTCAAACCTTCGAGTATGTAGAGATATTCCGATTTTTGTAATCCCGTATTGCTTCTTTCAATTTGTTGCATAAGTGGTTCAAATGGGCCAGGCCATACTGGACTAATTACCCCAGGGTTACCCCGGGGTAAAACTGGTTTTAGAGAAGAGGGAGATGAAGTGTGAAGAAAAAACGGGGTATCATTTTCATCCAGAGATGAAGCGGTTGAACATCAGGGTAAAACCAATACACACATAAGTTGTCAATTTTAAGTGTAAGAAAATTATCAGAAATACTACTACTAACAAAATCGATTAATATGTTTACCTACTCAATTTTACCCCGAAATGTTCATCCCGTGTGCGATTGAAGTAAAAGATACCCCAGCTTAATCCCGGGGTAAAGTTAGTCTAGTGTGCGCTGGCCCAGTATGTTTTATGCTGGGGAGCATGGGATTGTTGTCATCTTTTGCACGCTCTCCTCTTTTCTCTCACCAGTTCTTTTATTTCCGGTGGATATTTTATTTCACTACTTGCTTTCTCTTTCCTCCTAGTTGGAGTGTTGTTCCAGGCAGCGTTCTGAAGGACTTTGATGAATCTGTCGACTTCGTCTTCTATTTGGTTTGTGTTTTTAGCGACACGTTTAGAACTATATGTTCATTGCAGTAGTTGCTAAAACCGTCTGTTTTTTTTTGTTTTTAGTTTTGTTGTTAGGCGCCACTTTTTCTTAATTAAGAGTATGCTTAATGTCAAAATGACTGGTGAGTGATCTGAGGAGGGATCATAAATTTCCTAGCTGTTTGTAGAAATTTTGGCTGCTCCCTTTGTGACAAAGAAGTCTACAAGATTGGGTGTCTTTGTTATATCCGAAAACCAATACATATGTTGGTTTTCCTGTCGAGAAAAAGTCAACTTCCGATTGCATACCGGCTTCATAGAGTTGTCTGCCCTTCGTTGTATTACATCTTGAGCCCCTGAAGGTAGTTTTCATTAAGTCACCACCAATTATAAAATTCGGTCCAAGTGAATCAAAGATACATTTGACGTCATTTTTGTCTAGCTTGCATCGCGGAGGACAATAAATCGATGCGATGTTGTAGTGCAGGTGGTTTTGTTTTACTCGAGCTGAACTTAACTGCATTGGATCGCCTTCAATTTTCATATTTAAAGAATGCTCAATACAGTCCTTAATGAACATTGGATGCATATCCCTTTAGTTCCGTACGAGGTCCTTTCCTCAAGTGAGTTTCAGAAATGTAGCAAATGTCAATGTTGGCTTTTTGTAAGAACACTTCCAGTTCGTCGAGTTTTTTAATAAGGCCGTTTGCCTTCCACGTCAATATTTTAAGAACTTGTTTCATATTCATGCTTAAAATCGAGTATTACGTATTTCTTTCTCGAGATTGCTCAATTTGTCAACTAAAAATTTATTTGTTTTGCTTTGCTTCTCAAGTGTTATGAGAATTAGGGAGAAAACGTGTGTCACTGGATCTGGCGTAACACCGCTCTTTTTGTTTCCTTGCTGCGCTGCTTGTTGCATACGTTAGCGCGTCAATCGGTAGTCACTTTTCCTTTGCAATCTTTTTTTGTTTATCCTTCGACTTTACGACGACGGATTTTATTTCTTTCTCTGCCTGTTCTTTAGTAATATTTGGTTTCCTTGGCAATTTATGCAAGACGGTGGAAGTTCTTTATTAAAGTTGCACTCTTCTGAGAGATGTTTAACGCAACGCGGTTGTTTTTGGCAGTAAGTCTGCGTATAGTAGCCCTTACATTGCGGATTCTATCTTGTGTTCTTACGCACAGGTTCGATTTTGACTACCATATTTAGAATAGTTTTAATTCTATCGATATCTTGTTTATTTTCGGACTTATCGAAACTAAGCATAAACAGTGGAAGTCCCCGCTAAAATAAGATTTCCTCGTCCTGCTCTGTATTTTTCTTTTCTTTTTTAATAATATTTACGACATCTAGAACTTTAAAGCCCTTTCCATGAAGGCTTTAGTGCACGAAGGGTGAAGACCTACCGAATGACAAATAGGCCTTCTCACTGAAGGAAAAGTTGTGTTAAAAAACAGTCTTGCATGACAGTTCGGTTTGGCGTAAGATGAATATAGTCCGATCTTTTCTGAGAGCAATCTAGAAGAGCACCATTCGTTAGGTTAACTTGTTCCTGTGTTCCAATTGCAACATGCAATCCCGATGGCAATATTGCTAAATATTTCTCGAGATCATACGCCTTCGCAAGGTACAATGCTCTGTGAATATCGCATATGCTCACACGAGGCTGCAGGCAAGTATGAGACGCTGAAGAGCCGAGTGCTGGTACTTATCACTTTATTCATTGTAAGCAACCTAAAATCAAGAAAATAAACATATCCCTTGTCTGGGTATTATGTTATGATAGAAAAAACATTAAATTTCGACACATGTAGATACTATTACGTAGCCTTGTGTAAAGGAGGAAATTCTCAAAAATGCATTTGACATGTTGTGCCATTTTGGCGAAAGAGTGTCCGGTTGTTCTGTGAGGCACAGTATGGTAGGAATCTAAGTCACTAGCTAGACAGTGTCAAGGAATGTAAATTTGGCCTTTCGAGTAAGGATAGTGTCAAAGAATTGAGCAAGCAAAGGTATTCTTTTCGCACAAGCTTATAAAACCACTTAAACAAGGTGTATCATCAATTAGAGATATAATATAAGTAAATTCATTACCGCTGCAGCTTTTGTTGCATTAAACATTGTTGTTCATTTGACTCTTCTTATACCGATTATCAAGAAAAAAAAGTTATATGACAAATATGCCGCAAACGAATTAGACACATACTCAGTAGTTTCGCTTTTATCTGGCTATTAAATATAACTACCTTCCCATTAGTTTAATTATTTCCCCCAGCGTGATATCTTTCTTCGATTAATTCATCTAATAACTGTGTTTCTACAGATGGCATCTTATGTCATCCGATTAAAGTTAAACTCACGAATTAGTTTGCTTCCAAAGACTAATAGAAACGAAGTGCTTGCCATATTAGTCCAGCCATCTAGAACGCTGCCGCCACAAAATCAAAGTCAGACATTAGACATTTTTCCGGAATAGTGGGTTTTAACTGTTCAAATGAACTTGCAAGTGTGTAGTACAGCATACAGTGTGCCAGTACTAAGTGCAACTCTAAGTAAAATAAGTAAATGAAAATTTTACATACACATACGAGTACGAGTTGTCTTAACTGGCTGTAGCATGAAAAGCTGATGGCCCTGAGAAAAGCCAGTTTGCACTTAGTCGCAAAAATCGACAAACAAATAGAAAAAAAAAAAATAAAAAATCAGAAAAATTCAAGTCGACTATTATTAATAAATGATTTAAGCGAAAATATCTATCGCAAGATCGCATAGCGCTACAACTTACGAACGTAACTTGGAACTAAGTTCCGTGCCCCACCGTCACTGTTTGCTAACAGGCTACTATAATCAGCTGCCAGATTCAAATAGGCTATCATCGGAGGAGATGAGGCGACGAAAAGAGAGAGAGTGAGATGTTTCCCAGGTTATGTGCAACATGCAGAAGTCTGTCCACACGACATCTTCTCAACGAGATAGAGAGATAGATACTACGGGACCCCCAGGTTGAAAGTGTCAAATGATTTGACTTTTGCAATTCGCTTCAAGTTCGCGCCAAGCGAGGACACATCAACCAACTAAAACTGTAGAAAACATGCACCAGAGTTATCGGTCTCGTCTAGAGACGACTTTAGCTGCCCGATATTATCAAGCGACTTACCATGCTACTACTGGCAAAGCAATGTGCAACTGTTTCTACATCTTTGACTAAATATGTCTCCTAGTCTCTTGGGTGATGCTAGTGTCGATGTTGGACCAAACGTCCCACTTCACTTGAATGCAAGAGAACCGTCGCGTCGCTAACGTCGCCGTCCGCCTTTAGGTTTGGTATGCCAATCGAGCAGGTGATCGCCGTAAAATTAATTGCAAACACCAAAGACAAACATCATCGTTCGTCGTCGAAGTCAGTTGACTGGTCGGTCAGGTTAGTCGTTGTTGTCAGTGCAGTGTATAAGCTAACCTGCATACGATATTTTTCTCAACAACGTCAGATTGTATACGCTCATAGAAAACGTTTGTTTAGGCTGCTACTGCAGGCGTCAAATGAAGAGAAAGGGTAAACGTAGAGTTGGCCAGTCCACCACTGGTCTCATGGTGCAATTGGTTAAGAGGCAAGGCGGGCGCGATATTACGTAATCGAAAATATAAAGCGCTGCACATGGGAACACATATTCAGTGGGTTGACAGAAATGAAGGTCAGGACTAAGGTGGATAGAAATGTATCTACATACATGTGTGAGCTAAACAGCAGGTTATAAACTAAGGCTGCCGACTGCGACTCTAGCTGTGGATACGACACTGGCTGTGGCAGCTGGAATGGAATGCCGATATCCAGTTGATATATGATTTGTTTCAAGTTAAAAGCTGCGCAATAGAGTGCAGGCCAGTTTGTTGTTGTTGACTGTTATTACGGTGTTAGAGCAGAGATTGTTGTGAAGGACGTCTTCACGCCAACAACTAGTGGCCATTAAAAACGATTAAAATGTTGTTTTCCTGAAAATGAACTTCAGCTACTCATATTCATACTTCAGATTCAAATTCAAATACTATTGTAGATTTAGCAAGTTTACTAGATTCTTGGCTTAGATGTGTTTACTTATCGTTGTAACAAGTAATTTGTGGAATTTTTCTAAAAATAAATAATTCTAGCCTTGGAATGCCATAAGTCTAACACGTTAGACCTGCGCTTTTAACTATTTGCTTTGCTTTTGGTACTCAAAATTGATGTCAAATGAGTGAGGTTTGGATCACAAACTGTACACATAGTAGGTCATTGCCTTGTATAATGCGAGTAGTAACCACGAAGCCTTAGAATGTCGATTTGAGTTTTCAATTCTCTTATTAAGTTCGCTGAACCTACTATCATTTCCATTTACCGCATCTTAGTATTGTGAAACTTCTTCCTAATGATTTAACACATCCTAAAAGTTCCATGTATCTAATTTTAGCTCACAGCGAAATGATCTCAGCCAACATGCTGTTTGACACCCTTTTTATTATGTTTTGTCATCTACAAAATTTATGCAATCTTTTGGAGTGCTGTTAGCTAAAATCTTCTTCTAATCTCTGACCATTGTCAGGTGCCATTTACTTGTATCGAATACCGCCCTGACTTTTATCTATTGACCAACGATTCCACAATTTTTACAATCACAACCAACCTGTTCTGCTTTTTATGGGCTTGTCATGTATGTCGTTTTCTCCCCCCGAAATTTATGCAAATTTCCATCGTTGACAATGATGTTAAGTCGGAGCCGGACCCTACTAAGATACGGATTTAAACTATAACTTAAAAAAACTAAAAAAATAAAAATTAAACCAACGTTTATGGGGGGAGAATCATTAGAAATGGTATCGAGAGTGTGTTTAGTTAATTTTTTATGCCAAAATGTGGTGAGCGGGTCAACAAACTAAAAGATATCGATACCAATTGCCAGTTTGATGGGAGGAACGTGGACAATATTACTGTGGTCTGTAAGTGGTTATGATTAAGTTAAAAGGTTTGATTGAGCCAAAAGTTTGCGGGGGAACATACATATGAATTTATTCATGCATTCAACCTCATATCAATAAAATGTTGCTTATCTGTTGAAATCTAAAATAGAAATTAACTCTGGATTTTAATAGCCCAATTGGTTCCAAAGTTTAAATTTAGATATCTTTTACAAGCAGATTTTCACGATGTTGACGGATGCTAACTGGGGCCAAAATACGAATTAGAGGTTAAACGCGAGGTGGAGTTCTGCTTCTACTCTCTCAATGATTCCAACATCTGCATTCACAAATATGAACACTATTTAGCAACACTGAGTGGTTGATCAGCCCTAGCAGCTGCATGTTCCAAATACCTGCCTGCCAGCCCTAGGCATAATCTGCGAATGAAGTACTGGAAAAGGGCGGTCAGTACTCCCAACACTGAGTTTGTTCTCCTAACAAGAAGGAGGAAATCGCGAAATTCATCTCAACTCTATACCAGGTAAAAAACTTTTTGTAAGAATCATGTCTTAGGTTAGGTTAGGTTAGGTTAGGTTAGGTTTAAGTGGCCGTTGAAAAGCCAAATTTGTTTGGTTGCGTAGCATGTCGATCCGACCGCGCATCTATAGTTTGTTCTTCTGCTAGCATCCAGCTTTATTACTGGTTCGCACGTAGCGATAGGTGTACCTATGTTTTCCTTTTCAGGTGTGATAGGTATAGGGGTTCCACTTTTAACAAGTTCATCGGCCCTGCAATTCGCTGGAATGTCTCTATGTCCCGGCACCCAGCAAAGGTGAATATTAAACTGCTCCGTCATCTCCATTAGAGATGATCTGCAGTCCGTGACTGCTGTTGGTTTTAGAGAGCATGAGTCCAAGGATTTGATAGCGGCCTGCCTATCGGAAAAGGTTCGGATATTACATTTTTCTTCAGCCAGGTTTCCTTAATTGCCAGAATTTTCGCCTGGAACACGCTACAGTGATTGGGGAGGCGGAAGGAGAGGCTAAGGTTAAGCTTATAAGCAAAAACACCACCACCAACTCCACTGACAGTTTTTGAGTCGTCGGCGTCGGTGTAAAAGTGACATTTTCCAGTAAGGCATTTTCCTCCCACAAGGATCTGGAGGGAATGCTGGCATGGAAGCCCTTGTCAAACCATTGTTTGGGTGTGGTGTAGTCGATGTTCTCTGGTAGGTAGGCAAAAGGTTTATTTTGCCCACTGTGAAGTCGTTTTGAGGCGACTAGCTGCGTTGGCAGCTGCTTTGCTGTAAATGTCGAGGCGGGTGAAACAGAGTGTCCAGAGCTGCGGAGGGAGTAGTAGGGCTTCGCATATGCTCAGACATGCTGTTCTTTGGACTTTACTTAGCTTTCTGCAGTTCACTGCTTTGTCTCACCCCGAAGGTGAGTATCGGTCTTATGACCGAGATATATAGCCAATGGATGATGCGAGGTAGGAGGCCCCATTTGTTACCGATGGCTTTTTTGCAAGGGAATAAAGCTACTGAGGCTTTCTTAACTCTTTCTTGAATGTTAGGTTTCCAGCTTAGTTTCCTGTCGAAAATTAGGCCCAGATATTTCGGCGTATCGGAGAAGACCAAGCATTTGACGTGCCCATTTGCGCATCCGTTGCTACCTATTCCGGATATAATGTTAGACGGAATAGTTCTTCCGAAAAGCACTATCTTTAAGTACTTAGGATCAATCGTTAACATGGAAGCGAAATGTGACGACGACGTAAACCACAGAGTGAGTGTGGGATGGATGAAATGGCGGGAAAATTCGGGAATCTTTTGCGACCGAAAATTTCCACCTAAATTAAAGGGGAAACTCTACACCACGGTTGTTAGACCAGCTCTTATATACGGTTCACAGTGCTGGACAATGTACGAAGCGTTTAAAAACAAAATGACGGCAGCGGAAATGAAAATGTTAAGGATGCCTAGTGGAGTCACTAAACGCGATTGCATTAGATCTACGCGTATAAGAGGAAGTCTACATATAAAGAATTCGGTAACCGAACAGCTTGAGGCGAATAGAATAAGTTGGTATTGCCACGTTCAAAGAAGATCTGCGGAAAATCCGGTTAAAAAGGCACTATCAACTACGGTCACTCCAACTGTAAGAAAACGAGGTCGGAAAAAGAATTCCTGGATTTCTCAGATGGCAAATGCGCAACAACGTCTGGGGTTAACCACTGAAGCGATCCAGGACCGAGCATTATGTAGACGCGTTCTGCGGTCTGCGACATTAGCCAACCCCATAAGCGGAGCAGCAGCGATGCAGTAAAAATGGGAAACTCGTTACGCATAAGTTCGTATAACGAGGAAAGGGTTAATAAAAGGATAAGAAGAAGAAGAAGAAGGAGAAGACCAAGCTGGTACCATTGACTGAGGGAGGGTCTATGGTCGGAATTTTGTATTTTCTAGGGAAGAGGACAAGGTCGGTTTTATGGGGGTTTATTCCCAGTCCACAGCGATATCCCCAGCTAGTTAATATGTTAAGATTATACTGCAGTAGTTCTTTAATCGTATGAAGACGCGTATAGCAACGTCATCCGCATACGCAATCCCCTGCTACTTCCCTCTTCCAGTTATATCAGCAGTTCGTTAACCACTAAGTTCCAGAGAAATAGTGAGAGAACACCGCCTTGAGGCGTACCTCTGCTGACACTTCTTTTGACAGAGGAACCATCCAGTTTGGAGTGGATAATCCTGCTCTTTAGCATGAGATTGATCATGTCACAAACTTTGTTGGTTTCCTGGGTGTATGAAAGAGTCCTTTGGACTAAAACAAAATACATCCTGTCTGTCGTTTATCTGGTGATCCAACTTACCTTACTGCTGCTTTTACCAGACTCTACAGAACTACCTGTATCGGTTGCAAGGGACTTTCTCTAGCACTCTGTGTTCTTTTACAGCTGTTTCGATGACTTTCCTGCTTTTGTGCTGAAGGAGTCAGAAAGAAAATTAGGTAAGTATGGTTTCTACCTTCCGAATGAAGTTAGCAACTCTACCAGCAGAGGAGTCCCTTATTACAGAGATGTCGAGTTGGTCTCTGAGGAAGGTGTTCCGCCTGATTCCATTGAGGGCTGTTTCTTCGACCGAGTTGACTTTCTGCGGAGTCAGCAAATCCTATTTTGCTTAAGTGATATCTTAGACCATTGTGTCCTGTAAGGTAAACTACTAGGTTTCTGATATCATGTCGATTTAGATTCAGACATCTGTGGGCATTTTTATTAAAGTGTAGGATGTCTCCTATGGCCTGCCTTAGCCCTGGAATCTCCTCCCAGTATGAGATGCATTTCAAATGCACCCAGCGCTTGATGGCTAAATTTACTGCTGTTTTCGATGTGCAGCAGAAGGGTTCAGGTCCGTTGAAGGGGGTTTCTGAACATTTTCTGGCCAGTTTGTCTGCCTTTTCGTTTCCGTCAATGCCCTCATGCCCAGGAACCCACCATATTTTGGTCTTGTTTCTTGGGCTTAGTTTCTTTAGGGTATTGAAGCAGTGCATGACTGATTTGGAGTCAATTACGTGCGAGCTCAGGGCATTTTTAGCTGCTTGACTGTCCGTGAATATATGGATGTTTGCACATTTGATACCAGAGTTGAGTATCAGATTGGCGCATTCTTGAATGGCGTGTATTTCAGCTTGGAATACACTAGGACTCTTGCCCATTGCAATTGATATGTTTGTGTTCGGTCCATGTATTCCCGCTCCCACTCCCGTTTCCATTTTAGAACCATCCATATACCACTATATGCCCTTTTGGCTGTTTGGTGGATGTTCACTAACCCATGCTTCTTTGCTGGAAATCGCCGTGGAGACCCCTTTGTTGAAGCATAAAGTCTTTTGAAGGCGGTCTGTGACCGCGCAGATCATATCTAGTTCTGGTACGACAGAAAGTAAGATCTTCAAGTTCGGATGTACATGGAGATCCAGCTCTTTGGCTTGTGCCAGACTAGTTGAGCTGCGTAGAGCCACTTTGCTAATGTGCAAGTGTAGGGGTGTTAGTCCTATTACTGCTTCTATAGATGCTGTTGGGCAGGTCCGAAAGGCTCCGAATTTTCCTACTACTTGGAGTCCATATCATTAAAGTCATTTTGAATTTAAAAAAAAAAAGGAGTCTTTGGGACAACACCCCCTGAAGTTCAATGACGTTGAGACTAATGGCGTATCTTTTGACTCTGATCTAATGGACGCGCTGTGTGTGGCAAAAACACCAGAACTCCTGTTGCCAAAAAAATATTGACTCTCTCTGTGCCCAGCATTACATTCGGAAAGAGTTTTGGCTTTCACGAGTAGCTGTTAAGTTAATCTAGGATGCAGAACTGGTAACTGTTAAGTACACTGTGTTACAACTTAGATTTCACAACTCATTAGGAAGTCTTGTGTGTCTCTTCTTAGTGGAGATACATACAATCCTGGTGGCAATCAACCATTTTGTGAGGAAAGTAAGAAGTACCTGCGTCGGTAGCCACCGCTAAACTGCGTTTGAGGGACTTTATCATCCCAGGCTACTTCGAGAATCCAAGGCGAAACGCGGAATATGCTGTGCCTTGTTTGGAACCAAGGTAATGCAAATAAAATTGCCTGTAAACGCGGAGAAGAGTTCATTAGAACTGCTTACGTTTTCGATTAGGATTTTTACTAGATATCATGAGAGCACTACTACAAGTATTACGCTCTATGCTGCCAGACCAATCGAATGCTTCACGAGGCTTCTAAGGGGACCGACCTTACTGCCATTCTTCAGTTGCAATGATTGTATAATACGTACTGGTATAGTGACAGAGTACTTCGCTGTAGCCAAGCAGCTAAGTGTGCTAGGCATAGGTGACGCACTTTTAGAAAACTGTAGTAATTGCTGTGAAAGTGATGATGTCACAGTGGAGCAATGTCCATTTAAATGTCCGTCTTATGCTTTTATTAGGGTTACAGGTGCTTTGGCTCGCTAAGCACTTCCGAAAGGAACATTTATGAAGGCAATGAACTAGTTGCTTGTCCAAGTGGTCTGTTTCGTTGGAAAAAAGGTATACTGCTGCATTGTGACGTAGAAAATGTATATGACACCCGACACACTCTTACAGCGTGATGCTTTATTTACAGAATCTCAAACCGAATGGTATTTGGTCTTTTTTAAAAATGTATCTGTTATTTGATTATAAAGAAAAAGTCCTTGCATTTGTGCTCAAATACTCGTAGTTAGTTGAAGAGAAAGACATTGAAGTAATCCTTCACTGAATATGGGCCATATAATCCTTAAATCAACCCCCAATACACTTTGTTTAAAAATAAAAAAAATTAAAGTCCCAACAGGTCATAAATAACAAATACAAAACACTCCTGATATTAGCTACTAAATTTTGGCTGGTAGCCTCCTGACCCCCTGGCCCATTTCTCATCTTTTATTCTTCCCCCCCCAAAAAAAAAATAAAGACCTAAAGCGATGGCAACTTTAACAAACGTTTTCATAGGTCATACGGTACATAAACAAAAGCCAAAAATTGCGAGTATACGAGTACTCTCCAACTCCTGGTCCAAGTCAACTACTCACAATATGAGTAACAAACTCAAAGGACATGCGAAAATGTCATAAAAATAAGAATCTATGGCCATGGCCACCCTGAATCTCACCCCATCCCTTACATACCATCGAAGGTCAACCACAAAAATGAGTAATAATTTATGGATACCGCTACTTTGTATATTTATCCGTATTCTTGTACCAAAAAAAGAAAAAAAAAAAGGAAAGAACGAACCGTTGTTGCAAATTCGACTAAAATTAGAGCAACGAAAAAGCCATATGAATGTTGGCATACTCGTATGTACGTACAATATGTAGACAATCTTATCCTTAGAAGGACCTAAGATGGAATATGAGGAATTCCACACAACATACCATAGAGTTTGCATGCGATACAATCTGATTGTCCCTTTCCAGATGTACTCGCATACAAGCTTCAAGATTCATTTATTATTTCATGGGTTACCAAAGAAGTCCCAACAGGATAACAGGATAACACATACGCGCTTTTCCTCTACTCACCACAGTGAGTCGAGAGAATTTTAGAAGAAGAAAATAAAATTCCAAATTTAACAGCGGCCAGAAGTGGGAGTGATGGTAGTTATTTGAGAATGAGGATGACTTTGCTATAAGAGTAATGGTGGCTACAACACGAAAACGCGTTGCTTCCGAATATGCTCAGTGGCAAATATTGCATGGATCACGGATGTGGTTGCGTTAGCGGACCCCAGGAGCCATTGGGACACTGGGATACAGGGATGTACACAAAGGGATACGTGGATACAAATACGAGTACGAGTATATGCGGAAGAAAGGACATACATTTACTCGTACACACTTGCTGGGGGTATTTTTATATTTTATTTGGTTATGGTTTAAAAAGTAATAGGTTCGGGATTTGCTTCTCGTTTCCTTCTCTAAAGTCACTAAGGATATGTATCCTTTGTATCTTCTAGTGCTCGTGCGTTGATTTCATTTCAGCGTTTTTTTTTTTTTTTTTTTTTTTGTTGGTTGTAAGCCCTAAATGTAAGATTGTCTAAGGCGTTTCAATAACAAACGCCCTGACTTTTTTGTGGCATGATATGGTGGTGTACTCTGGATATCCTTTGTCCTCCCGCTCTCGATTTAGTCAAAACGCACCGAGTAGTAATGGAAAATGGGAAAAAAAAATTCCCCAATCGATATGTAGAAGAAGAAGAAACGACGACGATAAAGACGATGAAGACGATGGAAACGAAGACGACGTTTATTCCATTCTATGAAAATATTATACGTTAAGGAATGACGATAGCTGGGTAGGAGGAGGAGGAGGGGGAGGTTTACGAAGAGTCTTTGGAGGAGGACCACTAAAAACATGCATACACATAACACACGACTACGATAGAAAATTTCTTCTTACTCTTCAGGGTTTGCTTGATCTAAGGGTTCCCCAATTTCGCCATCGAAAATTCCTCTGTACGTGACCAAATCAACTTGAAAGGATACGAATACACTTTATCCGCCATGCTCTCCGAAACGGAATTCATTTTGCCTAGAAGCAAATTTATACTCACATGACTCTCAGCCCCGCTGACGTAGACAGGGGCCAGAAGAATTATTCTTAAGAATTCGTAGTTGTTGAAATCGACTCCTCTAATTTGTTCGTTGTTTTGGGAAGGACGTCGGTCGATCGCATCAACTGCTGACATCTCCGTAAGTAGCAGGCGTGAAAAGCTGAAAAGCGCGCCAGTTCCATGCTGTGAGCAGACTTGCATAAGTCAAAACCGCGAAAGTGTCGCATCAAAATATTTTGACAATCTCACAATGGAAAATGCTTATCCCGGGCTAATCAAATTAAGAGCACTGTGTTTCGAAAAATCTAAAACGGAGCCGGCGGAATCAAAACACACGTGACTACAATCATGGCACACGTGCGTTCTGCTCCAAACTGCAATACGACTTCAATTTGAAGCAGCTCAGCTTCGCTTTTGCTTTGTCAAGGAGGGTTGGCTGAGTTACTCGTATATGATGCCATTCGGAGGTTTTGAATTGATTGAAGGGGTGCAGCACAGCAGTGTTTTGGTTCATTGGCAAGGGCTGGGGTTCAAGCCAAATTGCCTCACGTTGTTGGCGGCTAAGAAAAGGAGACTGGAAATAGCTCAGCTCACATTGATTTATCGTGATCTGTGAAGCAATAAAAAACTTTAAAAAGGAATCGCTTTGAGTTTTTTTTTTTTTTTTAAGTTTACCACCCCTAAGAGTGAAATTCCACCCTCTGATGCAGCAGTGGGATATGTCTACAATGGTGGTGGGATGAATTATTATGTTTACAGTGGGCGCAATGGCGGGCGTTCTGGGGAGACGAGTATGAGTAGAGAAAATGCAGTGGCAGTACGAGTAATCGTATAGCAATAGCAGTCAATCTACAAAATAAGCAGAGCAGTCACATTTGCTGATGTTGAAATATCCTGAAGGCATCTTATTACACTTGCCCGTTTCCTTTTTTTTTTTCTTTTTTTGTAGGTACAACTGTACTAGTACTCGTATACCACCGTGGTATCACGGTGCTTTGGCTTTTTTAGTCATTGTGCACGTGACCGATTGCGGTGGAATAGCTGAATGCTAGAGCTAGGGTTGCGACCGAAATTCCTTGGATTAATAGGATTTAAGAAATGGTTTCGCCGTGAGCCACGGGCACTGACCATGGTTAGGGTTATTACTTTTCAATATTGTCATTAAGGATTTTACCATGGGAGAGACGGGAAACCAATAGGGGGTGAGTTCTCCTTTCTTTTTTTCGACTTGGCTTATAACGTGATGACTACTTGGGTGTATATTTCGCTTTGGGGCATTGGCCTGGCAGAGTGGTACTCATCAAAGGGGAGGATTAAAAATACCATCAAAGTTGGATGCTCTATTTTTATTAAATTAATGTCAAGGGCTCAAAGAGAATACCAGCCTTGCGGGGTATTGCACTTAGCTAGACAATCCGAAAGGGTTGGTGTGCGTCAATGTGGTAATTGGTTCTAAAACAAAAGTAAATGACTGCAAGTGATCCAGGCCAGGTACATTGTCGTTGTGTAAATAGACTTGCACCTCTTAAGGAGTGAGTTAGAAGTTTTATGTGCATTAAGCACTAAATTCAAAGAAAAAAGAACAAATCACGTTTGGGACGAGTCATAATGTTGAGCGAGAGAAACTTTCGACAAGCACACTGCCAACAGTAGGTAACTTAAGGCAGTCAGGTATTTCACCGCCAGCACATTCAATTCAATCAGTATGAGAAAGTTTTTTAGTGGCAGACATCTAATTCCACAGAAAAATGGCCAATTTGCTGCAGACGAACTGATACGAGTAGTCATAGTGCTTCTTAAATTTTTTGTTGATTTTCTTTAAATATCACTGTTTGCGTTGAATCTACACATACATCAATACATCTATTCAGATCGATTGTAAGCTAGCTGCTTTCGGTTGTCGGTATTTTCCACTTGGCTGCGCCACCAAAGTGGAGGAATTGTTCTCTTTCGCTGAAAGAGCGAAGGTATATTACATTCCCCATATTCCAGTCATGGCTATTCTTGCATTTTTACCATTCTGGATAGCCTATCACGTATGTGAACGTCACTCTTTTCTTCCGAAACAACTAAAATCGGTTTCTTTGATTTGACCAAGCTCAAGCTTCTGAGGCTAGAGCAAGACTGGGATGACTATGGCCTTAGCTGTACCAAAGCAAAGCTAGTCCTAACTTAATCATCTGCTTACTTAATGACTTACTTTACGTGACGCTACTGTCCGGGGAAAACCTAAGCGACAGTCAACAAGCGTTTCCAGCTAGCTCGATCTTTTGATAGCTGCCTTCAGTTTGGCACGCTAAGTTGGCTGAGGTCCCCTTCCACTTGAGTGCGCCACCTGTATCTCGGTCTTCCTCTACTGCGCTGTCCCTCGGGGGCAGATTCGAAGATTTTCGGACCGGAGCATTTGTCTTCGTTCGCACTACATGACCCAGCCATCTTAGTCGTTGGTTCTCTACTCTTCTGGCTAGGTCGTTGTATCTCCTCCTCCACTCAACGTCAATGAGGACGGGTGTCCTCATCCATTTCTTTTAACATCCATGCCTCTGCGCCATAGAGTAGGACCGGGACTATAAGGGTCTTGTGCAGGGTAACTTTTATTGTTCGAGAGAGAGCTTTGCTAGTCAATTGCCTTCTTACCCAAAAGAAGCAGCGTTTGGCAAGAGTTATTTTTCGTTTAATCTCAGCGCTGATGTCGTTGTCTGAACTTATAGCGGAGTCTCGGTAGACAAAGTTCTTAACTATTTCAAAGTTATATCTGTCGAAGGTGATATTTCTGAAGGTGATGTTCTGATGCAAGACGTCGGTGTTACGTGTCCTTTTTGTTTGACCACCGCTTTTGTCTCAATACTTGCAAAGGCGTCAGTGACATCACGCTACTTTCTCCCGATTGTGTCAATATCGTCGGCGTATGCGACTAGTTGGACGGACTTTTAAAAGATTGTGCCTCTTGTGTTTGCTCGTGAGTTTTGCACTATTCTTTCAAGTATGATGTTGAAGAAATTGCATGACAGCGCATCGCCTTGTCGCCTTTCTGGTCCCGGTGAGATCTTTACCGACCTTGATGAAGCAGCTCGCATTCTTCATCGTCATCCTGCACAGACGGACGTGTTTGGCAGGGATGCCGAAACTAGACATTGCTCTGTCTATAGATGCTCTCATACAGGGCCCTTAAATCGATGAAAAGGTGGTGTGTATCGATGTGAAGCTCATGAGTTTTCTCCAAGATCTGCCGTAGTATGAATATTTGGTCGATGGTGGACTTTTCACCACACACTGATGTGGACCTATAAGATTGTTGATGAAAGGCTTCATGTGTTCACGCAATACGCAATAAGATTTTATAAGCAATTTTTAGAAGACTGATGCCTTTGTAGTCGGCGCAGTTCAGAGCGTCTCCTTTCCTGAGGATCATCATCTGCTCACGCAAATGCAAAAGAATATCAAGAGGGAGTATAGGAGCCTGTTTTCTTCAGAGATCAAAGTCCCGACTTTGTGTATGTGTAATTGAAACCTGAGAGAAACGAATCACTCTGAGTTTGGTAGTTGTACATGTCCTGTAATGACAATGACTTCAACCAAGAATTAACTTCTGAGGAGTAGTGAGAACGAGGAAGATGACCGGTGTTGACGCTGGGTATTTGGCTATGAACAAAACCTATATTTTTGCATCAATCGGGGCCCATATTCCATAATCATTGTCACCAATATACAGCTGACACGTTCTTCAGAAGATCACGGTATTAACCGGTTTTGCCTTGTCCTCTTTAACTTTCATCGTTTGATCGTCTTCAATAGTTTAAGCCCCGCCAGACATATCTTAGCTAGCACAAATTCCAAGAGTTCTTTGATACTGAACTACGTACCGTTCTCTTGGAGATACGCTCGAGCGATATTTATATCGAGGTAGATTAACGCGGGCATGAGTCCTCGAATGGTTTCCGGCCAAATATCATAGAGGGAACCTTAAGTAATGTACACGCTAAGGCCATTCTCAAAAATTTGATCGAGCTGGGTATGGTGGAGATTATTAGTCAAAACACAGTAAAACAAGGCAACGCCAGTGAGCACTTCCTTAATCATAAAGGAACGCCACAAGGCGGCATAATTTCTATATTGATTTGGCTAATGAAAATATTATGAACAAAATACTTGTAAAACAAGACAGAAAAGTGCTCAAATTGATTGTATATGTGATATGTGAAATGATGGAGGCTGCTCTGGACAAGATCAACACCTGGGCCGCAAATATACCCGATTTTACCAAAGATGACCTAGTGGATGTACATAGCCGATGTGCATCTAATTCTCATCTGTGGTTCATTGGTATGGAGGCCCGCTTTAAGCAAAGAATGCAACCTCACAAAACTAAAATGTATTCAAAAGACAGTAGTTACAGGCATCACAGGCGCATTGGGCTCGGACCTAACGGCTACCTTGACTCTGCATCTTCTGCCTTTCTACCTACACAAAAAAATACAGCACCATGAAGTGCAGTGATATTGCACAGCAATATCTTGGTCTGGTTCCCAAACGGCTATTCACGTTTCCAACCGGCTATATCAAACCCAGACTAAACCTCATGAAAATGAAAATATCAATATTCCCGCATTTTCCAGGCGGAACTACTGGCAGTCCGAGAGGCTTTACACAATTTAGCGGTGACACAACCCACAAACATACTTAATATTACTATCGTCATAGATACTCAAGCGGCTATCAAAGCACGATTGCCGAAACAAGCTTTCCTGCTTGGACGACCTGCTCTGGGTTCCAGTGCACAGATACATATAAATGAAAACGATCGCGCCTACGAAGTGGCCGGACAGGGCTCAGTTCTGGGCTTCAAAGATCCACATCACGCTAGGAGCGGCTAAACGACAAATTCACCTCCTGCCTCCTGCCGAATGTCAACCTCCAATTGAGGGGGGACCTACGATAAGAATTTGATCAAATGACCTTCTAAATTCACCCATAGTCTAACATCTTCAACATCAACCAGGTCACTCGAGGCCTAATAACAAAAAGGAACATTCTTGTGCTACTTGGGTTCATGTTGAACCACCACCTCTACCAACCTACCACGTAACATTCTTTAATATTTTTGAGATCTTGGAGCTATCCAGATAGGACATCTGAGAACTCTGTTGAATGCTTTTCTCCAATCCATGATGACAATATGCGGATGTATTGAACCGTTGTGATGTTTCTCCTACAATATCCGTAAGCACCTAATTGTATTGTATGTCAACCTGTACGAGGGACTCTCTGTATCTGTTCATTTTTTATATCGTAACATAAGCTTCACTTTGGTAAATCTTGCAACTGTTGGCATAGTCTTATAATAGTTTGGCGTCCGATCATAATTATAATAAATGAAATCGCGAGCAGTCTGTTTTTATATCTGCATCCATTTCTGACAATTTTTTTTGTATTTCGTAGATCCTTTCCTACCAATTCTTGCTCGACACTAATTTCTTATTATATTTGCTGCTCGCAGAGTTTTCATCTGAATCCGTTGATAGATATTGTACTTAAAAGTAAGTAATCCAGCTTAGGACACCTAGATAACTCTGGAAAGCATTTCAAAACCTTAAGTACCATATATTCCGATTGTTTTTCAACCTCGGCACGCGAAGCAGTACGAAGTAAATATTTATCTCAACCTACCGAAGCTTATCGACAGTCGCTAAATTTATTGAAGCTTTTTTCGTGTTACTATCTGACAAGTTGTCGCTCCACAAATCGCCTTACTATAGTAAGATCTCTTTGCCTGCAGTTCCTCATGAATTCACAACCTGGATGAACCGATTGGTGCATAGTAGTTACAGTCGTATTACTCGTAGATACATAGATACATGCTTTGTAAAACAACGACGTTTCACTGCCAATCGAGTGGGTGTCATGTAATCTGCACATATTATCGCCTACCATTTGCAGCCCACGCTGCAGCGACACTGGTATTCCAGAGGTTCATTGTTGGCCCAGCTGCTGCTGGATATATTGGAGTACCTGCTGCAATCCAAATACAAGTTCTAATATCTCGTAATTACAGTGGCGACGCAGCAGAAACCAGATCTTCGCGCTATTAGGTATAAATGATCGATATCCAATTAAGATTTAACATCGATTATATCTGCGAAAATTAATTGCAAAGAGAACGGCCTTCTCTGTGGTCCCCGCTGTACACCCTGATCGCTGCTGGAATCGACTATTACTGGTGGTGTTCGTATCTGTAGGTCTGGCTAGCAATCAAAAGTAAATGTATCTCTGTGGTAGCTACGGCGTTTTTAGAACACATCTAGCCTGTTGACGGTAGTGGCGGTGGCGGTGGTGGTTGATATTATGCGCCATAGGCACACCAGAATCTTGACAGAGCTTATTATTACTGCGGGACAGAGTCTGGACAGAGAGCAATAGCGCGGCCGGCGTAAATCGAAGCCAATACAAATCGCTTTTCAGAGCGTAACAACGACGACTTTGCTTAGCGGCAACATATCTTTGTATCTCCCCGCAGAGCAGACGAAGTGCGTGCACATGCCTACTGTGGCGAGCACTTGGCGGTCCAAGGATACCGACTTGTCGACTATAAATTATTACATACAAGCTATAGCCGCAAGGTAGCAGTTTGTCGCGATTAGTTTGCCCCTTTGAATGCGACGTCCACTACTCGTATGTACGTCATTCGATGTCTACTCTATTCCTCATATCGAATGGAATAGATTAAACGACGCGCCTGCGCACACCAACCATGTGGTAACTGTTGAAACTATGGTAACTCTGCTGCTGAGTTATTCAGTGTAACCACTGTTACCATTGCGCATCTCGTCTTGTTCTTAGTACATAATACTTAATCGTGAGAAGTTACGCAACGATAATAGGCTTGGGGGCCTTTCAAAACTGTCAATTGGCGACCTCTTTACGGATCTTTATCAGTGCGCGATTCATTGCTCCATTGGATCAATCGTCATTGCGACATCTGAATGAGTGGTATTATTGAGTGTGCGCGTGAGATGTGTAAAATAAATTAATAAGCCGCTGAGTGAGCGAATGAGTGACGCGAATGGCACCGATCACAAGCTACCGCCATCGATCTTCGACCGGTACCGATCTCCGGAGACTCATAACGGCTGAGTGTTTCGCCTTCCAACTTGATGACAGCCTCATGACCTGCTGCAATTAAAACCTGCGCAAGCTTATATCACTGTAACATCACATCCATTTGATTGACACAATTGATCATAACAACCGTCGACCGAGTAACTGCGGCAGCCTCAGCAAAAGATCTTCCCTTTAACTCTCTGCCTGCGCAGTTCTCATGTCCGCATCCATAATCAGCTGGATTAAAGGCGAAAAATATCATAACCAACCGCGAAGAGTTGGATATAGGTACTCGTATACTAAAATCCGATTGCAGACGCTTTTCTTTTGCTTCGCACTCCACTACTATTGCCACCGTTTCTGCTTCTGTTTCTGTTGTTTTTTTGCTCTTGCGGAATTAAGCAGTTTAATTTCAAATTCAAATGGATTCAGCTGAATTGAGCGCGCGATGACAACGGTTGGGGCAAGAGCAAGCAAAAAAAAAAAAACTTAAAACAAAAACAACAACGCCAAAGTCGACAGTTGACGGTGTCGCAGCAGTGCAATCGATGTGATGTCGACACGTGAGTGATCGCTGCGATCACAACTTGTCAGTCCTGTCAACATTCTTCGGATTACAACGTTTGTATGCACATACGACTCTTGACTTGGCTCGGCTTTACTTGCCACTTGGCGTCTCCAGAGAAAATAATTATTTTTCCTCGTCTTTTCGAGGATGTGTTTTTTTTTTCCTATTTATTCTTTCGTCTCACTTTTCGTGTCCGCTCTTTATAATTGAGCTTACGATGTTTTCGTTTTTTTTTTCTATTTATTCGGAAAATTTAAAAAAATTTCAAATCTGTTGAAATTCCTCCGAAAGATACTCTGAGATCGCATAGCAGTTGAGACTCTCAGAAATTTGTCATTAGAAAATGAATTTCAAGTGGAACATGATTTCGAGGTATTGCTGAACTGTTTATGGGCACGCTGACAGAAGTATTTAGTGTCATTATATTGACAGATTGGATAGATTAATCAGGTGGTTTTTCAACTATCGGCTTGTTAAGATTTTACAGATTTCGCATTAAAAATTTGGTGCCCATATTTGGTAAGGCTCGCCAAATATTAGCTTCGGGTGGTCTAGTGTTTACGGCCTTTTCTTCCGCACTGTTAAATAGAAAAACGTACATAACTCTGGGAAAGGAAAGTTTGTTCCGTTGCTATACGGTGAGGTATCTATCTCTTTATCTAGCAACAGCTCTGAAAGAAAATTCGATCGGAGATTAAAGTAGATCTGCTCTGGCAAAAATTTCACCTCTAATCGTTTCTTAGGAATGGCTTCCCAAACCATTCATTTTGAGTCCTTTTTCATTTGACCGGTTAAAATTCTAATAAGGATGGCGCTTAAAACCAGAAAAGGACCGCGTTATACTACAAGGCCTGGTTTTCTTGCCAAAAATAAGCCTAAGACCTGGAAAAGGACAGAAACTTTTCAAGTTCATTTATCTGGTGATTTTACCTGTTCCTGATTGGTCCTGGATGACCAATGAGCACAGATGGAATAAACGGTGTATCCTGCATACACTCTCCCAACTTTCAGGGCTATTTTAACATATTTAAAGCCAAAATCTGTGAGGGTTCGTAGAGAAAGCTGTCATAGACATCATAGATGAAATTTTATCAGAAGATGTAGTCACTTTAGCTAAGTAAATGAGCACCAAGTTCCACTCTGAATCAAGTCATTATTAAACTTATACAAGAGCACTTCACACTAGAAGGGAAATTCATGCCGCCAAGGACTGATATTATGAGATCCTCGATCAGATATATATGTATATACTAAATGTTCAAAGCATTGTAATAGGCATTTTGAATATACAGACGGCACCATAAATGCTAGTGGCTGGCACATAAAGAGAAACAGGAAGCATATAGTGCGGCGCTAGAAAATTAAATGGATTAAAACGGTCTTTGAAGCCTACGCACAAAGACTCAAGGACGAGCACCGTCTATGCTGAGGATGTGAAGGAACTATTTTTGAGGCTGGTAAGCCCTGTTCAACATTCCGTTGCCAGGCGAAACGAACTATTCAAACTGGACGATGGAATATAAGAATTCCACCCACCGGATATAGATGAAGTGAGAATAGTCACATTCAAACTCAAGTCGCACATGTTGCTAATATTGATGGCGCAGCTGTCCAAGATGGCGGAAGAAAACTTTCTGAAGAGCATGAACAAGATCATCTCTAAAATATGGAACATTTCAGGCTGTGATAACCAAAGGGGCATAACTCTCCTCAATATAGTCTCTGCTGTCCTATGCGATGGCTAAGAGCATTTTGTCTTTTTTGCCCTAAAAGTCCACCATCGACCAAATCGAAATGTATGCACATGTACAATATAAGCCACACAAAGTTGCAGATCTAAGAAAATAAAAATAAAAAAAATGAAGAAGAGATCGGTGGTAGTTTTGAGAAAAAAGTGCTACGAGTAGTTTGCCCTATTTGTTCGGACTGAGATATTTAGTAAAGGACTGCATCGCACCGATTTTAAAGCAACATGAACTTAGCTGGGACATGTGAAGCAATTTAGCACCAATGCCGTACTTTGGAAAATCTTCAAATCCATCACCGATGCAAAACGTAGCAAAAGAAGAACCTCAAGTATGCTGCGCAAGTAGGGATGTAATATCAACCTACTTGGCATGCAATATTAGAAAATAACAGGGCTGGCTAGAGAGGTCTATTAGTTGATAACGAGGTGCACCCCTGACTATGCAAGTGGTACTCAAAGCCACTGTTTTGAGGACACAGTGAAGGTTTAAAGAGACCTTTGTGGAGTCGATGAATCCAGATTTTGCGATGACATCTAAAGAGGAATTACGGTAGATTACAAGGAGAATGTTGGACTCTAGCTAGACATGTGGCAGAATATACATATACATGTAATTTGGTAATAAATAGATAAATCTAGCAAGCAAGTCAAGTTGGATACACACTACCTTGTAATGTTTTTCTTCATTAAACCGAAACCACAGTAAATGAAAACTTGGGGCTGTGGTTGATACAACCACAACCGTTTAACATAAATTCGATGGCCCAGTGATGTTAGATTCGACCAGAGATAGCTCGCGCATATCTACAACATAGTCTTACTAGTCAGTATGATCTCTTGATGCAGTATGTCTAGAAACTGGTTTAAGATATTGCACATACCACCTTGTTCAAAATGTTCCCCAAAATTAAAAATACAAGTTTATTCATCAATCTATATTGTCCCCTTCAAAGTAATCCCCATCGACTGCAACACACTTATGCCAACGCTTGATCCAATTCTCGAAACATTTGTTTTCGGTATGTCCATCAGTGCTTCCTGCGATTTTTCCATTGCTTCCTCTCGGCTGCTGAAACGCGTTCCCCGTAGTGGTTAACTCGATTGACAGAAAGAAGTCACAGGGAGCCAAATCAGGTGAATTCGGTGGCTGTTGGGTGGTATTTTTTGCATTTTTCGTCAAAAAATTACGAATAATGATATCACTGTGTGACGGTGCGTTATCATGGTGCAAAATCCACGAGTTTTCTGCCCACAATTCTGGTCTCTTTCGGCGAATTGCTTCACGCAAACGTCTCATAACACCAAAATAATACTCTTTGTTTACTATGTGTTGGTGATTGACTAACATTTCTTTTACTTCATCAATGTTTTCGACGGTTTTCGATGTCGATGATCTGCTACTGCGTTCATCATCTTCGATTGACTCACTACCACTTTTGAGCCGCTCGCGTCACTGGTAACCGACCGTTTTCTTTAGAGAATCGTTGCCGAAACACTTTTCCAACTTTCGCGCACCATTGAAGCAGTTTTTTAGGCAAAATTTAACACAAGTTCGTTGTTGCAAATTTAAATTCATTTCTAAAATTGTAAAAAATCACCAACACACACAGAGATAGATGTACTCTTCACTACGTACAATAACTTTTGCAAATGTCACGCTATAACGCTAAGATTTAGAGGGAATATCAACAGGGAGTACCAACCTAACAAAAAAAACAGAACTCAAATCGGAACAATGGGAGCGCCACATGCTGGTTGTTCCGGAAACTTTTTGATCAAGATAAATACAGTGTGCATTTGCTTGATCAATCGCCTATCCTCGATGCTTCTTTGGATCGTGCTCAATTGAACTTTGAGGAACAAGAGGGCATGTGAATTGTGCAGCCTCAAACGCATCCAAGCTTACCAACTCTCTTGTTTTCAAGGTGCCTTAACACCTAGCTTGGAGTCACCGTATTGGCACTGGATAAATCATGTAGGTGATTATTGCCATATCGTCAGTAAGTGACTTCTCCAATCCCTTTCAGTATTACCAAGACATTGTGCACCAGAAAGAATGGTTTTTAAGCTATGATAAGCAATTGGATCAAGACTAGGGAACATGAACATTAAGTGTTTCCTTCTGCAAAAATGGGAATTGTTGCAATGAAGATGGACTTATTCTCGAGCTATCTTTGATGACGTGAGTGAAGCCAGAAATCCTTCGTAAGGGTGTCCGGGTACATATACGAATAAGTCCCAAAACGAGGAGCTTGTTGATTTGAAGGACCAGCAGCAGTCTATTGCAAATCTACCTACCTTTCTATTGTTTGACATCCTGTATGAAGATAGACTACTCTACGTCTGCTTCTTAAACAAGATTGCGCTTTCGAAGATATCTTAAAATGTATACGCGGCGTGGCAAAATAATTCAATAAAAGACCAAAACAGGGCTATTTTCTGATACAAAATTTACGTCACAGTCTCTTCGATCTTTTAAGGGAATAAAATACGTTTAGAACGTCTCCCTCTTAAATCTACAGAGCTGAAGTTATTAAACAATGATTTCCACAGCGATACAGAATCTATCATTACTTGATCTGACCCAGGATTGATACGAATACATGGCGCTACAGCTAAAGCCTCCTCCTTCGTTGTGCCTTAAGGCAACCTCGTTTTCTTGCTACTCTATAATAAAACGAAAGGTTCATTCATCATGTTGATGTTGAATTCACCCTTTTATTGTATCTTTCATTGCACACCTTCTCGACGGTCTCACAGCCTCATTTTGCAGTTAACGATTAATCGGCTTTTCGTTGAAAATTCACCAAAGGTCTCAAAAGTATGCATGAGCTCTTACCTTTCAAGACCATACAAATGCTTAAGAGAGCTCGACCTTGTGGCACTTGTATGTATAAAGATTTTCTAAGGCTATACAGTTTCTAAAAGTCGTTCATTAAAAAACAAAAACAAGGTGACATTGTTAAGGTTAAAAGGACATTTTTGTCAAGCCATTAACGAAGTTCCTTCAGATGATAGGCCATCATTTTAACAACACAAACGTCTATAAAATTAACTTTTAAGAACGAAGCCTGCCATAGAATCAAGTGCACAATAATGAGCCTCCTCGAAATCGCATTCGCAATCACCGTTGCCTTCCAATTACCTAATTTTCTCATTAAAAACTGAAATGGTTGGGCTTCAAAGCCAATTCACCCATTCAAAGCTGAAGATAATCCCTCGATATTTTCCGGGCTATTAAGTTATCTTCTAAATCCTACACCGCATTTGCCACCTAGTTGAGCATGAATTGGATGTTTAACGTATTAAATAAATGCGACACTGCAGCACCCCTTGCCACATTTGTTGACCCAAAATTCAGAAATGGGAATATCTGTTGTACGAGTATGGTTACCTCTTTGAGAAAACGCATCGAATTTCTTTGATTTTTTTTTTATCCTCCACTGTATTAAGTCCTCTATTGTATAGATAGATACTTACGCAGTTAAATTTGGTAATAAAATGGCAATTAAAGTTTGAATGAAGCTACGAATAGAGTCGTGCCGACTGAAGGTTCATGAAAAGTGTCGTCTTGAAAGGAGAAGACCATCGCCACACCAAAAGACAGTTGTAGTCGCCTGTGTCGTTGTCAAAATCGTTGTCGATGTCTTCTCTTCGGTCGTCGTTGTCATTGCCGCCGCAATTCGCCAACAAATTACTTCGTTTGACTTCATTTAACCCTTTTTCGATGAGCTCTTCAGTTTTCCTAAATAACCGCTGTTACGGCACGGCAACAACGGTGGCGGCTACATCCACCTCATAATGCCGCCTTCTTCATAATGGTTAGCAGTTTAGAAAAAAAAAAAAAAGGGGTTGAAGACTGGTTATGTATCTCTCAATGGCATAGATAGTCTCGTAGATCCCTTTGAATCCCCTGCATTGTGCCAACCAGCGTTTTAATGAAATTCTCGCGCGAGCACTCATTTACTTATTTTTACGAATGAAATTCTTGAGATATTTCGCGGAATCTGCAACCTTACAGCTGGGGATCATTAAAGTTTGAGTTTGAATTGTGTAGACGAAATGGTGAACAGGATTTAACGGTAAGGAAATTCTGAAATGGTATCGTGTTGAGCTTTTTATTGAGGGTGCTGGTGATGGTAAGATGGTGGTTTCTTGGTTTCACGGTAAGTTTCAAAGGGTTCGAGAGCCATAATGGATGGAATTACTTCATCTTTGCAGTTATTTTTGGATTTAATGGATCACCCAGAGGTGAAGATAGCTAGCTGTAATCTTTTGAGGCTTAATTAATATGTTCTCGAGACGAGTGTAATGTACTCGTATTTGCCGAGGACTGAAACTAATCAAAAGATACGGGCCACTGTAATTTGTGCTTGCAGCCTCATGCATACTATATATCGGCGGAACTAAATATTGCACGCAGAGCAGTCAGGAAGTAAGTGACGATGAGCGATAGCTACAACCCAACCAATGTCAGTGTAATAATTGTCATGCATGACGCACTTTTGAACAGACCAGTACGATAACGTATTATAAACTATGATGAAGCTGAATTCAAGTTTAGCGCTCACCTAGCAACACATACAGAGACTGTATGCCGGGGTGAAAATTATAAAGAAAATTCAAAAGAATAAGTACAAGTACATAGTCACAGCTGGCATAAAAACACAGGGTGGAGCGAAGGTATTTTATATTAATTACAGAATTGTAGAAATTGGCCTCGAAAACTAAGTACTTATATAGCAAAACGATCGGCTTTACGTTCCTAAATTCGACTTTTTAGAATCCCGCTAATCCAATTTAAATTTCAGAATAAAATTTCATGCAATTCTTGTTGATTTTGAAATCGACATTCTAGCAACTCGCAAGTAGTTAGCATACTACCAAATAGAGGACATCTTGAAGTATGTTTCAGTCCTCCCTTATTGTAAGGGAATTGTTGGAAGGGGCACTAAAAATGTGACTGACTCTTAAGATACATCTAAAAAATCAAACAACGTTCCAACTTTCAACTCAATTTTAGGTACTGAAATGAAGTCCAGCTGAGCCTTCTAGGTCACAGGCTGCCATTGTTTGATTACTCGGACTGAATGCCAAGGGGTTGTAGTCCTCTTTTTGATTGAAATATCATTTTATTTGACCTGAAGATGTTTATAAAGGCGAGACTAAGTGCTTACTTACGTGAAAGCTTATTCCTTTTAAAATCGACGAATTTGACAGAACAAGCTTATCATATCTGTCTGAATTTTCTCAGAGGCAGCCTTCCAGTGACAGAGCCTTGGCAATCTTAGACGCCGTAGTTAACCTCAGTTTTTAAAGAATCAACTGTTTGGCTTTTCCAAGTACCCCTTCTAGACACTTCTTCTACGAATGCTTTAGCGTAAACTGTTGAGAGGATCGAGTTGAAGTTGTATCATATCAAAGATGGAACGCCGCTTTGCGGACATATTTTGAATACGAAAACTCTGAAGTTCTAAAGTAAGAAGTGGGCTATTATTCTGGAGCTCTTATAGTAGAGAGTAAATTATCGTCATTAATGTTAAATTAGTAGAATCTATCAAAAAACAAAGGTCTCATCCTTCACAGCAACCGCTAACAGATGTATTTACGGTGGACTTTATCATTCTGCTCATTTGGAGTTCGACCAATTGGAGCTCATTGTGGCGCTGGCAGCCCGGTAAGGGCCATGACCTAGCTTCTTGACACTCATTTGTGTTGCTCATGTTGTCATTTTCGTCACATCTAAGGGGAGCCTAGGGTTTATCGCCGAGTCCAAACGGCACTCCTTAGAAGCTTTTTCGTAGGCAATTTTACTTTCGGGAGATTGCCATTGCCCGCCGAAAGGGTGATGGCGATTTGAAAAATTGTTGGTGACCCAGCCAGGAATCGAACCCAGACTCTCTGCGTGATAGTCCAAAGAGCTAACTATCGCGCCGTCGCCGCTACCAAACATAACTGATGGATAAAATTGGTTCGATAAATGACTCGAATGCATATGTATGCATTGCTTACGATATGCTGAAGTCAAGTATATAGAAGATTTCACTTTACACTGGACAAAAAGTATTCTGAGGAATTGCGTAGAAAGATATGAAAATTATATTATCGACTACAGCTTCGGTGCAATGATTTTTCACTTGATCACCAGCCGTTGTAGCAGACCACTTTGAAAAGTCGCCAGTGGAGGGCGATAGAATGGTCGGCGAGGCGACTCTCCGCCACATCATAATTTTATTTACCCGACCATTGTTAATGAAATCATTGAGTCCAAGTGGTTCCAAAACTGAAAAAGTATCTTTTCTGAAGTATATTAGTACCACACTATCCGTTGCAAATAAAAGGAAATTATTTTGGAAATATTATCCTGATGAAGGACCAAAAAAAAAACATTGAAGAGAGGAGTTTCAGGAGGGTCAGTCCTAGGCCCAAATATGCAGATCAATATGAGTGAATATCGTTGGATCTGCAGGTGACATTGTTGTAGTAGTCAATACCTTAGATAAAGAGAAAGGTCTCCAACTACAACATCAACAAATATAGATATGTCATATCTTAGGTCATCAAGCCTGCTCCCTTGTTGTCCAAACACGTAAGAGAAAACAGCATCGAGTCAAAGCCCTACATTAAATACGTAGAGGTGCTGTTTGATCATAAGCCAAATTAAAGAGGCCATTTCAAATGCACGTATCGAGGCATGGTCAATCCTAGCAACGCTAAAAAAGAAACCTGGAGGAGGTGCAGAAAAGATAGCTATTTAAGAATTTGCAAAGATATGGTGACAAAAGCAATGCGACACTTTAGAGAAAGAGTGCTGGCCATACAAACTGCTGTCAAACATACAATATCAGACCAGGCCACGAAAGTCCATCATCGATCAAATATTCAGACCACGGTAGATCTAGGAGAAAATGCATAAGCTTCAGATCGATACACACCATCTGTTTATCGATTTTAAGGCTGCTTATAACAGCATCTATAGAGACGAGCTATACAGAGCAATGTCTAGTTTTGTCATCCCTGCCAAACTCGTCCGTCTGTGAAGGCTGACGATGGCGAATGCACACTGCTCTATAGAGGTCGGTAAACATCTCGTCGAGACCTTTGATGTCAAAAATGGATTTAGACAAGGCTATGCGCTGTCATGCGATTTTATCAACATCGTATTTGAAAGAATAGTGCAAAATTCACGCGCAAATGCAAGAGGCACAATCATTCAAAAGTCCGCCCAATTACTCGCATATGCCGATGATATTGACAAAATCGAAAGAAAGCAGCGTGATGCCAGCGGCGCTATTACGAGTATTGAGACGGAAGCGTCGAAAATGCGTTACGCGGTCAACGAGGACATAACCAAGTATATGCTGTCAAGTGTCCACTCAACACCGAAATCTCGGACTGAATTACAACTTCGACACATACAATTTTGTGGTATGTAGTTGAGAACTTTGTCCACATAGGTTCCGCTATAAATTCAGACAACAATACCTGCGCTGAGATCAAATGAAGAATCAATCTTGCCAACCGCTGTTTCTTTGGGCTATGAAGGCAATTGAGTAGCAAAGCCCTCTCTCGGACAACAAAAGTCACCCTTTATAAGACCTTAATAATCCCAGTCCTGCTCTATGGCGCAGAGACATGGACATTATCAAAAATGGATAAGGGTGCTCTTAGCTGCTTTGTAAGGAAAATTGTTCGAGAAATATTCGGTCCCGTCTGCATTGACGGTGAGTGGGGGAGGAGATACAACGACTAAGATGTCTGGCTCATGTAGAGCGTATGGATACCAACGTTCTGGTCCGAAAGTTTTCGACTCCATCTCCGAGGGACAACGCAGTTGAAAAAGACCAAGACCGAGACCGAAGTCGAGAGTTGAAGGGGACCTCAGTCGTGTGAAACTGGAGGCAGCTAGCAAATGATCGAGCTGTCTGGAGACGCTTGTTGACTGAGATCCAGGTCCACCTCGGACTGTAGCGCCACCTAGGTTAAGTGCGTAAGTAAGTCAATGTCCGACCACAGATTTTTCCCAAAATATCTTTACAGATACAAGCATGTGGGCGACCTTTACTCTTAGCTTTGTGACGATACGCCACAAAATATGGAGCAGTTACTGATAGTACTTATGCACAAACTACGCAGCAACGGAAAAACGAGCAAGTCCTGAGTGACTGTAGATGATTTCATGACAATGATGATGCAGTAATTATGGCCAGAATCGCAAATAGGAAAGATTTCGCTAAAGCTGACAATTTAACTTTGTAATACACTTAAAACCCTTTAAGTTAAAAATGGTAAGCCAGCCCTGCGAGCTGTGAGAAGGGTCGAAATTCGAATTCGAAAAAAACCAAACAAAACACCTAATACATCCACACCAGCACGTTTACACACACAATAGAAAATAGATGTAGATAAGCCAATGAACTGACGACTTGGCAAACATGCTAATGATTTCTAGCTAGAACCTACTAATCTGCGCCATGAAGTCATGTCAGACGGCGCACGGTTCGGCAAAGAATGTAGGAAAGGTGATTCAAAACGGAGGTTAGGTTTAGTGAGTTGTGTTAAAGAAAATAAGAAGAATTCATCCAGAGTTTTCCAGATTTGGCGCAAATGGCCCGAGTTAAATTGAACCTACAGAACTAATTAGTCACAGAAGGGTTTCTTGCAAAGTACAGTAAGCGTTTATCGTCTGCCAAAAAAGCCACGAATAAAGATAGTATGGGCCTGCGAAAAACTCACCACTCGCCGACCCTATCCTTCTAAATCCACCTATTCGTCACCTGTTCTACACTTTATGCATGTTTCTAAATTTTTTTCAGTAAGATGTGCCTAATAACTACATTTCAACATCTCAAATTGATGTTGATTTTTTTATTCTTCCTTAAACCATTGGAATTGACTTCTAAATCGATTAAGTTCATTAAGTAGCACCCTGTATCGATAGACAGTTTGGTTTTCCTCTCAAATTATCGCACTCGTTTTAATTTGAATTTATTTGTCAACAGAACCACATAGACATACTCGTATTCAATCACGCAGTTCGACCAAAGTTATGGCTATCACCATCGCTTCCCTACGAATACGAATAGTACCAGCACCAGCGCCAGTACCAGTACCAGTTTGGAGGAGATACTTTATTCAAATTTTCAATGTCTCGACACTTTGGGAGCATAAGACAATTAGCACTTTGCACGCCGCCGCCGCCGCCGGTACGATTAATGTGGAAAATTAATAATTCATAGCTGGCTACGCCGAACACAGCTGATGTAGTACTCGAACCCGCTTAAGCCGGTGGCAGTGGCTCTAGCTATGCCCAAGTCAATGGTGTTGGCGGCAGAGTTATTATGCTAAACTTTGTAATGATATGCCCATTGCGCGCTCGCCCGGTACGGTATCTCCCTCTCTTGCGAGCAAGCATAATCCCATCAACACCATCAGATAAGTAAACGCTTGCTAATCATGGAAATCAATCGCGCGCATTTCCATAGAGCGACGACAGTGGCAGTAGCGGCTGCGGCGGACTTACGACTTATCCCTCTATCCCACCATGTACTGAGCCAGAGTACCAAACATACTTTCAATTTCACATTGAAATCACTCAAATAAGCTGTGATGGTGGGAAAAAATTTCCAAATTGGTTGGAGCGTCGCGCCGTCGGGTAATTAGTCCGAATTTGTTATTCCTTGTTGGTCGGCCATCGACCTAGAGCCACTTGAAGTCACCGTCGCGGTCGTCGTCACCTTCTGTCCCGCAACTGTTGGTACTGTTGTAAAAAAAAGAAGAAAAAAAGCTCTGCATACTCAATGAGTTCATGGAGATGGAAGAGGAAGCGCAGCGATGATGTTCCATCGATATACGAATACCAGTATGTGGGAGGCATCTGGCACCTGGCTGGCTCCAAAGTCAATATCTATAGAAACAGTTGGAACAATTATGGAGAGATGATCGTCGTTGTCGGGCTGAGTGCTCGGTGATTTGCATCTGGGTTTTACTGATTTACATTGCCCCAGTGGCCTAAGTGGAAGCAAAGATATCGCTTGCCGCCGGTAATTTGCTACTGTGTCGTATGACTTTGACGTTGTGACGACAACAACGACGATGTAGACGCACGATGTAGCCTAAGCTGGAACTGGTACCGGAGTTGACTTGCCTCATAATTTTTCGTATTCATTTATACAAATTAATTCAGTGGTGCTATGCTTTTGAATTTGAATTGGTTGAGGCCATGTCTTGCAGCCGTGTATGGTTGGTATAGGTTAGCTTCTGGTTGGGAGTAAGTCTGATGGGAATGTGTTATTATGGGTGAGTGTTAATACCACTGAGGGTGATCGTTTTGCGGGAAAGTCCATCTATGTAAGAGTATGTCTAGCGAATCTATGTAATGCGTGAGCTGAAAGGGTAAATGAAAGTGAATTTAGTTACCGAATATCTAATTGCAATTGAACGGATGCGTTGTTGGGGTTTTTTGGGTGTGATGTTCCATAGGGTTGTCATATAGGGCCAGCATTACTAGGTGGATTAAAAAGATGAGGGAAAATAAAATTATACTTTTACTAAGTCCGACGTTCTAAACGATTTATCGTTGGTTAATAGGTGGAGGAATCACAAATATGGAGTGGACATAAGTAAGTCTAAAAAGTCTACATACTCATCTTGATTAAATCTTCGGCAGTTGAACTTTTTTGGGATCTCTATGGCAAAAGAAGTCATATTAGAATTATTCTGTATTGAAACTTAAACTGAAAAGATACTGTACGTGACGAACTGCGCCTCTAGAATCAATACTTCATAGAGGCACTATGGACTTATGACCGATATTGTAATCTAAAAGGTGTTTATTTTAGCTGCATGAGAAGTTTCGATGGTTGTTGTCTATAGTTTGACAGCTGTCAATGTCAAACTGTGTTGTCATTTCTGTTCAGTAAGGTTTGACAATTCATCGTGAACTGTTTAACGCCAGAACAACGATTCCAAATTGTGGAAATTTACTTTGAAAAACATAAATCTGTTCGTGAAGTTCATAGATCACTTCGTCAATTTTACGGCCAACATAATCGGCCTAGTGAGCAAGCAATTCGTGCATTTATTGATCGCTTTCGCACTAATTTTACTCTGCTCGATTCAAAACCATCAACAAGACAAAGAAATGTGCGAACCGAAGAGAATATTGCTGCTGTAGCGCAAAGTGTTGAAGAAGACGTCGATTTGTCGTAACGGTGAATGACGAGCGCTATCGAGCCAAGCGGACTGATTTTTTGCTTTCATAAAATAATCAGCTAATCATTGACATCATTTGGTTCCAATAAGACGGCGCAACTTGCTATACAGCGCGCTTAACTATCAATTTATTGCAAATTAATTTGGTTTAAATTTTATTTCCAGAAGTGGTCATGTAAACTGGCCCCCTCGTTCGTGCAACTTCGTGACTGTTAAGTCATTGGTTTATGCCGACAAGCCAGAAACTCTTGAAGCATTGGAAGCCAATATTCAAGCCACCATTGACGCCATACGGTCAGATTTATTCGAAAAAGTAATGAAAAATTGGACTGATTGAATGCACCATGTAACTCATAGCCGCGGCGAGCATATGTCGAAAATAATATTTAAAAAATAAATGTCATGAAATTGTCTACTAGATTATAATAATAAAAAATTCATTCCAATAAAATTTCTGTCTTGCATTATTATTTAAAGTTTTCAAGCTCTTAAAAAAACCACCCTGTATATAAGTGGATGTAGAAGGCCGACACAGGCCTTATTCTCCCACAAAATAGGCATAAAGGTGAAGAAAATCGGTCGAAACAATTGCATACTGAAATAACTTATACATGTGGATTGCAGTTATAGCTCTTTGCACGAGCTGCATCGAGTCAAGTCAAACTTATTCGTTGGGACGTATGAGACATACCTGATTATTTCCATGTGTAGTTCAACGACATCTATAGAAGTTGTAGGGATGGAGAAAGCTTAACTCCCCTGCTAAGTGACTGTCCTAACCTCTGAAGAGCTGCGTAACGTGCACAATATTGAGTTAAAGAAGCAAGAACTTCTTTTGTGGGAAAAGAAAAACTTTTGTCCATAACAAAGCGACGTCAAAAATGGAGCTATGAAGGAATAAATGGCAATTACTTTGGGAGATAAGAGCCGAAGCCTACCGGTCACCAAGAGCTAGATAAGGGAAACAGGCCCAGACATCAAAATAAAAATGACAGACATATTGTTGAATTTAATAGTATCAATCGGCTTGCCATAAACGGCATCGTATCTTAACCCAAAGACTGGCATAAAATCAGTAGCAAATAGGTAACCGAATAACTATTAGTTACCCTTTTCGTAAACTGACTAAACGACACTCGAATCAGAAGCAAAATAGTCATATGGATAGCACAATGATCAAAAATTTGATCACCCTCAAACTAAAAAGTTCAAGACATCTTAGAAGTAGGAAGGAACGGAGCTGCGGAACAGAATAAAGACGAAAGGATCATAGCCTTGGACCCGCAAGAAGTTCAATTGAACAACAGCGACTGACGATTTGTCAAAGTTCCGTTCTCTGTTAGTTTTGGATGAGAGATGGAAGGCTTGTTTCAGTTTTATATTTAATGAAATCATATAAGCGGCAAGAACATTTGCAAAACTTCTGCGCTGCTAAAAGAATTATTCTGTGATTCGAGTGAATAATAGGAAGCACTTGAAACGCTGCCGATTAAGAATTGCTTTATCATCCAATAGGCTGTTACGAATGAAAGAAGCGCCTGGATTGTCCTTTACGTGGAAGCTGCAACCAATGTTGCACAATTTGCATTTCTAACATGAAGCTTGATGAAAGAATAAATCAGCTTGATAGCTGAAATTGGAGCGGGTCGAACAAAAAGTTCAGAATTGTGACACTTCCATTACTTGTCGTTTTATGAAACCCATCTAACGATGTCGGAAGCAATCTTTGATGACTTATCAATCAGAGAATGTTGTCGAATTATAATTTTTAATGAAAAACGAACGCTTTTCATATGACACGTAATCAGAGGCTATTGAGGAAACCAGAATGGGGTATAAAACATTCAAGTGGTTGTCAAATGGTATCAAATTGGGCATTGCCATTACCTACAGTACTGTGCAAAACGTAAACAACCATCTGGAGTCAACACTTCAAAGTAAATCTTTTCAACTTATTACTTCACCAAATAAAGAGAAATGGATATGTAATGATGTGTAATAGAGTGTTCACAACTTTTTATAAAAGTAAAAATTCTTCAGATTAAAAAAAAACGCAAAAACCAACAAAGTAGCCAAATTGAGCTGTGCAAAACCTAAGCAACTTTGTAACCCACTGAAAAAAATAAATGGCTAAAAGTACTTTTCCAGTCAGGTTACACATGAGATGTTGTAGGCTCTTTATCTGTGATCTTGAGTGATTGTCTTTGATCAGTTTTCTTTTAAGTTAGTCGCATAATTTATAATTTTTAATAATTTCGCGACAAAGTTACTCTTCTTCTCTTAAACTAAAGATTATTGACGAATTTAAGCCTGGAGATACTCAGGCAACACTAGTTAAACGTTATAATATTAATAAATCGATTATTTCACGTTTTATAAAAAAAAACATAATGCAACAGGAGTCGTTGAAAGTCAAAATGTCGGTGGTAGGCCGCGTTAGACAACATGTCGAACGGATAGAAACATTTGTGGTTTAATTAAAAAAAAACAACCGTTCATAAGTTCGAATGAAGTCGTAAAATTACTTGACTTAAACATTGATGCTAGGACGGTGTGAAGACGTGCAGTTGAAAATAATCTTCGAAGTTACAGGCCGTGCAAAAAACCGATGCTCACAAAAAAACATTTAAGGAACAGGTAGTGCAATTGAATTCTTTAAACATAACTCCACCTAAAATCTTTTTTCATATTAGGCTAAATTTTGCAAGAAAATACCAATGCTGGTCTTCTGAAAAATGGAAAACAGTTCTTTTCAGCGACGAGTCAACATTTAACTTAATAAACTCTGACGGGATATGTTATGTGAGACATCGTAAAGGGCAGCGACTCAATCCTAGATTCTGCACACCCACTGTAAACCACGGTGGGGGTAGTGTGATGGTGTGGACCTGTTTCTCGGCCGGAGGTCGATTCTATGGAATAGATGGAATCATGGACCGGTTCAAATATAAATTCATTCTAGAATCCGTAATGCTACCACATGCTGAGTGGGAAATGTCACTTCGTTGGGTGTTTCAACAGGATAACGATCCGAAACACACATCGAAGTTAGTAAAGGAATGGTTTACGGATAGTGGTGATTGGACCGGCCAATCAAGGACTTGAATCCCGTCGAAGACTTGTTTGGTATCCTTAAAAACCGTGTCGCTGGACAACACTTTTTTCTGAAGAATTTTTATTTTTATAAAAAGTTGTGAATTTCAAAATACACTCTATTACACATCATTACATATCCATTTCTTTTTATTTGGTGAGGTAATAAGTTGAAAAGATTTACTATGAAGTGTTGACTCCGGATGGTTGCTTACGTTTAGCACAGTACTGTACGTCGAGAGCATAGGTTTTAGTGACTCCAAGATATATGGAATTTCTGGTCAAATCCTGTTAATCCAGTTAAATGTTAAAACCGAATTCCAAATCAAAAGCTGAGCTATATGTCCCACATTCAAGTGCCTACTGCCCTAATAGAAACTGCTCTCCTGTACCTTTTTTTCAAACAATTTTCTGGGTATTGGGTATTGGGTGATCTTAATGCTAATCAACTGGAAAATGATTTGCGTGCTTTTCAAATTTAAGACTTTACTTTCTCCTTAGGACTTCAAATAATAAATCGTCAATATCCCACTCACTTCTCTGCTTATTATGAACCTAGTTTACTTCACCTTGCAATTACATCTGATCCTGCTCTCGTCCTTCTCTTTGACCAGCTATCCCTTGAATATAGTTCCGACCATAATTTAATTTTTTGTATATTGATGTTCAGTTGGCTTGCCTACCTATTTCACCATCGTTCTCATTTAAAGACTTTGATTCAACTGACATTGACTTTGTATACCTGTCCTGACTCAGATGAAAAATTGAATCATTTCCAAAATCTTGTCTCCTACTTATTTTCCCAATATGGGCCTACTAAAACAGTCAACATCTCTAATAAAAGCTGTCCCTGGTTTACTGCCGAGTTGTTACATTTAATAAAGCGACGAAATAAACTCTACAATAAGTGGAAACGTAATTCAACTCTCTCTAATTGGGAAGCTTATAAAGTAATGCGTAACAATGTGAATCGTGTAGGTTGCACTGCCAAAAGGAACTTTTTTAACTTCCAATTAAACACACCGCTACCGCCTAAAAAACTTTGGAAAAACTTGCGTAAGATTGGAGTTAGTGAAAATAGAAGTAGTACTAAGTGTGAATTTGATCCTGATGCGCTCAATGACAACTTTTTGGAAACTGATATGATGACTAATTCGTTCGACTTTTGCTCCAATCCTAATTCATCAATTCGTAGTTTAGCTGATTTTGAAACGGTAAGAGGAACCGATGTAATTGAATGCATTGTTACTATCAGGTCGAAATCACGCGGAATAGATGGAATTCCCATTCGTTTTATTAAACTTATACTTCCTTTTATCATTAATCATTTGACGCATGTAATTAATTACTGCTTTTCAACCTCAACATTTCCTATTCCTATTCCTAAAAAGATATTACCATTGCTTGTCGAAGGTTTTTGAGAGGCTCATTGCCATTCGCTTATCAGCGAAGTCCTTGCTCACCCCTTTTCAATCAGGCTTAAGGGCTAATCATAGCTGCTCCACAGCAGTTGTACATATTCTTGATGACATTCGAGCGGATTTTGATAAGGGTTTTCTAACGATTCTTTGCTTACTGGATTCCTCAAAAGCTTTCGACAAAGTAAACCATGACATTCTCTGCTAGAAGTTGAAACACACACCTGATAAAAAGCTTCTTGTCAGGTAGAATGCAAAAGCCGAAATATTCTCCCAGCTGAAGCCTTTAAAACAAGGTGTTCCTCAAGGATCTATCTTAGGACCTCTTCTGTTTTGCATGTTCATAATCAAAAAAGATCTGGCCAATATCCATCACTGGTCACTAAAGAACGGCTTAATCACTAACCCTGCCAAATCTTAAAAAATCTAAAATTAACATTATTCCAATATTTCCTCAAGACCCATTCAAAATGTATTTGGAATGACAAGTGGAACATTCCCGCCACAACGCAAACATGGATGGCACAATTCAAAACCAGTTGCCGCCAAAAAACTGATGACTACAACTTCTGTAGTAAAAATTTCCCTTTCACTTGAGCCTCAACAAACGTCCTTTGCATACCAAAGTCCTTCTCAATGTTGCGAAGTTGGTATGGTTTCATTCTTGTTCTTTTTTTTTACGAGTATCTGTCCACTGACATTCATAGAATCCAAATGCACTATATGACACTATACACGGATACCACCCCCTAGTACAAGTATCCAGTCGAAAAGGGTGGTTTTAACATTTCGCATTCAGTTGTTGCACCACACTCGCTGTCCGGAATTTGGAATTTGAAATTTGGAATTCATTCGCAGCAACCAGTAGTAGCACTAGAAGGTAGTAGAAGCAACAGCATACGAAAAACACAAAAACGACGATACTCTCTATTGCTAGCTTGTGAGTGTCCTTGAAATATCTATGCGCACACCTAGTTTTGGATGAAGGCAGTCAGTCGGCCGGTTGGTTTCGATTTCCATCTCTCACAATCAAGAAACGTAGGCAGGTAACTCTTGAATGAAATTGTCACTCGTCCGTCGGTAACTCCAAAAACTATTTAGACACCACAAAATTTAGTGAAAAACCTCTTCGAAAACAGTTTTAGTATTCGTATACATCTAAGAGCACACTTTCAGGATGACAACACCAAACTGACGGAAGTGCTTTTGCAAAAAAGGAATACCGCGTGCTGTTTTGACGTTCTCTGTCGTCGTCCTCGTTGTAGTCGTACAGAAATCCTAGCTACAGAGTGAGCTCATTTGAAAGTCAAATTGGGACAAATGCATTCGCCCGCAGGTTGGTTCAGAATACGCTTACTGCTTTGCCGCCCCCTACAATGAACCGTCGTCGGTTAAGTCTCTTATGGCATTTGTCTCTTCCAATTCATTCAACCTTCTTCCAGAGGCTAAAGTAGAGGAAGCAGTAAGGAATGAAAAATACCCACAAACTCACAAACTCTCATATGAAAGAGGAGAGGAATTAATTTCAAGGACACATCACCAAATCACATTTTACGAGCTTGTTATTCTACGACAATGAGGTTAACGTTCATTCCGGCAGCACTGCTCCGTCAGGATAATCTGCTGCTGTTGCTCTCATTCAATTAGAGGATTCTCTGTGGTCATCTCATAATTTCGTATTAATTGCTGGGGTAGGACTCACAATAGAATAGTGGAAGACCTCCTGGTTAGGTGACGGCTACAGAGTACTTCAAGTGCAAGTACAGAGATTTTTATCTTCGGTGAACCCTTCTTTCTCCCCCCCCCCCCCCCCCCCACCGTCAATTGAATAAACGAATGCGCGCGCAAATTTATTCCAAAACAACAGGATGAAGGATAAAAAATCAAATACACCACACCCATGGACTGAGTGACTCTTCGCCTTCCATCCGAACGACGAAAGATGAATTAAAATCTCAGTCTCATTCTCTGTCTCCGTTTTAGTCACTGGCCCAGACCAAAAGGAATTTTCAACTCAAAATAAAGTGAAAACTAAAACAATAACAACATAAAGGAGAAAATCGAATAAAACAACTGGAAAGGAGGACCGCTTTAAGCATACTCTTCAAGGTGCATGAACCACAAAAGATGCGCTCCACGATACACCACCATACATACCGAAAGGTTGAAGATGAGCCCCTGACTTGGACCGTCGTCGGACACACCGAACAGAGATGGTATCTGCAGTGATCCGCTTTTGGGGCGCAATGCCCAGTAGCACTCGGGATGTCGATATCCGTTTGGATCGACAATAAATTTGGAAATCGCAAAGCAGAAGCACAAACAAAGTACAAGTTCAGGTCTGGCGCGGGTCCAGACATGGACACATGGACATGGTTGTGAGCGAGCGGCGGCCGGCGTTATGCGCGGCCAGACAATATAAGCCAAGAAGCTACAAGCGTACAAAATTGCGAATCATGGAAGCAGAGGCTGTTGTTGTTATCGGTGCATGAGAAGGTTTTGGATGGTTCTTTTACTGCAGTGGCTGTAGCTGTTGCATCTTCATGACGTTGTGTCTGCGCCAATCGATCGATGTACTCGGCTTTGTATGCCTTAAGGCCACAGTCATCGTCGGAGTTTCACATGCATCATACTCTTCGTCCTTCTCATCACCATTGAATCGTTGTCGTTGTCGTCAGGCCGGACGTACTGTTTCTTAAGGGAATTCAGGGAACTCCCTTGGTTTGTTGTTACCACTGGTCTCGAACTCCTACTCCATCTTCACCTTCAATGGTCATCTCATCTCTTCGTTGTTGTCCGTGCCTAATATGTTGGGCAATAAAACAGTAGGTACAGATACCTTCGCGGTGCTGCTGATATGAAATTAATCTTTGGTGTCTCGCTACAGTAGTACAGTAGACTGCTGTGCAGTCGCACTGGCCATAAATAATAAAAGATATTTGCATTGAGGAGTGCGTTGCAATCGTTGCAGTTGGTCGGATGATCGGATGGTCGGTTGGTTGGTTGGTCGATTGGTTTGAAACGACCAGCACAACAGCCGCCTTCATTTTCATTTTGTCCTTTCTTCTCCTGTACCCAGCCTCGTGGGGGTGCGGAAATTGCTTCTGTTGTATGTACACCGTTCCACACTATACACTTTCGATACGCTTAGCGTTGTCAGTGTTGCCAGCCTGCATAATGATTCACAATTTTGACATTCTTTAAAAGTTTATAAAGGCTGGACTCCAACCATGCCAATCAATCGTACACCTTTCCGCTTTTGTTTTTTTGTTTTTTTTTTTGTTCTCATTCTTGTCGCCAGCATATGTTAGTCCTTGTACACTGCCGGTCCTTGAATTTTCGAGGGTAAAAATTGAAAGAACTAAGCTCTTCATTAAATTAAAATAATTGCGCGTTTGCCACGCGTACTTCCAATTGTTTTTTTATGGGACGCTTTTATGGTTCATAAGACGAAGTAGAAAGAGGAGAGCACTGCTGAGTACCTAGCCAAAATAAAAATAAAAAAATAACAAAAAGAGAAAAAGGAAAAACTCCGGGACAAAGGGCGACTTACGGACATTTCTTTTTATTGCAGGATAATTCTCATAATTGTCCTTTTTAAATTGCTAGTGCACACCATTTACGCTGTTCGCTTGTAACAAGCGTTGGACTGAAAGCGAACAAAAAGACGAACCAGGGCTACTGACGACGACTAGGACGACTACGACGAGTACGACGAGAATGAGAACGATAACTCTCTCCATTAATTCGACAAGGGCTTTCTTTTTTAAACTTATTTTGAAAGGGATGAGGGGTGTGATTTGAAAAATAAAAAAAATGTGTCGTAGACGGAAGCACTAGGGCAGTAGTGGATTTGGTTGAATGCGAATTGAAATTTCTAGAGTTCTGGGGGGAAATACGAGTAAGAGCGTCGCGCGTAAGTGGCATGTCAAGCAATGGTCCAAATCGAAATGAATCAATGTACTAGGAGTACATATCACAAGGGGATAGGGCACGAAATTGTCTTTGCAATAAAATTCTAGCTGTTTGGGTTGCGACTTTCTTTTAAAGTCTTGAAGACTGGTAGATACTTTAATGACAGTTCGAAGGAGGAAATAATTGAGAAGGACATAACATCGATCGACTCCTGAAAATGCATGTACCTACTGACTTATATTAATCCGAGCTGCAGACAAGAATTAATATCTTCTCCCACAGCCTACATACCAATATATTTTTCAGAATGTAGCTTATAGCTAAAATGGTCATGAAATCGAAACTAAGTACCTCTGCAACGAAGCAGACTGAATGTAATAGAACGACAATGGAATGTTATATTAATTTCGTAGAAAACCCCCAACTTCCAAGAAGCAATATCGTGGAAAGAGACATTTTATAGTCTTCATGATCAATTCATCTTAGGAGATATCTAATGTAGTTTGCTGATTGCAGTTATCAACAGTCTAGAGTGAATGTTGCAAGTACCCACGAAAACGTAATCACATTTGTATATAAAGACCTGTTGTCAGAACGCCTTTTTTCCTTTATCTTTGTTTTCTCAGAAGAGGGTGTTGTTCTCCTCGTATTCTACTTTAATTCAATTCCTCAGCGTTTAAAAAAAAATTTGAGTTAGCACTTAAGTATGATAAGAACGTGCCTTCAGTACGAAAATCTACCCCATCAGCCCCGAATTTCTGAAGCCTGATGCGAGTAAGGGCCTAACACTCACAGAGATTGTGTTTCCCGGTGTTGTTATCACTCTTACAGCAAGTGTCGCAGGATATTATGCCATTTAAACCCAACATACTCGTATTTAAGTGGTTGCCGACATTGAAGTGCTATGTCTGGACGCCAGTTAGTAGGGTAGGCCACTTTCCACTTGAAGTCTCATACACATTAAACTAATCATAATAAAACTATGAAGCTAGGATCAATGGAAAGTATGGGACTATTAAATTCTGAAAAATTTAAAATATGTAATCGCAGAAGTATAATATTTTCTCAAATGCACAAAGTCCAAGTGGCCCATCTTGCTCGTCTCTTCCTTCTTTTGTTAAGTGTTTGCTTCATTGGCCCAGTTTTTGGAAACGGCAAAACTATTTTTGGCGAAAATGTATGAAATCCTCGAGATGTAGATGGCAAAGCAGGGTTCTCAACAACCATATCAGCCCCAGTTTGCTGGGAAATAGATTCCTGAATTTCATGGGGAACAGCTGAACCTACTAAAAATACAAGTTATTCTTAACATTGGATTTCCTTAAACCAGAAAAGATTAAGTAACTAACCTCATTTTGGACGATCTTTCACATATGATGGGTCGAATTCACTGGGAGTATGGAAATATCCCAGCTTTTTTAAATCCGTAGCTAAAGGAAGAGACTCACCTACAATTCGGGGAATGTTATATATTGTAATTGTCCGACCTGGATTGCTACGTGGCCAACCATCTTGTACCCCGGCTAGATATTTTTTAAATGACTGTAATGAGGTGGAAACGAGAGCATGAGAATCCCGTTGACTTTGGCTATTTCTAGCGTTTCAATTGAGAGGTGAGAGGAATGATTGTCCAGGACCAGTAATACGGGGCATACTTGGGTTGGCTTCACATGCCGTATGAAGTGAACCATGAAAGCAAAAACTTCATCATTGGTGGCCCAACCGCTAGCATTCGCAGTTCCAATGCAGTCTGGTGGACCTCCGTTAATAAAGGGGTCTTTATAGTTTTTTCGAGGAAAAATAAACATAGCTGGGATTGCAACAAAAGAAGCTGAGACGGTTGGTATTAAAGTTAGTTGGTATTAAGACTACGTTCACCTGAAGTCACCGATTCGATATTCCTTTTGCCTTTCGCTGCAACTATTTTGCCTGGTTTGCATACGGTGGATACACCAGTCTCATCAACGTTCCATATATTTGAAGCACTGAACTTGTTTCTTTCCATGGCCTCACATAATTTGTCAAAAAAGGTATCCACCTTAGTTTTGTTGTTAGTGGTGGCTCTGCCCATACTGGTAGCTTCCGGCTTCCTAATTGATAGTTGGTGGTTCCTTTTAAGAAACCCCGTAAGCCAATCTTTACCAGCGATCTTGTTTTCATTCCAGATGTCAGGAAATCGTATTTCGAATTTGATTGCAGATTTGTAGGCAAGCGTGCGAACATTCTTTGGCGTTAAGCCATAAAATATGGAAGATCCTTTTAGCAAATATTCCTTAAACAAAATATCTTGTTGCGCATCGAAAACTTGCCTTGGCGCAACGTAACCCATACGAGGGTTTGCTTGCGCCTCTGTTTTCTGAATATATCTTTTAAGTGTTGTTCTTGGTATTCTAAATTCAGATGCTGCTGCTCTTATAGATTTTTCTTTAGCCAAGACAGATCTCGCAGCTGTATTTAACTGTTCTTGACAAGCAGCAGAGCTCTCAGTTTTTCGCTTGTATAATGCGTACATACAAGCAATAACGAGCAAAAAGTACAATACAGAAAGCACATGTATTTTTTTTGTTCACATCTAGTTTGATGAACATATTGCATCATAATTCAAAAAATACTCAAAACAGCTCAATTTTTCAAACGGAATACCTTAATAGAATAACGAGATTCATAAAAAAAATGGTACCTAAATGTATAATTTGCACTTTTCGCCACTAGAATAAATAATAAATTTTTTTTTACTTTTTCACTTCAAAAACAAAAAATTGCACGTGGTTCCCCATCTGCTGATACAATGCAACGGAGACCGGTTTGCAAGGGTTGGTAGGTGTGCACATTTCATTCGTATATAATCTTGTTCAAGTAATACTGGCGGTTATTGAGTAATTCGCGTGGTCCAACTAGCACCGCCCTACCCTAGTTTGCAGTCTTTTCTACTGACGGACCTGAGTAAGGTCGCTGATCTTTCAGAGATGTCCTGAAGCATCTGCAGTTGTACTCATTGGTTCCATAAAGAACCATAAAGTCGTTTGCTTCACCCTTTACTATACAACACTTATTTACAATGACTATTCAGCTGTTAGGTCTTTGGGCACCGCCAAGTCATTAATATTGTAAGCCTCAACAAGCTTAATGTGTTTATGTGTTGACCCTGATTTTTTCAGCATCGGTAAAGAATTTATCACACAAATATTGGATGATCTTTAATGTGTGTACAAATATGTCTTTCCTCTGGAGGATGTCTTTCTACTCTGACAAAAAGTTGAAGGTCTGTTCAGTTAAGTCTGCAAGGACGAGCAGGGTCGTATCATAGTTGACAATCCGGGGTGGAACTGGGCCTCAGTCAACGAGCTTCTCCAGCCAGCTCGATCCCTGGCTAGCTGCCTCCAGTTTCGCACGCTAAGTTGGCTGAGGTCCTCTTCCACTTGCGTGCGCCACCTGAGTCTTGGCCTTCCTCTACTGCGCTGTCCCTCGGGGGCGGATTCGAAGACTTTTCGGACCGGAGCATTGGTGTCCATGCGCTCTACATGACCCAGCCATCTCAGTCTTTGGATCTTCACTCTTCTGGCTAGGTCCATGTCGCTGTACAGTCCATACAGTTCGTCGTTGTATCTCCTCCTCCACTCACCGTCAATGCAGACGGGACCGAAGATCGCCCGAAGAATTTTTCTCTCGAAGCAACCGAGAGCATCCTCATCCATTTTTGATAATGTCCATGCCTCTGCGTCATAGAGCAGGACCGGGATTATTAAAGTCTTATAAAGGGTGACTTTTGTCCGAGAGAGGGCTTTGCTACTCAATTGCCTTCTTAACCCAAAGAAACAGCGCTTGGCAAGAGTTATTCTTCGCTTGATCTCAGCGCTGGTGTCGTTGTCTGTATTTATAGCGGAGCCTAGGTAGACAAAGTCCTTAACTACCTCAAAGTTATATCTGTCGAGGGTGACGTTCTGTCCGAGACGTCGGTGTTGGTTGTCCTTTTTGCTTGACAGCATATACTTGGTCTTGCCCTCATTGACCGCTAAACCCATTTTCGCCGCTTCCGTCTCAATACTCGCGAAAGCGCCACTGACATCACGCTGCTTTCTCCCGATTATGTCAATATCGTCGGCGTATGCGAGTAGTTGGACGGACTTTTGAAAGACACTGCCTCTTGTGTTTGCTCGTGAGTTTTGCACTATTCTTTCATGATGTTGAAACAAATCGCATGACAGCGCTTCGCCTTGTGTAATTCCTTTCTGGACATCAAAGGTCTCGGTGAGATCTTTACCGACCTTGATGGAGCAGCGTGCATTCTCCATCGTCATCCTGCACAGACGGACGAGTTTGACAGGGATGCCAAAACTAGACATTGCTCTACAGAGCTCGTCTCTATAGGTGCTGTCATACGCGGCCTTAAAATCGATGAATAGGTGGTGGGTATCGATCTGAGGCTCATGGGTCTTCTCCAAGATCTGCCGTAGTGTGAATATCTGGTCGATGGAGGACTTTCCTGGCCTGAAGCCACACTGATATGGACCTATCAGGTTGTTGACTAACGGCAGATAAGATCTTGTATGCGATGTGAAGGAGACTGATGCCTCTGTAGTTGGCGCAGTTCAGAGGGTCTCCTTTCTTGAGAATTGGACAAACAATGCTGAGGTTCCATTCATCGGGCATACTTTCGTCCGACCATATTTAACAAATGAGTTGGTGTATGCTCCTTACCAAGTCATCGCCTGCCGCTTTGAAGAGCTCGGCAGTCAACCATCCGCTCCAGCAGCTTTGTTGGACTTATGCTTCGATATGGCTATCTTCACTTCATCCAGGTCGGGTGGACGGAATTGTTGGTCATCATCGTCCAGGTTGAAAGGTTGATTCGGTTGATTCTGCCTGACAGCAGTAATTAGTTCGTCTTCGCCGTTATACAGTCTACAGAAATGGTCTTTCCAAATCCTCAGCATCGACTGCGATTCTACTACGATGTTCCCTTGTTCATCTCTACAGGCTTCGGTTCGGGGTTTGTTTCCGCTGCATGTTATTTTTACCTTTTGGTAAAACTTCCGAACTTCATTCCTGGAGTAGCATCTCTCAAATTCCTCGATCGCGCGCTTCTCATGCTCTTTCTTCTTCCTCCTGAGAAGCCGGTGCTCGTCTCTCCTCTTCCGCTCATAGAGCTCATGAGCAGCTCTGGTCTTTCTAAGCAGCGCCGCGTTATATGCATCTTGCTTAGCTGCATGTGCTTGCCGGCATTCATCATCGAACTAGGGGTTTCGTTGTGGTGGACGAGTGAAACCCAGCACATCAGAAGCGGCATATCTGATGGCGTTTTGGCATTGGACCTCTTAAGAGATTAAGAGACACTCGATCGGAAAAAGACTTGGCGATCTCTTGCGATTGTAGCCGTCTGACGTCGAATTTTCTCACAGCATTAGTTTGTCTTGGCGTAGTTTGGGATATCCGCAACCGTACCTTGGCTACAACAAGGTAATGGTCCGAGTCGATGTTGGCTAACCTCTGCCCGCATTAACGAAGTATGGCGAAAAAGGTATCAGTAATAGAAAATAGTTTGTTCAAAAAGTATAGTGACCAAACTTATGTGTGTGATTCATTCCGCCAACTCCTTAATTTTTTTTTCGGCTGAGTTCGTTGTAGATAATCCATTTTTCGTCGCCCGTAATCATACGCCATAGAAATGGATTACAGACCTCTATGCCGATCGCCGAAGAATTTTTGTTTTTAACTCATCAGGTACTCAAATATCGAGCTTTTCAAAGCAATTTCAAATGACCAATAGCCACTTTTAAAAGCGATAGCAAGCTCGTAAACCACTGAATGCTTATTTACTTGTACCAATCCGTTGATTTTATCTTTGTCAGCGATGAGCGCCTTCAACTGCGAAATCACTATCACGGAAATGGGTTAATCAGATCTGGCGATACCGTTTTATGCTCAGTAACTATCTTCCCTTTTTTAAGTTATTAAGAAAAATATGTGGTCGAATGTGGTCTTCAAAATTCCGAACCACAATTGCCAGCACAAAACTCGACCGAATCGCGCCAACTTTTTAAGTTAAGTTTCAGCACTCAAATATTTTACATATATGTCATGTAAACGCACCTTTAGCCATCTATTACAAAAAATGCAATGAATTTCAACGCAACGCAGTATATCTGTTGCACGACGATGTTGATTTTACTAGAAGTCTTCGCTGATGCAATGATAGCAGTACTCAAAACCTTAGTGCCTTTGATTCCACCCCAGAGATGCAAACAGTAAAGGAAGTTGTATGGAACCAACTGAAGGTAATAAGCTAGATATTGAGCTAACTTGAGAGACATGTTAAAGGTCCAGGCCTGCCTAGGCTTCTGAGATGACGGCAACAATAAAGTTATTGGATACCAAGTCACTAGAACCATACCAGCTTCGTCTAAGCCTTAATTCGGTTATGTGTCTGAATGTGTGACAAAATGGGTGTCCGGATATTTAAGGTGATTTACATACAATATCTCTCCGATACACTATTTCTATGCAAAAAGTGAAAAGTCAGGTACTGTTCTGCGCCACGTTTACTCGGGCAACCAGCTTGAACCGAGTAAATTAAGATTGCATATTCTGTAAGGCTCAATCCATCTATTAGCTTTCTCTCTTCGTTAGTGATGCCTAATAAATCCAACTCTTCTCCCGTTCGATATTAGGTCAGACAATATCTATACAATATCTAGTGCCTACGCATTAACTGCGCCCGTAGACAACACTGGGACGTAGTGGGAACTAACTAAGTTTTCCTGCTGAAAACAGATATTGGACTTCATACTGAGCTCTGATTTTGCTTTACACATCACAACCATGCTTTCTAGCATTTTCTCCACTTCTATGCAAACCAATGTTAAGTTGAGCATTAGGAAGGTTTAACGCTTTAGATCGTATCTTGATCGTAATTATCTTTAGCTCTACTCTGCTTACCTGCAAAAGAGCAAGATAAAAACCGTTTACATGGCTAAGGATATTTCGATACTCGAATGAAGACGCCAATAAAAACAACAAGGAACTTTGCAAGAGAAAGAAAAAGCCTACTATGAATCGGAAGCATTAAAACTACGAGTACAACGGTGCATTAATGCGACCGAGTTCTGGAAGTTAGCTAAAAAGCTAAACGGCAAGCAATTTAGTATCAATAACCAACTGTCATTTAAGATACTCGAACTGCACATTAAAAAGTTACTAAGCCCAGATATAAGTAGGACCTACTTAATTATGCTGCTCATGGTCGGAAAAATGATGTCTTGGATGCAATAAATGGAAAAGTACCAGGATTGTATCATATTCCGGTAGAATTTTACAAATACGGAACAGAAGAGCTTATGAAAAAACTAAGCAGTTTTTTTTAATAATGTATTGGAGTGTGGCGTTATAACCCAGCAGTTTAAAGAAGCGATTATTTTTCCAATACATAAGAAGGGAAGTAGGACAGACCCTGCTTACTGTCGAGAAATTTCCGTTTTAAATGCCTCATATAAAATTTTCACGGCTGTGCTACAAAAAAGGATGGCAACGATTAGTATAAGGCCTCGTAGAAGTAGCATCTTCCGACAGGTGCTGGTTCCTTAAATGACGAGAATGAGCCTCTGCAGCCGAACATCTTGCAGCTCTGCTAATAAGTCCTACTTCACGCCTCCCCGTGGCGCCATCTGGGAATCTCAATAGAGGTTGCGAAGTGAAGGGGGCAAATGGCGAGTTTCCTGCGCCATTAACCAGGATTAGTGTCGGAAAAACAAAACAAGACCTTATCCGGGCAACTCCGACATATTTGGAGCTCAGGCCGGAAAGGATTTCCAGGACTTAGTCAGGGTCTTGGAAAAGAGATGGTGGCGGACGAGCCCTATATGGGCCAACGGCAACGCTCACATCCCGGAACAGGTTACTGGCTTCGGTGTAACCGACCCCTCATCCTAGGGGCACTCAAAATGGAACTGGTCCTCCAGGTTGGGGGTTGTGCCGCCGGGGTAACTGCCCTGCCATTTAAAAAAAAAATGAATTTACGAAGCATCAACAAGCCTCGGATATGGACGGATCTACTGTTGACAACCCACGCAAACGATTTAAGCACAATGAGCTTCGGATATGCACGTGGAATGTTAGATCCATTAATAGACCACGTGCAGCCGAGCAACTAGCGGAGGCCCTAAACTGCTGCAAAGCAGACATAACCGCCATCCAAGAAATGCGATGGGATGGGCCGGACAAAAAGAAGATGAAAAACTGCGACATCTACTACGGCAATTGCTATCGACGGCAAAAGCAGCGCTTACTTGGATGCGGATTTGTTGCCGGAGGCAGACTAAGGCAAGAAGTCCTCAGCTTCCGGCATGTGAGCGAGCGTCTCGTAGCAATCCGCATCTAGGCTAAATTCGCCAACATTAGCCTCATATGAGCGCATGCCCCCACAGAGGAGAAAGATGACAACACCAAGGATGCCTTCTACGAGCTCCTTAACAAGACCTACGAGCAATGCCCTAGCTATGACATTAAAATTGTCCTCGGTGATTTTAATGCAAAGCTAGGAATGGAGGGTATCTTTGGTGGAACAATAGGAAAATAGAGCCTGCACAATACCACCTCCGACAACGGATTCAGGTTAATCGACTTTGCGGCGGGGCGAAACATTGTCGTGGCTAGCACGCGGTTCCCACATCTTCTCAGGAGGAAGAAGAAGAGAAAGATCTGTTGAGATGAACAAGGGAACATCGTAGTAGAATCGCAGTCGATGCTGAGGATTTGGAAAGATCATTTCTGCAGACTGTATAACGGCGATGGCGGACCAAATACCGCTGTCAGGCAGAATCAACCTTTCAACCTGGACGATGATGACCAATAATTCCGTCCACCCGACCTGGATGAAGTGAAGATAGCCATATCGAAGCATAAGTCCAACAAAGCTGCTGGAGCGGATGGCCTGACTGCCGAGCTCTTCAAAGCGGCAGGCGATGACTTGGTAAGGAGCATACACCAACTCATTTGTTAAATATGGTAGGACGAAAGTATGCCCGATGAATGGAACCTCAGCATTGTTTGTCCAATTCTCAAGAAAGGAGACCCTCTGAACTGCGCCAACTACAGAGGCATCAGTCTTCTTAACATCGCATATAAGATCTTATCCGCCGTATTGTGTGAACGCCTGAAGTCGTTCTTCAACAACCTGATAGGTCCATATCAGTGTGGCTTCAGGCCAGGAAAATCCACCATCGACCAGATATTCACACTACGGCAGATCTTGGAGAAGACCCATGAGCTTTAGATCGATACCCACCACCTATTCATCGATTTTAAGGCCGCGTATGACAGCATCTATAGAGACGAGCTCTATAGAGCAATGTCTAGTTTTGGCATCCCTGTCAAACTCGTCCGTCTGTGCAGGATGACGATGGAGAATGCACGCTGCTCCATCAAGGTCGGTAAAGATCTCACCGAGACCTTTGATGTCCAGAAAGGAATTACACAAGGCGAAGCGCTGTCATGCGATTTTTTTCAACATCATGAAAGAATAGTGCAAAACTCACGAGCAAACACAAGAGCAGTGTCTTTCAAAAGTCCGTCCAACTACTCGCATACGCCGACGATATTGACATAATCGGGAGAAAGCAGCGTGATGTCAGTGGCGCTTTCGCGAATATTGAGACGGAAGCGGCGAAAATGTGTTTAGCGGTCAATGAGGGCAAGACCAAGTATATGCTGTCAAGCAAAAAGGACAACCAGCACCGACGTCTCGGACAGAACGTCACCCTCGACAGATATAACTTTGAGGTAGTTAAGGACTTTGTCTACCTAGGCTCCGCTATAAATACAGACAACGACACCAGCGTTGAGATCAAGCGAAGAATAACTCTTGCCAACCGCTGTTTCTTTGGGTTAAGAAGTCAATTGAGTAGCAAAGCCCTCTCTCGGACAACAAAAGTCACCCTTTATAAGACTTTAATAATCCCGGTCCTGCTCTATGGCGCAGAGGCATGGACATTATCAAAAATGGATGAGGGTGTTCTTGGTTGCTTCGAGAGGAAAATTCTTCTTGTGATTTTCGGTCCCGTCTGCATTGACGGTGAGTGGAGGAGGAGATACAACGACGAACTGTATGGACTGTACAGCGACATGGACCTAGCCAGAATAGTGAAGATCCAAAGACTGAGATGGCTGGGTCATGTAGAGCGCATGGACACCAATGCTCCGGTCCGAAAAGTCTTCGGATCCGACCCCGAGGGACAGCGCAATAGAGGAAGTCCAAGACTCAGGTGGCGCACGCAAGTGGAAGAGGACCTCAGCCAACTTAGCGTGCGAAACTGGAGGCAGCTAGCCAGGGATCGAGTTGACTGAGGCCCAAGTCCACCCCGGACTGTAGTGCTACCTAAAGTAGGTAAGTAAGCTACAATAAAGGTTGACAGCTTGGATCACGGATAATAAGGTTTTCAAGGAATTCCAGGCGGGATTCAGAGCTGGGTACTCAACAGTGGACCATATCTTCGTGTTAAACAGTATTGCAGAGGCATTCTTAGCGAAGGGTACAAAACTGTATGACTTTTCTGTAGATTTTAAGGCGGCGTTTGATACAGTTAACTCTACAATATGGAAATCCCTCTCAAATTTGGAAGGGTCCTACAAAATTTGTACCAGGATACGCAAGTTTTTGTGTGGAATGGCGAGGCACTGTTGAATTGGTTCCAGACTAAATCTGGAGTCAGGCAAGGTTGTTTATTGAGACCAATATTATTCGCACTCTTTATTGAGGATATTGTTGATGTTCTACCAGGTGTGGAATATGCCGGTATAGTAATCAAAACACTTCTCCTTGCTGACGATATTGTGCTCCTAGCTCATTCCCCTGTAACACTGCAGCGGATGATAAATCGTTGAATCACTGAATATTGCTGCTTATGGAGTCTCGTGTTCAACGAGAGATGGACTTTCAATGGGGATCAAATTGAAATTGTCAAGGAGTACAAATACCTTGATGTGATATTAACTAAATATATGAGCATGGATAAACACCTGAAAGAGAAACTCACGAAGGCTAAAACTGCAATAAATACGACATGGAGTAAATGTTTTGCAAACGTAAATATAGCTCATAGTAATAAATATAAAGTTTTCAAAGCGGTTGCAGAGTCCATTCTTTTTTATGCAACGCGTGTGGAGGTATGAAACTGAATGAAACTGTCGAAAAACTTCTGAGATAGTACGTCAAGCGAATTTTCCACCTGCTGCCCAATACACCGAACTATTTGCTGGCAATCGAGGCAGGACTATCTCCCATGTTTATTGAAATATTTAAGCTGCAAGCTCACATTATTATAAAGGTCATGGGCATGGAAAACCATCGTCTACCTAAGATAGTTGCACTCTGGGCTATTAGAAACAGGACTAGTTGGTTTGGCGAGTGGATAGATTTAGCCCATAGTTGTGGGATAGAGCTGAATCTCAATCCGGATGCTCTTCAAAATCGGAAGCCGGTACTGACGGAGCTCTGCTTAAAGTTGGTTAGCCAATTTAGAGATGATTGTTATAGAGAAGCTATAACCCATATAATAACTGTTTTCGGGGTGAGTATACAACACAGGTGATCTCAATGATGGTGAAACTGCGAGGCGAATTGATTCATCTAAATTTTGTACCACACAGGAGTGATCTCCTTGTGATTTGTGGAATATGTAATACAAACTAGGGGTAGGATATATTTCACTTCATAGGAAGATTCCCAATACTGCTAATTGAACTTAAAATCAACTTTACATAAGGACATGATACAAAAAAAAAAAAACTACATTTCTAGTGCATCTTCCATCTGAGCAAATTTAACAGAATTCACTCAGTTTGGTCCATTTATAGGTGAGATTTTGGCGTACTCTGACGAAAGTTCCCATCGAAGATGTAGTTATGTTAGAATAACGAAACTTTGAGAGCCTTCACACTTCCTACAAAGTCGAATTTATTGTTACAAGCTTTGCTTCATCGGTTTTTCGTTTGACTTTACTTGTATCTTGTTTAGGGCAGGGAAGCCTGAATGTTTTTCTCACGCCAGGTGGTAGGTATCTTTATCTGCCTAGAACGGCGAAGTTGTGATCAATATTCGCGGCTTCTAATCAATTACGTTGTTGTGACATAAACTTTCAGACTTGTTCGACAACAAAAGTATCTCCCCGGTCAGAATTGGAATGAGGTAGGTTGAAAATGCTGCAAACTTAGGGCAAAGAGATAATGTGCTTGTGAATAAAAAAAAAAACTGATTGGACTCTAAAGGATGTATTGGTATGTTTTTGTTTGTAACACTTAAAATTTCACAAATAGATCCAGAGATATAAATAAATAAATAAATCTGCAGAGAACATTTAGTTATGTCATCAGAATGTTTGAGTTTTCCACTTAACAAAGCAAAACAAAATACGAGGAATGTACATATGTATCTAAGAAGTTTTCTCCGTTAATCAAAATAAGTTTAGCATATTCGCTGCTGTCTCTATGGCTGTAATCTCTTGTCAATCTACTTATGGAAGAAGAGAAATCCTCTTTGCCATTGTCCTGATGATGAGTATCCCCATCCGTTTGAATAAAACAAAAGCCATTGCTATATTCGTATAATACACACAAACTCCGGGTCCCCAGGATTCAGGGACAGTGAATCAATTATGCAGGCATAACTTGGACAATCCCTGTGATATATGGCATCCACATCCACATGTTTACAACAATATATGAGCGACCTTTTGATGAGAGGGAGTGTAACCAAACTGTTCCATTGTGTGTCTCATAATTGGAGTATAAGCTGTTCATGTCCTCCTCACAGAAACATCTCAAAACCAAGTGACAGTATCAACTATTTCCAAACAAACCAACTTTGATCCAATGATTTATTTCATTTGATGGCAGCATCACCATCAGCATCTGTAACAGCAACATACGAGTATATGAGTGCATGTATCTGTAGCAAAAGCAAAAGGAGTACCTTTTAACTCCCAGGTATCTACTTTGTTCTTCTCAACCTTAAACCTTGTCTAAAGTAGCACACTACACTACTCAGCTCAGCTCAGCTCAACTCAGCTCAGGTTGTCTCTCACTCCAAGTACCTTCCATTCATTTGTTCGACTCGGTAAGATTTCCTGGGAAAGACATCATCTGATAGATAGATAGCTGCTATGTCATTGCTACTGCTATAGCTACTGTTTCTGGTTCTAAGGAAGTTCGTAGAACTGGGCTCGTCCATCCATCCATCCATCCATCCATCCATTCGACCGTTCGTTGGTTCATCCGGTCCAGCAACTAAATGTCTACCGAAACCCATAATGGACCCAACCACGTCACGTCACCACTATCACTATAACCTCATGCTGCATCTTGTCTCAGCTCTGCCGGCGTTGTGTGTTATAATAAAAACGGAGCATTTCATCGATGATCCGCCGGGGACGATTAATCGCGTATTTTTCCCTCTTTATCTTTTTCTCCCTCTCCCTTTCTCTGTCTCACTTTTTGTCTGGATGCATGTTCCATGGGTGTTCCAAGGATGCATCCCATCCATCTATCCATCCATTTGGGGGGTAATTAAGACTAAAATCTCGTGTCACGTTGTAGAGAGTTCTTCCGCAGCACACATCCGTGTCGCACACAAAGAGTTTGTGATTTTGTCAAAGTTGTTATAAAAATATAGTAAGACGACCCGTCGAACATGACTGTTCGACATGGAACATTATGCGCTTCGGCGACGTGATGTGATATGAGCTGAGTTGCACTGGAAATTTGCTCCGAATTGGCAAGAGGACTACCGATACTTACATACCTTCTTTCATCTGGTCGGGAGGTGCCTGTTTATCTGATGGCATTGCTGCCATTCTAAGAAGCTGTTGCTGCTTCTGATACCGATACCGATACCGATACGGATACACGTTAAGCTAGTAACCGTACGAATAGCTCATGCTAGTGCTTGTCACGAGGTGTTGTTTATTGACCTCCAACAAAGCCAACTATAAATCCTCTATTAATTTTTGAGATATTCATCATACGGGAACGGTGAGAGGGAGTATGACGGTGGGTATTCGTAGATATTTTAACCATGCCATTACCATCAGAGCGCACGTACTAATGGGGAAAAAGTAAACGAAATCGAATAACAGATAAAGACTGCTCTCTCGCCCTTGTTCTAATAATATATTACCTTGGTCCCAGGAGAGGCCGCCCTTATTTTCCTTCCTTTATGTGAGCGCGTCAGGCATCACTGGAATGGGAACTCAAATTCATGGCTGCGGCGTAAAATTTTCCGAAATCATGCTCAAAAATTTCATTTTAAAGGAGACGTCCCTCTGTACTCAGTTGTTAGATAAAAAGCTAGCCTTACCGCTCATTCTTGTTGGGTTTTGCTCTTTTTTTTTTTTTAGGTAAAGATGAAATAGGGGGATGAAACGGGGTTTCGTCTTCACAAAAGTCACGTATCAGCCTATTCTTTTCGATTATTTTTTCACTTTTTTTTTTACAAGCAAACAAAAAAACAGAAAAGACGACTCTGAGGGGGTTACAATTGTTCCAGATGTAACTGTGGGTTACTGTGAAGCAGAGTGTACCATTTTGCACGGCTAAGAACGCACAGATAAAGGATACTCGTACGCCGAATATCTGTCCGTATGTCTTAACGATTATTGGGAATTTGTTCACAATATTGGGTTTTCGGATTTTTCACATTTTATATGTAGATGCTACATAAATTTTTTATAGTGTAAATATTGCCAAGGAAAGGGTTGTCAACAAGTTTCGGAGAATCGCTAGAATGTATATACATACCTAGGACAGATGAATTCGTATATATAGCTTTGAAAAATTGCCCACTCATGCAAGTATAGAATCAGAAATCGTTTTAATGCAAGCAAGGAGCAATTTTACTTAAAGGTTTAAGATGCCTGGTACGAATGAACATTGAAAACTTGTAGATTGCTACAGAAAGTTGTAGCGAATATACTGAACTCCTGTCTAACAGTTAATTTCAAAGCCGGCTTTCATTTAACAATACGTGGTCTTTGGCATAAAATGTATCGGGGCTATGATAACCTTGCGGGTAACTCTGGTCTCATGGACATGCCGTTTGTGCAATAATTCCAGAAGGGCTGTTGTTGAGAAAATACAAAGTCCACCTTTACTGTACCTAGGAATGGTTGCGGTCAGAATCTGAAAGTAGTCTTCAGGGATGGCTTCGAAACCGGTCTACGAAATTGGGATAGCCTATTAAGACGAGACTAGGAGAGCTTTTCGACACACAAACAGTTGAATGCATAACTGCAGACGAAATGAATGCTCCCCAAATACTCTTAGAGGTCAGCGGCTTATTTGTTGTAGTAGTACTTCGCGGCGCTTGCTGTGAACGTGATAACGGTTTTTAAATTTGTTAACGTCTACCTGCCAGTATCCGGCGCTAATACTTCGGATGCAAATAATCTAGGCCTTTAATAACTGAAGCCTTTACTCATCTTTCTAAAAGTAACTAAGAAACTCCAGTAGAGGGAAAGTATAAAGAGTACAAAAGACTAGATTAATGTCAGAGTGTTCGTTACTTTCTTGATCCTGAAGGCTAGATACCAATAAATCTAACATAGTGATGACTGAAGAATATCTTCTGACCAACAATTCCTGCAATATAAGTTTATAATGCTTTGGTTGTTCCAAAGATGTTGAGTTTGCTCGTCATTAATTAGTTACTTATGGAACTTGGGCTTTAACGCTACTATGTTGAGCAGCAATAGAGTTGTAAGCCGCTTCAAGTGGTTCTATATCCACACGAGGCACTCCAAAATCTTAGATAATGTTGGACAATTCCCAGAAGATACCGACTACACCAATATTAAATATAAATACTGCATCGATAGCTAAAGTCTCCATCCACATCCACATCCATGACTTAAAACCCAAAGAAGGGAAGCTGAAATAAAATCTTGATTTCTTCTTTAAACCACTGCTGTGTATAACAGGTGAACGTTATAGCTTACAAAGAAGCTCCCTCGTGACCGAATTTTATCGGCCAAAGATATTTCCATTTACACTATAAATGTCCCTGGAAATCATTCATTTTTAGATCAATAACTGCCTTCAATTGCCGTGCATTTTTTAACGCAACGTCTAAGTAGTTAAATATTCCTCCTTGCTGTGGAGCAGATAAACTTACTAAGCATGGTACAAGCACATCCCTGCAAATTTAGCAAAACATGGTGGGGAAACGATGCAGTGTGTCATGTCACCAGACAGATCTAGCCCAAGTTAAATCAAGAACGCTCCCATCGCCTAATGACACTTGGTTTTAAACTTTTTCTATAATTTTAAGGAGTCTTTCACGTAAATCAAGATCCAGTGGTAGCACGACAGGCTTACTCCGTCCTAAGTGTCCACGTCTCCAACAGACAGCAACAACTCCCAATCAGCCAGATGAGACATGCTTTCGGTTGAATGCAACAAAGTCAAAGCACCCTACTACTAGTAGTAAGCACCTAAAGACGCACGACAGAAGGTTCATCTTTATTACTACTAACAGCAAGAAATTTTACAATGGTTCTTCACCGGTTAGGCAACAGCGATTTGGAACCAAGCACAGTAACAAATTCTCGTATTCGCAATTAAGGTATAATAACGCCGGTGTGGAGGGCAATTAGGGACCCATCAAACAAAATTGGCAAATTGCCTCGGGCTGTGTCTTCGATAACAGCGACTTGACAATCTACTCACATGAAGTCCTAGATTGACAAGTTGGGACGCGTGTAGAGTGGCACACAATTTCTCCCCACTCAAACGTCGTATAAATTGTATCCGAAATCACCCGATGTGTAGCCGCTTTAAGACATTCTGAAAGACTTTCAAAGCACACCCAAGATTTCAGTGAAAATTAGAAAAAAAAGTTCTCCAAAGTTGAAAGAAGGGAATGAATGTTTAAGACGCTCAAGATGGTAACCAGTCGAAATGCGGCAACTGAAAAGGTTTTTTTTTTACACTGACTTAACTAATCGCTAAAATAATTCAGAATCGAGTGAGCGTTCGACACTGAACAGGCAGGGTTTCAAAGTGAATTCTGCAACATTAGAAGTACTATATAGATCTCAACTACACTTACTGCTGATTGATTTTAAACTTTCAACAGCCCGAATGGATGTACAAGATGATCCGAAAATAGTTTTAAAGTTAATATAACTATGAAATAAGAAGCTGCTCGGCTGCTAACATAGGAATTTAATGATCTTTGTATATGCTGCCTTTCCCGTTCCAGAGCTGAAGAAAAGGGATGTGTCCAACAGACTAAAGACTATTGATGAAGATCAAAAAGAGTCATAGAGGAGAGATTGATGTACTCTTTGGTTCCAATTTTCATTGAGACATGCCAGCCAATCACCACTGAACCTGGAGTTCCGGGATATTCCATGAGCGGACGGTTTATTAGCATTTGGATGACCTTGGACAATAGAGACGTGCACGTAAGTCTAAAAGAAGATCCTATTCCATCTGCTCGGAAATAGTCCTAAGGACTAAAGGTCTTGCCAGCATGGAAGAACACTTCTTCAGATGAAGGGGAGATACTCGAATACCTTCTGTGCTATTGTATGTTAAGACCTTTAAATACTTACACTATCACACGAGTGCGAAAGTGGATTTGTGTAATTGAAAATTCAATGCACTCAAGTGTAGGCGGAGACAAAGCCCAATTTGGAAGTGTTAAGCTGGCCGAAAAGTGTGCAGCTTGGTCTTGTATACAGCAGGAATGCCTTTTAAATGAGCGTTCGCATGTAGGATGCTGAATTTTCAGTTATTTGGGGTATTGGAAGTTCACACGCCTAAGATAGTCTTTGCAGTCATTCTCGGCTCGGTTTTTTCGGTTTTCCTTCGGTTAGTTCCGATTAGCTTCATTGTGTTACGGTTGATATAAGAGCAATCAGCCAAAATGATACAGTGGACCAACGAACCTAGAAGATAAAGCCTAATCGACACTATTCTATCTGTACTTTGTAAAAACAAATTTAGGGTATTGGCGGTATGACTATCAACGTCACTCGCTGGGTTAAATTATGTCCCGCAGCGAAAATCTTAAAATACTGTCCTTCAGGTGTTTTATGTCCAAAGTGTCAGAGCCACCCAGAATTATGTATTGTATATTTAAATCGCCCGAAAAAACGATTTCAGTATGGAGATACAGAGATGCGATTTTTTGTATTAAATCAGCAGTTATACCATCCTTCTGTTCTATTCAAAATTTCATAAAAACTCTGCAAAGATATCTGACTTTCTTGGAAGTGTAACCTTCGAATTTCCTGTAAAATAGGACAAACGGCAAAAAAGTGGCAGATATCTTCGTTTTCCCTTCTGTTGCATAGCCCACATATTTTTTGCAGATCGTCTCGGTCAGATATAAAGTTCAAGTTCAAAATTTCGATTCTGGTTTTAAAGACCGTACTAATTACTTTGGATGAGAACTCTTTGCTAAAATAGCTAGCACTAAATAGCTGGTGGTTTAAGTGTTTGTAAACATTTCTGGTTGTAGACGAAGTTGCTCTGGAGAGATTTTAAATATATACAGTAATTTTTCGTCGATCATTGCTATCAAATCTGAAAACATGTCTTGCCATATATCAACATTAGACTCCTGCAAAGAGAGAACTGTGCCGTGGGATGCTGCTATCTGGTTCCATTCTTTGGATGGCGTGGCATTTGTACGAAGAAGTTTCAGCAAGATGGATTTGTGAAGGACACTATTGTTCCTTTTCATTATCCTTTTTGAATAGTTCGCGTTTGCTTTCAAACTTTGTATATAAACGGGCGTAATACCTGACTCGATATGAATAGTGTAATTCGGTGTTGAGTTTGGGAGACGGAACAAGTGCTTGAAAAACTGCCTGTGGACTACGTCGAAGGCTTCGAGGACTGTAAATCCGAAAACTTGGACTCCATAACACATGCAGGCATTAACAGTCGCATTGAAGACTCGATATTTAGAGGCCAGATCAATATTTTAATTTGGAAAAAACTTAGGCCACATCATATTCAGAGCGAGTTAAGCCTCGTTACATTTGTTAATGGAATGCTTAAGATAGTTGAGGTTGTGAGCCAATAAGAAACCCAGATACTTAAACCCCTGACTAACCTCAATGCGAGTGTTGTTAAGTCTTCTTCTACTTTTTCGGGCTTCAAAAATAAGTGCCTTCGTCTTTTGGTCGTTAATATGAAGGCTCCAAAGTCTCACAAAAAGACAGGAGTCTGTTGATTTGCAGTTGCAACGTGAATGGGTTATCAGCGAGTAAAACCAAATCATCAGCATATAGCAAGACTTTCACCAATATATTGACGAAAAGAACGCCGGGAAGTAGGTGACTGATTTCATCGATGAATAGAGCAAAAATGAGGGGACTTAGGATACACCCTTGAGGAACATCGGCTGTTGTTAGGTTTCCAGTGTTCGGGCTACACACAAGTTGTGTCTCTAGAAATTTTGAGGGGTTCTTAACTAGTCTGGCTAATGTGCTACTGACCTTAATGAAATATATTTCTAGTTTCCATCCTTTATTGCTTCTTGTATACCTATTTTGGCACTGATCACCTCTCTTTTGCTGTAGGCATTTCTTTCGCTATTATTTTTATTTTTATTTAGGTGGCGGTACAGTCCGGGGTGGACATAGGCCTCAGTCAACAAGCTTCTCCAGCCAGCTCGATCCCTGGCTAGCTGCCTCCAGTTTCGCACACTAAGTTGGCTGAGGTCCTCTTTCACTTGCGTGCGCCACCTGAGTCTTGGCCTTCCTCTACTGCGCTGTCCCTCGGGGGCAGATTTGAAGACTTTTCGGACCGGAGCATTGGTGTCCATGCGCTCTACATGACCCAGCCATCTCAGTCTTTGGATATTCACTCTTCTGGCTAGGTCCATGTCGCTGTACAGTCCATACAGTTCGTCGTTGTATCTCCTCCTCCACTCACCGTCAATGCAGACGGGACCCAAGATCGCCCGAAGAATTTTTCTCTCGGAGCAACCAAGAACACCCTCATCCATTTTTGATAATGTCCATGCCTCTGCGCCATAGAGCAGGACCGGGATTAATAAAGTCTTATAAAGGGTGGCTTTTGTTGTGTTGAGCCTAGGTAGACAAAGTCCTTAACTACCTCAAAGTTATATCTGTCGAGGGTGACGTTCTGTCCGAGACGTCGGTGTTGGTTGTCCTTTTTGCTTGACAGTATATACTTGGTCTTGCCCTCATTGACCGCTAAACCCATTTTCGCCGCTTCGTATCGTTGGCGTATGCGAGTAGTTGGACGGACTTTTGAAAGATAGTGCCTCTTGTGTTTGCTCGTGAGTTTTGCACTGTTCTTTCAAGTACGATGTTGAAAAAATCGCATGACAGCGCATCGCCTTGTCTAAATCCTTTCTGGACATCAAAGGTCTCGGTGAGATCTTTACCGACCTTGATGGAGCAGCGTGCATTCTCCATCGTCATCCTGCACAGACGGACGAGTTTGGCAGGGATGCCAAAACTAGACATTGCTCTATATAGCTCGTCTCTATGGACCTATCAGGTTGTTGACGAACGGCTTCAGGCGTTCACACAATATGGAGGATAAGATCTTATATGCGATGTTAAGGAGACTGATGCCTCTGTAGTTGGCGCAGTTCAGAGGGTCTCCCATCTTGAGAATCGGACAAACAATGCTGAGGTTCCATTCATCGGGCATACTTTCGTCCGACCATATTTTACAGATGAGTTGGTGTATGCTCCTTACCAAGTCATCGCCTGCCGCTTTGAAGAGCTCGACAGTCAGGCCATCCGCTCCAACAGCTTTGTTGGACTTAAGCTTCGATATGGCTATCTTCACTTCATCCAGATCGGGTGGACGGAATTGTTGGTCATCATCGTCCAGGTTGAAAGGTTGATTCTGCCTGACAGCGGTATTTGGTCCGTCATCGCCGTTATACAGTCTGCAGAAATGATCTTTCCAAATCCTCAGCTTCGACTGCGATTCTACTACGATGTTCCCTTGTTCATCTCTACAGGCTTCGGTTCGGGGTTTGTTTCCGCAGCATGTTATTTTTACCTTTTGGTAAAACTTCCGAACCTCATTCCTGGAGTAGCATCTCTCAATTTCCTCGATCGCGCGTTTCTCATGCTCTTTCTTCTTACTCCTGAGAAGCCGGTGCTCGTCCTCTCCTCTTTCTTAGCAGCGCCGCGTTATATGCATCTTGCTTAGCTGCATGTGCTAACCAGGGGTTTCGTTGTGGTGGACGAGTGAAACCCAGCGCATCAGAAGCGGCATCTCTGATAGCATTTTGGCATTGGACCTCTTAAGAGATTAAGAGACACTCGATCGGAAAAAGACTTGGCGATCTCTTGCGATTGTATCCGTCTGACGTCGAATTTTCTCACAGCATTAGTTTGTCTTGGCGTAGTTTGGGATATCCGCAACCGTACCTTGGCTACAACAAGGTAATGGTCCGAGTCGATGTTGGCTCCTCGGAACGTATGGACATCCATAATACTGAAGGAGTGTCTAGCGTCGATCGCAATGTGATCAATCTGGTTGACTGTTGATTGATCAGGAGTTCTCCAAGTCCCCTTGTGTATGTCGAGATGTGGGAACCGCGTGCTAGCCACAACAATGTTTTGCCCCGCCGCAAAGTCGATTAGCCTGAATCCGTTGTCGGAGGTGGTGACCAAAGATACCCTCTCTTCCTAGTTTTGCATTAAAATCACCGAGGACAATTTTAATGTCATAGCTAGGGCATAGTAGGTCTTGTTAAGGAGGTCGTAGAAGGCATCTTTGGTGTCGTCATCTTTCTCCTCTGTGGGGGCATGTGCTCATATGAGGCTAATGTTGGCGAATTCAGCCTTGATGCGGATTGCTACAAGGCGCTCGCTCACTTGCCGGAAGCTGAGGACTTCTTGTCTTAGTCTGCCTCCGACAACAAATCCGCATCCAAATAAGCGTTGCTTTTGCCGTCGATAGCAATTGCCGTAGTAGATGTCGCAGTTTTTCATCTTCTTTTTGTTCGGCTCATCCCATCGCATTTGTTGGATCGCGGTTATGTCTGCTTTGCAGCAGTCTAGGGCCTCCGCTAGTTGCTCGGCTGCACGTGGTCTATTAAGGGATCTAACATTCCACGTGCATATCCGAAGCTCATTGTCCTTAAATCGTTTGCGTGGGTTGTCAACAGTAGATCCGTCCATATCCGAGGCTTGTTGATGCTTCGTAACTTAATTTTTTTTAAATGGCCGGGCAGTTAACCCGGCGGCACAACCCCCAACCTGGAGGACCAGTTCCATTTTGAGTGCCCCTAGGACGAGGGTTCGGTTACACCGAAGCCAGTAACCCGTTACTGTGGTGGCTTGTCCGCCACCATCTCTTTTCCAAGATCCTGACTAAGTCCTGGAAATCCTTTCCGGACTGAGCTCCAAATATGTCGGAGTAGCCCGGATAAGGTCTTGTTTTGTTTTTCCGACACTAATCCTGGTTAATGGCGCAGGAAACTCGCCATTTGCGCTCTTCACTTCGCAACCTCTAGTGAGATTCCCAGATGGCGCCACGGGGAGGCGTGAAGTAGGACTTATTAGCAGAGCTGCAAGATGTTCGGCTGCAGAGGCTCATTCTCGTCATTTAAGGAACCAGCACCTATCGGAAGATGCTACTTCTACGAGGCCTTATACTAATCGTTGCCATCTTTCGCTATAATGTGCTCAAATGGAAGCATAGAGACAAATTTTATAACCAAATGCAACCAAAATAAAAGTGGTCATCAACAGTATAGTCTTGAAAATTAGTCTTTCTGTCCCATTCATGGGTAGGAGAGCATTCGCTAGCACAACCTCAAGGCAACAAAAATATTCAGTCAGCTTAAAATTTAAGGTCTCCTTCATAGCCGCATTTTTCTACCACAGTGTTCTACAAATGATCAAGGATATGGGTAAGTAGTAAGTATCGCATGATCAATTTCGTACGGCGTCACTTAATTAGCTGCATCTCATTACTCGGAGAAGCACAGAGTAAACATTTATTTCAAAAACTCAGTTACAAGTGTGATTTTACCTAATGTTTGCCCAATTTCACTTTCAATACCACCCCACTGCTTCACTAAATTACTATTCATGAATCAGCAAATCAAAAAGTTACTCCACTCTTAAGCTAAAAGGGCTATTCAAGACATCTCAATCATACAAATGCAAAGCATTACCCACCATGTACCTCTATTCAGATGTTTATCTACACGACACCCCACTTTGGTGTTGGAAAAAGCATAAAACTTCTCCTAAATAAAGATACCCATCTTGAAATGAATGTCTAAATCGAAGCTTGATTATGCATTTTGGATTTTTGGTCAAACATAAAAATCCTTGCAAAAACCTGTTACCACAAATTGGCTTCTTACACATACCCCATCCGAACACATACTTGCACAGAGGAAACAACATACAGCATACAACATCATCGAAGATCCTTTCTCTCTCTTTCTCGCCTAAATTAACAAACCGTTCAAATAAGAATACCGAAAACCGACATTTGAATATAATTGCATCCTCATTGATCCCCCATCGATAGCCCTTTAAGCCGTTACCAGCCCCTGGTATGCATAAGGACAATGGTCAATTTACTCAATCCCAATACCAGTATCGTAACCCGGTTCAAATCAAATACGAATAGTACTATAGAAAATAGTTGAGACTTGTTAGAAGCAATTCGACAGGAACACAAAGGGTTGGGGTAGTTGAAGGAGTTGGCAAAATGTGTCCTAAAATAACTATTGTCCAACATTTTGGACAGAATGAGGCTTTAGCTGAAGGTAAACAACGCAAATTCCTTATCCTTATCCTTATCCTTATACTTATATTTATCCTTTCACCCTCCATCTTTTATTATTGTCTTCACACTCCTCACTTTGAACGTAAGAATATCAAGAAAACAAAACAAGCAGCACATACGAGTATAGTTTTGGCCAAGGAGACAGAGAGAAAAAAGAGGAAAAAAAACAGAAAAACAAAACGAAACGTAAGGAAACTCTAGGAGCAGAGATTTGGTTGCTTCCTTTCAAGGACTATTTTATATTCATACTATTCATGCTATTCGAAAGATAAACAGAGTATAGGCAATCATTTGGTCCCTCAGTCCCATTGTTGGGCTGGTTGTCAATTTCGTGTTTTATCCATCTTCGTTCGGTATCGGAATTATCCTTCTTCTAGATACGGCCCGTATCCTAAATGCCAAAGCAGGCTCGTTTTCTTATATTTTTTTTGTACTCTTTATTTTTTTTTTGTTTTATTTCTCATTTGATCCTGTATGTGATGGTGTACCGCCTTCTCCTTGAACCATTTCTTAATTCTTATGAATAATTTTTTTTTTTTTCTCGGTAGAATTCATTCAAATATGTGTGTCTATCAGATGGAATTCTAGGAGAATCGAAGCTCTCACATCGATAAAATGAAGAAGGAGAAGACGACATCAATAACATTTCCAATTGGTTAAGGATATTTCGGGCAAATGGCCTTTTTGTGTTTGCTATGGGTTCCACACAAATTACTGTGTGGCAATTATTATATGACCGCAACCCCTTTATACTGCTCCATCTGGGTCCTTCTATTGCCATCCTGGTATTTTGAATTTTGGATTTGTTTATTCGAACGAATAAAATCGCCTGCCTTGGCCTGCAGCAGGAAGTCGTGTCCTTTCAAATGGAAAAGCTTAAAATTTAACCCAAACAAAAGTCAGTGCTGTCCTCCTTTAAATTTCTACTTCGAGGAGGAGGACGATATATACTATAGAGGACAAATCCCTGAGATACTCTATGTATGTGTTTCAACTCTCCATTGTTCTCGGTCGGAAATATGACCGATTCATCAAAAGTTTAATTTGCTGTAAACTAAATCGGTACAAAGACTGACTATATCTATCGAATGGACAGACGTCCTTTGGTGCATTCCATTTAAAGACATTCCTCCATCGTTTCACATCCCCTGATGAATAGGTATTCGAATAAGAAACTCTCTTCCAATTGAATTGGAATTTTCTAGTTTGCCTCACGCAATTAGTATGCCATATATTTATGACTCTTCTACCAAAGATGCCGCCACAATCGACAAGGTGAACTATGACTGCGACTACCTATATCACAACGAGTTCATAGCCATAGACAACCCTTTGGCAAGGGAATTCCGCGCAAAGGGATGACACAATAGCAAGCACTCATTTCAACCCCTAATCAAAAGGAATTCCCACTTCAATTATAGTCTTGAGATTCATTGCTTGGTTTCTATCGTCGTTTTTATGATTCTCCCTCCTCCCATCTTTTCTCTGAAGAACAACTGAAATCGCGAATAAAAGTTGTCTGTTCAGAGGTTTTTTTCTTTCCTTTTTTGCTTAGTCTTTTCGCTGGATCAACCCTCCTTGCTTTTGGCTTGGCTTTGTTGTCGAAATTGTAGGTATGAGTTTTTGAAGAAGAGCAAAAAAAGGATTCGACCCCTTTGATTTGAAAGAAGAGTGTATTGAGTCGGGGAGGACTATCTGCTGTTATCTGTACTATACACGATGCAAAGGACCAATAAAATTGAAGTCCCGTCAGCGATTTTTTTATGACACCCAAGCGACTTTTGAATGAATGTTGACATTGACACACACGCTTATTTTCGAAGCAACGTTACGGATTTTTATACGCGTCATTCCAACAGATACATCCGCCGAATGATGTTCGACAATTTGATTCACCTGCACCTGAGCTCACACCATACACGAGTAGTAGGTACGTCACACCGACATCGATGAAGTTGTTAAATTTTTGCTGAGGTGTCAGAAATGGTTAATTGTTAAAAGTCTGCTTTTTGCATGTGTAATTTGGATTTTGGGTGGGAGATAGGTGTTTCATTTAGATGTCGTACACAGAAATAGGGAATTCAGATTTCTGAAAAATCTTGCTACGACGTACATCTACCAATAAAGCGAAATTTATGCGTAAATTCGTAAGGTACCACTTTTGTCATATTGCCAATGGTTTTCTCCAAACACTGTCTGAGGTACTTGCGCTGAGAATTTTTTCGATAACTAAGTACCTAGCTGGATTATACTCATATGTCAGATATCAGCGTGGATTCAAAGACGAATGCAATGTCGATTGTAGTCCACTCGCTTTACATGGATTAATTTGAAGTTGTTTGTCGCAGTCGCTGGTTCTGTCAAACTTTGTTGTCTAGTGTTCTTGTTTTACTGAACTTGAAGCCTCTCCTACTACAGGCACCCCACGAATTTAGCTTCCTTTGATTTATGAGAAACTTGCGACTGTAAGACCCTTATTTTAGAATTACGGTTTGCTCGCTATTGTATAGCACCTCAATCTTTGGTTCCGCTTAAGCTTGAGTCAAATAGGGACTAAGGCCAACATACTTCTCCAAATCTCCATCTCAACCGAGGTTGCATGGAAAATAGGATAGGCGGTGCAAGAGGCCTGTGTTGCGATTGTTTGGGAAACTGTTGACTGTCCTACAACTAGTTCGTAGCGAAGAGCTTGAGTATACCCTTACTCAGCCGACTATAATAGCAAGGGCATGCTCGAACAGTAGCATTGGCCTCATCCGACGAACAAAGAGCCTCAGATAAAAATTAATTAATTGTTATTGAACATTGCAACAGGCCGTGTGGGTTCGATCGATCGGCAGAGGCCTTTGACTGCAACAGCGCAGATATAACTGTCATTCAGAATTTTTCCTGAACGCATCTCCGGAAATTTCGCGACAACTCCTATGTCGCCAACAACTTGAAATCAGTGGCAACGCTGCTAATGCACCATCAGAAACGCCGCAACTGATGTGGTGAGTTCACTCGATCACCACCAAGAAATTCCTGAGACGGCTTTGCAAAGAAGGCAGAGAATCGCTTCTGAGCTCTACGAGCAGAAAAGACGGGAGAAACATGAGCTTCTGCAGAAGAAGTCAAAAAAGCACGAGAAGAACGCAATCGAAGGTGTTGGAAGTGTGTACTTCAAGAAAAACATACGGAAATCTTACCAAAACGTTAAACCGACCGTTTTAATCCAACAAGACCAGCCAGTTAAAGAGATGAAGAAGGAAATCTTGTAGTAGGGTCACAGTCGATGTTGAGTATATTAAAAGAAATGTTTTTGATATTCTATGTCTATGACCGATGAAACTCTGAAACGGTTGAGAGGTTCCAGGACCTTATGCTTTACTAACTTAGGTACAGAATCAGCTGAAGTGTAAATGCTTGGTCGATTGTCGATTAATACAACTGATGTATCTGCAATTGGCGCAGTTAAGAGTATCTTTTTTCTTATGTTGTGGATCAGGCGAACGGTGCTAAAGTTCCATTGTTTAGGCATGATTTCCGTCGACCAAGTAATTCAGGATAAATTTCGTCAGACGCTAAAGTTCTCCCAAATTGGTACTTCGCGATGACAATTTTTCATCCAGTAGTTAAGAAGGGGATTCATAATGATTTACCGCCTATAGTGTTAATCGCGTTAGATAGGTAGCTTTCCACTGTAGGCCCCTACTAATACCGTCATTACATGCGGTTTTTCCTCACGACGCTGGGTCGAAGGGTCTTGTTCGTTGTAATCGGCGCTCAAGGTTTTTCACGTCCATAGTACGGATTATTTCATTATTGCAGTGAACATGAATACGGTTACGAAGTTTGCGAGCAAAGTTTGTTACTTCGTTCTTCACGGAAGCAATTCCTAGATCTCTGTATTTTCTTTTGAAACACTTGCAGTAGAGTCATATTGTTTGGTTTGGTACAACCCCAAAGTTGTATACCATATGTTTAAGATGGTTTTGAGCACTTGCTTATACAGAAGCAGTTTGTTGTATACGCTTAACTTCGAGTATCTTCCGAGTAGCCAATACATTTCTCTAGATCTGATTTCGAGCTCTTCGCGCTTCTTTTTGACGTGTGGTTTCCACTTAAGTTCTACGTCTAGGGTCATTCCTAGATATTTTGGCTCATTTGCGTACGGTATTTGTACCACGTTTATGGAAATAAGTAAGTTGTTTATCTTTCTTAACGTAAAATTGACATGCCAGGTTTTTTTTCCATTCGCATACTTGTTCAAAGCTCGTTGGAGTTTTCCCGTTGATGATTCGACTGACTCATCCGTTACGAGGATAGCCGTGTCGAGAACGGTACAACAGTCCCATCATCTTGTGGTATATCTTTTGTGTAGAGCAGGAAGAGAATTGGACCGAGAACACTTCCTTGTGGAACACCGGTGTAGATTTCTTTGAAATCCGAATATTCACTCCCGTGTCTAACACGAAAAAATCTGTTTTCAAGATAAGATTCCAATACTCTGTACAACTTTTTCGGTAAGATTACCCTTAGCTTATACCTTAGGCCTTCATGCCATACCTTACTGAAACAAATGAGGTCCAAGTTTCACTTGGCCTACTTCAGATTCATCTAAAAAGTGAATGTAGAAGTTCCTGCTCAACGTCTTGGTCACATTTTCTGCGAGAATTTAGTCTATGACTCAGAGAAGTTATTTTCTTTCGCCGAGGATTAATTTATCCCGACACGGATCGCATTGCCCACAAGTTTTGCGCATTTATTAAGTGTCTGAGGTATCTTTCCTCCCTGGTCAAGATGTAGAGTTAACTATTGGAATTTTCATTAAAACATATAGGAGTATTAAGCAGTTGTTGCTGTGCAGTCATGTCGCATTCGCCTGACTATGTATTCAAAAATCTGAAAGAAAAGGGCCGCTTCGCTGCTAATTGGTCCTGCAGCTTCTTAAAAAATTTATAAAAATAGTTTCTGATAAAATACGCCGGAGCAAGTCCGTACCAAACGACTGAGAGTTCATATTAACCCTTTCCTCGTTATACGAACTTATGCGTAACGAGTTTCCCATTTTTACTGCATCGCTGTTGCTCCGCTTATGGGGTTGGCTAATGTCGCAGACCACAGAACTCGTCTACATACTTCTCTGTCCTGGATTGCTTCAATGGTTAGCCCAGGCGTTGTTGCACTTTTGTCATCTGAGAAATCCAGGAATTCTTTTTCTGACCTCGTTTTCTTATAGTTGGAGTTACCGTAGTTGATAGTGCCTTTTTAACCGGCTTTCCGCAGATCTTCTTTGAACGTGACAATACCAGCTTATTCTATTCACCTCAAGATGTTCGGCTACCGAATTGTTTATATGTAGACTTCCTCTTACACGCGTAGATCTAATGCAATCGCGTTCATTGACTCCACTAGAGATCCTTAACATTTTCATTTCTGCTGCCGTCATTTTGTTTTTAAACGCTTCGTACATTGTCCAGCACTGTGAACCATATATAAGAGCTGGTCTAACAACCGTGGTGTAGAGTTTCCCCTTTAATTTAAGTGGAAATTTTCGGTCGCAAAACACTCCCAAATTCTCCAGCCATTTCATCCATCCCACACTCACTCTGTGGTTACGTCGTCGTCACATTTCGCTTCCATGTTAACGATTGATCCTAAATACTTAAAGATAGTACTTTTCGGAAGAACTGTTCCGTCTAACATTATATCCGGAATAGGTCGCAACGGATGCGCAAATAGGTACGTCAAATGCTCCGTCTTTGAACGACTTATTTTAAACCCGTTTCTCTCTAGCGCATTTTTCCATGAATCTAAGGCGTTCTGTAAATATTCGGCGTTATCGCTTAGTATAACTGCATCGTCAGCGAAGAGAATTGGCGTTACATTCTTTCGCGCATGCAATCTTTTAAAAGATAGTCGAATACTACGTTGAAGAGGAAAGGGCTAAGTACGCTTCCTTGATGCACTCCGACATCAACTGGAAATTCTCTCGTTAGTCCAGCAGAGCTTTTAACCGCAGTTTTCACGTTTCCGTACATACGTTTCCGGTACCTTTTGAGACCACAGCGCGGCCCATATGAGATCCCTAGATCGAATGCTTTCTCGAGGTCGATAAATACCATGTGTAAATCCTTTGACGAATCTCGGTGCTTTTGCATTATTATTCGATGGCTTTGGATAGCGTCCACCATCAATCTTCCTTCAACAAATCCACACTGGCTTTTATCGAGCTTTATTATTTGTCGAAGACGTTCGTTTAAGACACTTTCGACACATCGTGGGTGACATCAGCCTCCACACACTGACACGTATCACAGTGACCAAAGACTCCTGAGTAAACACATATGGCGCATCTGGTTCTCAATGATTTTCAAATTCTAACAGAACTCAAAACCAAATCATTTTGCACTGACATGATATCTTGCTATCATTCTTTCGAAGAATGCTATTGAACAACTATCTCTAGAAGGTAGACAGTCAATGAAGGGATATGAATTCAACAGGATGAATAAAGTGCGACTTTTACAAAACATTGATTCTGGCAATTCTTGTATACGGCAGCGCTTTAAAGTAAATATATTACATGTTCTAGAGAGCTGGATGCATGCAACTGGGAGCCCATTGAATTGAACCAATATCTTTTCGAGACAGCAAGAAAATTTGAATATCATTTTGCAAGCCGAAATGCTCGTTTTAATCTGCATGGTTTGGGGCAGATTTATCAGAATTGAAAAGGATAAACATTAGCTGTGAAACCCATATTAATTTCTCACTAATCTGCACCCAGGTTGATGAGAAGCTTTGGGCAGAAGTGTAAAGAATCATGCAACAAAGATATTTGAAGAGCTGAAAGTCTGTCATCTGTATTTTAAATTGTATACCTCCTTAGTAACATACTCATAGAGATGAACACCTAACCTTTGCTCTTACATGCCGCATCCACCCAGGGAAAACAATTGCGAGAACCACTACCAATTTAAGGTAATGAAAAACTGAGAAGTATCTGAGTCCTTGTATATGACGACAGTGCCAAAACCTCAATCAATGAAAACATCACACTTTCAAGAAAAAAAAAACTCCAAACGGAAAACTTTAAAGTCTATCTTCCATATCCTCGACGGCAAAGCACCATCGATTCTAACCAAATATAAAAACTAACCCCCTTTTGACTTTTGCTTGTTTTGTGAACAATGTCCTTGCAAAAATCTGTCTCCGAACAAGAGAAGAAGTAAAGTTTTACCAAAGCAAAGTGACACATCTGCATCGATTTTAGTGTGCACACAAAAAATAAAACGAAACTAAAACTAAAACAAGTGCCAGTGTTAGAACTAACACAACAAATTGGAAATATCCTGAATCCAATCTCTCTCTAGTAATTCGCGTACAAGAGTAAAGGTTATTCCATGCGCGACAGATGTTGATGGGCGTTTTAGCTTCAAAAACTAATCCCTTCTGACATTCGCTACGCCAATAAAACGAATAAATGGTTAATTCTTCAGACCATAGATCGCAAGGAGACTCAAAAACCACAACCGCTCAACAAAAAGATACACAACAAACACATACGAATACGAATGGTCCATATGAACGAGTATGTATAGATTTACGAGTTCAACTAGAAAGTGTTTTTCTCGAAAATGCAACATATTTTTGTCGCCCCCGACAACCGGTCGGGGTAAAGGAAATGACTTATACAATAATATAAATCCCGGAATGCAGTTTTTTTTATCAGTTCTTCATTGGATTCGGGGGTGGAGTGCACCCCTTTCGATGAAACCCATAAACAAACGCAAATACATATAGAAAATATAGAATCTTTATCACGGTAAAGCCTGGTTGTACGAGATTGAAATTTGTTACGTTGCTGTGGGGAGGAAGTAAGGCTAAAGAGCGACCAGACGTTCATTTTCCAAAAACCACACAACAAACAATAATTTAGTGGTCTGTTGACTCTTTCGGGCAAACTTCATTTGCGGCTATTATCGAATCGGAAAGGATTATAATTAACGAAATTGAACGAAGTTTTCTTTGCTTCTAATTCTACACCCTCTTTTACTCTGCTCTCCATCTTCTGATTGTTGTTGTGGCAGTAAGAAAGGATTTTACTCGTATTTGAATTTTTTTTTTCTTCTTTTTCCAGAGTCAGTTTGATTGGGGTTGCTTCGAAATGGGGGAATGATGGAAGGGATAAATGAGAAAATCAGGAAAATACATATTTGATTTCCGGGACGGAATTTATATTTAAACTTTGATAATGAGACACACAATGCGGTCCTTGGAAGTATTTATTGATGCCGGCATTGAAGTTAGGATGGACACAGGCTCGATTTCGTGGCCATGGAGTCACTGAAATCTACTTGGGGTTAATATTTGTAGTCTGACGTTTCGATGGCGCGAAATGATTTTTACCATAAAAGCGAATTTAGTAGCCCTATAACAAAATACATACTCGTACATACTGGTAGAGGCTCCAAGACTAGGGATCTAAGGAGATGATGCCTTTGGGAAAATCAACTCTAGAATGTCATATTTATTGTAAGAAGTATATATTTGAGGCGTTTTGGTGAACCTCATTGCTGTTCAAAACATGAGCTTAACATATTTGTCCAGCTTTGGAAAGGAGTAGTGTCAGTCTTGACTAAACTCAGGCACTGACTGTTAAGCACTTGCCGGCATATAAGAGGGCTCACGAGATCAATGCTCTTTGGGTATAAACTTCGCCATTCCAGTGAGAAGCTGTTACTTTGAAAAATTTAAGTAGAGACGAACGCTTTCGGGGTTATCCACAGCTGAATCTTGAACAACATTCGTGGAATTAATAGTTGTTCTGAAATAGATAAAATCGTTATCCCTTTGGAGTTGTGGCAGTTGTTAGTGAAATTCTGTTCTTTATTTGTCGATAGGATCGACATTTTTAGCCTGTTCATCTTCTCGTCTGTTTAGACTTGTTGTAGATACTGCTTTCTTTTTAAACCCCAATCTAGGTACCACCTATCCCAGCACCTTACTGAAGATATCGCAAGGAAAGAGGTTTCTTAAACTACATTTATTGAGGTATTGAATTAATTTTGTTGCGGCATCGTTTAACTGCATGTACTACAAGATAGCTGGAACGATTCGGCCGCTGAGGTATAAAGATCTATACGATGCATGCATCAATGTCGTACACTTCGCTTAAATTGATAAATTATAAGCTGCGGCATGGTTTCAATAGGTTTTTCATAAAATGTGAATTTAAAATTGATATCTCTTGAGGAACAGTGTGCTGTAAAGGGAGTGAGGTGCAAAGTGTTTATTTTTTAAACTGAACTCCTTACATCTAACGATCACCTTCTCTTGTCGCAACATAAAAAATAAGAGCTAATTACCACTTTAGATAGATCTTACAGCTACCAAGTCCAGAAGTTTTCAAAATGGAAAACATAAATAATTTTCACGAAACCACCTAATATCTGTATAGAATTTGATCAGGCCAGGATAGTTCTTGTCTTCCTCTGGTTATCTTACAATCACATATTGATTTTCGGTACCGCAAAATCTGCGATAGCCCGTTTATGCCTGATTTTTCGGGTATGTTATTTTTGCTTAGGGCATAGTGTGCTTATCGCTGCTAATTTCCTTAGTAGCTCTCTTTTAATCTTGGGAACTTCTGTAGACTTCTTGCCTTGTGTTCGGTCGGCCTGTTCTGTATTTAATCTTTAATAATATGGGTGCTATGTATTACGCTTAAAGAGGGCTGGATATCTTCACCCCCACTCATTTCGCCTTGCAAGCTTATCAGTTAGCTCAGTTTCTTCTAATCCGAAGTGCTCTGGTTACTAGCTACGTCCTGCGTTGTATGAAAGTCACAGAAAATAGTCAAGCGGCGTTAAATCAAACGAACGAGGCGGCCAATCGACTGGCACATTTCTTGAGATAACACGCTCACCATACTTACTCTTAAATAAATCGATTGTAACGTGTGCTGTGTGGCTTGATGCACCATCCTGTTGAAACCACATGTCGTCCAAGTCCATATCTTCCAATTCGGGCCGAAAATAATCGGTAGTCATGGCACGATAACGCTTACCATTCACCATTCAAAACGTGACGATCGTTGTTGTCGACGAAAAAATATGGCCCAATAACGCCGCCGGCATGCAAACCGCACCAAACAGTTATTTTTTTGTGAATGAAGTCGTGATTCATGAAGCACATGTGGATTTTCACTCGATTAATAACGCATATTTTGCTTATTGACGAACCCATTGAGCCAAAAATGAGCTTCGTCACTGAAGATGATTTTGCGATGAAATTCACCATCTTTTCGCATCTTCTCCAGAACCCAATCGGAGAACGTACGACGCTTCAAATGGTCCATCGGCCAAGATCCTTACGCAAAATACGCCATAATGTGGTTTGAGCGATGCCCAATTCTTGAGAACGCCGTGGGATTGACTGATTTGGATCGTTTGCTACGGACGCCTGAACGGCAGCGATATTTTCGGTACATCGACCTACCCGTTGTCTCACTGACACGGCAACATCACACAACGAATATGTGGACTCAAATTTTTGCACTAAACTTGTTATTGCCTGTCTACTAGGGCGAGAATTACGACCGAAAATTTGAATTAACGCTCTTAAAGTTGCAGTTTTATAATTTGCAGACATTGCTCGTTCGTGTACTTTACCATGATGAAAATGTTGAGTTTACTGAATAAATTGACAGTGACAGTTTGATGATTAGTGAAAGAGTGCGTTCACAAATTAAATTCAAAGTTGTCAAGTCCCTATTGGAAAACTCGATAGTTGAGTCGCCCCTCACCCACTGCAAAAGGAGCTACGTGAAAGGTTAGCGGCATCGCAAAGTTATCCTGTATAAGCCCTTTCATGTCAAGATAGAGGAACGCTTCAGGGGTGACGAAGCCTTGCAAGCGCACACTCTCATGATATAAGTAGTAGTTGGACGAGGTCATTGCTCTTGCAATATGCCTTCGAGTCAACTTAATAGCGAAGTTGTCCACTCTATTTAGATTCGCCCTGTTGTGTAGTACCTCATTGGGATAGAATTCTATGTACTCCGATTCTGGTGTTCTGTAAAAGCGAAGGCAGACTCTAAGGCAAGTCCTCTCAAACACCCGAATCTTTTCCATAAAGCTTGCTCACACATTGAACCATACGAGACACCCATATACAAGCATGGGCCGGATAAGGGCCATGTAGCAGATAACTTTCACCCTCGCATCGAGTTGGTTGCTATAAAACAGTCTCTTTGTAAGGGCAAAACCACCTTTGGATCCGGCCAGAGCAGCATCTACATTCTTGTTAAAATATAGATATTGGTCTAGCCAAAAACCAGCCAATGATCGAGAATTTTCGCCAATTTTTTCTGGTGTCCCTACAGGCACCAGATAACGGCGTCCTAAACAGAATGGTTTCCGACTTCTGAAAGTTGATTTTCATCTTCCAGTCATCGCAAAATCGCCTTATTTGTTCGAAGTCACGAAGTCAAAAGCATATTAATGACCTCGACATTTGGACCTGTTCTGTACGCTATCAGGTCGTCTGCGTACGCTATGCTATGGGGAAGTGAACCTATCAAATCACTTGTGTAAATGTTGAATAAGATCGGCGAATTAAGCGCACCTTGTTGCAGACCGTTTTTAATGTGAAATGTTCCAGCAAAAGTCGCATCGCCATTTTTCACATGAACTGTCTGTTGATGAGCATTATGAAGAATATACAAAAGTAGTTTACTGATGCCCATAAGTTCCAATGTACATAGCTATATATTAATCAATTCCACACGTATTAGCTACCTTTTCCTATTTCAAAGATTCAGATTATCGTAGCATAGAACATACTAGAACACATTCTCACCACTATTTCAGATCCATCTGTGTTACAATATGCTCTCCTTGAAGTAGTAAACTTTTTGTGAAGCGTGTTATACTGTCACCATCTAGCTACTGATCATTGTATGTAAAGACCACTTATTTGGGATAATAATTCAGTAAGTGTCGCGCACAAATGAAAGAGTACTCAATTCAATTGAAAAAATTGGCCTAATACTACGCAAACTGGACTAGTTTACTGGTTTAATCTGATATCCCCGGTCTGTAGCGTTATCTTAGTAGTTATGTAAGTATATTGGGATTCCTTTTTCCAGTCCAGAACCACTCAGGATACTTCGCGCTATCCGAACGATTTAATTCTACTCAATTCGACTTGGTGAGCCTTAGTTGTAAGTTGAGTTTCCAACTATTTGCCCAGCACTGTTGTTGTTTCTACAAGAAGTCACACCTATTGATCGGTAGCTGATTATACATATGATTCAGGGAAAGAAGTTAAAAAGCATTGCTTAACTCTGAAGAATATATGCAACACATAAAGCCTTTAGCATTTGATGCTGACTTATTGAGAGATTACGAGATACTTAATTAAGAAGTACTTAAACAGTCTCTAATGATTGAAAGTGATGCACTAAATAGATCTGATTCCACTAAAAGTTCTTACATTGAGAACACTGGATCAGTAACTTCCGTCGATTGTAATGAAGTCAATTTGATTGAAGTTTTTGTTCAGAGGGCTTCCGGTTCGAATATCGGAGTATAGAACCGAGTGCTAATAATGAGGATACCTCACCCCAGCTATTAAGACTTTGGCTGTGCACAGACTCTTAAGCGATAGCATCTAACTGAATAATTCACAAACTGTGCAAACTGTCACAGGCAAAAGAAGAATACAAAATTCGCCAAAAACTATGTATCTTGATCGAGAAAAGAAAAATGACTTACATACAAGCATGTAGATACGGATATGTCGTTAAAAAAAGACTAGAACGAGAAGTCTAAGCCTAACACACATGAGAAAGTGAATGAGTACAACAACAATCAAGGGGGATTCTTTGAGAATAGGTACCATGAAACTGTTTAAAGACATATACGGCAGAATTTACAGAGACGAACCAGGTCCCTAACGATAAGAGTGGAAAATAATCACTACTCCATAAAAGTCGGTACTACACTGATACATCCATTGTAAATAAAAGAATTAGAACATAGCTTCAGAGGCAGAATATTTAAAAAGCAAAGCATAGACAATATTGATGATCGGAACTTGAACCAGCAGACTTAGGCTTCTTTCACACTATCCGGTTTTGGCCGTACGGTGAAAATCCGAGTGTTGTTGTCCATTCACACTATACGGTTTATGCACGGCTTTTTTCCATCGCAAGCTCAGTTTGTGACTAAGTGGTGTGTTGGTTAGTTAAAATGAATCGTAATCAATCCTTGGCATCAAGATCCTTCTAGGTGTCCAGAAATTTGTCTCACAGCATAGGTCTGGCTTCCACAAGTGTAATCAACACTTCGTTATCAATAGCTTCCATTATTATTTAAATAACCAATAAATAGAATTAACCAAACCGCAACTACACTGGCTTGAAGGCAACTGACCGTACGATTTAAGACCGGTAAATGTGAAAGCACGCATTTGGTTATGTACACCACTGCATTATCGGTAGCCGTACGGACGCCGTGAGGTGCAGTGGCAGTGGACGACTGCTACACGGCATGGTGACGGCATTTTGCCGTAACCGTGTAATGTGAAAGGGGCTATGCTTTTCTTCAGGTCACTAAAATAATTTTGCCGTACGATGTTTTGCCGTTATAAATGACGGCAAAACAAAGTGTCTACTGTCGACATAAAGAAAGGAACTTAACAGCTTGGACAGCACGCCACAAACGGAAACTATGACTTTAAGGTGGTGAAAGACCACCATATGCACCGCTGTTAACCTTAAGAACTTCATATCCGTAGAGATTAAACGACGAATCACCATACACAACCACTGTATTTTAAACTGGAAATGCAATTTGGAATCAGTTATCACGAAGAATAAACACTTCAGCGCCCCAGTCCTAATATATGGCGCAGAAGCTTTGACCACTTTAAATACGGTTGCAAATAAGAGATTAAGATTAAATAAATCTGATCGGAATGTTGAGCGAAACAACACCACCGTTCTGGCCTAGGATCTAGAAGAACAACACGAATAAAATAAGACATCGCCTTATGCCGCGAATGGGCCTGAGCCAATCGCAATATTGCGACAAACGAAGCTGTTGGTTGAAACCATAATCCATTTAGGACTGTAGCACCAGTTATGTTAAAGAATAGTTAGATGAAGTCGTTACCTTTTATTTCAAATGATCTACAAGCTGTTTTAAAAATTGTTCCTTGTAACACATTCTTTGAGGTAAAACTGTCACACTTTCACAAAGCCAAAACATTAGATAAGACTCCGGATTCGAAATAGAAGACTCAAAAAAAGAAGCACGATCTGGGGTCTCTTAAGAATGTGGAGAAAATATATTGTCTCAGGCAAAGACGCACGTTTAAACCAGACAAACTAACCTTACACTTATAAGTCAGAAGTAACATCTGAGTTTTTCTGTACGGAGTTTGTTATTATCTTGCACTCTAGAGTAGAAATATTGAAAAAAAAAATGCCAAAGCACCTCTAAATTGAGTTCATAACGTATGTCTCAAAAGTAACCCCTGTGACCCCGTGCAAAACCTTAGATATGTTCATATCTTTTGTAAAAAGTGAAAAATAATAATAGTTCAATTTCTTCTTCACCAATATAGTATGTGTGTGGTGGTGTAACATCTAATAATTTATCTTCGATTGCTATCCAAGTCGTACCAGTAAAGCAGAGCAACGAGTAGTAGAGAATAGAAAAATAATGGAAGAAATCCAAAACCAGGATACATGGTGTGGTTCCTAGTCGTTCACACTGAGATAAAACCATAGAACCAATACTCTATACTGTTTCCTTTATTTTTTTCTTTCTACTAAATTCATTCAACTAACTTCCTTTCGAGGTCTCCTTTTCAGCTCTGATTTCGAACTCGATTTTCAATTTTCATTTCACCTTTGCCCACCCATTGTCGTATGCAAAATACGTGTACCATAGTACTCCCGGACTAATAATTCAATGCCACACCACTACCACATATACATATCTGTATGGAATGCTGCCACATGCAGCCGAAGCTCAATAAATATGAAAAAAATAAAAAAAACATTCAATTTGACAGGACAAGGACTCTACTCTGCCTGTAATAGGTGCTGCTGCTGCCTGCCTTACCTATACAACCTCGCCTCGAACCCTTCAATTTAAATTATATATAAAAAAAAAATGCGACAAAATCGTCTCGGCGAATTAAAGGAAAAGAAAAATCCTTTGAAAAATCAAATATTGAAAAATTTTTACGCATAAATTATCCGCATGCATAAATTAAGGATCAATCAGGGAAAAAGGCAACCCGAGCAAGGATCCCCTTCCGAAGAATGAAAATTTGCTTTGTTGTTGCAAATTTTGCCAAAAAAGGGGTAACCTTTCCGATTGACAGTGCAAATCAGAGGAGTAATTTAGGATGTGAATGGCATCGTATCCTGTTGCTGTCACAGTGTCACCCCATTTTCTTCTCTTCATTTTAAGGAGATGTACGATCGATGACGTCTAAAGGATACACAAACCGAACACTTGGTTTTCGGGTATTAATAGCTCTGGGCGAAATCCAGATCTTTACGTATGGAAAAGATGATCACAGCGTCTCAACTCAAAACACCCTTATACCTGTAGATTGGTGCAAAGGAACCCTTTTGCACCCTTTTAGGACAATCTACAAGATTCGTCTTCTCTATTTGCATGTGAATAGGAAAACGGATATTCAGTTTCAGTTCGAGTTGGTTGCTCGCCGATCGTTTCACAGGTATGTCTACATAGATGTGTCACCCTTAATAAATGCGCAGAAATTAGGGTGTGCACGCATGCATATTGTGAAAATTATTCAAAAAATTTTGCGCAAACAATAAAGGATGAGTATTCAAATAGGGTTCATCTTCATTTTCATTTTCATATACACAACACACACACATACACACAGAGAAGAGATCCTTGTGGATTCCTTTTCAAGATCGTTGCGCAAATCTTGCTTTTGCTGTTGCGCAAGATTAAGAAAGGGGTGCGCAATGCGTAAAGGGTTTCATTCCAGAGATAATTCGTTCTGAGCATGTTCGAATGTGTGTGTGTGTGTGTTAAGGTTTTTTTAGGGGTCATCCTTGCTTTGCATATTTAATTTTCTCATCCTTTCAAAGTTTCTACTTTCTTCTGTGAGACGAAGGATGCAGTACCGAAAATTTGAATGCTAGTTTGTCTATCTACCTTGGGAAGGGGTTTAGAAATTTTCCCATGGAAATCGAGTATCTTTGTTTACACGTGAAGAATCTCTTCAGGACATCGCCGCGCATTTGATAGAGGAAAGGATAATAGATTTTATTTTGCTCGAAGGAGATATGCTCGTATGTAAAAATTTCAGGGTGATACCGATTCAATTAATATTCAGACTTGGATGCGAATTTTTTTTTTTTAAATTTTCGATTAATGAATCTCATCTGTCGGTTGCATCGACTTAATGGGTGAGAAGATTCTCCCAGGATATCTCATCGATATGGAAAGTATGGATGAAGTAAATAGTTTAAAAGCAGGAAATGATCGGTAACCCTTTCAGGTGGAACATCTTATCGATGTTGTCTTTGACATTTGGGATGTTGAATTTTTTTTATTTTCTTATTTTGTTTGTCTAAGGACTTGCAGAAGTGATTGGTATATAATGATTTGCATTTTATTTGTTCATGCATCAGTGGAAGGGATTTGCACGGATATTGACGTAGAGATAAGTTTCTGATTTGCTGTATTGAGGATGTACACTTTTGGTGTGGTAATTTATGATGGGGTTGCATGGAAATAATTGCACATTTTGTAACGAACTTTTTTCTAACAAATCTTGTAGAAAGTTGTAACGGATATTTCGGAATTTTTTTGCCAGAAACTGACATTGCATTTGGAAGGAGATTCATGTGGATTAGCTGAAAACGAATGGAAAATTTCTAAGGCCCATTCAACTCTGTGGATATTGAGATTTCTTTTAGATAAACTGGTTTATTATTTCTGTCGGAAGTAGGTTTTGGACTATTTTTGTTCCGCGTTGACCTTCTCTTTTCTAATTTGAATTTTTTATTATGTAAAACCCAAATCTAAAACAGAGTAATTTTTATCTCCGAAGGCAACACCAACCTTTTTTTAAACTAGAAACGGCATATCAAAGATCAAAGCGTAGACTCTATAGTGGTCTACGGAGCCTGTTCGGAGTACGATGTAAAAGTTATACTCGGGGACTTCAATGCTAAAGTCGGAAAGGAAAACATCTTCGGTGGGTTAGTTGGTAAGCACAGAATCCACGAAACGACAACAGACAACGGCTACCGACAAATCGATTTTGCAGCAGCTCCTAATACGGTGATAAGCAGCACTAGGTTTCCAAAGCTAAGGATCCACACGGCAACCTGGCGCTCTCCAGACGGTCGAACCGCCAACCAAATCGACCATGTGCTAATCGATACGAGGCACGCATCCAACATCCTCGACGTGCACACATTCCGAGGGGCGATCGTCGACTCTGGCCATTTTCTTGTCGCGGCTAAATTCAGAGCTCGACTGTCCAATGAGCTTCTTCTCGTTGAACCACCCAGAAGAAGAAATTCGACGTTGGACGCCTTGACACACCTGGAGTAGCCAGAGTCTACAGGGAGCGCCTGATTATGAAACTTTCTTCTGTGTACTCACCTACCACAAACGTCAACAATCAGTGGTGCCAGTATCGCGACATCATCAAGGAGGTATCCGAAACTACTGTAGGGTACCAGCCACTCCAGAGAAGGGGCCAAGGTATGATGATGAATGCGTATACAGGAAAGAAGATGAACATAAGAAAGCGCTGCAGCGCAAAACAAGGGCAGCGAGAGGAGAATATCGAGCCAGGAGAAGGGAGGAAAAGAAGATCCCAAGTCCAGACATTGACGAACCAGTTCTACCACCTGGTATAGAAGAAGTTGGCTTAGCTTAAGAACAACAAGGCAGCAGGCTCTGATGGCTTACCAGCGGAGCTCTTTAAATACGGTGGTGATGTTATGGTAGGGAGCATGCACCGAATCATTAACCAAGTATGGGTTGAAGAAAACATGCCCGATGACTTGACTATCAGCTCCATATGCCCCATCTACAAAAACGGCGATCGTATGTCTTGCAAGAACTATCGAGGCATATCCCTGCTTAATGTCGCATATAAGATTCTATCCAACTTACTGTGTGAACGTCTTAAGCCCTTCTGCAACACACTAATCGGCACGTACCAGTGTGGCTTCCGGCCCGGCAGATCGACTATAGACCAAATTTTCACACTGATGCAAATCCTGGAAAAGACCAACCAAATTCAAGTCGAAACGCACTTCAAAGCCGCGTATGATAGTATACATCGTCAGGAGCTCTATATGGCGATAGCCGAATTCGGAATCCCGGCAAAACTGATTCAGCTGTGTCGCGTGACGCTGAAAAACATGCGCTGCAACGTGTGGCTTGGAAGTTTTTCAAATTTCAAACATTTAGCGGGTTTCGGCAGGGAGATGCGCTATCATGCGACTTCTTGAATCTTGTACTGGAGCAGATAGTGCGCAGGGCAGGTGTCAACACGGAAGGCAAGGCACTATCTTCAACAGGTCCGTTCAGCTGCTGGGGTATGCGGACGATATTGACATCATCGGTCGCTCCCAGCGTGCCGTGATAGAAGCGTTCCCGGCGATTGAAGAACAGGCAAAATCCGTTTGCCTTGAAGTAAATGAGGACAAGACTAAGTACATGCTATCAACAAACAATCAAGCAACTTTACACCGCCTAGGACAAAACATCACTATTGATAGCAAAAATTTCGAAGTAGTTCACCTACCTCGGAGTAAACATGAACTCCACGAATGACACCCTAGTGGAGATCTGGCAAAAAATTACCGTAGGAAACCGTTGCAACATCGGCCTGGCCAAACAATTGGGTTCAAAACTCCTAACTCGAAGGATGAAATGTGTGCTCTACAAAACCCTTATCCTGCCAGTACTGCCTTATGTCGCCGAGTGCTGGACGATAAGTAAGAGAGGAGAACTGATACTGGGTTCCTTCGAAAGTAAAATACTTCGGCGGATTTTTGGTCCTGTATGAAATGACGGCGAATGGAGGAGAAGATACAACCGCGAACTCTATGAGCTGTACCAAGATGAAGATATAGTCCAAAAAGCCAAAACACGTCGGCTACATTGGCTTGGCCACATCGAGCGTATGCACAATAATGCTCCAGCTAAGAGGATCTTCGAATCCCAGCCCCCAGGTTCGAGAAGACAAGGAAGACCGAACCTCCGTTTCAAAGACCAAGTCATCGCGGATGCCAGAGCGCTTGGTCTGGAAAACTGGAAGCAGCGTGCCCGGGATCGTAGATGATGGAAGGCTGCAGTGTCTCAGACAGAGACTCTACACGGGTCGGGAGCCCGTTAAATGTAAAAAATGTAAATGTCGCCAATGTCTCTGTAGGATCTTCTGGAGTTGCGGCCATATGATTTTACAACTTTTATTTGGAGATAACTTTTGGTTGAGGTATTCCATTCAAATTACACTGCTGATCATTGAAGTCCTTGTACAGCTTTAATTCTAAAAGTGGTGTAGTTCTCTTCGCCCCTATCAGACTCAAATTGGTTCTTAAAATTGAAGCTCCGATGCAAGCATTACGGAAGATTGAAGAGTTTCATGAACCGCAAGTTCGATAGATGCACACATCAAAGATAAATCATCCTAATACTGATTTAACTGCAGAAAGCAAATGGGTACTTTGAACCAATTCTGATTGCATTAGTTGACGAGAAATAAAACTTAAATCTGGGAGACCTTAATAAAGAAAAATTGTATCAAGGTGCAGTACTGTGGGCTTCGGAAACGAGGTGTATTCTAACTTTATTTTTTCCTTCGAATACACCAGAAAAATCTTTTTTTAGATCTGACAAGTTCGTAGTCTCTTTCCTTCATAAGATCAGCACGGCTTTTTTAATATTAAATCAACATTCACCAGACTTTTGTATGCATTAAATGAATTAAGAACCTTGTAGCCAAGTTTTAGTTTTATTAAATGAATTTGTTTCTGCCTAGAAGATTGGTACTACAGTACTCCCTCAAGATTTGCAGAAACGGATTTCAAAAATACTTCCTTCAACTTACCGCAAGCCGGTAATTTTTATTCCTATATACACATTCGAACTAACGTCAGTAAGCAAATTCAAAAACGACTGAAAGTATCATTTCGCTAAGCCGAGGTTTTAACTGAGATAGTGAATCATTTGTAGGTAGATAATGCCTTGAGAAAATATAGCTTAACTCTAAGCTATGGACCAAGGTATTCTTTGAGACATATTTCTCAAAATCTCTTGAAATATTCAATTTAAGTCTGCTCAGCCTATCACACGATGCACATATTGCACATAATTTTGCTGCCAGCTTTAATTTAACACTGCATATTGGTGGACTTGTTTTAATTTTTAAGATTAAAACCTCCTACCATATCTGAATCACAATTATCTTCTTCATGCTGTACGTAGAACTTGTTGGGTTGAAGGCTAAGACACTTTGAACCAGTTGCCTTCTGATTAGCCTCCTTGTCCGATCTTCGGGTATTGCTTCAATCACGGGCTGCTTCAATTTCTTCTCGCTGGATTATAGTCCAATTTACAAGGCCAATTCCATCTTGGTTACTTTTCCCTCGAAGCTGTAGTTTCTTAAGAATCGCATCTCTTTTAGGTGGTACCTTCCCTCAATCGTTACCTTTTTGTACATTTTCCATCTGATTTTTCTCGGAAATGGTTGTGTCTCAAGTCCTTTCTGAATGATAGTGCCACACAATGTCAAAACTTCATTGGTGATTACGTGGGGCGGTGGCTTGCTGGAGAATTTTGTGAATTTTTGAGCTCATAATTTTGTCGTGTTTGTGTTGTCGAGCTTTGAGCCTAGTAGCGACCAGGAAGTCATCTTCGAATCTGTTTGTGTTAGCCGTTTGATTATCTTGTGATAGTCAGGAAGCATTTTCTTTTCCTCCTTTTCATTCTACAGGCCAGTCTGTTACTGAAGCCAAGAGTTTGCTGGTGCTTTGGAATTACAGTGATTCAATCGTTTTTCTTTCAACTTCTTTTACAAATCTCAGTTAAAACTTGAACTTCTGTTCCTTTTACCGTCGGCTTTCATTGTGAAAATTTCCTCGAATGCGGCATATTTTGCGACAAGCGCTTATTTTCGTCGTATTGTTTGTTTGTAGCTGTTATTTATCATTTATAATTCTCGCACATTGTCCAACATTGCGATATGCAATTAAGACCGAACGAACGATTGTCCTGTATAATAGATCCTTCAGCCTATGCAGTAATTTCCTGTCAGAAAATGCGATGACGTCCTTGTCTTTTTTTGTTACGACAGAGCCTGAGTTGGGATACCTTAGGCCTAAGTGGCCCACTTAGACCAATTGTATGCCCATGGGAGCTTCAAAAATCGTTTCCCTAACTTATCCTGGAACCCAAGCACGCTACACGTGTCTTCCAATAGTGCAGTAACCTGTAATTATGTATCTAAGTCTCCTAAGGTTGATCAGCTCTCTTGATCTTCTGAGATGGACTATGGGTCATATAAATGTCTCACAATGCTTCTATTAGTTCAATATTAACAGTCCATAAAGAGGGCTTGAAAATATGTGATTTGTTTGGTAACATCGTTGGTGTATTGACATTGCCAAGCTGTCTCCTATTTGTGACCAGAGATCCTGGAGATCAGAGTCTGACTGAGTGCCTACGATCTGTGCTATCTGATGCGGGTAATCATTTGGGCGATGCAATATACGATGCGGTATTGGATTCAGTCTTATCCTAATTTTGATGATACCGACGGTGTCGGTAGACTAAAGAATTTGTGTGCATGTATGATCCTCAGGGAACAACCCTGTGTTGCAATGATGAAAATGATTTTATTTCGAATCAATTCGTGGTGTCTCCATGCGAAACTTTCTGGAATCAGGTGATCAAAGCCTATGTTGAGGCCACATTCGGTAAGTTCATGACCTGGTCACTAGCGGCGTGTTTCGACTCGTATGTAGCACATTTTGTTCTTTCAATTGCTGGCTATCTGGTTCTTGGGAATCAAGACTACCAACTGACACTAAGTATTAGTTGATTCGCTCCAATTAAACTGCTTAGGGTCGTTGATGTATAATCAATCTTGAAGGTGGTATTAACCAGTTTTCAGAGACAATCTCTATTTGTGAGTGGGTTTTGCAGGGCTGTACCAAAGTTTGAGGGTTTTTTTTTTGCTTTTTACTAACTTATATAAGGCAAGTAAGCAATTTAAAATATGCGACGGCTTCAGCGAACATTCATAGTTCAGATATCGGCGCTGTGGGATCTTTGAAAATGTGTTTTGGTGAAGCGGTTTCGGCGATTACGCAGCGAGTCGAGTGCACCAAAAAATCGTGGAAGTGATCCACTAACAATCCGTAAATAAATTAACCGACATCCAACATCGACTGAATTCTTAAGACCACAACTAACCAGGATTTTATTTTAACGCATTTTTTGATGCACCAGTTATTATCTAATAAATATGGAACCCAACAATCTTGTTAATCACTTCCTTATGTCTCCACACGAAAGAAAACGACGCAAAAAAACACAACATAATTTCCCATGTGACACTAATAATGATTAGCATAAATTTTCAAACTTAAATGTCACAAGTTACCGAATTCTAATTTGACCATAAATCCAATCTCAATCGCACCCCAAACTCAACAAAGGTGAAGACCGAAAAGGTAGTAAAAAAACATAATCAGACAACAAAAATAAACTGCACTTGCACTTCTTCTTCCTTAAAAAACCAGCAACAATCGCACAAATTCAGGAAGTTCCCGATGAATTATTTATGAGGTATCACAAACCAAAAAAAAAAAAAAAAAAACTTTAAACGCATACTCGTATCCGCATCTGCGTATCTGTATTTATGATCCATTATTACTGGCAGTGGTTTATTAGGTCAAAAATCAAGTTTACTCGCATCTCATAATTGAACTGGTGTACGCATAATAATTAATCCGAATCGCACACAGACAGAAGCTGAATATTATACGTACCCGCCAGGCAATGTACATATGTATAGTATCTATTCATATGAGAGTACCGAGTCGAAGCGAGGAGCAACAGCCTCGAAAAAGGTGGACTGCCACACCAGACAACAACCACTGCAACTCGGCTAAGCCCTAGGTAGAGCCGGCGAGGAGTGAGCCAGTGTCGGAGCCACCAGCCACCAGCTACCAGCTACCAGCTACCAACTACCAAATCAGCCAGTCAGTAAGTCGTCGTCAATGTTGGATTTTTTTTTTCGTGGATAAAGATAAACAAAAAATGCCTATTTGTGGTAATCATCTCATCAACAGCATAAATTATCATACGATTAGAATATGTAATTGTTTTGTGTGTTTACTTCCATATCTACGAGTACGAGTACGGATACGAGAATGAGTATGAGTAAGAGTACGAGTACATGTCGCGTAGAGTGGAGGACAGATACAGATACTCGTACTTGCGTACTTGTTGCTGGCGCGTAATGTTCCTTTGGTGCTATTTTTTTTTTTTTTTTTTTGTTTATACGAATACATGGGTCTCCACGTGCGGATATTATGCACAATTTTGTGGTTGACAAGGTTGAGTTAGAGGAAGTTTTGGAAAAACAGGAACCATTTGTATCTACCTGTGGCCAGGTACTAGAGAATACCATTTTCAACAAGTCTATTGCGAAAGGACATCCGTTTCTGGTGAGCGACGGGACATCTATGCAAAATAGATTGTAGTGTTCGAAGTGGCAGTGCAAATGTCCATATTGGAGGAAGCAAGTTCTTCAAAAAGGATTAGCATATGCATGTTTGTTTCAGAGGAATCTTTTAAGTTGCTTTATGACGTTATAATCAATTTAAATGTTTCACCATAACAACAGTCCTCACTGTTTGTACCTGAGAACCTAGGTTGTGAAGTAATGGCAGACTATACAAACGAACAATAAAATACCTTTCGTTGGGTTATGAAAAGTTTCAGATCTATATTCAAAAATAACAATGTAACCATCTTTCGATGCTTGTTCCTCAAATCGAATGAAAGACGTATGATGGACTGACTTTGAAATTGAAAAGACGATGTCCAGAAACAGAATGGCCAAGCAGGAGTTCTTTCGACATGAAAGCATATCCTCAAGATCGATCATAATATTTCTGAGAAACTGACTATTTTTTAAAGAAGTAAAATAAGGATTTAGCCGTCGGCTTACTTGAGAATCGTGTCCAAAGGGATCATGTCCCATTTAAGCGAAAACGTCAGAATTCTGAACGCGATGAACGTATCATGCTAGCTTCTTAAATGTAAATACTGATCGTAATAGCCTGCAAATTATCATGAACTAAAGATCAGGATGTACGATCAAATAAAATATAGAAATTTGTGAGCTTAGAATGCAAGATATCATGACTTATTGAAAGCCTTTGACCAAAAACAATCAAAACATGCATATCCCAGAATTTAATATCTCTGATTGACTACTTATCTTCCACTGCAGTCAATCTTTGTGGTAGAAGGTGATTGGTGCGGCATGCCGATGATGCCGAAAATGTTTCGGAAACTAGGTATGGCATGAAAGTTCGGTTCGGACTATGGAATAGTCTCCCTACTTACTGTCTTGTTCGGTCTATCATTTTTTGCAGACAATGGGGTAGACCAGCATCTTCTATGCTATTTCACTTCGACCTTCGCACTCGCAGTGCGGAAGGGCCTCCGAATGTATGAGTGAGAAATATCACGCTACGTTCAACAACAAGCATCGGATGTAACTCACAAGTTTTGTGGTGCTGACTGCAGCTTATATGTGATGGCGTGGGTAAGCGGAGCTTGCTTGCAAGTCGGGATTTTGTCTCCACCACTATGGTTCATGTTGGTTGATTCTCTGCTCAAGGCACTCAGTATTTCAAACGTCCTTGCACGTTCATACGTACTGTCAGTTACATTGTGTCACTCTAGAATGCACGCAGTCCCCCCAAAAGCGCAATAAAAATTCACTTTGGACGTAAAATCAACAATAGCCGCAAAAGAATATATGTATCTCACTAAAAGGAGCTCTGTACTCAATGAAAATTACTAAGAAACCAACAAACCTCTAACAAGCAGACTAATTTTGGTTGTTTTCAAAACAAGGGTAATGCAGCATGTATTCCGTGTTTTCCGAGACAGTTTCATAGAATGTAAAGTCTTCGATAATATCTCCGGTGGCGCTTGGTAAAAAATTCTCCGAATGTCTTGTCAAAAAAAAAGTCTGATACAAATCGGATTACGGCTAGGCCGATGACGTGCAGTTGTAATTGTCTCGTTACAACGGTGACCAACTTTTGGCATGTCTAACACAACAATAGCGGCAGCATTTTCTTCTAATTTAATTTTTCACAGCAGAGCTTAGTAAGTATAGGGACATGTAAAGGGTGGTCCAACCATAATGCACGATGTTAATTGTGAGTCACAACTTAACGTCAAGTTTTTTGCCCAACTTAATTTGATATTTCTTTGTTTCAGTGTTTGACAAATTCAATTATGGAGAGGTACACAATTGAGCAGCGCGTTAAGATTGTTGAAGCCTTTTACGAAAATGGGCGTTCAAATCAAAATGAACTTCATGAGTTTTTTGGTCAGCATAATCGACCAAATGTGACCACAATCGGGAGAATTGTTGTGCAAATTTCAGCAAACCGGGTCTGTAGGAAATATGTTCGTTCTGCGGAAAACATTGCTGTTGTTCGCGATAGTGTGGCAGAAGAGCCGTCAACCTCGACTCGTCGTCGTGCCCAACAATTGAACATCTCACGAATATCACTGATGCGAATTTTGAATAAAGATTTGAATTCACACTCTTACAAGGTTCAATTGACTCAAGAGCTGAAGCCTACCGACCATTTCAAGCGTCGTCAATACGCCGATTGGTTGGTTAAACAGACAGAAGTGAATGATGACTTTACAAAAAAAATCGTCTTCAGCGAGTGGACTTCTTTCTTTGGGGATATTGAAAAGAAAAAGTGTACGTCAATAAGCCAAGAACAATTCAGGAGCTAAAGGATGAGATAATTCGGCACATTAACGACATTGAACCTCAATTATGTCTAAGAGTCATTGACAATATGAACCATCGGATAGAGGTATACCATGGAAGCCGTGGCGAGCATTTAGCCGATATTTTGTATCACACATAATTGTCATAGAAAACTTTTTGTTTTCTTTACAATGAACATCGTGCGTTAATTAGGGACCACTCTTTATTTGGTTCAATACAAATACTTCAGATTTCTTCTATTTAGGCCCACTAATCATACTTCAAATCAATTGACTTCTCGCATCTTTGCAAGACCGTCTGACTGTCAACCGAACAAATCATGTTGTGATCAAAGTACGATACTGCAGTTCTGGATCGATTAGGCTTTTGGATCGTCTTCCAAATTATTAAATGTAGCGAACCGATATATTGCAGAGAGAAGAATGACGTTGCCAACGTCTACCGCTTCATAAACTCGAGACCTTTGATGTCAAAATATACCTGAACTAGGTGATGCTCTGTCATGTGACCCTTCTCACTTTTATCATAAAAGTATTGTGCAAAACTCCGATCTAACCAAATTCATATTTCAAAAGAGTCAGAAGCGGCAAAAATGTAGTTTTCGGTGATAAAACGCAATACACGGATTCTTAACGAATTTTTTGTTCAAGGCCTCCCTATAAGCAGGAAACATATGTTTCCATATAGAGCTGCTCTATATCGGAGGGTCTAGCTCTCCTAAGAAACATATGGGAAGTTTTATTAGAAAATAAAACGAACAGGCTCGGGCAAAAAAACCATAATTGAAGCCTGCAATTGTGAACTTGGACAAGCAGTTGTGGAGTCGAATGCGATGCTGAAAATATAGAGAGACTACTTCTGCACATGGTTTAATCATATATGTTGATGCTCATAATACAGCTTCCAGGTAGAATGGAAGAAGAATATGCGCTCTTGGCCGAGACAGATCTGAAGTAGCTATATCGAAGCTAAAGTCCAATACGGGTAAGGTCAGACAGTCTTCCGAGCTATTCAAATCAGCTGAATACTATCTGGTTGGGAACTCACACCAATGTATATGTATGATATGATCAGAGGAAAGCGTGCCAGAGGCATTGAATCTTAACATTGTTTGTCCGATCAACAAGAAATGAGACCATTTTGACTGCATAAATCTTTTAGAAATATGCCTCCTCAATAACGCCTATAAGATCTTTTTTTGTGGTGTTTGTGGTATTAAAAGGCTCAATTCATGAATAGTCTCCTCCATCTATCTAATATTTATACTACGGCTGACCGTTGAAAAGACACAGAAATTTCAGTTGTACAATAACCTACTTATCGACTTAGGTAAGAAAATTCAACTGAAACAACCACTGGGATTGAAACATTAAAAAATAATTTGACCTATCTACGAGTATTCATCTTAATTTGTACACACTTCCAGACTTTTGCTCTTTATTACTCGGTCAAATATTAAGCAACGTCCTATCATAAAACTGCTTCAATCAAATCTCCTTACATCCCTCACTCACATCCCAACTCATTAAGTCTCAACTCATAGCCAATGTGGCGCCAGCTACCTACAATTTCTAATACCAGAACCAGAACTGATTCTCTCCAGATACACCATCCGCCCAGAATCATGCTCTTCCGCTTCAATTAAAAACCTTTAGTACGTAATAAGCCCCGTCACGCATCATTCTATCATAAAACCGAAACCGCACAATTTAATTTCAGCTCTCCGATAAGTGAATAAACAATTCGCACAAAACAAATAAACCATTCGAGCCATCCGAAACTCCTCCATCTCACATCATATCCGATACAAATCAACGACGAGGTGTGATTCAAGTGAGCCAGCTCCAGACGGCAACAACAAAAACTCCAACCTCCACAACAGAACAGGGATAATCATAATTAATAAATCGCATCGCAGCTCGCTGTACTCGTATGACTATATGTATGAGTATCTCTCAGACGATCAGATACTCTGATCGTCCCAACTTCAACTCCACAACTCCAAGTCCGCAATGAATGCGCTCATCCTCCACAATTTGATGTGGATCGCATTACTTGCCGTCTCGTACATTAAACGATGATGGCCATAATAAAAACATTAAAACGCGGAATCAACTAAAGAAAAAAGAGGAAACGAAAAAAGAACAATAACAAAACGAACTGACAAATCGAGCAAAAAGGGGGAAATCCCCGCAGATTAAATGAAATTGCTTAATGATTGCTCGTGCCGAGATCTGGTGGCCCTAACCGGGCCATCTTGACTTTGTCTTCTTGGCATGAGTTATAAATCTGTGGGCTTCCCTGATCGAGGCGCTGATCAAGGCACTCACTGATCGAATCAATCTGTTGGTGCGATGGCGGTGTCAGGAGTGTAGTAGAAAATTTTGGTCCTCTCTTGCGCACATTATGAATGAAATCTCTCATTGCTCGAGAGACGAGACGCGATTTCATTCACAAAACCCTTGGGCCTGAATGGAGCCATTGTACTCCATACACACAAGACACAGCATACGGCAAAATATTCACTATCCGTACTCGTACGCCTATAGTTTGAAAAGATTGCGATACTTTTTGAGGTGTGTACCAGTTCCGATCCCAAAAATGTGTCAATTAAAGTAATTCCTCAGTTTGACTTTAACTTTGGTTTTGGCTTTGGCTTTGGCTTTGAGTTTGGCTTTTGTTGGGTTTGGGTTTGGGTTTGGGTTTAGGTTTGGGCTTAGGTGTAGGTACGTACACCTTTCGACATTGGGGTATGGTATTTTATGACGAGTACGTGTACCAACATTATTATCGCTCCATCGTCGTGACATATTCTCAAAAAAAAAAAAAATAAAAAATCAAGAATCAAAAAAAAAAAACGCTGGTTGACTGGTTGCTTTAACCTTTTTCCTGGTTACAGATACATTTCAAGTGACGACTACGACTACGACGACCTGTAAAGGACAAGTCCCGCAGATACTCGTATGTACTCGTATGTACTCGCCATCATAGAAGCTATTGCGGCTTTCCATTCAAGAGTCATTACCCGTGTAATTTACGATTAATTAATTGGCGGAAACCACATGTGTGTGCACCGGTGTGGTGAAGTGGCGGTTTCAATAGGAAGAAGCAGTCGACTGACTGACAGCACCTTGCTAACGCGTACTCACACTCCAAACTCAGGTAACATCGTTGCCCTGGTTGAGTGTCATTTGCAGCTATCTTCACGGTTCCAAGGTAATAAATGTTGCAGTCTTTATTTTATTTTTTTTTTTTTTGTTTGTTGGTTGCAACCACCTTGTGGTCTATTCACTTGGATGGAGGGTGCATTTCCTAGTACGGCCAATTCCACTGCTCTCCATCGTGTTAAGTGATAGAGTTTTATCGGGTAGTTTGCGGTTGGTTGATTATGCGCGACATTTACGGCATTTAGGACGTTTTAGGACATCACCAAACACTGAAGTGGAACAAATGATTAATTTGATGTAAGTTGCCCGGCCAACTGGTTATCGCTTGGAGCCTCTTTTTACAAACCTATAAACAGCAAAACAAATAGGAACACTTTTGTTTATCAAGAGATCACTCTCTGAGAGTCTGTAATGACGCCAGAGAGACGAAAAAAAGCTTGAAACGCACAGTCAGTCAGTCGGCACACGGTCACGTCGAGACAGTTAAAATAATTTTCGCGGCCTTTATTTACGTTTTTATAATTTTTCGTAACCCATTAGAAAAACGAAAAAAAAAATTTTTTTTTGCACGTTTTAGTGGGAAATCATGCACGTTTTGTGGTGGGCATATGATATCCGCATCTCGGACGAGACCGGTGAAGGCCTTTGATGAGATGGTGATAGTGAATGTTGGCTTAAATCTGCCGCCGACGCCACTTCCTTTTACGGACAGATAATCGCAAAATATTTGGTGAATTGTTGGGAACTGCTTACTGGTTGCCTTAGAATGGAATGACTGTTTGCTTATGAATTTGTTGTGAGTTCTTGCCGAAGCTCTATGGAAATTGAATATGGTGGTGAGGTGCATGATCGGATGGAATAAAATATCCGAAATATGCTCACAATCAGTGAGATGTTAAGAGCGTCTTTCTATTGATATAACTGCATTCAACAGGTAAAACCTTGGATATTAACCGAGGTCTACCGCTGACGCATTCCGCTCATCAACTAAGCGGAATCCATTATACGGGGCAAGGAAGCCGAATCAGCCGAAAAAAGGCGGAGAGACCGACAGAAAGTTAAAGGATCTTATTACCTGCCGTGTATTGCCGAAGAAGCTGCAAGAACCTTGCCACTTCTGATTCAGAAATTCAGAAATATACGTCCTATCTACAAATTTATTCCTGTAACCAATGCAATTAATGACAGCACGCGTTTCAAGAAGCCAGAAGATAATGCGAGTAATAAAACGAAAATCACGTCGAGTTGTGAAGACGAAGCATGTTGTAGACTTTTGCATTAGTTTGGTGTCGGAAGCAGAAGATTTGTCCAGTGCATTGCTGATATCATTTCTAACAATCACTTAAGCTGAGGCAACATCTTAACTACTATAGAAGCAGATCAAAAGTTTTGCAAAACGGACCTTCATACTGAAATACTTAATATGGAAAATATAGTTTAAGGCTCTTGTACACAGAAAGGGGGAAGAGGCAGAAAACCGTGGTGCCATGTACTTACGAGTAAAAGCTCTCCGTGAGTGTTTGACTTAATAGCTTTCCTAGCTTAGATTTTAACCAAAGCAAGTCCGATTCATTTTTTTCGAAGCAGTCGGTCCTGAAAATTCATATCCATCTGAAGGCCAAAATCGTTTGAGACCAGCGGAATTTTATATCAAGCTACTTTCAGCAAGTAACTCGTATCTCAGCCGTGTAGATCTATAGAATACTAGACTGTAACACACCCCCATATGCTGAACTCACAGAGCTTTGTGGAACCACTTCGCCGAGAACTTATATAACCAGGATGACACCAAATTAGTTTAAAAATGCTTCCCCGAGGAAACAAATAATGTATTCACTTTAGTACCAGATGAGCCAGAACAGTCAACTTCCTCCCCCTGAACCTAGGCCTAAGAACTTTTAAGAGCATCAAGTAGAGAATCAGTGAACATGCACAACAACAGTGGAGATAAAACATCAGTTTGTTGGAACTCACGCGTCCTTCTACTGGCATACAATGCATACTACATTCAGGTTTGGTTACAAGACTTAGAAGCGGAATCTTAGAGCGTGTTCTACCTTGATAATCATATAATATGTTACATCACAAGAAGAGAACCATTTGCCGATCATATTTGATCGTTTAGAGCTGGAAAAAATCCTAAATCCCTACACTATTTACATGTTTGTCTAAATAGTTTTTCGGAGCATGAAATTGCAATAATTTGTTTTTACAATTAGTAGGTCATTATAAAGCTAAGTGCCAAAGTCCGCAACGGAATGTTAATTTGGTCAGCTCCACAACAGATTTAGGTCTTTGAAATGTTGTACTAGGCATAAATCAAAATGCCTCTCTAGTCAACAAAATCCCATGCTAACTGCCTCCAGTTATGAACATTATGATGGCTGATGACCGCTTCTAATTGCTTGCGCCCATTAGAAAAGTTTTTCTTATTTTACGTTTCCCAACTGGGATGGGATTGAAGATCCTTCAGCCTCGTGTTAATGTAATCTACGTGATCTACCAAATTAGCATAGTTCTTCGTTATACCTTCTCCTCCTACTTAGCCGGCATAGGCGGCGCCGAATATTACTTACTTAAGGTAGCGCTACAGACTGGGTTGGACATGTGCCTCAGTCAACAATCGTCTCCAACCAGCCCTATCTTTTGCTAGCTGCCCACCTGAGTTTCTGTCTTCCTCTACTGCGCTGTCCCTCGGGGGCGGATTCGAATACTTTTCGGACCGGAATTCGGACCCTGTGTCCATGACATGTTTTGTTTACCTTATGATGCTGACGGAAAAGCACTTGGCGACCTCTTGCGATTGCAGCCGTCTGACGTCGAAATTTCTCACAGTATTAGCTTGTCTTGGCGTTGTTCGGTATATCCACAACCGTACCTTGGCTACAACAACGTAATGGAGTGTCTTGCGTTAATTGATCAGGAGTTCTCCGAGGCCTCTTAAGAATATTGAAATGGGGAAACCGCGTGCTAGTTACAAACATTTTTCGCCCCGCTGCAATGTCTTCTAGCCGTTATCGGAGATGGTGTCGTGCAGACATATCTTCTGACAGTACTACCAAAGATTCCCTCTCTTCCTAGCTTTGCATTTACTCGTAAATCGGTGAGGACAATTTTAATGTCATAGCTAGGGCATTGCTCGTAGATCTTGCTCAAGAGCTAATAGAAGTTATCCTTGGCATGCGCGCATATGAGGCTAATGTTGGCAAATGTAGCCTTGATGGGGATTGCTACGAGGCGCTCGTTCACATGCTGGAGGCTCAAGACTTCTTGTCTTAGTCTTCCTCCAACAACAAATCGCCATCCAAATAGGCCCTGCTTTTGCCGTCGATAACGGTGGTAATGTCTACTTTGAAGTAGTCTATGGCTTCCGCTAGTTGTTCGGCTGCACGCTTGTTAAGGGACCTAAAATTCTACGTGCATATCCGAAGTTCGTTGTCCTTAAGTCGTTTGCATGGGTTGTCAACAGTAAGATTCATCCGTACCCGAGGCTTGTTTATATTTTGGAACTATTGTGTTTTTCTCATGGGCGGGCAGCTACCCCGGCAGAACAACCAACCAAAATGGAGGGCCAGTTTCATTCTTAATACACCTAGGATGAGGAGTCGGTTAAACCGAAGCCAGTAAACCGTTCTAGGATATAAGTGCTGCCGGAGGTCCTTAAAGGGCTCTTTTTTGTTTCCGCTGTCCCGCTTATAGTGCTGCTATTTTTGTCTGTAAGTCAGCACTCGCCCTTATATGTTTAGCAAGTCCAGTCCAGATGGACATTGACTAGTACCCGACGGTTACCACGTGGAGGTGTTATAAGCACAATTGATGTGTAGATAATAGTTGCAACACTGGATATCGCCAGGTTGACATCTTTCAGTGCCTACCCTATTTCTACAGCATCCAACTGTCAAATATTAAGAGGACAAATACTAAGAGAGCATTCATCCGTCCTTGAGAGTGTATGAACATACAACAGGACAGGGATGATGAGGTTCTTATATGTATATAGTCATTTTCGTTGCCCGAGATAGGACTTTGCTGCTCAATTGTCTTAGCCTACAAAAACAGCTGTTATCATGGGCTATTTCTTGGTTTATTTTCTGCTCTTTTGTCATTAATGGAGTTCACTTCAGATCCTAGGAAAATACTAGTTCACCTAGTTCACCTGATGAATATAAAATATATGTACTAGTTTAAGAAGCTCACATAATACGCCAGCAAACACTCTGGTATGCGACGTTTTACAAGTTTATGCCCCGTAGTTTTCGCGGTCTTTGTCTGGATTGAATGTATCCCGCCTTGTAGCAGTATTCTCGTGCTATTCGCCGTGTAACAGTCCGCAGAAGTAATGTTTCTAAATTTTTACAATGAAACATCAACTACGTTATTTCCTTGTTAGTCTTTGCAGCCTTTAAATCGAGTTTCGTTGCCCTAACATCTCCTTTTTACTGTCTAATAGAATTTCCCAACATTATTCCTAAGACAGCATCTCTCGACCCCTTGGGCTTCTCTCAGCTTCCTTCGGAGATTTTTGTGTTCTCCTCTATGTGGACGTGTCGACGTCAACTTTAAATTCGGCTTTCGTCTTCGTGTGCAGTGTTGGCTGAAAGTGCATGTCCGCATCTATCGTCAAACCATGAGTTTCTTATTTGTGGGCCTCCTTGCACCATTGTCACTTGTCATCCACACGTGATAGAAGCGTTATTATGAGAGAGTCTGACTGAAGCGCGATCGGCAACGACACCCGACCTCTTGTGATTGTAGCCGCCTGATGTTGAAAGTTGTCACAGTATTTTCTGCTGCTGCCTTTGTTGTCGGCAGTTATCGATCATCGCCGTGCTGGGGCTTGGTTTTCGGTTACTCCTCTCACAACTGATAATGAGGACAATAATGATGTTAGCCTTGCACAAATGACCAGGCTACTTCTCTCATAATTTGTGGAGTTAGTTTCACGTAAGTACATACGTTACTGCTTGTTTTGTAAATTCCAAAACACGATAACACTAAATAGGTACATCTAGTCAAGAATTACTAAGCATGGGCTAAGTATTTAGGAGGAATGAAATTCTGGTGAATGGGATATTCGACGAACTCGCTAAGGAAAGTGCAGAGGAAAACTTGTCAGCCTGCTTTAAGGGCACCTGTTAACGTTTCAAGGTTTGCAGATGGTGGTCACAGATGCCCTCACGAGCTACTTTAATGCACCAAAAGGTTCAGAAAAATACATTTAAAACAATAGCTGCTGAACATCAGAACTGCACCGTTCATGTATCTTACAAGTCCAATATGCCAACCACAAATACTTCCTTATTAGCGCTGCCATTTCGAGTGATGATGCACTTTTGGCTTCCTCCAAACTCCCTCTAACTAATTTTCCGTTGTTGCGCCCTATTTAACAAATAATGCGTGCAACACCACTCGATTCACGACGACACAATACAACATTCAGAAAGGTTTTCTCAAAAAGTGAATTTCTCTTGTTAGTCCCTCTCCATGTCCCTTTAATGTTCCTTTTATCGGCCATCGATCTTTCCAGTGACATTAAGCCAGTGTATCGGTTCCAACATCGTGCTTGTTTTTCTTTATTTATTGATAGCACCTTGCATCTAGGTATATACGAGTATTATACCCCTGTTGCAGCACATCTCCATCATAAATGGCATTCAGAAATAATTACCACTCACTAGAGATGGCCAGTGTGGAGTATAGTAGTAGCCACAGTTGGAATTGAAATTTCTCAACTTAATGTAGCTACATACAAATGGAACGCTAGTCAGGGGTAAGCAGCGTGCAGTCCATTCCCTACCTCCTGATCGACTAATTACCTACCCATCGTATCGCGGGATAATTTAACGGCCTCATTTTCCGCTTTCAGGAAGAATAACCAGAATTTTTCCCCAGGTCTGTTCGCCAGCGGATCCTCATCCTTCACATAGTGGAACTACCACCAGCATAACACCAGGGCAACGTCAACTACCAATTGTCGTGGTCGTTGTTAGTCAGAAGAACAAACTGCCTTCAGAGTTCGAAGAGTTATTGTGTTCCGCTTGAGGCAATCGACGACGACGACGATGACGACGACGACGGGAATAAAGGTACCATCCACTACTACACGGTACCACCACCGTATCGTATACAACTGTAGGGCAAGGTGTTTCAATTTTCAATCCAGGGCATACCTACCTACATTCGCTTTATTCCGGGCGCGCACTTAAGCTATGGTGGTGAACAGCTATTGGACTGATGGTGCAATGAGCGATAACAATCTCTCTTGCCATGGTCAAAATTGCTGGGTTGGCATGTTGCAGCATGCAGCATGCAGCATGCAGCACAACCAAACAAATAGGAGCCAGAGCTGAAAAAGATATCAGTTCGCGCCATACACCAACAGAAGATTCGTGTCCATGTCCTCTTGGAAACAATAGGCGACGATGAAATTAATCTCATTTGTCCGAAACGTATCATCTTGGCAAATTAATATCGGCCAATCCTCGGATGATGAGTCTATCGGCATCAGGACGACACCGTCTTTCGACCAATTGTGTCCAGATACAAGGTATCGAGTTACAATTGCGAATAGAACATCACTTGGCACTTAAACAAAACGGATACTTACCCTCTTCTTTGGAAGAAACATCTGTGTTTGGCACTTTGTTGGTGACAGACAAGCTGTCGTTACCACTCAATATTGCACAGCAGCTCCAAAACGAGTAATGAGAAACGAGAAAAGAAATGCCCAACTCGAACGACGATATGTCACTCAAGTCCCGGAACGAGGCTAACATCATCCAAGAGGGTCCATCAAGTAACCATTTTGACGGCCGTGGTGAATTGGATAACCACCCAATTCACCAATGCCACCACCATCCGCCGTCAACCATTGCCGAACGGTGTATTACCGTTGCCAATGTGGCTGTCATTTTAGAACTTGGGGTGCGTTCGACTGCTAATGTGAAGCAATAAGTTGGAGGAATGTTTTGGTTTTTGACAGTTGCGCGACTTGTCATAATTTTGATCGAATAACCACAGGAAGGGCTGGGGGGTGCGGTTCACTATTCGGTTTTCGATTCTGTTCTGTTTCTGGGTAACATGTTGGATTTTATTGTCGGTGTGCACACACTCTGATTGCGGCAAGGGTGTGCTAGGAAAAGTTTCCACTTCAACGGTACACACGACAGCAGCAACAACAACAACAACAGCAACAACAATGCGAATGAGGGAAAAAACAGGGTAAAGTCATAAACTTGAGTTTTGTTGGGGGATGGTATGGGTGGACCGAATATGGATGTCAACGTGTTCAGCTCAGTACAGTATGTAGGAGTAGGTGTACGAGTGCTTCCGCGCTAGGGTTGTTCTAGTGAATTGTACTGCTGTCGCTGCTGATGTTGCTGTTGCTGTTGCTGTTGCTGTGGCTTTGGCTGTTGCTATTACTTTAACTGTTGTGCTGTACTCAACTGTGCCGTGTTGTGTAATTTTAACTTCTCGCATGTTCGATTGTAACCGGGGGGATTGCGTGTGAGTAATGAACCCCTTTTTGGAAATCGTTTCGAATAAGCACATACCTAGCAGGAACGAGAAACAATAGCAGGTTGGATGTGGTTAATAATTGCGGGATATTATTTGAGTGTTATCCAGGGGACGCATGGTTCCCGAACGAGTGACGGTGGAGAGACTAAGAGCAAGACCAACCGAGTCTTCTGGGTTGGTTTTGGTGATTTTGGGGTTGCGCTTGTTGAGTCTATACAAAGTTAGTTAAATGTTACTTGTGGTGTGGCTTAGTGTTTGATGGAGACGCACAATGGCATGGTTGAAGTGGCTATGAATTTGGAAATGGCGGTCGATACAATAACTGCGGGGCGTTCTCTTTTATTTTTTTAATTTTTTTTCTTTTCTAATGTTCTAATGAGCGATTTTGAGCATGTTTTGGTGAATTGTGTGAATAGACAGAGGTGGGGGATTATAAATGGTCGCAGAGACTAATTTGTTAGGTATCTCGTGTCAACAGGAATGTTCTTTGGGTAATCGTCAGGGCATAGACTCATTTGTCAACCAGATAATTAAAAGAAAAAGGTAGATTTTGTGTTGCGGGAACATGTCGTCATGCGAGTTGAATATCGAGAGCCATTTTGATATTGTTTCTTAGACCGTTCAAAGATTCGCTACATTTGGTATTCAACAAACAGATGAATTGACCAAATGTGTGTAGCACTCATGTAATTATTCAAAGAGAATATACATAAGTATCTAAGTCGCAGTAGGGCAGATAAAGGGAGTTCTGTTATCAACATTACGAAAAAATTAGATTGATCATCCACTACCCAAGAATATGACGAGTTTTCAATGAGAACGCCAACGTATTCACCATCAGGCTTAGCCTTATGTGGAGAAATACTATATGCCTACTTCACTGATAAAATGGGATCACTAACAACTACATCAGCGTCACCAGATGAACCAGACGTAGTACGGCGCAGTGTAGCATCACATTTACAACAGGCATCGCAGGATGTTGTGTCACTTTACCACACTATGTATGTATAAGTATGTACAAACGTGAAAAAAAGGTAATTTCCCATCACGGTGCAACTAGAAGCTCGTAGTGTTATACACTGCAGGTCAACTGGATTGTAATTGATCTCTTAGAGAAGTGGCAAAGCATTTATTTGGTATGGCGGCAACCTAAAGAGTCATACTGTCTGCAGTTATGCAGTCTCTAGCAGAAAACAATCCTCGGCACAGGAAGAGTCGATTTCGTGTTGTATCAAACATCGGAGCCCGGCCTAGTTATTAAAGCTTCGGCTATCGCTGACGTACTGTAATAACGAACAGGCACCAAGCAGATACTAGTCTTCAGATTTTAACCCACTGAAGGCTGCTACGATTTGACCAGACTTTCGGTCATAGGTCCTGTAAGGTAGCAGGGCCATTAATAGCTTACAGCAGGACTTAAAACGAGATACCGTGGAGGTCAGGGCTCTCTAGACTTGTTCCGGGAATGACTTGTTACGCAGGAATGGTTTTGCAGTTAGTTTCGAAACAATGAAGAGTTGCAATTAGTACTAAGTTCGGCAAGACGTTTGAGGTCGGCCTCCACTAATACCAAGTGTAGAGTTACATGCAGATTGGACCGGAAACCACTCAAAGAATTTTCCTTTTTAAAGAAGAAAAGAGCATCCTCATCCATTTTTGAAAGTGTCCGTGTCTCTGGGCCATAGAGCAGGACTTGGATTATTGAGATCTTATATAGGGCAACTTTTGTTGTTCAAAAGAGGACTTTGCTAGCCCATTGCCTTGATAGCCAATAGAAGCAGCGATTGGCAAAAGTTATTCTTCATTTGATCTCAGCGCTGGTCATCTGAGTTCATAGCGGAGCCTAGGTAGAGCAAGTCCTGAACTACCTCATCTGTCGATGGTGATGTTCTGTCCTAGACGTCGGTGTTAAGTGGTCAAGCACCGCTTCTGTTTCAATACTAGCAAAAGCGCCACTGACATCACGCTACTTTCTTCCGTTTGTGTCAATATCATCGGCGTATGCGAGTAATTGGACGCACTTTTGACAGATTTGCCTCTTGTGTTTGCGCGTGAGCTTTGCAATATTCTTTCAAGTATGATGTTGAAGAAATTGTATGACAGTCTTTTCCTAATCCTTTTTCGACATCAAAGGTCTCGACGAGATGTTTGCCGACTTTGATGGAGCAATGTGCATTCTCCATCGTCATCCTTTACAGATGGACGAGTTTGGCATTGATGGCAAAACTGGATATTGCTCTGTATAGCTCGTCTCTATATATAGCACGCTGTTAACCCACGCAAACGATTTAAGGACAATGAGCTTTGGATATGCACGTGGAATGTTAGATCCCTTAATAGAACACGTGCAGCCGAGCAACTAGCGGAGGCCCTAGACTGCTGCAAAGCAGACATAACCGCCATTCAAGAAATGCGATGGGATGGGCCGGCGGAAAAGAAGATGAAAACTTGCGAAATCTACTACGGCAATTGCTTTCGACGGCAAAAGCATCGCTTATTTGGACGACAATTTTCTGTCGGGGGCAGACTAAGACAAGAAGTCCTGAGCTTCAGGCAAGTGAGCGAGCGCCTTGTAGCAATCCGCATCAAGGCTAAATTCGCCAACAATAGCCTTATACTTTCGGAAGATATAGCCCCCACGATACCACATCCGATACGGATTCAGGCTAATCGATCTCCAGTATTATGGATATCCGTACGTTTCGAGGAGCCAACATCGACTAGGACTCGCCAAGACAAGCTAATGCTGTGAGGAAATTCGACGTCTTGGCTACAATCGCAAGAGATCGCCAAGTCCTTTTCCGATCGAGTGTCTCTTAAGAGGTCCAATGGCGCCAGCATCAAGCATCGAAGACCATTGGCAACACTGCCAAAACGCCATCAGAGATGCCGCTTCTGATGTTCTTGGTATCACTCGTCCACCACAACGAAACCCCTGGTTCGATGATGAATGCCGGCAAGCACATGTAACTAAGCAAGATGCATATAAAGCGGCGCTGCATAACAGGGCCAGAGCTGCTCATGAGCTCTATGAGCGGAAGAGGAGAGACGAACACCGACTTCTCAGGAGGAGGAAGAAAAAGCATGAGAAGCGTGCGGTCGAGGAAATTGAGAGTTGCTACTCCAGGAATGGGGTTCGGAAGTTTTAGCAAAAGGTAAAAATAACATCGTAGTAGAGTCGCAGTCGATGCTGAGGATTTGGAAAGACCATTTCAGCAGACTGTATAACGGCGATTACGAAGCAAATACCGCTGTCAGGCAGAATGAAATTTTCAACTTGGACGATGTGGACCAACGTCCACCCGACCTGGATGAAGTGAAGATATCTAGGCTGAAGCCCAATAAAGCTGCTGAAGCAAACGGCCTTACTGCCAAGCTCTTCAAAGTAGCAGGCGATGACTTGGTAAGGAGCATACACCAACTCATCTCTAAAACATTTTCGGACGTAAGTATGCTGGAACTGCGCCAACTACAGAGGCATCAGTCTCCTTAACATCGCATACAAGTTCTTATCTGCCGTATTGTGTGAACGCCTGCAGCCGTTCGTCAACAACCTGATAGGTCCATATAAGTGTGGCTTCAGGCCACAGCATCGACTGCGGCTCTAGTATGATGTTCCCTTGTTCATCTCCTCATCACAAATTACCTTCACTTTTTTTGCATTAATTAAATTAAATCAAACAAATTTACACAGCAAATTTAAAAGAAATGCCATCAACCATGAAATGGCATTAGAGACAACCAGCCAGCCAATGCATTGAAAAATCGATGTTGTCACCCGCATCGAGTAAGTAACACCTACATGAACACATATATGAACGTATGAATTGCTTTGGTTAGTCAATGATTCATAATCAATAGGCCAAGTACGCATGGTTATACAACCACCAACTCTACCATTAATCTCCATTTGTCTTCATGAACAACGCACGCCTAATTCCTATCCTCACTCATAGCACTATCTAAGCTCCAAAGATCTCTCTAATTTCTGAACAACCTTGTCAACACTCTGACTACCACATGTGTGCCCATACAACCAAATAACCAACCAAATCAAATGGAATACCAGCACTGAGGGCAGCAATTACACGAATACTCTGTTGTAATATTTTAATCTGATTACGTGGCGGACTAGAGCTCTGACTTGGCTTAGTATGGTCCAAACTTAGCTAAACTCTCGATTCAGGCAAAGCAAAATCTAACAAATTCAAAGATATAGCCGTAGATTCTGGCCAACATGTGGTGGTAGTACTGTTGCCCGTGTAAGGCTGTACCCAAGCCACAGCGCCGCTGTCGCCAGTTTTACTCTACGTTGCAGTACCCCTTAACAGAAGTTAACGATTCCATCTCTCCAAACACAATTTTCATGGCACTAAATGGATTTCTAAGAGGCGCACAGATGCAGAACGCGCACCTCACGTACCATCTTGATGCTAGTTACTTCCATTTACGATTTGGCGCGCACTCTCATATACTCGTACAAACCAAGTTCGGCAGTTACCTGAGACCGGGAGAAGATGCATCACAGACAGCATCACTACCATCACTTCTAGCCTGGTTGTCTAAATATGACTTTTATTGTCGTGTTATTTTCCGGGAAATGCCCCCACCCGACATTTACGATCGATTCCACGAACCACAGTCTTCGACTCGTGCTTAGAGCGTTTGCCAAGTCGCGTGGGCTAAATAAGCAACACCAACTTGCATGGAGTACTCAAAATCAATTTATTTATTTTTTTTCTTCTTCTTCTTCTCGTCATGCCACTGCAATGGACAGTGTCTCAGAAGAATCTCACACCTTGCCATCGAAGAAAAGGAGAGTATTCGTATTTTTAGTCTTCTGACAGTGGATGGGATCTAGTGCTGGACCTGGGAGTAATTAGCACTTGTAGCCCAAGCAGTGTCCAACTATAGAAGCACCCCTGGAGCTGTATAGGCTTTTGTTCCATTGTAATGGGCAATTTCATGGAATAGGAATAGGAACTTTGTCAAGGCGCGGGTTAATTGATTTATTGATATTTACCTGGTTAAGGTTGACATTTCTTCTCTGTGTTATTTTCTTTTTTCTCCTCCTTTCCTCTTTCTCTCGTCTTCTTCTTTTCATTTGTTCGGCTGTGTGTTTGGTCACTTTTTCTCTGTAATTTTGCCCAGACCTGGGCTTCCTCTTCGGGTGAGTTTTAAGTGCCAAACGGATGGTGTTTGAACAGTGTGTCCAGATTGTGAGTACACTATGTATTCGTACCACTCACGCGGGTCTTTGTTTGTACTGTACCTTACCGATCCGGACTCTGAAAAGCTGTCAATGATGATCATGATCATGGTAGTGATGTACGGCTACCACCATCGTGTGACACTAGTGGTAGATACAACACAGTACGGTGGGACCGATATATTGTTGACCTTTTGTCATGGTTATTTGTGCATGTTGTTTGAGGTTATGATGTTAAGATTATTTATAGAATATCTGGTGACTAGTGACAGTACTGAATTGAGGATGATCATCGGTTTGATCTACCTGCACGATGTGTGTCGTGTGTGACTTTTGAACGGACTTTGTTCGTTCACATCGTTGACATGATTTTGACAGCAAGTTACATACAAACAATTACGAGACAATGATTGGCCTATTAATTTACATCGACATTACATTTTTTAAATTTTTTTGTTAGAAAATATAATCCATCGAACTCTTACGAGGAAGAAAATATCTACAATTGATACCTGAGACATTGTCACCTTCTAGCGAAATTTCGTCTTGCCACGATAAGCTTTATGACTTTCGTGATCGCTTAAATTTTCTTTATATCTTCTACTAACGGGTAAGGACTCTAAACCCTTTCAGTTTTTTTCTCGTGGGCGGAATGTGCCTTTTCAGCGTTCCGTCGAGTATCCATCCATATATGAGCTCCGTCTTTCTGGAATGGTTTCCTCCGTCGTCTTCATTGATGTAGACATGCTCATCCGAGGTCATATTCATCAATCAATTCTGCCTATATTAATCTAGATTTAATTAAATGCTCAAAGATACACCAAAGCTATTGCATCAGAGGTGCCTTCGGTCAGTTCGAATGTGGGCAGTTTTTTTTTCGAACTTTTGGGGCTCTATCTCACCAATTATTCAATCCAAGTACACTTAAGGATTTACAGAGGGAAAATTAGAAGAACAAATAAGTTTTTAATTAGTAAGTTATGGCTGAAATTTTTAGATGTAAAACGTCATATCGTAAGGTTGGACATCCATCAACACTATAAATTTAAAGTATTCGCGATTTTGTATTAGCATCACATAACTTTATTCATTCGAATATGTCAAGTTTTTTGAAAACCTACAAACGTTGCCCCTTCCGAATAGCACTTGTTCTATCCATGCCACATGGCCTGTCTGAGGAGTACTTTATATCACATGGAGATAGCAAAAATTGGGTCGCTTCGTGGATAGCCTCATAAGATGAAGCTTTCTTCCTAAGCGGTATCTGTATGCTGTCAGAAGGATGGCATACAAGCGATGAACAATTCTTCAAAAATACTTAGACTCAATGACCCTTTACCAAACCTTCTGTATGATCTTTGAATATATAGTACATTGGTAAGTAACTTCTTACTGCGGGTTAACATGCTTACTGCAACATGCTAGTACGTATAGTTCCCTTGTTCACAGTGAGTATACAATGAGAGCATTTTGACACACACAACCTCCTTTTACAATCCTCACAAAATCTGCCATCGCAAAAACCAATAGCTCGTTCAATGAGTTGATTAATTTTCTGCTTACCAGCAAAAGGGGATTGGACAAATACCAAAAGACCAGTCAGGACAAGTCGCCCCAGTTAAGCTTAGTTAGGTTCTGAAATACCCAGTTGGGGAGAGCTACAACGCAATTGCCTCAAAAGTATCCCAATAATGCTTATCGAGGTTAAGGTAAACTAGAAACCTTAAAATAAGAAATCGAAAAAAAGCTCTTACTTACTTACTTAAGGTGGCGGTACTGTTCGGCGTGGACCTGGGCATCAATCAACAAGCGTCTCTAGCTTGATCTAACTTGATTTAGCAAAAGATCTAGCTGCCTGCAGTTTCGCACGCTGAGTTGGCTGAGGTCCCCTTTCATTTGCGTGTGCCACCTGAGTCTCGTTCTCCTCTACTGCGGTGTCTCTCGGGGGCGGATTCGAAGACTTTTCGGTGTTCATCCGCTCTACATAAGCCAGCCATCTTAGTCATTGGATCTTCACTCTTCTGGCTAGGTCGATGTCGCTGTACAGTCCGTACAGTTCGTCGTCGTATCTCCTCCTCCACTCACCGTAAATGCAGACGGCACCCTCATCCATTTTTGATAATGTTCATGCCATAGAGCAGGACTGGGATTATTAAGGTCTTATATAGCATAACTCTGGTTGTTCGAGAGAGGGCCTTACTAGTCGATTGACTTCTTAGCCCAAAGAAGCAGCGATTGGAAAGAGTTATGCTTCGTTTGATCTCAGCGCTGGTGTTGTTGTCCGAATTTATAGCAGACCCTTTGTAGACAAAATCTTTAACTACCTCAAAGTAATGCCTGTCGAAGATGTCGTTCTTTCCGAGACGTTGGAGATCAGTGTCCTTTTTTCTTGACAGCATATATGTACTTAGACTTGCCCTCATTGACCGCTAAACCCATTTTCGCCGCCACTTCGAAAGGGCCACTGACAGAACAACTGACATCCGCGTAAGCGTAGTAACTGGACGGACTTTTGAAAGATTGTGCCTCTTGTGTTTGCGCGTGAATTTTGCACTATTCTTTCAAGTATGATGTTGAAGAAATCGCTGATGTTGAAGAGCATCGCCTTATCTAAATCTTTTTTTGACATTAAAGGTCGCGGTGAGATGTTTACAGACCTTGATGGAGCAGCGTGCATTCTTCATCGTCATCTTGCACAGACGGACGAGTTTGGCAGGGATGCCATAGCTAGACATTGCTCTGTATAGCTGAAGCTCATGTTAGTTCTCCAAGATCTGCCGTAGTGTGTATATTTGGTCGGTGGTGGACTTTTCTGACCTGAAGCCACACTGATATGTACACATCAGGTTGTTGACCAACGGCTTCAGGCGTTCACACAATACGGCAGATAAGATCTTGTATGCGATGCTAAGAAAAATGATGCCTCTGTAGTTGGCGCAGTTCAGTGGGTCTCCTTTCTGTAGAATCGGACAAACAATGCTGAGGTTCCATTCATCAGGAATACTTTCGTCCGACCATATTTAAGAGACAAGTTAGTATATTTTCATCTGCCACTTTGAAGCGCTCAGCAGTCAGGCCCTCCGCTCCAAACAGCTTTTTTGGGCTTCAGCTTAGATATTGCTACCTTAAATTCATCCATATTGTTGGTCTACATCATCCAGGTTGAAGATTCATTCCCCCTGACATCGGTCATCGCCGTTATACAGTCTACAGAAATAATCTTTCCAGATTCTCAGCATCGACTGCGACTCTACTATGATGTTCCCCTGTTCGTCTTTACAGCCTTCGGTTCGATCTGGCGATCTCTTGCGATTTAACCGTCTGACGGCGAAATTCCTCACAATATTAGCTTGTCTTAGCGTTGTTCAGGATACTCGCAACCGTACCTTCGGCTTCAACAAGGAAGTGGTCCGAGTAGATGTTGGCTCCTCGGAATGTTCGGACATCCATAATACCGGAGGAGTTTCTTGCGTCGATCGTAATGTGGTCAATCTGGACAATTTTAATGTCATAGCTAGGGCATTACTCTTAGGTCTCGTTAAAGAGCTTGAAGAAGGTAACTTGGATGTCGTAATCTTTCTCTCCAGGCTAATGTAAGCCCCTTTAGCCCCAGATAACTCACTGATTAACAATAAGGAGTGGTTTTCTTGTGAACTGAGTTGAAAAGAATGACAAATCGTTATATGCTGTGCCGAGTTAGCGATCAGAACGTTGATATTCTATTACATTTAACATTTCAGTTTGATTTAAAACAACGCCTGAGTGAGTAGTAGGCATCTGCTGTCATATTAAATACATAAATGGTTCTCCTGAGAAGCATTATTCAGTTACAGTTTAACAGAAACGTTCACTTCACAATTTTATTCAGCTGATTCTGGTTGAAAGATGCATTCTTAAAGAATGGATTAGACCCGTCAACGCTACCCACGGCGGAATAGGTGCCCAGGTCCTTTCGTTCGTCTTCGTGATCCCAATAGCGTATTTCAGCTCGAGTAAATGGCAATAAAAGGAGTCTTATCTTGCCTAAGGACATACGTATTATCTCTTAGAATCAGCCATCCAACCTTTATAGTGATGGTGAAAAAGTTCAATATACTCGTTTATGGATGCTGGGACATGAAGACATTCCGGGGAATTGTGATGTCAATCAGCTTGCCAAACATAACTCTTGTTATAGCTGGATTCTTCTGAAAGAGCAAATCTTAGAGGGACATGGACTTAAACAGTTAAAGCCGAAGCTAGATCTAAAACAATCTGAGGGTTTTATTCCTCTCATTAAGTATTTTGAAAGCCCGTGTTATAAGCGCCAATGAACAGGTGTTGTTGTAGAAGCTGCAGGGACAAGGAATAACAAGTGTGCTCTTCTTTCTTCTCAAAACAGATAACTCTGTCTGAAGACTTTCTTTAAGAAAGATAGAGGTATAAGTCTCCTCAACATCGCCTATAACCCGACTGGCCCTTATCAGTGGGCAGCAGCAGATTAAGATCTCACGTCAGGTTGCGTGTACAAGCATTGTAGAAATGTGCTAAACGAACTTGGATTGCGTAAATGCAAAGCAGTTACCTAAAGACGAATCTAACTGAAGAGACTTGCTAGTTGAGGCCTAATTTCACCCTTGTAGCTCCACCATCGATTGATCTTCTTTATATTGGTCCATATATAAAAACGTTTCTGCCGACAGTCTTCATTCTTATACTCGGTTGCAGATATCTTAAGTAAGCTTTTATAATGGCTCTCTTGTGCCAACAAAATTGTGATATAAGAACCTGGCGATTGGCAACAATTGATTTATGTGTCATCTATTCCTCCTACAATATCTACTTGAAGAATTTTCTGATTTCACTGTTCATATATGTACGTATGAATGTATGTACATTTCACAGTATATTTTTCTTAACTCCATAAATCAACGTCAATCATATAAGCCAGCAACAGTCACAATTTCTGAATCACTAGAGCTTCTCTTGAAACTTTACAACCCTTTCACATATGCCAATGTCAACCCTGGCCTTGATCGCTATAACATTTGACATTTCAGTCGGACACCGTCTATGACAAGTTGTTCGCATGAAAACGTTTATCGGCGAAAAACATCGCATTACGTCCTTGTTTACTTACATACTCGAATATACCTATGTTCGTCTTTTTGCTTACCATACCCGCAGCTTACAATGTAACTCCACGCTTACATCTGCTACTTGTCCATCGCTATACAAACCCCCCTACATCAAGTGACGGTCATATGAACAACTTCGATGACACATAGAAGATAATAAAACATTCCTTCGGTTAAAGATTCAAACAAACACATTCAGCAAAACACTCATACAGCAAATGACACTAAAAAAAAATACAATACTAATAATTTATTCGAAACCAGAAAAACTTGTTACAAGGGTGTTCCTTCATAGTCCAACTTGGAACTGAGAAAAAAAAAAACACCACAACAACAACAAAAATAACGCCAAACAGTCAGCCAACTTTATGTGGTGACAAATGTTACTTAGATGGCGACTTTAACATGAAAACAAAAAAAAAAACCCTCAACTAAGGCCCCGATTACAAAATCTCGATCTCCGATAGAAAATTTTCTTGCGTCAATTATTTTATATACCCGCACACGCCTCTCTAACAGCTTGATGCTAGTAGCTTTCTATAAGCTCCCAGGTAAGTATCTGAATCCCAGATTGAAAAAAAAAAAATTGATCACGACGATCGACATTGTGATCGTGTTGTGTGGGAAGAACCAAGGCATTCCACAAGCATTATTTACGCTCTTAGTCAGTTGGATTCTAGATACTCGTATTTATCTATCTATCGATCCAAGAATGCTAAAATTTCAATTACTCGTATTGTAAACATCAGCGATCAACGATCGATCCTCCAAATCCAAACACATCAATTGATGGCCAAAACAATTCTAGCGCCAGGCCATGGTTTAATTAAGTTATCAGTAGGTCTGTCACTTGTCCAAAGGATGGACTTGTTATCCACTCCTAATGCTCACTACTGCGATCGTTGCGAGTCAGTGAGTCAGCCTGACACTGACAACAAATATCAAAATTATTTGCGCGCGCTGGCATCATTCTTTAGGTAGGTACCCAAGAGGCAGATCATTCAAACCTACACAGGTCGCATTAGAGACTGCTGATGTAAGCCACCCAATGTGACGAAAGGTACAAGCTGGTGTAACATGTCGCAGGTAGTACTCACCCACAATCTGATTGGATTATATCATGCTCTGACGGCTTAGATGCAAATACAAAGTTATAGATACTTCACCTTACTAAGGGGTTAAAAAATAATAATATTTCATTCGATCACTTAACAGGCAAAGAATAGCACATGGCAGGTTATCTGAAAAATTTGGTCGCCATATCAAGGCATTGTTTACCAGGAACCGATCTTGCCAGCTAATAAACTCGATTCTCATCTTCGTACTCATTCTGGATTGCAAAATTAAGCGCGATCGCTGGCAAAACCACATAGTCACTGTGTCTTTCGTAAATCGTCATTGTCGTCGTTCGATGATCGGTAATCAGTGATTAGTGATCGTTTTTGTTTATCGTTTGTCGATCGGGCAATCTGTGATTAGCAATACATACGAGTATATGATTTGTTTAGGATTTCTGGTTTGGAAGCTCTGTTGTCACTTTGATTTCATTGCTCAAATCTAGACCCGGTTGTGGTTGATGGTCAATGTTGTTTTGTTGTTTTGCGTGCCATGATCGTCTTCAAAACCCTCAATCGTATGTGTACGAGTATATTCGTTTATGTCTCAACAATCGAATTCGAATTCGAACGCGTGAATTCCATTCCATAACGACGATATTGATAATGATCACGACCACGAACATTATGATGTTCATGATGAACAGGTTGAAAGCGAGCTCCTTGTGGATTGGCCAACTGATCGTACAGTTCGCATTATTCAAAAACTTGCGTCATTTTTCCAAAACGCGCGTATTTCGTTCGTTAGTTCGTTCGTTCGTTCGTTTATTCTCGTTCACTTTTTTTTTTAATTCGTTTGATTCGTTTAATTCGTTGATATGTTGGTTCACCAGTAAGAGCGGTCTGCTATATGTATTTGTGTTGTTGTATCTTTTTGTCTTTAGGTTGAGAACTTGAAATGAAACCAAAGGTCTACCGGTGGACATAAATATTGTAATGCGACAGGTGTTTTCTATAAACGTCTCCACATACCGAGGTGTTTTTTTTTTATTTTTTTTTCTCCCTGCTTTTTGTCCATATACACATATGTACATAGGTATGCCGGACTGATACCTTAAGCGAATGTTAAGTCAAATATGAGAGTATGAGGGTAAGAACAGAGGTTTGCTTGTATATACGAGTATGTTCGAGTATATTGGGTGCCCCATTGGTTTTTTTTTGGGGTCCGATTCGGTTACGATACATGTTTTTGCTTCGGTTTCAGTTTAATTTTTTATTTTTTTTTCTTATTTTTCCAATCTACTATTATTCCACCACAAAAACCCGTGGACGATGCAAAGAGATACAATATATGGTACATTACCACGGCACAGCCCCACTTCATTTGAGAGATGTCATTTCAATTCGAGATGACATTTGAAAGTCGATTTTATTGCTTTTATTGGTCAATTTATGAACATACACAGATACAACGATAGCGCGAGATACAACAGAGGTAAACATATCAAGTGTCAGGCTTACTGATCGTGCTTTATGTAATCTCTTCAAGGACGACGTGTTTATTTGGTCTTAAGCAACAAGGTTGTCAACAGGTACATACCACTTTACCCAGTGTATGTAGGTGTCCTTTTTGCTAAAAAAAATAAATAAATAAATAAAAGCAATAACTGCCTGTTAGATCGTGAGATTTTCCTGTAACTAACGGTATGTAGTACAGAGATACATGTTTATTTATTTAACGCTATAAATTATAATCACTAGTCGTTTACACCGAGCAAGTTTAATGAGTATGGTAATGAGCCATGGAACCGGTTAGCACAGCTGGCAAGTTGCATTAATTTTTGTAAAGGCGTTTGTAAGCAATACAGCAAATAAAAGGAAAAAATAAATAAACAGAAAAGATGTGATAACTGATCTTACAGAATAATGAATGGCGGACTTCATTAGTGTCGACGTAAAGCAAATTAAAATTTTATTGCTTATCGCGTTGTAAAGTTGTAGGTTTTTGCTTGTAAAAGAATAAGATAACCATCAGCATGAGCTTTATAAGGTAGTGGGACATCTCAATAGAGATATTACTTCTAATGGTTTTTGCATAAGAACTGTGCTAGAACTCTTGTGATGATCGTTTGCCAAATTATCATTTAGATATCTGATTTCCGTACCTTTATGTGAAATGTCTGCCTTATATATCAAAAGGATCATTTGTTAGAGGAATATCGGTTTGTGAGTGAATATTTTGTGAACTTAAATCTAGATGAATTCTTCCTATTTTGTGTGTCATTTTTAGAGACAAATTCAAGTAAACAATCTCACCTCCAATGTCTCAAACTCACCAGAGGGGAGACCAAAATGTAGTGCAGCAATTATCCAGCTGTTGAGTGTTTCTGTTACGCACCTCTTGACTGGTAAGCGAATTGGATTGGAACAACTAAGCTGGTGACGTATTCCCTCCCATTTAGAGAATCTCCCTAAAATACGAGGGCGGGTCAATAAGTCCGTGACTTTTTGAATTTCTGACCTCTTTACTGAAACAGCAACACTGCTCCTGTCAACAGGCATCTGTCAGTTGACTCCTGTCAAAATTTAAACTTGCTGCGTCAGTTAGTTTGTGTTTGATAGCTATTTTTATCAGACTACTCACTAATTTGAGGAGAAAATGGAAAAAAGTGAATTTCGTGTGCTTATTAAGCATTATTTCGTGCGAAAAAAAAACCATTACCGAGACCAAGGCTAAGCTTGATAAATACTATGGGGACTCTGCACCATCGATTTCAATGGTAAAAAAGTGGTTTACTGAATTTCGTTGTGGAATTTCAACTGGACGCCCAGTTGAGGTCTCTACACCCGAAACAATCGAAAAAATTCACGATATGGTGTTGGCCGACCGAAGATTGAAAGTGCGAGAGATTGTGGAAGCCGTAGGGATCTCGCATGGCTCAGTGGTTTCAATTTTGAATGATCACTTGGGCATGAGAAAGCTTTCCGCAAGAAGGGTGTCGCGTTTGCTCACAGTCGACCACAAACGCAATCGTGTAACAACTTCACAGGAAGGTTTGGCGTTGTTTAATCGCAATATGGAGGAGTTTTTGCGCCGTTTTGTAACCGTGGACGAAACATGGATCCATCACAACACACCAGAGAACAAACAACAGTCAAAACAGTGGGTTTCTAAGGGTGAATCGGCGCCAAAGAAGGCCAAGGTGGGTTTGTCAGCCAATAAAGTTATGGCGACTGTTTTTTGGGATGCACGCGGGATAATCCACATTGACTACCTTCAAAAGGGAAGAACAATCAATGGGGAATATTATGCCAACTTATTGGACCGATTCAATGACGATTTGAAAAAAAACGACCTCATTTGGCCAAGAAAAAAGTTCTTTTCCACCAAGACAATGCAAGGGTGCACACAAGAAATAGCTTGGTGGAAAAAGATTTGACTCCAATGATGAAGTCATCTCGCAAACAAAGGCCTATTTTGAGGACCTCGACAAATCATTTTTTTTGGAAGGGATAAAAAAATTGGAGAAGCGTTGGACAAAGTGTATAGAGCTCAAGGGAGACTACGTTGAAAAATAAAATTATTTTTTTATCAAAAAATCTGTGTTTTAATCCAAAAGTCACGGACTTATTGACCCGCCCTCGTATAAGAGTCTTCCGATATTTTCGATTCCTAAGACAAATAGTTTTGTCGTTCGAAAACTCTATTAGATGGACCAGTACTATCGGGTTTTCCAATAGAGACTTGACAACTTTGAATTTAATTTGTGAACGCACTCTTTCACTAATCATCAAACTGTCACTGTCAATTTATTCAGTTAACTCAACATTTTCATCATGGTAAAGTACACGAACGACCAAAGTCTGCAAATTATAGAAATTTTCTACCGACATTCGTAGTCGGTGACTGCAACTTTAAGAGCGTTAATTCCAATTTTCGGTCGTAATTCTCGCCCTAGTAGACAGGCAATAACAAGTTTAGTGAGGGTTGGTCGAAGTGTCGAAAATATCGATGCCGTTCAGGCGTCCGTAGCAAACGATCCAAATCAGTCAATTCCACGGTGTACTCAAGAATTGGGCATCGCTCAGACCTCAGTATGGCGTTTTTTGCGTGAGGATCTTGGTTAACACCCATACAAGATCAAGCTGACTCAAGAATTGAAGCCGAAGAAGCCACACAGCACACGTTACAATTGATTTATTGAAGAGTAAGTATGGTGAGCGTGTTATCTCAAGAAATGGGCCAGTCGATTAGCCGCCTCGTTCGTGCAATTTAACGCCGCTTGGCTATTTTCTGTGGGGCTACGTTAAGTCATTGGTTTATGCCAACAAGCCGACGACGTTGGAAGAGCTCAGAGCCAACATTGAACGCGAAATTGCGGCAGTTTATGCCGAAATGTGTGGCCGAGTCTTTGAAAATTGGGTCCAACGAATCGACCTCTGCAAACGTGCCCGCGATGGCAACGAACGAAGTAACCCAATTGATGTTAATCGGCACTTTCTCTGGGGATAATTTAGCGGAACTGGTATGATTAATGTATCTGCAGGGATATGCCTTAAATGCTATTGTAAGAAGGGAAGAAGCGCAGCTTGAGACTTTTCCTTTTCCTGCGGTCGCTGTAATAAGTTCTTCTTTACTTAAGGCTCCTACCTGAAAGTCAGCCTGGAGCTAAGACAATGTTTTGTTATCTCACAAATGGTGGGCTGATTAAGTCCCCTTATTTCATTAAAGAATCTTCCTTTCCTTCAAGTTCGAGAACAAACCCTGAATTTTGACTAAACCATTTGTAGGTGTCCAATATCGACCTTCTTTTTTTGGGTCATTCGCGGGCTGATTTCAAACAGCCTGTTTTTTAATTCATCTGCTAGAAGATACTCAAGACATTTCGGCATTCCAGTTTATGTACATCGCCAGGGTATTGCATTCATGTTTACCATAATACAGCACGTACTCGGCACACATGAGATTTGGTTGGTTATTAAACTGTTGAGAGCTAGCTTTTCTGCTTTGCTGATTTTTTGTATGAACAACTTGGCACAATCGATTCATCGGAATCTCTATTTAATTATTAATAAGTATGAATCTCAATCAATTTCTGAATAGACCTCCACCCAGGAGCTTTTTGATGTCCTCAGCGAGGTCCTCTAGCTGTAGCCGATTTATTAACGTTTTTGTAATTTCTTTACAGATTTCAACTTGGATGCATTCTGAGCCCACTGTGTCGAAAGAAAATGCCATGATTGTCAATTGGTTGTGACCCGAGGAAACATTCTCTAAGTATCGCTTTGCTCTGAAATTTAATCAATTAATACTTCAGATTGATGTTCGTATTCCGTTGATGACTATAAGTTATCAAAAACGGTCAAGGGATGGATTGCAGAACTTAAAGGGTCAAGTCATGAAAAAAGTTCTCAGAAAATCAATATTTTTTCAACTTGAGAGAGAGACGGAACCTTTGGAGCTATTTGCTAGGATGCTTCCAGTCACCGGAGAAACACTTTTTGAACACTGAACATTCACGCTGATAGGCAGCTACAACTGATAAACATAGACAACTTAGAAATTAGAAAATGGAAAGTAGTTTCCGATGTCCGAACACTAAAACACAAGACGAACCTGATCGAACGAAAGAACAATAGTTGCACTTGATATTTCCAAGGAACTTGACACAGTTTGGCAACAGGTTCTTTTGTCTTGAATGGTTTCAAGTCTGATATTCATAAAATAAATTCTGGTGTACCCCAGGTTTCCATTCTGTCACCGAGACTCTTCAATATATTTGTTTGCTGATGCCAGTAGTCTCTGGTGTTCATTTTCATGCAACTTACGTTGCAATGACCACATATTCGATGTCACGAAAAATTCTGCTAAATATTCAGGTATAGCGACGTAAGAAATATTCCACTCTCTCTGATCTGGCCTCAATTTATAAGGCATTCATACGCGCAGAATTGGGGTCAATTGAAACCCTCGAATAGCGGCGTAATGTCTCTTGCCTTTCCTTGTACTATCACTATTTTCACCGAAATTGTGAACAATATTCTGCCCCTTGAAACCTTCAACTGTTACACCAGTCTCCCAATTAATGCTCGTCAGTACACCCCAAAGTCTACTTTCGGACGTACTGTAAAAAAATTTATTTCAATCATTAGCCGAACAATTCGCTTATGAAGTGCCCTTGCGAGCTCTTTATTTCCTGATCATTATAACTTTCAAACATTCAAAACCAACGTATATCGGTCCCTTAATTGTCATCGTCCGTTCTGTGTGCCAACAATTTAAGGGTGCTAATAACCCCGCGCTTATTGTAAAAAATACATCAGCCTTTGGCCTCCACAAGTCGTTGTTGGGGCTAAATGGCATCATTACGTTCTTGACCTTATATGACGCCATAAACCAGGATGAACTCGGGTATTTGTCATCAAGCTTCTCCACTTTGCTCAGTCGTAGAGTACTTGCACACAGTCATGGACACTGAGGTGGCTAGGGTCTCATTCTATTTACTTGCGTGGGTCTCTTCAGTTGAGCTCTTCGTTTATTTTACCATCCTTCTGGGATATATGTATTTGTGGATTCAACGTAATAGTTTTCCCTCGTTATCGTGTATAATCAGACAAATTTGGCAGAGACCTGATCCCAACGAATAGTTATATCACTTTACAGCCGATTTTCGATCGTCATCCCGTGATCACATCACATCCTTCCATATGCTTAGAATCGCCGCTCCGTATTCCATTTTCCACTCTGAATCTTTCTGCATTCACCTTTGGATTTAATTATAAAACGATGTGTCAAGTGTACTCGTATAATTTTCGCTCTAGGACAACTTTTCGCAGGAGAATTAGGAGAATTCCTTCTATCAATATCGTCGGTGTAAAGCACAATAAGAATTCATGTCCTACTCGACAACGCTGATGGTAAGTTGGAAAAAAATTGATCCAAGCGTAGCGTGGAGAAAGGACGCAGGCCCTTACAATAACCAAATACTAGAACTATCCTGCGAAAATGCCATACTTTAACTGATCACCTAATAGACACCTAGAAGTTTTAGTCATACTTAGGACACTTATAACTACAAATTCCTTTGAGAACATGAAAATCCCTTTTTACGTTTCTTTTGCCCTTGGGTGTCAAGCTTATTTCTTTACTTTGAATGCCGTTCTAAGATCTCATATGGAGTTTTTATCAGGACCTTTTAGTTTTGATGTCTTACGTAAATTGACACGAATATAAACTTGTTAGTGTTGTACGGTATATTATCCACGAGGTTAACTTCACACTTAAGAACAATTTTTCATTTCATACTATGATCACATGTTTATCTTTGTCTTGACATTTACATGGCTTCCTTATGGAGCTTATGAGCCTTCAGTTAGCAAATGTCACATACAGTCGCTGCAGGGTCATCAACGTCTATGACATCGTTCACTACAAAATATCCGTACTCTGACTACCAACAGATCCAAGTAAATCCTCAACAAATACCTATACACGGCGATATTCACTGATGAAAGAGAACTTTACGTTAAATCTGCGCTAAAGTCGCCGCCTGAGCAAGCGATGTAATTTAGTTGGAAACGTGAAAATAAAATACAACCGCCGGCCATAACTCATACGTAAAACATCTTCAAGCCTGATCGCTGGTACGTGAACGCTATGCTTCTGCCGATACGTGTTGACAGCCCGAAGACAGTTCCCGACGTGAATCCTGCTTCAGAAATACGATCACCGGTTGTCGCTTGGGGTTGACACATGAGTTTGCCGCCAAGTTAAAAGAGAGTACGTGTAGAAGTATGCATCCCCCTTAAAGGCCTTTAAGCCGACCGATGCCAGTTAAATTCACAAGCGCTATGGGCAATTTTTATGTTTCGCAATCTCGTGAATGAATAATCCTTTTTCAGTATATCAGTACCGGTCATGATGACTAACTATTTACTACAATATGTAGATAGGACCCTCCCCCGGGAATGGTAGTTTTTGCATCATTTACGAGTATTTGTATCTGTCAACTTTTAGAAGATACATTTATATTTTCTCCCTAAAATACCAAACCCGGATCTAATTTAGACTGAAGGAGATGTGAGGAATGCGCGAGACGAGACGCAAAAAAACAATGTTTGGGTCATTAAAACGAAAAAACAAAAACCGAACTCAGCCACAACTTTATGACATTTTTTGTCGTCTTCTCGTTGGTGTAGTCGTTGTTGTTGTTGTTGCTGCTGCTGCTGCTAATGTTATTGTTTTGAGTTTGGTTTTTTTATCAGATTTTTTTTTTAAAAAACTTTTTTCAGGGAGTTAAGCTAATTTGAAGTTGAAAACTTGTTGAGCTGCAAGTCAGAGGAATTATTTACAATCCGGAAGCAATCCTTTGGCAAATCGAATAACCGGTTCAAGATTGTACAATAGTTATCATCGATCGGATGGACAATCATTAGTAAGCTTTTGTTTTGATTCTCTGTACTTTCGGGTTTTGTGTTTTTATTGGCGTTTGATGTTTTTGTGAGTGCATTTCAGGTAATAGGCCATATACCGATCGCATGTGCCGGTGATCTAATATTGTCAACCACTGTTGAAGTAAATCAGGAAAGCAAACACGAACACCGAGAGTAAACTGCTATGTTATGCTTAAAATTTATGCAGAACGAGATATAACAAACTGTTAAGTATTTATTTATACAATGGCTTATGAAAGTCTATAGGAAACGCACAAAATATTGAACAAGTCATTATCTTAGGTAATTCGGGCTATACTATCTTCAAATATTTTTTCTTAGCCAATCTCTGGGCCGGGACAGAATACAAGTTATGTCTTCAGATTTGTCCTTGGGTTCTTCGACTTGCGTTCCATTGACAAGATAATGTTAGGCTGCAGACCACCATCAGTGTCATATCTTTGACAATAGGGTGTAAGAAATTCATAGAATTCATAGAGTATTCAACCGAAAAATATCTGGAGCAGTGAGTCACATTTACATCTGCAGGATATCATTTGGAAGCAGAATTGGTGCTTATAGGTTCCAAGAGTGACTTTATTTTATTAACCCTTTCATGTCTTGTATTATTCTAATATATGCTTCCGGTACCTTTTGAGACCATATGAGATCCCTAGACACTCGATTGAATGCTTTCTCGAGGTCGATAAATACCATGTGTCCTTAGACGAATCTCGGTAGTTTTCCATTATTATTCGAAGGCCCTGGATAGTGTCCACCGTCGATCCACACTGGTTATTTTTGAGCTTTTTTATTTGCCTACGACGTTCGTTTAAGACTCTTTCGACGGTTTTCAAAATGTGTGACATCAGCTCGATTAACGGTAGTTGTTGCATTCTCGAGTGTCGCCTTTTCTTTGTATAATGGAACCAAGAAGCTACTTCTCCATTGATTCGGCATAATTTGTCCACATTTTAATTTACTCACATGTTTCAATAGCCATTCGCTGCCGATTCTCTCCACCTGATAGAATGCTGTCTTGTCCCACCGCTTTCCCCCGCTTAATTTCCGATTGCTTAACTTATTTCTTCGATTGAAAATTCCGAAACATCCTCATCGAATAGACTAGTTGTCGGCACGATATTAAGTGGAAACTGTTTGTAGTATTCAAGCCACCGACCGGTCACAAATTTCCTTTTTATTTGCTAGTTAGCGGCCGTCTGCATTTTTCATGTATTTCGGCGAGGTTATTTCCATCGAATTCTTTCGCCTCTGTGCAGCGAGTTTAAAAATATTTGGCACTTTAGTATTGTACGACGTTTGAACTTCGATAGCTTGTCTTCTATCTGCCGATCGTGAGGATATTTGCTCCAACTCCTATTACAGGTTTTCCGCTGGTTTCGCTCGAGTGCGAGCCAGGACTTTCTTTGCCATCTTTTCAAGACGCTCGTATTCAAGAGCCAGTCGAGCTTTTTCGATATCGTCGCTCTCGGCGCTCACAGCTCGTTTGGTTTCGTCAATCCACCACCATGTTTCTTTGTCGACGAGATGGTATCCCGATATAGTCCGCAGAAGGGACTTTGCGAGCGTTGTGCATTCCCCGTGCATGTTATTCCACATTTCTTGTGGGCTAAGTGAGTCTGCGATACCGTTTGTATTTCGAAGTGCTTCTCTAGCCAGTGCGATAAATCTTGCGCCTCGTTCCTTCGATAGATTATACCACCGGATTTTTGGCTTTCCAAACGATGCCCGTGTTTTCGGTGGTTCCGAGGTGAGAAATTCTGTAATGAGAAGACGGTGTTGGTTTACTAGCGATTCTCCAAATATTACTTTACAGTCCTTGGCCTCCGCTGCTTTAGGTGATAAGATGTCGTTTATGTTTAATAAACATTGTATTTAAGACCGTTAAGCCGTAAGCCCTACACGCTACAAGAATGTCTTCGCTAGCTGAATTTCTGGTTCCAAAATTTTTATCGCCGTGGCAGTCCTCATAAACAACATTTGTTTCTCCGACGTGGTTTCTCATCGATAGGTATATTTCTAAGCAAATTACCAAACTCTGACCAACATTTATCATTTTCCGATTGATCGCGGCCATTTTGTGGAGCGTACGCGCTAACAATTTTCCACGTGAAATCTCAATAATGGTCCCTGTAACCCTTATGTCGCCAACATGCTCGACTTACTTTTACCTTCTGCCCCCTTTTATGGTTGGTATAAGAAAAAGCCAGTTATATCGGACTTAATATTATGTAAAGGCTTTGTCTTAGATTAGAAGTGTTATGACTCGGGCTGCAAGTTAGATTATGAGGTAGAGGGCGAAAAAGTTCAAACGAGCCAGGAAATGACTATGCAGCCTTTCCTAAATGTGCGAAGTTTCACTATGACAGAAAGAACAACAGTATCTCAAGGGCATTCCTATCAAAGGGCAGTTTGTTAAATTTTTATGAATGCCCATTAGCTTACCCTCTTGTTCTTCTTCGGGCGTACTTAAGAATATCAAGATTGTTTCCTGAGCTTATATGGATTATCTTGCCAAGTTGTCTTTTTACTAATCGTTATAACCTGAAAACATTCAACCCCAACGATCGTCTGTGCCTTTCTGTCTTTCCTCCCTTATTTCCCTTCGTCATCGCATTTCAAAAACGTTCATTCATTACGAATAATGATTTAAAACATTACGTTTAGAAGAATTTAGGGAGATGGCTTTCTCGCCTATTTTCGGTGATCGAAAATTCGCGATATATTTTGTGGTCGAATCATGTCGTCGTAATGATTTCGAAGAAATAAGCACTGGTCAGTATCCGGTAATTTTACCATTGACTGCTTGAGTTTTGGCCAGGCCATTTCAAACAGAGCACTTTTGTGGATTTGCCTCGCTCTGAAAATGGCCATTTTGCTCCCTAAAACGATCTTTCGACTTAAGTTCCGACACCAGTTGTTTCTCATAAGGTTGGAAGCAGAGATGTTTTCACAAAACATTCCATATAGTAGTCCGACAGGAGCTGAACTGTTGCGATGGACGCCGAATTGACACTTTCCGATATTCCGCCACATTTGCAGTCACAGTACCAAAATTACTTCCGAAATGAAATTTATCTATGGAACGGCAAATAGCAAACTTGGTCGATCTTTATGAAGACCCAAAGAAATCAAGTTGTCTTCTATATGTTTGCGAATTGGAGACCCATTTTTTGAAACAAGTTAGAAGGATACCGAAGGATTGTTCTGATGTTGGCCTATTTAACATTTTTAATTGAATAATACGAAATATTAGTGTCATTGTTTGAGGGATGACATTTCCATAAAAACACCTTGAATATTTTGCCTGCCATATAGTATGAAGACGTTATTGAGTGAGTTTAAGGTCCGATAGAAAGGCAATCGGTCATAAATGCACACTTTGAGCAGATCTTAGAGAAAACTGAAATTAGTCCAGATTTCATTTGCATTTGATAGTGAATGTCATCAAGACTAGTTTTTGTATCCCTGACAAATTTTTCAATTTATATAGACTGACGACGATGAAAGCTCTTCCTTTTTTTTATAAACTGGCACTACAACCCGGGGTGAGACTAGCGTATCTAGACAGCTCGATCTTTTGTTACCTGCCTGCAGTTTCGCACTCCAAGTTGACTGACGTGACCGTCCACTTACGTGCGTTACCTAAGTCGCTGTCAACCATTTCTCCGTGGTCCCTGGCAGACGGATACGAAGACCTTTCAGATCGAAGGGTTGGTGTTATCTCAGTCGTCAGAACTTCACTCTTCTGGCTAACTCATTGACGCGTCATTGTATCTCCCCCTCCTCACCGTCTTTGCTGCAGTACCGCTACCGTCACCCAAAGAATTCTCCTCACAAAACAGCAAGAGCACGCTCATCCATTTTTGACGAAGTCCATGCGTCTGCGCCATAGAGTAGGACTGGGATTGTTAAGGCCTTGTATAGGGTCACTTTCGTGTTTTGAGGAAGGTCTTTGCTCGTCCATTGCCTTCTCAGCCCAACAACGCAGCGATTGGCAAGAGTTATTCTTCGATTGATCTCAGAGCCGGTGTCGTTCCCTGAACTGATAGCGAAGCCTAGGTAGACAAAGTCCCTAATGACGTTCTCTTCCAGATCAGGTTGTTGACGAACGGTTTCAGTCGTTCACATAATACAGCAGATCGGACTTGATGCCGGTTGTTTTCTGCTGTTCTCAAACCCTTCTTATGCTCATGACTAACGTGCCAACAAATTTAAATAGGTGTTCTTCAAGCATCTCGAGTCTTGTATGCAAGTGTGTGATGTACAACTTTACTTTTCTCTTGAGTACTTATGTACAAAAAGATATGGATAACTCTGTAGTAGGTAGGTAGGAAACATCAAGACACAAAACATTAAATTTTGGTAATCGGCGATAACTGCTGGACTTAATACTTTTAAAATCTGTGTTAAATGTTGACAAATATTGCACGTGAAAGACTAAAGGAAATCTAAAACTCCCTGGCTGCCTAGTGGAAACAACTGAATATGTCTGCTTTCCGAAAACCCCTAACATCAATATTTTTTTTTAAAAACTAATAAATCTTGACCATTTACTGGACTTTAGATGTAAGGAAAAAGTTAAAGATCAAATGATTTCCTTTTCCCTAATTAAACGCAATTAACACCAAACTTCTATCTCTATTAGCCGATTTAGGCTGAAGGTGGATATTTGGAAAAATCTTCAAACACAACTGCCCGCTGCCCTTGAGTGTAAACTCTAGCAGATATGAACAACAGCAACATCGAGACAAAATAACCATCAGATATATTTTTATTATGCTCAAATGAAGTAGAAGTATGTTAAATGTATCTTGTAGCTTAAAACCTATAATTATCGGCGAATGATTCGGTGCCCAAGCGTTTATAACAATCTCGCTTCAGATGTTTTCAAGGTATGTTACATATCTACATATGTAGATTATATTTTGCCTTGCTTATGACATAACTGCCAAGTGCCGGTATCTGTGAAGTGCCGTCTTGAAAAAAAAAAAAAATAAAAATTATAACAAAAAAAATAATAAATCTACCAACAAGATATAAACAAATTTGATCTTCTGTTCTGTTGATGTTCTCATTTTTTGTTTTTTGAAGAGTATCTGCGCGGCTTTTTTTTTTTAAATATTCAACGTTGATCGTGAAATTGAACCAATAATTATGGGGTTGACCTATCTCTCGGGCTATAATGTGCTCTAAAAATTTTCCTTATAAAACGAATAAATCATTTTTATTGCCCCCAGTGAATCCGTCCGATCCGACCGAGACTTCTTCCTCTTTGTACAAAAGTAGCTATCGTTGTAGATAACCACAACGATACAGGTATTCGAATAGAACCAACAAAATTTCTCATATCCTTTTCGTAAGCAAATTAAGTTGGATTTTGGACGGAAAAAAAAAAAAACAACGAAACATCCAAAGCAAGTGGATGGAGATTTGAGAGTAAAGAATGGGTAGATACAGGGTTTTCAGAAAGCAGGTTCAATGGCACCTCCACCATGAACTATGTGGAGTTTTTGATTCGAGGAAAACAACACCTTTTTGTGCGACCGCATTTTTATACTAAACGAATACGAGTATAGTGGATAATTGTCGATGACGCTAAAGACTATGACTATGACTATAACTATGATTACGACGACACGTCAAGCGGACAACGACATTGCGCTATAGAACGACAAATAAACGAACGAACGGACGGACGGACGTAAGACGACCAAGGCACACATTGGAGCGCGCTATCAAAATGCCCTTTGACTAATGGCAGCCATATTACTTCCTCATGCCAGTTGCATTTAGGCCCAAAGAGCTATTACACACACTTTGCTTTGTGCAAACGCTATTTGCATATTTAATTACGGTTTTTTTCGCGCATTTTTTTTTTTTTTTTTTTCATATCTTTTTTTATACCTACGTTTGCTCCTTTATGTTCGTCATGCGACCAAGTAAATGGCAATCAGTTGCAACACCAACCCTGTCTTCTAAACATGTACATATATACACGATGGTGTTATTATTTTTTTATTTTTTTTAAGAAAAAATAATTCTTATACAAAAGCATAGGAAGGCAACGCATGTAGTAAGGCTTGCATTACAAAAACTTAAAACAGCAAAAAGAAATTTGAAAATGTTGTACTGGTTAAATGGATTCCACATGTGACATCTTGTTTTGTGAGAGTGCCAAGTGACATTTACCGAATTAATCTAAATCTAAAAGCACTTTCACTAATATAATTACGCAAAACACTATACTTTACTTTGGAGAACAATCTAAAGTGCCTTGCCTTTAGTTACTTGCATTCGTTTCAGGATCTCGGGTATGTCCTGATTACCATATCAACCAGTGCACTTGAAATAGATCGCTTCTTTTCACAATAAAAAATATGGCATAGATACGAGTTCTAATTACAAGTGAAGTGTTGGACAAAATAAGAACGAATGAGCTGACTGAATCTATGTCAAAATATTTCTGTTGTTGAGTGGCTATTGTGGAATCTAATTCAGGAGTGACATGTGAAAACACCAGCCCGTGTTAGATTAGTTCAAAGGAACAGCAGACAAATTCTATAGACGGTTTATCATCCAGTGAATAAAATGTCCCAAACCGACCAATAATCCTCGAGTTCTGTCAACCGAGCCTCAACTAGTGCTAAGGGACGAGTCTGGTAGATGATACACAAAAAAGTAGAACAGCTTTTGATGCGTTGACATAAGCAATCTACATAGCTACCACCTTGATCAAAAATATAACCACCGTGTGGTGCTCCCATTATTCCGATTTGAGTTCTGTTTTCTCTTTGTTAAGTTGGTACATCTGTTATTGATATTCTAAATCTTAGCTCCATAGCTTAACATTTGCAAAAGTTATGTAGCCAAGAGTGCATCTATCTCTGTGTGTGTTGGCGATTTTTTACAATTTTATAATTGAATTTAAATTTGCAACAACGAACTTGTATTGAATTTTGAGTAAAAAAAACGCATTTAATGGTGCGCGAACGTTGGAAATATGTGAAAAGTGTTTCGGCAACTATTCTCTAAAAAAAACGGTCGTTTACCAGTGGCACGAGCGGTTCAAAAGTGGTCTGGAGTCAATCGAAGATGATGAACGCAGTGGCAGACCATCGACATAGAAAACGGACGAAAACATTGATGAAGTTAAAGAAATGTTGGTCAATAACCGCAAACTAACCATCAGAGAGATAGCGGAGAACTTGAACATTGTCTATGAATCCGTCCGACACATTTTGATTAATGATAGCAGCAGCAAAGTTGGTGCCAAAAGGATCATCACTGGAGACGAGACGTAGGTTTATGAGTACGAAACTCAATCCAGACATCAGGCAAGTAAATAGTGTTCACCAAATGCGCCGAGACCAAAAAATTCACCTCGTTTTCAGTCAAAAAAGAAGGCAATTACAACGGTGTAGTGCATCATGAATTTTTGCCAGAAGGCCAGACAGTAAACAAGGAGTATTATTTGGGCCTTATGAGACGTTTGCGTGAAGCAATTCGTCAAAACAGACCAGAATTGTGGGCAGAAAACTCGTGGATTTTGCACCATGATAACGCACAGTGATATCATTATTCGTAATTTTTTGACGAAAAATGCAAAAATACCACCCAACAGCCACCGAATTCACCCGATTTGGCTCCCTGTGACTTCTTTCTGTTCAATCGAGTTAAAAAACCACTACGGGGAACGCGTTTCAGCAGTCGAGAGGAAGTAATAGAAAAATCGCAGTAACAGTCCACTGATGGACTTACCGAAAACCGAATATAAAAAAGGTTTCGAGGATTGGATCAAGCATTGGCATAAGTGTAAGTAATAGATACTTAGCGGACTTAGTGAATGAAACACAGACTCAATCAACACGTTTCCACGTTCTCGATCAAGTCCTAGAATAATCTAGCAGTTTGTGTCAGAGCTCGCCGTTTCCGTGGCCAACCAATATGCAACTTTCAACAAATAAATTTCTTTTTACAATCTGGGGCTTTCCTGATCATTTAACGATCGACGTAAGGCATGCCTCCAGTATTGTTAATTCCACAACCTTGGGATAGGACAACAAACTTACTGAGATCATTACCTTGTTATAGCCAAGACACGATTGTGGATTTTCCAAGGGCTACAATAAAGAAGAACTGCTGAATCTTTTGCTGAGCGCAGATTCGAAAATTTCTGGGTTTCGATCGACTTCCACCAAGAAATCCCTGGTTTGATGAAGATTGCCAGTAAGAGCATTCCGCTTGATAAGAAGCGTACAAAGCAGGGCTGCAACAATGGACGAGAATCAATCGTGAACTCTACTGGCAAAAGAGGCTGAAAGAATATCTGCTTTTGCAAGACAGCAAATTAAAGATATTCAGAGTTTGTTCTTCAAGAAGAACGTTCTTTAGCTTAACCAAGAGCTGAAAAGAATGTGTCAAGGCAACAAGACTCGTTCAGACGCCTGTCGGAATGAAGATAGAAACTTTTTAATAGTAAGCCTTCAACCCAGACGCCGATGCTCAAGACTTCTGTTCACCTGAACGCAGCGAAGTGACCGCTGGACGTAATGCTTACCAACCATAGGTATTGAAAGCTTCTAAAAGTGAATTTTTGAAGGGCTTACAACAGCTCTTTTCTCAGATCTGGTCAGAAAAGCGGATGCCTGGAGAATGAAATCTCAGCATTGCTTCGCTACGACTGCTGTTTTACGCAAGCTCTGCAATCAACAAAGTTTTCACACTTCGCAGATCTCGGTTCAAGACGACCAAACCAATACTCACCATATAGTCATATCATCCCTTCCAAGCTAGCGGTAAATGAGGATGAAACTAATTATATGATGTCAACAATGGCCAAGCTTCTTGACACTCATTTGTGTTGCTCTTGTTGTCATTTTAGTCACATCTGAGCGGGGCCTACGGTTTATCGCCGATTCCGAATGGCACTCCTTAGAAGCTTTTTCATAGGCAATTTTACTTTCGGGAGTTTGCCATTGCCCGCCGAAAGGGTGATGGCGATTTGAAAAATTATTGGTCCCAGCGAGGAATCGAACCCAGACTATCTATGTGATAGTCCAATGAGCTAACTATCACGCCATCACCAACAACACATCAGTAAAAAATAAGGAAAGAATAGCTCTTGCCAACCGCTATTTCTTCGCGCTTAAAACCAATTGAAAACTAAGGCCCTATCCTAAGAAATTAATAAGATTTTGGAGACCTTCAAAAGCGGGTCAATTCGAGACAAAGAAACGTCCGTAAAATATACGGCTCCGGTCGATAGAACTACACATGAACTGCTTGAGATAGAACACCAATGCACCTGCCCACAAAGACTTCGAATCTTACTCAAAGATAGAAAGCAGTAGAAGAAAACTCAGGTGTCGTGCACAATCTGGAGGGGACGACTACATCCGACTTGGAGAGTGAAACTAAAAGCAGTAAGCCAAGTATAGATTTTGCAGCAAAAGCTTGTTAATTGAGGCCAAAATTCACCCCAGCGTCCCCTTAGTAAGCAAGTAAGCCGCCACTTCGGTACAATGATGGCTAAAAATTTCGAACTGGTAAACGTATAACGTCAACGTTAATTGTGAGCCCAAGAGGCCAACTGCTGAACGTCGGAAATACATATGTAGGCTCTGCTATTTGAAATTGCAAGCGAATGTGTATCATTTTATTGGATCAGAACAAACGAAGTGCGGAGTAGGTGTCATATCGACAGCTAAACTCCACGCTAAGATCGTACACTTATCAAACTCACGAAACTTGGAATATTGCGTGTGCCTTCGCAACCCAAGTATGCACAGAATATTTTAGTGCGACATAGACCAGTTTGAATCACGGAAATGACTTTCATCGCCAGCGGAAACATTTGCCAATAGAATTCTTGAAAAGCAAGCTAAAAAATACCGAAGAACCCAACAAACCAAGAGGAACTATCTGCCCAAGGCAATATGTGGAACAAATTCGATTAAAAATGTTTTAATGGTGGTGGGAGAGGAATAAAGAAATAAAGGGCTTTCATCTACCTGTTCTAGAATTGGTATAAGTTTAAGTCTAAGGTCTTCAACTAAGATGATTTATATGTTTTCCACACAAAACTGGAAGGCTAGGCTGTACTGGCCTCCGTTACTCAAGGGAAAAATAGTGAAAGAACAACTTCATTTCCCCGACTTCAGGATATCCAGATATCCACAATATATAAAAGGTGATGAGTGGTCTGCCTCAACTCAAATATGTCTTTTTCAACTCACACCATGTGCCTTAAGATACTTTCGTCTTTAGTCATCACAGCATTTCACACTTTTGACATTGCAAATTTACTGAAATCCAGCAATTCTCTGAGAAACGACAATGAACCGATTTCGAGTCAGCAGTAAATACCGAAACAATTCTTGTAACGCTTTTAATTCCCGCCAGATCCCCGGGGAGCACTCAATAATAACGAACGAATTTTATCTCGAGTTGTTTTCGTCTGCGTTTAAAATTACCGTCATTTAAATTCATAAGGGAGAAACCTCTCACCTCTCACTTTAACCCCCTTCAAACAGAAGCTACGAATACAGGGCTCTGCATTTCTCAATACGAGTACGAGCATTTACCTTCCACCAAAGGAAGACTTAAAGTATTAACCATTCCAAAGACGTTGATACCGAGCCAATGACAGGCAGGAATTATTCGCCATGATTAATGCCGCTTAAGTATCCACAAAAGCAACTTCCTGGCACCCTATAAAGCAGCTGTACATAGGTATTTTTAACTCTGCCAACTACAAAGTACCTTCTTCTAACTATCCTCGCTTGCCTTAAACTGTTTACTTCTAAATTGACAAACCGATGCCTTGTGTGGTATGTATCTATGGTCTGCGCGTGTAATTACACCGATTCGCAAAAATAATTCTTCAAGCAGGCCATAAACGCAATAAAATCTACCAATTTACAGCCCCTTTGGAGCCCCAACATTTTCCACATATACGACATTCATACGACTATATGGGACAAGACGACCGAAAAAGGAATTGCGGTTTCCATGGTCTCAAGCCTGAAAAGTTTTATTACTCTCGAAATCAGAGTTAACCCTTTTTTGCACCTTGTAAAAGGAATTTAGAGCGTACGCTCAGTTACCCTCCTCAGGCCGAGTACGAGTACAAGACCGTAACTGACTGGGACTGTGTTAAATGACTGAACAACTGAAAAACTCTTCCTCTACGGTAAAGTATCTCCCAGAAGATAAGCAAGGACACACTCCACCACATAGTCATGTATGTGCTTGTAGCCATTTGTGACCGTATCACAATTTCAACCTCCAACCTTAGATCGAATTGCTTCAGGCGAGCGAACCACCACACCACTCAACCCAACCTACTGACGGAGTCACAGACAGTTATTATCTTTACGATGTTGGAAACTTTATGGATATAAAACGCACATTACACACACTATCTAGATTCACCCATCCAACCCTTCTATGGAGTGGTGTATCTTTTGGGGGTGACAAAGCGTCTAACCTCATCCATTGAATCCTCGTAAAAAGGGGTCACCCCTTGGCACTGCTTTCGAATGTTATTTTGGGGAAAAATTAATTTCCATTTGGCAGAAAAATTAAAATTCTTATGAATCGTTGCAATAAGAGTGCTGCTAGTATCTGAATTGTGTTTTCAGGATCGTTGTGAACGGAACTCACCCTGAGGGGGTAACACTCGAATTATTAATTTTAATTGCTTCGAATAAAGCGATGATTATCGCAATAAATTAGTGGAATACAGAGTTCTATTTATGCTATGGGACTTTGGACTCCCAGGGAGAAAAATTGCTCGGAAATGTTGCATGGAATTCTTAGAGACACCTCCGACACACGGACTTAGAGAGGAATTTCTTAAATAAGCTGTTGGTTGAATTTTTTGTGGTTCCTTTTAACTAATGCTCGCCACTTAAGACCATGTTAGCGTCGATCCACGGGACTGGATTCAATCGTGACGTCAATGGTCATCCTTACTACACACTAAAGATGTGAGAATATGGGCTTACAAAGCTAGCTACCGATCATCATCGAACATTTCTTTTAGACCTGTCGAATTGATAAACATATAAATTGTCAAGGAGCTGATGAAAGTCAAGATTATATTGCCTGAAACTGTAAACATATATCACCATATCCTATGCGCTCCTTACCACTAATCTGTACATAGAATGCATTCAGCATGGGAGGTGCTTCCTTGGAACTCAAGCGAATCTACTTTCATAGGGATGCGAATATTTGTTCATTTTCAGCAGTTCATTTTCAATTAAGATTTCAGTTTGACTCTGTTTTCGCTCATGCCACCGTGACCCTTCAAACCGTGTAGTAAAGGGAGATTTTTTAGGAAGTACTTTCTTCATTGGATATTTCTAAAGGGATCACTCATGACATGACTAAGCGCAAAGGTTTTACAAATTATACAGCAGTACCAAGAAAATCAGCGTTCTACGTGGAATATGTTTCGTGCACTTACAGCAACTTGTAGTCCATATTATCGGCCTACCGAAAGAACAATTCGATCGACAATCCCAATTTTTATTATTTTATAATATGTGACCACATACATCGTGCATTTAGTGAAGAAAATATAGTGACGGTACCGGGGTATGTACTCGAAGACCGTGATGAACCGATTCAGCTCGATTCTCAACAGCTTGGCTTTTCATATGCGACAACTTGGCATATTTTTCGTGAGGATATTGCTTTATAAGCATAAAAAATTCAATTCGTGCAAAAACTGAAGCCGGCTTGCCGGCCGAATTTCCAAACCGTCTCTATTGGAGTTATTGAGCTCTTGAAGAGCTTCAAATGTTTTGAACCAACATTTTATTCAACTATGAGGCTCATTTCTGGCCTAATAGCTGTATCGATAAATAGCCGTATTTGGGGTGTGGAACAACCCGAAGAGATTTAAGAGCTGCCATTATCGTCTACTCTCATTCGTTTCGGTCTGTTGTACAAGACCTCGTTAGGAAAATATATTTTATACTCCAACTCTGGTGTTTTGTACAAGCGAATACAAATCCTTGGTTAGGCCCTCTTAAATACACGAACCTTTCCATTAAGTGCTCTCGTACATTGAACCAACCAGAACATCCGAATACAGGCATAGACCAGTTTAAAGTGGTGTAGCTGATAACTTTTACCCTCCATTGAATAGGAAGGGCGCCTTCTGCTTTGGCTACAGCAAGAATTACAGATTTACTCAAATATACTTGTAGATTCAGCCAAGGTATCCGAATTCATTTCGACAAGCAAGTGGTTGTTACACGATGGAAACTTTTTTCAATTTCTAGGTCGTTTTACAAAGCCCCAGACAAAGACATCCTCAAAATAATGGATTGCGACTTCTGGAAGTTAGTTTTCGACTTCCAGTCATCGCAATCTTATCGATGTCACATTGCGTCATTCTCAACGATGTACCGTCTTTTGGAAACCATAACAAAAAAAATATGCTACAGTTGTTTACAATATATTCAGCTTTAAGAGGAAGCCATCCGAACATACGGTGTCAAAGCCCTTCTCCAAGTCAGACATTTACCCGTGAATTGTTTATTGCTTTTATTCCACTGGATATCAGATATATCTTTAAACACGACACGTGGTTACCGGCAGTATATTTTTGTCCTCACTCAGGACTCTATTGATCACTTGCAGATATTCGGTGACCGAAGATTGGTCGGTATTTCTGTTTTTCAGTGCATAATTACACAGGATGGTGTATTTTAATGTCCGCGAGCACAATATTCGCTACCCTCTCTGTTCCCACTAGTTTCTTTCTTCCCAGTGATTCGAAGATTGTTTAAAGGTATTCCCTCGGTATGTGCGGTGGTAGTTCTTCCTTTGCTATGTTGTCGTCATTGTACCGAGTCAACTCGGAGTTCTTGAACAGAAAAACGCTACTATGACCTCTATCTTCTCCGGAAGACCCTTGATCAAAAGAAATTGTCTTGGATCTAGACCTACTGTTAACAGTAATCGTCTGAAATATTTTATTTATTTGCTGGAACATATTCGAGTTGGTAGAAGTCCTCTTTTATATAACCTGCTGGTGCTAATTTCAAAATTCGAAAGATGCATATCTGAAAATGGACCGATAGACCTACCAAGAAACAGGATAAAACTAATCTTAGCAATCAATCTAAGCTCAAGAGTAATAAGAAACCGAAACGCGTTTCCAACTCCCGTTCCAAATCTGAACCTTATTGGAGATTCAAAACTAACATATTCCCAATTTCGCCCTTCCCACCCACATCCCGGACCAAATTCATCAGTCCTGTACCAAAACTGTACCAGCTGTTTCCGCTCCATCCAAGAGCCCACCTAACCGCTTTTTTTAAGTTAACCCCAACCTCTCACACTGTCTCCTCTGTAATACCTAATTTCCCCTCTGCACATGCTTCCAATAGCAATTTTTCCCGAATTTCGATCTCACAACCGGTGCCAAATATCCCAACTTCATTAGTTCCCATATTATAAACCCCTCATCTGAAAATGTGTCTAATGCCCCTTCAAATACCGCATCTTCGCTCTCAACATCTTCGTCCACTAGCCCCATTTTGGACCCCATTCTGCCTTCCACAGTCAAAATAACTCAACAAACTTTTGACACAACAAAATGTCGCTATCCAGGCTTAGAGACAAAAAGACGTATCTGCATGACAAATCCGACTCAGTTTGCTATGAGAGAAAAACTTAAGCAAACGTCATGGCCTTCATACAGCAGGAAGGACTTCCTACAGATCTTACAAATCTGAGGAACTTAACTCAAGTTCCACGAGACTTTCAAAAAGTCTCAGACGACCGCTAACTACGAGTATATGCACTCTAAAAGGATCTCGCACCTTCAATGGAGCAGAGCTGACAGCGACAACATTTTTTCGTCCCTAACATGCTACCATTGCCAGATTTACTACCCCTAACCTTCTACCTATTAAAATGCAAGAGGACTTCGATCTAAAACCCGAGCTATCTTGCACCAATCTCACGCTCTCCCAATTGTGGTCTATGCTCTGACTGAAACTAATCCTATTCCCGATATAAAGAATCAGGAATTATTCGCACCTCGTTTCAATATTTGCTGAGACGCGTGGTGATCTAACCCGTCCGAATGATGATTCTCCGGGTCGAGGTGTCCTGCTGGCCATCCACATAGACCTAAACTCTTCTCCAATCGCTGTTTATATTTCTAAGCTTGACTACGTTTCAATAAAGATAACACTCCCGTGCAAGTTCCTGTACGTTATATGTTTCTACATCCTACTGGCACCACCTATTGAATGCTACCAACTCGTATTCGCCGATTTCAATCTATCTCACTGCACTGGACTCAACCAGATGATGAATCCTTTTTTATCGCAAACAAAAAAAAAAAAAAAACACTGTAGCACTGGCAGCCCGGTATGGGCCATGGCCTAGCTTCTTGACACTCATTTGTGTTGCTCATGTTGTTATTTTTGTCACATCTGAGTGGGGCCTACGGTTTATCGCCGAGTCCGAACGGCACTCTTTAGAAGCTTTTTCGTAGGCAATTTTACTTTCGGGAGTTTGCCATAGCCCGCCGAAAGGGGATGGCGATTTTGAAAAATTGTTGGTGACCCAGCCAGGAATCGAACCTAGACTCTCTGCGTGATAGTCCAATGAGCTAACTATCGCGCAATCGCCATCGCAAACCCTAACTCGAATAAAGAATGCGTGTTCTTGGATAAGCTTACAGACTCTAGCTTATGCCAAGTAAGTGGGGACCTCTTTTACCATTGATCCCATTAACTCATCTGTCTCGCTTTGTCCCCTTTCACTATTGATCATTGATAACCTCCACCCACCACTTCTTCTTTTTCTCTTCCACCACACTCCTATCCAGGCCGGCCCAGCTGCAGCCTTCATTCATTTGTTTAAGTTATCATCTCTCCAATCTCCTCATTGGGCAAGATCCTGCCGGAAACGAATAAATGCTTTTAGCATTCCAGATAAATTTCAAAAGAATTGAGAATTCCTACAACAGCAACATTACAAACAAACTTCGCCTGGAAACAACTATGGTTCGAGTTTACTTTCATGATTAAGTCAGAAATTCCCAGCAATATGGAATGGGAAATATGTACTATAGGCCTGAATAATGATCTAAACCTTCATTATTCGCATTTCCTATACCTACATACATAATTGGTTAAGTCAGAGCAATTTCTGTCCACACCATTCAGCTTGTACAGTAAACCAAAACTTTTTTTTTAATGAGGATTGCCGCAAATCTAGAGATTCTTCTGAGTCCTTTCTTGGGTCTACTGACTTGCAGATTAAGTTTGCAATCTAAGATGATTCCTAGACCAACACACTTTAAAACTGACCGTTCTACAAGTCGCTACCCTCATTACCAATTCTCAACTGAAATTGCTTGTAGCAATCCTACCCCTACTAAGTGCCTGCTGTCGGGCGTACTTTGAAATAACATAATTCTCTCCCAAGCAGCACATCTTGCTTATTTATTTCCTTTATTTTCCGCTACATTCAAAACCAACATACTACATGGGTGTCTACCTTTCTTCCCTCTTATGGATGATACTTGACATCGGCTGTGAAGATAGATGAAAGCGAAAAAGACGCTGTTGCGTCCTTTAATGGCTTCAAATCGCCTAGGACTGATGATGTACTTTTTGAAGAGATCTCACGAAAAGTTGGAAGCAGATTGACTTGACTCATCTAATGCCTAAAAGTATCACAATTCGGTTTTCCAACAAAGCTACAAATTTGACTGTGGAATAGAACTTGATGCGTTGAAAACATTTAAGACTTTCTGGTAGTGTAAGAAGCCTTTGGGAACAGGCTTGGAACCTGTTGCTTCCACACAGCTTTGATAAGGCCAATCCTATAGAATGCAACAGCTGTTTGAGCGAATATTTTATGCCACATTTGTTTTCATCAGACTCAAATATGCCTTATTTTGCAATCTTGATTGCATTTTCAATACACGTGACTTTGCTTTAGATGCTCTCTTCTTGATAACTATATCATTGGCTCCTACTTACCTGTATTGAAAGCTAACTTACATCAGTATCAGGGCCAGGGAAAGGATGTTGTCAGATGTTCATAAATCACTCCACAACGGAGTAAGATGCTACGGTGGCGTTTCTATGGAGCAAGAGAATAGGCGGATGACTTGAGATATCTGAATCTGTACCAACAGTTCAGCTGCGCTTAAAGGCTAGTTAGACCTCCCTGTCTATATAAAATTTGTAAATACGTTTTTGGTGGAAGTAGTAGGTAGTAGTAGTTGTCTGAATTTATAGCGGAGCCAAGTTATATCTGTCAAGGGTGACCTTCTGTCCGAGACGTCGATGTTGAGTGTCCGTTTTGCTTAGCAGCATATACTTGGTCTTGCCCTCATTGACTCAGGAAAGCACATTGACATCACGCTGCTTTCTTCCGATTATGTCAATATCATCGGCGTATGCGAGTAGTTGGACGGACTTTTGAAAGATCGTGCCTCTTGTGTTTACGCGTGAGTTTTGCACTATTCTTTCATGATGTTGAAAAAAATCGTATGACAGCGCTTCGTCTTGTGTAATTCCTTTCTGGACATCAAAGGTCTCGGTGAGATCTTTACCGACCTTGATGGAGCAGCGTGCATTCTCCATCGTCATCCTGCACAGACGGACGAGTTTGACAGGGATGCCAAAACTAGACATTGCTCGGTATAGCTTGTCTCTATAGATGCTGCCATACCCGGCCTTAAAATCAATGAATAGGTGGTGGGTATCGATCTGAAGCTCATGGGTCTTCTCCAAGATCTGCCGTAGTGTGAATATCTGGTCGATGGTGGATTTTCCTGGCCTGAAGCCACACTGATATGGACCTATCAGGTTGTTTACGAACGGCTTCAGGCGTTCACACAATACGGCGGATAAGATCTTATATGCGATGTTAAGGAGACTGATGCCTCTATATTTGGCGCAGTTCAGAGGGTCTCCTTTCTTGAGAATTGGACAAACAATGCTGAGGTTCCATTCATCGGGCATACTTTCGTCCGACCATATTTTACAGATGAGTTGGTGTATGCTCCTTACCAAGTCATCGCCTGCCGCTTTGAAGAGTTTCCAAATCCTCAGCATCGACTGCGATTCTACTACGATGTTCCCTTGTTCATCTCTACAGGCTTCGGTTCGGGGTTTGTTTCCGCGGCATGTTATTATTACCTTTTGGTAAAATTTCCGAATCTCATTCCTGGAGAAGCATCTCTCAATTTCCTCGATCGCGCGCTTCTCATGCTCTTTCTTCTTCCTCCTGAGAAGCCGGTGCTCGTCTCTCCTCTTCCGCTCATAGAGCTCATGAGCAGCTCTGGTCTTTCTAAGCAGCGCCGCGTTATATGCATCTTGCTTAGCTGCATATGCTTGCCTGCATTCATCATCGAACCAGGGGTTTCGTTGTGGTGGACGAGTGAAACCCAGCACATCAGAAGCGGCATCTCTGATGGCGTTTTGTCAGTGTTTCCAATGATCTTCGATGCTTGATGTTGGCGGCATTGGACCTCTTAAGAGATTAAGAGACACTCGATCGGAAAAGGACTTGGCGATCTCTTGCGATTGTAGCCGTCTGACGTCAAAATTCCTCACAATATTAGCTTGTCTTGGCGATGTTCGGGATACTCGCAACCGTACCTTTGGCTTCAACAAGGAAGTGGTCCGAGTCGATGTTGGCTCCTCGGATCGGTCGGACATCCGTAATACTGGAAAAGTGTCTTGCGTCGATCGCAATGTGGTCAATCTGGTTTACAGTTGATTGATGGGGAGCTCTCCAAGTCCCCTTGTGAATATCTAGATGGCCGAACCGTCTGCTAGCTATGACAATGTTTCGTCCCTCCGCAAAGTCGATAAGCCTGAATCCGTTATCGGAGGTGGTGTCGTGTAGGCTATATCTTCCGACAGTGCTACCAAAGATGTCTTCTCTTCCTAGCTTTGCATTAAAATCGTCGATGATAATTTTAATGTCATAGCTGGGGTATTGCTCGTAGGTCTTGTTTAAGAGCTCATAGAAGGCATCTTTGGTGTCGTCATGTTTCTCCTCTGTAGGAGCGTGTCCGCATATTAGGCTAATGTTGGTAAATGTAGCCTTGATGCGGATTGCTACGAGGCGCTCGTTCACATGCCGGAAACTCAAGACTTCTCGCCTAACTCTGCCTCCAACAACAAATTCGCATCCAAATAAGCGCTGGTTTTGCCGTCTATAACAATCGCCGTAGTAGATATCGTAGTTTTTCATACTCTGTTTTCCCGGACAATTCCATAGCATTTCTTGGATGGCGGTTATGTCTGTTTTGCAGCAGTCTAGGGCCTCCTCTAGTTGTTCGGGTGCTCGTAGTCTGTTAAGGGACCTAACATTCCACGTGCATATCCGAAGTTCGTTGTCCTTAGTTCGTTTGCATGGGGTGTCACCAGTAGATCCGTCCGTATCCGAGGCTTGTTGTTGCTTTGTAACTTCTTTAATTTTTTCCATAGCCGGGCAGATACCTGCCGCCGATCCCCAACCTGGAGTGCCAATTCCATTTCTTGATACCCCTCGGACGATCAGTTGGTTGACCGAAAGCCAGTAACCCGTCCTGGGATGTGAGTTCTGTCGTTAGTCCATTAAGTAGTCCCTTCCGCCACCATCTCTTTTCCAAGACCCTGACTTAGTCTCGGAAATCGTTACCGGCCTGAGTTCCAAATATGTCGGAGTAGCCCGGATAAGGTCTCATTTGTTTCGGGATCATTTCTACCGTTGATTCCATCTGTTGAATTCATTCGCTCTCCCGTTTATAGTGCTGCTATTTTTGTCTGCTGGTCAGCACTCGCACTTATAAGTTAAGCAGGTCCTGTCTGGATGGACATCGACCAGTACCCGGCGGTTACCACGTGGAGGTAGTATCAGCACAATTGATGTGTAGAAGATAGTTGCAACACTCGATATCGCCAGGTTGACACCTCTAAGTGCCAATACCCAAAAAAATCATTCACAACTTCGATAAACTTGCTAAAAAAGGCACTAAGCCTATGTTAGATAGACTACAAGCCTTCCCTATTAGAATTTTCTTTAATAGTTGGGATTCTTATCAATCCAGCCATAGGTGACATACCATGTGATACTTGTTGTAAGATTGATGATGACATCGCAGAGCACTTCCTCTCTAAACGTCAGTCTTAGAACTTTATGTTTTTTGCGCAGCTACTTTTTAAGGCGGTATTTGCCTGTTGAAATTCGAATCCTTAAACTAGTAGTGTCTCGTAAGTACTGATGTGATTTATATAACCTCTCTACGCGCGACGGGGTACGAATTGTCTACGGTGGTCTGTAACATAGAACTAAGGACTAAGCTGCTCAGTACTTTTTAATTAAAGTACATTCACTAAATTCTTTTCAACATTTTTGATGACACAACTAAGCGAAAAGATTTTTCTGTTTGGCAAAAGAAATTCTATATTTCAAATCCATGATAGAAATTTGTATCTCGTGCAGACAAATTGCACAGCAGATGTATTAAAATTGGGATTCCAGTATCCGTAACTCACGATCGTTTTTTATTTAAAAATACTCGTAGTAACTGCCACCATCATCACAGTCATCATCAATGATCGCCATGCCATGCCACAGGTCCAACCATGGTTTGCTGAGGCAAATTATGCAAATTGGAAACGGCGGCGGCGGTCGGCGGGACACAAGATGAGACCTAGGGGCGTCTAACTGATGGTTACAGCTTTTTTTTTCTCCTCTCCCTCTGAACAGAACGTCTGAGATGGTGCATTCCTAATGCACAGCATTGAATCTTGAACCGATTCCAAGTCGAAATCCATCTAATCTGGGAATTTCTGTGGTTCTCTCTGCGTCCCAGAGTGTGTGTATGTGTGTGAATGATGGTTTTGATGGTATCTTCGGATTTGGTGTGACTGGGGAATCCAATTTCGTTTAAGGATTCGGGAAACAACTTAATAATTATGTAGGTCAGAAATTGATTGTTGGCACGCGAGTAATTTACATTTCGTAGCATCATCGGTGGCGCACGGAATAATCATGGAATAGAAGGGTTTCTTTCTACTGTGGCATAGTAGACCGACATCGACATCGACCGTACAACGAGGACACAATGCCAAGGATAATTTATTCGCGTTCCTCGTTATTACATATTTTCTGTTTGCGTTTTTTTGTTTTTTGTTTTTGTTGCTTCTCCTGTCTCTGTTTTTATCCTTTTCTCTTTGTTTTGTTTGTCAAATCACGTATTTGTTGTTGGTAATAATTTCGTTTTTTTTTTTTTTTGTTTGTTTGTACATTTGTTACGCTCTTTTTTTGCGTTACCATCATTTCTTTATTTGGCCGTCGTCGTTGGAGTAGTCGACGTGATGCTCTTAGGTAGCTCATTAAACGCACTCCCCGCCTAGGCGGGTACGTCTAGGTACAGATATCGCACTTTTGTCAGAAGCGTATTCGGGGCTTTTTAATTAAATTTTCCAGAATTAGTGTTCCCAATTTCTGTTCGTTTTGTTCTTTTAATTTTTTGTTGTGGTTCCTTTTTCGTTTGTGTTATGAAAAGGGGTGGACAGGTTTGTTAATAAGCAGCAAGTGGGCTAAATGTTTTATAATTTATGAAGGTGTCACATTTCGTGTATTGTTTTAGGTAATGCCTGGTGAAGGGGTTAACGATAATCGGTGAAAGTCGTTCGCAGGCGACCGGCGACGAACTTGTAACATTTGCTTTTGATTAAAGCCGTTGGGGAAAGGAGTTTTTATTTGAATTATGCTCTTAGGAAGACGAATAACAGCCGAAAGGGAGGTTTTGTGCATTTAACTTTTATACTTTCTAGATTTCATATTATATCAGAGCCTCAAAAGTTGAATACGGATGACTTTCACTAAAGTTTTCAGAATATTCAATATAAGCTCACAGACTTGCTCATCCATTCAAGGGTTTGCTGTAAGGACCACATCACTCTAGAAGTACCGTCGTAGAGATCATGACCATACGCTTTAATGAGAATATTTCCTCCTTGAACATTTGTTTCTACCGATTTATGGATCCTTTTTTCAGATTTTGTCTTGGGCTGGCCGTCAAAAAGACTCAGACATTCCTTTACACATTATGGGTTTATTTTTACGGGCGCGGATCTACCCCAGATGACTTTATTGAATTTAATATAAACTGGCCTTAAACTAACGCAGCTCTTCGCCCTAAAACAACTACACAGTGGACAAACAAACTAGGAATCCTTGCAGAGAACAACAACTATACCACCCCCAACATAAGCTTGACAAGACTTTTATGTTAGCAACCCCTCTAGATCTTTCTGGAAGGAAGATACATTCATTTCTAGACGTATGTATGGATCTAAGACTAATAGCAGGTTGGTGGCGGTTTTTTCTTAGGTAAGCTAAACCTTAGCATTTCCTTCCTCTTTCTGAACCACTGTAGCGTGTTGGGCAGTTAAAGAAACCCTGTCTCCTAGATGAAGAAAAGCGTGATAGCTGCAAATAATATCTGCATCTTTTCAGACAGTCAGATCGCTGTCGGATTCCAAAACTCAAATTCACGAAATTCTAAAACTGCCTTCGACTGCCGATCAACTCTCATGCATATGGCAGAGCAGTTCAACATTCATCTACGTTGGGTGCCAGGTGGTAGAGATATCCTGGGATACTGTAACGTCAACAGACTCAACAAAATTGGAACCACTGTACCTATTTTAAAAAGTTATGTATTATCAGTATAAAAGTCACCAAATTTAAACTAATACTGAAGCTGGATGCTTATAGAAGAATATACCTTAGGCAAACTGTTTAGCAACCATATACTATATTAGCCTACCTTCTTTCTCTATCTATTGCACAACATGATTTTTGTAAAGGAAAGTTGATGGAAACGACTCTTTATTCATTAAAGGATCCCTATATTATAGAGAATATACAATGGACCCTTTCTGGACATAGTTGTCAATGAATCCGCTATCACGACGGCGCTGCTGACTTTGAAAGTAAATGATTCACTTGAGGAGTTCATCAGTCTAATGCTAAAAAGCAAGATAGTTAACTCTAAACTGGGTGAATTGAGACATTTTCCGCAGATAAGTAGCTGCCAATGCATCTTTTCGCCTTAAAGCAACTTTGCAGTTATTAACAATTAACTTTTTAGCCACACAAATATTCTTAACGTACAGACTACGACTACACCATGCCGAAACATTGGTCCTGCCTTAATTGCTTCCATGTAAGCTTTTACTCTAGACCCTTATGGGAGGTAGATTCCTTCATGGACAACAACACTTGCATATGGATTGTTTAAAGACTGACAGTTGGGTTGGGGGCGGTGTTTTCGCTGATAAGCTTAATCTAAGCTTCTCTTTCGGCCTTTCCAATCACTTTAGTCTGTTCCGGGCGGAAATTCTGGCAATTAAGGAAGCCTGCAATTGATTTCCGCATCTTTTACCACAGTCAGGCCGCTATCAAGTCTCTGGACTCATATCTTTTCAACTCAAAAACCATAGTAGACTGACAATCATCTCTCATAGAGATGACAGAGTAGTTCAACATTCATATTTTCTGAGTTCCGAGACAGAGATATTCCAAGGAATTGTAGGGCCAACGAACTTGCCAAAACTAGGACTACTATACCCATTCGACTTGAAAAAGGTAACATCGGTATACCTTTCGATAAACATTAGCGACCAAACAAATCTGGCCAGAAGTGGATTTAAATCGCTCTAAAAGTTTGATCCTTCAAAACAGAAAACATCTCAGCGCCATCACAGGTGTCATCACTACACACATGAACGAGGAGGAGGAGGAGGAGACAATCCCCCACCTTCTTTGTACATATCCAGCGACTTATAAGCCTTCTTCTACAGTGACTTAAGCGATTCAAGTAAATGCCCTTTGACATCTCTAATGATTATTGAAATAACACGAGAACAACTATTTTACAAGATAAATCGATGGGTCACCGTCATTAGGTACTCGTATCTTCAGACTTTGGATCCAGGAGGACTTTTCAGATTTCGAAAAGCGTTTGTATTTATAAAAGAGGACACAAGCGTGATATAAGCAACAATCAACTACTCTGCAGATGATATAATGTTCTCTCACTATAGGTCTATCTTTGCATCGAATCAACACGGATTTCGTAAGGGCAGATTAACAAGTGCGAATGTTAGTGAGATTTCTAGTATATTCAGCATGCTCTAGAGTATAGAGCAAGGAAAAGATGTGGAAGTGATTGCTACAGACTTGCTTATTCCGATTATGTGAATTCAACTTCTGAACCCACATTGGTTACATAATGCTGCGCTTAGCTTTGTTGTCCAAAAAGTTATTTGATCTTTAAGTCCCGAAATCGCTGTTCATTACTTTTATTAGGCTGCTTGTTGATGAAAGGTGGGTATGAAAACCATATTCTACTTATCGAAGTTGCCTCAGGCAGATTGCTATGAGTTGGTCTGCCATGGTTCTCATGCACTGACCATTACATCTTTTCGCCTTTTGATGACCGACTCGATTCGCTGGATATCCTTTGTTCGGAAAGTGTCGCGAATACACTGATATTCGACTAAATGATCACCAAAAGCCAGGTTTTATCGAAACCTTGTCCCATGTGTTCGGTTTCCATTGCATCAGAAATACTCTCAAAAATCCCCTCAATTAGGTAGGGTAAGGTAAGGTTGATTGGAAAACTAACTTACTTAGGCCTATTGACCCAATGTGATGCCACGAAGAGCTGTGATCCTCCTACTCTTGGTACTAATTTGAGCTTTTTATCATATTGCTCAAGTTATTACAGAAGAAGGTTCCTAAGTGTAGTTTTCATCTTAGGAAAAGAGCTGGGCATGTACAAGGTAAGTGGCGGATTTTCTACTCCTCCTCCTAGTCCATGCACCTTCTGCAGAAGTTGGTTGTAAAAATGCCGAGCGTTCTTGCATGCTTGCCTATGGGACAGTGTTAAATGATGACACCTACATATTAGAGCAATGTTTGTTTTCTGCTCTGCAAGATCAAACTTTAAGAGCGAATTGTATCCAGCTACAACCGTAATTACTATACTTCTCTCCATGACAGAGGAATATGAGTTGATATTCTCAAGGACTATATCCGAGGGCCTGTGAAGCTCGGCAGGCAGTTCCTAATGATAGGACCATCAGTTTTTGTCCCGACTCAGTTGTCCTGTTTAGGTTGTTGCTGGCCGTGAATAGGGGCTACCTGGAAAGTGGGTATCCAGAAGCAAGTTGAGTGACTCCTTACTTGAGGTCTTCCAAGAGCCATGGGTCTTTTTCAAACAGCAAGGCATCAAAAGACTTGTGTAGAGGATTTTTTTTTTGTAGGGGATATCTCCAAACATTACTTACTCAATCTATATCTACAGAGATGGTCAGGCCCAGACTCAGGAAAGAGTCGTAATGTATTCCAGGCTGAACTACACGCCATTCAAAAATGCGCTAACCCTTTTCTACAACTCCGGTATCAACTGCGCAAACATCTTTAAATTCACGGATAGTCAAGCAGCTACAAATGCCCTTAGCTCGCACATCCTTGATTCAAATTCAAACATGTACTGCTTCAAAACCCTCCACAAACTTAGCTCGATGAACAACGCCAAACTATGGTGGGTTCCTGTGCATGAGGGTATTGATAACTGCTTTGCCAACCCTGGCTTCGGTAAAATCTGCTTTTTCCTCTTTGTTCGTAACAACAGAGGGAAATTTAAAGTCTTTTAGGTCGCCATCTAAAACGGTAAAGCCATTTATAATTCCTTCGAAAGATGCCTTTAAGGTGGAGTGAGATTATCGATAATATTCTGAAGAGGCGTGTTTGGACTGGATACATGTGGAAGATAATAACTAGTACCTGTGGACCTTTGCCCTACTAATAGAGGGTGACGTCAACTTCAAAAGCTACCACATTACATGTAGTGTCTTCTAATTCTTCTATAGAAGATAAGAGCCGCTGTTGGTCTTAAAAAAAGATGCAGGTTCAAGGTTCAAAGGTTCGGTTCCTAAGAAGCTTCCTTTATATTAATGAATGTCATCGTGGTCGAGAGTACTTTAGTGCGTTCCTGGATTCTTGGGGGAAAAATAAGATATCATACATACTTTCGTTATGAAAACTACTTCCACTTGAGCAAGCTTAGCAGGATTTATGATTGCATAGCAGCGTCTCTGACTCTGTGTATTCTGAGTTGGATTACCGGAGTGAAGCTAGACATATGTATGTAGAAATATGTAGTTAAAGATAGATCAACATTTTGTTCCATAGAACAAGGGGTTAGGAATACTCGAGATGTGTGATACATGTACTTGATAAACTTTCACTGGTAATCTTTAAGCAGAAACTAGGCCATGACCCGTATTGAGACTTTCAAAAGGTAGTCTCGTAGATTTTCCGGTCCAGTTTCAATCAAGACATTTTAGTATAGCTGACATCCCTTCTACACACACTACTTCATGGAAATGATCGCAATGATGAAACGATAAATATTGGTCAGAGTTCGGTAATTTGCTTAGAAATATACCTTTCGACAAGATGCCCTTCGTAGGCGGAGATTTAAATGGCCACGTCGAAGAACCAAATGTTGATTATGAGGACTGCCATGGCGAAGACATCCATGTAGCGTGTAGGGCTTACGGCTTAACCGTCTTAAATACAATGTTTATTAAACATCAACGACATCTTATCACCTATAGCAGTGGAGGCCACGAAACGCAAATAGATTATCACCTCTGCAAAATGTCGAGAAACCGTGTTAAGGACTGTAAAGTAATACTTGGAGAATCGCTAGTAAGCCAACACCGTCTGCTCATTACAGAATTTTTCACAGCGGAACCACCGAAAATACGGGCATCGTTTGGAAAGCCAAAAATCCGGTGGTATAAACTATCGAAGGAACGAGGAGCAAGATTTATCGCACTGGCTGAAGAAGCACTTCTGGGGACTACATCGGGATACCATCACGTCGACAAAGAAACATGGTGGTGGAATGACGAAACCAAACGAGCTGTAGCCGACAAGAAGAATGCATTCCAAACGTGGACAAAATGCGATCGGAGCGACGATATCGAAAAAACTCGGCTGGCTCTTGAATACGAAAGTCCCGGCTCGAACTGCAGCAGCGGAAAACCTGTACCAGGAGTTGGAGCAAATATCCTCACGATCGGCAGATAGAAGACAAGCTATCCAAGAAGTTCAAACGTCGTACAATACTAAAGTGCCAAATATTTTTAAGCTCGCTGCATAGAGGCGAAAGAATTCGATGGAAATAATTCGCCGAAATACATGAAAAATGCAGACGGTCGCTTACTAGCAAATAAAAAGGAAATTTGTGATCGGTCGGTGGCTTGAATACTGCAAGGAGTTGCTTAACAACCAGTTTCCACGTGATAGCTTGCCGACAGCTGGTCCATTCGAGGAGGAAGTTTCGGACTTTTCAATCGAAGAAATAAGTTTAGCAATCGGAAATTAAGCGGGGGAAAGCTGTGGGACAAGACAGCATGGTGGAGAGAATCGGCAGCGAATGGCTATTGAAACATGTGAGTAAATTAAAATGTGGACAAATTATGCCGAATCAATGGAGAAGTAGCTTCTTGGTTCCATTATACAAAGAAAAGGCTACATTCGAGAATGCAACAACTACCGTTCACTCAAGCTGTTGTCACACACCATGAAAATCGTCGAAAAAGTTGCGACCCGTTCCGGATATAATGTTAGACGGAATAGTTCTTTCGAAGAGCACTATCTTTAAGTACTTAGGATCAATCGTTAACATGGAAGCGAAATGTGACGACGACGTAAACCACAGAGTGAGTGGGGAGTGGATGAAATGGCGGGAAAATTCGGGCATCTTTTGCGCCGAAAATTTCCACTTAAATTAAAGGTGAAACTCTACACCACGGTTGTAAGACCAGCTCTTATATACGGTTCACAATGCTGCACAATGTACGAAGCGTTTAATAACAAAATGACGGCAGCGGAAATAAAAATGTTAAGGATGTCTAGTGGAGTCACTAAATGCGATTGCATTAGGTCTACGCGTATAAGGGGAAGTCTACCTATAAAGAATTCGGTAACCGCACAGCTTGAGACGAATAGAATTAGCTGGTATTGCCACATTCAAAGAAGATCTGCGGAAAATCTGGTTAAAAAGGCACTATCAACTACGGTCACTCCAACTGTAAGAAAACGAGGTCGGAAAAAGAATTCCTGGATTTCTCAGATGGCAAATAGCGCAACAACGCTTGGGGCTAACCACTGAAGCGATCCAGGACCGAGCAGTATGTAGGCATGTTGTGCGGTCTGTGGCATTAGCCAACCCCATAAGCGGAGTGGCAGCGATGCAGTAAAAATGGGAAACTCGTTACGCATTAGTTCGTATGACGAGGAAAGGGTTAATAAAAGGATAAGAAGAAATCCTTCCTACACTGGCAGCAGGCTATTGAGAGTTGTTTGGTGCATCACTGAGAGTGTCTATAATATGCTAAAGCGTCGGTCACTATCAATCAGGTGGTGCATCAATGAATCCATTCCAATTTGGCACAAGAGTTGTACAATTTAGGCAGCGTAGAATTGAATATGTGAGAGGAATCAAAAATTCTTTCGAATTCTGAGCAGAGGCTCCAATCAGGGAAAACATAATTTTGCCAAAAATTAACCGTCGCAGCCGTGACATCCTCGATGTCAGCCTTCAACGTTTCCATTAAATCAACATGTGTATCGTGCCCAGCAAATATTCAGAGATTGAACTCCAGCAGGTTATGCCCGTATGTGGCACCTGCTAACATCTCCCCCAATTTTATCTAAACATCACCAGTATAAGCATCTCTGAGATTTCCACTAAATGTTTGTACCTCTGCGCATACGTAGCACCTCGTACGTACGTAACATCATTCCTAGCACTTCCGTCGCAAATGACAATGCATCAAGTCTAGATAATCATCTCGTTTCCTCATATAGCCGGGTTTCGTTGAAGAAAAAAAAAAACCGAAAGAAATATAAATCGCTATCGGCCACGGAAATCAGGTGCTACGAGCGGCTGCTGTTCTGAGCATTTCTACGACTAGCTACATAGTATTCGTATTTTTGTGTGTGAGTGTGTTGTCATCCGTAAACACCCAGACCGAACCTAGCAAATAGAAGTTGCGTACACAATGCGAGAAATGCCATAAATTACTCCCGAAAAATAAAGGATTCGAAAAATGCCAACTCTACCTGAGAGTGAGCTGAAGGGGCACCTCTCACCGCCTCGTCCTATGACGTGGAGTGGTGTACACTCACGATTTCATCTGTCCAACTGTCCGTTGGGTCATTTTATTTTATTTTTTTTCTTTCCCTGACTTGAAATTGTTTTTTTTTGTTTTTCTGAATTTTGGTTTAGGTTTTGGTTTTTTATAAAGTGAGTTGAGTCCAAGTCCAACGCCAACCACACCGACTCTTCGTGGTTGTCGTCAGCAGCAGCAGCGTCACACACAAAACACAAAAAAGGAGCGCGCAGCAAATCCATAAAAAGGAAAGGAACCCCTAAAATGGAGATAAGACGCAACATAACTCAAGCGTACTTGTGTGACTCTTCGAAGACCGACCAACCAGCCGACTGAGCGAACTATTTTTTTTTTTTGAATTTTTTTTTATAGCAGTTGTTGTTATTGTAGTTTTGGTTTTCGATTCTCAACATTGCAGCTATGTACTTTAGAACGGATTTTCATTTCTCAATGAACATAGATCTGGAAATTTATATGTCAAAAAAAAAACTGATTGTACGAGCCTAGAGGTAGGAAAGTATCTGTCAGCTACAGCTACAGCAACAGCAACAACAATCAAATATAGCAGGGCGGCCGGCTCTATGACACTCAGGCACTCTGGCAAACTGGCAGGCTAGTGCCAGCGAACCAAGTTGACGACAATCACAAAGACGTCACCATCAGCAAAGCGACATGAATCGAGTTGAATTCTCTCTACCGGAAGCCCCCAAACGTGATCTACCGAATAGGTTGGAGGAAAGATGGTACGTGATTCAACAGAAGGAGCGATGACTTTGAGGCAAAAAACTGACATTACGAACATCAAAACCATCAAAAACGTTTTACGTTCTACGTTTTTTTCTTCTTTCTTTGTTGTTGTGATGTGTTCCTCCTCCTGCCTTCGTTTTTGGTTTTTTTTTTTTTTTTTCTGACTTGTGCGAGTGTCAAGCAAATACGGCACGGTTACGGCTACGGCTACAGATATCTAGTGCCTGCTACTGCTACTCTCTTTGGATTTCTTTTCGTCTTTTCAATTTTAAAAGTCTTTATAAACGTGCGTCGTATTGTCGTAAGCTATACGAGTATAGTGACAGTGTGCGTGTGTTTGTCATTATAAATCCCTGCAACCGAGATCTTGGGCGTAATACACATTGCAGTTGCAAATCTGCTCGTACCTACTTCGTGCTCACCAAACAAAAGACACTGTTCTTCAGCTAAATTCGGCAAACAGTTGTGCATTCCTAAAAGGATATGAAGAATGTCCCAGTTTGGTGGTAGGCTGTCATTTAAATTATCTTCGCAGTCAACAAAACTGACCAAATGACAAGTCCAGTTTTATACTGTCACATTGTATGGTACGCAAAATTGCTTCGTTCTTCTTTCGGAACCATCCATTCCTATGGATACTCGTTCAAACGAGAAAAACAAGATTCAACAGAGGGATGATTTGTGAACAAAATGATGCACCAGATGCATAGTAGCAAGTTTAAAAGATTTTATGAAATAACATTTTGGAAAGGATTTCATTGTCGAATATCTACAGACGTGGTTTAGGCATACCTCATCAAAAAATATCGAAAATATCTCTCAATAGGCCACCTTGAAAATACAAAAAAAACGTGCAGCCAACATTTTAAGGTATTTCAGAGCGCCTTGACAGGGTATACATAGATAGTGCAGACAAGCTTGTACCCTTTTAAAAAGGTTTTGAAATTGACACCACCAATTACAACAACTTTCCGGTGGAAGTCCGTCCAGATCAAGGGAGAAAAATTGCTTGCACAGTTTGGCGGAAAAACCTCAGAAGCAATGTTTCAAGAAAGCAATTAAGCCATCTTAGACGTTGTACTTAACAGCTGGTTTAGTTACCGAATACAAGAAAAAATACTCTTAAAACGCTGCTTGAGGTGCTTCGAGTACAGACACTTTGGAAAAATCTACGAACTAGTTTGTGCATTACTAGGTGGGGTGAAAAGTAGTCTCCTTGACCGCCAGAATGCGGTATACGGTGCCTTGGGGTCCGTTCATATTTAGGCAGACATGCCAAATTTCAGTGTACGATACTGTCTTTAGTTTTTTGTTTTTTTGACAGCTGATTGTTGTTAACGTGTTTGGCATCATGTTGAGTATGGACAAAAACGACTTTCGTTCTCTCATAAAACATTATTTTTTGAGAGGCAAAACGGCGAAGGAAACAAAAGGAAAGTTGGATAAATATTATGGGGCTAATGCTCCGTCAGATTACAACGTCAAATATTGGTTTCGAGAGATTCGTGGTGGCCGCAACTTCACTACTGATCAAGTCCGTAGCGGCAGGCCCTCTGATGCGGTTACACAGGACAATGTCAAAAAAATACATGAAATGGTGTTGGCTGACCGGAAAGTGAAGGTGCGCAAGCTAGCAGATACCACAAAGATTAGTACTGAATGCACACGCCATATTTTGGGCAATATTCTGCATATGAAAAAATTATCCTGCCGCTGGGTGCCGCGCATGCTCACTCCTGACCAAAAACACGAACGCGAGAGCACTTCGAAAGAGTGTTTGGATTTGCTGATGCGGAATCGGACGGACTTGGTAATTGTCGATTGGTAATTGTTGATGAAACCTGGATCCACTATTACATACCAGAAAACAGAACTAGTGCCCGGCAATGGACTGAAGCCAGGGTCGGAAAGGTCATGGCGTCGGTTTTCTAGTATTGTCATGACATACTCTTCGTGGACTACCTCGAAAAAGGAAAAACCATCAACAGCGAGAATAATTGTGCATTATTGGAGCGATTGAAGGCCGAAATCGCTGCAAAACGGCCTCACATGAAGGAAAAAAAAATTTTGTGTTTGCGAGACAATTCGCCGGAAAATTTCTTTTCGGACGGAATCAAGAAGTTGGAAAATCGCTGGAATAAGTGTATCAAGCTAAATTTTTTTTTTCATTCCCAAGCAGGTTACTTTTCACCCCACCTAGTAGATGCGAGGAAAACGCCCACAAATTCGAAATCTGCAAAGCCAGACTAAATTGTTTGCTCTACAAGACCAGCAGCGTAAAATATAAACAAATAACCGGTAGGAAGGGATGTCCAGAATATAAGCGTTCTTGAAAAGCTATCCAACAATCATAAATATCGTGCGAATCTTGCCAGCAATTGAAACAGCAGGAGATCAATTGGGAACTTCAATACGGGCGCATTAATTGTGAACTCGAAATGCCATCAGGGCAAGCGTGTAAAAGAAGGCGACAATAAATATTGCGCCATCCTACCCCTGGACGTGAAGAACGCATTTTACTCGACGAACTGGGAACGAATTATGAGCTGTCTTTATTGAATGGATATATCAAACTATCTTCTTAAAACGATAACGAGCTGACGACGAGTTGAAAGCGTACAAAGTTGTTGACGGTGTGCCACAAGGCTCGGTCTCAGAATCCCTACTATAAAATATAATGTGCGATTGCAGATAGCAATCTGCACCACGAGGTTGTTGCAAATAGCTTAAAAAAGTTCAGTTTTAAATGACCAGAAAGTGTTAGGAACAATTTTTTTAACAAAACAACAACGGTGTGAGATACAATATTGATTCTGGCTTTATTTTAACTTTCGCTACATTCATGCCATTACGTGTGGAATAGCATATCATTCAAATGGCCGCCTCGGCTTCGCTGGCAGTGCTTCGAGCGGTCGGTCCAATTATTAATGACTCAGTTGAATATGGCGGTGTTATTCCGGTTAGCGGGTCGAACGACCCCTAGAAAAAATAATCGAATGGTGTCAAATATCATGATCGCGGGGGCCGATTGACGAACGCTCGTCTTGAGATGGCCCAGTCGCCAAATTTCTCCTTCACAACTTCAAGCGTTGGGTCGCTTGTTTGGCATGTAGCGCCGACTTAATGGAATCAAAGCTCAGATATATCGATGTTGTCGAGCTCTGACCACAAAAAGTTGGTTAACATCACTAAATACCTGAGAGCATTGACGGTAAAGGTGTCTCCTTCCTCATTTCGAAAGAAGTAAGGTCTAATGACACCGCCATGCCATAAACCGCAACAAACAGTCAATCTTTGTGAATGCATTAATGCATGGCCGAATACTTGTGAATTCTGATTGCTCCAATAAGGGCGATTTTGCTTGTTGACAAGCCCCTGAGCCAACAATGTAAAAATAAGTTTTTGGCCAAAATCCAGATCTTCGGTCAATATTTTCAGTGGCCAAATAGCGAACTCATGGCGTTGTCTATGGTCGTCTGGCTTAAATGTTTGCATCAGCATAATCTTATATAGATACAGGTCCAACATAAAACCGCAAAATAAGTCAGGCTGACTCTGGCGATTCCCAATTCAGCTTATCGGCGCCAAATCGACATTTCTGGGTGCGTTTCTATACTGGCCGTTACGGCGCCAAACCCATCTCTCTCTGTTTGGTAGCTTAAGAGCCAAAAGAGTATACTCACGCTTTAACTTTTCCACGGTGCCATGTGTATTTATAATTGAGTCGGAATTTTGATAAAATTTTTTAATAATTTCCGCACGTCCGGCAAGCGTAAAACGATGCATGATGAAATGGCAAACCTTACTGAATATGTTGACAGCTGGATCTCATTGGTAACTTTAAAAGCTGCAGGAACATAACAGTTGAAAAATTATATTTGCTGTCTGGTCAGCCTTTATCCCGGAATTGTGATTGACAGTCGTCTGTTTTAAACATCACCTAGAGCAGATATGTGGAATAGCACTCACAAGACTGATGACTACATAAAACCGGAGACCTTAAACGGAATGAGGGACTAATTTTTGCTAGACAAGTGCCGCAAAGATTAAGTCGTACATGAGGCGAATAAAACTTGTTCATCGTCTTAGCGCACTGAACATTGCCTAAAGCGTGCAAGTCGGGTAAGAGACGAAAAAGTAGATACGAAGGACAGCAGCAAAAAAAGGAGATTAACTCACTATCTAGATCGTATAGATTAATCGGAACACGACTAAAAACCTTCTAAAACAAAGTCAGTTTTAGACAGGATTTGGATGTTTCAAGAAGTTTCTGTTTAAGCGAAAACTGACAACGGTACAAATGTGTCCACCATGTTCATCTGTCCCGCAAAATGCGCCACGACGTTAGACGATTAGAGCGTCAACGTGGAGCGAACAGATAAGCCGAGCCTAGCGGAGTAACGCCTTACGGCAGTACCACGGGGAGAGTAAATAGGTCTTTTCAGGTAGGTGAAAGTGGTTAAATTCTCAATAAACCGGCATTATCAACGCGCATTGACTAATTAGGGCCTCATGCAAGGTGTTCATCTTTCCATGCGAAACAAAACAAAACTCTTTGATGGTTATGACTTAAAATTGGTTACCCATTTTTGCCTCTACCACCTTGGTCTTCGCTGTGGTCTCAATATCATCTCATCTAGGAAGGGGTTTGCTCATACTAATATACACAACTTCACTTATCAACCAAATCAACGCGTGACGTAATGATTCGAGTTATAGCTGGAGACTATGTCTCAGGAGGACATAGGCTGAAAAGAAACTTAAGAAACGTTGGACATAGGACCTAATAAAGGCCTGAACTTTAAAGAAAGTCCCCTTCCAATTCGTTGCGCAGAACTTTCTAGTGTTTACGATCACTTGTTCATTTGTTGAACCCAGAATCTGGTTTTCATTTACTTCCCGAACGAAAAGGATCCGCAGCTTTATTTGCCACAGTAGGACCACACAGATATCATGTTCTTTTGCTTTTTGTCTAAATCTCGACGCTGCTTCTCAACATCACCTTGGTTTGTCGAGTTCTAGCAGCCAAAGTAGCAACGGACTGTTACAGTCAGCCTTCAGTACGGTGTCATTTGTGAGGCATGTGCTACAAAATATTCAAACTCCCTTAGAAGTTGTGACTCTCGAAATTGACTTATTGTCCAGGACCAAGAAGAACTGATTGTTTTTTGAAAGACTAATTTTGTCCGGCTTTGCTTTAATTCTTATAGGCCTTCCACAACAACATATCGTCTTCGTTAGCAAACTTCAGAAATTTGACGGACTTGTTTATAGAAATTCTGTGTCTACTCCAGCATCCAATTAAAGCAGTCACACAATATTGCTTCTCAAAATTTGTTGCCTTTGCCTGGCTATGCAATATTAGCTTGTCTGCTTCATGCCTTCATCACACGGCTTTCTACGGATTGCGGAGAAGATAATCTTTAGATTATCTTTAAGCTAAAAGTGTACTAGCTCTTCTAATCAACCTCCAGACATTAATCCTACAGCGGGAGTAGTTGGTTAGGATGCTGTTTGAAGACCGATGGGCTTTCCACCACTAATTCGAAAAATGTATGTGTGGTTACTCCTACAAGGAGACACTGCGATACTTATCACGAGTTGTCATCCTTCTAACCGAAAAGAGTTGTTTGTTGCCTCCTGGGTATGACTGTAGATATGTTTCCTTATTGACATTTAAGTTATCATACTCTTGTGAGGCTCTGTATAAGAAACCAAAAAATCTGTCTGGATGAAATTTTTAGTTGCTACGTTTAGAGTTTGCCTACAAATATTTTATTAGTTGACGAATTGGTCTTTAAGGGGGGCCCCGGCTTGCTCAATACTCCATAATCTTATATCTTAGCCGATTTCCTAAAACGAATTCGTATCTAAAGAAAATGCCGCTTACATTTCCTGGATTACACCTAAGTCAGCCATGTCCTACCAGAGAAGCCTAGACGAAATCATCAAATGGCACGCCCGTTGGTGGTATCTTCATCTGTAGTGACAGATGAGGCAACAAAACACACTGTTGTTTTTTTGATGACTTCTTCTTCTTCTTTCTTTAAGTGGCGCTACAATCCGGGGTGGACCTGGGCCTCAGTCAACAAGCGTCTCCAGCCAGCTCGAAACCTGGCCAGCTGCCTCCAGTTTCGCACGCTAAGTTGGCTGAGGTCCCCTTTCACTTGCGTGCTCACCTGCCTTCCTTCCTTTCTCTACTGCGCTGATTCGAAGACTTTTCGGACCGGAGCATTGGTGTCCATACACTCTACATGGCCCAGCCATCTCAATCTTTCGATCCTCACTCTTCTGGTTAGGTCGATGTCGCTGTGCTGCAGTACGTAAAGTTCTTTGTTGTATCTGCTCCTCCATTCACCGTCAATGCAGACGGGACCGAACATTGCCCGAAGAATTTTTCTCTGGAAGCAACTCGAGCAGGACCGATATTATTAAGGTCTTATATAGTGAGTGTGAGTGGAAGTGACTTTTGTTGTCCCAGAGAAGGCTTTGCTACTCAAGTGCCTTCTTATGTCGTTGTCTGTACTTATAGTGGAGCCTAGGTAGACAAAGTCCTTCACTACCACAAAGTTATATCTGTCAAGGGTGACCTTCTGTCCGAGACGTCGGTGTTCAGTGTACTTTTTGCTTGACAGCATATATTTGGTCTTGCCCTCGTTTACCGCTAAGCCCATTTTCGCCGCTTCTGTCTCAATACTTGCAAAGGCGCCACTGACATCACGCTGCTTTCTCCTGATTATGTCAATATCATCGGCGTATGCGAGTAGTTGGACGGACTTTTGAAAGATTGTGCCTCTTGTGCTCACTCATGAGTTTTGCACTATTCTTTCAAGTATGATGTTGACGAAATCGAATGACAGTCATCGCCTTGTCTAAATCCTTTTTTGACATCGAAGGTCTCGGTGATATGTCTACCGACCTTGATGGAGCAGCGTGCATTCTTCATCGTCATTCTGCACAGATGGACGAGTTTGGCAGGGATGCCGAAACTAGACATTGCTCTGTATAGCTCGTCTCGATCCACGATCCACGATCGATCTGAAGCTCATGGGTCTTCTCCAAGATCTGCCGTAGTGTGAATATCTGGTCGATGGTGGACTTTCCTGGCCTGAAGCCACACTGATATGGACCTATCAGGTTGTTGACAAACGGCTTCAGGCGTTCACACAATACGGCAGATAAGATCTTGTTTAGAAGACTGATGCCTCTGTAGTTGGCGCAGTTCAGAGGGTCTCCTTTCTTGAGAATCGGACAAACAATGCTGAGGTTCCATTCATTCCATTGATGACTTAAGCACATATTACTTGTATTTGCTGGCAACTCTAACAAGTATTATTTCTCCTTGCCTACCACTGATGTACAAATCAACACTCTAGCGAACAGTGGAAATAGCTTTTATACCGAAAATGAGAAAGATTTCCTAAGGAAATTAGACCAATCAGTCTGAACTCCCTTATTTTGAAGAACATCTAGAGAATGATCGAACTTTATATATCCAAAATTCGTTTGCCAATGCATCCTCGTTCAAAAATGCAACATGCAAAAGCAGAACATCCTACATATCGCGCTTCAAAACAAAGTGGGGATGTCAAGGAGGAGTGTATGCTGGACATTTTCATCGACGTTAATGCAACTTTTCACGATATATAGTACATGTTACTCGGTCAGGCAAGACGCGTTTGACGAATCACAAGTCTTGTGGAAACTATCAATCCAGTCCACAGGAAGGCACTAGGTAGAAATAGGCTTACAGTCGATCCTCTCTGCGTCTGTAGAAACCATGCAAAAAAGTTGAAAAATCGAATTCATATAAGAGTAAGTGAGTTGCCGGCAGACCAAACCAATGCCTCCCGGCGTCTCTACCGATCAGCAATTTTCTGCTGCATCACTAAGAAAGGCTATAAACTGTCTATTTGACGAACACTTTCTCTGTAACACCTAAGTGAGCTAGACATAGTTGACACAATATCCTATGACGCTCGCTCAGAGGTGGTAATCGCAACACGGCAAACTACGAGTATCCCTGTGAGTATCTAGCCCCGAAGCGATGGTTGGTGGTATTGTTGACACTTTATCCTAAAACAAGTAGTTAACCGATGCATAACTCTTAACCTGTAGAGTAAGACTTTTCGTTTGCTTCCAGAATGTAGGGACTGAGTGAAAAGTGTCAGTAGCCTCACACATATGTGGATAGAGGCGCTGCAGTTGGCGTTTAGTTCATTCGCCTCCATTCATTCTCCGCGATTCTACCAGAATCTTCGAATCCCTATATATTACACATCCTAAGCTTCAACTATATTATAAGAAAGTGCCTGCAGTGAGTTTTATCGTCATGATGCAGACTTTTGAAGAATTTCTTTCACCGACCATTTTACTTCTGAGGAGCTCGCTCTTGGTTGACTTATGAAGATATCATGATCGCAACGTAGCCATTTCATGACTCTAACATTCGTTGGTTAGCCAGCACTTAAATTGTACAACACCTTTATACAGTATTTCTTGTGTTAAAACATCTGAGTGCCATTTGGCCGTAAAGGCCTTCGGAAACATAAGTGCATAAGCAATTTATAGCATTCTCTAAAAGCAGTCTCATTCAGCATTTAATTTTGTGAGCACTTGTTGTAGTATTTATCATCACACTACGTCTGCAAGAAGCTTCACTGTTTTTATAAAAGATTTTCAGCTCGCACTGATTCATTTGGTGGCCCATGTGTGGAAACCACAACAACTTGTTGGTAGGCGTTCATCATCATTACCACCCGCCACTTCTGATGGCGGTGGTATTGGTACTGGTAATGGTAATAGCTTTCAGTTCTGACTTGTATGTGGTTTCCCCGTTCTGTACATTGTCAAGGTCACATAATATAAGGCAATCGGCATAGCGTCGGTTCCACATTCCAACATCAATTTCATTGCATGTCGCTTTGTTGGAAAGCCATCAACAATTCGTAAGCAAATCCAACACGATACACAGGAGCTACGAGTAACTCGTATACCTAACTCTTCAAAGCACAACTAACATTTATCTCAGATTCTATATGGTAGGTAGTGTCAGAGTCAGAGCCTGAGCTAGAGCTAAAGTTAAGACCCGGAGTCAGAGCCAGAGGTAGTGCCATTTCCACTATCAACTACCATCACAGGCTAGTTGCCGCAAATCTTATTTACATTTTATTGCGATTACATATGCATGGCATAGAGAGGAAGAGTTAGTGAAAGAGGGCAGGCAACTTGGGGGCGGAGAAAGAGGTTTAGATACATACGCTTCGGTTCGAATAGCCCGTAAATTAGTGAGCGACAAGAATGTAATGCGTTCCCGTTTCTATTCCGGCTCAAGCCCTATAAGGGTTGAAATAACTCCATTATCACCTCAGCCGCCGCTGCCTTCTCTTGCCCGGTTGTACGCACACACACACACACTACTAATTCTTCCACTGCCTGTCAGTGTTTCACCTCCTCCTCGTCGTTGCTGTTGTCGTTGTTAGTCTCCAATCCTCGGTCGGGTATTTATGATAATGTATGCATTTTTTACGGCCTTGAAATTGGAGAATTATGCAAAAAGGCCTTTTCGCATCAGTTTAACACACTTTCCGCTCGAAATTCGCCGTCACCGGGGTGGTGTTGATGTTGGTAGTGGTTCTGTTGATGGTTGTGATGATTCAGGGAGGTACGACGGGGTAAATTGTACATCCATCTATGTACAAGTCGATTCGAGCCAGGCAATGCTAATGGACTGGCCCAGCACTCTGGATGAATTTCAATGTTTGGCATAGCCTAGGTCATGATCATCAATGTCGTCGCCGGCTTCAATTGAATTTTAATTCTTCAATTTTTTTTTTTTATTATTTTCTTTCACCTCAGACAACCAGAGAGGGAGAAACCAAGCGAGAGCTATCTAAACTCTTATGGTAGGAAATGCGTAAGCGCGGTAGCGACCTCTAAGGTAAAGGGCCACACATAGTACATATCGGTAGTTGCACAGATACATACTCGTATATCATATTACACGGTCGATTCGACGTTGAATACTGTTTGGGCTCAGATTAATGCTTGTAATCACAGACAGACCGCATGGTCATTAATCAAATACGCTCATCTGATGTCAAATGCGGCCAGGTAAACACGGCACATTACACCGTTCGCTGCCAATATTTGGGTCAGAGGCACTTAAGGTTTCTATTTGGGTAGTTGGCCAGCGTTGCCTTGTGCTAACCTCATCGGTATACGTTAGGTATGAGCGCACTTGGAACGAATGATTCGAGCATCATGATGATGATGGTTCTTCAGGCTGACACACCTATGTATATTGTAGATACAGATGGATTGTGGTATGCCGTGGTGAAGCGCACAGAAAACGCGCACGCCAACTTTATTACAAAATCACCTTAAGCGCCCTCTTGACGCGTGTGATGGTGGTCTGATGATCTTGTGGTTTGGTGTTTGGTCTAGCTTTGGTCATAGCTCATCTTGTTGGACATCTACTTGGACTACAGCTTTCGGTCTTCGGTCAAGGTTATCGAATTTATGGTGTTGTAAACAATTTCATGAATTCCATCAAAGCTATGATCAAAAGAGTGGGCTAAATCGACAGTGAGATCGATCACTATGAATATGAATATTAGCCGGTGGTAGAAGGGAATAAAAATAATTACAAAAAAAAACACACGCGATGCATGGCAAAGTGCTGTCGTTTCGTTTGGTTTCGTGGAAAGTGATGACTATGACCGATGATGCTGATTAAGAAGGTTACTAAGTGAGAGATGTTAGTTCGCAATATGATGTTAGAGTTCAAACTTGAATGGAACTCGTCTTTAAGTGGTGAAGTTTCACAGCAAGACTCGACGGCCTTAGTAGATGCTGATTTAAGACATGAGATTATGTCTTCTGTATTCTACTACTCTTGGAGAGGTGATCCGCAATTGAGTGTATAGCGAGCCTTTTGGTGGGACGTTTTGGCCGAATTTTACAAATTTTTCCTCTATTCTCTGTTTTTGCAAAGCCCCGATCAAAAATTATAGGTGCTAGAAGGTTTTGCAAAACTTTATCTTTCCGACGCTCATTTGACAGTCGATATTATCTCTTGCTTTTCCGGAGTATCATTTTTTGTTCGGCCAGCTCCTGGGGGTATAAGTATTGTTTTACAGGTCATGCATCTCGTTGTGCCATCGATTTCAAAAGTTGGCGGGAGGAGGAAAAGGAAACAGGTTTTGAAATATCCTATTCATTTTTGACGGATCTTGGCCGTCAGGTTCATAAGGGAAACTCATATACGCAATTTGATTCCGTGCTGTCAAGAGTAGCTTCGCTATGAAGATCTGTCTATGGCATGAGGCCTGCAGTCGCATTGATTGGGACCATCCATCTCATTGAAAAGGAACTTTAGTCTTTTGCACCGCACACCTGCTCTGATCTACTGGTATATGCAATATTTTTAAGGTCGATTCCGTAGTTGGCACAGGTTGATTGATCAGTGTGAATACGAATTGGTTTGTCATTGGCATGAAGTTTTTGAAAAGCATTTGGTTACCAAACAGCAATCACTTTCTGTTCCTCATCATAATTGTCGCGTGGGACGGCAATGTAAACATTAGCCTGGTTTATCGGCGCAACTTTCGTCGGTTACATGTTTAAGTTGAAAAAATCGTTCTATCATAGCCCAAGAATACACTGGACACCTGCGAGCGGTTTTGAAGAAGACCTTCACTTAAGATAAAAAAAAAAAAGAAAACAAGAATCGTACCTTGTTTCTGTAGTTCAGCATCCCAAGCTCTTTGGATTGACGTCTTTACTGACACACGTTGCTCTTCTAGGGCGCTACGACTCCCTTGGATGCTGACAGTGATAGAATACCACCTGTTTGACAGCGGTATGCATAGACCAAGAGATGTGATTCCAGTTTGACTTATGTATGTTTATTATCCTGCTGAGGTGTTCTTTCGAGGAGCTGAAGCTCGAAGATGTTAAAGAACGTCACTTGTATGGACGCACTTTGTATTTCGTATGGCAGTTTTAGTACATAGATGTCACCTGTTGGATTTTTAAAGCATCCTTAAAGATCCATTCTGGAGATCAGTGATTCACCGGAAATTGAACCCAAGTATTTGGGGTCCTAATGTAGTACTTACTTAACTTACTGGCGGTGGTACTCCGAAACAACATGTTCCAGCTCATGTGCCCACGGGCTGAAATTATAAGTACTGAATGACTTGGACTTCTTAAATGAAACGACACGCGAGATCCTGGTTGCCGGCGACTTTAACGCCAGAGCTCAAGAGTGGGGAATGCCAACTACAGACTCTCGAGGAAGGCAAATACTTGAGATGGCGGCGATACAAGGTCTAAACGTAGCAAATGTAGGTAACACCTCGACTTTCAGGAGGCCAGGGCAAAGAGTAATCGAGGATTATACGGGCAGCGATCATCAATACATTGTTTTTGATTTAGAAACCAACCAGCGAACTCCTATCTGGAATCGTTCACCAGCACCGAGATAGAACATCAACAGAGAGCTCGCTTGCGATGCTTCAATGCCCAGGATAAGCTACAACAACAGAAGGAGAAATCCAGTGTACTGGTGGAAAAACGAGATAGCTGAGCTCCACAGGAGATGCCTACAACTTAGGCGCATAGTCACCAGGGTAAGGAGGAGACACGCTGAAAACATGGAGGAAGCTCTAGCGGAGTTCAGAACCAAAAGATCCGAGCTCAAGAGGGCCATCAATTCGAGCAAAAAACGGAAGTGGGAGGATCTCCGCCGAGACATAAACAGCGACCCCTGGGGGCTAGGCTACAAGGTCGTAATGCGGAAACTGGGAGCCTAATCGGCACCGCCTATCCTAAACGAAGACAAGGTGGAGTGCATTGTAAACGCCCTTTTCCCAACTCATCGGTCAGGCCTCCCGACAACACACCAGCCCGACGACAGGAAACTTCAGGCTTTAGCGAGGAAGATTTGGGATTAGCCGTGCAGACAATGAAAAACAGAGGAGCACCCGGCCCAGATGAAATTCCAGCAGAAGTAATAAAAGTGACTGCCCAAGCATGCCCTAACCGGCTGCTCAATATGTACAAAAGTTGCCATGAAGGAGTCTTCCCAAAGAGCTGGAAAATGCAACGATTCGTACTGATCAGCAAAGAAAAAGGAGACCCATCAGCGTACAGGCCCTTATCTATGCTGGACACCGCGGGAAAACTGATGGAAAAGCTGCTCAAATCACGGCTCATAGGAAGGCAGTACGGGTTCAGGAAAGGACGCTCCACGGTCAGAGCTATTGAAGAAGTGGTGAAGTCTGTTCAAACCGCCCAACAAGGAAGTTGCCGCTCTAAGAAGATCGTTTTGCTGGGAACCCTGGACGTAAGAAATGCATTCAACTCAGCCAGGTGGAGTGATATAAAAAATGCGCTAGAAAATAGATTCAATATCCTAGCCTATCTATTACATATGATGAAGGACTATCTCAAGGATCGGGAGCTGATCTACGAGACCACATCTGGAGCAGCACAGGGATCAATCCTGGGCCCAGACCTCTGGAACATCTCCTATGATGATATGCTGCGGATGGAGATGCCGAAGACACCTTTCTCGTTGGGTACGCAGACGATATTGCGGCAGTGATAATGGCAAGAGACACTGAAAACGCGCAAAGAAAGCTGAACCAAGTCATGCGACGAACAACCTTCTGGATGGATGAGTACGGTCTTAGGTTGGCAACAGAGAAAACGGAGATAGTCCTTCTGACGAAGAAGAAAATTCCGACACAAATAGACTTCCAAATTGGCTCTGAAGTCATCAAGAGCAAGGACGCGGTATTGGTATTTGGGATTGAGGCTTGACACAACTTTCTGGCAACAGATAAAGCACGCAGCGGAAAGAGCCTCTAGAGTTACAACATCACTCAGTAGATTAATGGCGAACATAGGTGGCCCAACGCCAAGTAAGCGCTGGCTATTAATGTCGACAATGCATGCCATTCTCCTATATGGAAGTGAGATTTGGGCAGACGCGCTTCGACAAGAAAAGTACCGGAAGCAGATGGCGGCAGTGCAATGACGCGAAGCTCTACGCGTGGCTAGCTTTTACCGAACGGTGTCGGAGTGACTCCTAGCGGCACAAAGGAAATACGTCCACGAAAACACGGCGGTGATCGGGTTGGAAGCGGCAATCGACCAAGCAGAGCAGCAACCGATACGGAAGAGGCGAGAGCGCTGAATCTCGCAAAGCAGAGGAAGGTGGACAGCGAGGTTGATAAGAAATGTGGCTGAGTGGAAAGACCGGAAACACGGCCTGGTCAACTACTTCGTCACCCAATTCCTCACCGGACACGGAAATTTCAAAGCCTTTTTACATAGGATCGGCAAAACGGATAGCCCAGCAGACGACGTACTTAACACATTTTTTTCCTGCAGAATATGGGAAGCCCAACGCACAGCACTGGAAACCAACATCGGTGCCCTCAACCCAGAAAACATAGTGGCTAAAATGCTGACGAGTGACCTGAACTGGGGAAGAATTTGCCAGTTTGTGGAAGATATTCTCAGAAGAAAGAAAAGAGAAGAAGAACAATACCGGGAAAGCACGTAAACCCTAAAGGGTGTAGGATCACAGCCCCTTGAAGTAATGCGAAGAGCGGTCCCAGGGGGTTGTGTTAGAAGCCATAGGGTTGGGAGCAGTTTTAGTCCGTATGATCCGAAACCATCCGGAGAGAGCCGGACACACGGGGATGGTCAACGCCAACAGACCTCCTTATGGTGCGTAAGGCACTTCTCCTCCCCCCAAAAGGAAAAAAAAAAAAAAAAAACTTCAGGTAAAGTGGACTTGTGCATCCACAATTCATTTGGTCGCTGAATTTTGGATGAATTCGAACAAGAATCAGGGTCCAGAATAGCAGCCTGACTCCCAACTTGAAGAGCAATAGCTAGCATGATAGTTTTATTTACTCAAGAATAAATCTATACACACAGGTATACGCTTATATGTAGATAGAATGTCTGTTGGATCATGTGTAGTAACTACTTGTTCCACAGCGCGGAGAGGGCACAATTGGTGCACTGAAAAGGCGCTTTCAGTAATCCCTCTCAAAATTGAGGTGATTTCCGTCACGGGAACGGACAAGTTCTCTAACATGTCTTATCCATTTGTTATTCCAACGCATAAAATTCTCCCTGCGAGTTTTTCCAGAACCCTTGACTCTTCTAGCGGAGCACTGCAGAGCGGTTGCTATGGGTGTATGAAGTCGACAGTACATGTAGTCTGAGCCAAGAAGGAAATACTTTGGGATTGATTTTAAGATTTTAACTTATCTAGCCTTACAAGCATCTATCATGGCATAAGGCGGTGTCGGATGATCTATTTAATGCACCTGGGAGTTTTGCCCATGCGTTACGTTTGTCTACTATTGACTCTCCCTTTGCATCCATCAAATGATTGGTAAACCACTCGCATTTGGTTTTAATAATGCCCTCATTGTAAAACTGATGTAGATCGATTTTGATCCCTTTAGTCAAGAGACTTTTACTACACAAAAGCGAGAGCTGAATACGTTTGCTCAAACTTAAAGAAAGGACCGTTGTTTCTTTTTGGGAATCTCCATTACTACCCTACTGTACTTGTCTTTATTTAATAATACAATTATCAGGCTTTGGACACGTTTTTGTTTTTATCAGGGTTGTCGCACCTCTCCTACCTTCTACAATCCAAGAGACTTAATTACCAACCTTTTTAACAACTTGTTTGTTTGTACTCGTATGTATCTCTGCAGTTTTCTGAGTTAACAGCTCTTTCATGTTTATTGCCTTCTGTTGTTAATCCATTTGCATTGCGTCGGTCCCGGTTGTCTCGGCAATGATCCACTCATCTTGACAATTATCACAATAACACATCTTATCCTTCTCGGAAATAGAATCCGGATTGGCTCGTGCCTCATAACGTTTATTGGGGATACAACTCGTACATCTGACACAGCAAGTGGATGCCAAAGAAAAATATCTCGTCTTAATGATTTTATTATCCCAATCCGAATTCTCGTTTTGTCTTGTCTCCCCCTACGCGTAGCACCGTCCAGTAGAAATGATGGATCTCGTTTTCATTCGTGTTCTCGTTCGTTTACTTCCATTACTCAATCGTATTCAATTTAACCATCCAAAGTGTTGATTTGTTGAGGTGCTGGCACTGTGCTACTGCGTGTCCTGGTGCTGTCATTTACCGAAAGTGCCCCATTAGAGTTGATTTCTTTTCGTCTCGAATCTTGAAATCGATTTAAGCGCAACCAACGTAATTGGGCTGAAAAGGAATTACTCCTCCTGTTACAGGCACAATCCATCTAGTCATACAAACGAATATCTGTATATACGAGAATTGTCAGTCATTCAACAAACTAACCAACCTAATGAAGTTAACACTGACAAGCTGTATAACCATGCCACTGGTTGGTTGACTGTTATGGGTAGTCCTATCCTATCCTGGATATCAGGTTCAAGTCCTCAAGCCAAAGAAGCTGTCAATCAAATCGATTCCGATTCGAATTCCAATTCCGATTCCGAATCCGAATCCCAATCAAAGATTTAATGTTTTCAAAATGAAGAAATTTCCAACATAATTGAGCGAGACGATGATGAACTGCTCTTTTTTTTATAGCCTCGTATCTACAGCATTTAGCACGTGTGGTAGAGGCAGTTTAGCAAATCAATTATGTACCAACATATAAGAGTATACTCATTGATACTCGACTGAATGACAGTGTGTGGTTTTAAGTAACAAGAACATAGTCAAACCGAACCATGTAACGAGTCCAAAAAAAAAACCAAGAGAATCCATAGTCAGTGAATGAGTATCTTTCAGAGATTTTTATATGGTAAGGGGAATATACAAAAAGATTGACGCAAAAGCAATAAATTTTCGATGTTTATAATCCAAGAAGAAGAAGAAATTTTCAATTTGACAGCTACCGGTGGATGGTCGGTTGTTCTTCTATTCATTGTCCCTCTAGATCAGTTCGAATCCGAATTTGAGTCCAACTCTGTGGTCCATACTAACTCGTAGATGATCGTTTTTGTCTTCCTCTTCTTGGTTAGTACTCGTATATCTTTCTTTAGGGGGACTTTCTATTTTTTTTTGTGTGTGTGTGTTCCTGTCTCCAGAAGAAATACCGCGTGCGATTATTATTGGATCTTTTGATAGCCATTAAAGCTGCAGGGTACCTGCGCGACGACGACGATGATACCGACATCGAACAAATAATAACGCGCGTTAGACTTGTTCAAGATGAAAACCTCAATACGCATACACGTTTCAAAAAAAATTTGAAAAAAAAAGAAACAAATCCCAAACAATACTAGAGGTCTTCGTAATTCGTATCTGTGTCTGTTTAGTGTTGGCCGCTTTAGAGAATTAGGGAAAACCCCAAAGGGTCTCAGATGCAACAGGCACACCACACATTATACGAATACTACACCCATTCCGATGAAATTTATTAATTTCGAATCGAAGAGGGAAATTGGTTAAAACGCGTTTTGTATCTTCATGTAGTTCCATAAATTTTACCAATGTCGCCGCGTTTCACCTCCTTCAGCGTCGGTCTGTCGTTCGGTCTTTTTTTTTATCTTCTATTCACTTGACCATGATAGACGATTGACTATGTTTCGGGAGAGCCTATCTCAGTGGCGTATCTAATACGAGCCATAAGTGAGCGGTATTTTCTTACCTTTTTTTTTTGTTTTTTTTTTTCTTCAACTCTTCGATAGATACTATGCGACAGATAAATTTCCAAAAAAATAGAAACTTTTGGGACAACAACCTAAAACCTCTTCTAATCTTCCCATACGATGGATGGTTTGTGCTAGGCGGTGGAAACTGGTTCAAATCGCAGTTAGGCAATACTTGTTGCTTTAAGGTGGTGGATCTCATTCCACATTGCTATGCTATAGATACAAATACTCTATTCGGAAAAAAAAAGAAAAAAAAAAACTAAACCGAAGAAATCTGTGAGAAACATTTATTCTGGGAAATTTATACAAAATTTTGGGAAACCTGTCAGGGCTTTGAACTCAACACACGGACTCTCTACTCTCGGGATACGTTGGCATACAGGAAAGAGATATTCGCTGTAGATAAAATAAAACTAGCCACGACTCTTGACTTGACCATTATGCGCCTCCTATGTCGGCGGTTTGTGATTTGATTTGGACTATCATTTTTTTTTTTTGTGTTTTTATCATTGTCTTGTTTTTCTCCAACTTTCGAGCAATAATTTCTCTGGTGGACAATAATTTAAATTGATACGAGAGTGACTTTGGTGTCTGGGGTGCCTTTAGTTTCCTATAGTGTCCATACAGTGCCTAGAGGGCCTTAACGTATCTGTATGGTGCGATGAGATTCATACGAGATTCGGGTGACATTTTCTTTTGTTCTTTTGGATGGGTTTCTCTGTTGGATTTCCTTTCATCTTTTTGTGTTCGAATGACCCTAATGAGTTCAGGTTGAGGTTGTTGTTTTTTTTTCCTACTTTTCCTCATTTAGAGGCGGTGAGAGAGGCTGAGACACAAATGACATCCCAGAGTGCTCTGGCGATTTATGGGATTTTCTATTTTCCATTTTTTTTTTGTTTTCTTCAATTTCTGGGGCGAGGAACTACTCATAAACTATCACGGTTCAGTGGATTGTTTTAAGAAAATATATTTTTCTTGGATATTGAATGGAAATCCTTTCGCAATGTTGTCACCTAGTGTGAGGATTAGCTGGATTTGGTGCATTGATTGAGTGAATTTTTTAAGGAAACAACAGGGACTAGAATGGAAATGTTCATATTTGGTTCCTTAAGGGTGTGGAATATGGATTTGAATTAAGAGAAATAAGTGGAAATATTTCCGCCTCGCTTGTGGAAGGATTGGCAAAAAATTTTACAAATCTTGAAAATCATAACTAATAATCCTTTGAGAGAGTATAAACCAAACACTTAATACCTTCTTGGAACTACCGAATATAACTCATAAATCGCTTAATTGCACAATTAGCTAATGCGGAAGTAAATTTGGTTGAGGAAGCCACCGTTTAAGGAGAACCTTTTCATACTTTTCTCACTGATTCCACTACAAGGAAGTGACATCCTTGTCCAATCATCTTATGTGTCTGAACAGTCAAAGTGGCCTTCCTTATAACATAGAGAGAAAGAGGCAAAACGAAAGTATACTACCTCTAAGGGCCAAATGACGGGAAAAGTCCCTAATAAAGCTAGCTGACAGTAAAAATTCAACAAATTTACTGTCATTGTAGTAGCCGCCATTGTAGTCATTGCAACAGCTGCCGGGGGCTAACTGCCCGGCCATTTAAAAAAGATTAAGTTACGAAGCATCAACAAGCCTCGGATATGGACGGATCTAATGTTGACAACCCACACAAACGATTTAAGGACAATGAGCTTCGGATATGCACGTGGAAGGTTAGATCCCTTAATAGACCACGTGCAGCCGAGCAACTAGCGGAGGCCCTAGACTGCTGCAAAGCAGACATAACCGCCATCCAAGAAATGCGATGGGATGGGCCGGACAAAAAGAAAATGAAAAACTGCGACATCTACTACGGCAATTGCTATCGACGGCAAAAGCAGCGCTTATTTGGATGCGGATTTGTTGTCGGAGGCAGACTAAGACGAGAAGTCCTCAGCTTCCGGCATGTGAGCGAGCGCCTCGTAGCAATCCGCATCAAGGCTAAATTCGCCAACATAAGCCTCATATGCGCGCATGCCCCCACAGAGGAGAAAGATGACGACACCAAGGATGCCTTCTACGAGCTCCTCAACAAGACCTACGAGCAATGCCCTAGCTATGACATTAAAATTGTCCTCGGTGATTTTAATGCAAAGCTAGGAAGAGAGGGTATCTTTGGTGGAACAATAGGAAAATATAGCCTGCACAACATCACCTCCGATAACGGATTCAGGCTAATCGACTTTGCGGCGGGGCGAAACATTGTCGTGGCTAGCACGCGGTTCCCACATCTCGACATACACAAGGGGACTTGGAGAACTCCTGATCAATCAACAGTCAACCAGATTGATCACATTGCGATCAACGCAAGACACTCCTCCAGCATTATGGATGTCCGTACGTTCCGAGGAGCCAACATCGACTCGGACCATTACCTTGTTGTAGCCAAGGTACGGTTGCGGATATCCCAAACTACGCCAAGACAAACTAATGCTGTGAGAAAATTCAACGTGAGACGGCTACAATCGCAAGAGATCGCCAAGTCCTTTTCCGATCGAGTATATCTTAATCTCTTAAGAGGTCCAATGCCGCCAGCATCAAGCATCGAAGACCATTGGAAACACTGCCAAAACGCCATCAGAGATGCCGCTTCTGATGTGCTGGGTTTCACTCGTCCACCACAACGTAACCCCTGGTTCGATGATGAATGCCGGCAAGCACATGCAGCTTAGTAAGATGCATATAACGCGGCGCTGCTTAGAAAGACCAGAGCTGCTCATGAGCTCTATGAGCGGAAGAGGAGAGACGAGCACCGGCTTCTCAGGAGGAAGAAGAAAGGAGCATGAGAAGCGCGCGATCGAGGAAATTGAGAGATGCTACTCCAGGAATGAGGTTCGGAAGTTTTGCCAAAATGTTAAAATAACACGCCGCGGAAACAAACCCCTAACCGAAGCCTGTAGAGATGAACAAGGGAACATCGTAGTAGAATAGCAGTCGATACTGAGGATTTGGAAAGATCATTTCTGCGGACTGTATAACGGCGATGGCGGACCAAATATCGCTGTCAGGCAGAATCAACCTTTCAACCTGGACGATGATGACCAACAATTCCGTCCACCCGATCTGAATGAAGTGAAGATAGCCATATCGAAGCTTAAGTCCAACAAAGCTGCTGCCGCTTTGAAGAGCTCGGCAGTCAGGCGATGACTTGGTAAGGAGCATACACCAACTCATATATATATATGGAACCTCAGCATTGTTTGTCCGACTCTCAAGAAAGAAGACCCTCTGAATTGCGCTGAGATCAAGGGAAGAATAACTCTTGCCAACCGCTGTTTCTTTGGGCTTAGAAGGTAATCGAGTAGCAAAGCCCTCTCTCGGACAACAAAAGTCACCCTTTATAAGACCTTAATAATCCCGGCCCTGCTCTATGGCGCAGAGGCATGGACATTATCAAAAATGGATGAGGGTGTTCTTGGTTGCTTCGAGAGAAAAATTCTTCGGACGATCTTCGGTCCCGTCTGCATTGACGGTGAGTGGAGGAGGAGATACAACGACGAACTGTATGGACTGTACAGCGACATGGACCTAGCCAGAAGAGTGAAGATCCAAAGACTGAGATGGCTGGGTCATGTAGAGCGCATGGACACCAATGCTCCGGTCCGAAAAATCTTCGAATCCGCCCCCAAGGGACAGCGCAGTAGAGGAAGGCCAAGACTCAGGTGGCGCACGCAAGTGGAAGAGGACCTCATCCAACTTAGCGTGCGAAACTGGAGGCAGCTAGCCAGGGATCGAGCTGGCTGGAGAAGCTTGTTGACTGAGGCCCAGGTCCACCCCGGATTGTAGCGTCACCTAAAGAAGAAGAAGAAGCCATTGCAACATGATACCCTTCATCTAATGCTAGATCTCCCAATCTCCCACATACGAGCATTGTAACTGCCAAATTTGCGAACTCTATATTGGATCGCTTCGTTAGTGAGTCCAATTTGAGCTTTTATTCCATTATAGACCGGATTCTCGTCGACCTGCGTTGAAAACGGCAGATCAAGCCGATTAGCTCGCCAGAAGTAAGTTCATCCACTATCGGTTCCTGTATATGGAAACTTCCATATGCGCATATTGGTATTAGATAGGGTTTCGTTACAACCACTAAGCTTCATAACATACAACCATCACCATCGTTTTCCCATTCCTCAATGCCACGGAATGCTACATTTAGTTGAAAAAATTAAAACACATGGTCAGATCCGATGAATACAGTCGTTGATTGATGGTATGTGAATACTTTTAGCCCTTAAATTCAGTCAATTCTCAGTACTGTTGTTGGAAAAAAAATTATTTCTTCTGGTAGAAGACGTTCAACTACGCCTCTCATGCCCAAAATATATGCCAAAATCGAACGAACAGACTCAAGAAAGGCATTCAAATCACGAGCTATCTCTTTTAAACTGGAATAGAGATTATCAAAAGCAATTTCTTCTATTTTTTCAATATTTTCATCGGTTAGGGAAGTCGAATTTCGTCCAGAACAAGGTATTTCTTATAGTCATGAGGCATCCTTGCTTAACACTCATGTACGAGACGAACCAATATAACAGATTGTTGTCACTCCATACCGAATTTTCGTTTGCTTACATAAGACCTTCTTTGATAGTCCCAGGTTACAAAATTTATAAAAACAACGATTTGTGATCTTCTTGAAATCAACGAAAAACGCGTATAGTTATTTCCTTTGTCCAGATATCCTGGCAATACTGGCAATACCCAGCTTGAAATTCACTGGGTAGGTTATTTGGCTCTGCCTCTACCCAGGCAGTTAGCTGCTCCAGAATTACTACGATATAATGGCATCGGAAAGAAAAGGTGCTCGGGTCATTGTGGTAAGATAAAAGGATATTTGTTTTTCGACAACTTGTGGGGGTGTAAGGTCGACAAATTCATATGAATTGCTATCCTTCACTGGTGCTAAATTTTTAGTACATCGATTCACAATTAACTCTATAGATATTTTGAGTAGTAATATTGCGATCCGATACATAGACTTTCTGATATGGAAGTGTAAACTGTGGTGTAGACTAAGGAGCTATTCAGCATGTTCAGCAATCTTTGCCGCTTCAACTTGAGTGCCCCTTGTAAAGGTTGGGGCTCTAAGAAATCCCGCTGATTTCAAAAGTAACAGCTTTATATAATATTGGCAAGTACCTTACATCAAGTGCTGGGTGTAACTTTTATGCTTTTTTAGGAAATGACATTGAAAGATTCGTTTATCTGCTGGTAAATGTTTTCCGCACAAATGCTATCTGTTTTTCTAGATAGACGTAAGAAGCTACTCCCATTGAAACTAAGCTTGCTTTTCCTAAACGTTTCTGGTAGTTTGTGGATCACTAACTGTTTCGTCGATACTATTTGTAAGGATATCTGCACCGTTTCCGATTTTATTCGAATTTATTTTCGATTCATGCTCGATGCTGAATTTCTGGTTTAGAAGGTCAAAATTTTAAATTCATTTGATTTCTGTTGCTGTGGCTTTCTGCATATGTTGAACGTGGATGAAAAGTTTTACCAAACTGACATTTTTCCATCACAAGATACTGCGAAATTATCGATCCTCCTCGCGCTTACTCTATGTGCGTCTTCATTGTCGTAATTTCCTTAATGGTTAACGACATAGGTAGACTAAACTCGCACTTCGACATGCCAGGAATAGACGCCAGGACTGCGCAATAGCGAGAAATTCATATAATGAGCTGCCTGAAGGCTGTTACATCACTGCTTATGGGAGCGCTAACATAGGCATTGAGAAATGAGTCACTCCGGATTCCGTTTTGTGATATTTAAACAGAAAATCTGGAGGGTTCTCATAAATTGCTATTTCTACTTCGATCGCGACAATCGGCAGAAATTGCTCGAAAGTTTTCTGTTAAGTAACGCCTTCAAGTTATCTTCCCATCTTGCAAATTTCGTTGTTCCTGGTCACTTTTATATATTTTGGCAATTGAATCTTTACCGATTTCTCACTTGCCGCAATCTACAAAATATTAGCTCTAGCCCGTACTTTGATGTTGCACTCTTGTCATAGCTTTTCGACTACTTACGAGTTGTAAAGTTCCTCTTACAATAGCTCAGCAGGTATCATATGTGCTCTAGCTACCACTCTGTTCGGATTTTTCTTGCACCGTCTATAGTCTAACTCGAAACATACTTTGTTTATGTTTGAAAGCTTATAAATCGTCGAGTCCCGCCACCAATATTCTTTTGTGCCGAAGAAGTAATCAACTGAATATAGGGTCTCCCGTTTTGTTGTTTCAAAAACAAATTTAAATTGAATACATTGGATTGAGGTTTTGATCAAATTTTTATTGAGAAACAAGGCACAAGGTATTTAGATAAGGTAATTTTAGAGGTCTTTTTGACACATATCGGGCAATAACTCGGCTATGACTTGACGAATATTTCCAGAGCGTCAAGAGTTTACAGATTCTGTGAATAAACACGATCTTTTGGGTAGCTTCACAAAAAGGAATCCAATGGCGACAAATTACACGATCTTGGTAGCCAATTCAATCGAAAAAACAGAAATAACTCGTCCAGAAAATTTTTCTTGCAATAAAGCCAAAATGGGTCATGTTGTGTGAAATGTGGTACTGGCTTGGTAAAACTACATGTCTTGCAAATCCACATGTTCGATTTGAGGCCTAAAAAAAAGTCGGTTAATAATTGGATACAGCGATGAAAATTTACGGTGACGGTTACACCTTCCTCATTTTCGAAGAAAAGAAATTTGAACCAATGACACCAGCAGACAAAATTGTCCACTGTACAGTACAATACTCTTTCGAGAGTTACATGTGGATTTGCACTTCCCAATATGTGACAATTTTGTTCGTTAATGAGCCTCATCGCTGAAGAGATTGTTTTGTCAAATTTGGCTAACCACACGCTAGTGTTCAAGCACATCGGCGTACGTTCTATGCATTTCAGCTGGCTTCTATTTTTAAGTAAGCTAAATTTTAAGTATGTAGATGCAATACCAAATGAGAAATATGCCCCAAGACAAGTCCCAATGCTGTAAAATCGCCGTGAAATCGATAGATTTGTATTTTCTTTAACACTTTCACCAATGGCAGTTATATTTTCTGCAGGGCGTGCATTTCGATGATGAATAGGCCTTAAGACATCTGTCACAGTGCAAGTGTCTTAAAATTTGTTTTTACAGCTTTTCCAATAGTACGCTCAGATGGACGGTTATATAGACTGAACTTGCTCTTAATGCGCAGCATTATCAGCATTTTGTATTAAGTTTTCACAATTTTAACGTTCACCGATTATTATACAATTCATATTGTAAAATAGAGAGCCCTTACGTGGGCTCTGGCTGTCACATTTAACAGTTTGGTTTGACAAATGTGGTTGAAACAGGGATGTCAAATCCAGTCCACGAATTGGATGGCTCCATATTTATACTCATTAACGTTTACTTCCATGATGCCGTATTTTCGTACTGCACTTCTTTCATCCATGTAGCGCTGGTATACATGAACATATGAATGTGTATCCTATTTTTCAGTCTCCCCAAAGGAAGTTTTAATACGTTGGAGCCCGACCAAGCATTCAGATGTTGGGTAATTCCATTAGATGTTAATTCGCCTTTGACTTGTCTTAAAGTGTCTGCATTTTTTTTTCGACCCATTTAGTTATTTTCTAGGAAAAGTATATGCAAAATTATCTGTTAGGCTAAAAAAAATTTAACAGTACCAACATCGAAGCGAAAGTAAAGACCTCAGTTGAAAACCATTTCAATTGTATCTGAACCAGCTCAGCAATAAAAACTGTTATGGTATCTACTATCAATTGTATGCTCTTGAATGCGCTGATGCATCCATCAAGTCTTAAATTAACAGTAAAGGGTCTGAAGGGTAACACTTGAAAGTATCCATGTCAAAGGTCATTTGTTCTTGTGTGTCAAAATGAATGCCCAGAGATCAGTCCTTCCAAAGCATATTTTTTTGAGTGAGAAGCTCATCAAAAGGAAGTTCCAATTTGTTGAAGTTAAGTTATAGCAGATTTTGCCAGTATGAAATGAATACATGTATATAAGCAGTAGTAGTTTTATACAAAAGTAGTATATACATATATGTACTTCCATAAGCTTTCGGCTTTAAATCTGCTTAGATGACTTTATTGCATCGCGTAGTTTGAAATTAAATTGCATTATAACGTGGCTAATCCATTGCCACTTCCTTCTCTGTGCAGCTTTCTTCTCTTTACTTGTTGTCATATGGAATTCTTTTAGTTGGTGCTTAACAGCTGTTTAAAAGATGTTGTAGCTTTCCTATGACCACGGTGACTAACTTTCAAGTGCAATACTGGTATATAGGTGCTGACTCAACGTTCGACCGAATTAGATGTAATTAGATTCAACATTTTCTAGCTCCTATAAGTTAGCGAGCTTGCAAGAATGAGTATTTTCGCTTTGGGCACATGTACCTCAAGACCATATATGCTTGCCTACGACTGGGTTATAAGTTCCGTATCGTCTGATATAGGTCCATAGCCCTATACGAAAGCAGACAAATGTCATAAGCGTAGTATGGGTGTTTGAGGTGAAATATCATAGTCCACTGGCATTTCTTACTTCTCCTACATAATAATTTTATCTGAAGTAGACGCAGGTATAATACAGCCGTCTTATAGGATACTTTACACTTCAGCTCCTGACAGCTTACCGTTATAGAAAATTGGAATTAGTAGTCTTCATGTGTGCAAAACCATTCCTACGAACTTCCAAAAACAGAAGAGCACATACTATATACCTTTGCTTGTTGCCGGTTTCTGAAATCAATCAGATTGCCTTTTTCTACCGCTTGTCGATCATTCTTTTACATCTCTTCTCCATAAAACGTTTATTTTCCAATGCATTATCTTCGACGCCTTGCCAATATAGTGTGTACCTGCATAAGAGTAATTATGTCCTTATATTTCTCAGAAGCCTTAATCACGATTTCAATCTCGGTACTACTGTGTATCTGTACCCCCAAAAATCTTCGACAAGCAGTTTTCAATAGAATCCACACGATGAGTCACCCGAGCATACACCGTGGACGAATCGCGATTGCAGAAGGCAGATCGTGCTTGCAGTGTTATCGGCAACACTTTACACCTCCAGGCAAATACTCAATGCTGGATCAAAGATTTCAGCACATACTGCTGAAAAGTAACCTCATTGATCGCCAGAATGCGCTGCTACTGCCAAAAAGGTTATGATGCCTTGAAATCCGTTCATATTTAGGCAGACATGCCAAATTTCAGTGCAATACTGTCTTTAGTTTTGTTTTGACAGCTGATTGTTGTTGACGCGTTTGGCATCATGTTGAGTATGGACAAAAACGATTTTCGCTCTCTCATAAAACATTATTTTTTGAGAGGCAAAACGGCGAAGGAAACAAAAGAAAATTTGGATATTGGTTTCGAGAGTTTCGTGGTGGCCGCAACTCCACTACCGATCAAGTCCGCAGCGGCAGGCGATCCGATGCGGTTACAGAGGACAATGTCAAAAAATTCATGAAATGGTGTTGGCTGATCAGAAAATGAAGTTGCGCGAGCTAGCAGATACCGCAAAGATTAGTACTGAGCGCACACGTCATATTTTGAGCAATAATCTGCATACGAAAAAGTTATCTTGCCGCTGGGTGCCGCGCATACTCACTCCTGACCAAAAAAACGAACGCGAAAGCACTTCGAAAGAGTGTTTAGACTTGCTGATGCGGAATCGGGCGGACTTTTGGCGTCCATTGGTAACTGTTGATGAAACCTGGATCCACTATTACACACCAGAGAAAAGAAAGAGTGCCCGGCAATGGACTGAAGTCGGCACGAGTGCTCCGAAGCGGCCGGAGGAGGCTCGATGGGTCGGAAAGGTTATGGCGTCGCTTTTCTGGGATTATCATGGCATACTCTTCGAATAAGGAAAAACCATCATTAACGAGTATTACTGTGCATTATTGGAGCGATTGAAGGCCAACATCGAAGCGAAAGTAAAGACCTCAGTTGAAAACCATTTCAATTGTATCTGAACCAGCTCAGCAATAAAAACTGTTATGGTATCTACTATCAATTGTATGCTCTTGAATGCGCTGATGCATCCATCAAGTCTTAAATTAACAGTAAAGGGTCTGAAGGGTAACACTTGAAAGTATCCATGTCAAAGGTCATTTGTTCTTGTGTGTCAAAATGAATGCCCAGAGATCAGTCCTTCCAAAGCATATTTTTTTGAGTGAGAAGCTCATCAAAAGGAAGTTCCAATTTGTTGAAGTTAAGTTATAGCAGATTTTGCCAGTATGAAATGAATACATGTATATAAGCAGTAGTAGTTTTATACAAAAGTAGTATATACATATATGTACTTCCATAAGCTTTCGGCTTTAAATCTGCTTAGATGACTTTATTGCATCGCGTAGTTTGAAATTAAATTGCATTATAACGTGGCTAATCCATTGCCACTTCCTTCTCTGTGCAGCTTTCTTCTCTTTACTTGTTGTCATATGGAATTCTTTTAGTTGGTGCTTAACAGCTGTTTAAAAGATGTTGTAGCTTTCCTATGACCACGGTGACTAACTTTCAAGTGCAATACTGGTATATAGGTGCTGACTCAACGTTCGACCGAATTAGATGTAATTAGATTCAACATTTTCTAGCTCCTATAAGTTAGCGAGCTTGCAAGAATGAGTATTTTCGCTTTGGGCACATGTACCTCAAGACCATATATGCTTGCCTACGACTGGGTTATAAGTTCCGTATCGTCTGATATAGGTCCATAGCCCTATACGAAAGCAGACAAATGTCATAAGCGTAGTATGGGTGTTTGAGGTGAAATATCATAGTCCACTGGCATTTCTTACTTCTCCTACATAATAATTTTATCTGAAGTAGACGCAGGTATAATACAGCCGTCTTATAGGATACTTTACACTTCAGCTCCTGACAGCTTACCGTTATAGAAAATTGGAATTAGTAGTCTTCATGTGTGCAAAACCATTCCTACGAACTTCCAAAAACAGAAGAGCACATACTATATACCTTTGCTTGTTGCCGGTTTCTGAAATCAATCAGATTGCCTTTTTCTACCGCTTGTCGATCATTCTTTTACATCTCTTCTCCATAAAACGTTTATTTTCCAATGCATTATCTTCGACGCCTTGCCAATATAGTGTGTACCTGCATAAGAGTAATTATGTCCTTATATTTCTCAGAAGCCTTAATCACGATTTCAATCTCGGTACTACTGTGTATCTGTACCCCCAAAAATCTTCGACAAGCAGTTTTCAATAGAATCCACACGATGAGTCACCCGAGCATACACCGTGGACGAATCGCGATTGCAGAAGGCAGATCGTGCTTGCAGTGTTATCGGCAACACTTTACACCTCCAGGCAAATACTCAATGCTGGATCAAAGATTTCAGCACATACTGCTGAAAAGTAACCTCATTGATCGCCAGAATGCGCTGCTACTGCCAAAAAGGTTATGATGCCTTGAAATCCGTTCATATTTAGGCAGACATGCCAAATTTCAGTGCAATACTGTCTTTAGTTTTGTTTTGACAGCTGATTGTTGTTGACGCGTTTGGCATCATGTTGAGTATGGACAAAAACGATTTTCGCTCTCTCATAAAACATTATTTTTTGAGAGGCAAAACGGCGAAGGAAACAAAAGAAAATTTGGATATTGGTTTCGAGAGTTTCGTGGTGGCCGCAACTCCACTACCGATCAAGTCCGCAGCGGCAGGCGATCCGATGCGGTTACAGAGGACAATGTCAAAAAATTCATGAAATGGTGTTGGCTGATCAGAAAATGAAGTTGCGCGAGCTAGCAGATACCGCAAAGATTAGTACTGAGCGCACACGTCATATTTTGAGCAATAATCTGCATACGAAAAAGTTATCTTGCCGCTGGGTGCCGCGCATACTCACTCCTGACCAAAAAAACGAACGCGAAAGCACTTCGAAAGAGTGTTTAGACTTGCTGATGCGGAATCGGGCGGACTTTTGGCGTCCATTGGTAACTGTTGATGAAACCTGGATCCACTATTACACACCAGAGAAAAGAAAGAGTGCCCGGCAATGGACTGAAGTCGGCACGAGTGCTCCGAAGCGGCCGGAGGAGGCTCGATGGGTCGGAAAGGTTATGGCGTCGCTTTTCTGGGATTATCATGGCATACTCTTCGAATAAGGAAAAACCATCATTAACGAGTATTACTGTGCATTATTGGAGCGATTGAAGGCTGAAATTGCTGCAAAACGGCCTCACATGAAGCGAAAAATAATTTTGTTTTTGCAAGACAATGCGCCGGCGCATAAGAGCATCGCGACCACGGGTTAAATCAATGACTTACGGCTCCATTTGCTGTCGCATCCACCGTATTCGCCCAATTTGGCTCCCTCGGACTATTATCTCTTCCCAAACCTCAAAAGATGGCTCATCAATAAAAAAAATTCAGCTCACGCAAGCAAATCATCGACGCCACGGAGAAGTATTTTGCAGACCTTCCGGAAAATTACTTTTCGGACGGGATCAAGAAGTTGGAAAATCGCTGGAATAAGTGTATCAAGCTAAAGCGGGACTATATTGAATAAAATAAAAAAAACATTTACAAACAAATTTTTTTCATTTCCAAGGAGGTTACTTTTCACCCCACCTAGTAAATGCTGATATTGTAGGCCCGCTGCTGTCATCCCAGGTACGCTGCTATTACCAATTAAAGATATTTCTACCAAAACAGTAGGCCGCACTTTTTACAAAGCTGGGATATGTCAATTCGGAGTTCTACATCGTGTAACACCGGACCAGAGATGACAATTTGAGAGCTTGTTTTTCCAGGAGCTGACGAAATTACTCGGAATAATACACCTGCGGAAGAGGATGTTTTATCCCCGATCCAATGGACTCACATTACGCTGGCATCGCGTTCTTAAGACAGCGATTGAATGTCACGCATCATCGAATTGGCATTTTACCGACGGTACTTCTGGGCCCTTGTACAGTGCATAAGCAGGAGCTGGAAGCAACCTTTTCTAAAATGCTGTACAGTGCAAAATATCAGTATACCAGGTGAGTTTATGGATGGTACATCAACACTAGTAAAAACCACGAAAATCATATGCCATGATCTCATTTGTTGAAGCTACGTTCATTCAGAACGCGACATCTTCTCGCGTTTTTGTTAGCAGTGATTATGTAAAACTACGATTGCAATCACCGTATGGTGGTTCTGATCGAATCCCTGAGCGGCAGGCAAATATTTTACCACTGAAAAGTAAGGAAAATAAGACAACTTAACAATGGAACAAACCGATGAGGAAAACTCTACAGTTCAGAATGGAGTGCGTCAACACCACAATCTTTTTGATATCTAGATTGGACCTGGCCGTTCAAACTGGTAGACGACGTTCTTTGTAGATTATCTAATTTGGAAGGGTTATTCTGTCTGTGGGGCGTTTTTTTGCTAAATAGTCTGCAGAAATAAACCTTTCGAATGTTCAGCATCAATTATGACTCTGAAATCCCAATCGTTGTATCTGCAGGCTTCAGAAAGGACACTAACAATTTTGTCCTCGATATCGCACTTAGGCTACAGTAAAGTGGTGGTCTAAGTAAATTTTGGATCCTCAGTCATTCAAAACAGTGAAGCTTTGTGCTGAGTCAATCGCAATGCATTAAATCTGATTAATTGAAGTGGTATATGTACGTGTGCTGTGTGCTCTCTGTAATGAAATTTCTGTCCATCGCAAAGACAATTACTTCATTGTCAGTTCTCTTTTGAAGCATTAAAACCACTTTCGATGTTCTGGGCTTGGAACCCGATTTAGTGTAGAGATAGGTCTGAACAGAATGACGAAAGTATGCCACTTTAGTCGGGATCTAGTCAAGTAATTCTCTAAGAATTTGTACCTTACTTCGATCAGGACTAAAAAGGCTAGTCACTTGCTACCTATGTATATTTATATAAAGCATCTTTACCTTGCACCAAAGGTATTGATATTAATATAGTCAAAATCAGCTACAATCTATAGAAAATATCAATTTAGGGATCTAAACTCTATACTTCACCCCCTCAATGCATCAGAGCATCTGTTTAACACTTTTCATGGAAATGAAAAGAAAAATCGTTCTCCCTCCCTGCAAGCACTGATAAATTGATTGGCGCTGTCAAACTTCGATTTCATTGTATTTTTGTCACCATCATAGCGCAGTGCCAGATGAGTCCACAAAACGGCATATGTCCTCTTTACACTTGATATACCAAAATCACCAAAATATTTGCACTTAATCGCCAACCCTCCTAGTTCGAATTCGAAATTTCACTTCTCCCTTCGAGGGTCAAGATTCCTCCGTCATATGCGGATAATGATAAAGTTTGTTACTCGTCTCGTACGTGTACACTTCTAAACAATACATCATCCCTGCTCGTGGTAGTCGTACATGGTTGTCATTACTGCAATCGCATTTGTTCATTGACAGGGATGACTTGTTAAAGGAATGCACGCCACATCCGTAGTCCGTACCAGGAATGTAATTTATCCCAAAACGAATGTCACAAAAGGTCCAACGCTGACTTAAAGGAACAGCACCACACAACGAGTCCGCTAAAATGCGAGCCTCAGCCTACAAAGACCGACCTCGACGCGTATCTTAATTAACTCCTTCACTCGGATGTGTACACCATCCGACGAGATACACTCGTACTCATATGGGAATCAAATACGAACAAAGCAAAAAACAAAACGAAAAGTAACGATTACAAAATGAGCATATGAAGGTAATAAAGTGTCCCAATTCTGTGGGATTCGGCACCACCTCACAGGCTGCTCATACAGTAGCCAAATAAAACATCGGGCCGTTCCTACATTACAGGCTGCTGGATCTGCTGGACGTAAACCTGTACCAGGTCTTCCGAACTTATGCTAATGAGAACATCTTCTTCTATTCCTCTTCTCTGTTTGCGTCGAAGTGGAGAGCAACTCATTCACCTGACAGTGACACTGACACACACACTTTGGCTGTTACTACCGCCACTGGATATTTTAAGGCGAGAAGTAATAAAAGGGCCAAAGGAGAGTGACCACATCCAAAGGAGTGACCACCGCATCCCAGCATCAAATTAAATTAAAATGTCTTCCCATTTGGATTCGGCCTGGTCTCGGATGTTATTGGTGATGTCGATGCGTGCCATGATCAAGTGTAACACAAGAAGTCCATCTACAGGACATAGACTTCCGCCGTTTTGCCAAGTTCACCACGGATTCCTATCCATTGACATGGGGAGGACTCCGACTCTGACTCTGACTCTGATTCCGACTCCGATTCTGATTATCTCCTATGGACTACGACTAAATTGTTGCGATGCGTTGAGTTGTTCCTTTACATTTTGATTTTTGCTCCTTTTTTTCCAATATTCTCTCGTGGTTAATTGAAAAGGGAACGAGGATCAAGGTGAGTGTTTGGATGTTCTGAATTTTGTTCGCATGGACACCTACAACATCGGGATTGTGGTGCCTCAGTGAATCAGCCCACATTCAACCACAACAAGACTCTTAGCGGCATAAAGGCAAAACATGAGAGAGAGAAAATGTAAAAGGAACAGGACTAACGACAGCCGTTCTTATTGCAAATCGACTTGGGTGCTCTTCCTTTGGTTGTTTCACGAAATTAATTAGATCGCTTTTTCGTGGTTGGCGCCAAAAAATTTGGTTTCGTTCGTTTGTTTCTTCTCCTTCATTTGATTTTATTTACCTTTCTTGTCTTGTTGTATGCATAAGACATGGAATGGCTCGAAAAATTCTTAACGTTCGGGAACATATTTAAGAGGTGGTGGAGGAATTAATTTTATTCCGTTGGTTCAACGGATGGAGGGAATGAAAAATAAAAAAGCCAGAAACAAATATTCTTATTATTCTTTTGTAGAAGAGATCAAGCTACACATTGATCGAATCTCAGATACATGCCAAACTCTAACGGAAAAAGGGGAAGCTATAAACTGTTCACAACAATAGTACCTAGTAGGGACATAAATACTGTTACAAAGAAAAATCAGCGCAAAATGAAAACGAATTAATATTTAAACAATTTTTTTTTTGTTTCGTTTTTATTGGGTTATTCAATGGCTACAAATCTTAGAACAACTTATTCGAAATGACTTCCATTTGCCTTCCAGCACGACTTAAGACGATATGGCCACTCATCGATTGCGAGACGCACATCATGCATGGGAAAATTGTCCACTGCACGGGCAACGGCTCGCTTCAACAACTCAATATTTGAGTGTCGGGTAGAGCCAGCCATGTCCTGTAATTACGGACCAAAACTTGCAATCCAACGGGTTGAGGTCTGGACTACCAGCTGGCGAATCATCCGTTGATATGAAGTCCGGAACGTTGTTCTTGAGCCACAGTTGATTCGGTTTTGCTTTGTGAGCTGGAGCAGAGTCTTGCTGGAAAGTCCATGGCTTGTTGTTGAATACTGATTGGTTGAGAGACTTCACAATGGGTCCAAGACGGTCGATTGATATACTTTGGCCGATGTTTTCAGTAACGCCATCGTAGCGCACTCCCCACCATATCATTACAGATGCGGAATGGTGGCCTCTTTGAACCCTCGGGATGAATTGGGATGCATCTCTGGATGACCGAGCATACACACGATCATTCTGCTTATTGAACGATTCTTCCACGGTGAAGATTTTCTCGTCAGTAAACAGAATTTGTCTGTGAACGTTCTTCCCGTACCGGCTGAGTAGCGCTTTCCTTCAATGCGGCCGTGAGCAGGTTTCCAGTGTGTCGCTTGTACGCGCTTAGTCCTAAATCTTCCTTGATAATGCGAGACATGGATTTTTGCGAAATTTGCATTCCCCGCGACAAGATTTTCTTCACGGCTTTGATCGCTTTCTGAGTTCTCACAGTCCGCGGACGACCAGATCTTTGACGGTCTCGTACTTCACCAGTATCCTCCAACAACTTCACACCATAATACATGAAATTGCGAGTGATTCCAAGCGGCCAACTACAGCAATACGATTTTCGATGTCGCCCCATTCCATTATTGTAAGCAATTAATGTCAAAAACTTTTTACGTCACAATGAAGCATAAATAAAAACTGTCCAATCGCAATCAATACGAAATGGATGCGCCCAGTGTTGCATTCGTAATGAGTGAGTTCAGTTGGGTACCAGTATTTATGACTTGACTAGGTATATTTGATAATACATCGACTTGCTAGTAGCTTGTTACTTAGTTACCTTGCAGATATCTGGAAATGCGCTTTTGGAATCCTGTCAGGATAGCTACGACTAATGAAAATAGAACAACTCTGTTAACGGGAGAAGCCTCCATAAACAAGATGAGCTAAAGCTCTTGAATAAAACAAGTGACATATAAACTCCAGAGTCCAGGCGGACTGTTTTATCCTCAGAATTGGATGCGAGGTCTCGACCTCATATACCCAGTTGTGTTACGAAAAGGTATAGATGAGCTGCTGGTTACTCCAAAGAGAATCTTTACATACTATATACTGAAACCCGATCGAACAGTAAGAGTAGCCTCACGAAATGAAGGAATACGCACTCGGTAGACCTCTGTATGCTATGCAACATGCTCACTAACGCAGAAAATCTGGCGAGAGTGCCCTTTAAAATCTGGTAGTCGCTGGGGATCTTCATCGACATCGAGAGTGCTTTCGACAACGGAACTTTCGACGGCATGTGCAACTCGGCTAGACAAGACGACGTAGACTTATTATTAGTTTTGTGGATAAAAGCAGTACTAGTGAATGGGATACTGATTGCAGATGCAAGTATGTAATGACGACGATAGGCGCGGATTACCCACAACACGGCGTGCTGTAACATGGTACATGTAGTTCAACTCACTGCTGTACGCGTATGAGAATGATGTATTTTTTCTGTGGCGTCTTGTGACTGCCTCCTCTTAAGCGCAGGCAGCCCTAGATGTGATCGACAATTGATGCATTGAAAGTTTGTCAATCATTTCAAAACTCTTGTTCTATTTACGAGAGAAAGGAACCTGTCTGGTCTCACTGATCAAGTGCTTAAGGGCTTAGGGCACTAAAACTCGAAAGCATGACGGGCTCCGCTCTAGACGCATTGATAAATCTCACTCTCCGCGACATCCGCATCAGTGGCTCGACTTCCAAAGCCATCTTTCGCTTAAAACGAAGCCATTTTGACTGCAAAAAAAAAAAAGAGAAATCCACTTTCCTTCCCCAAGGTCAGAATCTAAACCAGGAAAGGAATGCAGTCGGGTCTTCACGACTTTAATGGTGTCTTTCTGGAGAGCAATAACTTTAGATTTCACTCTTCGTTGGGAAAACTTGCATCTGCCTTCCAAGAGGAGATATACTCAATTTTGACTGCAATTAATTATACTGTGATCACCCGGTGGAGGGGGGCGAAGTATTTGTATCTGCAAAGATGACCAAACTGCGCTTAGAGCCTTTCTGAACCCTCTCACTAGTTTCAAGCAACCTTCGGAAGTCGGAAGACTTAATTCATTCATTCTTGTCTCGATCCCAGGTCAGAATTGAATCACTATTATCCGACACTACGTCAGGTAGGTAGTTTTCTATGGTCACATATATGTAAGTGTCATATGAGCAAATCGTATAATTCCCCAAGTTTCAGGCAGACCAAACGAATTCTTAACAACGTCTTAAACAAGTCAGCGACCTTCCTGTTGTTCCATAGCGACAACGACCGTAGGTTGTTACTAGCATCATGACGCGCACTACACTTTTGCTAAGCACTTAAATGTGAAGGGTATAAGTGACAGAACATCCTGTTGGCGCTACATATTCCCCTACCAATCCTATTTTTCGAAAGTTGCTTCCTTTTTAAGCTGGGGTCTTAGGCAGGATTTTCCCTGGGTGATGGATTCGAAGGGCAGTAGATAGCTCAAAGTACTTTTCTCCCACTGTAATCAACCTTCTCATCATTTTTTACTTAAGAGAAGCCTCTGCGCGATTACGCACTATTTTAGGTGTCCAAGAGAGGGTTGTCTACTCAATTGCCTTCTAAGGCTTACAGAAAACAGGTGCTTGAAAGTTACTTTTCGAATGATCTCTAAGGTTATGCCGTAGTTTCTATAAACTGCAAGGCCTAAGTGAACAAGAGAAATTGTTTCCGACCTCTACAAAACGGAAAGCATTCTCTATCGTCGTACACGTGGTGGACTTTGCCTTTCGAATTTTATATTTATAATTTTGAATTCAAATTGCTTTTTCCCACCCTGGAAACGTAATTCCACCTTGGACATGCCCAGGTGGTAGCGAGAGATGACTAGAGAGAGAAAGACGAGAGAAGAGCTGGGCATAAAACCTGAACCACTCCGTTTGCTTCATCCACAATTGAATAAGCCTTCTTTAATACCCCAATTATAGAGGCATCAGTCTCCTTAAGTCGCCAAAAAGGCTGCGAAATGTCTAGGTTTCCTGTAAGAAGAGAAATATTTCAACGCCTCTGATCTGGCTTCATTATATAAGGCGTTCATCTGCCCAAAATTGGAGTACAAAGCACACATCTGGTCAGGTGCTCCCAGGACTTCTTTGCACTTGCTAGATAAGATTCAAAACCCTGCGATAAAACTTTAATCTGATGCCAATATTACACAGTCGATCGACACCCTTGACCACCAGCGTAATGTCTCCTGTATCACCCAGTTCTATCGCTATTTTCATGACCAGTGCTACTCAGTAGCATTCCGCCCCTTCAAACCTCCAACCGTAACACCCGTGCTCATGAATACACCCTCAAGCCCACTTTCGGACGTACTCTGAAATATCGTTATTCTTTCCTAAGCCGAACAACTCGCTCATGGAATGCCCTGCCGAGCTCTTCACTTCCTAGTCATTATAACCTCCAAACATTCAAAACCAACTTACATCGGTACCTCTCTTTCTCTTCTCCATAACTTTCCATCGCCCACGCTGTGTGCAATCATTTAAAGGGTACTGAGAGCGCGCGCCAATTTGAAAAAGAAAAAGAGCATCGAATATAAGAACGTATCTATTGCCGGGCCTAAACGGCAGTTCAAACTGACACTTATCAGTGCAGTTCTAAACTTGTTAAGTCCACAATAGGCCAAATATTCACGGTTTAGTAGATCATGGGAAAACCCTAAGAAATCCAAATGGTTACGCAGTCGAGTTATAGGCAGACAGCTCTAGCCTTGGTATTCCTGACAGGCAAAGCCTCTCTGAGAAATTGATGTCAGGAGGGGATTTAGGCAAGTTGATGCACCGTTTTCAACATTATACTTGAGAAAATTGTTTAAAACTCGCAAGACGACAGAAGATGCACCATTTTACCGACCAAATATATGCTGTCAACAGAAAAGGACACCCAACACCCACGTCTCCGACAAAAAGTAACCTTCTACAGCTATAAGTTTAAGGCAATCAGGGACTTTGTATATCTGATAATGGCACCTGATCAGAAGGCAAACGAAAAGCAACTCTTGCTGTTTCTTCGGCCTTAGAAGTCCTTCGGTAAATGAAGCCGCACTATTACAGTCAAGAAAAATCCTTCAAAACAATTGGTTTGACCCATGAAATTCAGGACTTTCATTGGAACATTCCTACTAAGGTAATTCTTACCATAACAGCTAAAAAAAACATCCACGTTTGAGAAAAGAGTCCTTTCCTGCCGGAAGCAACCTAATAGCCACCTCATTCTATGCCATACACCCACATGCAACCAATCAAACTGCGTACGTTTTTGTCGGTGGAAATCCAAATTTCCACGAGGAAATCAATGAGATCGCCTTCAGTATGAGTACATTATTCTGGTTACGCTATTCCGCCCTCGTTTTTCCTGTCTTTACAAAGGCAAAACACTAAAGTGGTCATCAGCCAGCAAAGCAAAAATTGATTTCTTCACTCGTCAAGACCTCATTGTAGTCAGAGAACAACGGTCACTGAAAATCAAAAAAAAAAAAGAAAAGAAAAGAAAAAAAAACTTGCACACATCTGTCAGATGCAATACGCCAGATTGTGCAGCAGTGTAATTGCTAGCCACTACCGGTTCGTGTCAGGTCGACTCGGTCAGTCAGGCCAGTAGCCATCCGACGTCTTTTAATCAAACTCATTTGCCATTTGGCTTCCTTCAATGCTGCTGCCTCCTCCATTGATATATGCATAAGTGTGCCAAAGTAAACGTAGAACCTTTCGGCAATGGCTAATGTCAACGACAACGACAACAACGATGATTTCGTTCCAAAGTCGAGAATTATTCACTTCTGGTCATCACATTGCTTAATGCTATTAAGCTCATCCGCTATACTCGTACATGTGCTCTGGCTTTGTGATGATGTGCCTGTTCATGTGCTGAACTGAACTGAGCTGAGCCGTACTATCTTGTCATTATTTGTCGACCAAGTCAAGCTCTGGTCTAGCAAATTGACAACAATAAGTGAATGCCCATCATGGCTGGCAAACGATTGCTCTAGCTCTCTATCTCTTTGTGTCAATGATGTCTGATTGCCGTTTTGAAGATGCGCACACGCCTCCTCTTCATCTTAAGTAATTGCAAGGCACCATACCAACTGGAAATCGGCTTCAGTAAACCAAACAAACTTAAGCCCTAGGTCTCTGTAATTTGGGGCTCGTAAAGTAAAAATTATATCGCGATCACTTTTATCACGATCTTGCCACGGCGGCCACGTTATGATTGCATGCGGCTACTGGCTACTGTTAGCGACTTTTTAAAGCGCAACCATCCAACCACTATCCGCCGACTAAGCCAACCTTTGCGCATCGTTTGTACAGCTAACAACTTATTGAATAATTTCTTATTACGTACTCGTCGTACCTTTGTTGAACAGATACAACGTACACCAGGACTTCGCAGCCAGGTCAGGCAGACGGGGGCTATTCATATCGAGGTAACACAAAACTTGGAAGTCATGATTTTTGTGTTCGAGGCGCACAGAATCGACACGATCGCCGCATTGCCCGATCGATTGTTTACCCATTTAGTCGAAGACGATGACGATGACGATGACGACGACGAATTCAAATCCGAATGCGAATACGAATCTACTCGTACATCGCCGGCATTATTATTGTGTTTTGTATGTACGAGTATATCCCTTCCTCGACACTTCGTAGATAGTACTATGATGCGCGTCTAAATAATGCGCCACGATGCTCCTAGCTTAAGACGGTTTGCAACTGGCATTTATGATGTTTTTCTCTTGCTACCTACGAGTAATTTCCATCTTATTGCATACAATTCCGCATCTATTGCTGGCCAAAATGCTACCAAGGCTACCTTTTCACTGCCGCCTGATCTGGCACCCACTCGTGCTTGGTAACAGCGTGATTCAGTAGCTTAGTCATGTAGGACCAATTATTTGTTTGTTTGTTTTGTTTTGGTTTTATTCAGTTTTTCTTTGTCGTTTTTGGTCAAACCAAGACGTCGTATGAGCTATGTTTTCGCAACGAGGTACAGTTAGGACCTTAGCAGATCGGAAACTGTATTGCGTCCTTGACAATGAGCACATTAATCGTACGACATCGGTCCAAAAATACCAATCTGTCGACAAAAACTAAAAAAACGGATAAAAAATGGGAAAAAATTCAGCGCAGCAGATCATATGTGTACACTTTGTGTATCTTTTGTATGGTCGGTTGGATTGTTTTGCTTGTTTTTGCGTATTTTCGGTTCCGATACGTTTCTAATGATATTTCGTGCTCAAAGAATGCCGTCAAAAATGCAATTTTGAACAATAGGCGAAGGAAAAGATCAGTTCGCGCGTGTGCTGAACACGAGACTTCCACGAACCTACTACTCAGCCTTCTACCTTCTTTGTATCGGTAAATGGTTTCACTTTTTTTTTTCTTCTCGTTTCTGTTATTTGGTCTTATGGTCGTCGGCTTTGGTACGGTGGAATTCTTTTGCCGTCGGCGAATGGACCGTGCTCAGTATAAAGCGGTATTTTTACGGTCACTTTTCGCCTAAAGTCCGAAGATGGTCTACAGCGGACATAAAAATGATCGCGTACAGTAAAAATGATTTTAGCCGCTTTGCTCGTCGTTTGGTTTCAGTTGTCGTTTTGTTGTTGTAGTATTTTAACAGGGGTCTGTCACCAAAGCCGCCGTATCCGTATTTATGACCACTACGAATTTTGTATTGTATACGATGAAAGAAACTGGCATCGGTCGCGTCGTGTGGATCCGTGTCATCCGTGTCGCAGTGGATCCCTTGCGGATTCCACGACGACGTGATCCAGCATAAAACTTTCAAAACCAAATCTCTTAGCGACAAATTCTTTGCGTTCACCAACCACGAAGTACGAGTATGTGAATGAAGGCAGCAATAACTGCAGCAGCGGTATATACAGCAGCAGTTGGACAATTACCACATGAGTGAGTGAATAGCTTGACACCTCGATCATCATCATCATCATCTTCATCATGATCGTTGTACCAGTCATCGTCATCGTCATCGTCATCGTCATCTGTACTGTGACCGATTGGTATGCCCATACGGGATACAATAGTGTGTGCCGTGTACATGCTTCCTTTTGTCCGTTTTTCTGTTACACCGAGATGTAGATAAAACTTCCTGGGTGGAACCCTCAATTTACGAATATTAACCTGAGTAACATACGAATACACCCCGACAGTTCATCTTTGAGATGACCCCAGCTCCAACCATACGTATTCCAACTATCTCATATCTGAATCTTTTGAGTTCCTTTTTGGAAAATCTCACACAAAACCCTGAGGGAGTTTTCTTTTCAGTAAAAACGGGAGAGAAAAAAAATTGCTGGCTGTCAGAGATTCACATTTGGAGATCAATCTCATTTACGTATCTGTGCGCTACTATGTTAAGGTTTCAAACGGTTGGTAGTGTCTATGTACTGGGATTGTGAAGATACATTTTTTGTACAAGCCATACTCACCAGTCGTTGTCGTTGTCGCTGTAGTCGTTGTTAGCTTATGGCATATCCAGGGGTCATCAGCAAAAGAAATCTGTGACAGCAAAGACCAAAACTTTCTTTGTTTGGAGCAGAATAAGGGGGAAAAATGGATATAAAAAAAAATTACTCAGATACTCAGATACCAAACACTCAGCATCGAATTTGAATCACACACCGTCTACAAAGGATGAACAAGCTGTGGATTGGTATGGTAAACCAGCAGCAGCATCGAGTAGATATGTTGCAGGGATTACTGTGTAGTTTGTGTTGGAACGGTTAGAATGTGCTAAACTGAGTTCGAATGTCATTGTTCACATCACGGTCTTGTTTACGAGTATTTCCTCCCTCCCTTTCGGTACAAATGCATCTTTTTTAACTTAAAAACGGCAATTGAAAAGTTGAAAAGGCCCAACAAAATGAAGAAAAATGTATTCGGATGCTAGTATCTGGAGGTGAAATCTTTTCGTCATCCCGTAGAAGTCTACGAGTTTTTGAATTGTATTTCAATCTTGTTGAGGGTTGAATATGATTGAATTAGTAAGCCTGTGAACTTTGTTTCGTATTTAGAATAATGATTGAGATAGAATGGAAACCCGAATGATGAGTGGTTTGAAAAAATCACTTCAACTGCGGCTGGTGGTTTCAATTGAATGACACTCACCGAAGGGCAGGAGTTTTATGAAGCATCTCAAGAAAAAAGTATAGGAAGCGTAGAATAATTATGGGAAGTAGTAGCACTGTTTTGCTACTGCAACATAGCACTGAATACCTACCAAAGTAAAGTTTCTATTTCTAAGAAGTTCCTTAATTTTTGGGGAATGGGATTTATAGTGAATCCGGATCTTCAACACACCACGGCGCGAAAAAAATTTCATGCTATGCCAAATCAAGTACCATATCGTGGAATTTAGTCAGCTTTTTTGAGAATGTATTCATTTGCAGAGAACTCGAATGCGTGATAGAATTCGATATAAAAAGATGACAGACGTCATATACGCTTGTCATTTATTGATAACAAAAATGTACTAGTGGATCAAAGTATCAATATGGGGACTCTCAGAATGCAACTGGAGGCCGATTTTGGAATCGCCTTCATCTCCTTCTTCGATATCTACTTTATTGCCTCAATCGTCTCAAAACACTTTCCGCAAAGTGGTAACTTCAGTCGTAGGATTAGCAAAAGTTCACAAGGAGCCATGTCAGGTGAATATTAAGCTTGCGGAATTGTATGAACATTGTTTTTAATTTCATATTCGTTCCCGGACTCACGTCCCTGCTCTTCGGCTGTAGAACGGGAAAGGCATCGTACGTTAAGCTCATTAAATTCCGATATTAACAGCATAACCAATTGGGGAATTATCAACAGATTGGAATTTAATGCTTCCGAAACACAATGCTGTCAGCTGTCTCACATCTGGTCAGGGGCCCCCCATACATCTTTTTCGCCTCCTAGATAGGATTCAAAACCGTGCGATAAAGCCTATAGGTGATGCTAATATTACCCAGTCGATTGACACCCTCGACCACCGACGTAATGTCTCCTGACTCACCTCGTTCTATCGCTATTTTCACCACCAGTGCTCCGCTGTAGCATTTCGTCCCTTGAAACCTCTCACCGTAACGCCCGTCTCGCCATGAATGCTCATCAGTACACCCTCAATCCCACTTTCGGACGTACCCTGAAATATCGTGATTGTTTCGTAAGCCGAACAACTCGCTAATGAAATCCCCTGCCGAGCTCTTTATTCCCTAGTCATTATAACCTCCAAACATTCAAGACCAACGTACATCGGTACCTCTCTCTCTATCCTCCCTAATTTTCCATCGCCCGCTCTGTGTGAAATCCTAATAACCCTTTGAGCGCGAGCTAATTATGGAAAAAAAAAAATACTCGCGTGCGATCTGTGATATATGAACCGTAGCGTTGTCTTTGTAAAGAAAGCACGACCTGTTTCTCTACAATTCTGGACTCCTGCGACGAACAATTTCCCTTAAACGCCTTAATACGCTCACGTAATACATCTTGTTTACTCTCTTGCCCGGCAAAAGAAATTCGGAGTGGACCACACCAAGCCCAGCCAAGCAAAGAAAACGATCAACAAAGCCTTGATTTTGGATCGATTCTGTCTTGGCTTCCTGAGTTCTGGCTCTTCTGAGAAGCGCCATTTCGATGATTGTCGCTTAGTTTCGATGACATATTCATATAACCCAAATCTCGTCACCGGTAACATGTCGGTCCAAAGAAAGCATTTCTTTAGCCATATCAATGCGATGCTGTTTTTGCGACAAATTAACCACTCTCCGAACGAGATACAAGATCAGCTGCTGTCTCCCTGCGAAGACAATTTTCTCAACTTTTTCGTTGCTTACGTCAATCATACTGGTGGATGGAGAACCGGAATAAGGCAAATCATCAAACACAGTACGGCCGGCTTTCAATAGATATTTGAGCCCCAGATGACAGATGTACCAACTTAAAAAAAAAACTTTTGCTGATATCTCAAGCGCTGTTTGTTTAAGGCAGGGTTAAGCTATATACGCTTGCTGGATTACTCACAGGCCTTACGATGTTGAAGGCGCGGGCATTAAGGATGCATTTTACTGACAATCACCTTGTTGTAATCAAGTTATACTCAGGGTGGAAAAAACCCTGCACTATCCCACCCTCAGTAATATCAGACCTCTTAGAGCTAGTTACTATTTCATTTGAACTTATTTTTCGCGAATGCAATCAAATGCCAACCAATGTGAGACGGTTAGCAGAAAATACAATTCGCAACCCCTATGCGCTATCTAATTCCCATTCCCTCCAAACTATACCTAATATAAAGTATTTTCGCGGACGAAATAGATTGATTTATGCTTGAATGACGTTGGAAAATATTGCAAAGTTACTTTTGAAGTGGATGCTGTTTTGGATGTGTTCTTCCCGTGCGCTCACTGGAGAATATTGCCGAGAGTGTGCGCCTCAGCAACTAAGTATCAATCGCATAACCCAGAAGAGAATTTTCCGTACACATCTCGGATTACTCGCTTAAAAGACCAGTTGATTCAAAAATTAAAGCAAAATGACCAAAGACAAAAATAGTAGCACTATAAACGGGACAGGGGATGAATTCCCCAGATGGAATCAACGGTGGAAAAACTCCTGGAACAAATAAGACCTTATCCGTGCTACTCCGACATATTTGGAGCTCAGGGTAACAATTTCCGAGACTAATTCAAGGTCTTAAAAAAGAGATGATGGCGGAAGAGCCCTTAATGGACCAACGGCAGCATTCACATCCTGTCTTAACGACTCCTCGTCCTAGGGGTATCAAAAATGGAACTGGCCCTCCAGATTGGGGGTTGTGTCGGCGAGGTAACTGCCCCGCCATAGAAAAAATACAATAGTTCCGAAACATAAACAAGCTTTGAATACGCATGGATCTACTATTGATAACCCATGCGAACGATTCAAGGACAGCGAACTTCGGTAGTACACGTGGAATGTTAAATCCCTTAACGTGCCATACGTAGCTGAACAAGTCGCGGAGGCACTAGACTGCTGCAAAGCAGACATTACCGCCATCCAAAAAATGCGAGGGGTTGGGCCGAAAAAAAAGAGGATGAAAAACTGCGACATCTAGTGGGGCGATTGCTATTGACGGCAAAGGCAGTGCCTATTTGGATGCGGATTTGTTGTTAGAGGCAAACTAAGGCAATAAGTTTTAAGTTTCCCACATGCGAACGAGCATGTAGCAATCCGTATCAAGGCTAAATTTGCCAACATTAACCTGATAAGCATGCACGCCCCACAGAGGAGAAACATGACGACACCAGAGGTGACTTCTATTAGCTCTTGAACAAGACCTACGAGCAATGCCCCAGCTATGACATTAAAATTGTCCTCGGCGACTTTAATCCAATGCTATAAAGGGCATCTTTGGTAGTACGTCGTACAGACTGACATCACCTCCGATATCGGCTTTGCGACGGGACGAAGCATTGTCCTAGCTAGCACACGATTCCCACATTTCGATATTCACAAGAGGACTTGGAGAGCTCCTAATCAATCAACTATCAACCAGGTTGAACACATTGCGATCGACGCAAGGCACTACTAGTATTACGGATGTCCGAACGTCTCGAGGAGCCAACATCAACTCGGACCATTTCTCTGTTGTAGCCAAGGTACGGTTGCGGATATACCGAACAACGCCAAGACAAGCTAATATTGTGAGAAATTTCGATATCAGACAGCTACAAACGTAAAAGATCGCCAAATTCTTTTCCGATCGAGTCTCCTTTAATTTCTTAAAAGGAACCTTGCCGCCAGCATCAAGCATCGAAAACCAGCGGCAACACTGCCAAAAAGCCATCAAAAACGCTGCTACTGATGTGCTGGGTTTCACTCGACAGCTAAGCAAGACTAGGGCTGCTCACGGGCTCTATGAGCGGGAGAGAAGAGACGAACACCAGCTTCTCAGGAGGAAGAAGAAAGAGCATGAGAAGCACGCGGTCGAGGAAATTGAGAGATGCTACTCCAGGAATGAGGTTCGGAAGTTTTACCAAAAGGTAAAAATAACACGCCGCGGAAACAAACCCCTAACCGAAGCCTGTAGAGATGAACAAGGGAACATCGTACTAGAATCGCAGTCTATGCTGAGGATTTGGAAAGACCATTTCTGCAGACTGTATAACGGTGATGACGGACCAAATACCGTTGTCAGGCAGAATCAACCTTTCAATTTGGACGATGATGACCAACCATTCCGTCCACCTGACCTGGATGAAGTGAAGATAGCTATATCGAAGCTTATGTCCGACAAAGCTGCTGGAGCGGACGGCCTGACTGCCGAGATCTTCAAAGCTGTAGGCGATGAGTTCGTAAGAAGCATACACAAACTCATCTGAAAAAAAGGTCGGACGAAAGTATGCCCGATGAATGGAACCTCTGCATTGTTTGTCCAATTCTCTAGAAAGGAGACTCTCTGAGCTGCACCAACTACAGAGGCATCAGTCTCCTTAACATCGCATATAAGATCTTATCTGCCGTATTGTGTGAACGCCTGGAGCCATTCGTCAACAACCTGATGCATCCATATCAGTGTGGCTTCAGGCCAGGAAAGTCCACCATCGACCAAATATTCACGCTACGGCAGATCTTGTAGAAAACTCATAAGCTTCAAATCGATACACACCATCTATTTATCGACTTTAAGGCCGCGTATGACAGCATCTATAGAGACGAGCTATATAGAGCAATGTCTAGTTTTGGCATCCCTGCCAAACTCGTCCGTCTGTGCAGGATGACGATGGAGAATGCACGCTGCTTCATCAAGGCCGGTAGAGATCTCACGGAGACCTTTGATGTCCAGAAAGGATTTAGACAAGGCGCGCTGTCATGCGATTTTTTCAACATCGTACTTGAAAGAAAAGTGCAAAACTCACGAGCAAACACAAGAGACACTATCTTTGAAAAATCCGTCCAACTACTCGCATACGCCGACGATATTGACATAATCGGGAGAAAGCAGTATTGAGACGGAAGCGGCGAAAATGGGTCTAGCGCTCAATGAGGACATGACCAAGTATATGCTGTCAAGCAAAAAGGGCACTGAGCACCGACGTCTCGGATAGAAAGTCACCCTTGATAGATATAACTTTGAGGTAGTTGAGGACTTTGTCTACCTAGGCGTTGCTATAAAGTCAGACAATGACACCACTGCTGAGATCAAACGAAGATTAACTCTTGCCAATCGTCGCTTCTTGCAAGATTGGGCTATGTGCCATACAAGCCGCCCAACAATCGATTTATTGCACATTAAGTTCAATGAAGATGTATTAAGTCGTTTTGATGATGTTGCTTGACTCTCAGAGAATTGCAAATTGGCGCTGTTGAATTTCTTTTGTGGGGTGCCATTAAAAATCGATGCTATTCGTACACTCCGGAGACGATTCAGGCATTCAAGCACAATATTGGTCGAAACCATCAAAAATGCATTCAAAAACTGCGTTAACCTCTCTGCACCTGTTAGATAGGATTCAAAACGTGCAACAAAAGTCAGGAATGCTTATATTACACAGTCAATTGACACCATTGAATAATGACTTAATGCCTCCTGCCTAACTTTGTTCATCTTCACATTGCTTGGTAACACTATTTATGGGTCCAACTAAATGCATTGCCAGCTAGTCAACTATCTAAAGATGCAATTGTAGAGTCGGCTGAAGTCAACTGAAACAAAGGTTTTCTCTACTCAGGATAACTAAACCGGCAGCCCTTTTCACTCACCACTGTTTAAATGTAAAAAAAAAAAAAAAATATCACATCAGATACCCTGAAGTCGAATTTTCATTTCGAATGTAAACCGCCGACATTAAATGTGTTTTTTCGATCATCACGAAGGCATATTCATACCTATTAACCCCACGAGCAGATACGAATATAATTGATTTTTTAGTCACCGAAGTTGATCACTTTTAATGGAATTATCACGCTTTAACTTGGATTTCCCCAGTTATCCGCCTCTTAAACAAACATTTCGAAAAAGTTTATACGAAGTACGCAACGATCTATCCAAAGGTCACGATCATCACGTCACTATTACTCTTCAATTTGAAATGAGAAACTTTAGAGCAACAAAATGCCCTTAAGCCTGTAGATATATGGTATTTATTTATACGTTTTGGTATCTCTTTGTATGATATAATCTTTCATCGTGCCTTGACAAGTAATTACAGATATCCCTTCCAACTCCCCCCGAAACCATTCAACGCACTCATTATCAGTATCACTACAAGTGCGACAATTTGCGTTTTCTTTATCTTACAACTCGTACGAACTGAAACGCGCTTAATGCCCTACAAATCCCATTTCTCCACGACCCCGTGGATTATCTTTCCAATCCCCTTCGACCTCGTATCAACACAAAATCAGCTGTGCATTCTGTAGACTTGGCCACTGGCTGCTCCAGTGCCACCGATTCTCTCTCATTCACACAAAAATTGCAAAAGGGCAGAAAATTGATCTCTGTGAAATTGGGTTAATAATTTGATTGATGTACAAACGACGACGCACGACTACGATCTCCAGCTTCCCTCGTACGACCACACTTGGTCACCATCACTTCTGCCATTCAGTTGGCGTACTTACAGACTTGTGTCTCCATCTTGTCGTTGTAGTCGCCAGCAATCGTTGCCGTTGCCGTTGTCGTCATTGTCATCGCTGTTGTCTACCCCCGTAAAGTACGAGTATGCTCGTATGTCCACTGGTATACTACACAACCACGCTCAAGAGATGATCGCGATGATTGCACAATTTACAGCAGATTATCTTGGTTTAAGTAGCACTTTGCAGCCTCTCTTGCGTCTTCAACTGTAAATTGAAGTGAATGCGCGAATGCACGCATGCATCCGCAACTGTAGCCAAAGTCGTAGTCAAAGTCGAAGTCGAAGTCGAAGTTGAAGTCGTGGCCGAAGCCGAAGCCACACACTCAACTTTAAGATGAAAGTACCAATGAACGTATCTGGTCAACTTGTTGGTTGGTCTTGGTAAGTCTTTGAATTTGAAAAGTGGCTTTTGACAGTTTACCGTGCAACACACGCATTTCTGACCCAAATACGTGAAAAGATATAAAAGATGAAACCCCGAAAGCGCCCACCTTTCGAATTCCACATTCCACCAGAAAGCACAACACGAACACAGACAGACGCTTGTCTAGTAGCTCTCAGGCAGTTAGGCAGCCTGGCACTCTCATAGCCGCACAATAGCCCCTGGCAGAGGTCAATTGATCGTGGCATCTTTGAACTCGTTGATCTTGTCACAAATTAAAACGAAGATTTATACATCGTGTTGTCGTCGATCAGTCGGTTACTTGGTCCAGCCAACATGTATCCCCCGGATACCTTCTACATCTGACAAGTTCTGTGTGAAGTGCCACTACAACTATCCATAGCCCCCAAATGTACTTACACATGATCATACATATAGTCGACGCTACGAGGTGACATCTTAGCATCATTGTGTACTGCGTGCAAGCGCCCCCGTCTTGACTGAATCTCTCAAACACAGATACTTTGTGAAATATTGCTGTAGTTTCTGGATTGATTTATAAAGTGATCGTACTTATCGACGCAGAGGGAAAGATCACTTTTTATAAGTCTATTAGGAGTTCAATGCATCTCTTTACGTATGCGGTAGAGCTTAATTCAATTCTCGATAGCCTTCAAGAGGCGCACTGATTGCTTATTGCTGCTGCTATTACTATTGCACTCGTCCAATAAGTTATGCTAAAGTGATCGTGGTTTGCTGCAAGAGAGCGAGTTAAGACAAAAGCAAGTGGATGGTCCGGTTTGTTGTTATTTGTTTATATCTTCTTGAACCAATTAGACAAGGTCGTCGCGTGATTAATAGAAAGGCATTTCTGCCACTTGGCTAGATCGCTGTAGTGATTTTTGTCGATCGCTGCCGCCAGTCAAGAGCGCGTTGCATGTGTGATTGATCTGTTTTGGGCTTTGGGTAATTATTTAAGACAATCATTTTCAGAAGTTGCAATGATAAAGACTGAGACGGTTAATTGGACCAAGAGAATTAAATGTGAGTTCGTGAAAGTCAAACTGGGTAGAAAGCAGTTTATTATCGATCGCTGAATGATTTCTTACAGATGTACGAATAGTTAAAGAAAAGAACAGTGGCTGATTTGCATTGTAATAAGATATTCGACAGATAAAAGTGTTTGTAAAAGATGAACTAAATCTGGGTTCACACAAAGCTGGCATTTTGGCGCACTACTTTTTGCAGTGGATGATAGGAGTTGATCTTGAGTATCATCTTATCTCTTAAGAAAAGTCTCATCAGCTTTAACCAGTCCTATTACTAAGAGAATAGTTTTCCCAGAATCAGATATACATATATCTGAAAACTCAATGTCATTTAGATTGTCAAAAAAGACAATGTCACTCACTTCACACCTCACAACTTTATGACCCCGAGTATTCAAAAGCTGTTGCTCGCCTTAAGTAGGCCACATCTTGTTCTTGTCTCAGTCGAAAACTAAACTTGTCAGATAGAAAGATTGATGGTATAGGTCTTAAACCAGGTAACAGATTTTGCACAAAACAGTAGGTAGGCTGCATTTCTGCATTGAATCAACAAATTGCAATCCATATGTCTCCCACGCTGCACACTCCAGTCGTCTGCGAATCTAAATCAGCAACAGCAGCACTGCTATGGGTATGGGTATGGGTATGAGTATGAGTATGAGTATGGATATGGTTATGGGTATGGGTACGGGTATGGGTGCCATCTATCAATCCATCTCACATGAGAAAACAATCTGCAACATAATAAAAATTAGTTTCAATCGTACCAACTCTCTGGCACTCCATCGTCATGGTCGTCGTCGTTACGAGCTCCGCGTTCAGTTATAAATCACGACTAACAAAAGTACTACAACGGCAGCGCCAAAAAACATCATCGCGTACATCAACATTATTAACCACAACAACAACAAAAGCAACAGCAACAGCAACAGCAACAGCAGCAGCACAGGCAAAAGGCACAAGGCCCATTGTAAGCCTGGAATATTGTTATTAATGTCTCACCTACATACAGGGTGCGGAATGACGGAATGAGTCTCTCTGGCAACCCACAATGGCATTACTACCACCCTTTTTCAATATACGGATACACGCACTTCAAATGAACATATACGCGGCGACACTCTGAGGAAAGAAGGGGGTTAAACCAAAAATCCAAAAATTACACCACCACTACCTCCAGGAGTAGTAGAATCACCAACAATGATCATCCTCATCGTCGTCGTCGTGGTCGTGGTCGTGGTCGTGGCCGTGGTCGTAGTCGCCGTTGTAGTCATCATTACCCATCGTCATGGCCAAATGTAGCCCACGAACCAACGAACAAAACCATTGAACGCGCACACAAAAACCGTTCAATCCATACGCCACAATGAAGGTACTGCTCTCCTCTCTAGTGGACCCATTCAGAGCCCGGCCCAGGATGCAAACAACAACATCCATGACTAACTACAAGTACGAGGACGAAGGTGAGGACGATGATGAGCATGTGGTTGGGGATGAGTATGACGATGCGGATGGGGATGTGAATGGGGATATGAGGACGAAGACAAACGCGACGCACACATTTCATGTAGCTCATGAATTGAGGAATAGTTGAATCGCAGCCAAACCAGGCGCCTCAAGGGACATTCACATCCATTATTTTTGCCAAATATGTACTCTGTGCCAGGAGGCGACCAGGAGAGAAAGGACAGCTCTGTCTCTGTGCACTTTATTCTGTTCAGATCCCCCATTGCAAGAGTGGAATTGTTGTCGACTTGCTTCGTTGGCAGTGTACGAGTACGTTCCACAGCCACATCCATCTCTCCGCCCCGATGCGTGTGTGTACGGATATTTGCTACGCGAACTTATTATAAGTGCTATCAAACATTTATTTGAACATCGGTCATAAATTTAAAATGGCATCGAGTGCATAAACAATCATCCGCTCGGCACCGTACAATTTTGCTGTGTGTCCTTAAAGTTGTATTGGGCTCTCCAACTGACTGACTCTGAATTGGTGCGTCTTGTTTGATTTCTTTTTTTTTGCTTTGCTTTCTACAAACAGTCAGAGAAAATACACTTCCCTCCTCAGCCAACTGGCAAACCGACAACTAGTAACTGACGCGCGCGCGCGCGCGTACTCACTATTCACGACTCGCCCTTGCAATGAATGGCGAGGTGCAGTTCATAAATTTTGCGGCGAAAAACAATTAAAATAAATAATTGCCGTAAATTGTAAGAAGTGTGTTACAACTGTGAGCGACTGTATGTCTCGACTCCAGTGGAAAGGTGAAAAACCATCGAAGATAAATGTGTTTTGCAGCGATCGACCGACCAAAGACGTCTATATAAGGTGGGTTCTTGCGTTATAATGCCCATATGTGTGAAGAAAGTTGCCAACGATGACTGTACGGATGTATCTGTGGTGATTATCTTGGCCGTTTATGTCATCGGATAAGTCCTCATAGTAATAATTGCTGCAATTGACGTTATCCGGCTCGAAGGACCATAAAAATTTGATAAAAAATGGGTTAAACTGGAGGCTGTTACTGAAATGAAGTTTTTTCTAAGCAGCCAATCAACTTTAAAGGATGGTAACATAAGGTCCATCAAAACGTCTTAAGAGCAGCCATAGAAAGAGAAAAACAGAAGCTATTTTCGGGTACTGTTGTCGCTCTAGACTAAGTAAGGTTTTAAGCGTTGACATTCATACATCTTTCCGCACCGCCATTAAAATCAAGAGATCTTGAGCTCTCATCTCACACGGTCTTACGTGATAAAAGGTATGTTTTAAGGCAGTACTGAAACAAAAAAGGACCAAAGTCCCACCACAGTAGAATATCGATGAAGCCAACAACTTCCGAAAACAGAATATTTTTAAGTTTGAGGGCTGGAACATCGCTCTATTTTCACCATGTAAGATGCAACTAACCGATAGCTTAGAGAAAAATTTGAAAGTCTAAGATTTACAGTGGACATCAGATGGTGCTTAGCCTGGAGAATAAGACGGATGCACCATTTCTCCAAAACCGAACTCCAGTTACTACGTTTAGTTGTGCATAGCTGTGTGAGAGCGAGCGTTATTCTGATGGAATACAACACTCCTTCGATGAACTAGACCTGGCCTAGTGACGGCTTAAATCTGGTGATCATCTGGTTACAAGGCAACAGAAATTGATTACTCTCTCAGCACCCCACCTTACAGACAGTAACACCTTGATCTGATGAAGTCAATTTCTATGATGTTGTGCGACCATAGTATTGCACAAAACCCATTTTTAAATCTTCGGTGATGATCTCGTTCAAAAACGGCTCTTTATTATGACGCGACTTCAATAGGTCGCTGCAGATGTTTGGTACCCATTTTCCAAATGACTTGCGTTAAGTTCTCTTATTTGTAACAATGGGATCTCCTTCGACGGGATCTCCTTCGAAGCAAGAGTAGTTTGTTATATTAGAACATGCAACACTTGATCGTCCTTTCCCCTGTGCAGTCAAGAACCGATACAGCTGAAGTACCAGCAATACTACACAATACTCAAGTTTATACTGCTCCGCTGTTTACCACCAGAACTACGGGTTGATTAATACCACTAGTACGCCCGTTCCCAGACAATTGTTGTTTAACAAATTCACTCGCTTTTTAGAAGACTGCTCCAGAGAAGACTTTTGCTCTGAGTGAAGTTAGATCCCTATTTATACGTTTTGTCATTGACGGCGGCAATCAGTACTCACAGTTGATATATTCGAGAAGATCTGGTATGAAAGCCCAATTTGTTAGCTGTGGGTGAAGTAAACGTTCCATTAATACCATTTAGATGGCAAGAACAATCAGCATTTTTAAATAAAAATCAAAGCCCAAGTGTTAACTAAGAAGCAGCGGCAGTTTCAAAAATTTAGTTCGACTCAGAATTTACAGTTGGCGCGCTCAAAGAAGAAAATGGATTGAGTATACTTATCGGGTAAGAAAACTATCAATCTGTGGTCACAGGCAAACAGATACGTTTTTCTCCGGGACTCAGGGAGCGTTTTCTGCTGGTAAGACCAAATAAAAGGAAAACTCATGCATTTCACCTATTCATAGAACAGCAGTGTTAAAGACCAACGACCTCCCAGCATTTTAGCTTCTAAAAACCATAGAAATTCGTGGTGAAGAAAAGGAAAATGAGCACTGAATAATCTTGTAACCAAACGCATCACGAAAACTGTATGATGATTCATCACAAAAATAAGCCATCTTAAAATGGACTTCTGCGTGTCGGAGTTAATCTTCTACCGGAAGCCCTAAAATTACTGCCGAATTCCTAACTTGGACGTTTTGAGATTTGGGCAGATGCAGAAAGGCCTTACTCCAAATTGATCTTAACGAGAATGCCGATGACCGTCACTGATCCTTTTGGTATGCGCCAACATAAACGTCGCTAGAAATCGCACGATCAGAATCAACTTCAGGGTGAACTACTTCCAATTTGTGCCGACAGCGATATCGCATTTCCATATGAAAAATGGAAAGGGGAACTTTTAGCCTAGTTGTCAAGGCAAGCTGTTCTTTATTGTGCCCACTTCTCTTGTGACAGGTATACTGTACATGGGTATACTCATGCCGCTTCTGTAACAGTTCTAAGCTTCTTTGTCTCATTTTTGTATGGACTTGTATGCTGGACCTCTTTGGAAGTCTTCGCTTTAACATTTCTTCGTAGGCTTCTGAAGCTCCCTTTTCTTTTTTTAAGAATCCTTTTGGAATTGTAAAACCATACTGTCTCATACATGCATACCACATTGAATTCCCGGAAGTTACTCAGAAAATAAAAAATACAAGCTTATTCATCTAAATCTATATTGTCCACTTCAAAGTAATCCCCGAGTCTTCTGCCCACAATTCTGGTCTCTTTCGGCTACTCCTTGTTTACTGTCTGGCCTTCTGGCAAGAATTCATGGTGCACTACACCGTTGTAACCCATGAAAACCATGAGCATTGCCTTCTTGACCCACGACCACTTTTGAACCGCTCGTGCCACTGGTAAACGACCGTTTTCTTTAGAGAATCGTTGCCGAAACACTTTTTCAACATTTCCAACGTTTTTTACACAAAATGAATACAAGTTCGTTGTTGCAAATTTAAATTCATTTCTAAAATTGTAAAAAATCGCCAACACGCACAGAGATAGATGTACTCTTGGCTACGTAACTCACGTAACGCACTTATGTCATTCATTTCATCTTATAACAGTATATACATACAAACATATATTAAATGGTCAATTTCATCAGTTTCCCCGTGACCTCGAATCCTTACTTCGCCTTACTGAGTTCAAGACGAAAAATGTCGATGAGCCAAGTACATTCAGCCCAGTACGAACATAAGCCGGAAATTATCAGGTGATGCTCCACTATGGCGTTCCTAACACTAAGCATATGGTATAAAGGAATCTACCTACAATTATTGTGAGAAGAAACCTATCTGTCAATGAAATTCCTGTTCCTCACGCAGAGCACGGTCCTTAGAAGTTTTTCCTAATCCTTGCCTATCAAAATTATCGACGATTTCATTTTCCACGGTCCCTGGGTCACTTCCTGACCTGGGAATCATACAGTCCCGCCTGTGTTCGAGAAAGAATTGCCTTCTCGGGCTAGTTTAGATGTTGTGAGTGCAGTGCGTTCAGAAAGGCCTTAAGTGTAGTTTTGCTATTGCTACTTTATGAACTTGTTTCAAATTTACAGCAATCAGCATCTAAAACCATGGTTCGGTTCAGTAGCTTTGCTCAATGTCGATGGGAATGACAAAAGCCGACTCCTTTTAGTCGAAGGCACGTTCACATTCGTTGCCTTCTGGATTTCCTTGTTTTATGAAAACAGAGGATTCAGGTGCAAAGCGGTTTTGATCGTTTGTAGCTCAGTCCGGAAGGCGAATTTCTATAACAGCTTGTTTGTCTACGCATAGCTGAAGCTGGCATTTTAAGGAAGTTTAGAGCTAAAACGTTATTTTATTTCAATAATATATCGGCATGAGAGTGTCCCTTCAAAATTTTCATATGCATCTGAGGTGCATTCCAAAAGTTAGGTAATCCAGTAATAACCTTCGTAAAAATAAATGAAATTGACTTAAAGATCCGTTGATCGTCAAAGAGGATTTTTAAAAATGTATATCGTACATAGAGTAAAGGCACTAGTATCCGGACAGTGTTAGCGTTCGGATACTTTGTGACTTTTTTACGATTAATACGTACATCATACTTATAATGCGAATAAAACAGCAAATACACATTCTCTGATGTATTACGCAAATCCGTGCAAAGTTTCAAGCATATAACCTGAATGGCTTAAGAGAAATATCTCTGTTAAGTGTCCGACATTATAGGGTGAGCTTATGAAGTGGTTTTGTTTAAGAAAAAAAAAATGGAAGCATTTGCATAAGAGTTCGACAATTATTTTAAAAGTATTGGCCAGGAATATATCATGTATGACCCGAGTAGGATATTAAATGGCAATCAAACCAGCTTTTGTCTCTGCCCAAAGACTGACAAAGTTAGAGCCGCCAATGACTACAATAATATTTATCAGATTGCAGTTGGAAACGAAAAGGAGGCACATTGAGGACTGCCATTGTTTTTTCTGCCGACTGAAAACTATTCGACCCAATGGTGGTTTTTCCATACATGCGCCCAACGAAAGACATTGTGGAGAGTATCCCAAAATCTTGGGTCTTAGGTAGAAGTGAAAGTGGATGGATGAGGAGCGAAACCTTTTTTGAGTATGGCGCAAACTGCGTACACAAACGCTTGCTTGATGACAAACTTGCAAGTCCTGTGATATTATTCGTCGATGGACACAAGTCACATTTAACACTAGAGTTGAGTGAGTTTTGTTTCAAGAGTTTTGTACGCGTTGCCACCGAACACAACCCACATCATGCAGCCGGCTGGTGTAAGTGTCTTTAAACCCCTAAAATCTAATCGGAAAAAACAGTTCGTGATTGGCAAGCAAAAAATGTAGGCCAAGCACTTACTAAACGAAATTTTTGTCCACTTTTAAATGAAGCAACAATGAGACATAAGGATGTGCTAACAACCATACAAAACGGTTTTAGAAAGTGGGGTTATACCCATTGAACCCCGAAGCTGTGGACTACTCTAAATGCGTCAGGAACCACGCTAAAAATTTGCTGATTGCTGAAGCTCCACATCCATCAAATGGCGAGCGGTATTAATTAATATTAAGACACCTATAAGAAATAAGATATAGAGTTTATTTTTGTTTTTTATTCTGTGAATCTTTTTAGCAAACTGCTTGTGAAGTTACCTTATGATTATTTTTTTTACATTAACATACCTAAGTCCTTATTTTTTGCTTGTTTGCTTGCACTTTTTCAAAAGTGCAAAAAAAAAAGGAAAAAATACTAAAATTATATTTTTTCAAAAAATAACCATGTTTCATTTCATAAGGATGAAAAATAACTGTCGTGTCCGGATACTGAAATAAAATTGTCCGGAAACTAAATATTGCTGTCCGGATACTAGTGCAAATCAATAAATTTTAAGATACAGGCAAAGCTCGATTTGCGCAAATACTCGAATTCTGCTTACTTACCTTCTTTAGGTGGCGCTACAGTCCGGGGTGGACCTGGGCCTCAGTCAACAAGCTTCTCCAGCCAGCTCGATCCCTGGCTAGCTGCCTCCAGTTTCGCACGCTAAGTTGGCTGAGGTCCTCTTCCACTTGCGTGCGCCACCTGAGTCTTGGCCTTCCTCTACTGCGCTGTCCCTCGGGGGTGGATTCGAAGACTTTTCGGACCGGAGCATTGGTGTCCATGCGCTCTACATGACCATGCCATCTCAGTATTTGGATATTCACTCTTCTAGCTAGGTCCATGTCGCTGTACAGTGCATACAGTTCGTCGTTGTATCTCCTCCTCCACTCACCGTCAATGCAGACGGGACCGAAGATCGCCCGAAGAATTTTTCTCTCGAAGCAACCGAGAGCATCCTCATCCATTTTTGATAATGTCCATGCCTCTGCGTCATAGAGCAGGACCGGGATTATTAAAGTCTTATAAAGGGTGACTTTTGTCCGAGAGAGGGCTTTGCTACTCAATTGCCTTCTTAACCCAAAGAAACAGCGGTTGGCAAGAGTTATCCTTCGCTTAATCTCAACGCTGGTGTCGTTGTTTGTATTTATAGCGAAGCCTAGGTAGACAAAGTCCTTAACTACCTCAAAGTTATATCTGGTCGATGGAGGACTTTCCTGGCCTGAAGCCACACTGATATGGACCTATCAGGTTGTTTACGAACGGCTTCAGGCGTTCACACAATACGGCAGATAAGATCTTGTATGCGATGTTAAGGAGACTGATGCCTCTGTAGTTGGCGCAGTTCAGAGGGTCTCCGCTCCAGCAGCTTTGTTGGACTTAAGCCTCGATAAGGCTATCTTCACTTCATCCAGGTCGGGTGGACGGAATTGTTGGTCATCATCGTCCAGGTTGAAAGGTTGATTCTGCATGACAGCGGTATTTGGTCCGTCATCGCCGTTATACAGTCTGCAGAAATGATCTTTCCAAATCCTCAGCATCGACTGAGATTCTACTACGATGTTCCCTTGTTCATCTCTACAGGCTTCGGTTCGGGGTTTGTTTCCGCGGCATGTTATTTTTACACTTTGGTAGAACTTCCGAACCTCATTCCTGGAGTAGCATCTCTCAATTTCCTCGATCGCGCGCTTCTCATGCTCTTTCTTCTTCCTCCTGAGAAACCGGTGCTCGTCTCTCCTCTTCCGCTCATAGAGCTCATGAGCAGCTCTGGTCTTTCTAAGCAGCGCCGCGTTATATGCATCTTGCTTAGCTGCATATGCTTGCCGGCATTCATCATCGAACCAGGGGTTTCGTTGTGGTGGACGAGCACATCAGAAGCGGCATCTCTAATGGCGTTTTGGCAGTGTTTCCAATGATCTTCGATGCTTGATGCTGGCGGCATTGGACCTCTTAAGAGATTAAGAGACACTCGATCGGAGAAGGACTTGGCGATCTCTTGCGATTGTAGCCGTCTGACGTCGAATTTTCTCACAGCATTAGTTTGTCTTGGCGTAGTTTGGGATATCCGCAACCGTACCTTGGCTACAACAAGGTAATGGTCCGAGTCGATGTTGGCTCCTCGGAACGTACGGACATCCATAACGCTGGAGGAGTGTCTTGCGTCGATCGCAATGTGATCAATCTGGTTGACTGTTGATTGATCAGGAGTTCTCCAAGTCCCCTTGTGTATGTCGAGATGTGAGAACCGCGTGCTAGCCATGACAATGTGTTGCCCCGCCGCAAAGTCGATTAGCTTCAATCCGTTATCGGAGGTGGTGTTGTGCAGACTATATTTTCCTATTGTTCCACCAAAGATACCCTCTCGTCCTAGCTTTGCATTAATATCACCGAGGACAATTTTAATGTCATAGCTAGGGCATTGCTCGTAGGTCTTGTTGTGGAGCTCGTAGAGGGCATCCTTGGTGTCGTCATCTTTCTCCTCTGTGGGGGCATGCGCGCTTATAAGGCTAATGCCTGAAGCTGAGGACTTCTTGTCTTAGTCTGCCTCCGACAACAAATCCGCATCCAAATAAGCGCTGCTTTTGCCGTCGATAGCAATTGCCGTAGTAGATGTCGCAGTTTTTCATCTTGTTTTTGTCGGGCCCATCCCATTGCATTTCTTGGATGGCGGTTATGTCTGCTTTGCAGCAGTCTAGGGCCTCCGCTAGTGGCTTGGCTGCACGTGGTCTATTAAGGGATCTAACATTCCACGTGCATATCCGAAGCTCATTGTCCTTAAATCGTTTGCGTGGGTTGCCAACAGTAGATCCGTCCATATCCGAGGCTTGTTGATGCTTCGTAACTTTATTTTTTTTTTAAATGGCCGGGCAGTTGCCCCGGCGGCACAACCCCCAACCTGGAGGACCAGTTCCATTTTGAGTGCCCCTAGGACGAGGGGTCGGTTACACCAAAGCCAGTAACCCGTTCCGAGATGTGAGCGCTGCCGTTGGCCCATATAGGGCTCGTCCGCCAACATCTCTTTTCCAAGACCCTGACTAAGTCCTGGAAATCCTTTCTGGCCTGAGCTCCAAATATGTCGGAGTAGCCCGGATAAGGTCTTGTTTTATTTTTCCGACACTAATCCTGGTTAATGGCGCAGGAAACTTGCCATTTGCCCCCTTCACTTCGCAACCTCTAGTGAGATTCCCTGATGGCGCCACGGGCAGGCATGAAGTAGTGCTTATTAGCAGAGCTGCAAGATGTTCGACTGCAGAGGCTCATGCTCGTCATTTAAGGAACCAGCACCTGTCGGAAGATGCTACTTCTACGAGGCCTTATACTAATCGTTGCCATCGAATTTTGTTTTGCTCGAATTCTGCACTAGGTAAAATATACTCGTATGCACTACCACTCGATTTTCACACACAATTGTGCGGAAATAGAGCACTTAATGAAAACTCGAAATTTTTTATTGAAAACAAATAATAATATCGAAACTTTTTTCATAAATGTTCCGTTAGTTTCGCTTACGGAATGCTGATACAAACCTAAGCATTTGTCTTTGGTTTTCAATTTCAATTTTCTTAAATTCATTTCTCTTTGAGTTGCGTGTAGTGTTTTGTTCCTTAGCTGTGTGCAGTTTTAATTTATTTTGAAGTGCGTTTTCAATATGTTTTTGCTTTCTTCAAATAAGGCTAAGCCCAACCACTTATCTATATCGTCTAAAGCCGAAATACTTGATGATTTGAAAAAAGGCATATCAGCGAAAAGAATATCTTTAAGCAAGGGCGTTGATGTGAGCACAATTTCGAGAATTAAAAAGGCGGAGAAGGCAATCATAAAATAAATTTCTGAGAGCTATAAGGGAGTTAGAAAGCGTAAGTACCTTAGAAGGTGTGAAAATCCGCAGATGGAAAAGCATCCCTATAGCTGGTTTTTGATGAATCGAGCCCGCAATGTGCCAATGAATGGACTGCTTTTAAAAGAAAAAGCCAAATCATATGCGAAAGATATTGCTGGCAATGAAAATGTTCAATTCAATGCTAGCGAATCAGGAATTTATCGATTGCAGGTGAGAAACTATCATCATGCTCCGAAAGTGTTGCCCCTTTTAAGTGTAGACTCGAACAGCGAATTAAGGAAATGAGCATCACCAGTAATAAAGTGTACAACGCTGATGAATCCGGATTATACTGGAAACTTCTTCCAACAAAAACGTATGTCGGTTCAGAGGAAAAAACAGCACCAGGACGAAAGGTAGCAAAAGATCGTCTTACGTTTATGGTTTGCACAAATGCATCGGGAATTCACAAACTCAGACTATTGGTTATTGGAAAACCAAAAAAATCAACATGTTTCGAGAAAGATTTTCAGATTCCCGTTGACTACCGTAATTCGAAATCAGCTTGGATGAACGCTTTTATATTCAAAGATTGGTTTCATAATTGTTTCTCCCAGAAGTAAAATTACCAGCAAACATTTCTTATTTCTTTCTAATTTATTTACGTTTAAGTAATACGATTTCAACGCAACAATAATTCATTAGTCGGTGGTCTATTACTATTGGATAATACTCCTAGCCATCCTCCAGAGGTTGAACTTGTAAGCGCAGATGGAAAATTCTCGGTAATGTATATGCCGCCAAATGTTACTGCGTTAATACAGTCAACGGACCAACGCATAATTAAATTAACGAAATCGTACTACTGCAATTCCTTACTTGCATCTCTTGTCGCTAATGAAGACCTTGGAGTGGCCGAGGCATTAAAAGCACCAGAACGGGCACATCGCGATCCCCTGTGGGTTAAAACCAACCAAAAATGCAGAAAACCTAAACTGTTTCCCTATTAAAGCACCTTATTTCTCTACAAAAGACAAGAAGGCCGTACCGTCTATTTTCTCTAAGTTTTCAAAGAAATATTTTTCTAAGAATTTCCTTCGGCTGCGCGATATTGCCTCACATTCATATAATATGTGTGTTATGTCCTCAACCGCTTGTAGATCAACGCAGAGTCTACCAGTGTCCGTAATTGTTAGTTTTAGTGTCTTTGCGTGCTGAAGCACGCAGTAGACAGTGTCCTGTTAGTATTCCAATTAGCGTCCTAAGCTTATCCCTATTTAGCTTAATAAGCTTCATAGATCTGTTACCGTCGAGAAGTGGGCATAGAGCCTTTGATACCCCATGTCCTTCCAGGTTCGGCCACCTTATGCTGACGGCCTTAATTATTATGTTAAATTTGCTACATTTATTTATTCTGTGCTATCAAAAATTTAACAAGCTTTCAGATGCAGTAATTCAATATTTCCAAGCTTTCATAATAAGTTGACGAATCAAACTGAAAGATATCAAATGTGTTAAGTGTCCGGATACTAGTGCCTTTACCTATATGCATACCCAAATTCAGATTAGACTGCCGAAAATCTTCTCAAACTCGCTCTTTTAACGCGTGAGTATCTCTTAAGACAGAAGGCGTTCACAGGTCGGACAAGATACCTACAATTTCAATTTTTTTTTTTTAGTTCTCCAGCCTCCCTGAATGGCTGTTGATGGTTTCGAAAGACCTGTGGGAATCATCAACATAAACCTTCTCAACACATGGCATCATTGCATCAAGTGAACGAATCCACTTAATTTTCCCACGAGACACTTTGCCAATCCTAACTGTTAATGGTTTTATCTAAAAGAATAACAACACCTTCCAATTTCCATGTCACACAAAATAAAAGAATTCACATTCTCTTAATCGACAAAAAATCACAATTGCAATCGCACAACAAATAACGGTACACATCATTCAACTCACATCTTCAAGATATCTCAAATGACACTTACTTGCATAAACATCACCAAAGCAAGACTCAAGAGTTCCTATACCATTTACCCCTTCTTCCATTTAGAAAAAGGATTATATTCCAACAAAACAGAAGACACCTTCACATCGATTTAATGTCCAAGATCCTATCGCAATCCTGGCTTCCGAGCACAGTGTTTTGTTTGTCTGCACTCTGTACATATACCAAAAAGATTCACAAAAGCAGGTGCAACTTGTACTCTGGTTCTACTTTGCCATTGCTTAACCATCAACTGGCTTTAGTTGAGATGCACCTCACAGCACGGATACTCTATTCTGTGAACAGAGTCAGTGACCTTTTCCTGATGTTGTTATTGCTGCCTTCCCTCTAACAACATTCCACAACCATACGACATGGATGTGCATCCTTTTCATCATCCATGATGGGGACTATTTTCCCATCCTGTGTAAATAACAACGAACCCCCAATCAATACGCGCACATACTCAGAATCTAAATTGTGATGATGAAGCGAGGACGACACATACGTGTTACACCGACGACGATGCCGTATACGAAATCGAGTTCAACAGAAATGTTCATGGCGCAGGATATTCGTATTTCCAACAGAATAAGGTCGTTCATTATTGAGTCTGTATGGGTGGCTGCAATGCGCACACACCTGACCATTCCAACCAGCACACCATACACACACTTATACCGAATTCGTGCTATTCATCGGTATGACATGGCAACATTTTGCCGCGCGCATATCTCTAAGTAGTAGTGCGGCCTCCTTAGTTGGTATGCACAGTGCATCGCGTGTTTTGAATGTCCTGCTTCTCGGTATGAATTATTCAAAATTTTCCAGGAGCTTGGCGAAAATATCCAGAACATGGTAGAGCAGAACAGACAAAACCAGCTCTACTGTAGAAAGGACAAAGAAAAAAAAATGCCAAAGTAAAGGAAAATCGTTCTCAATTCCGGCGGAAAGTGAAAGTCAAGGTTAATCCGTCTGGGGGAAGATTTAATAATTCGTGCAGTCTGCATTTGGGACACAGGAATGCCAGTCAGCTTGGCCTTCTTCTCTTGCTCCTCTTCTCAACCAGTAGTTCCATATTATACACCAGTGTACTCGTACACCGCCTCCTGTTCTGTGAGAGTCCTTTTAAGTTTTTTTTCTTCTTTTTTTTTTTATACTTCCTCTAGACGGCATTCAAAGTTTCGTGTATCTAATTTTCGGGACACAATTGTGTTCACAAATGCTTGTACACTATCAACTTTTGAAGCTAACCCAGGGTAACTGCTGCGCCAAGTCGTTGGGTTTTAGTAGGCCATTGACATAAATCTGTTGTGGACGACAGGAAACCGCGCTATCCTTTTCTTTGGCTTGTTTTTTTTTTTTTTTTTTTTTTCCTTTTTTCTGCCTTCATTGTATCTCAACTAATAAAATGAGTAAAGGAAAAGCTCGTTGGTTACTATTCTTTCCTTTAGTCAATGGTCGTCGGTTGTCTCAAGCGGGGGAGGAGAAATCAGGAAGTCAAACAATGGGAAACTAATAAAAGTCGCCAAGTATATATCTGTAAAATTATGAAACAAAAAGTAGTCTATGGATCAGGAGGAAGCGAGAAGTTGTAAGGGGGGAAGTTCTTAAATCTGTTAGGTACGAGTACTTTAAGGTTCTACAATTTGAAGGAACTTAAAGAATCCGTATGTCATGTGCGCCTACAGAAAGTGTTAAAATGCCTAAAACTGATTTTATATCACACACAGGAGAACTCCAATATAAAACCGACGGCAAAATGCAGGTTCAAAAAGTTGATGGAACGTTCACACCAACTGGCTTCTTTGAAATGTTTTACTTTTCTATCAACAGAGTGTCTGGCAAAGTCACAATCGCCTTTCAGCCTTTTTGTTGAGTTTCGGTTTGCCACATCAAGCTTCCCGGCATCAGCGATAACTTGATTATCTATTAAGACTTCTTCTATATCTCGAAAAATTGGGCTGACATTTAAAGGCCCTCTTAACTGCGTCATTTTTGGCTATTTGCTTGATGTACCCGAGTTGCACTTTAGCTTTTAGGGCTTCATCTTGATTTGATACTGTTCGTTGAGTTGGTTGTTGTGTTCTTGCCCCAATCCGTGCTTCACTGCCAACGCTTAGTACGCATGTAAAGAGCAATTTACTTTTCGAAAGATCATTTGTCCTTAGCTGGACAATATTGTCGAAAATTACTTTAGTCTCTCATGTTTGCTCTATACTCTTAAAAGAACAAAATATATACATGGGCACCAACTATTGTATAACTATAACAAGAACACGGTTTCATCATTTCAATAAATACATGACGGTCTCCTGAAAATTAAACATAAGACATGCCTCCAGCCTTCTGGATGTCCGGGCGTTCTGGGCAGCCAACATTGAATAGTTGCAGCCAAGTTGCGAATGCGGATTTCCCAATCGCCACAACAGAGAAGCACTACTGTGTATAATGTAGAAAGCTACAATGGCAAGAGACAGCCAATACGCCGAACGCGTATTTCGAAATTTCTCAACAACTCTTATGCCGCCTGTGTCGAGTACCTTAGACCAGTTGTAACGATGCCAGCGTGACTTCAGAGACGTCTCAACTGATGTGCTTGGTTTCGGAGAATTCGGAATTTGTACTCCAGCGGCAACGAACGTAAAAAGCAAAACGAACGTTTCAAGATAACAGGACCCGTACAGAATCTAATAGGGATGAGGAAGAACCTAGGAGTAGAGTCACAATCAGTGCCCAGAATATGGAAAAACTCTTCTACAGACTGTATACAACGAAGAAGCCGTATATATCGCAGTCAGATAAAGTAGACTGAGTGAATGATCATAGCCAAAACTTTTCTCCATCGGACCAATATGAAGAAACGATAGCAAAATCAAAGCCGAAATCCAACGGCTGCGGTATTTAATGCTGCTAGAAGTGAATTTGCGGAAAGGATACAGAGACTCATTCCTCTGATCTGGTCAGAACAGTGTATGCCTGATGAATAGATGAATCTAAAACTAAAACCAGGCCCACTCAACTGGACCAAATATAGAGACATAAGGCTCCTTAACAACTTGTGGACCAACTACTAGTGCGCAGCACTGACATCGAGAGAAATCTGAAGAACAGAGTGGATCGTCAACGGTGCTTACAAAATGGGGTTTTGGGGGTAAACGAGTGCCACACTAAGTTAACATATGCTGTCAATAAGAAGGGACATGCGAAATCGACGATTTTGACAGAACGTCACAGTCAACAGATATAATTTCGAGGTACCAAAGGACTTTTTTACATTTACTCCGCTATAAATTCAGCTAAAAAGGCAATTCGGTCATATACTGAATAACTAAGAAGACTCTATATAAGGCCTGATCAACCCGATCCTACTTTTTGGCTCCAAATCATGGAGGCTATCTAACGCGGATGAAGAGAGAAAAAATACTCGGCCCAATTCGTGTTAACTGGCTTTATTGGAGAAGATTCAATGGCCAACAGCACATCAAAAGATCGAATGGAAACCAATGAGTCCCACACAATCTTAGAATCTAACCCAAAAGGACAACGCAGTAGAGGAAGACTGCACCTAAGATGGAGCACGCAAGTGGAAAGGGATCTAATCCGACTTGGAGTGCGCAACTCGAGGCAGATAGCTTAAGACCGGGGTAACTGAAAAACCTTGTTAGTTGACTTAAAATAATAAATAATAATAGATTCGAAAAAGTGGTGACGTGGGAGAGGGATTTATCAATAAATTCCTTCTTCGCAAATCAGCAAAGGTTAATAATTCTTTCAAAAGCCTAACCGCGAAGAAGAGAAAGTCTTGTGATATACGTGATAGCCTGTCTCGAAGACCTTATTTTATCCATGTGGGCAACATGCCCAAAAGGGGGCTTACCTTTACAAGTCAGGCCTAGACCATTTAAGTTTAAGTCCTGGCATGGACTACCAGTGATCTTCCTACTCATCAAGACCTATGACCGGCAGCTTGTAACTGGACAAATCATAGCAACCTTTAGTGGCTTGTAAGTATGAAGATGATATTGATTAGTCCAGTTCTTGGACATAAAAGTTACAAACTATCTGATACTTTTTACGTTGTATAGCCCTAATACGAGGAGGTTTCTAAGGCTCAAATCATCAAAGTTTTGTAAAAAGATTAGTGATCTTCTGTTGGCCATAAGGAACCAAAAATATCACGACTTTAGAATTACCCTCATACAATATAAAATCGACATTTCCATTAAATGCCTTGTGCCTATCTTTAGATATTGTTCTGAATTTATTTTTGTTCCAACAGTATGAAGGGAAAATTAGTGTGCGTTTACCCACAAATCTTTCGAGCGATCGGTTTTAGCTGTGTTCCCTACGGTAATGTCAACATTTTTTGATCTACCTTTCCAAAACTGTGGGTTAAAAGATAAATTAAAATAGAAAAATTTTCCTCTCAACAAGGTGAATTTAGCCTTGCACTGTTTCTTCGGCAAGGTATGGCACCGATTTATCATTATTGCTCTTGCCGATAGTGTCTAAGATATGTCCATCTTTCCATCCAGACTTTTGTGAAAGTGCCTAAAACCGGTCATTGTTTAAAATAACAAACGAAATAAAGAAAACCTTAGAGGAGAGAAAGCTATGCTCTAACGCTTTTCTGGATGTCTCTCAAGCCTTCGACAAGGTATAGCATGAAGGCCTGAAATTTCAACTACGATAGGTTCTTCCAAAACAATCGCATGCGATTTTAGAATCTTACATTGCGAAAAGACTCTTCCGTGTTTAACACGGATCCGAATACTCTGAATTTAAGGTAATTGGTGCCGGAGTAACACAAGGAAGTGTTCTTGGTCCGTACTGTTTTCGAAAATTCCGTTTTTGTCTCCATGGACTTTGCAACAGCGCTATACTCTAGATTCTGGATGAGACAGACCTAGTGCGCCGACTGCAAAGAACGATACCCTTTAATTTTGCGCAGTAAGACCATCCGCATTTAGATGCGGGCTATAGCAGATGCTTTTGCTAGAAAGCTACCTACCGAATACGATTATTTTCCATACTAAAACTATTTGATACGGAAACTCAGTCGTTGTTAAGCAGTAGAAGGGAGGTGTGGTTTAGTGAGTAAAAATCTCACACTGCTCTGAGCTACGGGCACATAGTGTCTATGGAGATTTTTCACCAACCCACGTAAAAAAAAAAAACAACAAATGGCACATTTTTAACAGGCATTTTAACCATTCAAAATTACAACGCATGTCAAAGATTACTATTTGGTTGTTCAATAAGAAACTCTACTACCACGTGAGATTCAGCTATAAGCTTTAACACTTGTCAGCGTTGGCTTGAGCGCTTGTGTTCAGCAAATAAAGACCTTGTTGATGCTGTTCGCTCTGGATGTCCACCCTCCACATACGACGATCAAATCTTGACTGGAATTGGCGTAGACAGGCATTTGACGACACGGTAGTTTACTTAGCGGTCTAACATCGTCGGTACAACCATTTCGCAGAGACTGAAAACACTTGGATTGTCGAAAAAAGTGGATGTTTGGGTTCCTCACAAAGTCAGTGAGAGAAACATCATGGATCGCACAATGGTCTGTAAGTCCTTGTTGATATGTACTTGTAACTCGCTTGAGACTTTTCTGAAACGAGTGCTTACGGGAGACAAAAAAATGGGTGATTTACAACAACATTCGACAAAAGAGGTCGTGGTGCGCTCCTAGTGAAACACCGCAATCGGTCGGTGTAGAGTTTGCTCGACAATGGAAGTCTGTGCATTAAAAAAGTGGTTGGGCAATTTTTGGAGGAAATAAATCACCTGGTTGTACCATGTTTAACGAATATCGGCAGAAAATCTGGTTCACACAGAAATAAAGACCCAAACTGCATCCAAGATATAAAGCACGAGCTGAATACAAAATAATAAGAGCAATCAAAGAACAATAACATCAGCAAATTGTAGCCTCTTTTTCAAGGTGGCTGAATATAGAACAGCGTGTGTTATAGTCCGCAAATTTAGCCAAAACCTGCAGTTGAAATGTAGATGAATGGATGTCGTGAAAAAAAGTGAATAGCTCTATAAAAAGATGTTCGTATACGAATACAGTCCAACCTTATCTACCTCTACATTGTTTGAACGATTCACGAATTGTCAAGTGGGGTTCGTCCGCATAAGTAGCTTATCTTTTCAAAATTCTTTACAGCTAGGTACTCGATAAACGGGCTAAATTTCTCCATAGGCCGGCACACTATTGAGCAAAGAAATAAGTTAAGAAGAAGTAAAGGCCGATTCGGCAGACCTTTGGCAACGTTGGCGGCGGAATTAATGAATTTTTAAGAGTGTCGAATTGTATTCCAATTGATGACCGGGGAAAAATCTAGTCCGGATGCTTTTAGCTTCGTCAAGACCTCGCCTTGACAAACTTCTGCCACTGAAAGAAATAAACAAAAACAATATGCTAAGAGCCACAAAATAACTAGATGAAGAATGAGTTTAGCAATGTCTACTATGTCTACTATGAAGTAACATCAAAATTTGATGATGGTTGTTGCTCTGTAAGAATTCCCGAAGTTCGTTTTTAAATTCTCCTGACCTTAATGTAATCCTTTCACATATTCTCGGCCGATAGATTTCTCTGAAAAGTAGAAAGTGGAGTGTAGACAGTCTCATTTTTGAATCGCAAATATAAATTAACACGACTTACCTTATCAATAGTCCTATTTAGGGAATCGATTATCTATCTATTTATTAACAAGACGTCATTCCTTTCGCCACCGTAACTCCTAGCTTATTTCTCATGCGATCATCTATTAGATGCTGGTTTAATTCTGTTTATCATCTTCAGTATGGGTCTATCCAAACGTCCGTTAAAGCAATTTACCACCACTTTCTCCGATAACGGCCATTGTTATTATGAGTGACAATAAAAAAAAAACATTCCGCCCATCGATTGACTCGATCGATTTTCTTTCGATCGGGTACGATCAACGTCTTAAGCTTGAGCTGTTATGAAGTTGCTACAACTGTCGATCACCAATCCATTGATTATAAATCGAGCTTGTAACTGTAAAAGTAAAATCTGTCAAAACTACACATACATAAATACATATATACGCAACTGTTATCAAAATTAAAAAAAAAAAAAAAAAAAATGTCAACTAGCAACCAGACACGTGCCGAATTTCACAAAAAAAAAAAAAACACACAAATTCGCCAGATACATGTTATTCGCAAGATCCGCACTACACCGCAAGGTCATGAAACTGTTATGCCGCATGGAAATTTTGATTAGTTCCTCAATAAACGATAGAAAAAATAAAATCTATCCATTCGTCCGTCCGAACGGTCAAAATGAGCCCCTCGATAACACATAAAATCCATCGATAATGTATTCATCTACCACTCGTAATTAATTGGACAGATACATAGTAGTAAATAACGACACACGGATCGAGTTGAGTTGAGAATTCCTCTATTCACTCCGAGGAACAGGTTGTTCTGGGATTTTATTTTATTTTCATTTTCTTTTTTTTTCTCAATTTTTTTGTATACCTACTTTCTTAGAGGGAGGAGTAGCTCAAGACCAACTCGAGAGGAGAAGATCACTGATCTTCATCACTTGCCATTGTGGCAACGCGCTTAATCCGTGATCTAATGCGTTCGAAATATCCGTACGATCCGAAAGTCAGGTTTACGTATGCAAATTGGGTAGTAAGCCTTCTATTGTCAGCTTTGAACATTTTTCTAGCTTTGGCCACACGCCGACATCTGGTCTCATCAGATATTCAAAAATGTATCTCAACTCAGGCACTCCAAAATTGTCACGAATCTGCGATTAGAAGAGAAAGAATCTGATGGCGATAAAAGTATCTGCAATGGAATCTACGAGTAGTTCCGGTGGGTGCTGGTAGCGTTACGGATATGATCATTTCCGGTATGCAGCAAGCATTCTTAAAACATGGAAGATAGGCTCTGCTCGAATACGCCTACAGATCGATGTTCCTATTCCTTTTTGTTAATTGTTTTTTTTTTTTTACTTCTTTTTTCTGTGAATGAATTCATTAAGGAGATACAGATAGTCGAGCAGGTAGAATATGCAAAAATCTTGACGAGATTTATTATTCGACATTTAATGTGGGTGAATGGGTTCGGTTCGAGCAGTGATTAATTTTGGGCAATTATGGAGATGGATGAGGCTCCAGCCGGCTAGCGTACGCAGGTTCATTCATCGATCGATGTTCTGGTTATGGAATGCAAGCTTAAAAGATTTGACGGTGATACGGTGATACAGTAATACGGTTACCTGACAGGTCTGTGAGTGAATTAGTTTTGGATACAAAAAAAAAAAAGGTACTCTGACTTAAGACGGAAGAAAAATAATGAGAATATGCCTTGCAATTTATTTTCTTGCGCAGCACGTAGTTGAGAGCTATAGGTAGCTGATGAGCTCTATTTAGTTTGTTCAGGCACATATTTTCGAAAGTTTGAGAAGTCGTGAATAACTAAGCCTGCAGTACTGTTCCCATAATTTTCGGTAAAATTGATACAGAAGCAGCTTTAGAGGTGAACATTTCTCCTTTTAGTGGTTTACTTCCTTGCGAAATGAAAGCACAAACCCGACTGCTTTTCCTCACTAAAGTAAGGTTATATTTTCATCAGTACATAGTCCTTATTATATAACTGAAAAGGTTCTAATCATTTTGGTCTGAATCTAGAGCTCAACCAACAAGGATAACCTGTTGGGCTTACCCTTTATGTCTCGAGTTCTTTAAGTACTTTAAATAAGAATCATTAAATCAACATCAAATAAGCTCAAGCTCTTCCCATTCACCGCGACTTTGCGCTTCTCGCATCCACTTGCTCACACCGGAATGCTTGAGAATAATTTCGCTTGAGCTAACCATCAAAGGCTCCTCGTATGTCTTCCTTTGATGCGTTGTACTCCGAGAAATGATCAGAAGACTCTGTGACCTGGAATCGGAAGAGTTCTGGCTCTTGTTAAGGCCAACGCCGCTGTATAACCCATGCGGTTTGCTGGTGTATCACTTCCCTAAGAACAAGGCCATTTGCATCCCACACAGTAAGACTGGGAAAATTTGGACCTGCTACTAGCACTGTAGGTGCTCACAAAATACATCACACAAGATCTTCTAAGGAGACTCATAGTTCTGTACTTGGCGCAGTTAAAAGGGTCGGCCCTTTTGAAAACCGGAAAAAAAAGTTTTAGGCACATGGGCCATAATTTCATCCAACTATGATTTGCAGACAGGGTGGTATATTTACAACCCCACCTTGAAAAATTAAGCAGAGAGTGCGTGGTAGTGGTAACTCTACCCTTTAGATGAATACAAGCGACCACGAGTGTAATTAAGAAAACAAAAGCCTAAAGAATTTTCTTATAAACAATGTTTGGGGCTGACATTTAGTATCACAATACAGATACAAATTTTGTTTGGAAGTGACGAGCGAAAGAGCTACGTATAGCTGTCCATGGGAAAAGCCCGCAACGTTGAATGTCTGACTTTGTAGTTTGCTAATGGTTATTGAAAATGACAATTTTATTGGAAATTGGAAAACTGAATTGGAATGGAAGATCCGTTGGTATCAATGGAATCCGGCGAATTAACACGATTTCTCGAGTTCCACATCCGGTCAGAATTTTCTACTCTATAGTAAAAGTTGTTGACGTTTGACATCGAGTCGTGTACTCTTGCACAATTTGGGTTGATTAAGGTTTCGTAATTAAATAACAGGGCACCCTTCTCTTAAGACCAATTTTTGTGTGGGCAATCCAGAAGGCTGCAAGCAATTGAGAAATTCTGTGGGGATATGTACAGCTCTTCCTGCTCCAGCCCAGTGTCTACAGAGTAGTATATTTGCGCCTGTGTATTAATTCTAGAATTAATCAAGTCCTTTACCTTAGCTACATGATCGTTAGTAGGTGACAAAATAGCTCCCTCCTTGAACCAAGTTATATTATTAATTTCTGGGTAAAAATGCAAAGGTTTTGATTATCTAGCTTAACTCTACTATAGTGTTGTGACATCTGTCCATTTCTTGTTTTGAGTAAGAACTCTGAAAAATCCCGGTTTTCGTGTGCTGACAATGGCACTCCCATATTTGTTTTGAGTTCTAATCTATTCATACAAGGCCAGAGAAAAGATCTTTTCTATGAAGCATTGATTTTATCAGCACGTGTCCCTCTTGTTACCACTGTTAAGATTTGCCAAAAATCACCGGTGAACGATATCGTGCATCCACCCACGGATGAATCCGTACTGCGCGAATCGAAAACTTGTTCGACACGTCCCAAACTATTAATAAGCAGTCACGTATTAATTTTCCAGTATTACTTTGTTTTGAAATCCTACAAACAGTGCTAGTGTCCTCGGTAGCAATTAGGTCTCCTTCCAAAAGTGTAGCTGCAATTCCGAATGATGCTACAGCTAATGCAATTTTCCCAGTAGATCTTACTTATCCAAGGAGCAAGTTGATAGGAAATGTTTTTCCTGTACCTCCATTCGAAATAGATTTACCCGAAAGTTCTTCTACTACCTTATACAATATTAACAACGCTTCATCGAAAACATTTTGATCATATTGGGCATAATCTGACATAAACTCTCGCCGTCGTCATTCAGTATATCTTTGGCCGTATTTTGCTCATACGCAAGAAAATACCTTAATGATCTCTATGAACTGCAAATATAAGCTTCGGTTGATGTGCTTTCCCATTGAGAGCCGTTTTCCAAGAGACCCATCTCTTTGCTCGAATGCTGGTCCAACAATTTTTTTAGACATAAAATACGAATTTACTGACCCCACAAACATATAAAATGATATTTGGCCGAAATCGGCTTAAGCGTCCAAAAAACGCCCAAAATCGGCCAAAATTTGTATTTGTTTTTGGGCACATACCACCTCCGTGACGTCCCCTTCTATAGCATGTTCGGAATCCAAATTCGGTTGAATACATTGAGATTCTATAGCGAACATACATACGTTTTTCAAAGTTTCTTTTATGAACTATATATAGATTGTTGTATAGATCACTTATCTCTCTGGACGGATAAGATAGTTTGTTGTGTTTGCTGATAAATAATCAGCAAAAGTAATCCTTGTCGACTATGTTTTGAGTTCCCACTGTAATGTTCTTAGGGCCGCCCAATTATCAAGGCCTCTTCCATCAATGACGTTGTCCAATAATAAGCGGATGCAGAGAAAAACTTGGCTTATCAATAACATCTTCAGACTTTTACGCGACTGAAGGTTGCCATGATTTGTCCAGTTACAAGCTGCTGGTCAGGGACCTTGTTGAGTAACAAGACCACCGGTATTCCATGCCTGGATTTAAAACACGGAACCGTGAGAGTTAATTGCCCTCCGCATTTCGGTCCGGTCCTGACTTGAAGAAGTAGTCGAACTTGTGGGAGTATCACGGTTGCTGTGGTATAAACCTAAAACTCAGAGAGGGTGCACCTGCTTGTCTCACCCTATGTAAATTTGCAACAAGTTCTGGGTACTGAAACCCTAAGATAAGTAAGAGATTTTGGGTAGGCCTCGACTCATACTATGGTCGGAGCTCTGACCTCATTATTCTAATGTAGGTAAACGTTGGCAAGGCGTATCATTGTTCCCATGGATGTAGAGGCATCCTATGAAATATAGTCGTCTCCACGAGAGGTGTTCACGTTAATCACGAGACGTTATGTTTTTTTTTTCATTTTCTACTTGAACTTCTAAATACATTAACTCGCTTCCCTGTTTTTTATTTTTTCCTAAAAAAAAATGCTGTTCTTTGCTCATACGGCTTACGAACAGCTCCCGCTAACATAGTCCAGTTGAGTGCCTCTTATTTCGCTGCATATGATTGCGACCGACTAACTAGGGATTTTCTTTTGAACGTTAAGCGAAACCCAACACATCAGAGCCGACTCTATGCAATCTTCTGGGCTTGATGTACACACCGAGGAACTTTTCGAGAGTTTTTGATCCGGTGACTATCCGGTGCCTTTATGGCTGTATAGTGGTAGAAACGGCAGTCAGTTATAATCACATTTCATCTTCCACAGAATCGAATTATTCTGACTTCAATTTCGGAGCTGATGCCATAAAAAAACATATTTTCCAACTGTAACACAAGGGAAATGCCCTTTCTTAGCCTAGCGACGAGATCACCAAGGACGATCTTACCGTCTCATTTAAGACACTGGCCATTCCTTCTACTCCTGTATTTACGTGAGTGTATGCCAGGCTTATGTTGGCGAATTCAAATTTGAAGTAAGTTGTGATCAGTCGTTCACCAATATGACTGAATCTCCAGAGACCTTAACCCTAAGTTTTCCTCTGGTAAAAAATTCACTTTTCATTTTCATTCGGCTTTTCTCTGGTCCATCCTGCCGAAATTTTCATAGAAGCCCCCATCGTAGTTGCTGATCGTCTCAAAATTCGACGACAAGATCCTTGGAGAAATGTATCATCAGCGGCAGATTCAAAGAAGATCCAAGAATACCTACCACTCACCATCTTCTTAAAGTTGATAGCTTCTATAGAAGCGAGCTAACAGAGGCATATTGGTTTTACCATCCCTACCTTATTCGTTTTGGCATGCTTAATCTAGGATTACCTCTGCATGGTCCTATTTAAGGTGATACAGATAGATAGACTGAATTGTTGTTCCCCAAGAAATTTACAGCATAGACAACAGATTCTTAAAATATTACCTATGTGGAACGACTTGTTCTCAGATGATACTTATGCGGTAGCTTATCTCAATTTTGGAAACCACTTAAGTGTGTGATATTTTACACAACTTCTACTGGCTATACAGTTATTAGAGAAACCTTCCACAAATAGCTGCCAGCTAGTGATGATGACAACTGCTTCATTGCGTAATCCCAAACACCATTAGTATTTCGTATTTCGAAGAAACAAGCTCTGGTGTTAGCCCTGAGTAGGGGGAAAAAACAACAGAAAACGCGTCACATAAATAAAATTTGCCCAATCAACCGCAGTATGGACACATGGTGGCCATTGGGCAGAGTGAAACCTATCCACCGTTCGACCTGCAACTTAATTTGCCTGACAAAAGAAACACAATCCATAAGAGATGCCTCAACCAGAGTAACCTACCAAGTCCCGTTGTCACTTTCAAATAACTGTTATTTTTTTTTCCCCATTCGACAAGCCATAAAGTTGCGTTTTTTCTTTCCTCCCCTCAGCGCCCTTTAGAAACTAAAAAACTAAAAAACAAGGTGCGTCTGTCCCCAAAAGCCATCGAACGATGCGAAACCCATCATCATCATCTCGATTCTCGATCATGATCGTCATCTTCATTTTCGTCTTCGTCGTTGTTGCCACGATCAGGTGGAAATGGAAATGAAAATGGAAATCTAAAATCTCCTAACGAGAAATTCCAAAAACAAAAATCGACACAAGAAAAAGTGGTTTCTCTTCGAAATTCGAAATTCTCAAATTGATTGGGACTGCAAGACAACACCATTAACTCGTCTTCTACATCTTCTTCTTCTCCTTCCACTGCTGATGATAGTGAGGTACTTTGCCTCAAAGAAGATGCCACGGCGAAGACACCGCAAACCACCAAAAAGACAAAAACCAATTCACAAACAAGAGAAACTAAAGAAAGAAAAAAAAAAAAAAAAACGACAAAATCGAAAGAAAAAAACCTAATGAAGCCCCAATAAATTTGATCTCAGCCCACATGCGATCCTAAGCGTTTTATGACACCACTCTATAGCTAGCCCGCCGATCTTGATTAGTTAAAGAGTCGTCCGTCGACTGTGCTCTGACCTGTGTTACCTGCGGCTGATGATGTGCTGTCCAGTCTAGGTACAACTTCAAGTCCAAAGCTTTCGAAATGCCCGTCTTCACTGCCTACATAACATAATCGATTGGGATTTTGTTACAGGTGACATACACACACCCCACATAAATTACTGTCATTAGCACTGGGACGGATACAGCGCATAGTCATAGTGCCAGCATGGAAGCATAGTACCAACAGCAGCAGCAGAACTGGTCCAGGAACACCTTAAACAGTAAAAAAAAAAAAAATCAGAAAATGAAATCAAAAGATACTTCGATCTATTGTTGTTTTAGCTATGAAACTAACCTAAGCGAAGCCCAAAGATACGAGTAGAATATTGATTAACCAAGTCTGGGTAGACTTTTCTTACAGTCAAAGTTTCACAGGGCCGAGGTGTGGTTTTTGGCAGGAAAATTAAATCGAATCTGTGAGATGGGTGAGAGTAGGTCAATGCTGACGGGAGCTATTGTGCAGGAGACAATTGCTGTGCAACATCAAAACAATATAAATTGAAGGACAGAAGAACCGATACAGACTCGACAAATTCGCCGATATTTACTAGAACACCGATTGTCACCATTTGCCTTTCAATCTCCCATTTGGACAGTCCCTTTGCCATTAACGTAAACAGACTTTCAGTTTGACGGGAAGATGCAATTATTGCCGTGAAGGGTGCCTAAAAGACGTCACCATTTATTTGTTCTCCGATAATCAACCATCGCTAAAGATGGTTCCATCGTCAAAACCTACCCAAATAGAGCAAGTTGACTTGATATGGCCGATTCCAATTTACAGAGGCAATTGAAGTTACGAAGTACACGGCGCATTAGCAGTACACAGAACCCTAGCAATAGGTACAGTACAGAGGTATCAAATCCTCTTGTGGTGTTTCTAATTTTACCCCTAATAGCCTAATATTGTTAGTTATTGACATACTATACGATGATTTTACGATAGTACTCTCGACTCCTATCGCCTTGTTGTTTTGATTGCTTAGATCAGGTTATAGCGTGACCCTTGGTGTCTTATATCTAAAAGACCAGATATCGAATCCTGGGCCATACATACTACATATTGAGTGGAGACACGAGGCTTGGATTCACACTAGAGTGTTGCGCTATTCATAAATTTATTTATTTTATCTGTAATGACATCCATTATAAAGACTTCACGACATTCCAATATTCCTGGACGATTTCGTCTACTGTTTGTTTTCCTTTAACTGTTGGCGCGCTAATATCTTCTGCGGTCGACTGGTGTTTATCTGAACGTCCTAATGGTGCAACAGAAACTCTAAATTAATACTGCGCTTAATTTAAGATGAGAACCAGAATATGTTATTCCGTTGCTCAAAACCTTATTATTCTGTGAGACGTCTGAGTCTTTGATAGCTGTTGTCTACTTTCGTTCCAACCCATAAAAAAAACCCCAGGTTGCGGTTGCTACCCAGAACCAATACGTCATGAGAGTAAACACTTAATAGAACGTTGGTGCACTAGAAATGATCTCTCAAAAATTAGTAGAAAGCTGGTTGTACAGTTCATCTAGTGCCTAAACGCATCAATCTCCATTTTTCTAGCTTGCTATTGGTACGTCATTCTGAGTAACCGAAAACGGAAAAAACCACAGAAGGCTTACTGACAGTGTAATGAAGCTTCGGCAAGACATGAGGTTCAAATTTAAGAGGTTCATTTGTATTCTGTTTTTGTATTATCGTTTCCTGACGAATATTCCTCTCCTTGGTGATAGAGGAAGACCATCAATGGAGTTTTCATGACTTTGATCATCAAATGCTCGAATCTGCCATTATATACCAAATATACCAGACCCCTTGCAAAACTACCAAGTTGAGTCTCCTTGTTCTGAAAACGAGGCTTCAGTAAAATATAAGGCAAAGTAGCAGTGAAGTCGATTCCTTGCGGAAAGCTAGGCACGTAGCCAGGGGAAACGACGTTTGCGCCTTTGTGAAACAAGGTTTATTGAAAGGCATGACAGCATTATCCCGTTTGTATAGCTCTTCAAATGTATTGCTATTAGTCTTGAAGAAATATCCACCAAAATGTGGGCGATGTCTTCGAAAGCATCAGCTCTCTTAAGAGCAATTTAAAGAAGTGATTTCCTGGTAAGCCTCTTCTTCTTATCCTTTTATTAACCCTTTCCTCGTTATACGAACTTATGCGTAACGAGTTTCCCATTTTTACTGCATCGCTGCTGCTCCGCTTATGGGGTTGGCTAATGTCGCAGACCGCAGAACGCGTCTACATAATGCTCGGTCTTGGATCGCTTCAGTGGTTGTGGTTGGCGTTGTTGCGCATTTGCCATCTGAGAAATCCAGGAATTCTTTTTCCGACCTCGTTTACTTACAGTTGGAGTGACCGTAGTTGATAGTGCCTTTTTAACCGGATTTTCCGCAGATCTTCTTTGAACGTGGCAATACCAGCTTATTCTATTCGCCTCAAGCTGTTCGGTTACCGAATTCTTTATATTTAGATTTCCTCTTATACGCGTAGATCTAATGCAATCGCGTTTAGTGACTCCACTAGACATCCTTAACATTTTCATTTCCGCTGCCGTCATTTTGTTTTTAAACGCTTCGTACATTGTCCAGCACTGTGAACCGTATATAAGAGCTGGTGTAACAACCGTGGTGTAGAGTTTCCCCTTCAATTTAAGTAGAAATTTTCGGTCGCAAAAGATTGCCGAATTTTCCCGCCATTTCATCCATCCCACACTCACTCTGTGGTTTACGTCGTCGTCACATTTCGCTTCCATGTTGACGATTGATCCTATATACTTAAAGATAGTAATTTTCGGAAGACCTATTCCGTCTTACATTATATCCGGAACAGGTCGCAACGGATGCGCAAATGGGCACGTCAAATGCTCCGTCTTTGAATGACTTATTTTAAACCCGTTTCTCTCTAGCGCATTTCTCCATGAATCTAAGGCGTTCTGTAAATCTTCGACGTTATCGCTAAGTATAACTGCGTCGTCAGCGAAGAGAATTGGCGTTACATTTGCTTCTTGCATGCAGTCTTTTAAAAGATAGTCGAATACTACGTTAAAGAGGAAAGGGCTAAGTACGCTTCCTTGATGCACTCCGACATTAACTGGAAATTCTCTCGTTAGTCCAGCAGAGCTTTTAACCGCAGTTTTCACGTTTCCGTACATGTCTTGTATTATTCTAACATACGTTTCCGGTACGTTTTGAGACCTCAGCGCGGCCCATATGAGATCCCTAGGCACTCGATCGAATGCTTTCTCGAGGTCGATAAATACCATGTGTAAATCCTCCTAAATGAAATTAAACTTCATGGAAATGATTGCAATTTCCTGGTAAGCCTCATTGTATGCTAAATCGATTTTCCTACGAAATGAATCTTTGAATTTCGTATCTGCAATAAATCATACAAAACAAGTCTTAAAATCTCTTAAAAACGTAAGAGAAATTGCCGGATATTTATTTTCAAATACGCTTTTCAATCCGCATCACAACTTTCCGGGGATTTATTTGATGTTAACATAACAGCTCCGAGGATTTCTTTGAAACAAATAACACGCTCCAATCTGAAAGATTATTTTAGAGTTTCTATACTCATTCCCTGTCTAGATTCTCTCATACAAATTCTTACTGATAGATTTATGGTCAACGAGGATGTTCTACCACCGTTTCAAGCTCTGCTTCCCGGTTTTTCTGCCGTTAATAGAGAAAGTGAAATGGAAAAGCTAACTCTACTTCGATAACGCAATATCTTTGCCAGCTATTAAAGCGGAGTACATACTCTGGTGCGAAAAAATTTCATCGATTGATCCCTCTACCGATGTTCTAAAACTGCTAGATATATGTAACAGGACCTACTTCAGGAGTATAAGCTACTTGCTTCCAATTTTGGCCACACTATCTGTTACAAGAGCTAGCGTTGAAAGAACCTTATCAACGATGAAAAGGATCAAAACAGTATCCCGAAGCGTCATGGGTCATCCAAGACTTAGCGCACTTGCAATGCTGTCCGTTCACTCATGTATTCATGTGGAACCAGATGAAGTGATCGATATTATGTCTAAAATAAAGACAAACCGTTTATTGCTGTAAGAAAACAATATTAAAAGAATTATTATTTATTAAATTTAATTTATAAAAAAAAAATACAAACAAAAATGAAATATTCATGTAGTTTTCTAATTTTTGTATGCAGAATTACTTCTTCGAAACTGAACAAGCCCGCCCCGAAAAAAAATCCTCGCTACGGGCCTGCGGATAGCCTCAAAACCAATCGATGTGTTTTTCTGGAGGATGACAACACCAGATTTCACTTCTCGTTAGGAGAACTTACTCCTGTCTTCCAAAAAGCGAAATTAGGGGTGATTTTTTAACCCGGTTCTAACTTCTGTCTGTCAAACCAATTGTCAGACCAATAGTACAAACTGCCAGTGTCATTTTTATTCAGTAGTCTTTGCAATTTCAATGTCATTTACAATGACATTCCAGCTGTCAGCTCTTTGGACAAAGCCAATTTGCCTGCTGCACACTTTGTGGCCACCTCAACGCTTGCAGATTGTGCTTTGTCCCCCTACACTTGAGTGCGTTGAATCTTCAATGGGACGAATCAAATTTCGCACTCATGTAGAAGCAAGAGTACTTAAGGATCTTAACGCTCACAAATCCGCTGGTCCAGATGGTATATCTCCCCTTCTTCTGAAGAGGTGTTCTTCTACGCTGGCAAAATCACTGCGTAAGCTTTTCCATCAATCCTACTCTCCAGGACTCTTTTCGAGCAGATGGAAAACAGCATTTGTCCAGCCCGTCCCTAAAAAAGGCCAATCTTCTTCTCTCTCCTCTTACAGACCCATTGCACCTACGTCTTTTCTTTCCAAGGTCATGGAAACGCTGATAAATCGTCAGCTCATGAAATATCTCGAAACACAAAAACTTCATTATGACCGGCAGTACGGTTTTCGTAGCAATAGGTCCACTGGTGAGTTGATGGCATGTCTCACCGAAAAGTGGAACCAAAGTTTACATCAATCTGGCGAAAGCAAGATAGTTGTACTTGATATTTCTAAGGCATTTGGCAGAATTTGGCATCAGGCTCTTTTGTCGAAAATGCGTGCATTTGGGATCGATGACTCTCTTCTTCATTGGATTAGAAATTACCTTTCGGAACGTTAAGTTCAAGTTGTCGTGGATGGTTTCAAACCTGATATTCACAAAATAAATGCTGGTGTGCCCCAGGGCTCCGTTCTGTCTCCGACACTCTTTTTAATTTTCATCAATGATCTCTTGTCTGCTACTTCTAATCCAATTTACTCCTTTGCTGACGACAGTACTCTCTGCTTTTCATATTCGCTCTCGGATTCACGTCCCTGCTCCTCGGTTGTAGAACGAGAACGGCAGCGTATGTTAAACTCATTAAATTCCGATATAAACAGCATAACCAATTGGGGTACTACCAACAGAGTGGAATTTAATACTTCCAAAACACAATGGTGTCTGCTATCGCTTAAACGAAATTCAAATACCCAGCCATTATCCATGAATGGCACTTGCATCGTTGAAACCGGAAAGCTTTCCATTCTCGGTATGTGTGTCAATGACAACTTACGTTGGAATGACCACATATTCGAAGTCGCCAAAAATGCTGCGAAATGTCTAGGTTCCCTCAAACGATGTAAGAAAAATGTCACCCCCTCTGATCTGGCTTCAATATATAAGACTTTCATCCGCCCAAAACTGGAGTACAATCCTCACATCTGGTCAGGTGCTGCCAAAACTTCTATGCGCCTACTAGATAGGATTCAAAACCGTGCGATAATAGCATCACTAATAGGTGATGCAAATATTACACAGTCGATTGACACCCTCGACCACCGACGTACTGTCTCCTGTCTCACCCTGTTCTATCTCTATTTTCACCACCAGTGCTCCTCTGAAATTGCCAGTAGCATTCCGCCCCTTCAAACCTCCAACCGTAACGCCTGTCACGCTATAAATGCTCATCAGTACACCCTCAAGCCCACTTTCGGACGCACCCTGAAATATCGTGATACTTTCCTAGGCCGAACAACTCGCTCATGGAATGCCCTGCCGAGCTCTTTATTTCCTAGCCATTATAACCTTCAAACATTTAAAACCAACGTACGTCGGTACCTCTCTTTTCTCCCTCCCTAAATTTCCTTCGCCCGCGCTATGTGCAAACATTTCAAGGGTACATAATCCCTTGTGCGCGTGAAAATTATAAAAAAAAAAAATCGTGATGACATACACTCTTCAACAACGTCACTGAATTTTAGAAATTTAGGTTATCGAAACGCCGTCAGATCCGGAAAAATCACAGTTTGGTACAGTTTATGGGCTGGTGGAGTCATCCGAAAATATTTTTTCCAAGAGTGTAGCTAATCAGCATGTTATAGTCAGGTGTATTCGCCATGATAATGTGGAAGAGATGTAATTCCAGCAGGATGGCACAAAAATCAAGTTCTTGGAAAAAATATTCGATGAACGCATAATTTCTTGTAATGGAACCATAAACTGGCCTTCAAGATCTAGTAATTTGTTTGGAGATACGTAGGGTTGCTAGTCTGCGCTGACAAACCAACTACAATCGACGTATTGGAAGGCAACATTATTTGTTTTTATTGAGGACATGCAATAAGCTCACAGAGTGGTAGAAAATTTTATCTCTCGGATAACATTCATTAGATCCAGCCGTGGTAGGCATTCGCCCGAAGTTGTGTCTAAAAATTAATTCCGAAATTTATTCAATTGAACACAACTAAATGGCGATTTAATGATATTTCATGTGTTTTGTTCGAGATCGAAGTACTCAACTGGCTTATGAAACACCCTTTACTTACCAAATCCTGATGGCAACGAACCATCTATGCAAAAATTAGATGGAGGGGCCGAATGATTTCCATTTGAAGCGATAGCCAAACTGCGTCTTTCAGTTAAACAGTCTGATGTACCTTAATTTCAATAGGTCATCATGAGAAATGGTCATGTGACTTCTGCGATTTCTCTTAGAGGTTAACATCAACTGAATGGATCTGAACTGATTTCATCATATCATAGCACACGCAGACGGCTGACACGTATGGATTAGGTCCAAAGATCAAGATCATTGGAATGATCTTGCAACGTGAATTCGATTTGGTTAAGCGATTTTGCAATGACTAGAAGTTGACGAATAACTTTCAAAAGTCGGAAACCAGTCTGTTTAGTACGCCTTTGTTGGAGCCAAACACTTGGTTTTGAAACAAGTACCTTGGAATATTGCTCTGGTCAAGAGCAAAGCTGTTTTTGCCCTTGATATGGAAACTGTCTTTAAGCATCAGATGATAAAGGTCCCTATCCGGCTCCTAGTTCAGATTTTTGAGGGGACTTGACACAGAACACCAACATGAATGTACAGAGCGAACCTAATAAGAATGGAAGGCACATAACAAGAGCAATGAACTCGACGAACAACCCGATTTGTACGTCAATCATATTTGCAACATACAAACAGACAAACAATGGAGCGCTAGTATACTCCGCAAGAGCGTAGAATAATTGTGCCGATTTTTTGACCAATAATCCGTCGTTGGTGTTAGCGCAGCGTGAATTTCAACGTCGATTTCTTAATCGTATTGTGCCAACTGGGCAAACATTCCGGCGCATAGCTACTCGACTCGAACAGATTGGAACCACAGGAGACTATCTAGGGCGTGGCAGCCAACGGACTGGTCGTTCGCCGAGAATATTGCGGCCGTGGCTGCCGACGTCGCTGAGCACGAAGAAACATCAACCAGACGACCAGAACGACCCTACAACGAATTTTAGTGAAAGACTTACACATGTTCCCGTACAAAGTGCAAACAGTGCAACAGTTAATGCCTCCTGACCGTCAGTCGCGTGTGAATTACTGTCAAGCCATCCTCAATCTCAACAAAGAGGAGGACAATTTTTTGTCGAAAATCATCATGAGCCACTTAAGCGGTTACGTCAATAAGTAAAGTCTTCCCTTCTGGGGCACTGACAATCTGCGTGTGATGCACGTAGAGCCATTACACCCACTCAAAGTCCTTGTGTGGTGCGGCCTTCACTCGGGAGGAGTGATTGGCCGTATTTTTTTGAGGACGCCATCGGCAATACAATCACAATTACTGCCGAACGCTACAGGGCCATGACACACAACTTCTTACTACCGGAACATGAGCGGGGCTTGGTCAACATGTGGTTTCAACAAGACGGTGCAACCGCACACACAGCACGGGCCACAATGGATATATTTTGAAGGAAGCGTTTCCTGGTCGCTTAATCTTCCGTTTTGGCGATTTGGCATGGCCAGCAAGATCACCCGATTTAACCATCCCAGACGTCTTTCTTTGGGGCTACTTGAAGTCTCGGGCTTACGCCAAGAAGCTTTAGACAATCGGAGCCCTTAAGGAGAATATTCGACAGGAATGCGAACACTTATCATCGGAAATCTGGCGGAAAGTCATTGAAAATACGATAAAACGGGCACCATTTGGCGGATATCATCTTTTCCACTTTACAAAAAAAATTGTAAAAGTCCAAATAAAGATTTCCATCACTCAAAATAATTTTTTTTTATTTAGGAAAAAAGGAATTCAAAAACAAAATTAGATGATTAATTTTGCGCCACCTTGTATGAGTAGTACAAGGGTGTGAACTTGAAGGACTTTGTTACCCCAGAAGCATGGATTTTTTCCATGATCAATGGATGATTCAAGATAAAGTAATGGTGTTCTCGAACAGCGGATGATAAGTAGTTAAACCATTTAAAAAACGTCCCACGTGGCAGTGTGGAGTTCAGTTAAATAGAAGGGAGTCGCTGCGCTTTTAGAAATACACCATGAACTTTGTCTTACACTAGTCGTTAAGATTATAAAAAAATTTATTAAAAATAATGTAAGCTTTCGATGCAAGGTTTTTCAGAACATCAAACCTACTTTGTAGTATTGGTTGCATGCATGAGTTTCTGGATAAGGGTAGGATAGTCATAAGAAATGGTAGCTTAAATTCATTGCTACCCCACGATGTCATCTCAGTTACGCCTGAAATGACAAAGTTGCACGGAATGACTTCACATCCAATTGGCGGTCTGTATGGAATCGTTGTAGTAGGGAGCCTGACAATGAAACTAAGAGTCTTAGCAATTGTACGTTGTATACTTATAACAATGTGGGTGGTGATCCAGCCCAAAGATTGGTATAATAAGGATCATTTTATTGCACTCCCTCAGGTAAGGACACCAGCTTGGAAATCATGAGAAGTGTGGCTTTTGCGTATCACTTCTTTAGGTTCAGAAGGCAATTAAATAGTAAGGCCCTCTCTCGAACAACCAAAAATGGCTATTTCTTTGCAAATCTAGATTTGTCCGGAAACCATAAGAACAACCAAAGGAATCTTTTGAATCGGAATAAATTGTTCTCTGTAAACTCCTACCAACACGATTTTTAGTAGGAGATGATGTAAAGTCGAATCGGAAACAAAAGTGCGTTAGTTCTGACGGTCCAATCAATTACGTTATAATTAATGAAATTTGCTTGTGCTCTTGGATTTGAACAATAGTCGTCTATCGTCACTTTCGAGAGATTACTTTTCGAGTACTAACACATTGTGTGGCATCAGAGAACAACATTTACTTTTGGCAATTCCCTTTATTTATCTGTATCTTAATGTCAATCATTCAACTCATACATACTCGTAGGTAGATTCTTTAATAGTATTTTACGTTGACTGTATCCATTTGAGTTATTTCCAACATCCCGAGTAGAACCCTTAATTAAATGGAATTACGTCCATAACTTAAAAGCTTATCTGATTGATACCAGGTCTTAGATTATGGTTTTGCTTTTGCTCTTACTTTTTTATTGATCAAGTTGCGAGTAGAGGGCTTAAACTGGATTCCACCTGTCATTGAAAGACATTACAGAAAACTAGGGGAACTTGAATTTGAAAAAAAAAAAAAAAAAAAGAAAACTTAGCGCCGAACCATATTAACTGGTGAAAACTGAGAACTGGAAATTAAAGAAAATTCGTTAAAAAATTTCCAATTTATGACTAGAGTTAGCAACAAGATTTACAAACATGCATTTGTTGAGCCTAATTTTGGAGGTACCCCACGGCTTCTGACATATTTATGTGCAGAGACTCCAGTTGTTCTTCTTTTTATTGTGACGCCCTCTCCTTGCCGCTGATCTATGATACTTTAACGATTCCACATCGTCTATGATTTGCCTAATACTCGTGCTTTTATGGTCTGTGAAAGGTTTATCTATCTTTTAATTCGTTTCGTTTTCTTTTTTCTTTCTTTTTTCGTATTTTCCTTTTTTTATTTGGTTCTTCTTAGATTCTGTCTTGTTGTTGTAGGTTCATTTTGGAGCGGCAAATTATAGGTTTAGTGGCTCTGCGGTGTCACATGTTTATCATTTTTAATTAGTCAACTGTAGGCAAAAAAAAAGAAAGAAAAAACGTTGTCTTTAGATTTTCTATCATTCTGTTTGTTTACCTCTTTTTAGGAGATAAAAAATGGCCGAAGATGGTACAGGTGTTAGTGTTGTAGACCAATTTAAGTGTCAAGTAGAAGGAAACCATACATACATCTGACTGAACTAAATTGTAAAGTTGGCAAGAAGCGCTCATTTCAGTCTTGTTGAGAGTAGTCATCGACAATCCCATTGCTATCGGAGATCCAAGCAAGTATCAAGGAATTCAGCCTTTTGCACCAGTCTGTTGCCCCTACATACAAAAACATTTTGCTCCTTCTGATGAGTTTGTTGATTGATTTGCGAATATTTCCGAAGACAGAAGACATCTCGAAGAGCAAAATCTCAGATTGTGGCCACAAGAAGGTGGCAGTTTCACACCCATGACGATTCCTTAAAATTCTGGCAAAGCCTGTGATGGTCTGGACATAGCAGAAAGTCTAGCACCTAGGTAAGAAAACCCATCATTGGTTAATATCCCAAGAGACAACAGAAAAACAAAACCAAGAAAGTCTTATTACAGCATCGGTGAGGCTTTTATGATCAAACTGACTTTTATAGAATAAGAAAGGGGAAGGAAGTTCCTCAGGATATTCACCAGCAATACGAGTATTCTGCGACTAACTATGCATATAGTATGTAAAAATTCGGATCTACACACATGTTCCAGACAAAGCGCAATGCCTATGTTTTGGTGACGTCCCCGAATGAAATCGCCTACGTGTCCGATGTCACTTCCTAAAATATTGGAAAATCTTTTTCCTCGGCACGAAAATGGGATACTCTTCAACGAAGAACTTCTCAGAGTATGCGTGTAAATTAAATACGATTGGGCTTGACCGTTTACCGAACTAAAGACTGCCGTGAGAACTCTACCGGCAACGCGTGCGTTCAAGCGGGCACTTTTCTAGGGCCATGGATTATATAAAAGACTTGAATCCACAATTAAAGCGGGTGATTAAGCGGAACGTCTGTATGGTTTTCGTAAGTCGAGATCAGCAATAGATACAAACAAAGCGGTAACAAGTAGAACCCGAACCTCGAGTTATTTCGCTGACAGGGTCCCTTTCTATTAATCTGAGGACAGAATGTACCTAATTACCGGCGGTGTACCACAAGAATCGATCTTGGGTATTGTGCTATGGAGCATAATGTACGACTATATCTTACGTCAACCTATCCCACGGAAAGCATCAACCATCAGTTTCTTGCTCAAAGAAATAGAACTCTCTTCTCCTGTAATGAGACCGTAAAAAAAATATGGTGCTATCTCCTCAGGGCCGAATTGCAACTTGCGGATCATTAAACCGAAGTTTTACTTCGCGAGACGATAAGTCTTAGAGACGGAGAATATGATGTCATTTCACGACCATTTATTAAATACTTAGGTGCGGTCAAAGATTCCCAAAACCAAGACAACATAAAAGACTCCAATTAAGATATGGTCAAGTGTCAAGTACAGTAAAGTCCGTTGACCGCCTGTACGCTTTAAGGGTCGGAAGCGCATCGGTTAAACACTCATAGAAGAAACACCCGAGAGAAACCACAGTACAGCGATTTGGCAACAACTATGGGAATAAATGCAGAAAGAAAAATGGACGCACCAGGTGGTACCAAGGGTCAGCACATGGATTGATCGGAAGCATAGCGAAACAAACTTTTACTTCAAGAAGTTTCTTACGGGTCATGGCTGCTTTAGAGAGTATCCTCTTTCAACGAAATCACGAGACTATAACATATTGCCCTCGACGCAATAATATCTCAGAGAACGTAGAACATGTGCTTTTTCACTATCCGTGTAAAAATGAAAGAGTTTTACTGCAGAATATATTTGGCAACTGTAGAAAACATAGTTAACTATGCGATGTCAAGTGAAAAATACTGGATTGCGGTAGTCGACGCGGCAACAAGAATTCTTAGCGATCTAAGACGCCTAGAATGCAAACGTAACGCGTAACAAATTAGCGCAACAGCAACTGCTTTACACCGATCCTCGCGAAGTAACACTTATCGGTGGAACAGGCTGGGCAAAAGAGCGATGGAAAACTGTTGAACCTTCTATGGTGAATAACAATGGGGTGCATGCAGCGACCATTTGGATGTGGATTTTTTAAACAAAGAAGACTTAGGCAAGCCTTGAGGTTAAGGTATATCAGCGCATGACTGGCTTACAAACGAAGTCACTGCAGATCTTCGTTTCATCTTAAAACGGTGATCTTTTAAGACCAAATAGTTAACAACACGGTGAGGACACCGCTTAAGTTTCAAACAGCTTATCTTGCGAACAATTTTTATTTTCTGTTAAACTGCGATTTTAAGTTTTTTCTAAAGCAATACCTCCTATTCATTTGATATGGACCAATCGAATGCAATATTCCTCATTACATTCAGATATTGGTGCATATCTTAGAGGTAGTCTTCAATATGATTTCTCACTTTCCACATAGCAATAATGTTGGGTGCAGTAAAGCAAAGCTTGAAGAATCAGGACTTTGTCGAGGATCTTCTTGGTATTTCGACCTATGAGTTTTGCATTCTTGTGGTATGGTACAGTATGGTAACACGAGGGACGACCAGGGCCGTTCTATACTGCGACCTCATTGATCTAGTTTGCCCATTTCTCCTATTAGTTGTTGCTTATTTCTGAGAAAAAGATCACCTCTTTTACAAGATCGCTTCATGGAGATAATATTTGCTTCGAAATGTTACTCGCTCCTATGCCAATCCCTGACAGTTTAGCAACTATCACCATCAGGTTCTTTAGTTTCACAGCAAGTTCCAAATGTGCTGTTGGAGATGATTCCCAAACTGTAAAAATAAAAGGTGACCTCCGCTTTAACTTATAACGGAGATGGGGTAGTTAGGGAATTTTAAACGCGTTAGACCAAGTACATCATTTCACTATTTGACTATACATAATGCTTCCCAGTGTTTTAAGACAAAGTAGTTAACTGCAACGATTAGTATAAGGCCTCGAAGAAGAAGCATCTTCTGACAGGTGCTGGTTCTTTAAATAACGAGATTGAGCCTCTACAGTCGAACATCTTGCAGCTCTGCTAATAAGCACTACTTCATGCCTGCCCGTGACGCCATCTGGGAATCTCACTGGAGATTGCGAAGTGAAGGGGACAAATGGCGAGTTTCCTGCGCCATAAATCAGGATTAGTGTCGAAAAAAAAAAACAAGACCAGGCTACTCCGACATATTTGGAGCTCAGGCCGGTAAGGATTTCCAGGACTTAGTCAGGGTCTTGGAAAAGAGATAGTGGCGAACGAGCCCTATGTGGGTCAACGGCAGCGCTCACATCCCGGAGCGGGTTACTGGCTTCGGTGTAACCGACCCCTCGTCCTAGGGGCATTCAAAATGGAACTGGTCCTCCAGGTTGGGGGTTGAAACAGTTACCCCGGCGATTTAAAAACAAAAACTAAGTTACGAAGCATCAAGAAGCCAAGGATATGGACGGATCTTCTGTTGAAAACCCACGCAAACGATTTAAGGACAATGAGTTGCGGATATGCACGTGGAATGTTAGGTCACTTAACAGACCACGTGCAGCCGAACAACTATCGGAGACATAACCACTATCGAACCAAGAAATGCGATTGGGTGCGGATTTGTTGTCGATAAAAAAAACAAGAGACCCTCTGAACTGCGCCAACTACAGAGACATCAGTCTTCTTAGCATCGCATACAAGTTCTTATCTGCCGTATTGTGTGAACGCCTGAAGCCGTTCGTCAACAACCTAATAGGTCCATATCAGTGTGGCTTCAGGCCAGGAAAGTCCTCCATCGATCGGATATTCACACTACGGCAGATCTTGGAGAAGACCCATGAGCTTCAGATCGATACCCACCACCTATTCATCGATTTTAAGGCCGCGTATAACAGCATCTATAGAGACGAGCTATACCGAGCAATGTCTAGTTTTGGCATCCCTGCCAAACTCCTCCGTCGGTGCAGGATGGCGATGAAGAATGCACGCTACTCCATCAAGGTCGGTAAAGATCTCACCATGACCTTTCATGTCCAGAAAGGATTAAGACAAGACGATGCGCTGTCATGCGATTTTTTCAACATCGCACTTGAAAGAATAGTGCAAAACTCACGAGCAAACACAAGAGGCACTATTTTTCAAAAGTCCGTCCAACTACTCGCATACGCCGATGATATTGACATAATCGGGAGAAAGCAGCGTGATGTCAGTGGCGCTTTCGCGAGTATTGAGACGGAAGCGGCGAAAATGGGTTTAGCGGTCAATTAGGGCAAGACCAAGTATATGCTGTCAAGCAAAAAGGCGCACGCAAGTGGAAGAGGACCTCAGCCAACTTAGCATGCGAAACTGGAGAACGCTAGCCAGGGATCCAGCTGGCAGCGTTGACTGAGGCCCAGGTCCACCCCGGACTGCAGCGCCACCTAAAGTAAAGTAAGTATATAAGTTAATTACAGCAAACTAAGCAAAGTTCGAAAGACATAATACCACACTAGATGTTCTGCTTCACTTGAAACCCCTCAATATTTTCACCAGGTAAGTAGATGCAAGCGTAGCTTTTAAATAATAATATTCTTAACGCACCAAGAATCCTTCCGTAGAACATGGACTATACTACACCCCAACATTGTTTCCACGACGACTTTTATGCTATCATCCCCTCTAGATGTTTCTGGGAAGAAGATGCTTCATGAAGTACAAGTCAGCCCATCTGTTCTGGCTGAAGTAGAACGTGATATCTGCAAAGGATATCCGAATCCGACATTCCTGTATAAGTCCAATCCATTTTATAACTTTGCTGACACTTTACATTCCAGAAAATCCAATGTTTGCCGCACATGCCTGACATTTAGGGTAGATTCTCGGAAATTCACCGTCTAGAATTGGCCTCTTTCCTTATTGAAACCTACTCTCCGGTTTCTTCAAGAAAAACACCAAGACACTATGCCGACATGCTAGTTCCTCACCTAAGATCACTTTAGAATCCTTTACTCTCATTTTTGCGTTATAATTTCTGAGTTTGGTGTCCACCGTTTAATGGTGGATTTTAATGCCGCTCTTGCAAATTTCGACTCTCCGAGGTATACATCGAATTCCTTAACAAAGAATTGGATAAGCCCTCATCAAATTCTATGTAATAGATCGCAATTGAGCCAACATTACGACATTTCAGCACTTATGATGCATTGAAGAAGGCTAGGGATGTTGACTATAGTCTTCACTACAGGTTAATCTGGAGACGATTGTCAAGATTTCGAACGTTTGCTCCTTCCGAAAGGGTGGACACTGAATTCAAAAAATCAATAAAAATAGTTCAGACATGTCTACGAGTAATATTTGCGGATATCAATTGCAGTTGTCTCTTGGCAAAGCCAGCAACAAGCCAAAGCCTGAATTTAACCTTATGCAGGGCTTGTCATACCGCCTATATCGATTTGTTAAGGAGCTGCATTTTCCACCTTCCTTTCAAGAAATATTTTGTCGTACACAATGTCACATAGACACAATGTCCAGGCGCATGTTTTGTGGCTATTTCGTGGCAAAAAGGTCGCGCGCTACATGTGTGTCAGCTACTTGTTCAACCGTACCTAGGGGACCGACCCAATGATCGTTCGCTTAATGACCTGCAAATGCAATCGCTAATTTCGGTACATGTTCGTCGGTTGGTTTTTATTGTGCGACCAATCTAATTGATATAATTGGAACTTGCAGGTCTCGTTGAGTTAATTAAACGGTGTAATTGTACAACAAACGTTTGTCCGATTATGCCTGTGGCTAGGAGTATACAATTAAAATTGAAATCATTCGCTCACTAGGGCGTTCCAAGCTCACATTCCACCACATACGAATAAGATGTGGTTCTGTGGCTTACTCAAGAGAAACATAGAACAATTCTATGCTTCACAAGAGACACATTCCAGTTATTAGTCACCGGTGAAGCAGTGGTTAATGATACACTTCAGGTGTAATTGCCCCTTCGTTAACATTACTTAACAATTACTTCGTTCAATGGTTGAAATTGTGGGCTTTGCCAAGCGCTGCTTTCATCTGGTGTAAATTATGGGCCTGCTCTGTACCATGACAACGGTACGACAGTGATGACTATGACTTGAACGACAACGACGACTGTGAGCTTATTGAAACCGCTCCTTTTTCGGGCGAGGATCCTTACATAACTTATAACGCATTAACACCTACATGGCATCTCAATTTGGCTGCGCTACATAGCTGCGTCCGCGTCTGGAACACAAAAATTCTCTCCTTGAGCTGCGCGCACATTCATAGTGCGTTCCAGTTAGGAATACAAGAAAATATCAGAAAGGTAGGGTTTTCCTGTCCCCGTACCAGTGCCAGTTCCAATGCAGTTAAAAGTACTAGAAAGACGTCTCCAACATGAGATATGACCTCATGCAGTGATTTCAGGGTTACAGATGTCTCCGGAGAGATATGTTTCATTAAGTCATTTCGCTGTTGGAAGAGACTGGGGAGTTGGCTTCATGAGTGCATTGTTGCAGTTGTGCAAAACGCCTACGCCAGCCACAACCGTAGAGACACTGATATTTGTTTTATACTTTGGGTTTGGTCGTACAAATATTTCTTTTCTTTGCAATCATCTCTTTTAGAGGGTTTGTCATTTCGAATTCAAAGAAACAAATTAATTTTTGATTGCCAGTTCAACTGAAATGTCAAACGGTGGTGATAGTTGTCCAGGTTAGTTTATCCTATACATTCGCTTGTCAAGAGGAAAAGTTTCATAAATTTCACTTTAGTAATTAGAAAGGCACGCTTAAAGCAACGTGAAAGTCATGAAATTGGCTTTGTGGATTGTATTACTGATCGTAGAACACCAACTCCACGACACCCTGGTTATTGACAAGAATTCTCAAGAGCTATTTGGAAATATTTGTATGCGGGTGCACTAGTCTTTACTTCCAGAATTTCGTCCTTAGGAACCTAGTAAGAGCTCATTTCATTACACTAATGGAATATTGGGGCAGGTGTCGTACTTTGTAGTACTGGCTGTCTACTAAGACCTTCAGACTGAATGATTTTGAAATGTAACCAGACATCTTTACTAACTGAACAATCAGCCAAAAAGCTGTGTAGATCTTCTTCTTTTTTTTAATTCCTGACTCACCAATTACGATAAGAAGGAACTTCGACATAGAAGATCTTTTGTACCGATTTATCTGAACTGTGTTTAGGCTAGTAGGTTTTCTACCTTCCGAATGAAGTTTGTAAATCTGCCAGCAGCGGAATCCCTTAGTTCAGTGGTGCCGAGTAGTTCCCTGAAGAAAGTATTCCATCTCATTCCGTTGAGGGCTTGGCATTCACACAAAATGTGTTCAGCTGGTTCGTATCCTTCAAGACATAGTCAGCACCCCGTAGAGTCGACTATTCCTATTTTGTTGAGGTGATATCTTAAACCTTGATGACCTGTAAGGTACCCCACTATGTTTCTGATGTCGTGCCGACTTAGATTCATACATCTGTTGACATTTTTATTGAAGGGCAGGATGGCTTATTTAGCCTGTCCTAGACCTGGAGTCTGCTCCCAATACGAGATGCATTTTGGGTGCTCCCAGCATTTTATGGCTAGATTTACTGCTGCTTTAGAAGTGCAGCAAGAGAGTTCAAGTCCATTGAAGGTTGTTTCAGTTCTTCTGCCTTTTCATGGCCATCAATACCTTCATGCCAAGGAACCATAGTTTGGGCTTGCTCCTTAAGCTCAGTTTTTTGAGGTTTTGAAACAGTTCTGACTGATTTGGAGTCAATGATGTGCGAGCTAAGAGCATTTATAGCTGCTTGACCATCCGTGAATATATGGATGTTTGCACCTCTGATACAAGAGTCGCAGATCAGGTTATCACATTGTTGAATTGCGTGTAGTTCGGCTTGGAATATACAAGGGCTTTTACCCAAAGCAATTGATATGCTAATATTTGGTCCGTGTATTCCAGCTCCCATTCCTGTTTCCATTTTAGAACAATCCGTAAAGCACTTTATGCCGTTTTCTCTATTTGGTAGGTTATCGCTAACCCATGCTTGTTTGCTGAGAATCTCCGTGGAGAATCCTTTGTCGAAACAAAATGTCTATTGAAGGCGGTCTGTTGCCGCTTAAATCATGTCAAGTTCTGGTATTTCAGAGAGAAGGTCCGGGTGGTCTCAAAGATCTAGTTCTTTGGCTTGTACCATACTTGTGGAGCTGCGTAAAGCCACTTTGCTGATAAACAAGTCCTATTATTGCTTCCAGACATGCAAGACGTTACACTCTTTTGAACTTTGAAGTGACGGTCTTTTACTTGATTTTAGTCCACTAAACTACAGAAGAGTATTTTAAACTGGGCTTGACCGTCATTGTGTAGATCCAGTGAGTGATCGTTGGTTGGACATATCCCCCATGTACTTCCATACATTCGACGGCAGGCCCATAAAGCGTTGGTTGCTTTAGCTATTTTATTGTTTAAGTGCGAGTTTGAATGTAGTCTTTTATCAAGGATTACTCCTAGATGTTTGACCTCATCAGTATAGTCAACGGTGGCGTCGTGAAATTGAACTTTGGTTTAAGTTTCTTCTTCTAGTGGGTTAATCGAGATATCCTCTCCGGTACACCAGTCTAGGCCTATCGTGAGGGCATTTTGCAAGCGTGCAGTGATTAAGTTTGCTTTTCTGCCCCTAATAATAATGACTTGGTCATCGGCATAACCAATCATATTGTAGCCTCGGTCGCTCAATTTATTGAGTAGGTCGTCCATGGCCCACCACAGGTAAGGCGGGTACACCTCCATGTGGATAGCCCTTACCGCTGATACAGATATTGAGGTCGCTCCTGATGAAGTAATTATTACACAGCTTTCTAGCATCCAGTTTATGGTCGGTTTATCGGTTACGGACCAAAGCTTTTGATATGCAGTGATATCCAGATATAACTCGAAAGCACCCTCTATATCCAGAAACGCGCAGAGTGCAAGTTCCTTACTACGGAAGGAGCTTGTTATTTCGATTGTCAGTCTTAAAAAAGCTCCTTCTGTTGATTACCTCCCTCTAAGTACGATGTACGTGGCGCTAGTTGAAGCTGAATCTAATGAAGTCTATTGGGGTAGGTACAAGAAAGTCTGCTCCCTTTTATAGCAAAACCGAGGAAATACCGTCTGTACCCGGTGCCTTGTATGGTATGAATGAGCTAATAGCCCACTTCACCTAATCTGGACTGAATAGTTTTTTATTTTGATTCTGCTGAAGTGTCTCAATTTTGAGAACTCAGCTGACTGTCCATTTGACATATCAAGGCCGGAAGACCCTGGGAAGTGAACCTGAAGTAAGGTGTTCGGGGTTTCTTCTCGGTCGCGTGTGATCTTGCCATCTGGTTTTATTAGCAAACCTATGCAATTTTGAGAGGGCTCTATGGAGTCGTACTACTGCCGGAGGTTTTTCAAGCTTCTCGCAGTTGGCACGCCTGGAGGCTCTCTTTGATGTTCGCAAATCTTGACTTTATGCATGTTTTATTGAGGCGCAAGTGAAGGTCGCAATTCCTAAATTTATTTATTCGGAGGTAAGCAAATTAGCTGAACTAACGCTGCTCGTAAATGTTGATTCTTATTCTACTGTATCGAGTAAATGTCGGAAATGTGGCAGGACCGAAAGAAAACTGCCACTTATACTCTGAAATTCACAACATAAGCAGCGGGTTGTCCATATACAAGCTTCTTTTTGAATCATATTTTATTTTGACACTGACAGCTCTTTCCTTCTTAAAATCTTAACTGTTAGTTAGTATCACCCCGTAGGAAGACAAAATGAATCACTTTACCTCCGCTCACATGGTGCATACTGAGGAAAAAGTGGCTGTTGTGGCTGTTGTGGCCGAAAACGTTGGACTTAAATCAGGAACATGAGCTCGCTATCGATCTTAAGAGTTCACAAAGCAGCCTAATTAGAATTTTTCACAAAGATCCCGAATTATTCCCTTACAGAGTCCAATTGACTCAGCAATTTAAGGCGAACCACTATTCGCGTTATTATCTATTCTCAGTTTGGCCCTTACAGCAGCTGAATTGGACATAGAATTTGACCGAAAATTCATACTTTCTGACGAGGCGCATTTTAATCTCCGGGGCTATGTTAACAAACAAAATAAGTACATCTGAAAGGAAAGAGTAGGTTAAAACATCAACACTAGGCACTAAAACAGGCCCATCGCGGTCCCTGTGGAACCAGTTGAACTTATATTCAAAGGCCAAAAACCTAAGCAATGTCCAATTTCTATGCAAAAGCCAAGAAGGCCAAGAAATCCGTGCCGTCTATTTCCTTTAGATTTTTAAAAAGTATTTTCCTGAAAATTTCCTTCGTCTACGCGATATTGCCTCGCGTTCACACAGTATGAGTGTTATGTCCCCAACCGATTACAGATCACCGCAAAATCTTCAATATCTGACAATTTGAGTGCTTTTCGATGTTTCAGCAGGGAACAGTGTCCTCTCAGAATTCATATTATTGTGCTAAGCCAATCCCTGTTTTGTTTTATTAATTTCCTAGATCTTTAACCGTCAAAAAGTGGCCATAGAGCCTTGGATACCCTATGTCCTTCAACACTCGACTCTTACTGTGTAGATGGGTGGTTATTGACAATCTCACTACTTTCAAGTAGCCCTTATCTTCTTGCAAGCTCATCCGCTCATTCATTTCCATCTAAACCTCAGTGTCCTGGCACTCAGCACAGTCTCACCCGGTTCTGAATGCATAATGCTTTCAGCATTGTGCGAAAGCCCCTGACTGTGCCAAAATTGATGTACTATAAGTCGCTTTCATTGCCTTAAGATGGGCCTGGCTGTCGATGTAGATACTCGTAGCAATTACTCTACCGAATACCGATATCATCTGCATCAGCTCAATCGCCCTGACGACAGCCGAAACTTCTGATTGGAAGTTTTGGGTCATTTGGCCTGAGTGCTCGCTCTCCAGATATATTATGTCATACGGAAATTCGAAGCAGATCAAGGAAGGAATTTGATCCTTTAAAATTGGATTACTTGGCATTAGCTCCGCCAGGATCTGGCCGTGTCCGAAGCTACTGCTCCAGGGATCGGTAAACGCGTGCGTGATTGTCGAGAATCTAATGCATCCGGAAAGAGTTTGGAGCTGATTTTAGAGTGGTGGAATCATTGGCCCCTTAAAATTCTTAAATGTTGCTTGAAATGCAATTTAAACTTGCGGTGAGCGTTACAGAGGCTTGATAACAGAATTTTTGTTGGCTGAGATTGGAGACACAGACTTGGACGATCTTTGGTTTAAGCACGATTGCACGCCATACCACACAGCCCATCAAATAATCGATCTTTTGCACGCTGAGTTCGGTAAAAATGTTATCAGCTGTCTCGGTGGTTTGATTTGACTTGTCTTTGTGTGGTACCCTTAAAGATCAGTGTTATGCGGACAATCCAGAACGGATTCAGCCGTTGAAGTGAATATCGCCCAAACCATTCGTGAGATAGAGCTAAAAGTGGTCTAGAAGAAAATTATTGGGTTGAAGGAATGCGCTCCTGGAAAGTCACATAAATAAAACCGTATTCCGTAACTAAATGAATTGTTTGCTCTTTCCTCAACGAATAAAGCCACAAAATACCGAAATTAATTGATTTTTGTTATTTCTATTTTACTTTTTGAAAAAAAAACTTGTGCTTGGCTTGCAACTATTTGGAAAGCAAACCAAACTAGGTCATTGCATCCGTAGAGAAAATTTCATGCATAAAGGTGAACCACATTGGTTGTATCAAAATATAATACGCGCTGGTTGGAGAAGTTTGTTATTGAAGCTCATAAATTGTGAAATAGTTAAGTAGATGAGAAAGGCGAACGGAATTTAAGAGACAGAACAATGTATTCACTTAAATTGTGCAGAAGGCGAACAATAACTCACTTTATTTGTTCGGCAACATCAAGTGAGGGGATTACTTAGCTGCGGAATTAATGTTCAAGTACTAATAAAGGGATTGGTTTTGTTACGTACTTACTTAGCGGGCTCCTAACTCGATAATGGTCTCTCTAGTAAACCATAGTCCTACATACCTGGTGTTCTTGTCTTCTGTGCTTCCATACTGATATGTACGAGTACATCAAGTCTTATTTGGTCTTCTTTGTCGCTTCGAATCTGATGTGCTACCTTCGAAGATATTCCAAACTGAAGCATTATTATGAACCCGAAGTGACCAAGCCAGAATAGTCTTATTTTTGCTTTTCGGACACCACATCTTTTTACAGATTGTGGGATTCATTTATTTCATTTATATTCCTCACACAGAGGACGATCTACTCGATTGACTATCATTTGCGAAGGAATTCAGTTCTGTTTACCTGTCCATTGTCCAGGACTTGAAAGCTTCAAGGTTCTTTTGAATCAGTAGTGTTGTAATTCGGAATTTGAGTTTTGAATCTATTTTTTTGTCAACTCGAAGTTACGGCGGCTTCCTAGTGTAAGTCTTCACCGAATGTTTTAACTTCTTCTTTGTAATCGACGCACTAAGTTTGTATTGTCAAGAATTTGGAGTATTTTATTATTACAATGACCATGAAGACGAATACGGAGTTTGCGAGCAAAGTTCATTATTTCGTCCTCGACGGTAACTATTCCCAAGACTCTGTGGATATCACTGTTTCTGATATACCATGGGGCGTTCACGATTTGTCTTAGAACTTTGTTTTGATAGCTTTGGGGAATATTTCGGTTGCTTGGTTTAGTACAGCCCCAAAGTTGTATACCGTACTTTCAAACACGTTTAAGCACTTGCTTATAGATGAGCAGTTTGTTACTAGCAGCCAGTACATTTGTCTGAATTTATTTTCAAGTTCATCACGTTTCTTCTTAACATGCGGCTTCCACTTCAGTTTTACATCTAGTGTCATTCCTAGGAATGACTTTGCTTCATTTGCATATGGTATTTGTACCGAGTTAACGAAAATGGTAAGGTTGTTTATTTTCCGGTAAGTAAAATTAACATGAGTAGTTTGGTCTCTTTGAGAACAATTCGCCATATCTTTGTCCATTCGTAGATTTTATCCAAAGCCGTTTGTAGCTTTCCAGTAGCTAACTCGACTGAAGTATCTGTAGCTCGTATTGCCGTGTCGTCCGCGAATGTGGCTACTATGGTACCTGATTCTTCCGGTATGTCTCGAGTATAGAGTAAAAACAATACCGGTCCAAGTATCTCCAGCTATCTCTTTAAATTCCGAGTATTCGGTGCCATGTTTAACACGAAAAATTCTGTTTTCCAGGTACGATTTCAGAATTGTATGCAGTTCTCTCGGAAGAACCTGGCTTAGCTTAAAGTTTAAGCCTTCGTTCGATACCTTATTGAAGGCTTGAGACACGTCAAGAAACACGATAGAACATATCTTTTTCCCATCTAAGGCTTTCTCAATTTCATTCGTAATTCTAAAAACCTGGTCAATTGTGGAGTGCTTAGTTCTAAAACCGAATTGATGTTCAGGAATTAGACGTCTCTCTTCGATGATCGGTTGCAAGCGCTTCATTAGGAGTTTTTAAAATATTTTAGATATTATCGGCAGAAGCGATATGGGTCTGTAGGAGTTCTTTTCATTTAGAGATTTGCCTGGTTTCGGAACCATTATAACCTCGGCAACTTTCCATGGGTTTGGAACGTTTAATAGTCTTAGCGCGGCTCATTACAGAATTTTTCACAGCGGAACCACCGAAAACACGGGCATCGTTTGGAAAGCCAAAAATCCGGTGGTATAATCTATCGAAGGAACGAAGCGCAAGATTTATCGCACTGGCTAAAGAAGTACTTCAAAATATAAATGGTATAGCAGACTCACTTAGTCCGCAAGAAATGTGGAACAGCATGCACGAGGAATGCATAACACTCGCAAACTCCCATCTGGGGACTATATCGAAATACCATCACGTCGGCAAAGAAACATGATGGTGGAATGACGAAACCAAACGAGCTGTGGCCGACAAGAAGAGTGCATTCCAAGCGTGGACAAAATGCGATCGGAGCGACGATATCGAAAAAGCTCGACTGGCTCTTGAATATGAGCGTCTTAAAAAGATCGCAAAGAAAGTCCTGGCTCGAACTCGAGCGGCAGAAGCGGAAAACCTGTACCAGGAGTTGGAACAAATATCCTCACGATCGGCGGATAGAAGACAAGCTATCCAAGAAGTTCAAACGTCGTACAACACTAAAATGCCAAATATTTTTAAGCTCGCTGCACAGAGGAGAAAAAATTCAATGGAAATAACCTCGCCGAAATACATCAAAAACGCAGAAGGTCGCTTACTAACAAATGAAAAGGAAATTTGTGACCGGTGGCTTGAATACTGCAAGGAGTTGCTTAACAAACAGTTTCCACGTGATATCGTGCCGACAGCTGGTCTATTCGAGGAGGAAGTTTCGGACTTTTCAATCGAAGAAATAAGTATAGCAATTGGAAAAATGAAGCGGGGGAAAGCGGCGGGACCAGACAGCATTCCATCAGAGTTTTGGTCGAAGATGGAGGGGATCGGCAGCGTTTGGCTATCGAAACTTTTAAATAAATTAAAATGTGGACAACCTATTCCGAATCAATGGAGAAGTAGCTTCTTGGTTCCATTATACAAAGGAAAAGGCGACACTCGAGAATGCAACAACTACCGTTCAATCAAGCTTATGCCACACACAATGAAAATCGTCGAAAGAGTCTTAAACGAACGTCTTCGGCAAATAATAAAGCTCGATAATAGCCAGTGTGGATTTGTTGAAAGAAGATCGACGGTGGACGGTGGACGCTATCCAAAGCCTACGAATAATAATGGAAAAGCACCGAGATTCGTCTAAGGATTTACACATGGTATTTATCGACCTCGAGAAAGCATTCGATCGAGTGCCTAGGGATCTCATATGGGCCGCGCTGAGGTCTCAAAACGTACCGGAAACGTATGTTAGAATAATACAAAACATGTACGGAAACGTGAAAACTGCGGTTAAAAGCTCTGCTGGACGAGAGAATTTCCAGTTAATGTCGGAGTGAATCAAGGAAGCGTACTAAGCCCTTTCCTCTTTAACGTAGTATTCGACTATCTTTTCAAAGACTGCATGCGCGAAGCAAATGTAACGCCAATTCTCTTCGCTGACGACGCAGTTATACTTAGCGATAACGTCGAAGATTTACAGAACGCCTTAGATTCATGGAGAAATGCGCTAGAGAGAAACGGGTTTAAAATAAGTCGTTCAAAGAGGGAGCATTTGACGTGCCCATTTGCGCATCCGTTACGACCTGTTCCGGATATAATGTTAGACGGAATAGTTCTTCCGAAAAGCACTATCTTTAAGTACTTAGGATCAATCGTTAACATGGAAGCAAAATGTGACGACGACGTAAACCACAGAGTGAGTGTGGGATGGATGAAATGGCGGGAAAATCTTTTGCGACCGTAAATTTCCACTTAAATTGAAGGGGAAACTCTACACCACGGTTGTTGGACCAGCTCTTATGTACGGCTCACAATGCTGCACAATGTACGAAGCGTTTAATAACAAAATGACGGCAGCGGAAATGAAAATGTTAAGGATGTCTAGTGGAGTCACTAAACGCGATTGCATTAGATCTACGCGTATAAGAAGAAGTCTACATATAAAGAATTCGGTAACCGAACAGCTTGAGGTGAATAGAATAAGTTGGTATTGCCACGTTCAAAGAAGATCTGCGGAAAATCCGGTTAAAAAGGCACTATCAACTACGGTCACTCCAACTGTAAGAAAACGAGGTCGGAAAAAGAATTCCTGGATTTCTCAGATGGCAAATGCGCAACAACGTCTGGGGTTAACCACTGAAGCGATCCAGGACCGAGCATTATGTAGACGCGTTCTGCGGTCTGCGACATTAGCCAACCCCATAAGCGGAGCAGCAGCGATGCAGTAAAAATGGGAAACTCGTTATGCGTAAGTTCGTATAACGAGGAAAGGGTTAATAAAAGGATAAGAAGAATAGTCTTAGCGCGGCATTTATAAGTTGGAGCAGTTTGATCAGGGCTTTTTTTGGCAGCTCCTTGAGAATTTGAGCAGTTATTAAATCATAACCAGGGGCTTTGCTATTTTTCAATTTTTTAATTGCTTGGTTAAGTTCTCGTAGCGACACTGCTTTTATTCTACAATAGTCCGGTGCCATAATTATATAATTAGAACCTCCTGTTAACGCCTGTCCATCAAAAGGCTTAAACATTTCTTTTAGGTGCTCGGCAAACAGATCCGCCTTCTCTTTGTCTCCTTTTGCCCATTCGCCATTATTTTTTCTTATGGGAGGAAATTGCATTTGAGGCTTTTTGATTCCCTTCATGGCTTTCCAGAGGGAGTAATTTGAAATTCTTTCGGCAGTCAGACCTTCGATATATGTAGAGATATTCTGATTTTTGTATCTCGTATTGCTTCTTTCAATTTGTTGCATAAGTGGTTTAAGTATGTTTTATACTGGGGAGCACGGGATTGTTGCCATCTTTTTCGCGCTCTCCTCTTTTCTCTTACCAGTTCTATTATTTCCGGCGGATATTTTATTTCACTACTTGCTTTCTCTTTTCTTGTTGGAGTTGGAGTGTTGTTCCAGGTAGCGTTCTGCAGGACTTCGATGAATCTGTCGATTTCGTCTTCTATTTCATTTTGTGTTTTTAGCGACACGTTTAGAACAATATGTTCATTCCAGTAGTTTCTAAAACTGTCCCAGTTAGTTTTGTTGCTAGTTAGTCTAGGCGCCACTGAGTCGGTGAGTGATCTGAGGAGAGATCATAACTTTCCTCGATGTTTGTAGAAATTTTGGCTGCTCCCTGAGTGACAAAGAAGTCTACAAGATCGGGCGTCTTTGTTATATCCGATGGCCAATATGTTAGTTTTCCTGTCGAGAAAAAGTCAACTTTACATTGCATACCGGCTTCATAGAGTTGTCTGGCTTTCGTTGTATCTTGAGCATCTTGAGCCCCAGAAGGTATGTTTCGAATTAAAGTCACCACCAATTGTAAAATTCGGTCCGAGTAAATCAAATATACCTTTAAAGTCATTCTTTTCTAGCTTGCATCGCGGAGGACAATAAATGGATGCAATGTTGTAGTGCAGGTGATTATATTTTACTTCCCTGTTTATGAAGCTCTTCACGCAATCCATTAGGTCTGGCAGCTTTGCTACTCCCCAGACTTACAATCGTATACTAACTGCAGCCGCTGGAGATGTTTGTTGAGCATATTTATTTACAATTCAGTGCATGTCAGTTAATTCGCAGAGTTTGTAGCCCTCACTTATTTATTTGGCTATTTTATTAAGTGTAGGAAGGCTTGGCTTTCTTAACAATCGATTGATCAGCTCTCTTGAAGTGGCAGTGCTGGTCCTTTGGTTCTTGCATAGGCATTTTTTAAATAAGCAACGATTTTTGAGGGTACCGAAACAGGATTGAAAACAGTTGCAGTTCTAGCAACAACATACGCTTTTTTTACCTTTAAGTGAGGTTCTGAAAGGGGCGGCTTCTTTCTTCCAAGGGGTCACGAAGAAGGTGCCACACTTTCAGTTAGAATAATGCGGGTGGACTCAATTGCAATATAAGCAAAGCTTACTTGGGTGCAAATTTTTCATTTGGTTCGGAATTAGACTTAAGTTTTTGACAGTTTCCCAGCACAAATCCCATATGTATGCATCCCAAAGAAAAAGATCGAAGACATTAAAGACATCTTCTACGAGCTCCTGAGCAAAACCCACCAGAAGTTTCCCTGGGTAAGACGTTGAAATAATTCATCTTTGTTAGCACTATAAGTAATTGAAATTATATGTACTCGTATAGCCTCCACAACAGAACCTTTGATAATGGGTTCGGGTTAATAGATTTCACCGCGAACACAGTTTCCGCCTCAAGGAAACGTTTTCAAAATCGTTTACGACTTCAACGACATTAACCTCTATCTTTTTGTAGCCAGACTAGGGTCATGAATATCTCGAACATCTCAATATCTAGAAAAATCTAAAAGAAGTCTTAAGTCAGATAGCGGCAATTTTAACAGATTGCTATTATTTTTTTCGCAGTAAATGTACCTCAATCTGTCATATTCAGCGCTGCCGAATACATCAAAGATGCCACCCCTAGTGTGCTTGGTTTTTCTCGGCCACCAAAATGTAATCCCCGATTTATTTAAGAACGACAGGGTTCTTAGTGCTTTGAAACAAACGAAACATGGGATGTGTGCTGTGGGCAAAAAGAGAGATGCAATTGCAAGAATGCCCTTTGGTAAAGATTTCGAAATAGTAAGATCTACAAAGCCTGCACTGAAACTTGTTAAGTCAAACTAAAGAACATAGTAATATGAAGGATCTATTTCTGGAGGATGTATAACGACGACCATGACCAACATCCCGCTATCAGGTAGAATAAGTTATTCAATTTGAATGATGAAATAAAGGTTGCCATTTTAAGCCTTTAGTTCGACTAAGTTGCCGACGCCAACGGCTTTTACGACGTTTAGGAGCTAATTTAGTAACCTATGACTCGTTTGTAAAATTAAGGTACACCCTCTTTTAAAAAAATGGGTTCAGCTGTACAGAATAAGGATAGAGACTTTGCACTCGAGCTAGACGAAGCTCTATTGCCTTCCTATCATTTCTTAAAGAGATTGTACAAACTCATACGTCAAGTCTTTTTGATATTATCTGCCGCAGAAAACACTTGTCAATTCCTGCTTGTTTTGACTAAGAGCTCAACTGTCAAGTGGAAGCCTCCTTCGACACTTCTTATCGAGACTCTTGGAATCCCGAAATGAAATCGTAAAAGAACACCTCTATTATTGTGCTCTGCAGTTCAACGTTTAGAAGAGCTTCATATCCTCATTTTAAAATGCAAACTGTTTCAGAACCGATGCGCACATCGCACATCTTCAGCTACATTGATTCTCTAAGACGGACTTTTTACCACCAGTAGTAGTGTCTCAACAAAATTCACTTTCATTGATCTGCCCAAACAGAGCTGCTTAATACACTTTTCGAAAAACAGTTAAAAAAATGATTTTAACTTCACAAATTATACCCACTGTTACCCACTAAATATACTTTATCTACTAACACTCCATAATGTGTTACGTATATATGTAACTTTCAATCATATATTCGTGCCACCTCCAACCCAACAATCACCTCTTCGTAATGCTCGATCAAATTACCTGACACCGTTGATCGTTCCAAAGTCTGCCTCTGGTCAAAGACTTTTTATTGTGTTTGCCCCATAAATAACCACAACTTACCAGCAAATTGCGAGCGCCAACTTATCCCCTTAACGTCAAAGTAAATAGCCTGCCCGAATGAATGTATCCGTATGTTGGTTCACGATATTCCTTACGGTCAATCAGCTGTACGGCGTATGATCATCTTCATCACTCATAAACCGGAACTTTCATTTGAATTGTCGGAGATCACAAATGTTGGTCGATAAAATGATTCGACCCCTTCGGACAGAACACTCACTTGTTCAATTGCACCGATCGTTCCAAGACATGATCTGGAGATGATGGGCGCACGATCGTAAAATTTAATGCACTCTGCCAAAGTGTGTATGGTATGTATGTACGAGAGTGTGTGAGATAACTTCAGAGGATCCCAGAATTTGACAATCATGGAACAGCAGGAACCATTTTGAAGTGTGATCCCATTAGTTTGGCATTAAGTTTTGTGTCGTTGTTGTTGTTGTTTTAGTTGGTGTCGATGTCGTGTTTGCCTTTGCGGTCTTTCGTTCTTATTCGTCATGTCATTGGACTAAGTGATAGAAGGGGGAACCAAGTGCTAACTAAAAGTGATTAAACCTTGAGTATCATTTGGCTGACATCTTTATACGCTCGGCCCTCTTTTCACTGAGCAGTTGGGTTAATTTTATTTCCCATCATCCTCCCTTGGCCCTCGACGACAATATGTTATCCAATCCACACCGTCCTTGATTGCCCTATTGCCAAGGTATGTACATACAATCTGTATCCGTAAATAGCTGGGGGAACATTTCGACATATCCAACGGAACACATTATTCGTTCACTGGTTCTGTCGTCCATGATGCAGGTGAAGTGGTGCTAACCGAGCATTGCAATCAAATTACCATCTCAAGCTCTCCATGAGCGAATATTGGGGTACAGGCCGGCAGCCAGCAGCCAGCAGCCAGCAGCCAACACAATTTAGGCAAGCTCAGCTCCTCCAACTTGACATTTATTCGTGTGGATGTGCATTATTCTAGAATCCATGGCTCATAAAATGCGAGATGTATCGTGTCGTGGACTCATTATGTGGTGTCTCTTTGGCCAGATAGTATAGGTACATTTAAACGATTGCGACGCACAGAACGGCCAGAGAGTGGCAGCGGTAGCGGCAGAATTTAGCCCAGAGCTACAAGAACCAGAAATCGACCTTCGTCGGCTGGTTTCTGGGCAATTTTTCCGTTTTTTTTTTTATTTCTTTTTCTCAGATATTATATCTGTTCCTTCTCATGGCACGGTTGTGTCGTCTGGTGGAGTTAATTGTTCTAATCTTGGGAGGGCCAAGTGATCGAGAAGCATAATTTTGTTTTTGTTTTTTTCTCTTCTTTCCTTCTTCTTCACTACTCTTCAACGAATGCTCCTTGTTTTGGACTTGGATGGGGGAGGAGGGAGTATAGAATTCTCGCTAGTTTTAATGGAAAAACGTCTGGAAAATCTGAATGAAGCCAAAAGGGAAACGGAATCTGTTTCATGTTTTCAGAGTCTGTTCATCGAAGGCGGAACGGAATTTGCACACCACGTCAACTATTCCGGAGCTTTGGGCTTAGAAGTCCATCTTCAGTGGTCATAAATCAATCGAACTTAATAAAACTCAGTGCCTGGACACATAATAGCCCATTCGTTGGCCATAAAATGCTGTTTCTTGTCTACGAAAAGTTGTTGCGTAGTTGGAGCGAGTCTTCATTCTGGGTTTATCCATGGTTGTGACGTGGTGGATTGGGAACATGTGGTAGACGAATGTTAATGGTTTGCTTGCGTTTGAAATTGTTTAAGTAATGAAGTTCTGGGGGGCGTCATAGTAATGTTCTGCATTTAAGTTTTAAAAAAATATTCAAAGTCAAGCTGAAGCACAATTAAATAGGTGAATTCGGATACTCGTGTACTTCTCGTGGCTTTGCTGGAAGATCATCGATCGATAATTAGCACAAGCTTCTAATATAATTAGTTGCGACATGTCTATAACTCTTACAAAAGGAACGTCTTTCCCTAGAGAGGTGTATGTTTATCGCGAGATATCACAACGATTGGATCAGCACAAAACAACTTTTATTAACAGTATCCCTAAACGAAATGTATCCAAGTGATTTGTGGAAGAGAAAGTACGAAAGGTTCATAATACTTCAACTCACATAAGAAGCTGGAACATGGTCGGATAAAAAGAAATCGAAAAATATTATAAAAGGATTCACCATCCTGATGAATTAATTATCCTTCAATATCATCTAAATGCAGCTGGCGGATGCTTTTCACAACTTAAAAAGCGAGTTCTACCAGCGCAACCTAGTCTGACGAATGTGGCTAAGGTTGTTCAGTTTGCAACAACGCAACATATACTATACAGAGAATGCAAATCAACAAACATTATAGCAAAAACAACATGATTTAGCCAAGCAGACTTGGCTCTAATCCAGTCGTTAAAGATTTTGAAAGATCTGCTATAGGACCCTATATTATGGTTAACATAGGTTCTTACGGAAGTTAACGGCGGCGAACGTTTGATATGAAAAAGAGTAAAGTTGAAACGATAAAGGATACCATACACTGCCGGCTACCACAAAATCAACCGCGCTGCCGAATTTCTTTTGGGCGGAAGTCTATCAATTGGTAAGAGAGGTGATGAGCTAGCTGATCGGATACTTTAAACAATGGAAAATAAACTGAGAATATATCCGCCACTTACGCGATGGACGAAGAAGTAGATGCGTTTACCCATGCTTTTGACAAGCTCTGTTCGGTCAGTTGGAGAAACAGATATAGCAGGAATTATTAATCCTAGTGGAATACAGCTCTGCAAAGAAAATTGGTCATGGAGTGGTTCACTTTAGAAAGAGGTACCAAGAAACTGAACGGAAGAAATGATTGGCCAGAAAGTGAAAGTCTTGCCAAGACGGAATACTTATTTACTTACTTTAGGTGGCGCTACAGTCCGGGGTGGACCTTAGTCAACAAGCTTCTCCAGCCAGCTCGATCCCTGACTAGCTGCCTCCAGTTCTACATGACCCAGCCATCTCAGTCTTTGGATCTACACTCTTCTGGCTAGGTCCATGTCGCTGTACAGTGCATACAGTTCGTCGTTGTATCTCCTCCTCCACTCACAGTCAATGCAGACGGGACCGAAGATCGTCCGAAGAATTTTTCTCTCGAAGCAACCAAGAACACCTTCATCCATTTTTGATAATGTGCATGCCTCTGCGCCATAGAGCAGGACCGGGATTTTTAAGGTCTTATAAAGGGTGACTTTTGTCGTCCGAGAGAGGGCTTTGCTACTCAACTGCCTTCTTAACCCAAAGAAACAGCGATTGGCAAGAGATATTCTTCACTTGATCTCAGCACTGATGTCGTTGTCTGTATATATAGCGGAGCCTAGGTAGACAAAGTCCTTAACTACCTCAAAGTTATATCTATCAAGGGTGACTTTCTATCCGAGACGTCGGTGCTCAGTGCCCTTTTTGCTTGACAGCATATATTTGGTCATGTCCTCATTGACCGCTAGACCCATTTTCGCCGCTTCCGTCTCAAAACTGCTTTCTCCCGATTATGTCAATATCGTCGGCGTATATGAGTAGTTGGACGGATTTTTCAAAGATAGTGTCTCTTGTGTTTGTTCGTGAGTTTTGCACTTTTCTTTCAAGTACGATGTTGAAAAAATCGCATGACAGCGCATTGCCTTGTCTAAATCCTTTTTGGACATCAAAGGTCTCCGTGAGATCTCTACCGGCCTTGATGAAGCAGCGTGCATTCTCCATCGTCATCCTGCACAGACGGACGAGTTTGGCAGGGATGCCAAAACTAGACATTGCTCTATATAGCTCGTCTCTATAGATGCTGTCATACGCGGCCTTAAAATCGATGAATAGGTGGTGGGTATCGATCTGAAGCTCATGGGTCTTCTCCAAGATCTGCCGTAGTGTGAATATCTGGTCGATGGTGGACTTTACTGGCCTGAAGTCACACTGATATGGACCTATCAGGTTGTTCACGAACGGCTTCAGGCGTTCACACAATACGGCGGATAAGATCTTATATGCGATGTTAAGGAGACTGATGCCTCTGTATTTGGCGCAGTTCAGAGGGTCTCCTTTCTTGAGAATTGGACAAACAATGCTGAGGTTCCATTCATCGGGCATACTTTCGTCCGACCATATTTTACAAATGAGTTGGTGTATGCTCCTTACCAAGTCATCGCCTGCCGCTTTGAAGAGCTCGGCAGTCAGGCCTTCCGCTCCAGCAGCTTTGTTGGACTTAAGCTTCGATATGGCTATCTTCACTTCATCCAGGTCGGGTGGACGGAATTGTTGGTCATCATCGTCCAAGTTGAAAGGTTGATTCTGCCTGACAGCGGTATTTGGTCCGTCATCGCCGTTATACAGTCTGCAGAAATGATCTTTCCAAATCCACAGCATCGACTGCGATTCTACTACAATGTTCCCTTGTTCATCTCTAAAGGCTTCGGTTCGGGGTTTGTTTCCGCGGAATGTTTTTTTTACCTTTTGGTAAAACTTCCGAACCTCATTCCTGGAGTAGCATCTCCCAATTTCCTCGATCGCGCGCATCTCATGCTCTTTCTTCTTCCTCCTGAGAAGCCGGTGTTCGTCTCTCCTCTTCCGCTCATAGAGCTCATGAGCAGCTCTGATCTATCTAAGCAGCGCCGCTGTTAGGGGTTTCGTTGTGGTGGACGAGTGAAACCCAGCACATCAGAAGCGGCATCTCTGATGGCTTGGCGTTCTCTTGCGATTGTAGCCGTCTGACGTCGAATTGCCTTATAGCATTAGCTTGTCTTGGCGTTATTTGGGATATCCGCAACCGTACCTTGGCTACAACAAGTTAATGGTCCGAGTCGATGTTGGCTCCTCGGAACGTACTGACATCCATTATACTGGAGGAGTGTCTTGCGTCGATCGCAATGTGATCAATTTGGGTGACTGTTGATTGATCAGGAGTTCTCCAAGTCCCCTTGTGTATGTCGAGATGTGGGAACCGCGTGCCCGCCACGACAATGTTTCGCCCCGCCGCAAAGTCGATTAGCCTGAATCCGTTATCGGAGGTGGTGTTGTGCAGGCTATATTTTCCGATTGTTCCACCAAAGATACCCTCTCTTCCTAGCTTTGCATTAAAATCACCGGGGACAATTTTAATGTCATAGCTAGGGCATTGCTCGTAGGTCTTGTTAAGGAGCTTGTAGAAGGCATCCTTGGTGTCGTCATCTTTCTCCTCTGTGGGGGCATGCGCACATATAAGGCTAATGTTGGAGAATTCAGCCTTGACGTGGATTGTTACGAGGCGCTCGCTCACATGCTGGAAGCTTAGGACTTCTTGTCTTAGTCTGCCTCCGACAACAAATCCGCATCCAAATAAGCGCTGCTTTTGCCGTCGATAGCAATTGCCGTAGTAGATATCGCAATTTTTCCGGCCCATCGCATTTCTTGAATGGCGGTTATGTCTGCTTTGCAGCTGTCTAGGGCCTCCGCTAGTTGCTCGGCTGCACGTGGTCTATTAAAGGATCTAACAATCCACGTGCATATCCGAAGATCATTGTCCAACATTAGATCCGTTCATATCCCAGGCTTGTTGATGCTTCGTAACTTATGTTTTTTTTTAAATGGCCGGGCAGTTACCCCGGCGGCACAACCCCCAACCCGGAAGAATAGTTCCATTTTTAATGCCCCTAGGACGAGGGGTCGGTTACACTGAAGCCAGTAACCCGTTCCGGGATGTGAGCGCTGCCGTTGGCCCATATAGGGCTCGTCCGCCACCATCTCTTTTCCAAGACCCTAACTAAATCCTGGAAATCCTTACCGGCCTGAGCTCCAAATATGTCGGAGTAGCCCGTATAAGGTCTTGTTTTCTTTTTCCGACACTCCGAACTCGCCATTTGCCCCCTTCACTTCGCAATCTCTGGTGAGATTCCCAGATGGCGCCACGGGGAGGTGTGAAGTAGGACTTATTAGCAGAGCTGCAAGATGTTCGGCTGCGGAAGCTCATTCTCGTCATTTAAAGAACCAGCACCAGCCCGAAGATGCTACTTCTTCCAGGCCCTATACTAATCGTAGCCAAAACGGGATCCTCGGCATTTATTCTCAAGCATATCTTAGGCTGGATCCTCTTGCCACATCTTACTTTTAAAACTACAGACATCGCCTTCCCCACTAACAATTTGAGAATGGATCTCAACTGCGCAATGATTTCTATAATTGTATCGCAACGATTCCCTATTCGATAAAAATCAACACGGGAACGTGAACGCAGTTTGCAGAAAGGGGAACCTCTACAGAGCGGAATTTTCTCACCGCTCCTTGTTTTGAAATTTATACCTTTAACTTGACGACATACAGTAACAATGTGGCAAGTCGGGTATTGAGTAACTACGTTTAAAGATTAGGAATTGGCGTGGTGGGAAGGGCTAGGTGCTGTATTGCGAACCAGACTGGTAAGATAACATATGTCTAGGAACGTTTTAATAAAGCAAATTTGTCTTTATGAGCGTTCGACGCGACTTAAACGTTCAAATCGTCTGCAACACATTGACCACTGACACTGACCCAGTTTTAAAGCTGATGAATTATCAATCAGAAAGTCGGCGACACATAATCTTTAAATCGTACTCTCTGCCCAAGGTCCTTTAACCCTGGCCAATTTAAACATCAGCGTTCGATCATGCTAAGCGCACCATTACCGTTTTTGTAGGAGAAAGAAATTAAGTATGTCAATCAGCTGATATATGATTCTGTTGATTACTGGGGGAAGAATGAAAATGTTGGGAAGTTGCTTTTTCACAGAAGGCGATGCGCTGTCTTTCGATTTCTTCAACAACATTTCTGAAAAAAGAGTGCAAAACTCACGCGCTAACACGAGAGGCGCAATCTTTCAAAAGTCCGTCCAACTACTCGCATACGCCGATGATATTGACATAATCGGGAGAAAGCAGCGTGATGGCAGTGGCGCCTTTGCAAGTATTGAGACAGAATCGGCGAAAATGGCTTTAGCGGTCAATCAGGGCAAGACCAAGTATATGCTATCAAACAAAAAGAATACTGAACACCGACGTCTCGGACAGAACGTCACCTTTGACAGACATAACTTTCAGGTAGTTAAGGACTGTGTCAACTCAGGCTCCGCTATAAACTCAAACGACGACACCAGCGCTGAGATCAAGAGAAGAAAAACTCTTGCCAATCGCTGCTTCTTTGGGCTAAGAAGGCAATGGACTAACAAAGCCTAGTCTCGAACAACAGAAGTTGCCCTATGTAAGACCTTAATAATAACAGTAGTGCTCTATGGCGCAGACGCATGGACATTATCAAAAATGGTTGAGGGTGCTCTTGAGAGAAAAGTTCTTAAAGTGATCTTCGGTCCCGTCCTCATTAACGATGAGTGGACGAGGAAATACAGCGACGAACTGTACGGACTATACAGCGACATCGACCTAATCAGACGATTGAATATCCAACCACTGAGATGGCTGGCTCAAGTAGAGCGGATGGACACCAACGCTCCGGTCTGAAAAGTCTTCTAGTCCGCCCCGGAGGGACAGCGGATATTTGCACTCATTTAGAGTATTGACTCCTCGTTTCAATCAACTTTTGTACGTTATTGAACATATCAACAACAATGCGTCGTATTCCGCAGATATGCGAACCGTGGCTATTTACATGAAACGCGGCTCGTTAAGCGAAGCCTGCACTTTATATCTGAGAATGCAGTCACTTAGTACTTAGCAGTGTAAATGTGCCTTGAAGCAAACTTTATCTGCATAAAGATATCCAGCAAGAAATTCTAATCAGATCATGAGACACTAGAAACATTTAGATGGGACCATGTTATGGTTAATTCCAAGTCGTTTATTTGTTTTAATTAACTCATTTTGAGATACACTTACGACGTAGAAATTTTATTTAATTTAATTTCCACCTATTTAACAAATCAAACAACTTTTCAGTCTTGATTTAGTGTGTCAATCTAACAAGCATGATAAAATGTGCAATTAAGGGCCAGGGTGTGTCTTAACGAGTTTTTTCTATTGTAAATTACAACAGGAGTATACACCTCTACATTGTTGAATTCGAAACTTGTAATCTTTAATCATTTACAATATCGCATTCAAAAGCTGGACTCGTTCTGAAATTATGTCTTACAACTGTTGTTAGCCAGGCACTTTATGTTAAAATTTTACAATAAATTATCTAACAGCAATTAACACCAGCTTAGTAGGTGTAGGTCATGCTGGCTCAACTGGATAATGTTGATTTTATGTTTACTTTTCTTTAAAATGGAAATACTTTGGATTAAAGGCTGTTAAGTTAACGACTGATTGTTATAAGTACAATTACTGTGTACTTAGATACTTAATTTATACAAGGTGGCCCAAAATTTATCATCCTACCTGGAGCGCTATACTCCGCTGTCAAGCCATCCTCAATCTCAAGAACGAAGAGGATGCGTTTCATCCTCATGAGCGACGACGAGGCGCATTTCCAATTAAGCGATTACGTCAATAAGCAAACTCTCCGTTTCTGGGACAATGAAAATCCGCGTGCGATGCACGGAGAGCCATTATATCCACTCAAAGCCACTGTGTGGTGCGGCGCTCACGCGGGAAGAGTGATTGGGCCGTATTTTTTTGAGGACGCCATCGGCAATACGGTCACTGTTACAGGCGAACGCTACAAGGCCATGATAAATGACTTCTTACTGCCGGAATTGGATGACCGGGGCATGGTAAACATGTGGTTTCAACAAGACGGTGCAAACGCACACACAACACGAGCCACAATGGAAATTGTGAAGGAAGCGTTTCCTGATCGCGTAACCTCCCATTTCGACGATTTGGCATGACCAGCAAGATCGCCCGATTCAATCATCCCAGACTCCTTTCTTTGGGGCTACTTGAAGTTGTAAAATACAAAAGGCATGCGTCGGTTTTCTGCCCTGAATTGCTTCTACTTGAAAGCTTTGATAAAAGGCCAGCAGATGGTGTAGATGTTGGCTGTCAATTACTGTCGTTTACTGAATTCAATGTTTTTTTTTGACAGATGTCATACGATCTTCAGCAATTTTAGTCACGGAGTCGTTTACCGTACAACAATCTTTATGTTATCTTATTCAGAAAATGGGCGATCTGAAAAAGTAATATTTAATAAAATTGGTAAACTTTTTGGTTCACATAATTGCTCTAGTGAGTCCGGAATTCGTGCAATGGTGAAGCGTTTTGAAGAAACTGTTTCGATATAGGGTCAAACTCCATATCGGCATACTCGGCCAGCACGTACCAGCCAAAACATCACCTCTATGAGCAAAAGTGTTCGAAGCTAGCCAGTCACCTCAATTCGAAATCAACAATCGTGCTTCACTTGTGGCATTTAGGCCAAATTTTAAAAGTTGATCTTCATTTGCATGCCTAAAAAATCTAAATTACACAACAATTGAAGGCCTTGGACCATCTATGACGCCGCCGTCTTAGCTCGATGTTGGATCACCAGAACAATTTATCATCGAATTTGGTCTTTCCGATGAAGCCCATTTTTGGATGGATGTGTAATTCTTAATTGCCATAGACCGAATTATTTAATTTAATAAAAACTTCCACACTAGCTGTTGGGTCATCCTTTCTAAACAATGAGGGCACGTGTACGTACCCGAAGTAGTGTTAGATTCCATTGAACTCCATTGAACTCCTTGTATGTTCCTAGTAAAAGAATGATGAGTAAACAATTCAGTGATAAGTACCCTACAGTGCCAGCACCCACCACATCGGAACGCCAGGGACATAGATGCGCAACCGGAAAACTCACAGAGATACTATAGTACTCCGAGTGATCACTCTCACAGCAGACATCGCAGGATGTCGTGTCACTTCCCTAGCACGTTGAAGCACTTTTCCAAAGGCAGGAAAGTCGACCTACTAATTAGGTTAGGTTATGTTAAAGTGGCTGCTGGAAAAGAACCAGCTCACCTAGGCCGGTTGGCCCGTTATGCTACGTGGATTTCTGTTATTTTTACTCAAGGAACCATTTTGAAATTTTGACAAAGCGTAGGAGACTTTTGACGAAGGCTCCTTGGTGAAGTTTTCTTTTTCGACAGAAAGCTGGACACGTTAAAAAAATGTGGGGGATTGTCTTCTCCTCATCCTCGTCCTTGCAACTTCTGCAGAAGTCGTTTGTAAACATTCCAAGCCTTCTTACCTAGAACACAGTGTTTAGCGGTGATACCTATGATGGCGCTGAGATGTTTGAAGATGTTTTGAAGGATCAAACTCTTAGAGCGATTCAGATCCAGTTTTTGCCAGATATTTTTGGTCACTAGGGTATATTGACACAACCGTCCACCTCGATATAGGGGGATTGGTGGTTCAATTTTGGCAAGTTCGTAGGCCCTTTAGTTCCCTGGAATATCTCTATGTCCTGGCACCCAACAAAGATAAATTTTAAACTGCTCTGCCATCTCTATCTCCATGAGAGATGATTGGCAGTCTATAAAGGTCTCTGAGTTGAAAGAACGTAAGTCCAGAGATTTGGTAGTAGCCTGATTGTTGGGAAAGATGAGGATATTCATTGCGGATATTACGTTTTTTTTTTCAGCCAGAACAGGGCGCTTCTTTTATTGCCAGAATTTCAGACTGGAACAGACTACGGGTATTGGGAAGACGAAAGGAAAAACTTAGGTTAAGCTTATCGGCGAAAACACCGCCACCAACCCCACTATCAGTCTTTGAACCATCTATATAAAAAAGGATTGATTCGTCGTCCATGGAGGCGTCTTTCTCCCAGAAGGATCTAGAAAGAATGCTTACATGGAAGTTTTTGCCCAAATTTGGGGAATGGAGTAGTGGATGTTATCTGGTTAAGAATATTAGCGTGTCCAAAATGTTAATTTGTCCACTGAGAAATCGCTTTAAGGCGAACAGATACGTTAGCACATACTTGTCAGCAAAAAATATCGAGTGGTGACAAGTGAAACAGAAAATACAGTGCAGCGGAGGGAGTTGTGGGAAGGACTCCGCTTATGCCCAGACACGGTGTTCTTTGGACTTTGCTTTGCTTCATGTAGTTGACTGCTTTGCCTAAGGCCGTGAACCATACAACCATCTCAAAACTGAGTATCGGTCTTATATTCGCGTTGTATAGCCAATGGGCAATATGAGGTTGGAGGCCCCATTTGTTCCCGATGGATTTTTTGCAAGATAATAACGCTACTGAGGCTTTCTTTAATCTCTCTTGAATATTTGGTTTCCGGATTAGATTCCTGTCAAAAATTAGACCCAGATATTTCGCTGCGTCAGAAAAGACCAAGCTGGTACCCTTGATTAAGGAAGAGTCTATGTTTGAAATTTGATATTTCCTATAAAAGAAGACAAGATCGGTTTTATTGGAATTTATTCCTAGTTCACGACTATCCACCCATTAAAGTATCATTTCCGGAGACGGTTATAGCAACATCATCCGCATACGCAGCCAACCTGTTACCACCCGCTTCCAGGTATATCAGAAGATTGTTGACCACTAAATTGCGAATGTGTTGACGATATGTATTGATTGTCCATTTACTTTAAATAATCAACCCACGTAATGTTTGGTCCGTGGCACTTTTCCGGCTCGATCGGAATTACGGACATCTTGAGTTGATGCCTAGAAAGGTCCGTGAAATTAGCGAAATTATGCCTCTCTTCGACTACAACCCCAGTAAACTGTCTCTCAAGAACATCATCCTTTCCACATATAGCTCACATCCCAAATTTCTTTAAAGGCAGCCCAATCCTTAATTTTAAGTGAAATTGTAAGTTTTTAGTCTGGAATCTAAGAATGATTTGTAAAGAGTCATTCATTTTTTGATTTCGAAAGTAAAGCTAAATAAAACACACAAAGCGAAAGATTTTTGATGAAAATTTTAATTCGTTATAAAGTTCGAACTTTGCCATTAAGTGTGAAAAACAATATCATTCAAATGGCCGCCTCGGGAAGGCCGCCTCGGGAAGATTCGCAGCATGCGATTCGCATGATCTTGGTGGCCAATTGACGTCACCAAAACGTGGAATTACGCGACCGGAAATTCTCACGTAATAAAGCCACAATTGGTCCTGTTGTGTGGCTTGTTGCTCTGTCTGGTTGAAACCACATATCGTCCAAGTCATGATCTTCAATCGCCGGCCAAAAAAATTGATATCGCTCCGAATTGACTGTAACTGCCCGACCATTGGCATCTTCGAAGAAATTCGGACCAATGACATCTTTCGACCATAGAGCACACCGAACAGTCACTCTGTCTGGATGCAACGGCACCTCTTCGATCACTTGTGGGTTTTTTGAGCCCCATATGCGGCAATTTTGTTTGTTTACATACCCACCTTTTGAATCACCACTTTTGTAGGAAGTTTTAATAATTCTAACGAACTGTTCGATTTGTTAGCGATCCATTATTGTAAATGGCAAACATTCAACTAATATTATGACCCTTCAAATGACAACTGAGTTTGGCAGGTGTCAACTTGAAACAACGAAATGAATGACCCTGTATAAAATGCTAAAATAAATAAACGATCGAAGTCCATCCGTTATTTAATACCAAATTAACATTGCAAAGAGCTTCGCCTAAAAAAGGGTCAAACGTTGCGTAAAAGAAAAGGTACACCCTCTTATAGATTAATCCTCGAAAACAAAAAGTTGATTGGACCTCAGAGAAAATACATTCTAAAATATCACCATCTATGAGCTGGTTATGAAGGGGAAGAAAGCATCAGGGAGGTGTAAAACTCAGAAAGATTGAAAGTGTGGTTGAAGATACAGCAGAAACTTCAACTAAAACCAATCAATCTCTCGTTCACTGTCTCGAACAGGGTCAAGAAAACAAGCCATTTTTTTACCCGTGATGGAACGTAGTGTAATGGTGCTATATTTCAGGAGAAACGTGGCTATTGTTCGAGCCTGCTTACACCCCGACGGAAATGAATCTTTCGTGTCTCGAACCATGGCAAGCCAAAACGCTGACAGTATTCTTAATGCTACTGTGGTAGGCAGAAATAAACTGGATCAGCGTCCAAAGCGGTTCGAAAAGTAAAGGCTCTAATTGAAGGAAACCCTTGAACGAGTGGCAGCAAAATGGCTGCTGATCTGAAGATTTCAAAGCCAACCATGCAACGAATAAAGCTCAAACTAAAGCTTAATAAGTTCTAAAAAGAACAAACTTTTGCCGATACAACAAGAAACCCAATTAAGGTTTGATAGAGCAAAGGAACTGTTGCGCTTGCACGATAGTGGTCAATTGCCGAATATCATGTTCTCTGATGAACAGACAAAACGATCGTGCTTATTTAACAGAAAGGTCATTTGAACCTTCGGTTGGCCACTATTAGTCACTATTGGCCACAACCATTTCTCATGGTGTAAGCGGCTGTGAAGATTTACATTCGCGAATGATTACCGCGTAAGTGTTTTGGATGATGTTTTGAAGCTTTGGGCAACCAAGTATTTCGATGAGAGGGAATGGACGTTCCAACATGACTCTGCAGCACACAAAGGACGAGTCAACTAATAGTGATTATCGGCCTACAACAAGTTATTTAACTTCAACTATGCCTTTGATTCGCAGCTGAGTTTATTTCCCCTGACGTTCGAAAATTCTATCAAAGAATTAAATGAACATGTCAGGGCTACAAAGCCAGAACGGAAACCTGCAAGGACGAAAACAGAAACCTAGTAGTAGAATCGCAGTCGGTGCTGAAATATGGAAACACCACTTCTGCAGATTGTATAATCTAGACGAAGTTGCGATAGCGATATCGAGACTGAAGTCGAAGAAAGCTGCTTACCTAGACGAGCTTCCAGCTGAGCTATTTAAAGCAGCTGGAGATGACCTGGTTAGAAACATTCACCAACTCACCTGCAAGATATGGCCAGAAGAAAGCATGCCAAATGAATAGAACCTCAGCATAGTTTGCCAAATCCACAACAAAGAAACTCCCTTCGACTGCGCCAACTATAGGGGAATCAGTCTGCTGAACATCGCCTACAAAATCTCCTCTGCCGTATTGTGTAATCGCTTGGAACCGATCATGAGCAGTCTGATATGTCCATATCAGAATGGTTTCAGGCCAGGGAAGTCTGCCATCGATCCAATATTTACACTACGGCAGATCTTGGGAAAGACCCCGGACTTCTAGATCAACAATCACTATCTGTTTGTCGAATTTAAAGTCGCATATGAGAGCGCGCACTGAGATGAGAACTACATAATAACATGTTTAGTTTTGACATTCCTGCCAAACTCGTCAGCAATGGAGAATACTCGCTGCTCCATTGAGGTCGGTAACGAATTAACCGGGATCTTCATTGTCAAAGAAGGTTTCAGGGCAAAGAGACGCGCTATCATGTGACTTTTTTAACTTCGCTCTAGAGAAAATCGTGTAAAATTCACTGGCCAATAGAAGGGGAACGATTCTCTTCAAGTCTTCCCAATTGCTTGCGTACGCAGATGACATTGACGTTACGCACCTATCGAAGCGGATGCGGCTTAAATTTGTCTCACGGTAAATGAGGCAAAAACTAATGATGTCGTCAAAAACAAGACTCCCAACATCGACAACTTGGTCAGAGTGTCACAATTGGTAGCTATAATTTCAAGGCAGTAACCTTTGCTTCGTGGTTAGAAGAAGCAACGATACCAGTACGAAAATAAGACGTAGAATAACTCTTGCCAACCGCTTTTTTCCAGGCTCAGAAAGCAGAGCCGTCTTTCGCAATGGGTCATGTAGAGCGAATGTACAGCTTCGACCCCAATAATCTTCAAATCCGAGCCTCGGGGACTACGAATCCGAGGACGGCCGAATCTATGGTGGTGCGAACAAGTGGAAGGGAACCTCAACCAATTTGGAGTGTATCAATGATGGATCCGGCATCTAGCGACATTTGAGAACACGACGAAGAAGAAATTTTTTGTTATGTCATACTAAAATTTTAAGCTGACAAGTAAAGTCAATCATAGGAAGTTATTGTACAAACCATTGTGCCTCAACCAGGTATGCCTTTTTAAGGTTGAATAATATCAGTCATCAGAGATGCCGCTTCTGATGTGCTGGGTTTCACTCGTCCATCACAACGAAACCCCTGGTTCAATGATGAATGCCGGCAAGCACATGCAGCTAAGTAAGATGCACATAAGGCGGCGCTACTTAGAAGGACCAGAGCTGCTCATGAGCTCTATGAGCGGAAGAGGAGAGACGAGCACCGGCTTCTCAGGAGTAAGAAGAAAGAGCATGAGAAGCGCGCGATCGAGGAAATTGAGAGATGCTTCTCCAGGAATGAGATTCGGAAATTTTACCAAAAGGTAATAATAACTTGCCACGGAAACAAACCTCGAACCGAAGCCTGTAGAGATGAACAAGGGAAGATCGTAGTTGATGCTGAAGATTTGGAAGGAACCTTTCAACTTGTATGATGTAGACCAACAATTCCGTTCACCCAGCTTCGATGAAGTGAAGATAGCGAAATCTAAGCTTAAGTCCAACATAGCTGTTGGACGGCCTGATTGCCAAGCCCTCCAAAGCGGCAGACAATGACTTGGTAAGGAGCATACATCAACTCATTTGTGAAATATAGTCGGGACGAAAGTATGCCCGATGAATGGAACCTCAGCATTGTTTGTCCGATTCTCAAGAAAGGAGACACTCTGAACTGCGCCAACAGAGGCATCAGTCTCCTTAGCGTCGCATACAACATCTTATCTGCCGCATTGAGTGAACGCCTGAAGCCGTTCGTCAACAACCTGATAGGTCCATATCAGTGTGGCTTCAAGCCAGGAATGTTTACCATCGACCAAATATTCACACTACGGCAGATCTTGAAAAAAAACCATGAGCTTCAGATCGATACACACCACCTATTCATCGATTTTAAGGCCGCATATGACAGCATCTATAGAGACGAGCCATACATAGCAATGTCTGATTTCGGCATCCGTGCCAAACTCGTCCGTCGGTGCAGGATGACGATGGAGAATGCACGCTGCCCCATCAAGGTCGGTAAAGATCTCACCGAGACCTTTGGTGTCCAGAAAGGATTTAGACAAGGCGATGCGCTGTCATGCGATTTTTTCAACATCGCACTTGAAAGAATAGTGCAAAACTCACGAGCAAACACAAGAGGCACTATTTTTCAAAAGTCCGTCCAACTACATGCATACGACGATGATATTGACATAATCGGAGAAAGCAGTGTGATGTCAGTGGCGCTTTCGCGAGTATTGAGACGGAAGCGGCAAAAATGGGTTTAGCGGTCAATGAGGGCAAGACCAAGTATATCTTGTCAAGCAAAAAGGACAACCAACACCGACATCTCCCGCAGAACGTCACCCTCGACATGTATAACTTTGAGGTAGTTAAGGACTTTATAAATACAGACAATAACACCAGCGCTGAGATTAAACGAAGAATAACTCTTGCCAACCGTTGTTTCTTCGGCCTAAAAAGGCAATTGTGTATGGATGAGGTTGTTCTTGGTTGCTTCGAGAGAAAAATTCTTCGGACGATCTTCGGTCCCGTCTGCATTAAAGATTAATGGAGGAGGAGATACAACAATGAACTCTACGGACTGTACAGCGACATCGACCTAACCAGAAGAGTGAAGATCCAAAGACTGAGATGGCTGGGCCTTGTAAAGCGCATGGACACCAATGCTCCAGTCCGAAAAGTCTTCGAATCCGATCCCGAGGGACAGCGCAGTAGAGGAAGGCCAAGACTCAAGTGGCGCACGCTAGTGGAAGGGGCTTTCGGCCAACTTAGCATGCGAAGCTGGAGGCAGCTAGCTAGTGATCGGGCTGGCTGGTGACGATTGTTGACTGAGGCCCAGGTCCATCCCAGATTGTAGCGCCACTTAAAAAAAAAATATCAGCTCATGCAAATCATTGCCTTTGAGTAAATTATAATCATATTATCGACAAAAGCTGTGACATTTCAGTTTAAGGTTTGCCCCAATATGGAGTTTATGTATATTAGGAATAGGATGGTGCCTAAACCCGTACCCTGAGGAACACCAATCCGTATTTCCGTATTATTACTACAGTTTTATTACAGTCAGTTTTATTCTTTGAGATCTTTCTAATAAATTCTCGTACGATCGCTACCAATTCCCAACCGAACGGCTGAATCCTGCTTTATAGAGTTTATCCAAAAGAGTAGTGTGATATACCATATTAAAGGCCTTTGCCATGTGAATAAATATTCCCATTAAACTATTGCTATAATTAAACCCATCGCATATTTCACAACGTAATTTTAAAATGGCATCTTCTGTAGATCTATCCAATCACGAAAACCAAACTACTGTACACAAAAAAAAATGTTTCTTTGAAAAAACACAAAATACAGTCTTTCATAAGCTTAAAGAGTGTTGGAAGTAATGACATAGGGATATAATGGTTAACTGATCTTCGACAACCTTTTTTTGTATAATGAAATCACTTCTACAACTTTTAATGGTGACAGGATTGTCACCAGAGGCTGGTATCTCAACAATAAGACAACGTTACCTGTAATCAGGACTGAGTTTGGTTAGTGTCTGAGGCTGCAAACAAATGAAGTTGTGTACCTTAAATACCTGAGGCGTAGGGTGTACGTTCTTATGAAGGCCAAAACATTTAAGTCTCATTTTCAGTTGGGCATACTTATATCGGTTTGCAAAGACATAACCAATGCTTACAGCAATCAACTTCAAAAAGGTAGGTAGAAGTATCTGTATCCTATAGCGACAAGCACGCTGCGTTTTAAACCATCGAAAATGCAATTTAAAAAGGGTAATGCTTACCCGAACGCAGGTCGTATGCTGAATTAACTACGTCCTGAATGGGCTTAAGGCACAGGGAGAAAAGGAGGTGAACCAGTAAACCTGTTAGATTTGGTTATGAGCAACACTTCTAAGAATCTAAACACGCGTAAGGTCTGTCTGCTTCTTCGATTAGGGCTTTTATTTACAGTAGAGACTGTTCCAATCACCATTGTACTCGTATGTAGCATGAGTCTTCAGCATTCAGCCAGCTCAACCAAATGCTTTCTCATATGCCTAAAAAAATGCATTCTGTATTCTTGCAGATCCTCAGCAGAAATGATTGAAGACTCCACACTGGCGTCTTATTAACACACAGCTGTGCTACGCGTGCGTTACGTTAAAACAACATTGCTCCCTTTCTTTTAAAAAAAAAAGTCTGTTGATATAGCCAAGCTGTTCCGAGCATATCGTGTAGTTGTAGGTTTTTGTTAAGTTTGTTGTCACGCCTTGACTTGATTGGATTCTCTAACCTCATGGAATCAGATTTATGCACATGTCAAATCTGACATAAGCTCTAACAGATACCAACCTCACACTGACAACCTTGAAAACTGCATTTCAAACGCTGGCATGATGTTAAATTGTTAACACTGCAAGCGCAAGCTTATGGCAAACATCAAGTTTTATCTGACATGTATCTGAATCTAAACTGCTCATTTTGATCTTTGAACTGCAATCGCTGCCAATGTAGACAACACCCAATGTCTCTATACCAGCAGCAGCTCTACTATTCTTAAATCCAGTTCTTATCTCTTCGCTCAATACCACCTTCGTTGTAATTGAATTTTTCTTTATCAGAGTTTATGTCACGGACGGACAAATATCTAAACTCAAATGTCCATGACCATGTGCGCAAAAGATACAAGACCAAAACCGAAGCCAAAACCAAAACCAAAACCAACACAAGATCGTAACGCAAGAGAAGAAAATAAAAATAAAGAAAAATCGGTCCAATCGGCCTCGGTACTTATCCCACACACAATTAGCCACCAATTTGCACTGCGCATTGCCTATGTATAGGTCTAGGTATCGGTTGTATACTGTGCACATATACCATTACAAGATACACTCAGCGCCATAGCCATAAGTATTTCATTTTTATTAGATAATCACTGCCATTACCTGAGCCAGTGTCTTGTTTTTGTACCCTCTCAGTACGGACCTGTCGCGGCAATCCGATTAGTGCGCACCGACACTGCTCGATATCCATTCAATTTCGTCAAATATCAAGCCGCGTGCTTTGGCTGGCTACCCTGACTCCGAAGTCCGCCAGACTGGTCCGGTCAAGATGGAGAGAAAAACAAAAACGAAAAAAACTGCACCTGAACTTAAACGCGATCACGCTTTAGATACTTTAGCAACTTTTGCTACTTTAGCTACCCGGGGCGAGATGCAAGTTACGAATATGCGGAGTATCTGCGCGCTTAAGACACTTGTATAGATACTTAGATACTTTATTTTTTGTGCTGTCTTAAATGCTACGTAAATACCCTGCTTCTGTTATTTCGTAGCATGTGCGGGTGTAGTAGGGTATAGGGTATACGTACCCTAAAGGCATCAAGGAATCGCACCGCGCAAATGCAGGTTTCAATCTAATGAGCTGCCCAGCCTGGGCAAGGTGATGCGATCGTAGGTTTGAGATGGTGGTGTGCAGCGTCTACAACAGCACCATGGCACGCCATTGAGTGTGTTAATTAAAAGCGGAAAATAAAAAATTCAAAAAAATAAACAAATAAAAAAAAATTGTTCATTTTATTGTTAACACGAACATTTGTGTGGAGGGAAAACTGGCAATTGAATTGGAAATGCAATGCAACCAGCCACACGGTTGGCGGAGCCTGTTGTTCTCTGGCCAATTCCTCGTGCTGCAGTTGTCTTCTTCGGGTTTAATTATTTCATTAGCTCTCGAGTACGAGTATTTGTACGGTGTTTCTCTCAGGCGATGTTTTCGAGTGCTCAGAACTCAGTAAATGCCAGATTTAAGGGGAAGAGGGGGGTGGCTGGGAGCTAGTGTAAATCATTGTGATTTTTATGATTTATTCCCTGACAAATGCGTTGCGCTTTCAAAATTTTCACACGCGTGTCGTTGATGATTCTTTTGTTTTGAATTTGGATGCACGCACATCACTGTAGGGGATGCAGCGCAAATGAAGTTGCAACACAGATAATAATAAGCACGCAGGGAGAAGTAACAATTGTTAGCAACAAAAAAAAATGGCAGTAATCTACGGACGCTGCCACTGGGCTCTGATGACTAGGCTTTGAAACGACTTAATTCGAATATATAGGTGTTTGGTGAGAATATGAATTTATAAAAGATAAGGGTTGCTTTGCTTCTGATTATGGATGTGCGTTCCCTTGTAAAGCTATTGTCTTCACGTTGGCAAAATTGCAGCGTATCCTGTTGATCGCATTCTCTACAGGTGTGACAGAGCCAAGAATGAATTTTAAAGAAATTATTAAAGCAGTGTCACATCTGGTAATACTTACGGTCTTTCTGACCAGTCTTCGCAGAACATTAAATTACTCTGTCATCTCTTCTGTTAACGTATTTCAGTAAAACTGCAGGCGGAGGATATAGCTTATAGCTTGCAAGCTCCAGCCCACTACTAACTTATACCCAAATTGCGCCTATAGAGATATCAGACATCACAACAACGGACAAATACTGTGAAGATATTTAGGCGATCAGCTGCAGTTGCAAATCACCCAGCACATCTTGCGGATACGCTTTGTTAAACCATTTGGCAAGTCCTGTGTAATCTGGATCAAATTCCGGAGACCAGTGGTTGTTTAATAGCAGCTGGTACTAGAAAACCACCTCGTCAGACTGTCAAATGGCGCAGACGACCCAAATTTATCTGCCAGACAGAATGAACTAATTAATCTAGGCAATGAAAGCCAATGTCCACCAATATGTAAATTGCTGGACCGCATGGCCTAATTGGTGAGTTACATAATTTAATTTTCAAGATTTAGTCGGGGGGAGTACATGGTGAATCCAATTTAAGCACTCATAAGCTCACAACAACCCCTCAACATCAAGTAGAAGATCGTGTCAGCCAATTTGTGAAAACGTCTAAAACTATTTGCCAACGGTCTGAGAAACTCCAATCAGTGCGACTTTAGGCATGTTGGGCCTATTAGCCATACAGAGCCATGTTTAGTTCCTTCAGTCCTGTCAAAGTTTTTAGATAAGATATGCAGATCGACTATGGAAAACCAGCGACGTCAATCTGGATAGAGAATTGCACAACAATCGCCTGAGTTACTATAACTAGATCATGCAAAGTAAATTCATATTGACGGGCCAGCCCGATCTGTCGATTCATAACCGCAAGGCAACGCAGCCGAGGAAGACCTCATCTTGTGTAGAAAATGCTCGTACAAGTTAAAAGCGACCTCAACAATTCTCAAGTGAGCAACTAATTGAAGAATTTTATTGGTTGAGGGCCATATTCTCTACAAACTGTTGTAATCTTCATTACTTAGTTCTTTTGGCTAATAACTCCGACATAACTGACGCCATCTCTGAAACTTCAATATATTTTGAGCAACAGGCTCTAAATGCCAACGAGCTAAAATAAAAAGATAAATTTATCGGCAGAAGACTCCTCAATAAATCAATGATATAACACACTTTCAAAATTGTTTAAGTATCCGGTTCTATAGAAATTACATTAATTAAATCATCCAGGCTTACGAGAATGCTCAATTGGCGTTCGATAAAGGACATAGTTTCAGTATTTTGCATGGCCAATCTCTCTTGAGCCCGGCATTGACCTGGTTCACTTCTTGCAATCTGGAAAAATAACATGAATGGGGATTTATGGGCACCAACATGCCGAAGATTTTTAATCGAAAGAAGCTGTCAAAGCATTCCTGGTAGAGCTTTTCTAAACCTATCGGAAAGTCGACATACAGAATGGCGAAGTACTAAAAATAATGAAGAGTTTAAGGCCTCTTTTGATTTTTTCTAACCATTAACCTACGAGTATCTGTCTGCATTAAGGGCACGAATACAACCTTTGTCTTTCTTAGTGCGGATGTTTTCAGAGGGTGTGAAGAGATCGTAGATATTACACCTAAAACAAACAATGGCCACCTTAAGGTCGAAAATTAGAAAGTTTCTTACAAAAACAAACCCTCAACAAACAAACTCAGTGGCAATCGAAGATGGCTGTGGATATAAAGTCTGCATACTAGCGTAGTGAAAAACACTTCACCTTTGAAATGAAGATCTCTCTAATTTCAGATGACTAGAGCGATTTTTAATATCTGCCACAAACACATCTTCTAGCAGCCTTACAAAGACTGCTTAAGTCTGTGTAGGAAAGCCATACAGACATCTAAGAAGCAGGCTGGACTATTATCGTTCAATAGAAACCCCTTAAGGACCCCGACAGGCAAGGTAAACACTTCCTTTTAATAAGATTAAGATAGAGCATGGACAAGGTAAGCAGCTAAGCCACATATTGTCGCCTGTGCCAACACGAGCATAACTAAACTGATGCTATTCATTGCCAAGCATAACTAAACTGATGCTATTCGTTGCGAAAATCAAAATGTCTTATTTTACCCATGCCTGCCTTAATTGTCAACCGCTGATACTATTCTCCAGCGTCTGTCTATCATACTCGATCCAAAACTCAACTCGAAGCAAAACACAGAGTTAAGCAGATGTTTGTCGCCTGCTATGCCTGCAGTAAGACCATTTGTAAAACCTGGAGACTTCAGCCAAAGATTACATTGTACCTGTGACGCCGTAGTGCGTGAAATTCTCATCTACTTGTCTTTAGTATAGTGGCCAGCGTTTAGTAAAAGCTACAATCTCACGAAACTAAAAAGGCTTCAAGGAACAGCCAGCCAGCCTAGGCCGCATTGAGGGTGACCCCATGGATGCCCTTACTGTGCGTCTGCGTCATCTGCCTTTCAAGCTACACACAAAAAACACCGACCGCACGTACTTACGGCAACAACAGCAACATTTTGAAGTCGTTCTTAACGGCATGGTTACGTTTCCAACCGACTACATCACATCTAAACTTCAAGAAAATCTTCGACATAGGACTTACCCATCAATGCTCAGTGAACGAAAGACAAGGAAGTAAAGGACTTCGCTATGGTCTTTTACATCAACAAATCATCGGAATCACTCTAAATGTCAGTACCATACCATACTTCTATCAAAGTTATTGACTCCGCTACCATATCCCCTAAAATAGTGGCGGAGTGCCGACACAAGCTTGCTTGTTTATATTGTACCAATGCTTCTGGGTTACACTTCTCTATATTTCAGGGTTCTACTCGGTATTTCTCACTCTCTGCAGTGGTTCACATAACCCGCCCAGTTATAGCCAGAATCATAGCGATAGTTACGAGACAATTAATGACCATACGTCAAAGTTATGCATCCCATACAACCCCCACCGCAGTTGCGGAAACGAACATGAATATCTCTCCTATTTTCTCTTTAAATTTTCGGCACAAGCAAGAGCTGTGTACTAAGCCGATCATTCTTTGGGAAACTTAGCGACATCTCGGATAGAGGGATCTGTTTTCTAGATTAAGGCACATCTTGAACAACATATTCCAAAGCCACTTACTGTGATGGCCTAAGAAACATGTAATTAAAGATGAGGTCTCCTATACAGCACTCTGAAGAATGACGAGAGCTGTCAGCCTTAGCCAGTTGAAATGGGAGTAATATTAGCTATATTGAAGGAAAAATAAAATAAGGTCTTGAGAAATATACAAACAAGACTGTACGGAGAGACTATAATATCGGGTTTTCCAATAGGGGCTTGACAACTTTGAATTTAGTTTTTGAACGCACTCTTTCACTAATCATCAAACTGTCACTGTCAATTAATTCAGTAAATCATAGTAAAGTACAGGAACAAGCAACGTCTGCAAATTATAAAAATTTTCTACCGAAATTCGGAGTCGGTGACTGCAACTTTAAGAGCGTTAATTCAAATTTTCGGTCGTAATTCTCGCCCTAGTAGACAATAACAAGTTTAGTGCACAAATTTGAGTCTACATATTCGTTGTGTGATGTTGCCGTGTCAGTGAGACAACGTGTTGGTCGAAGTGTCAAAGATATCGCCGCCGTTCAGGCGTCCGTAACAAACGATCCAAATCAGTCAATTACACGTTACTGTGAATAGTCTGCATTATCGCGCCATGATCACCAATTATTTTTGGCCCAAATTGGAAGATATGGACTTGGACGACATGTGGTTCCAACAGGATGGTGCCACAAGCCACACAGCACACGTTGCAATTGATTTATTGAAGAGTAAGTATGGTGAGCGTGTTATCTCAAGAAATGGGCCAGTCGATTAGCCGCCTCGTTCGTGGGATTTAACGCCGCTTGACTATTTTCTGTGAAATCATGTCCGTAAGCTTTACCAGATGTTAAGAGGAATGTACCATGGGTGAGAAAGGAAACCTGTAGGGTAAATTAGGGTGATAAAAGTAGTATGGCTGTTGTCTATTTAAAGTCCATTGTAACATCTTTAGACTAGTTTAGATTGTAATAGCTTAGCGATGGTGCATTGACTCAACTGAAAAGCTTGAGATTGAACTGAAACATCATAATGATCTAGATATCAGTAAATGTTGAAGTTTAAAGTTAAGGGATAAGTGAAACTTATACCGCTTTGATAAAACGAGGACAATACAAAATAGCTCATACTATTATACTTTCTATTCTACTGAATTGGGGCTTATGTCTTTGCGACTTTGCTATTTCTAAAGTAAACAGAAACAACATACACAAGACAAACCATGAACCGTCATCGTGGGGAGTAAGCAATGTATCCATATATTCCGCGATAATTGCCGGTGGTTCCGGTTTAACGTGCGTTCCGGGACTTATTCCCTGATTATATTACACCAACTTGGCGAGCTCTGTGAGGTTAGGCTACTCCCATAAAAAAAAACACATGTTCAACACGAGGTAGCAGCAGAAATGGCCTGGCCCAAACCGGCTGTTCTTTCCAAGGGAACCCCGCGACATCAACCAGATGACGGGTAATTTAGAATTTGACTTCAACATAGAGTTGATGAAGTTATTGAATTTTGTAGATACTTCCCTAGAGTGCATCAGCTAATGCTTGCAGGCAGGCAATCGTGTGCTTATTACAGCTTAGCCCTCCTAAGCCTCGACTGCAATGGGGATGAACTTTCATTCAAGCCCGCTTGTCATTCATACGCCAAGTCGACTACAAGCCTCCGCTTTATTCTTTTTTGCTGCTGTTCTAACTTCTGTTTTTAAAAGATCTCCCGTCATTTTCTCGAGCGCGACCGCCAAGGGTATGTTAGTTTCTGGAAATTGTTTTTTTTTTTTTTTTTTTTAATTAGAACACATTAAAGGAAAAATCCATTTTTTCAATAATATCTTTTATTTGCAACATATTGATTATTATACACAAAAGAACACAGCATACATTTATTTTTGGTTTGCCTAAATATTTTTAGGTGAATTAATGGGACAAGCTATTGGAATCAAACAATTCCTTCAGAATGATCTTCGACCAAATACCATTTTATTATAAGACAGCTTTCACCTTGTCAAGCGTCCCATCTTCAATAGAAAACATAGTGACGTTAGAGACTTTAATTTCTATTTTTCAGTGTATCCTAGACACTACGTTAATCTAGCCATACTTACTTCGGTGCCGTACTAACCACCTTTCTAAAGTGACGTTGAAACAGATTGATTTTAGATAATCATATTTCAATAGAGGCGTGTTGACACAACTATTGTAAATATAATACAAATCATGAGCTGTAAATGTATATAGAAATCCAATCCAAGAAGCGAACCTATGTCATGTGTGTCTTCCCTAGAGCTGTTCATACAAATTAAAGTGGAATATTTTTATTTTGAATCGCCACAGGTCTTGCAATACTTACCTGGTAACCGCCACACTAAAAAAATACAACACTTTCCTGTAAGTGATATCAAAGCAATTAATAAATACCAAGTAGCAGAGATACTTACCTAATACCGAGAGAACCATCTTTTAAAGTTAAGTATGCAGATATGATCTTGACATCTTAACACTTTGAGTCATCTAAGGTAACGTATAATTGGATTCGAAACATTTTAACACATTCCTAGCTGAATACTGCTAAACATATCCTACTTCTTTTAGTGGACCTCAAATAGGACTTCAGTTCAGGGCAGCATTTGATTGAAGTCAAAAAAAAGTATAAAGCCTCTAAGTAAACTTGAACAGATCTAATGTTTTCGCGAGACAATATTCTCAAAAAGTCTAACAAGGAAGTACGAATAACTTGAACCTTTCGCTGTCTATTACCTGTCCATTCCTATTTGAATCTTTTGATAAATCTTTGCTCTTATGAATTTAGCTCGAAGGACCAATTCTCCGTGTGAAATATCAACAAGTATCTTTTTTATCTATTGCTACGCATCAGTAACCATAACCGAGAAATATGTATTACAATAATACTAATTTAATTAAATGTCAATGGCTTCATCTGTCTAATCGCACTTAAGGTAATCGTTCACACCTTTGTTAGAAGACTTTGTAGTGAACTTTGAATTTTAATTTTTAACATTGAACTAAAGCCTTAGCATAGAAGATTCAGGTACAAAGGAATTTTCTTGTTCGATAATTTTATAATTATTTATTTTTTCCTAACAAAATGAATAGCTAATCGCTCTCGAATGATTTATCTGCTGCAATTTATCTAGCACTACTTGTATTGCCTGTACTCATTTGTAACAAGTTGTTATGTAACTACATATAGGCCTTGAGTGATTATAAAGCTATAAAAGAAAAAAAAAACAACTAAATATTGTTACATGCTGATTTATCTTAATATCTAGAAGAATTTCTTAGAAAAAAATGACACTATTAACGATAGCATGCTCTACTAAACGAGAGAAAAAAATCGGCGCCCCGACGATACAATTGCTACAAACCAGAGTCTAAGCTGGTGATTGTGCAAATTTCCTCAAACTTGACATTCAATTCATGGTTGATTGTCTTGTATAGGCAGAGAACACTTATAATTGTATCAATGTCCAAAGATTCAGCTTTTGAAAACTGCTAAAAGTTATTAAAAAAAATTGAGATGGTGTGCATAGTAGTTCAAGTTTCACTATTGTAAAATCAGTTTACCTTAGGTTTATAACTACTATGAATGGCATCGGTATTCATGAGTTAAATTTCCACAAAATCTCCTCAACATACCGCAGCTTGGCAAAATTTAATGTTGGAATAACGCAAAAGAGGATGATTTTCCAACCAAACATTAATTAGTTAATCATTTGTGCGTTCTTTGAACTTTTTCTATCAGCTCTTGAACACTTACGTGAAAAGAATCTAATTCCACATCTTCGGAACTCACCTCTAAGGACATTTTTCATCCAGCTTTATTAAAATTTTGGAAAAGGCATAATTGCAGATGAGCCCTCATGACCAATAGCCGCATTAAGTCCCACTTATGCTGTGACTCACGCCGGTATTACATTTTCAAGGCCCCAGTACTACAATAGGGGAACTGCACAGCAAAAAACACTGTGGCGCTGGCAGCCCGGTGTGGGCCATGGCCTAGCTTCTTGACACTCATTTGTGTTGCTCATGTTGTCATTTTTGTCACATCTGAGCGGGGCCTACGGTTTATCACCGAGTCCCAACGGCACTCCTTAGAAGCTTTTTCGTAGGCAATTTTAGTTTTCGGGATTTTGCCATTGCCCGCCGGAAGGGTGATGACGATTTGAAAAATTGTTGACGATGCCAGGGATCGAACCGCGGACGCTCTGCGTGATAGTCCAATGAGCTAACCATCGCGCCAATATTTTAAAAATTTGGTTCCAAAATATTTTTTCTGTGCGTTAAACTTATAAAGAACTTGCACTTTATTACACTCGACATAATCGACCATCTGAGACCACTATTAGCTATATTATTGACCTTTTAAGCACAACATTTTCTTTGGAAGATGCAGTGGCACTAGACGTATAAGAAGAGTGCGTACTGAAAGAAATATTGCATCCGTTCAGGAGAGTGTTGGAGAAGATCCAAATCTATCGATTTGATGTCGTTTGCAACACGTTGGTCTGTATCCGGCCACTTAATGGGAAATTTTACGAAAAGATCTTGGTTTGAAGGCTTACAAAATCCAGCCCATGCAAAACCTTAAGCCGAATGATCATCGTTTGTGTTGAAATTTTATTGAATGAGCCCAAAATCAACAAGCATTGGATCTTCTGTTTTCAGCGATGATGTCACGCCGTTTTTGGCCTTTTGGTGTAATAGACCTGCTGGACTAACGAGAGAATTTCCAGTTAATGTCGGAGTGCATCAAGGAAGCGTACTTAGCCCTTTCCTCTTCAACGTAGTATTCGACTATCTTTTAAAAGATTGCATGCGCGAAACAAATGTAATGCCAATTCTCTTCGCTGACGATGCAGTTATACAAAACTTCCACACAACTTAATGGAGCTATTTGGAGCTTCTTCGAAAGGACTTTCACTTGTACCTTTTGAGGAAGCCAATACTCCCAGTGACCGGGAAGGAGATCACTTGGATCACTTAATTTTGAAACCAGTATGTATCCAAACACAACAAACAATGCATTCATTAATTCGGCAAAATACGAGTATATGAAGTCTCAAGGCGTAGTTACCGTATTAAAAAAGCTTATCCACAAATGTCACAAAATTACCCTCAGATAAGATATGGAAACGTTAGAACTGTAGTCATAAACTTGAAGTTTGATGACGAAAATGATATTTCTCTTGGGTGACACTTTCCAGAATGCCCTAAATTCAAAAACGAAAAGATTTGAGGAAATTTGCGCAAAAGGCGGATATTTTGCTTCCGAATGAAGATTCATAAATCGCGACCGATCATAAATGAATAGTGTTTACAAAAACTAGAATTTAAAGCAGACTTTGTGTGCAACAGAGGCAAACTACTTGACTCAACTGACGATTCATCTCAAATACCGAAGCCGCTTGCAACTCCTATACAATCCTCGCTAGTTTGTCATTCTCTAGAGGATAATGAGGAATTTCATCCCTGAAACTGATTAAATTAAAAACTTTACCTTCAAAGCGAATTCCCCCTCTGTACAATCAATGTCCTATAGCTCAAATATCTCAGATGTGAAACTAATTTACACTTATGCCTTGCGGCCAAGTTGCGATATACAACTTAAAGTAGTACAACCTTTCGGCTGGAAGAAATTGACTGTGCCAAGAAACTACCTTTTTTGGAGCCTTAGAGTAAGACAATATTTTAGTCAGCTGCCAAGCGCATTCATTTCACTCCTAAACTGTCAAGATTCCTGAACTAGGAGGCGAATAAGAAATTCGCAAATTACCAACTGTTGTAAAGACTTTCTGAAGGTATCATCTTCCCACTCTGTGTCTTAGGTCCAGCTTCGAAAACGAGGTCACTCTATGTAACCCGTGCTGTATTCTGCACTTGTGGGCGAACTGGTCAAAGAAAGCCTTGGTGAAATTTGAGAGAAAGGTTAAAAAGGAAATCACCTGGAAACATCAAAATATTCTGTCAGTTTCTCTGTTATAGAGGCGATTTGAACTGTTCAGAATAGAAGATAACATTTAACCCTTGTATCGTTTAGGTATTGCACTAAGAATCGACCAAAACTCTGTTATTTTTGGGAAACCAATGACTGACGGAACACACTGAATAACAAAATAATGGGAACAACAAAGTAGTGAAAGGTTGCTGTGTCTCACTAAACGAGATTGCAAAATAGTATATTCAGTATCTCCCTCTTTAGTCTACAAAACTTAACTCTCCTTTAACACATATCTACTACCATTTGAGCTAAAAAAAAATTAATCTGCGGCTAACATAAATCGAACACGTCAAATAAGTTTAGCTTAATAAGAAAAGAGCCATCTCTGAGCGCTAGATTTTGGTTCCGTAAGAATGACAGAACTAAGTGGCAAAAATATTGGAAATGTTGCAACGAAATTACCGAAACAATAGAATGTGTCTTGAGTGGGATTCTAAACGGTGCAAATAAATAATCTAAGAAAACAATACTTCGTAGTTTTTATCGGAATCTTAAATCTTCAAAATATCGCTACTTTGGATGCAGACTGGCACAACTCAAAAACATCGCATCGCATAAAAAAGGGCATCTGTAGCATTTTTATAAAAATTAGCAAACTGTACTGAAATATCATTCAACAACAGTTATTCCATTGACTGGGATCTTTTCTTATGTAAAGTATCAAAGATTGCAACAGGTGGAAAAGTATTGGTTAACCAGGAATTCCTGTAAAGAGAAATTTATTTTGGTTGTATCTTTCGTTTGAAAGCAAACTTGTTAGAAGAATGATTCAGCGACATGAAGTCGGACTGTATTACAGGAAAACTTTTGGCTCACAATTTTCTTAAGTAAAATGTTGTTTGTTATTGTTAAAAAAAAAGGCCGGAGTAACACGCTTAACGCTTATGTAATTGACTGACAACAATGCAATATGATTCTCCGAACCCACCCATATCATTTTTTGGGAGATATCACACTTCTGTTCCTGATTGTCTACCATTTATAGTAAACCACAAATCTTACGATTTATTCAAATATTTTATTACATTTGGCGGCAAAATGTTACTTCTTGACGTATGTACATATGTAAAGGGAGAGCCAACAGATGGTGTGGATGTGTGGCTGTCAATTATTGTCATTTACCGAATTGAATGTGGCTGATCTGTTTTGATGGATGCCATACAATTTTAGTCATTTAGTTACTTATCGTGTAGCAATGCATTTTTGTGGCGATCTGTAAAGATAGCATATTGTAAAAATCGTGAATGTTTCGGTAAACGTAATTGCCCTAGTGAGTCCGGAATTCGTGCAATGGTGAAGCGTTTTGAAGAAACTGGTTTGGTATCGGGTCAAACTCCATATCAGCATGCTCGGCCAGAACGTACACGCCAAAACACCACTAGTGTGCTCGTAAGTGTTCGAAACCAGCCAGACACCTCAATTTGAAGTCAACAATTCGGCCTCAGATATGTCACATTACGGCGAATTTTAAAAGTGGGCCTTTAGTTGCAGGCCTCTAAAATCCAAATTACACGTTAATCGAGGCCTTTGGACAATCTATGACGTCGCCGATTTGTTACCTGGATGTTGGATCGCCGGAACAATTTGTCATCGACTTTTATCATTTCCGATGAAGCCTATTGCATGGATCGGCATGTAAGTACTTTTTCGAAGATGAGGAGAAGTTGATTGGCTCTAAGTTCATGCGATTTGACACCTTTAAACTTCTTCCTGTATGGTTATTTGAGGAGCAAGGTCTATGCCAACAACCCAGCGACAATTCAGGATCTCAAACATAACATTCAAACTGAAATTGCGCCAATTGACCTACTTATTCTTCAAAACGTCATCGAAAATTTTGACTTTCGGATGGTCACTTGTAACAGAAGCCACGGGAGTCACATGGACAATGTTGTGCTTTATTCATAATTGTCATAGACCAAGTTTTTTTAAATGCATATTTAATTTAGATAATGAGAACATCGACATTAGCTATTGGCTCGCCCATTAGCTACAATCTTCACGATAAGTAAACCACTGAGTGTTTAGTGGAAAAAATTAGACACGACTTGTTCGCTGCATAATGTTGCCTTGTTGGCGGATAACATTGCTGCTGTACGGGAATCGGTAATACAGGAAAACAGGCAATCAATTGATTCCACGCTTTCTCAAAAGCTGGACATTTCTCCAATGTCCTTCTGAAATATTTGCAAAAAAATTTACCAAAAAGTTAACCCAATTTATCATCGTGCACATCAAACTTCCGCTGACTGGCATCTATTGACGAAATACTTTAGAGAACAGAAAGTGCTGAGGAAATGAAAAAATTTCTTCGGCAAACGACAAAAAGCCACACCCTGGCTTCATGAGGAATGGACCACTAAACTTACCTAGTCCTGCCATAAGTTCTGTTACACAATTTTCAGTGCTTATCGTTGAAAACTTCTTGCTTTGATCAGTGAAGAATACTAGTCAGTTTGGTTTTAGTTTGCAAACTGTAAACATGAAGTGCTGCGTTAAATACAATCGAGTCGCGGTAATAGCGTTTCATAAGCGCAGAAATGGTGCTGGCTAAATTTTCGAATTGCTAAAACCACTCGGAATATCGAGAATATTCGTTTATCGAGCTATTGTTCGCTTTGCCAAATTGTCTGCAGTAGAGGACAGGCCAAAAAGTGGTCGTCCGTAGTAAAGGCAGTGCGTGAACGAATTCGGAGAAATTCCCTTAGAAAGCAGAAGATCATGTCCAAGGAATTGGATATATCAACCAGATCCATGTCTAGGCTGATTAAAGATGATCTGCATATGAAAGCCTATCGTCGGTCCACGGGTCATCTTCTAACTCCATTTTTTTTTTTTATAATTTGCGCGCGCACAAGGGATTATGTACCCTTAAAATGTTTGCACATAGCACGGGCGAAGGAAATTTAGGGAGGGAGAAAAGAGAGGTACCGACGTACGTTGTTTTTAAATGTTTGAAGGTTGTAGTGGCTAGGAAATAAAGAGCTCGGCAGGGCATTCCATGAGCGAGTTGTTCGGCTTAGGAAAGAATCACGATATTTCAGGTTGCGTCCGAAAGTGGGCTTGAGGGTGTACTGATGACCATTCGTAGCGAGACGGGTGTTACGGTTGGAGGTTTGAAGGGGCGGAATGCTACTGGCAATTTCAGAGGAGCACTGGTGGTGAAAATAGCGATAGAACAGGGTGAGACAGGACACGTTACGTCGGTGGTCGAGGGTGTCAATCGACTGTGTAATATAAGCATCACCTATTAGTTTCATCGCACGGTTTTGAATCCTATCTAGTAGGCGCAAAGAAGTCGTGGGAGCACCAGACCAGATGTGGGCATTGTACTCCAGTTTTGGGCGGATGAAAGCCTTATATATAGAAGCCAGATCAGAGGGGGTGAAATATTTCTTACATCGCTTAAGGAAACCTAGACATTTCGCAGCATTTTTGGCGACTTCGAATATCTGGTCATTCCAACGTAAGTTGTCATTGACACACATAACGAGAATGCAAAGTTTTTCAGTTTCAACGATGCAAATGCCATTCATGGATAATGGCTGGGTATTTGAATTTCGCTTAAGCGACGGCAGACACCGTTGTGTTCTGCAAGTATTAAATTCCACTCTGTTGGTAGTTCCCCAATTATGATGTTTATATCGGAATTTAATGAGCTTAACATACGCTGCCGTTCCCGTTCTACAGCCGAAGGGCAGGGACGTGATTTCGGGAACGAATATGAAAAGCAGAGAGTACTGTCGTCAGCAAAGGAGTAAATTGGATTAGAAGTAGCAGACAAGAGATCATTGATGAAAATTAAAAAGAGTGTCGGAGACAGAACGGAGCCCTGGGGCACACCAGCATTTATTTTGTGAATATCAGGTTTGAAACCATCCACGACAACTTGAATTTAACGTTCCGAAAAGTAATTTCTAATCAAATGAAGAAGAGAGTCATCGATCCCAAATGCACGCATTTTCGACAAAAGAGCCTGATGCCAAATTCTGCCAAATGCCTTAGAAATATCAAGTACAACTATCTTGCTTTCACCAGATTGATGTAAACTTTGGTTACACTTTTCGGTGAGACATGCCATCAACTCACCAGTGGACCTGTTGCTAGGAAAACCGTACTGCCGGTCATAATGAAGTTTTTGTGTTTCGAGATATTTCATGAGCTGACGATTTATCAGCGTTTCCATGACCTTGGAAAGAAAAGACGTAGGTGCAATGGGTCTGTAAGAGGAGAGAGAAGAAGATTCGCCTTTTTTAGGGACGGGTGGACAAATGCTGTTTTCCATCTGCTCGGAAAGAGTCCTGGAGAGTAGGATTGATGGAAAAGCTTACGCAGTGGTTTTGCCAGCGTAGAAGAACACCTCTTCAGAAGAAGGGGAGATATACCATCTGGACCAGCGGATTTGTGAGCGTTAAGATCTTTAAGTACTCTTGCTACTACACGAGTGCGAAAGTGGATTCGTCCCATTGAAGATTCGACGCACTCAAGTGTAGGCGGAGACAAAGCACTATCTGGAAGCATTGAGCTGGCCGCAAAGTGGGATGGAGGATAAGGCAGAATTTCTAATGTTTTTGACGAACGACCAACAATTTTTACTACCTTTGGGACATTGTAGTATTTTTGCCTCAGTTTTTGATCGTATAAAAATTTGACACGCTTAAGAAAGACACGCTTAACTAAAAAGAATTAGGCTGGAAAGATGCAAGCGAGTTTTGGGGTGGCACGCGGACAATGGCCATGTAAACATTCTGTTTACGGATGAGAAAATTTTTACCGTAGAAGAAGTTTCAACAAACAAAATGACAAAATGTATGCTACTTCATCTAAAGAAGCGAAAAAAGTTGTTCTAAGGGTTCAACGTTGACAAAACCCCGCTTCCGTAATGGTTTGGTGGGAAGTCTCTCACCATGCTGTCACATTTCACATTCATTTGGTAAAAGGTTTACCAAGAAGATGTGGTAGACCTTTTGAACGGATACAGATGGATCTTCCAACAGGACTCTGCTCCAGCGCACAAAGCCGAAACCACGAAGGAGTGGCTCATAGTCAATAGACCTGGCCGGGGAGTCCAGATCTGAATCCACTGGACTATGATTTGTTGTCAGAGTTGGGGAATATAGTCAGGGCAACGTCCACGAACTCCATAGCAACCGTACGTGCCGCTTTAGCCCAATGGCCACCCCGTTTGTAAGCTTGTGTTAAAGAAAAAGGCTGTCATTTCGAGTGGATCTCGACTACCTAATCAAAAAAATATTAAAGAAAACGATATCTGCTTGATTTGACTGCTTACAAGTCAAGGTATTCAAAGCTCCTAGAAAAGAGTTTGGAAGAATTGTGTGGAACACACAAGGGCACTTCGATTATATTGACATACTTGGCTGTACTCAGTAGCTTACGTCCAGTTTCTCCGCTAGTACTGAAATTGAGTCTGCTAAAAATGGATTTAGCGGCAAATGATTGCCAAACCAAGTATATGCTGTCAACACACATAATCGACAGAATTAGACAGAATGCCATATTTGACAACCTATAACTTGAAGGTAGTAGAGAAATTTCCCTATTTGAGCTCTGCTATAAATTGTGTCAACACCACTTCAGCAGAAATAAAACGAAGACTGTCTGTTCTATTGGGCCTTGAGACTCTTACCATCCGCAGTTCTACCTTATGATACTGAAGTAAGGACTCCATCAAAAGCATATTAAGATATCCTCTACCGTTTCAGGAGGAAAATTCTTCGTAAGATATTCAGTCTTGTTTCTAGTGACGGGCTTTATAGGAGAAGATTCAACGATAAGCAAAACGAGCTGTACAATGACATCGATATAGTCAGAAAACTGCACAACAATTACCTAAGGTTGAGCAAGTAGAGCTTTAATGATGCGACCCACAGATTCTTCGGATCTAACCCGGAAGGACAAGGCTGCAAAGGCAGATTTCGCATTTGGTGGCCCACCAAAGTGGAAGAGGAATCAATTAACAACTTGAAGGCAAACATTCGACATGAAAGATAGTTCCAGCGCAACCACCCATACACTAATAATATTACTATTGTCCTAACGTGCACCAAGTTCTTCTGATTGACATTGCCATGCCCCGTAATTATGCTGATTAATTTTGGTGGTTTAATAGTGTATGAAAAAACAGGGTCTTGCAGAGTTCAGCTTACCTTCTTTTTTAAGATTCTACAACTTATTAATCGTGCAGAACCGCTTTACCTTTTTGGTACGTAACTATCTACACAAATAACAACAACACCTTCTCCTTAGCCTCTTTCTATAGAAATTAGCACTGCAATTCCTCAACTCGAGAAACCCCCTCTTGAAGAAGTTTTATTTTTCTCGAGAGCCCACTTTTGTTCCTTCAAATAGTCACTTCTCTCGTCTTTATGTGAAAAGATCTCGAGCATCTTCTACCAATCATTGGATCAAGAAATGAGATACTCATACCTACTTACACTGACCTTGTAGCCTAAGGCAACTAAGACATCTCAATACTATCGATTCCATAATGTCTATGCATTCTGACAAGCTAAGAGTAGTTTCAGAAATTACAAAAAAAAATTATATCTGAGTTAAAGATACTTTGTAACCTAAAGCAAACTCGAATTTGCCTTCATATTTTTGTATCTATAATATTTTAAAGAATTAATCTGCCACCCATGAATTATTTAGTCACCACTTCACTATTTGTTCTGTCAAACATTTGTCCAATTCATTTGTTTGGCAACCATACGGTCATCATGCTACTCTGGCTGCACATTTATGTTTGACAATTGACAAATGACACACTATGTTTATATGTATCTCTGACCCTGAATTCAGATAGGCGAACTTAAACTCCCCCGCTCAAGTGTAAATATATTACGCGCCAAAGAAATTAAAAATAGGAAAAAACTTTCAAAACATTATCGCACATCCACACATACTCGTACTTGCGTATGCCAGTCTACGAGTACGAGTATGTTTGACAAGCCCAACTGAAATGTCAATAATGTTGAAAAAAAGCGCGCGGTATTTGCCTAATCAAACGCTATTTACTCATAACGTATGTAGGTACATACAAATGTACGTGTATGTTCATCGATGCCATAGATCGCCGCTTCATTACTATAGTACGTACTGTCCATCACTATCTCTCCGGTGTTTAGAGTATGAGTACTTAACTGTCAGACGCGTGAAGTCTTTGATTTGACATAATGAACGCTCAGAACCAATGTTTGGCGCAAAGCCATCACTTTTTCGATTTCGTTTGTCAACACCGCTACTTGTATTCATACTACGTTACGTACATACTTACATTTATTTGTATCTAGTTGCCAACTTTATGGAAAAAAGATTTCACAATACGTAGACGATGCGTTAAACTCCTCACCTCTGCGTTTTTCTTTCTTTCTCTTCACGGTTTATGGCAGGATGTGGTCTATGGTCCGTTGGTTCTTTATAAATGAAACTCCTCAGGAGCACAGTTATGGGAGGTTTTATTTTTACAACCGAAGGTGGGGGAATTCCCACCCTATTGCAGATAAGGATACCGCGCCAGAGTAAATCCCAAGGGCAATAGTCGAATGAACGCACGACTCGGTCAACTGCAGTAAACAAAAATGGACGCTTTGACGCTTAATTAAATTTGCTCATGCAATTTGTACACTTAGACAGGAGGTGACGCTACTGCGCATGATACAGATATGGTACTACCATCCATCCAACAGTGGGGTTTTGGAGTAGATATTGGCTTTGGCAGTAGTGTCTCTCGTAAGACAATAGCCGAACCCCCTAAAGGTGGTGTACTCGTAAATGCGAAAAAAAAGATACGAAAATGGTATGGAAAGACAACAGCAGGGGATGTTGGTGTTGGAGACGAAGGCAAAGACGGTTACAGGGTGGGAGCATAGTCATTCTGGCTTGTTTATTGATTTATTTAATTAAATAACGTTTTTTTTTAGCAGCTAAAGCAGCAGTGGCAGCTAATGTTTGTTTGATTGTGATAAACAAATTGGGAATGTTCCGTTGTTGTGGACTGCCATAGCTGTTTACTGCTGCTAGACATTGGGGAATTTTCCTAAAACGAAGCGCGAGAAGGATGCCATTGTTTGTTACTTTTTATGTATCTGCGATTTGGATTCTAAAAATTGGAAGTAAAACAGAGTGAAAGGTTCATTTCACAGCTTGTACGTGTATCTGCATTGTGCATTTTCACAAGGAGATACATAATAATACCCAAAACGGCTTCTGTAAGGCATACATATCTTAAAGGAATAGATTGGATCTTAACCCTGCTATACAAAAGTAACTTTGGCCTTACACATCTTCCAGAATCAGAGCTTTAATATAGAATTCGTCCCCCCCAATGGCTATTATAAAATAAGAGATACAAGTCCAAAATTAGTCATAAATTAAAAATAGCACTAACGACTTATTTAATATTAATGAGGAACTCTTTGACAAGTATCTGTAGAAAATTATAGCAAACTACTGTTGGAAGTAGGTAAGTGAACAGTTAATTGGTATGCAAAAAGCCATGTGTTTACATTTTAAACTTTGTTGACAAATAGACATTACCTGAGTGATTTATTGAGCCGACACAAATCAATGTTAAGTTAAGTTTCAAATCAACTCTGGATCTGAATGAAGTGTCTCAAAGGATTTTGAAAAAAAAAGTAAAAATGTATGTCTGTCAGTGTAAAGATAACATGAAAAGACGCGTTTCTGTCTAGTACTCCATCAAAACTAAACTGCAATGAAAGTCTGATGATTTTAAACTAACTTTTGACGTCACAAATTGCGCATACCATAAGAAAGCGATCTTTTTGTCTTATTAACTGCTGACGACAATTGGAGCCAAGCCTTTGAAGTGGTTAAGAAGATTTTTTTTTTTTATACTGTAAGATGCCCCGCTTAGACGCCAGTAAACAGTCAGAAGCCGTTCCTATTGATAGACAGCAGGAGTGCCGCACACTTAAAAAATGTCGTTTGGTTGGTCTGATAATAGCTATGCCGCCTGTGATTGTTTTTTATAAGATACCCAACCCTGAATGGATGCTCTGGCAAAAGACGAGCACGAGCTTAATTGAAATTGGTTTCAGAAAGCCTTTCACGACTTTCTAATTTTGATCTCATTTCAGTCTTACTTTCAATAAATATTTTGGAATGGGATAAAACGTTTAAGGACCAACATCTTTCGAGGTTTAACCAACAGATGTAAACATATGTTACAAAATTTCATATTTTCCACGGAGACCTAGAGTAGAGCCCTTGTCTGGTATTTCATTTGCTCAACCATATGATTAGAAATAGTCTTAGATGCGGTACAATATGCATGGAAATGGAAGAACCAACTATACACTCTACGGGTCGGTAGACAAAGTCAGGCAAACTTTATAAAAGCTGCCTCGGAATATTTGATGGCAGCTAATGACCTCGAATGAACAAAAGGTAGTGCTCACAATCTCGTCAAAAATTATTGTCAATGGATCACCTGTACCACATTTTCTCGTTTATAAGTTCACAAAGCCACCAACGATTTGCTATTCCCCACTCGGGCCAGTAATCGAACCAAGAAATTCCATTTCTACTATGCGAGCATTCCAGTTCTAGAATGCGCGCGTAATCAGACAATCGACCGTTGCAACACAAAACTAAAGAGGCCTTAGAAAGGTTTAAGAAGGAAGAACAAGAAGAAGAGACTGAATGAAGCTATCCAGCTCGTGATTATCGAAAAACGCCAAAACAGCTTTCGGATATTGTACAATAAAAACAAACAAAAGTGATCTAGCTTTAAACCAGAAACAAACTTTACCACCTTTAGCAGGATTAACGACTCATACGTTAAAAGTGCTGGATTCGATTTCTGTCAACAAGAATCAGAGAAAAAGCCTCCCATTCTCTCGTCTTTCAGAGTCAGTTAAAGAACGTGGGACCTATTGTGCACAAAATAGCAAAGCGAGCAACGTAATAAAGTGACGGAAATGGCTATGGTCCACACTTTACGTTGCACTATCAAGGTATTCTTAAAACTGCATAAGATAGATGAAAACAAGGGGATGATCGCTCTCCCTCCGTATAAAAGACGTAAGCCCTAAAACACTGGTCGATATCTATCTGTGTGGCCTTCAACGCAGCAGTTAAGGAATCAATGGCTGGAGAAGGAATTTAGAGCATTGACTTACAACTTCTCGAGCAAATTTTAAGGCGATGGAAGAAATGACAGATAAATCTGTTTCGTCTAACACCGGAAAATACAAGATGCATATCTTTTTCAATAAGTGACAAACGCTTCTTAGGGTTAAATCGCTTAAACAAGCGATTAGGACTCCACTTAAGAATGTCTCTACGAGATCCTCGACAAGACATTTGAGAAGTATGACATTAAAATCGAACTACGCAATTTTAACGCTGGGATAGAAAAAGAAGAGATCTTTAGGAGAGATCATTACGTATGGCAACAAACTTAGGGTTATTCACATTGCTGTGGGTTGAAATATCACTTTAGCAAACACGCAGTTTCTTCATCTCAGTATAGACAAGTGGATATGGCGGTCTCCGTCTTATGAAACGCTAAATCTAACTGACCACATTGCAAAGACGAAAACGGTGCCTCTAGTGTTCTGAACGTCCAATCATTCCAGGGGGCCAACATTGACTAAGATCACCACTTTATTGCAGCCAAGGTGCGAATGCGGATTTCCCAATCGCCACAACAAAGGAGGATTGCTGTGATAAGGTCTAACCTAGAAAAGATGCAATCGCAAGAGACGTCAGAATCTTCTCCAAACGCTTATCCTGAAATCTCTCAACAACTCCATACCACCAGCATCTAGTACAAAAGACCGGTGGCGTTCCTGTAAACGCAAGTGATATGCTGAGTTTTGACCCGAACACCACCAGGAAATTCCTGTGGTTTGATGAAGAATACCGACAAACACATGCAGCTAAACAAGAAGCATATAAAATGGTCCTATAACTAGTTACGAGTGGTGTCCATGAGCTCTTTGTGTAGAAGAGATGGGAAAAACATCACGGCAAGACAAAACCAAAGATATTGAGAGGTTGTACTCCAGGAATAACAGCGGAACAAGGTAAAAAGAACGTGTCAAAGAAAGAAAAACCGTGCAAAAGCCAGTAGAGATGAAGAGAAAACCTTTTAGTAGATTCACAGTCGGTACTAAACGTATTGAAAACACCAACATCACGCCGTTAGGTAGAAAAGACCATTCAACCTAAACGAGAATAGCCAAAACTTCCATCCACCTGACCAAATTGAACTTAGGATAGCAATACTCAAGCTGAAATTAAATACAGCAGCTGGATCTGTCGGATTACCGTCCAAGTTATTCAAAGCTGCTGGTCAAGAGAATGTATACCTGATCAATGGAATTTCATTATCGTTTACCCGGTCCTAAAATAAGGAGATCATTTCAACACCAATAGAGGTATAAGTCTCCTCAACATCGTATACAAACTCTGCCAAATTATATGAACGTCTGAAATACTACGTTAACAACCTGATTGGCCTCTATCAGTGCGATTTTAGACAATGAAAGTTCATCAACGGCCAAATCTTCAGCAGATCTTGGAAAAACTGAAATCCAAACCGATACCCACCATCTCCTTGATATTAAAGCCAGCATTTATAGAGACTAGAGCAGTATACAGGTATGTTAAGTTGAAGCATTCCTTCATGTTCGGACGTCTGTGTCAAATGATTGAGAACGCTCGCTGCTCTGTCAAAGTCGGTAACGATTCAACCGAGACTTTGATATCAATAGTGACGCTCTGTCATTTGCTTTCCTTAATATCATTCGAGAACTCAAAAGCATTGTGCGGAACTCACAAATGTACCCTGAAAGCGCAACCTTTCAAAAATCTTTGCTGCACTTTAGTACGCCAATAAATCCGACGTACATATATGTGAAGATACAGCGGGCTATTATCGATACGTTCGCTAGTATTGACATGGAAGCTGACAAAATGGGTTTGGCGGTAAATGAAGGCAAATTAATTTCGAATCTAACCCGGGGTAGAGGTAGCCTTAGGTGGAACGCATACAAGTAAGTAGAAGGGAACCTTAGCTTACATGAAGTGCCCAACTAGAGGCAGTTAGCTAACGATCGCTTAAGAACCATCTTCACAAGTAGAAATAACAACTTTTTGAAACAGTTACTAAACAAACGCTGACTGTATCTTGTAAAAGATAGAAAAAACAATTATTAATAGCATTTTATAATGTTATGGCGAAACGACTTTCGATCTCTCTTAAATCATAAATTTTATGGAGTAATAAGCTGAAGTTAAGCCCAATTAATACTGGGTCTTGTTCAACAACTACCATCTCACAACAAAAACCTAAAAGATAAAGCAAAAAGATAGGCACATATGTACATATATCTTTTACAAAGGCCTTGCTCGAACTAGTTTCTATCTGCTTGTTCACCTGAAAAAGATAACAATTGCATTCGAATTCGAAAACAAGGTGTACCTACAAGTAGGTAGGTATAGGCTTTTTGTGATTCAATGCCTTGGTATATTATTTTTTACTTCTCGATTAGAATTGAGTAATAAAACTACTAATAAAAATTGACAAGTACACAGTTTTTCTATGTTAACTCTCTCTATGTAACTTGTTCTACAACTTGAGGAATTTTTTTTGCAATTAGATTACTTCAAAATAAAATCACTACATCAACATGTCCAGACAAAGTATTTTAGCTTAAAAGTTTTTTGTAGGTAAATAGTTTGGATTAGTCGTTAATTTCCACAATTAGAAGAACATTGTTAAAGATTAAAAAAAAAAACAACAAAGTAATTACTTAGATTTGTTTAGTGGTCATTTAATGAGGGCTCACAAAAAAGCTATTATCGTCAATTTACAACGTCAATAGTGTGAAGGCTAGTTAAATTAGTTATGAATAAAAAGTCTATATTTCAAGAACATATTTATATACCTACATAATAGTAAAAGTGTGGAAAGATGCTTGGAATGCCTACTGAGACTTTAGGTTAGCTTTATCCAGCTAAGCAACTGAAATGGGACTAAAAGACTGAGAGTTAAAGCGCCTACACACGGGCCAATTTCGGACACAATTTCCGGATGAAATTGCAACCATCAACAAAAATTGTCCCGTGTGGAGGGCTGTTGGGCTTCCATCAAACCAACCTGGCAGATTGACTCGGGTAATCTCACAATTTGTGTTCTCCCTTCCATAACTTCCTAAAAATTGTATCGAGAAAAATCTCTAACTAACTAAGACAATAGGCCTCGTTGGAAGGGGCAAATTGACTGGAAAACTTATAGACGAGCTATCTATTTATTATGGATTAACGATTCAGTGGAGAACATGAGAAGTAGTAAAGGTATATGAGCTACACTGGATCATAAATTATCTACTGATGCCAAGCCGCAGCACGATAAATGTCCTATTGGAGATGATTCATGGCGCTTATGGCAACGCGTTACAGCTAAATAACTTTGGCTGAATACAAATGTAAGCCAACTCTCCCAATTGAAGTCTATGAAGCTATCAAACCAGTCTATGAAGAACTGACCAGTGAAAATCTTCTAATTCGATGCATCGGCGGTTTCACACAAAATAATAACGAAAACTTCAACTACACTATGTAGGCATTGGCCCCGAAAGCCATTTCAAGTGGTAAAACAGTCTTCGATGTGACTACGGATATTGCAGTTTCTGCGTACAATGACTGGGTTTCTTCATTTTGCACATAATGGATGCAATGGACTTGGAAATCGGCCCGAACAGCTATGAAATGTGCCTAGAGATCGACAAACAGCGCATAAGGCATGCAGAGAGATCGCTATCTGAACGGGTGAAAGAGTCAAGGATCGCTTCAGGATCAAACAGAAAAGAAAAGTAAAATCAGGACGATAATCTGGAAGGCCAATTGTTTGGAGCAGGCATCGCAGATTAAAGGTGTTGCAAAATTATTCATGATTTTCTACTACTCAAAACTTCAAACGTGTGTATCTCACAACTGCATTTTTAAGTTGGCCGGAAACATAACTCTGACATTTCTCAATCGATTCACTTGGAATATTGAATTTATACTGAAAATTACATTGTCTATAGAAGTGCATAGGATTCTTTTTTTATATTGCATAGTTCATGTATTATAGACAATTATCTGATGAAAAAAAAATTCTAGAAAAGGCTATTTTTCGGACTCTAGAGTGGCCTAACCCCTTAATCTCAACTGCACTGATTGTTAACTTCCTGAAGGGCAAGATCTTGCCTTGCCTCGCCTCGAAAATCAAAACTCGAAAAACTACACTATTTATGTCAAGGAGATGAAGATTCATTAGTGTGTCTAGAACAGTCTCAAGCCCTTGAAGCAGTGCCAGAAGGTTCTTCAGAGATTTTTATGAAAATTCGCTCAACCAAAATTCTTTCTAACATAATAAGGTTAGGATAAAAGGACCCACCTGGGTGATAAGCCCAATGTCTTGTGCAAACGTTTCTTACACCTCTAGAAAATCTACGGCGTATTTGAGGTTATCGTCTTGACAAGGTAACTTCAAAGAAAACCTGGGTTTATAGAGCAAAGCCTCTTTTTGATGCAAAAATCGTCTGTCAAGTGTTGGGCATAGAATAGGCTTGCGCTTTCTGTCTAAGGACGCAATAAATAATAACAATAATACACTACCAAGAAAAATCTACATTGGTCATCTCAGCAAACGAGGGAGTGAAAACATGAGACTATGATGTGAAGCCCTTATAGAAATGTCGAAGCCTATCACAGGTAATGGCAGAATATTATAATATTGTAGGTGTGTTCAAAACAGACTATCTGACTGCACAGAGCTGATTTTTTTGAAATGGTTTGTGATACAGCAATGACCACTCTGAAAGTCAGAGGTCTTCTGTTCTATTTTTTGGGGAAATAAAAGTATTTCCTGATATGTTTTAGGCGAGTTCGTGTGTACCTTTATGAGCAGATTTTTTGTCGTTTCCATAGCCTTGGCTCAATATTTAATTGATTTTCATCTTGAGTGCAAAAGTATTCTAGACTAATAAGATGCCAGACTGCATCTGCTCTGGAGACTTCATCAGCAGCTTTATTGACAAATAAGCAGTAAAGGTATACGAATATGCAACACTGGCCCTATATCTTCATTCTATCCAGGATGTTCTATATCAAACCAGCTCAGACTTAAATTTAAATTTGTGGATAGATTTTGTTGTAGTTTAGCGCTGACATAAGGCCAACAACAAAAACGTGGCGATCATGTTTTAAAAGTGCTTTTCAGTTCACAGGCGTGCACAGTCCGTCTGTCCACGGCTTCTAATATTTCACGAGAGGATCTTGGGTTATCACTTATAAAAATCAGTTGAAGACAATTGGATTATAGCATCGACTCAACGCCAAACGAAGGATAATGCGGAATCTCTTGACAAAAACGATGCGACTCACTTTCGTCTCAACAACATTGCATCCACACAATTTGCACAATGAGACCTTATTTCTTTAAAAACAAAGTGTCAGGAGCTGGATTTTCAATCTCAAGAAATGTAGCACCACCAACACCAGCGTTCCTATGGTTCCACATCTTTGGAAAACATGTCAAAAAGTCGACCGACGGAATATGCTTTGAAATTGCCAGTTTTGGTACCCATATGCGCGAAATCATAATGAAAAAAATAAATGATAAAGAATTATCTTCCCAGTAAAAGCATTTCCTAGATCACAAGTCAATTTCGTGTATAAAAATGATTTTCCAACAAAAGATATAATTTGGACAATTTACCACAGTTTAAATACAAGTATATTTACCAAACAAATGTTTAGACAGACAAATCGATTTCTAATAATTATATCACTGTGGGTCTGATAACAATACAACAAAGTATTGAAGATTGAAGTTCGTCTCCTAATTAAAAACCTGAATTTGAACTACTACATAACTTAGCCCACTTAATTTTCTTTTTTTTTTTGCCAGAATCCGCAGTTTGAAAATTCAATATTCTAACAAATTGAAACAGGAAAGTCACTAATGGTAGTTGCATTTGAATAGATCAGAGAAAAGCCACACCAGGGTGAACAATAAATCAAATTAAAGAGTGCTTTTGTAAGAGTTGTAGAATCTTTTTTTAAAATAATGACATCAACAATTGTCTTTTAATAAAGAAATATTTGATCTTCGATACATTATGAAGAATGTTTCGTGACATAATGTTTTTAAAACGACTTCAGTAAATTACTTTCTCGGCTCATTCCAACTGTTAGACTTCAATTTCACCAATAACGTGATGGATATTCGCTTCAGAGGTCTGCAGTTCATCAGCATAACTCAATGGCTGTACAAAATCCCACAAGAAGTAATAGAGTGGCACGAAGTGCATGATCTTTGAGGTCGATTTACTGGTCCATTTATATTGTCCTTAAATTAAATTCTCAGTAAGTCAATCTACTTCTTCTAGTAACCCAGTTCAGATCAAGTCGCGTCCGACAATATGGCTACTGACTCTAACCCGATCTGCGGCTAAATTTTTGAAAATATGGTAGAGCCGATGGCGCAACAACCCATCCCAAAAACCAAATAGTGTACTTTTGTGGGTGGAATTAAGTATAAAGAGTCTTTTCTGCATTTTTCTTACTGAAGAAGCGGCAATTTTGCTTGTTCGCAAAGCCAATAAGCCAAAAATGATGCTTGCCACTAAACAAGATTTCTAGAAAGAAATAAGAGTCGATTTAAAACTCCTACAGAGCTCCATCGGCAAACTCCCGTCGCTTGTTGTGGTCTCCTGGCTTTAGTGCCTGTACCAGCTAAATGCAATGCTGGTGTAGCTTGAATTTTGTGCAAAATTTGTTCACAGAGGCTTACAAAACGGCTTAATTTTTTCCTGTTGACCTTGCGTTATTTATTGTAGAATTGTACAAAATGTATCCATAATATAGCTATCCTATAAGCTGAGTTCGATTTTCTATACACTTCGCTAATTTAAGACCAGTTTCCAAAATAAATTGGAATGATACGAAAGCGTTCTTCTTGGAAACGGACTTGCTATTTGAATCACTTAAGATAAATGTCAAAGAAATTTGAAGAATTATAGCACGGTTTGTGTTAGCCTTTAATTTCTTGCTCGTTGCAATTGCATAAATGTATCAACTACATGTATACATACTCGTACATAGAGTGTTTTAACTAAACAAAATAGTGTAATATAAATTTATTCTCATTTAATTTTTCGCTAAATTGCTATTCTTAAATACTCTAGATCTGGTATATAGCCATATTATTCTTTGAATAAAGACCAAACGTGCGATAGTGAAATTACGTTGATCCTGCCACAATGTTCATTAGTGTTTATGAAACTTTTTAAAGAGAAAGTATTCAAAGCACGATATTTTCCAGTTTACTAAATGACTTTTCGTGCAAACCAAAATTGATTCTTCTTTCATATTTTCCAGATTGATTTTCCCCTTCAGTCTAAAATCTTAAATAAGAAAAGTAAAGCCCAAGTTAGTCGACAAAAATTTCCAAATTGATATTTACGAGTATGCCTCACGGCCTAGTAAATTGTGTACTGTGTATCATCTCGAAACTCTTTTGATAAAAGATAATCTAGTGAATGGTTGTTACTACGAACTACGATCTATTCTGCCAGAGGAGACGTATTGTCTCTATTTCAGTAGGTCTAACCATCTAAATTTTTGCTCTTTAGACATAGTTTCACGTCATTCTGATCACAAAATCTTTCAAATTTTCAACCAATATTCTCGAACTAAGCAATAATTCAACAACTTTAGGTATTACCGTCCTTTTCGTCTAGTAGTGGCAATAGGTATTTTCAACTGATGGAATGAATTAAAACTAAAGACCCTATGGACCTGTCGCTTTCAAAAATGTCTATTTCAAAGAGCCTTAACATGTTCAGTAGCAAACAACATCGTCACCACTACTTAAATAGTGACAACACTTTATGCTTCATCATTTTTTATGTCATTTCATATCATATAATAGAATAATCGATTTGGATAAATTTTTAAAATTTAAAAAAATGGATTAAAATAGTTGTTAAGATTCTGCTTTGCTTTGGCAATTTTTTCACAATATTTGAACAACAATTTTTTCTTGAAAATAGCCGTAAGTACTTAATTCAATAGTGCTGTTTCTAATGTCCTGAGATACATTTCCAATTTATTTAAAATAAATGGGTACAACAATAGTTATAAAAAATATAAGAAGAAAGGAAAGAAACAGGAGAATATATGGTAAAATATCATAAAAGACTATCTAGTGTATCTATTTTAATTATTCATAGTTTTCATCTTTCTTATGAAGAATCTAGCTTTGCATTAATGACATACGAGTATTTGTGAATCATAAAGTCAGCTCTTTCTTATTTTTTTGGAGTTTCCGTAGATCAATAAAATTCTCTAAATATTTTGTGAGAAGATATAAGTATAAGGTATAGGTATAAGTGTTGCTGTATTAATAATGCGACGACAAGGGTCTGCTCCTATATCGGACTCTTCATAAGTTACGCCCAATTTTTCAAATAGGGATTTTCTGAACTCAGACATATCACCTTTTTTCATATTTTTGTTTCAGAATCTCGACCATTTAATCAAGGAAAGATATACCCTCTTAATACGAGTACAAGTCATCATATTCTTTGCAACTACGTAAGGTTATAACTAACACCAATTTCGATCTTCATAATCGATCTGATGAGTGAACAATTTATTGGCTTTATTCCCTCCATAATGTTGCCTTGTAGAATACTCGTACCATGGACGAGAAAATATATAGTCAAGATCGAAATAAATCGATTCCGCGTCGTTCTCAAGAGCCAAACATTTCTCAGACATCCCCGTGTCGTACTTCATGAAAATATGTCCGTATTAGATCGTATTGACCAGAGAAATGATCATAGTGAATGTCGAACTTTCGCCAAATTGCCTCCATTGAAGATGACCGAGATCCAGATTTTCAAATAAAAATCAGCCTCGGGGACGAGGTATATTTTTGAATAAATGGCTTTGGCAAACTTTTTAAATTTGGTCAAATGAACAACTAAAGGTGTTCTACCAGCAGGCATTGAATTAAAAAAAAACTGACTTTTTGATGTAGTTTTCATGCCAGAGGTGTTGTTGGAACGTATGCCGGCAAGTCGGTTACAGTCAGATAAAAATTAGCCAGTTGGTTAGTAATTGGAATTTTGAATGCTAGGGGAAATGTGATTGGAACCAGTATGCCACATTCGATTTGTTGAAGATGAAGTTGTATGATGTCTTATCGTCAGAAACTGCCCTGACAATTAGAACATTTTCTTTGAATGGCTGCATTTAGTCTATAATTTATGAAAATAAGTCAGAAACTTTAGACGACGTGAATTTAAACATGGAATGTCGTGCGAATTATGCGAAAAGTCATGGAGAATCGGGTCTAAAATATTCAGTGTAGCAAGCAGTTTCATCGTCGTCATTTGAATGATGTCATATTTTATTAATAATTGTGTAAATTATATTTCATTCAAAAATAAAAATTTCTATGAGCAACGTACATATGTATAATGTTAAACCCAGTATGGTTAATGCTGATCGGTATTGTATACAACGTGTTATTTTCATTGCAGAAATTCAGCACAAACGCCCTTTTTTGATCAAAATAAATAGTGGAGTCTTACAAAATGAATTGTTCAAAAAAAAAATTGCTGAGTTGGACGGGAAATTTTCACCACTGCTACCATATTTTCCTGATTATGCATCGTCGAATCGTCGATCTTAACTAAATGTTCATGCTGGGAACAGATATTTAAATTTTAAATGTTAGATAGCTATTCTAAAGTGATTCTAATTAGAATAGTTATTCGTCGCCAAAAGTGAGAACTTCTAATCGAAAAGATTGGATAAACTGCCAATTCGCTGGCAACGATTTTTACCCAATCGAGGAAATAATATGTTGGCCCAATTAAAAAACAAAAAAGACAGAATTATCCCTTGCACTTGATATTACAGTAGACTCTCGATAGTGTGAACACCGATTATTGTGAACTCTGGATAGCGTGAACAGATCTTTTTTAGCATTGACATCTCTAAAACGTGAACAATCACGAACACCAAGTTGAAACTTGAAACTTGTTGGAGCATCTCGTCTTATATACTTTTCAGTTACAAGTCATTTCGTATATTGTTTGGTGTGTTATTAATTGTCTCAACATTAATTGTTATTGATTGTCTTGTCTGCTTGGTTTTCGCGTTTATAACTTCTTGTTTGCATATCCTATAGTTATTTATTAGTTTTATTTTTTTGTCACTCACGGTCACGGATAAATGCGCGATAATTGAACAGATCGGCAGTGGTTCGAGCGTAATTAGTTAAGCCAAAAAGTACAACGTTGAGAAGTCTACCATTTGTGGTGTAAACAAAAAGAGTGAGCAAGCTGTAAGGTGTGTGGTTAACCATAACTTTTTCGGGGCCAGGCAAAAGAAAAACACTTCGAACATATAGTAAGAACATGTTCCTTCGTCGCTGGAAAAAACTTGGTTCTTGGTAGAAAAACCGATAAACAGCGCATCATTTTTTTTTAGCTTGTACGAATGCAACTGGTTTTCACAAATTCTAACTGCCCAGTAGACTGCAAACGTTCAAAATCGCCTTGGATGACAGCGGGCCTATTCAAAGATATTCATGACACAAAAAACTTATAAACTATAAACTACTATGTATGTTTTATTAAATCAATTCAATTCTTCTGCTGTTGGATAATGCTCCGTTGCTTCATTCGGAAAATGAGCTGACGACAGATGATCACTGTATTACTGTTATGCTTATACCCCCGAATGTTACATGGATGAAAATGCCATAAAAATTACAAAGTTTTACTATAGTAGAACTAGTCTATTGGCTTTTATTGTTGCAAAACAAGAGGACATTGTAAAATCACTGAAAAGAAAAATAACATCAAGCGACGCCATTTCATTTTTAAAGTCTGCTTGGGATTAATCGTCAAGGGCTGGAAAAATATTTTAAATTTCGTAGGTAACGAAAATGATCCGGAAGATGATGTTTGTACCATTAAATGTTTTAAAAAAAATAAATTTTGTCTAGAAATCAATTCGGAAGTGCAGAATGAAAAGAAACTCCTCGATGTTATACTCGTATGTCCTATGATTTTTCCTAAGATTTTTGATTTTAGTAAAATCATTCGTGTAGGTGGGCTGTAAAATTGAAGACATCATGAAATGGAATGAAACGAAGATATGGAAGACTCCAATGTCGCCATAGTACCAACATCGTAAGTGATGTGGAGACTGATGATAGAGATGTGCTTCAGTTGCCAAAAGACAAAACCAGGCCTAGTGAAGCTATTTCAATTTTCAGCAAAGCTTTGACCAAGAGGAATGCAGATGACCGACTTTTTCCACTAAATTCCTCAATTTAATTTATTTTTTTACCATATGTTACTTTGGAACATTTTTTCTTGAAAATTATGAAAAAAAAAAACAGTTATGTAGTAAAACAATCAAAATACATAAATAAAAACTTTTTCAAGTGTATTTCTATCGAGGAATTGTTTTATTCCTTTGTAAAAATTCAAACTTCACTTGGTCTTTAATTGTTTACGATATCGAGCTACTGTACTTATATCTCATGAATAAAGAGGAGTTAGAAAGTAAGATAAAATTAATGGTCATTCTGTTGTTGCTCTTATTTCCTAAGATTTGTTTTACTTTTAAGACCCGATGACCTACCTAATTTTGTCTCGTCTCAGTCTTATGAAAAAAAAAAAAAAGAAGATATTTCTCGCCGAAATACTATATGTACTCTGTAAGAGAAAAATTTCACAGCCAAGCGAAGCAGGATCGACGTAAAGCAAAACCATAAGCCAGTGGAAATTAGTAGAAATAAAAAGATTTTCGAAAAGATATATTTTTTTTTGTATTTTTTAAATAATCTTTTATTTACTTTTTATGAATTTTTTTTGTTTGTTTTTCTTTTTGTTTGTTTTTTTGTTGGTTTTTCTTTTCTTTTATCGTATAATATTCACAATTTAATTGGTTTTTCTTTTTTTTGTTGTATTTTCAAATGTTTAACACCACGAAATTTTCATTTTCATTATTTTTATTTTGTTTTTAATGCCATTTTTCTCAATTTATTTTCGTTTTTAGTTTTCTTTTTTCCCCCACCATTCGTCAATTTAAAAAAAAAAAAAAAAAAAAAAAGAGGGAAAAAAGAAAATATTACACAGTAAAAAATAACTATATACTCTGGTTTCATTTTCTTTTTACAACTATTTTATATCTTCTTCTAAAAACATAACAAAAAAATTGTTTTGTTTCTCTTCTTGAAGAAAATCGAAATGAAATTAACAAAATGTATTTTCGTTTTTGTTTTTTGTTTTGTTTTGTTTTGTTTTTTTTGTTTTTTGTTTTTTTTTTTTTGAAAAAAAATTAAAATAAAAAATAGTAAACTGGGATTTGTTTGATTGTTGTTGTTCTTTTTTAAGAGAATCATAAAAATAAAAATAAAAACTAAACAATTTCTCTTCTCTTTGTAATTTACAAGTGTTTTTGTTTTTTTGTTTTTTTTATTTTTACAAATATATATAAGTAGTTTGTTTTTGTTTTTTTTTTTGTGTTTTAAATTTTGTCTATATATAGAGTTTTTTTCCATTTTTGTTTGTTTATACGTAGAAGTGGGAAGAGGGGATGTTTAAATGGTATTTTTTTTGTTTCTTCTTCTTCGTTATAGGTACCTAAATATTTCTTAACAGCTAAGGACTTATAACTCTACAATTGTTTATATTAAATATAATAATAAGTCTACAATATCCTAATGACTTATGTAACTATTTACAAAAATAAAAAATAAAAAAACGGGACAAAATAAAATCAATTTCTCTTCCTTATTTTCTCTCTTTGCAATATATTTTTGTATATTGAATGTATACTCGTATATGTAGAAATTTGTTTTTCTTAATTTTTTTTATTATTTTATTTTTATTTTTATGGTTTTGTTTTTTTCTAAATTAATGTCATTATCATTTTGACAAGAAAAACGAAAACAAAAAAATTATATTTAACTGGTGTTTGTGACTGGGTATATCTCTTTGTGTTGTTGTGGCATATGAGTGTAAGATTTGTCTAACTATAATGTGTGTTCAGAGGGAAGGTGAAAAGGATTCATTGCAACAATAAAAAAAAACAAAAAAAACAACTAAAATTCAAAAACTAAGTATACAGAGAGTGTGAGAGATTACCTTGCGACTGATTACCTTGGATCCTTTCACATCCTTCCCTCGAACAGATATACAACACAAGCTTAAGATTCATTTTGTTTTGTTTTGTTTTTAAGAAAACTTTTTGTCGAAATTTTATATAAACATTTGTGTTTTGTTATTTTTTTTTTTGTTATTTTTTTTTAAATTTAAAAATAAGAACATATTTTATTTTTTATTTGTTAAATCACTTAAAGTTTAAATTTGATTCTCAGTTCCGTATCGAAGTTCGAGGTTTGTTTTCTTTTCTATTTGAGATGGGTCTGTGAGGGGCTAGTGGGTTAGCGACGCGCGCGGCGTTTTCTCTTTTTTTGTTTTTAATTTGTTTTTTTTGGAACACAAAAAATTGACGCTTAGCTCTCGGAGCCTAGATACGCGACACGCACACTACCACTTCCACATTTTTCCATACTTCAATGCTTCCACAATTGATGGGCCTTACTTGCTTGCTTGTAAAGTACGAGTAAGTTCTGTTAGAGCGGCACTTCAAAAGTGTTGTAATTTAGGTCCTATTCGCCTGTAAACGAATTAAAGTGCCGCACGGTTGTTGGCGGAGCGCCAAATTGCAGGGTCCACTCATGAAACAGCCGCCTTGCATGAAGCTGCTGTTGCTGCTGCTGATGATGGTGATGATGATGTTGCGGATGCTGATGATGCGGAGGCATTACATGCGGATTTAAATTCAAATGTTGCATACTGGCTGCGCTTGTTAGCACCGATGAAGCGCTCGGCGATGAGGATAGTGGCGGTTGAAGGACACCCATTCCGCCGGAACCACCACCACCGCTACCACCGCCGCCACCATTACCGCCCGGTGATTGTTGCTGTTGATGGAGTTGCAGGTGTTGTTGCTGTTGATCGGCACCGCTACCACTTCCGCCACCACCATGAAACAGATGCGGGTGGTGATGGTGAGCGGGATTTAAATGAGGGTGCTGATGGTGCTGATATCTCATGGGATCTATGTACATGGCAGCTGCCGCTGCCGCCGCTATTGACGCATTCGTTTTATTATTCGTCGTCACCTGAGATGAAAGATCACTGTCGTTGTTGTTATTATTGTTGTTATTATTATTACTATTATTATTATTGTTGAGATGGTGTCCAGCACCGAGCGGGCTTTGGGGCGATAGTACATCCGAAGATGATGATGGTGTCGTCGATGTATTATGTTGTTGTTGTTGTTGTTGTTGATGTTGTTGTTGCTGCTGGTGTTGTTGTTGTTGTTGTTGTTGTTGATGTTGTTGTTGTTGTTGGTGTAACGAGGCAGGAGTAGTCGCAGCTGCAGCAGAGTTGGACTCCTGGATTTCTGATTGCTAGTGAGCCGTTAGCTGATGCCCACCACCGCTTTGCATGTTCTGGGGGGGGCTTAACATTGGCGGACTATGACTATGACTATGTGTACCCATTGGGCTGCCGTGCATATCATGATGCGGATGATAGCCACCATGACCACCGGCATGCATATGTGATGGTGGCATACCACCACTTCCGTCCATCATATCACCTCCGAGCGTATTCGGTGGCGTCATTCTCTTTTCCTTTTGTCGCCGATTACAGAACCACACGCGTACCACTTCCTTTTCAAGTTGCAGTGAATCGGCCAGCGATGAGATTTCTTGCGCTGAAGGTTTTGGTTGTTTATGGAAGTGTTGTTCGAGGGCACCTTTAACTGAAACCTCAATGGAAGTACGTTTTTTTCGTTTGCGACCTTGTGCGGCAATTTTATCTATGCTCGTTGGTGAACCCGTCGTTGAATCAGCCTCTTCTAGCCATTTCTGCAGCAGTGGCTTTAGTTTGCACATATTTTTGAAACTTAATTGTAGAGCCTCGAATCGGCATATCGTTGTCTGAGAGAAAACGTTACCGTACAGGGTGCCTAGCGCTAATCCTACATCGGCTTGCGTAAAGCCAAGTTTTATTCTTCGTTGCTTAAATTGTTTGGCGAAGGCTTCTAAATCATCTGATGTTGGAGTGTCTTCCTCACCAGCGCTGACATCTCGATCGCCTTGCAGATGATGTGGATGGAGGTGCAATTGTGGTGATTCTGCACCTCTCAGTGCATGATGCAATGGCGCCACACTCTGATGATGCGGATGGGCAGGATGATGGAGCATTCCATTCATGGCGGCATGATGGTATTGCAATGGTGAACCACCGGTAGGCGCATAATGTGCTGCCGCATGAACAGGTGCATGCCATGCATGCGGTGATGCCATACCCTGTTGTACCCGTGACTGTTGTGTTAAATGTGACATTTCTTGTTTCACATCCGAATGATGATGTCCATGATGTGGCTGCAATGCCCATGGATCCGATGGATGTAATGCTGTCCATGGATTCGTTGAGCCTAAACCAAGACCACCGGGATTACCACTGCCGACGGTATTTGGACTCGGCGATGAGGGCACTTGATGTGACGTTGCATGATGATGGGGATGATGATGTTGCATATATTTCATTTCGCCAGCATCTGTTGCACTACGTGGTGATGATGTATGATAGCCGCCTCCACCACCACCGCCTCCGCCACCGCCACCACCACCTAACGCCATATCTAAATCACCCGAACTAACCGGCGTCATATATGTGGCGGCCATCCCCACCGCTCTAGGGCTGTTAAGGCCCTCCACGCTGGCGGGGTAGGGCTCCAAGTTGGGGCTCAGTTTAACGACTTTGAACACCGCGGATCTATCGAAAGGAATATTACTATCCCTATTCTCATTCCACTCGAAGCGTGAGGCGACCGTTTTGAAAGCTTCAATGGAACTCGTTCGCCCAAAAAACTGACACTTGTCCCCGTCGATGTTTGCGATTTTATTTTACCCACACACACGTAAATTTTTTCCCTTCTTTTTTGTTTGGGTATTGAACTAATTTTCCTTATCAATATTATTATTATTTTTAATCTTTTAATTTCTTGTTGGATTTTTTCTTTTCTTTATTTGTTGACGTACATTTCAATTACACTTCACCCTGTTATTTCGCTCTGTCAATTTAGCGGTCACAAAACAAAAATGAAAAAATCAGCAAATAAGAAACTAACTGAGGTAGACGTGCTTCCGACGGAAATTTGTTTTCTTTCTGAATAGGTACAACAGCAAACCGTTGAGTGTTGTAGTATCACATGGAGTCCGAGTTCAGACCGTCCTTAGGCAGTTTGACGAAAATTCGTTTTCCCATTCAAAGAAATTTTAATCACAGGGTGTAGGCGATGACTGATAGGTAGTTAATTATCAAAACAAATAGAACCAGCAGAGATAATATTTTTCATTTGATTTTCTTCTTCTTTTTATTCGATTTGTTTCGTCTTCACGGTCACAGGGGAAATGAAGATTTGTTTATCACTTTGGGATCACCGCCCATGTACATCTATGCACAGCACACACAGTGTATCTTTTAGATTTTTTAGATATTGCAACGCACCGCGATTATTGGTTAGAACTTTTCTTTTTTTTCGATTTGATTCCTTCTCACTTTTAACGCAGATACATATTATCTTCTTCGGTTGCGCGATCAATCTCAACAATTTCCGACTCGATTTTCTGTTTTGGCGCACTTTTAATGATCAGAAATGGTAAAAACGAAAATAATTTAAATAATCCGAGCGAAAAGATCTATCAATCACCACCGCTCGAGGGGGTGTAAGCGACAACAATTAAAATGCAAGGAGAACAAACAAACAAAAAAAAGTTGTGTGTATTGTGTATCTAGATACTATTGACAAATTGACAAGAGAGAGAGTTAAAAATTTTCACGTGCAAACTCATTGAGCTATCGAAGTCAACTAAAGATATTATTCAACTATTGAGCACGACGAGTTCCAAGGGATTTTCCATCCGAACATGTACAAGTGTGTGTATCTAAAACGCAATTGCCATACAAAATTGTATCTACCGATTGGTATAAGTCGAATAAGTATGAGAGAGATACAACATTTCGAGGGTTTCGTCACGAACTGGTTTTGGTTTTGTCGTATCTATGATGTGGATATTGCCGAATCGGGTGGGTTTGAGTGAGATGGCTGGATTAACCACCGAACTGGAATTTGCTTCTTTTTTTTTTTGGGTGTTGAATAGTGTGAGTGTGTATCTACCCAACCCATGTGGACAGCTGATTGTATGTTTATTCCAGTGATACACGACATCCGCCTATTTTACGTCGATACGTGACCAATAAATTCGAAACGCACGCCTTTATTATTCCAGAGTGTCCGACTGGAAGGCGAATGTCACTACACTAATACTGTTTGCAGTGTTGAAACTGGAAATTTGAGTTAATTGTGTGGAGACTGAGTATCTGTGTGTAGCTCCACCCGTTTTGTTTGTTTGGTTTTTTTTTCTTAGCAAGTAAGAGATACAAAGATACAAAGCTACACTCACTCACTACTGGAGCAGGAGCATTGTCTGCTGCGCACTTTGGTAGGTTCTCACCAAAAGACACTTTACTCTGTGGCAGCCTTAAGAGGACAGGATGGCTTCGACATCTTCCATCTTTGTTGGACCCAAAACAGGGGGTGACAATTGTTATGATGTTGTCGTTCGACGAGCAGAGAAATTGGACATTGTTCAGCGCACCGGTCGGTGATAGTGTGGTCTTCTCTCTTTTTCAGTTGGGTGGGTGGTAACTTCCAGAGCTAGAATGACACAGTGCTGTGTGAGCTTTTTTTGCTTTCTTTCCGAAACACCGAAAGATTGTCGAAGAGCGCTGTGGATTGTCGAATTATTTGTTGGATTTTCAGTTTTTAGCTAAAGAAAACCTTTCTGACATAGTGTTGTTCTAAATTTTCCCTTTTTTTGTTTTAAAACAATCTTATTCTTTATTTACTCCTACCCGATTGGATGGTTGTCTGATTCATTAATAATAATTGCTTGGCAATGCAACAGATCGAAAGAACAACAAGTGAAAGTGTTGGAATTTCATATGCAAACAAATTAAAAAATTATTTAAATTCAAATTCGAATATCTTAGGTATATCCCGTAGACGTCTGTCCAATGAGTGATTTTGTTAGAATGTGTGGTTTTTGGTGTGCGTGCGTCTGGATTGGAGGCTTGGAATTAATTTTTATTCATTGCGCCCTTGTTGGGATGTTGTAAAAAAAAATATTTAAAAAACGATTAAGAGTGACATTTTGTAGTAGATACGGAAGTTAAGGTGCGTGGTAATTTGCGAGAACTTGTCGGTTTTTTTCACCAAAAAAATGTGTTATTTGAGAATGAATTTGGTGTGGGTGGATGGGCGAATAACTGTGATATATTTGTGATGTTGTCAGATTCTGTTTGTCATTTAAAGTGTTTTTTTTTTAACTCTTCAAAGTCTTCCTAACTTTTGCCTTGATTTTTGTTTTTTGTTTTGATTTTTGGAATGGAAATCGTAGTAACATCTATTAAAGTAGTTCACATTTTAAGCGAAGTTAGTTTACCCAAGTACATAAACCTGTGGCTTGTGCAAATTTCTAAATACCACTTTCGCAAAAAAAATTAAAATCGACTTACTCGTTCCAATATTTGTTTTCTGCCTTTTTGAGTGAATATATGCTCTTCATCCGCCATCGATACTGCTCCAAATGTTTTGTCCAAAAAACTTTTTTTTCCCAACTGTCATTTGTTTTTGACAGATTTATTTCAACTTGGAATAATTTATGTGTTTTGACAGTTATTGAACCAATTAACCTAAAAAATTGACAGCGACTCTTAAAGTTGCTGATATTTTTTTTATTTATTTTGACAGTTCTCACTGTCAGGTATGTTAGCTTGTCTAGTGGCAATGCTTACGTCCGGAAACTGTTTTTCTGTTTTCTGTCATCTTCTGTGGATTAAGACAAATTCTGAAGTGAAGACAGGACTGTTCAGACCCTGAAAATCGTTAAGAGTGACAAATTCCTTGAGGATTATTTGCCTTCACTTTTAATACAAAAAAATAAAACAATCTCCATTCAAAGTTACTTTAGAAGCTATTTCTCTCGCACTGATTCATTAAGTAGGTACCTAATTCATAATTAAAATAGAAAAAAAAAGTCAAGTGAATCTAATTAGCATTCTTTAGCTTCTGGACTTCGAACATGAAACCTTTGATAGGTTCTGTGAATTTAATTGAATCATAATTTCATCGAATGTTTCATTATGCAACAAGCATACAACTCAGGGATTATAAGTCAATTTGTAACAATCGGACATCCATCAAATTCGTGCTGTCTCTTTGATTTTGAGTTGTTTTCGTAGTTGTCAGGTGAATTTTAATTCATAATAGTGTGTACAACAGAGCGTTCAGATTTGCTGACATTTTGAGTGACGAAAAGAGTAAACATTTTGTAGAGTCCCTCCACTTCTTCTTCATCTTCTAATAACCTGTAACATATTTGAATTGCTACTGCGCTGCTAGATATATTTACGAAGCTTAATACTATTACTATTGTGGTTAAAGGCATGCTTACCCTACTTGCAGTCGACTGAATCCTGATAGGACTTTCAACTCATTTGTTTTTTGTGCCGGATTTTCCGACAACCTTTGCCAACTTAGGTGATTTGCTCGGCCTGGATTTCTTTAATGTGGATGGTTTTTATTCAACCCATTCGGTACATTTTTCATTTAAATTTTCCATCGTCCATAATGCGAAAGCTGGTCGAACGACTAAGCTAAGTGGTATTTTTTTGAAACAAAATAGGTACTGAGAGTTTTCGCGTCATTTAACGCACTCCACTCCAAATTAGTGTGCAATGTCGGCAGCGCAATTGGTTTGGCGGAAAACAGACTGTACGTGTTTAAAACACTTGCTTTCGGCACAATGACTCTTTCGAAGCGGATATCAGGAACTTTAGTTAAATGCAGATATTCGTTAGACTTCCTCTTTCAGTCTTTGCCTGGAATTCTCTCCGATATTTTTATAACACACAGTAATTAACATTTCAACAATTGGTAGTTGTTGCAATTTTTTGTAGTGCCTTTGCCTTTTACAGTGAAACAAGAAAGCTCTCCTTCCACTGATTGGGCATCGGATTGTCTTTAATCAATTTATTGAACAAAATCGTTCAAATTCCCGGCTTTCATTTAAACTTTGGACGGCTTACGATCCGATCCAACTAAACATTTCTCGTTTTTTTCTTTTCACTGTTCGTTGGCAAGTTCGGCTTTCGTAACATCTGCAAGTTATTGCATCGGACCCAATTGTTAAATAATATTTAAAAGTACTCTTTCTATCTATTGCAAAAATATTTTGGAGATTGAATTTCTACCGAGATTTTCATTTGTTTTACAGCAATCTAAAAGTTATTAATTTATTCGCCCGTACTTTAGCGATGCTATTCTTCTACTGCTTGTTGCCTGTATAAAGGAAATCCTCTTCTAGCTGCCGATATATGCCTGTATTCGGCTCTTTTTTTTTGCACTGTTTGTAGATACACAGTCTATTTATTAAGCTATTTCCACTGCAAACAGATCAGTCTTGAAAGGCTTGATTATGGTTCCTTAATGCATTTTTCGTCTTACAGTTTCGGTGCCACATTTCTATCTTTAAGTAGTGATGGCCTTTAGAAACATCGAGCACAATTGTTGCACTAGTCTTACCTTTTGCAGCAAAAAATCAATCTAGTTCTTGCTCTTGGTTTATAGCATTTTGGAGTCATTTTAGTAAATTTAGTGGCCAGATCAGTTCTCTTTCTTTATTCAAGTTGCCCCCGTTCAATTTCCCACGAAAATTCCTATCAGCAAAAGTGGGTGACGACCACTTTAGAATCGTTAACTCAAGCATAGATCTTAATCGATCTGAGATGGAGCCCCACTCCTGTATTATATCATCAATTGACGATGTGTTTCCTGTTCCGACACTTTTTCCTTCATGGCAGTCTCCATTTTCGCAGTTTGATTCCACGACTTATCTGTTTAAATCTGCACTGCACTCTCCACATTGAATTGCTCGTCACCAAAATCAGTTTTGAGTTCTGACACTTATGGAATTACTCCTCCGTCGTGCAGAGAAAGCGCCGATTAAGATGTCAATACGTTTCAGGCTTACCTTGGATATTAAAGTGTCTGAACTTGATTTTCCGCTAATTTATGACAACAGGTGAAGAATGTCCGGCAGTGTTCTTCAAGACCATGACGAACGAACGGGTTTTCATTAAGTTCGATTCTGAGAAATGGACTTCCTTCTAGGTTACAATGTACTGAAACAATTCAAAAATTATATTATGTTAAACACTCCAACCAAGATGAGACTTTTTCAACACTACCAGTGCTCCCGTGATATTTCATACCAACTACTGTGACCCCTAACGAATATTCAGAATTCATTAATCTCCTGCGCTGTGTTGTTGTAGTATCCCACAATATTCAGCTCTTGTGAAAAGTTTCTGAACTGCTTCTGATTGTTTTCAAACTCAATTCGAACGATATCTCTATGTTAATTTTGATTGTGACGCTTGAGGAGTTCTCCACTCTCTATCTCATTCATGCGATAGTTTGTATTCAAAGTATTGACTTTATTTCAGTCGAACAGAGGAACAAATACGTACTAAGGAGCCAAGTCAATTAGTGACCGTAATATTAATAGACTAACGATGATCAATTGTCACCTGAACCCTTATTTTTTTTTCAGATGAAACCCTTCCATTCCAATTGTTCTTGGCGTTGATCATTCTGGTTTGAAACAATGTTGCTGTCATCTTAGGGATGCCAGTATCAGTAGCTATTTACAAAGCTTCTATTGTTGTTGGTTGTTTTTTTTTTCAGGATAAACAGCGAGTTTCACCCAATCGGGAACTATCCGCAAGGTGTCTAATTAATAATTCCATTTCTTCAAAATCAGTTTATCAAATTGGCAATCTGTGATTTCAATAAGTATCCGTGTAGTAAAGAGGTTATGCCTCAAGTAAAGAAGTTGGTAAAAGAATACATACTCACTGGCTGGACTTGCTGAGTTAGCAATACAGAACTTTTCTTATACTAGTTCGGCTAGTACGTGGATACTAAGATCATTAATTGAGTAAACATTCGCGGTCTTAGGAACACACTTTCGGTACGAAAATTACTTGGATTTTCAATTGGGATGTCAATCTCTCTAGCATTCTTCACAAAGTTGTTTGCAGCAGGGAATGGTTGAACCCAAATTCCTTTTCCAAATTGTCATTGTTTCAACAACACAACTCATTATTTATCGCGTTGTGGATAAATATCGTTCCACATACACTCTATATGACGCAAAACCAACAACGCGTCAACGTAACGTCCGTACAGAAGAAAGTATAGTCATCGTGGATAGCGGAAAATCTTTATTGGTTCACTATATGGACCGCCTAACCCTTTACAAGATCCACCTGGTACAAGAACTAAAGCCCCAAAACCCCATAGTTCACGGCTCGGGCTCCTGAACAGCTTGAAGTCGAAAAATCGTGATAAGAAGTGAGATTTACCTTTTGATCATATGTTCTAATTTTAGACTCATATGAATGTTTAAAATCTGAATCGCATCAGTCGACTTCTGCCTCAAACGGATCCAGGAGAATGTCTTAAAGTTAACCATGATATTCTGGTTCCATGGCAAATTTCATCAAGCATTTTGAAGTAAATTTCAACGCACTTATGCCTAAAGGTGGCTTAAGTTTTTCTATTACTTTTTTGTATGTAAGGCTCTTCATAAGTGGATTGTGTTCCTAGGAAACAATTTGCTTTGCATCTATCGAATAGTTATCTCTTATCTTGTTCCATAATACATACCTATACTTGATCACCGTCGCGCAATGAAGTTATTCAGGAGTTACCCAAGAGAAATACTGAAAAGCTGCAACAGTTCTATCTGTGATTAAGTCTTTAACTGACTCCTCGCATCTATACACAAATATTTGACAAGAAATACAGTCTCAGGAGGTCCACACAAATAAGATTTTTTTTTCCATTTTTCAAATATGCAAATTGGAAAAATCTAAACTCTATAGGATACTCGTATATGTCAACTACATGAAGCTTATATGACTCTGACCTTTGAAATCTGCGGTATATCACAGCCTTCTTAAAATGCATGATTTGGTAAAAGATTCCAATGGATTATAAAAGTAAGTTCCTTACATTAAGATAAGAAGAATAGCACCATTCAAATGTTCACCACAAGGAGGATTGATAACCTCAATTATTAAGTTCGGAGCTTATCTCGGCCATTTAATTACGAATAAATCATGCACGAGCTAGGCAATTAAAAAAACATCAAAAAAACTGCAGATTAAGACCGGTTTGTTGCCAGAAATTCAAAACTTATCCATAAGGAAATAAAATAGACACTAGTTGGTAGAATGATGCGGATGAAAAAGTAGTAAAAAGCAGTGAAGTCCTTAATTTCTTTCATCAGTAACAATCGGCAACTACCTTCTCGAATTTTATATACTAGTAGGAATGACAAGGATTGGATTTAACGTCAAACTTTGGTCAGTCAGAGACTGTTTGTAAGTAAAGAGCGATTGCATATGCTTTGAGACATTGGAGCTGCATGCATAAGCTTTCCTTAGGCTTGTCTTAAAGCGTGTCCAATACCTCATTTATTCGACCCTGTACCACTAATCGATATACAACTAATAAACATGATAGGTTACATTGCCTTAGAAATCCAGAAGCAATCTCGTTTTAGTTTCGAAACTGCTAAGTAACATGAGAAAAAACTAATCTAAAGTACAAATTTTTGATTGGGTTTTCATTCAACTAAAATCTAGCGCCTTGGTCTGGAGTAAATCAACGCCTGAATCAACCATTCTCAGCACCTTCTAACGGTGTACTGCATGCAATATCAGTACTTGGGTTGGAACTTAATGCAAAAGAATTAATGTCCATGTATTCCAAATGTCCGAGCGCAAAGAAGCAGCAATTGGCGAATGTAGTACTTCGTTGGACTTACGTACTAACTCATTTATCTGATTTAACTGTTTTTCTTGGTAATAGTGACGATGTCCGAGATATTGGATTCACTGATCCTCACCCGGCATCAAAAGAGTATCTACAGTCGCTACTGATTTGAATGGATCAGCCTGTTTCTTCGTTGTTAATTTGAAGAGCCAATGCAGTTCTGTAGGGAAGTCGTAGCTTGACATATCCCTTTAAATCTCGTCTCTATTTACACTATCTCAGGCGATCATAGAATCGATAAAAGTTGCACATCAATCTAGAATTTTTTAAATTTTTTCTTAAGATCCGTCGCAAAGTAAATATAGGGTAGGCGAGGAAACGCTACTGGCCTCACATCACACTGCTAGAAACCGATCAAATGGTTGGAGACTTCATTTGTTCGCAAAATTTTGCAGACATAACGCCCAGAACAAAATAAAATAGGCTGATGCCCCTAAAGATCATACCGAGAGGATATCCTTTCTCATGCGTCAGACACACGATTCTTACATAAGTATTTGCATCTCTTGAGTCCCTCTCCTCGAAGGCTTGTGGCATAGTCTTTTGTTGTTTAATTGGGATAGGAACAAGGATTTAAAATATTAAATACACCTTACACAAAAGTCTATGACACTCTAAGGAACGGATGTTTATATTGCAAATGAAAATGTATCAAGAGATCTACACGCTCTTACTTTCCAAAACTGACGAGTTAATGACTAATAGCAGGATATGTGAAGATTGTTTTTCGCCACATTGAATGGTAGTCTAGATTTCCATCTTTCTTTCGAATTAATCCAGTATGTTCCAAGCAAAAATAATGTCAATAGATGAAGTCATACCTTGGCTTTATCTTTTCTAGTAGCCAAACTGGAATCAAATTCTTGTCAACAGAATTTCTAAACCATGAAGAAACCGTATACTATCGACCTCCTTAAAAAGAGATTGCAGATTAGCTCAAAATTCAACTTTGTGGATTAGCAGTTGCATGGCTAACCTGATCTAGCTGGGCTTCATATTGGCACTAAAATAGGCGTTATTAGGAGGCTCTGTGTCACAGATTACCATGAATCAAGATCCTTCGCATATTAAACGGTTTTTGAAGAAACTTCATGGATTAGGTGAAGAAGGAGACAATAAGATGTGTCAGATTATTTCCTTATTTGCTAAATTTAGATTTGAAGATGCTTCACCACTGCAAATCAATATTCAATTCTTACACCAAGGACCAAGTGTTCTGTTCAATTTCAATGAAGAGAACATTTTCACTTTTCTGTAAGTGATCTCAACAAAGGTAACTGCTCTTGATTTAACCAATTTCCATAACCAGCACCTAACCAAAGAACTTTTACTGAATATATTTCTTCTAAATGCCCATAATTGACTACCAATCACCGTTTCCACAAAGATCGCGACATTGGGTCATAATAATTGCAATCAAAATCAACAATAAATTCTCCATCATCCATCACTCAAAATTAACCACCTGAAATGTGCAATTTATCTGTCATAACTGTTCGACAAACAATAATGAAAGTCAAAAAAAAAAAAAAAACCATAAAAAAAAAACGACGAAACAATCTTTAATCCGTTGTCTCAAGATACATTTAAATTGTATATTTTTCATGATTTTCCTGCCTCTTTTATCTCACTTTCGTTTTTAACACAACATAACCCAATCACGATGCAAATAAAAACGATTTTTTTTTTTTCGATTTCATTATCTCGGAATGGGAATTTAAATTACACACATCTGATGTCTGATTTTTGACTTTTGTTGTCGTTAGTGATATTATATCTACCCGTAGATGCATATATCATCTCATCAGATGGGTACTCTCTCATTTCGGATGCATTCACATTCTTTTAATGCGACCAAACGTCATAACACTTGAAATTCCAAGAAAACACAACCACTTAGAATTCAACACATCCGAAAAGGCTCAAAATATACCCATCGAACACCAACAAAAACAACCGTAAACAGTGATTTTTCAAATTTAAATGCAAATTATTCAAATGTGCAACAAGTTAGCCTCGTGCCAGGCATCTTAATTCAGTAAAAAAAAAAAAATAATAAAATCAAAAAAATAAAACAACTCTCGTGCGCCAAGAAAAAGTCACAACAGAATGTTTATCCTCCTGACAGTTAGTCAGCCTCGGTATCATACTTATTCGTATTCGTTCGTATTTGTATTCGTATAATGCGCGCCCGGTCTTTCTAATGATATTCACCCAAGTAACCCAGATTTTCTCATAAACCCATATTCGAACAAATTAATTCCTTTACTCCTGAATTATCTTCATCTGTGGGTTTTCTCGTCACACCTCTGTTCGGTCCTCTATTACCGCTGCTACGTCATATCCTTTGGCCTGTAATTACCATCACAAAACAAAAAAAATACAAAATACCTACAAAATAAATAAAGAAGATACACTCACTGGTAAAAAAAAAAAACAAAACTCCAAACAAATTTGAATAATTAAATCGAAAATGAGCAACATCAAGCCCAAGAGCGTAACCGAGCGTCAGAGTAGTATTTGAGTATTTGTGGATATGAATCGAATATAACCTCAGAAACAGTGGTGGTTAAACGGTAAGACGCACGGTACGGTAAGATACTCGTAGACCCGGTGCCCGGTAAATTTATAAATTTATGCAAAAATCCACGTGGTGCGCGATGATGACAATCATAATGACGGCCACGATGATCCTCGCCAAAGGGAGAGTTAGGTACGAGTACTATGCATGGCGGACCAAAGCTACGGCAACGACATCAATTCGCAGTCATAGTGGTGCCTGAAAACGAAGCCAAAGCCGATGACCTTACGCAACAGGCTGGAAGGCTGTAGAACTTGGACAACAACAATGATGCCGATGGCCACCGCAGTTACCAGTTAGCAGTTTAATAGCCACACAACGCCACACCACACCACACTATACTACATTGACAGTAAAGAAACAAACAATTTGAATTTATTCAAATCAGGGTGAGAACCTATTTAGGAACACCACTGTACGATGTACATATACCTACTTAGTGTTGTGTCTGAGACAGACATATTGCAGTAGTATAACAGTGGGTTAAGTCTCTATAGCTATAAGTGAATGAATGCCACGCCGCATTTGCATGTGATTAATAATTAACGAGTTTTCGTTTTCCATTTTGAAGCAGGAACCAGGAGTCCCCCAGTCGACTGGGAATTCAAGTGGCCCCCGTGCATGCAAATCACTATTTGATCCCGATGGCAACCACCTACCTACCTACCTCATCGCAAGGGTCAGGGTTGATGGTTTACGGTTGGTGGTATCTAGTTGGTTGTTGGTTGAAACACCACACGCCAAGCCCCCTTTAAGTAAATCAAAAGTGAGAGTAATGACCACGAGATGGTTTTTTATTTTTCATTTTCAACATTTTCACATTTTTACATTTTGCAATCTCACCAGCTGCTGCTGCATCTCAACGAATTCACAATCCGGTATCCCATTTTAGGGGTTGCCATCGATTTTCAAACGATTCCTGGTGTGTGGAAAAATTCCGATGGCGTAATAAATTCCCGATGACGTATGCAAATTTAACGCGAAGGTCGTTGCAATTAGTTCATTTGGAAAAAAAAAAGGATTTTCGCTCGTTTAATGGGTTCCAGGACCCTGTACAGCTCTTTCTCACACACATCCACTCACATGAAGACCATTGTCAGTTGCCACCCGGAAATGCGAACTACAGAGGGAGAGTGGAAAAAAAATTTGCATATTGCAGAGTGCACAAAGGTGCACCACAATGCGTTATAGTCGTTTTCGTTTCATTTTTCATTTCAGTTTTTTTCTATGTGCTGTTGTTTGTTTCCTGCTTGGGAGAGGGACACTGGGAGACACACACTCTACCTATTCTGGGCTCAGGGGTGCTTGACTTGACATGTAAAAAATAAAAAACCAAAAAAAGAAATATCAAAGATATATTGAAAATAAAAAAATAAAAAAATAAAAAAAACGGCTACGAGTGCGACTACTAACAGATAAAAAGTGATAGTAGGGTGCATATCATTAACGAAGTGTATGATGTCATATGGCATTACTTACTAACCCCCATTTCACCCGTTCGCAATACAAATACAGCACAACGTACGAGTACGAGTACGAGTATAAAGATAACGAGTTTTCTAAAACCAGGTAGCAGAGGCAACAGCAGAAGAAACCAAGTAACCGATGAAGGAAAGAAGTTGGTATGAAGGTTTTCCAGTATTTGCTGACAACAGCAAAAAAAACAGAAAACGTAAGGACAGTCGAGGTGGATGTTCGAAATTTGAATTCGAAAAATCTGAATTCCTGGAATCGGTTTAGGGGTAGTTTTCTATTTTGTCGTATTGCTTTTAGCAAAGACTAAAACCCGGTATTTTGACTCTGCTGTCGATTGGGGGAAAACACTACATCAACCGTGCTGTGTTGGAAAGCTTATAGAACTTACAGGAAGGAGTGACTGATTTTCAATGAAATCGAGGAAGAAGAGGGATAATCGTCCTTTTGAAGATTAATTGTTGATCTGGATAGCATTGTTGTTGTTAGTATAAGTAACTAATTGGGTGGATCCATTTCTTCCTCTTCATTATCAACCCTTGAAATACGAAATACATATGTGAGATGTATACTTACGTCTAATGTTACATATTTATTCCATGCACCGTTCTACACTTTACCTACTTTATTTTGGAACACCTAGAGGAGTGGAACCAAAAATTTGCTGATGTTTACGAATCTAATTACTTTTCTCTGACCCCTACTTTGAACCTCGGCTGAAACTTGAGCTTTTATCGCTTATTAGACTGAATTTTCCAATGACCTTGGTTAAATATGGTTAAATTAACTGATTTTTTTAGCTTTGTCATTTGCCTACCTGTGTTCGCATTGACTGCCATGAAGTTTGACTATATTCCCTTTTCGACTGCCTACAACTCTCTCGTAGGTTTTCATCGTATGCCGCATTACTATCACCTATCTGCAGTTGTTGCCGTTTCTTTTGTCGCCCTTGTCTTTATACATTGAAAACAGAAAGTTGCCAATCGACAGGTTAGGCATTTGATGGCCTCTCAATATTTTATTGAATATTATTGAATGCCATTTCTACCAAAGATTTCCTATTGTTACCACATCTTGGGGGGTATGTTATCAGGTTCAATCACACGACCCGAGCTTAGATTCAGCTTTACTAACTTCGGCTTCCGTCAAATCTGATGCTTGCTATTAGTGCGTGTCAGGGAAGAGTACTCCGTGGAAATTCTTCATTCAGTAAGGCGTTACAGACGTTACAGTTCAATTCTTCATCTTAAATTTACTTTTTGGCAATTGAATTTCTTGTGACTGTTTTCGTGTACTCTCATCTTAAAAATGCCTCAACGATGCTCTTTTTCTACTGCCTACTTAAGGATTCTGAAGGTATCTCTTCTAACTCCCGATACATTATGTACCTTTAGTGTCATTCTACTGTTTTTTGCAACTTTCAGAGCCTAAATTAAGACGCACCTATTCGCAAGAATGGCTCGCTTTTTCTGCCGTATTTATTCCTAGATACAATAGCTAGTCTTTTGTCGTTTGTGACCATTTTCGATTCACGGTCCCATGAAGCTTTTTTTGAAATGCCGAGCAGATTTTCAGCACTACTCTTACATTTATTACCATTTATTCACCGTTTCACATATTTTCAGTTTAATGGATACCTATCTGCGCCTCGTGCCCACCCCTGTAAGCTTTCATGCGCAATTTGAAGAAGCGGATTAGTTGAAGATAGTTTAACGACTTGGATTTTGAATGCATATTATATTAGCCGAATTACGTTTTCTAGTTCGAAACGTTTGCCCGTCATTGTTCCAGCCTTCTTGCTTGCGATACGTAATTGATTTCTAGAAAGCATCATTTTGTACGCCCCAGAAACCGTTGAGCTTTGGCACGAATATTCCTATCAGGGCTCCGTTCTTGGCTGTGCAGAAGGAGTATTCACATAAGTTTACTTCCCCAATGCCGTGCGTTTGTGCTATTCACCTTTCATCCGTGTGGCGCTGCTATCTCTGAATATCCATCTAACACTATAATTTTTTTTATGAATAAAAAACTCTGGTACTGCTTTTGAATTACATATATTTGATGTCTTAAGTTGTTTTCCATTAAGTCGGGAAAATGATATCGACTAAGTGGCCGCCGCAAGAATTTATGCCCGTTCGCTCCCGATTTATGGCATTTTCCATCACTCATGCCAGAACTTCCGGCGATATGTCCTCGCATTCTTGACGGAAATTCTCTTTGATGGCTTCAAGAGTCTGGAGCTTGTTGACATACACTCGTGACAGGCGATCTTGCCTGGCAGTGCAAATCTCGAAAACGAGAGATTTGGCGACCCGGAAATCCAGCCCTCAGAATTTCGGTTGTGGCTGGTGCAGTATGCGCAGTTGCTCCATTTTGTTGGAGCCACATGTTCTCCAGTTCCCATTTCATCCAACTGAGGAAGGAGAAAGTCGTTAAACTTGGCTTGGAAAAATTAACGCCCGACGACGCCTACAGCGTCAATAGCACACCATGCTCTATTTTTGAACGGGCGCAATGGCTCTGTGTAGGTTATACGTATATTTTCGGTGCCCTAGAAGCAATAATTTTGCTTATCCACAGAGTTGGAAATGGACCTCATCGCTCATAATGATTTGCGATGAAAAATTGTCTTTCTCGTGGTCGAGATTCTGGATGGCTTGAGCGTAGGGTACTTGCGCTTGATAGTCAACAGCTGACAACTGATGCACTGTCTGCACTTTGTAGGGAAACATCTAACAGTCTTTCAACAATATTCTCGGTAAAGACCGCCGATCAATGCCCAATTGCGTAGCATGTCGCCAGGTTGATACTCCGGGGTCCTCTGCGACATCTTCAAACAAAGCTGCGATATTCTCAGCAGCACGGCTGCTCCGGGGCCGGCCAGACCTGGCAGCATCTCATGTTATCCGATACTCTTTTAGGGGAGTTTATGTCAGACGCCAATACCACCGACGAATTATTTCCCAAAAAAATTCGCGGTTTTTCATAAAGCGATTCATTTCTTATTGACGTGTGTTTTGTAACTGTAAAATTGATAATTGCCGCCATTTGCAAAAATTATAGCATCTTCCAATAGGGTGATGACTTTTGCGGCACCTAGTACTAACAAAATTCATTTCATCGCCTCACAAATATCGAATTTTGTGCCAGATAAGGACCATTTGCGGCAAGACTTTTTCCATAAATTTATTGTTTACAGAAAACTGCTGCTAAATGCAATCAATTTTTAATGGAAGTTATGCTCCAACTCAAAGGACTTATGGGCGTTGGTTTGTTCGTTCCAAAAGTGGTGAATTTTGCCTCAACAACAAGAACCGTGGAAAAACCCATGAAAGGCAAAAAACAAAATTTAAAAAATGTTGCTTGTTTGGGACAAAAGAAAAGGGTTTATGCATCGACTTGTTACTGACGATGAAAGTGGGTCTATTTCGACAACCCCAAGTACAAAAAATCATTGGTAAACCCAGCCCAACCAGCGACCAGAAAGGAATGGTGTAGTATGAACTGCTAAAATCCGAAGAATGGTGGAACGATTACTGAGGATCGCTACCGTCAACAACTGATCAAATTGAATCTAGCATTGACACAAAAATGGCCAAAATTTGACCAAATACATGCAGAAATGCAAAGACATCAGTAGTATTCACCAGACTTGGCCTATTCTGATAACTTGTTTCGATCGATGCAGCACGAACTTACGGAAAGGCATTTCCATTTTTACGAAGAAGCTTACGATGGCCAATATTTCGTTCATTGAATTTGTTCAATCTCATTTTTGTTTTTAAGCAAAGCTAAAAAGCCACATTCACACGCCTTTTACAAAGCAATTTATAAAACCAGACTTAGAGCCAAAGGTCTTTGGTTTGAAGTAAATGCCATCGACTTTTTTGTCGTTTTCTAATGTGAAAAGAACTTAACATGGCTGTATATCCTTAAAAAATCCGTCTACGTTTTCAGAAGAGTGGGCCTACGGTAAAAAAACGAAAAAAAACAAACAAATGTGTTTTTAGATGTTCGTTTCTGTGTTAAAAAGTGTTCGGTAGTTGACAGCTAATTGTTGTGATAACTTACCAACAAGAGACTAACACCAGAGCAGCGTTTACAAATTGTGCAAATTTACTTCGAAAATCGTGGTTCAGCTCGCGAAATCTCCGGACCATCTCATCAAGTGATGCAAATAACCATGAACCAAACCACCTATACTTTTATAGATAATACGGATCCGGGAGGCGTCGTAAAATGCGCACCAAAGATGATGATGTTTCTAAAGAGCGCCAAATTGAGAAGAACTTTAATGAGACGATTCGCTATAGTGCACACCAATTGAAGATGTATCTATCCAGTTTAACGACGTGAGAGGCTCTTGATGTACAAGGTTCAGCGCGCGGAAGAATTCAAGCCGCTTCGGCACAATAGGCATCGAACGTTCGATGAATGGACCGACAAAAACTTTGCTCTTGAACGTCTTTTTCACCGAAAAATTTTATTCAGCAACGAGTTTCATTTCTGGTCAACAAAGCAAGATTTCTGCATTTGAAGTAAGAAATTGACAGAAACAGTTGCTCTTTGGTGTACTTTGTGGACTACTGAAATCATTAATCAATATTTCCCCAAAAATAATGCCGGCTAAAATATGAACTGTGAACGAAGAGCATTGCAGATCATAAACTACTGACTGTTTTGGTCTCCTACTGAATGGCATTAATGCGGAGGAGAGACACACGAGTGAGCTACAATAAATAAAAATCGGTTGAATTGATTAAATTCTGTGGGAATATGTGAAACTGCTACGCTTTGTCCACAAACCAGAGGCGACGGAAAATTGAAGGACAACATTCGGCGGATAATTGCTTATATACGACTCTACCTCCTCCAAGAAGCCGTTGGACGTTTCACGTTGCGATTAATTTGAGCTGGCTAAGACGTTCGTATACCTGAAATAATGTTCACGCAGCAATGTATCCAAGTGGGCCGATATGAGAAGTATAAACTCAGTTTTACAGATTCCTGAACAAGGGATCTCAATATAAGTATCACAGCTGGTAAAAAGGATATAGAAAATCGCCTTCGGCAGACTGTTACACGGCGAGAATAACTGCCAATTCCGAAAATGAAGAGATCTATTCCTCCAACCAAAGGCTGCCTAACCGGACGGCCTATTTGGTGACCTAATTTAAGGAGAAAGAAATGATTTGGAAGCAAGATCATTTCCAAGATTTGGTCGACAGCGTTTGCTTGATTTACAACACAGAAAACCCAATAAATTTTAGAGGCATCATATCTTTAACGTCGCATATAAAATTGTATTTACCAACATGCATTGATGCCTGACGCTATTTGTCAACAAACTGATTGGTCCTATTAGTGCGGTTTGAAATCCTTGTAAATCAAAAATCCACCAAATATTCAGACTACGACAGAACCTGAAAAACCCAAGATGTCAGTGTCATCTATGGAAAGAGTTAGACAGAGCCATGCGTAGCCTTGGTTCCACTAGGAAAAAACCAATCATCCTGGGACCCTTGATGTCAAAACGTATTTACATAATATGATGCGCTGTCATGCTACTTTTTTGACATCAAACTTGGGAAAAATGTGCGAAACTCGAACTGATCAACACTGGGTGCACAATTTTCCAAAAGTCTGTGCAACTTCTTCGCAAGTAGTGGCAAAAATGAATGAAACTAAGAAACAAGCTATTTGAGGAGGAGATCGAACGAGTAAATCTAGGAACTGTGCAGTGACAATGAACTGGTCAGTGAAGGACATATTAGTTACCTAAGGTAGATAGGCTAGGTAGAGCGAATAAACACTAATACTACAGCCTGAATGGTATTCGTGTTTAACTAGTACCTACAACGCACTATGGAAGACTTATTCTTAGGTGGCTCGCAAGTGTAATGGAACCTCAACACCCCTGTAGTGCTCAACCGGAGGTAGTTGGCCAGAGACTACGGCTTATTGGTTGAGGTCCTGGACCACATCGGAGGGTAAACAAATGTGTTTTTGAAATTCGTCGGATTAGCTCTTATAAAGTATGTGCTCCCCTTACGGTATATAACATTGTTGATTCCAGTGGCTGTAGTCCGAATATGTCTGAATAATATTCGACTTCACTTACAAATTCAGACTTGTCAGACACTCAACAAGCTACCAGAGGATTCTCTAAGTAACAATTCTGCTATTCATTTAGTAAGACGCTCTTAATGAAAATTGGAAGCACTCAATTGTACTGGGTATAGTCTTCTGGCCTTGTTACATAATTTAGCCTGTGGCTCGTTCAATACCGTAACTATACTCTTCCTCACGTTTTCTATTTCCTTCACAGAAAGTGCCCATTTTATGACAATGTTATTGATAGTACACTGTTTCTTCCTTCGAAGTAATCATCATCAGCACCATCTTTGCCACGTAATTGTTTTTACTATCGTGGCGTTCCTATTGCAATCAATTCAAGGAAACCACTTTCGATTTTTCACAAGAGAAATTACGTACCAAGGACCCCTTAGTTTCACACTCTCCCTAGAGAAAGAAATTAATTATCTTGTAAAACCACCAGCAGGCCCAAAATCGAACAGGTATTCGTAAATTTCAATCACAACAATCACAGCAATCTCCATCGCAAACATAGAGATTCATCAGATTTCCAATTCGGAAGAATTGCCATAAAAAAGAAAAAAAAAGAAATTGTACACCATCAGGATTTGTTGGATTCGCTGTTGGGTTCACCTAAGGAAAAGGTCATAAAACCTCGAGACGACACACTTGTTGTCGTGTATCCCTGAAACACTTGTCAAAATCGTTCAATGACACTCTGTACGGATAGTTGGCCCCTTGATTGGTACATCCACAGAGATATGGTTATCCGGAGAGATGTCGCAGATATGAAAAATGAAATTTATTACTCAAAAATCCAATACACACACGCAATAGTAACAGTTATGTTTCATAGAATCAGGTGGTGGCTGATTTTGGATCGTAAAAAACCATAAAAATTGGTGAGAACGGGTGTAGTAGTGGTCTTGTGGCGAAAATTTCTCATACCGTGCTACTATAGCGGAACATGTGTTTTATAGTCTTTCCCTTTTTTGTTTTGTTTTTTGTACCCTATGTCAGATTCCGTTAAATGAAACAACATAATCCAAAGATTCTCCTTTTTTTTTCTGTTTAGAGAAAATTTATTGCTTCTATGTTGGGTCTGGGGGTTCTGATCCACCCAACCGAATCATGGAATGTACTTATTCCACTACCTTCTGGTTCACATTCGGATGATAGTTGATATCTAAATCGATGAAAATGCAACTTGTATCCATATCACATCTACGAGTATTGTAGGGTTTCTTGAATGATTCCAAACGCATGGGCAATCCTTCTTCTCCAGAAGTCAAAAATCTTATAGATGTGGATATGGGATTGAGTCCTTGGTTGTGAACTGAGAGTATCTTCCATTTACCGCAAATAAAATTCATTATGCATTCATTGGTTTCGGCTGGTTCAGATAGTTGTGGTGTATTCTGTAGTTGGAGTAACAATTGCACTCCAAATGTAATCCCAGGAAGAGAAACTTCTTGCAACCACTATGGGTCAGAGGAAGGTTCCAGCCGAAAGACGATTTTGTAAATTTTCATTAATTGTTGCGGCTTTGCGGAGACAAGAATTTTAAGTTGAAGACTGAGTACCAGCAGTTGAAGTTACTGGACTGTGGATTTATTTTCTTAATAAGATGGGAAAGAGAAATATAGGTAAGCAGAGAATTATATGTGAGCATGTATCCAACTTCAACTGCGATATATTTGTAAACGTAAATAGGCGTTATTTCCGTCAACGTTGCGATGCTTTTTTGACATTGAGGGATAGTTCTCCTGGACTGAGATTCGGGAGTCTTACCAAATAGTAAAAAGACCATGCCACGGACACAAAACCCGAACCGAAGCCAGAAAAGACGAGCAACGGAAGATCGAAGTTGATGCTGAAGATTTTGAAGGAACCTTTCAACTTGTATGATGTAGACCAACAATTCCATTCACCCAGCTTCGATGAAGTGAAGATAGCAATATCTAAGCTTAAGTCCAAAAAAGCTGCTGAAGCGGACGACCTGATTGCCGAGATCTTCAAAGCGACAGGTGGTGACTTGGTGAGGAGAATACACAAACTCATCTGTAAAATATTGTCGGACGAAAGTATGCTCTTGTTTGTTCGATTCTCAAGAAAGGAGACCCTCTGAATTGCGCAACTATAGAGGCATCAGTGTTCTTAACATCGCATACAAGATCTTATCTGCCATTTTATGCGAACGCCTGAAGCCGTTCATCAACAACTTGATTGGCCATATCAGTATGACTCTTCAGACCAGGTACGCCACGGCAGATCTTGGTGAAAACCCATGAGCTTCAGGTCGATACATGGGTACAGATTTATAGAGACGAGCTAAACATAGCAATGTCTAGTTTTTGCATTATTGCCAAACTCGTCTGTCTGTGCAGGATGATGGAGAATGCACGCTGCTCCATCAAAGTCGGTAAACAGCTGTCAAAGCAAAAATGACACTCAACACCGACTTCTCGAAGAGAGATATAACTTTGGGGTAGTTAAGGACTTTGTCTACCTAGGCTTCGTTATAAATTCCGACAACGACACCAACGTTGAGATCAAATGAAGAATAACTCCTGCCAATCGCTGCTTCTTGGGTTTATTATTCGGTTCAAAGAACGGGTTCCATAGTCGCTATAGATGTGCTCCGTATCACCCCTTACGGCAGTATTGGAAACCTTTCTGCACCAAACACCGCTTGATTTACAGATCAAAAAATTTGCTGGCAACAGTGCGATACGACTCACTAATTTGAGTCACTTCAAGAGCAGTAGCTTCGGACACGGCACGATCCTAGCGGAACTACTGCCAGGTGATCCAATTTTAACGGATGAAATTCCTAGATCGACTTCGACATTCCGTATGACATAATATATCCGGAGAGGGAGTCCTCAGGCCAAATAATATTGCAATTTTCACAGATGGCTCAAAAACAGAGGAAGGAACAGGTTCTGGTATCTTCTCAGAAAACCCAGAGCTAAGAGTGTCTATAAGACTACCGGACGCAAGTATTGTCTTCCAATCAAAGATTTGGGCTGTCCTCATGGCACCTGAGCTAATGGAGATGAGATCGGTATGCGAAAGATATATCGCTATCTACATCGAAGCCAGTGCCCTAATTAGGCAATGTAATCGACTAACATCAAATCTGATCCATTTAGAACCGGGTGAAACTGTGCTGGGTGTCAGGACACTGCGGTATAGAGGGAAATGAACAAGTGGATGAGCTTGCAAGAAGAGGTAGACTACACGATAATAGTGAGGTTTTCAATATCAAACTACCACTCTGCATAGTAAGGACTAATAACGAGGAAAAGACCATAAAGATTTCCAACCTAAGGTGATCGCATCTTGAAGGAAGTTTCCCGATCAGTCGCTGCTCGGATCCGAGTGCAATATAAACTCTAAAGAAGGTCCATGTCATTGTCCGCAAATTTTTAGAATTATTGGCTCTGATGTGCTGGTTGTCGTTCGACTACTTAAAGGAAAAATCTGGTGTCGAATCGTCTCATCCGTGAACGAGCAGCTCTTGATCGAAAAGAGTGTAATTGGCATTACTGCATACGTTAACGTACAGTCGATAACGTTGTCTTACGTGAACGAGTACCTCAATTGTGGAATAGTCTTGACGCAAAGTTATGGAGGTTATTACCGCCAGGTATTTTTAATTTTTCTATAAACTATCCCTTGCAATGGGACGAATTCTCTGGTGCGAATGCTACTTATGTACTAGGTGGGGTGAAAAGTAACCTCATGTTGAGTATGGACAAAAACGATTTTCGTTCTCTCATAGAATATTATTTTTTGAGAGGCAAAACGGCGAAGAAAACAAAAGAAAATTTGGATAAATATTGGTTTCGAGAGTTTCGTGGTGGCCGCAACTCCACTACCGATCAAGTCCGCAGCAGCAGGCCCTCCGATCCGGTTACAGAGTACAATTTCAAAAACAAATACATTAAACGGTGTTGGCTGACCGGAAAGTGAAGGTGCGCAAGCTAGCAGATACCACAAAGATAAGTACTGAGCACACACGCCATATTTTGGGCAATATTCTGCATATGAAAAAGTTATCCTGCCGCTGGGAGCCGCGCATGCTCACTCCTGACCAAAAACACGAACGCGAGAGCACTTCGAAAGAGTGTTTGGACTTGCTGATGCGGAATCGGGCGGACCTTTGGCGTCGATTGGTAACTGTTGATGAAACCTGGATCCACTATTACACACCAGAGAACAAATGAATGCCCGGCAATGCACTGAAACCGGCACGAGTGCTCCGAAGAGGCCGAGGGATGCTCAATGGGTCGGAAAAGTTATGGCGTCGGTTTTCTGGGATTGTCATGGCATACTCTTCGTGGACTACCTCGAAAAAGGAAAAACCATCAACAGCGAGTATTACTATGCATTATTGGAGCGGTTGAAGGCCGAAATCGCTGCAAATCGGCCTCACATGAAGCGAACAAAAATTTTGTTTTTGTAAGACAATGCGCCGGCGCTTAAGAGCATCGCAACCACGGCTTAAATCAATGACTTACGGCTCCAATTGCTGTCGCATCCACCGTATTCGCCCGATTTGGGTCCCTCGGACTATTATCTCTTCCCAAACCTCAAAAGATGGCTCATCATCGCTCACGCCAGGCAATCATCGACACCACAGAGGAGTATTTTGCAGGCATTCCGGAAAATTACTTTTCGGACGGGATCAAGAAGTTGGAAAATCGCTGGAATAAGTGTATCAAGCTAAAAGGGGACTATATTGAATAAAATAAAAAAAACATTAAAAAAAAAAATTTTTTCAATCCCAAGGAGGTTACTTTTCACCCCACCTAGTATGAATAGGACACAGATTGCTTTCCATTTCTTGAAACAGTGCTTTGGCATATTCCAATTAAATAGTCGTTGCCGACGGAAGACTGGTATCCTCCGCTTCCTAAAGCTTAGCTGCTAATTGCAAAACCGGAGTTACTGCGGGGTGGGTAAATGTCCTCGAAAGTTAAGCCTTGATAACACATACTCAAATGCTTCCTTGTTCAAGCGACACCTTTTAATAAAACTGAAAGTAAAAGGAGTATGTTAATATCATATAAGTAACGAGTATACTTACGCCTTGTTAGACAAGGACAGTTTGTTGCTTTTATCCCAAAGAATTCTGCGCACAATCCTTGCAATATTTTCACTTTCTTCTGAAGAACCAAAAGTAAATAGACTTGTTGGATCAATTTCTTTTCACAAAACGTTTATGTTTTCACGAATTTTGGATGTAAATGACACAAATTTGACGTCTAAGCTATTACAATTATTACTTCCAATCTGGTACAATATTAAGACGAATTAAAAATTACGTTTCGGGAGCTCTCGTATGCCATCATCCCAATCCCTTCGTTCGTATGAGACATCACTCAATTTGCATTCGTACGAAATCCGTTCCGTTCACGGATGAGATGATTCGACCCCTGGTTTCGGGAATGCGACTTCTGCAATCAGCGTGACAAGAGTCTTACTAGAGTTCCTGCGCTAAGAAATCCACCGCCTTAGCACTGTTAAATCTTAATTCAATGCGCAGATAGACGAACGAAATTGGCATCAGCATGGGTTGTGTCCGCACTGATCATTGTCATCGCCTCCAAATCAATCTGCTTGTTGCAAAGCTTAAAATCACATGTAAACTTCATGAGGGCATAGGTTCTTAACCACGTTCGAACGCCGAAGATCGGTTAAAACTGTGGCGATGTGCATTCCTCTGGTACAACCGAATAATTTTGATGAAAGACTGAGTCCGAGTCATCAGCTTCTACATCAAAGCCTAAATGTTATGAGATTGATTTGTTTTTACTGATTCTAACACATGGGCTGAAAAGTCCGTGCCGTTTTATAGTAAAACACAAAATTTTTGCAAAATTCAACTTTATTTATCAATATAGTTGCCTTCGAGGGCGATACACTGATTGAAACGATTTTTCAATCTTTCGATACCAGTTTTGTAGTACGATTTCGGTTTAGCCACAAAATAGGCCTCTGTTTCGGCGATTACTTCTTCATTACGGTCTTCTTTTGAGGTCTGCAAACAAGAAATAGTCGCTGGGGGCCAAATCTGGAGAATACGATGGGTGGGGAAGCAATTCGTAGCCGAATTTGTTCAATTCTGCCATCGTTTTCATCGACTTGAGACACGTTGCATTGTCTTGATGAAACAGCACTTAATTTGCGGCCGTTTTTCTGCTATTTCGTCCTTTAAACGCTCCAACAACGCAATGTAATAGTCGCTGTTGATCGGCTGCCCCTTTTGGAGATAATCGATGAAAATTATTTTATGTGCATCCCAAAATACGGATGCCATAACCTTGCCTGCCGACTGTTGAGTTTTTGATCGTTTTGGACGAGGTTCGTCGCCTGCTCGCCACTCAGCTGACTGCCGACTTGACTCTGGTGTGAAGTGATGGAGCCAAGTTTCATATATTGTCACATACCGATGCAAAAATTCGGCTTTATTGCGGTTGAACAGCTTTAAACACTCCTCTGAATCATCAACACGTTGTTGTTTTTAGCAAACGCGGCACCCAATTTGAACAGAGCTTTCGCATGTCCAAATATTCGTGTATGATATATCCAACACGCTCTTTTGATATCTTCAGAGCCTTAGCTATCTCGATCTGCTAGAAGCTTTGTAGACAGTTGGTTAATATCTAAAACGATTCAATTGGCTAGATCTAAGTGCCAACCGGACTGCTAAGAAAACGAGCAGATATCTCTTAAAGTTAAACATTTCTGACTGTCTCAAAATATTTTTTCAAAAATTCGCTCGATTCCAAGTCACTTTTGAGTCACTTTTACTGAAAATATTCCTTCTTCGACAAAATACCTTCTATCCAATAGTGAGAGATACTCTCTTTCAGATGTCATCGTCGATGATCACGAATCAACATTTTTATCAAAAAGAAAAATGAAAAAAAAGTATTTTCAATGGGGCTGACTGCATTTAGTATTCTGTGCAAGACGCCTTCTGAATGAAGGAATGATTTTATTAAAATTCCTCGAAGTCAAGGAGCACTTCAGACATCCAGAGTATCCTTTGTGTGTTGCAGTTTATTTTGTATTGCATTCACCAGGCCACATACAAACAAACGAGTTTATTCGTAGTGGAAGGATGTGCGAGCAAGTACTCGTACATACAAACGTATCTTTCACAAGATCACAATCCTTTGTAGTCGTTTTCTGTACTCATATCTAAGTACAGAGTCTGGAGCTTGAATAACGAATAACAATGTAACTGCGGTGACCTTAATGTATTCAGTCAACGGAAGAGGGTTCCATTGGGCTGTTGTTGTTTTATAGAACCGAGCATTGTACATTACATTAAATCGAATCTCAAAGCGGAAGTTCTGATCGAGAGATAGAGATTATGGAACGATATCTGACAAAAGCGTGACCACGTGCACCCACTACCTTTTCTAATGAATATCTTTTCGCTGCCATTTTAGGGCTGCGTAGGATCTGAATAGGTTTTTCAATGAAAATCTCTTAGAGGCAACATTGTACGAGTATGATGGTTGAGATGATGTCGATAAATGACAATAAATGAGGATCACAATTTGAAGGTGGTAAGGTTATCGTATCTCATTCTCGTGGAAGTCTTTTAGACTTGATTGATGATGTAATGATTTGTTTTATTGGGTTTGGGTTAAACATATTGATGAATCAAAACGGGTGTCCTTTTGGACGTTACTGGTTGTGATCATTATTTTTATTTTTGATTTCCATCGAAGATGCAAGTATGAACAAAGGAAGAAACGGTACGATTGATTGAGCCCTTCAAGTATGAGAATATTGCCATCGTATTTTATTGACGTCGTCTTTAAGCGAGTCTTTGGAAAATACTACCAGTAAGGCACCACGTTCGGGATGGAATCTCGACGCCGTTTACCCGATCTACGAAGAGTAAACTCCTTGTCTCTTCCAACTATAGAGGAATAAGTCTTCCGAATCTGCCGTAATACGTGAACATCTGGATACTTCTGAGCAAGGTACCATCAACGAAATCAGAAATAATGCAGGTAGTAACATCCTAAGGCAGGCTTTTTTCCGGTTGTCCGATATCGCTTTTTGGCGATTTGTACTGAACTGCACAATTCTTAGAGCAAGCTTGGAAGGATAATGCGTCATTTGTGCTTGTAAGACTTTAGTGCTTAGCAAAGCGTATTGCCTTGTTTAGATTCAATAAAGCATGTTACAGTCTTTCATTTAATGGGAGAGGAAGTGTCCTCCTAGAGACGTCAGGAAACTTTTGTTTGGTCTGCCGGAGCCCTAAAGGTCCGTTTCCTCTGCAGCTATGTTCTTATGTTGGGGTCATGATGGACTCCTTTTTGGGGCATGCCCAGAAAGTTCATCGGCGATTCCATTTTCCTCAATGCATTTAGTCTCGACCTAATGAACTTAGCCTTCCGAATTAGAGGATATGTGACGACTGTTGTTCAGATGCAGATTTTGCTACCGAGGAGGAAGAAAACATAACGTACCTATACAAGTTACTCAACCCGTTCAATTATGTATGAGGCAACCTATGATAAAAGGCATTTTATCATAGTTCATCATTTTGTAACGCCTCACCAATGACGCCTACAGAAAATAGCTCTAGAGATAGGTCACTGCTATGTATAAGCAAACGCGCTTCGCTTAATTTTGGATCTGTCCTTTGATTTAATTCTTGGGTGCTCAATTTATAAGCAGTCCGACCTCATGATTCCTTTTATCCCATCCAAATAGGTTTATGTGGGATTATGCCACTCTTATAGCTGAAATAAGGTTCATGAATAAAAACTAAGACTGCAAAAGCTGAGGAATGAGATGTGACATTAGATGGTAATGCGAAGCTTTTATGGACTTGAGTTTTGATTTAGATTCTTGTCCCTGAATCTAATATGTTTAGTAGGTGGATCACAAAAAGATTCAGAGGCAATGTATGGAGGCTAAACATCCACTCTGGCAAGTTCGACAGAGGCTTCACTGCCAGCGACGCTCCAAGAGGACCTGTAGATAACTCCAAGGCAGTTTGGTTTTAAAGTACTTGATGACCTTAGGGCCCACTTGGTTTTTTAAATATATGTTGATGTACTAGCTGTGTACGCGACTTTGCCCAGATCTTTGGACTTAGATCTCAGCCTGTTGCACATATGAGCTCAAAATGTTTTCAATAATACCGAAGAGTAAGGAACAACCAATCTTTTGTCCAAAATTATTTCCTGACCACGTAGCCTACTTGTAGCTACTGTTTTCGCCTGATATCATGGAATTGGGTAAAGCTCTAGGGTACCTTTTAGAACAGCGATTTTCCTGCATGCAAGAAGAGCTCCTATTTAGGGTGCCGCACGGCCTATGAACCATATGTTTTATTGGGTCCTGGTTTCGGCCAGAAAACTCAGCACTTTTAACTGTGTCAACAGCATCGGGGCGAATTTGTTCTTGCAGCCACAGAAAAATGTGCTCGTGTGACAATCCACGTTTCTGCCATCCAGTTTCGGACAGATGAGCCTAAAGTTTTTTGAATCTAATGAATATCTGCACTTGTCACGGTATGAATACTTTATAAGTTTGTGGGGATTCTGTTCCTTCCATGTCAACCGTTTAAAGATAGCCAGCAGAATTTAAACTTGCTCGGATGGCCCTCGAAAATGATCCACGTGAAGGGCGAACAAAAACCGCAACCACACCCGAAACCATCGAAAAAGGGCATAATACTGTGTTGGGCGGTAGGCGAGTAAAGGCGAGTGAAATAGCTGGCTGTAGGAAATCGGAAGAAAAGGAGCCACAAAAACTAAGGGATGCGAACGTTTTACGCAAGATGGGTGCCGCATTTGCTGGAGGCCGATCAAAAGCAAAAGCGCAAACGATTTTCGCAGTAATCTTTGGGCCGATTCAATTCATGGATAAGACTTGAGTCCACCACAAGACAGCAGACGAAGCATTGAGTGGAAGCCCTTAGTTCAACGCCGAATAAAGCTACGTCGATCCCATCTGCCGGAAGAGTCATGGCCACCGTGTTTTGGGATAGAAAAGTGATCTTTTAATTAATTACCTTGAAAAAGGAATAACAAATAAAGGCGAATATTACTCCAACCTTCTTGCCCAGCTGGATGCCAAAATTCTCGAAAGGAGACCTGGCTTGAAGAAGAAAAAAATCACCTTTCACCAGGACAATGCAGCTGTACACAAGGGTTCGCATCGTGATCTGGCGCCCTTAGACTTCCATCTATTCCCAAACTTGAAGAAACTTGTTTCTGGGAAGCGCTTCGCATCCAATGAAGAAGTTGAGAGGGGCGTAGATTAATGTTTTCTTGACCTTCCAGACTCTCACTTCCGGTAAGGAATACTGATGTTATGGAAACGCTGGAACAAGTGCGTTGAAATCAAGGGAGATTATGTAGAAAAATAAAATTATTTTTTAACTAACTATCACAGTCTTTAATTGTCAAGCACAGATCTTTTGACTTTATCCTCGTATGTTCCTCTAACTTAATTTTCTAAATCTTTCAGGAAAAGAGTGTCTACAATGCCAGCAACTATGGCATCAGTGACGAGTACCTACAGCCTGATATTAGCGTTGGTTGGCTGTCGTCATCCTTTTCACAGCCCTCGTCGTAGAATATCCCTTATGTCCAGTGCACTCAAATGGTTCATTTCTTTAAAAGCGTATTGCCTCATTACGATGTAAGTAAAAAGCCAGCAGGGAATATGTCCAGGATCTGAAAAATTCCTCTTCCACTGTCGTTCTAGTGAAAAGCACCACCACGACTACATTCCTTTCCAAGTTTAAATCTGGTCGAAACCAATCATCGACATATTGAATGTCAATCCCACATTTTTTTTCCAAAAGCATCATATATCCATAAGACCAAGTTCAAAACATAACCGGCAAGTCAGTGCATTTTATATCAACGACCACTTCCTTTTAATGCAAAATGCCCTTGGGGGTGCAGCCCATCTCAGTGAAATGCAGTCGAGATACAAGTTATTTCGTTCCACAAGACCTTATTATAGCCGTGTATGTCGAAAGGACCATTCTCAGTGATAGGCTTTCGAAATAATATATTTGCTCTAGAGAAGTAAGTTATATAGGACGACACCCAAACACTTAGCTTACTTGGAGGGTTAGATGGTGATGTCTTAAAGTACTACATAAGTGAGAGAAAAATGTCAGTTTTGAGAGGATTGACAAAAGTGTAGTTTACCAACTGCATCCACTTAAAACCTGGTTCTTTCTACTCGTACCTACTGCTGTCGATTTTTTTATATCGTTTTTGAAGTGTTTTTGTTTTTGCTTTATTTCATAGCAACTTTCATCAGCAGTATCACTCTGATCAGTGGCCAATCTATGAGTATTTCATCGAATCTTTAAAATTAATTTACATAGTATTTCAAAGAACGGTTAACAGAATCCTTTGGATTAAAAAGTCCTAACGATTTCTGGATGAGTGTGTAAAAAAAGGGAGACTGGCAATCATTGCAACCGATTAGTTCATTCAGCGCCTTAAGGAGAATCCAACTCTGTTTGTCTGTCATAATTCTTTGACTTCAAAATAAAGGGTGATTCAACAGCTAGTGTGGAAATTTTTATTTAATTTAACACATATTTATGGTAAAATAAATCTTAGAATTTTATTGATTCATAAAGTTCGATCTATGGCAATTATTACATTGTTCATCTGACTACAATGGCTTCTGTTGCGAGCGACCATATGAAAGTCAAAGTTATCGATGATCTTCTAAAGAATAAGTGGGTCAATTTCAGTTTGGATGTTATGTTGGAGTTCCTAAATAGTCGCTGGGTTATTGGCATAGACCCTACTCCCAAAGTTTTCAATATCGACCCCTTAGTATCGAAATCCGTTTCACAAAGGTCAACATAAACGAAAACTGATTTTGGGGGTCGACGAGGCTTAAAAATCGACCCCTATTAATTAACACAAGTTATGAAAAGTTTGAAACGTTCAAGATACTGTATAAGTTATGTTACGTGTACCAACTTGTTATAAGAATGACTAATATGTTAGTAGGAAGTATCATTGTTGTACTTTTAAAAACCTCAACAAGTCAATATGCGTGGACAAGTTCGTCCGAGATAATGGGTTGGAGCGTACAAGTCCTTCAAGGGATTACAAAGTGATTACATAGCTGAATAATAAATAAAAAGTGAATAAAAATAAATTAATTGAAAAAAAGTTTACAAAATCCTTAGTTACCTACGAGCGTTAATAGCGTAACCATACATTTCTGCAGTTTATGAAAAAGTAACAGGGTAAAAACCAAAAAAACGTTTTAATATTTTTCTAAGTATTTTTTTGAAATTGCTTTGGAAAAGTTGTTACCTAAAATTATAATTGTTCAGAGTTGTGTGATGGCAGACACGAAAAAAATTGAAGAAAATACAGTTTGGACTACTTGAAGTTTGGATTAATTTTATGTCTATCAAATCAACACTTGTCGATGTGTCTCATATGTGAAAAAGTATTCAGTAACGATGCCATGAAGCCTTCAAAAATGGAGGACCACTTATCAAGAGTACATGCTGACAAAAAAAGTAAGCCATTGTCCTTCTTTCAAGCACCAGAGAAAAGACCACTCATAAGATCGATGTTTGCGTCATCATCTATGCAAGACGTCGATGGTTTACGAGCGTCCTATAATGTGTCTTTACTAATAGCGAAGTCGGGGAATCCCCACACAATTGGAGAGCAGCTTATTTTACCAGCCATTGCGGAGGTCCTCAACAATGTATTGCACAAGCCTGCAAATAATATTATTAAGAGCAATAACGCCGTTCAGATGGCAACGATTAGTAAAAGGCCTCGTAGAAGTAGCATCTTCCGACAGGTGCTGGTTCCTTAAATGACGAGAATGAGCCTCTGCAGCCGAACATCTTGCAGCTCTGCTAATAAGTCCTACTTCACGCCTCCCCGTGGCGCCATCTGGGAATCTCACTAGAGGTTGCGAAGTGAAGAGGGCAAATGGCGAGTTTCCTGCGCCATTAACCAGGATTAGTGTCGGAAAAAACAAAACAAGACCTTATCCGGGCTCAACTGTTGACAACCCACGCAAACGATTTAAGGACAATAAGCTTCGGATATGCATGTGGAAGGTTAGATCCCTTAATAGACCACGTGCAGTCGAGCAACTAGCGGAGACCCTAGACACAACCGCCATCCAAGAAATGCGATGGGATGGGCCGGACAAAAATAAGATGAAAAACTGCGACATCTACTACGGCAATTGCTATCGACGGCAAAAGCAGCGCTTATTTGGATGCGGATTTGTTGTCGGGGGCAGACTAAGACAAGAAGTCCTCAGCTTCCGGCATGTGAGCGAGCGCCTCGTAGCAATCCGCATCAAGGCTAAATTCGCCAACATCAGCCTCATATGCGCGCATGCCCCCACAGAGGAGAAAGATGACGACACCAAGGATGCCTTCTACGAGCTCCTCAACAAGACCTACGAGCAATGCCCTAGCTATGACATTAAAATTGTCCTCGGTGATTTTAATGCAAAGCTAGGAAGAGAGGGTATCTTTGGTGGAACAATCGGAAAATATAGCCTGCACAGCACCACCTCCAATAACGGATTCAGGCTAATCGACTTTGCGGCGGGGCGAAACATTGTCGTGGCTAGCACGCGGTTCCTACATCTCGACATACACAAGGGGACTTGCAGAACTCCTGATCAATCAACAGTCAACCAGATTGATCACATTGCGATCGACGCAAGACACTCCTCCAGCATTATGGATGTCCGTACGTTTCGAGGAGCCAACATCGACTCGGACCATTACCTTGTTGTAGCCAAGGTACGGTTGCGGATATCCCAAACTACGCCAAGACAAACTAATGCTGTGAGAAAATTCGACGTCAGACGGCTACAATCGCAAGAGATCGCCAAGTCCTTTTCCGATCGAGTGTCTCTTAATCTCTTAAGAGGTCCAATGCCGCCAGCATCAAGCATCGAAGACCATTGGAAACACTGCCAAAACGCCATCAGAGATGCCGCTTCTGATGTGCTGGGTTTCACTCGTCCACCACAACGAAACCCCTGGTTCGATGATGAATGCCGGCAAGCACATGCAGCAAGATGCATATAACGCGGCGCTGCTTAGAAAGACCAGAGCTGCTCATGAGCTCTATGAGCGGAAGAGGAGAGACGAGCACCGGCTTCTTAGGAGGAAGAAGAAAGAGCATGAGAAGAGCGCGATCGAGGAAATTGAGAGATGCTACTCCAGGAATGAGGTTCGGAAGTTTTACCAAAAGGTAAAAATAACATGCCGCGGAAACAAACCCCGAACCGAAGCCTATAGAGATGAACAAGGGAACATCGTAGTAGAATCGCAGTCGATGCTGAGGATTTGGAAAGATCATTTCTGCAGACTGTAAAGCGGCGATGACGGACCAAATACCGCTGTCAGGCAGAATCAACCTTTCACCCTGGACGATGATGTCCAACAATTCTGTTCACCTGACCTGGATGAAGTGAAGATAGCTATATCGAAGTTTAAGTCCAACAAAGCTGCTGGAGCGGATGGCCTGACTGCCGAGCTCTTCAAAGCGGCAGGTGATGACTTGGTAAGGAGCATACACCAACTCATCTGTAAAATATGGTCGGACGAAAGTATGCCCGATGAATGGAACCTCAGCATTGTTTGTCCAATTCTCAAGAAAGGAGACCCTTTGAACTGCGCCAACTACAGAGGCATCAGTCTCCTTAACATCGCATATAAGATCTTATCCGCCGTATTGTGTGAACGCCTGAAGCCGTTGGTCAACAACCTGATAGGTCCATATCAGTGTGGCTTCAGGCCAGGAAAGTCCACCATCGACCAGATATTTACACTACGGCAGATCTTGGAGAAGACCCATGAGCTTCAGATCGATACCCACCACCTATTCATCGATTTTACGGCCGCGTATGACAGCATCTATAGAGACGAGCTACACAGAGCAATGTCTAGTTTTGGCATCCATGCCAAACTCGTCCGTCTGTGCAGGATGACTATGGCGAATGCACGCTGCTCCATTAATGTCGGTGAAGATCTCGCCGAGACCTTTGATGTCCAGAAAGGATATAGACAAGGCGATGCGCTGTCATACGATTTTTCCAACATCGTACTTGAAGGAATAGTGCAAAACTCACAAGCAAACACAAGAGGCACTATCTTTCAAAAGTCCGTCCAACTGTCAAGCAAAAAGGACAACCAACACCGACGTCTCGGACAGAACGTCACCCTCGACAGATATAACTTTGTTGTAGTAAGGGACTTTGTCTACCTAGGCTCCGCTATAAACGACACCAGCGCTGAGATCAATCGAAGAATAACTCTTGCCAACCGCTGTTTCTTTGGGCTAAGAAGGCAATTGAGTATCAAAGCCCTCTCCTGGACAACAAAAGTCACTGTTTATAAGACCTTAAGAATCCCGGTCCTGCTCTATGGCGCAGAGGCATGGACATTATCAAAAACGGATGAGGGTGTTCTTGGTTGCTTCGAGAGAAAAATTCTTCGGGCGATCTTCGGTCCCGTCTGCATTGACGGTGAGTGGAGGAGTAGATACAACGACGAACTGTATGGACTGTACAGCGACATGGACCTAGCCAGAAGAGTGAAGAAAAGACTGAGATGGCTGGGTCATGTAGAGCGCATGGACACCAATGCTCCGGTCCGAAAAGTCTTCGAATCCGACCCCGAGGGACAGCGCAGTAGAGGAAGGCCAAGACTCAGGTGGTGCACGCAAGTGGAAGAGGACCTCAGCCAACTTAGTGTGCGAAACTGGAGGCAGCTAGCCAGGGATCGAGCTGGCTGGAGAAGCTTGTTGACTGAGGCCCAGGTCCACCCCGGACTGTAGCGCCACCTAAAGTAATTAAGTAACGCCGTTCAGAGGTGAATAGACGAGATGGATCGGGACGTGGAACACATTTTATGCAATTTCTTACAGACCAACAAATCCTTTCTCTGTCTGTTTTTAAGATATGTTCGATATATTAAAGATGAAAATATGTGCCAAGAACTGCTTTTTGCTACATATTTAAGGACTGATTCCAGAGGAGAATCGATTTTTCAGGCCGTGGAACGTTTTTTTTTTATCGACAAAGCTATTCCATCGAAGAACATTATTTCTGTTGCGACTGATGGTGCTCCAACTGTGGTTGGTCGACATCGTGGCCCTATAGCGCACTTAAAGCGACAACTGCCTGAGGTACTGGTCGTTCACTTCGTGATTCATAGACAGCATATCGTAGCAACAAATCTGAGTCCTAGATTGCGTCAGTCTTTACAATATGTTATAAATGCTGTCAACAAGATTCGAAGCAATTCTTTAAACTCTCGGTTATCTGTTCAGCTATGTGAGAAAAACGACGAAGTCCCTACTCGGTCACTTCTGCACACTGAAGTTCGCTGGCTATCAACAGGGTCTTGGTTAGCAAGATTTTCAGCTATTTTTGAATATGTTTTGAAGTTACTACAAGAAAAAGATTCGAATTGGAAAAAAATTTGAACAATTGTAAAACAGATAGATGATATCTGTGGTATGTGCAACAAAGTTAATTTGAAGCTATAGGGTGGCGATCTCAACTTGGTTAAAACCAAATCAATAATATCGGCCTTTGTGGATAAACTCTAAACTCATCCTTTATAAACAAAATTTAAGCAGAAAAAATATTCACAGTTTCCGCATTTGTCAAAATTACCAGAAATGCTTCAAGGTGATGTTTTTTTATCATATGTCACTCATTTCGACTCAATGCATATTAAATCCGTACAATACCATAGAAGAACCCAAGAATGTGATAATCCAAAAAGAGTTGATTACCATCAGCACAGACGAAGAGCTTAAGCAGAATTTAAACCAAGGCTATTAGAAGTTCTAGTTGCAACGCAACATTCAAACACAGTTTCCTGCATTGTGGAACATTGCTGAAAAATACCTTTTTACTATTTCAATGCAAGCGTAATTTGTATTATTACATTGGAACATGCGTTGGAAAGCTACTGCCATTGTACGTCATTTCAGTATATGTCATTCATTTGAAGCGTAAACAACAATAATTTCTTTTCACTCAAATATGTCGAACTTTGTGCCTGAAAAAGTGTTTTTGCGGGGAGTTCTTCTTCATTACTCGTACTTTAATATGAAGAAAACTGCTGCCGAAAGTCATCGTATTTTGGTGGAAGTTTATGGTGAATATGCGCTAGCTGAGCAAACGTGCCAAAAGTGGTTTGCACGATTTAAAAGTAGTGATTTTGGCTTGGAAGACGATGAACGTCCTGGGCAGTCAAAAAAAGTTTGAAGACGAAGAACTGGAAGCATTACTCTATGAAGATTGTTGCCAAACACAAGAAGAGCTCGCAGAACCTTTGGGTGTCACTCAAGCAGCCATTTCAAAACGTTTAAAAACAGCTGGATATATTCAAAAGCAAGGAAATTGGGTTCCACATGAACTCAAGCCGGGAGACGTCGAAAGGCGGTTTTGCATGTCCAAAATGCTGCTGGAACGCCACATTTTTGTATCAGATTGTTACTGGTGATGAAAAATGGATCCATTACGACAACCCCAAGCGCAAAAAATCATATGTGAAACCCGGCCAACCAGCCAAATCAACGGCAAAGCCGAATACCCATGGCGCGAAGGTAATGCTCTGTATTTGGTGGGATCAGATGGGTGTGCTGTATTATGAGCTGCTAAAACCGGCTGAAACCATCAATGGACAACGCTACCGAACACAATTAATCCATTTGAAGAGAGCAGTAGCCGAAAAACGCCCGGAATATGCGACCAGACACGAGACAATAATTTTCCATCATGACAACGCTCGGCCCCACGTTGCTATTCCGGTTAAGAACTATTTGGAAAACAGTGGATGGGAAGTCTAACCCCACCCGCCTTATAGCCCAGACCTTGCCCCTTCTGACTTGCATTTGTTCCGGTCGATGCAGAACGCCCTCATGTCCGTGCGGCATCGGATAAAGAATAGTGGGACAAAATGGGACACCAATCATATACAGGCAACTGTGACACCAAAAATGAGCCTGTGACACTTTAACACCTTAAAACTTTCCCACAAGTTTGTATGCAATCAGTGGGTTCCCACGTCTGGAGACTACCGGTGGGGTAAAAGAACAGTCAATCAATTCGAAATGAGCATACAAGTGTCAAACCACTCAAACTTTAAACTTCATGGAAATGATCGCAATTAATAGCACTACCCCGCTGGGCACCACGATTGCAAAGCACTCGGGTGATCCCAGAGCAAGCAGAAGTGCTTGTGTCAGAGCCCGACGGATTCCGGGGGCGGGCAAAATGAAGTTTCCAAAATATTTTCATAAACTTCGGTTTGCAAGTTGGAACGTCGGATCGATGACCTCAAAAAGTTTAGAACTGGAAGCGATTATGCGTCGCAGAACTCTACAAATCCTGTGCGTACAGGAAACGAAGTGGTGTAATACAGGAAATAAAGCGCGTTTTCTAGATTTAAAAACTAAGGCATTTAAGATGTTCTACCATGGAACGGTCAATGGACGAAACGGTGTTGGAATCGTTGTTGCAGCGGATCTTCTAAACAACATCGTTGGTATCTTGAAAATAAGCGAACGCTTGATGAGTGTTAAACTCGTCATACACAATGAAACGTGGAACATTGTTAGCGCGTACGCTCCACAAAATGGATGCGACCAATCGGAAAAAGATACATTTTGGTCAGAGTTCGGTAATTTGCTTAGAAATATACCTATCGATGAGATGCTCTTCGTAGGCGGAGATTTAAATGGCCACGTCGGAGAAACAAATGCTGATTATGAGGACTGCCACGGCGGTAAAGGCTTTGGAACCAGAAATTCAGCTGGCGAAGACATCCTTGTTGCGTGTAGGGCTTACGGCTTAACCGTCTTAAATACAAAGTTTATTAAACATCAACGACATCTTATCACCTATAGCAGCGGAGGCCACGAAACGCAAATAGATTATCACCTCTGCAAAATGTCGATGAGAAACCGTGTTAAGGACCGTAAAGTAATACTTGGAGAATCGCTAGTAAGCCAACACCGTCTGCTCATTACAGAATTTTTCACAGCAGAACCACCGAAAATACGGGCATCGTTTGGAAAGCCAAAAATCCGGTGGTATAATCTATCGAAGGAACGAAGCGCAAGATTTATCGCACTGGCTAAAGAAGTACTTCACAATATAAACGGTATCGCAGACTCACTTAGCCCGCAAGAAATGTGGAACAGCATGCACGAGGAATGCATAACACTCGCAAAGTCCCATCTGGGGACTATATCGAAATACCATCACGTCGGCAAAGAAACATGGTGGTGGAATGACGAAACCAAACGAGCTGTGGCCGACAAGAAGAGTGCATTCCAAGCGTGGACAAAATGCAATCGGAGCGACGATATCGAAAAAGCTAGACTGGCTCTTGAATACGAGCGTCTTAAAAAGATCGCAAAGAAAGTCCTGGCTCGAACTCGAGCGGCAGAAGCGGAAAACCTGTATCAGGAGTTGGAACAAATATCCTCACGATCGGCGGATAGAAGACAAGCTATCCAAGAAGTTCAAACGTCGTACAACACTACAATGCCAAATATTTTTAAGCTCGCTGCACAGAGGAGAAAAAATTCAATGGAAATAACCTCGCCAAAATACATCAAAAACGCAGAAGGTCGCTTACTAACAAATGAAAAGGAAATTTGTGACCGGTTGCTTGAATACTGCAAGGAGTTGCTTAACAAACAGTTTCCACGTGATATCGTGCCGACAGCTAGTCTATTCGAGGAGGAAGTTTCGGACTTTTCAATCGAAGAAATAAGTATAGCAATTGGAAAAATGAAGCGGGGGAAAGCGGCGGGACCAGACAGCATTCCATCAGAGTTTTGGTCGAAGATGGAGGGGATCGGCAGCGTTTGGCTATCGAAACTTTTAAATAAATTAAAATGTGGACAACCTATTCCGAATCAATGGAGAAGTAGCTTCTTGGTTCCATTATACAAAGGAAAAGGCGACACTCGAGAATGCAACAACTACCGTTCAATCAAGCTTATGCCACACACAATGAAAATCGTCGAAAGAATCTTAAACGAACGTCTTCGGCAAATAATATAGCTCGATAATAGCCAGTGTGGATTTGTGGAAGGAAGATCGACGGTGGATGCTATCCAAAGCCTACGAATAATAATGGAAAAACGCCGAGATTCGTCTAAGGATTTACACATGGTATTTATCGACCTCGAGAAAGCATTCGATCGAGTGCTTAGGGATCTCATATGGGCCGCGCTGAGGTCTCAAAACGTACCGGAAACGTATGTTAGAATAATACAAGACATGTACGGAAACGTGAAAACTGCGGTTAAAAGCTCTGCTGGACTAACGAGAGAATTTCCAGTTAATGTCGGAGTGCATCAAGGAAGCGTACTTAGCCCTTTCCTCTTTAACGTAGTATTCGACTATCTTTTAAAAGACTGCATGCGCGAAGCAAATGTAACGCCAATTCTCTTCGCTGACTTAGCGATAACGTCGAAGATTTACAGAACGCCTTAGATTCATGGAGAAATGTGCTAGAGAGAAACGGGTTTAAAATAAGTCGTTCAAAGACGGAGCATTTGACGTGCCCATTTGCGCATCCGTTGCGACCTGTTCCGGATATAATGTTAGACGGAATAGTTCTTCCGAAAAGCACTATATAAGCGAAATGTGACGGCGACGTAAACCACAGAGCGAGTGTGAGATGGATGAAATGGCGGGAAAATTCGGGAATCTTTTGCGACCGAAAATTTCCACTTAAATTAAAGGGGAAACTCTACACCACGGTTGTTAGACCAGCTCTTATATACGGTTCACAGTGCTGGACAATGTACGAAGCGTTTAAAAACAAAATGACGGCAGTGGAAATGAAAATGTTAAGGATGTCTAGTGAGTCACTAAACGCGATTGTATTAGATCTACGCGTATAAGAGGAAGTCTACATTCGTCTAAAGAAGTCTTAAGAATTCGGTAACCGAACAGCTTGAGGCGAATAGAATAAGCTGATTTTGCCACGTTCAAAGAAGATCTGCGGAAAATCCGGTTAAAAAGGCACTATCAACTACGGTCACTCCAACTGTAAGAAAACGAGGTCGGAAAAAGAATTCCTGGATTTGTCAGATGGCAAATGCGCAACAACCACTAACCACTGAAGCGATCCAGGACCGAGCATTATGTAGACGCGTTCTGCGGTCTGCGACATTAGCCAACCCCATAAGCGGAGCAGCAGCGATGCAGTAAAAATGGGAAACTCGTTACGCATAAGTTCGTATAACGAGGAAAGGGTTAATAAAAGGATAAGAAGAAGAAGATGCAGAACGCCCTCACTGAAATACGGTTCACATCAGAGCAGAATATCACAAAATTGGCTTGATTCATTCTTCGCTGCCAAGCCGGCGCAGTTCTTTTGGGATGGGATCCACAAATCGCCAGAAAGATGGGAAAAAGTCAAAGCTTCAGATGGGCAATACTTTGAATAATACTATTGTACATGTTTTTCTTAAATAAACGTTCAAATTTTGAAGAAAAAAACCGCACGAATTAAGTTATATACCCAACAAATAATTACCTACTTAAGTATTTTTACTTAATTTGTATTAATAATTATTAATTACACTGGATACTTAATGAATTTTATTTTATTAATTTATTTATTCAAATAGTTCACAAAAATCAATTTATAAAAACTACTTTACAATAAGACTTGGGGGCGACAAGGCCATTTGAAGTCGTTATTTAGGTGTACACCTAAATGTACAAATATAGAATAGTCGTTTTGACAAACGTAAAGAGAGTACAAAAGTTGAAAATGGTGAAACAATTAATGAATTACGAGTACGTAAGTTAATTATGAAATTATGAAGTTACTGATTTTACAAAAAGGAAATAATTGTTAAATATCATTAAATTTATGATGAAGTGTTGTGGCTTGCTTGATATGAAGTATCGACGTAGAGTTGTTTGGATTTAATAACTAAAAGATAGTTAATTAATTTTAGGTCTGTTTATTTTGCTAAATTTTGATGAGAAAATTATGTCAACTTTACTCACTTAACCAACTATAAAGTTTTAAAATTGGTAAGTGTTTTGTATCCAGGAAAAACACTAGAGATAGGATTTTTAAAGTAATTTGGCTATGGGAGTCAGAAATTTCAGTGTTTTGCCCAAAATAGTTTGGGAATCCCTGCCCTACACTTCAAATAACCCCACAGGATGAAGTCTAAAGATGTCAAATTGCATGACCAGGCCAATCAACTTCTCCTCATCTTCGAAATGTACTGGTCAATGATGTCGCGAACCCATAATCCGCATCATACAGTAATTTTTTGGGGATGCATTGATTTTTCGTGAATCTAATATTAGTTTTCCAGTTCCCACACACGACAATTTTGTTTATTTCCATCCAAAAATGGGCTTTATCGGAAAAGTTAAAATTCGATGACAAATTGTCCTGGCGATCCAACATTCAGTTAACGCATCGGCGACGTCGTAGATGGTCCAAAGGCCTCAATTGTTATGTAATTTGGATTTTATAGGCGTTCCAATGAAGATCAACTTTTAAAATTCGCCGTAAAGTGCCATAAGTGAGGTCCAATCGTTGCCTGGCCGGTTTCAAACACTTTCGCTCACAGTGCGGATGTTTTGGCTGGCACGTGCTGGCCGAGCATGCTAATATAAAGTTTGACCCGATACCGAATAAGTTTCTTGAAAACGCTTAACCGTTGCACGAATTCCGTCCTCACTACTGTGATAATGTTGACCGAAAAATTCACGAATTTTACGAAATGTTACTTCAATAGATCGCCCATTTTCGTAAAAAAATTGAATGACAAAAACGCATTGTTACGTGGTTAACGACTCCATGCCTAAAATTTCTAAAGATTGTATGACATCTGTCAAAAAGATAAACCACATTGATTCAGTGAATGAAGAAACTGACAGTCAACATCAACACCATATCAGTCCCTAAGCTATAAGGCTTACAATACTATGAGTATATTTTGTTTTAATTTAAATAAAAGTCAAAAATTCCTTGAGCACAATATGGAAAATTTACAAACTCGAAACATCGGCTAAAGTGTGATTTTTATGAGCCTACTTCATTAAATCTCGCATTTGCATCGCCTGTTCAGCAAATCTCTATAAATAAACGAAAGTTGTTGCCCTTTAATCATTTAATAAGTTGTAACAGCTAAAATCGGCGAATCGTACAAATTCTACAAGTTTTATGGTGTTAACGTTTACAAGAATTTTATCATTTCTAGTATTCTTTTTTTTCTTCTTTTTACTTCAATTAATTATTCACTGGTAAATGAGGCAGGTTAGTGCCTACTGGTAATTGGTACTTATTCTCAGTAATTGTACAATTGAATGCGGTTAATACTCGTATTGTAGTTGTGGGATTGCATTTACTTTTATACATAAGATGCAAGTCAAATATCTCGGAGGCATTATTCTAAGTACTTATTTTATGGACAATTTACAAAGATTGTTCGATGAGTTATCGGTATGACTAAGTACTGGTTGAATAAAGCCTATCTGTGCCTACTCATTTCATTGAGGATCAAAGATCAACAGTGCATGTAGATTATTTGGAATGGAATCATACTTCAGTAGCAATTTAAATATAAATATACTCGTACTCGTAGTTGATTTGTCATACTTAACTTAGGTACTCTGATTCCTACTTTAACAGCACTTGTGCAATATTGTATTTGTAATTCTGTAATGCGCTACAGTTTCCTCTAAATTATTGTTAAAGATCGGGATTCCTCGTGGGACGTCCCTCTACATGTTTGCAAAGGACGGTATATTACGGTATATTCGTCGAACTATTATCGTTAGTAAATTCCATTGCATGACGTGGTTCGCAGTGGCACTATGTTAGCACCTTAAAGTGCGACCAGTTCAATGTCACTTTCCCCTCTGTTAGTTCTTGGCTCGTAATCGCGAGAGAAGAAGATCCTTAAGATGTTGAAAGGGCACCTATTTGTGAAGGCTTACAGTTTTTTTTACGGCGATGTTGGTAGCTTTCTGAGTGTTACATCCACTAAGTAGCCCTCTATGTTGGGCTGGTATCTGTAATGAAAACATTGGTTCTCCAGATGTAAGCTGAACTCAGCTTTTATTTCTGTATCACAATTTCCTAAGACCATACTTCGGACACTAACAATAACTTGGGGCTCAGCCATGTTAAGTAAAGCCCTACTAAACTCGGCTCTGAGGTCAAGTTGTGGACTATCGGGTATAGGTATTTGTTGGTGCGGGAGGCTCATTAAACTCAAAACATTCTTGATTGAGTTTTATTTACACTTTTTTATTTAACGTCAGCGGGAAGTACATTAATATTGTCTAACTTTTCTCTATGCTCTAGCGTTCTCTTTATGTGGCACTGTATTCCAGTTCGGGGCGCTTTACTGTTGAGGTCAAAGTAATCAGTGTTTTGAGCTGAACACATCTACCGACATAAGTGTTACAATTATCTTTGAAACTGATTGATGTCAACCCGTAGGTTCACGCAATGGTCATTCACCAAATATGCTAATTTACCTTCAGGTGCTAGTCTTCACTGTGATATATGCAACGACCATACACTCGGACTTTCAACTTATTGCAGCCAAAATGCGGTTCAAGATGGCCCGCACATATACCGACAGGATTAAGTTTTTAAGAGCATTAGTAGGGCTTCGGATATGCACGTGGAATGTTAGATCCCTTAATAGACCACGTGCAGCCGAGCAACTAGCGGAGGCCCTAGACTGCTGCAGGCCGGACAAAAAGAAGATGAAACGACATCTATCTATCTATCATCATGCTATCGGCGGCAAAAGCAGCCCTTATTTAGATGCGGATTTGTTGTCGGAGGCAGACTAAGACAAGAAGTCCTGAGCTTCCGGCATGTGAGCGAGTGCCTCGTAGCAATCTGCATCAAGGCTAATTTCGCCAACATTAGCCTTATATGCGCGTATGCCGCCACAGAGGAGAAAGATGACGACACCAAGGATGCCTTGTATAAGCTCCTTAACAAGACCTACGAGCAATGCTCTAGCTGTGATATTAAAATTGTCCTCGGTGATTTAAATGCAAAGCCAGTAAGAGAGGGTATCTTTGGTGGAACACCACCTCCGATAACGGATTCGACGCAAGACACTGCTCCAGTATTATGGATGTCCCTACGTTCCGAGAAGCCTACATCGACTCGGACCATTACCTTGTTGTAGGAGAGGTAATTCTGTGAGGAGATTCGACGTCAGACGGCTACAATCGCAAGAGATCGCCAAATCCTTTTCCGATCGAATCTCCCTTAATCTCTTAAGAGGTCCCTTGTCGGCAGCATCAAGCATCGAAGACCACTGGAAACACTGCCAAAACGCCATCAGAGATGCCGCTTCTGATGTGCTGGGTTTCACTCGTCCACCACAACGAAACCCCTGGTTCGATAATGAATTCCGGCAAGCACATGCAACTAAACAAAAAGCACGCAATGCGGCACTGAAAAAAAAGACCAGAGCTGCTCATGAGCTTTATGAGCGGAAGAGGAGAGACGAACACCGGCTTCTCAGGAGGAAGAAGAAAGAGCATGAGAAGCGCGCGATCGAGAGATGTAGAGGCGAACATGGGTACATCGAATCGCAGTAGAATCGCAGTAGATGCTGAGGATTTGGAAAGATCATTTCTGTAGACTGTATAACGGCGATAACGAACCAAATACCGCTGTCAGGCAGAATCAACCTTTCAACCTGGACGATGTAGACCAAAAATTCCGTCCACCCGACCTAGATGAAGTGAAGATGGCTATATCTAAACTGAAACGGAAGGCGATGACTTGGTAAGGAGCATACACCAACTCATCTGTAAAATATAGTCGGACGAAAGTATGCCCGATGAATGGAACCTCAGCTTTGTTTTTCCGATTCTCAAGAAAGGAGACCCTCTGAACTGCGCCAACTACAGAGGCATTAGTCTCCTTAACATCGCATATAAGATCTTATCCGCCGTATTGTGTGAACGCCTGAAGCCGTTCGTCAACAACCTGATAGGTCCATATCAGTGTGGCTTCAGGCCAGGAAAGTCCTCCATCGACCAGATATTCACACTACGGCAGATCTTGGAGAAGACCCATGAGCTTCAGATCGATACACACCACCTATTCATCGATTAAGGCCGCGTATGACAGCATCTATAGAGACGAGCTATACAGAGCAATGTCTTATTTTGGCATCCCTGCCAAACTCGTCCGTCTGTGCAGGATGACGATGGAGAATGCACGCTGCTCCATTAAGGTCGGTAAAGATCTCACCGAGACCTTTGATGTCCAGAAAGGATTTAGACAAGGCGATGCGCTGTCATGCGATTTCTTTAACATCATACTTGAAAGGATAATGCAAAATTCACGAGCAAACGCAAGAGGCACTATCTTTCAAAAGTCCGTCCAACTACTCGCATACGCCGACGATAGAAGCGTGACGAAGAAAACAGCGTGATGTCAGTGGCTCTTTCGCGAGTATTGAGACGGAAGCGGCGAAAATGGGTTTAGCGGTCAATTAGGGCAAGACCAAGTATATGCTGTCAAGCAAAAAGAACAACCAACACCGACGTCTCGGACAGAACGTCACCCTCGACAGATATAACTTTGTTGTAGTAAGGGACTTTGTCTACCTAGGCTCCGCTATAAATACAGACAACGACACCAGCGCTGAGATCAAGCGAAGAATAACTCTTGCCAACCGCTGTTTCTTTGGGTTAAGAAGGCAATTGAGTAGCAAAGCTCTCTCTCGGACAACAAAAGTCACCCTTTATAAGACCTTAATAATCCCGGTCCTGCTCTATGGCGCAGAGGCATGGACATTATCAAAAATGGATGAGGGTGTTCTTGGTTGCTTCGAGAGAAAAATTCTTCGGGCGATCTTCGGTCCCGTCTGCATTGACGGTGAGTGGAGGAGGAGATAAAACAATGAATTCTACGGACCACGGACGGACGACCTAACCAGAAGAGTGAAGATTCAAAGACTGAGATGGCTGGGTCATGTAGGGCATATGGACACCAATGCTCCGGTCCGAAAAGTCTTTGAATCCCGTCCCGAGGGACAGTGTCGTAGAGATAGACCAAGACTCAGGTGGCGCACGCAAGTGGAAGGGGACCTCAGCTAACTTAGCGTGCGAAACTGGAGGCAACTAGCTAGGGATCGAGCTGGCTGGAGAAGCTTGTTGACTGAGGCCCAGGTCCACCCCGGACTGTAGCGCCTCCAAAGGGCTTCCAAGGCCATTAGATATGTAACTTCTAATTAATAGAGCTTTGTCAAAAAGCAAAACAAAAATCGTACATAGATTTGTTGCGTAGAAGACCAAAGTTACCACTGTTACCACAGGAGAACATACTGGCAAGGACATTTTGCTAAACAAAATGCGTCCAAAGCGGTGCTGCAACAAAGGATGATTGCTGCTCATGAGCTCTATAAGCAAATGAGTAAAACAACTACAGTATACGCCGATGAGATTGACACAATTTGTTTAACTCACCGAGCTATCATCGATGCATTCGCTGGTATTGTAAGGGAAGCTGCCCTGTAGATCAGGAGAAGTATGTGTTGTCAACAAGAAGGGACACTTTGGCGCTACCTCGTAAGTACTCTCGGTAGCACGTTCTTGAGTACAGAAGATGGGTCTAGCGGTTAACATTTCAAAAACACATTAACAAGCTTTTGACCCTCATATCGGTGCAAATAAGCAAGGAATAGCCACAAAAAAGATATTAGATGGAAGTAATACGTCAAGGAACTTCGCGCGAGTATCTAGGGCATCGGCATTATAGAAATTAGAGAATGAGGATGATTCCATTTCTGTTCTTTGACTTCATTAATTAGATATGAAAGAAGAACAGGCTATTTCAAGAGCAAGCTCTTTGAATAATTTTCAGTCTTTGCCTGTTCAGACAGCGAATAATGACACAAAGAAGAAGAATGAAACAAGCATGATAGATGTAGGTAACATGTAGAACAGCTGAACACTAAGTGAATCCACCCCAATGGACTGGCGTAGGAGAAGAAGAAATGAAAACGGATCTAAACCAACTCATCGTGCGAAATTAATGGTAAATGGCCTAAGATCAAGTTGAATGTACAGGACATTAGGTTGCAGGTCCTCCCTGAACTATACTCGAAGACGGGATCCAATCCTATAGGTTATCAAACTTGAAGCTTCCTACTATCGGATAAACTTCTATTAATGAGACTTTGACGTCAAATGTTCTTCAGCAACTTGGATGTAAATTCACACCGAACCTTGTTGGCAACTTAATTTTCGCAAAAATAAAATCTCCAACAGCTATAGTGTTTCTCCCCAAATTAGTTCCGTTTTGATTCGGCTTTGGTTGATTTGATTTAAAGAGTCGATTTCCATAAATATTGTCCCCATGAGCTAATCCCAATTTTGTGCCATCAACCTCTTGGATAATGACTTTCCTTCCATCTAACTGTACTCTCGTGATTAGCTCAGATTCACAGGTTCCTAGCGCAAAATTGAATCTTACCTAATGGCCATTCTTTATCAACGATCTCAACGACAAGCTTTGACCATTAACGAGCATAAACCTATGATCAGCTATTTATTTGTCAAGCCGTTCATCGGTGAAATGGATGTGTGTTAGAAGATACATCTAACGGTACAACAATTAACAAATGATGACGATTATGTTAAATGCAAAATTTGCAACACATATATTCGTAGATACATAGATGTTGTGTCAAAGCCATTTGATTTGTGGCTTAGTTTTCAATTCGACATTATTCGTTTCGTATTCAAATTTACAATATTGCTGCTGTGAATTGTTGTTGTTTTTAAGGTTTTTTTTTCAATTTTTTGCGTTTATTATGAATTTCTTTCGCAACTGTGCTTTTACGATATTTTACACTTGAGAGCTGAGATAGTTATAGCAAGTCGTATAGTAGGACATAGTCGTCGATAGGAATACCTACTTAACCCTCCAAAGTAGTCGTCACCAGGGACGTAGATTAAATTAATCGACCAACGACTGATTAAATCGTTTACTTCGTTATGTTGTGCCGATATAAATGAACCGTAATTTGAATATTTTACCGCTTCTCTTTGGTTAATGAAGTCCATAAAGTATCTCGATTGGTTTCTGTATCTTTTCGACCACTGAATGGAGACTGCATAATGCTGTTGTTTGATTATCGGAAAGAAAAAGCTACCTCACGCATAATATAAGATACAAAACTAAAGAGAAAAAATATCTCAAACTGTCATCGATGAAACGGTACCCATTTTGTCGCATCCATTGGATGAATTTCGTTTTGAGATTGGATCCGATCTCTATTTTATCGATCAGAAATCATTTGGACCTTGATTTGTGTTTTCTATTGTACGAGTATCTACAGTTTTTATCGGTTTTAAGGTTTTTTTTCTTATTTTCGTATCTAGATGCTGTTTGATGGTTTCGATTGCAAATGAAGAAACGACCTTTGATGAGTTGTCTTTGAATTTCACACTGAGGTGCTTGGAAATTCAAATTTCTAAGTGAAAGGGGGGGTCAACTTGTACATATGTGAATTTAAAAAAAAAAAAAACACTGCTGGTTTGTTTCTGAAAACAATGGTTTTTCTAAGAGTGGGGGGGGGGGGGTTTTATACTGATATTAAGAGGTTAATCGTTCACTGAAGTTACAATGGGTATAATGAGGTGCAAATACTGTCACTTTAGTTGTCCATCGATCAAACTCCGGTTAACATAATTTGAAAGGTCTGCACACAATTTAGAAAGGCGTTTGTCGCTTTTAAGATAGTCCAAGATGAATGAGCAAATTTAAATTCAATATTTTGGATTCTTTTGTAATGCCAATTTGATGACATTTTGTTTACTTAATAATTAATTTTTTTTTGTTTCTGAGATGAATGAAATAATCGGCGCATGCTGAAAGTCACGCGGTATTTGTATTTGCTTTCAATGAAAATGCAATTGGATATTGATTTTCTATTGAAATTAGGATGAACAGCTTCGAATAGTCTTACAATAGCCTTCTTCGAAAAAAAAGGGGGCGGTGTCTAGACTACTAACGATGATTGACCATTAGTTTGACTTTTTCTAAAATGTATTTCAAGCTCATATGGCAGCTATTACATCTCTGTAGCAGTTTACTGGCCAGAGATACATTCTCACTTAAGAGACAACTTTTAAAGCATTAACTCAATCGACTAAGAGCCTGGAAATGGGACGGTCTTCTATTGAAGACCTCACACAACCAAATCAACCCTTCTTAACTTGAAGGGGCAGCGGGTTCCCTACACTTCTTCCGCTTATCCTTTTATTAACCCTTTTACTAGCTATACGAACTTATGCATAACGAGTTTCCCATTTTTATTGCATCGCTGTTGCTCCGCTTATGGGGTTGGCCATTGTCGCAGACAACAGAACGCGTCTACATACTGCTCGATCCTGGATCTCTTCAGCTGGCAATACCAACTTATTCTATTCGCCTCATTCATTTACCGATGTAGATTTATATGTAGACTTCCTCTTACACGCGTAGATCTAATGCAATCGCGTTTAGTGACTCTACTAGGCGCTTGACATTTTCATTTCCCCTGCCGTCATTTTATTTTTAAACGCGGGTTCCCTAGACTACTATAATGAAAATGTGGTGAACTGAATATTTTGTATCAATATTTTGTATCATTAAGGTAGCACAAAGTTTCCACCGATTAATATTCAAAAAGGAATACGACAGTAACCAGGTCGTAAAACAGCAACGAACTGATCTTGTAACGATAGCGCAATACACATCACTAGAACATTAGATCTCCCAACATTCCAAGATGCCAATGTGTATTCTGAACATTTTCTTATTACAGCCAAAGTGCATCTACGGATAATTCAGGCGTTCAAACAGCGGAGATTCAATGTTAAACGGTGCTGCCAAAGCAACGAGAGATGCGCTTTCTCAACAAAGAACATCATCTTATGTAGAGAGAAAAAAAAACTTAAGAGGCTGGCGATCAAGGAAATACCGAGATAAAGCGCCAGATTCTACTTTTAGAAGCTAAGAACAAAAAAACACTGTGGCGCTGGCAGCCCGGTATGGGCCATGGCCTAGCTTCTTGACACTCATTTGTGTTGCTCATGTTATCATTTTGGTCACATCTGAGCGGGGCCTACGGTTTATCGCCGAGTCCGAACGGCACTCCTTAGAAGCTCTTTCGTAGGCAATTTTACTTTCAGGAGTTTGTCATTGCCCGCCGAAAGGGTGATGGCGATTTGAAAAATTGTTGTTGACCCAGCCTGGAATCGAACCCAGACTCTCTGCGTGATAGTCCAATGAGCTAACTATCACGCCATCGCCATCGCCTTAGAAGCTAAGGCAAATAGTAAAAAGGACATCAAGTCCCAACCAGAAACATGTTACGACAATCAAGGAAATTGAATAGTACAGTCACGATTGGTGTTGCGGATGTAGAAAACTACTTTTGCGGACTGTTAAGTTGAGAAGGCAACCCACATTCTGCTTTCAGGTAGAACAAAGCATTGAATTTGGACAGTGAAAGTTGAAATAACCAAAATGATGTGAAAATAGAACGGCGTCTAAATTTAAGCATTACTAGGCTGCCGGATTAGACGGACTATATACCTATCAACCTATGTCAAGCAGCAAGAAATACACCACAATTTGTATCAATGAAAGTATGCATACTGCTTGGAACTTTAATATTGTTTGCCCGATCTTCAAGAAAAATTCCATCCTAGCGCAGCTAACTGAAGAAATATCTGTCTAGCTGACAACGCGTATTAGAACTTAATGACATATTATGTGAACGACTGACAGCAATTTCTTGCGATCTGTTTGCCTCATTTTTACTGGTTTCAAGGCTGCGTTTTCTTTTTAACACCCGTTACTTGCTCGTCAGATTATTTAGAATGGTAATGGAGAATGCGATGGCGATGGCGCGTTAGTTAGCTCATTGGACTATCACGCAGACAATCTGGGTTCGATTCCTGGCTGGGTCACCAACAATTTTTTCAAATCGCCATCACCCTTTCGGCGGGCAATGGCAAACTCCCGAAAGTAAAATTGCCTACGAAAGAGCTTCTAAGGAGTGCCGTTCGGACTGACAACACAAATGAGTGTCAACAAGCAAGGCCATGGCCCATACCGGGCTGCCAGCGCCACAGTGTTTTTTTTTTTTTTTTTTTTAATGGAGAATGCTCCATTAAGATAGAAACAATCTGACTTTTGATGTCGAAAAAGGGGGAAAGAGCTTTACCTTGTCATGCGCTTTCATGTCACGATGGGGAAATATAAAATTCACCGAACCTTACGAGCTAAATAGCCGCTTGAACTTGTTTCAGAAAGTAGGCATCAGTCACCTAAGATGACAAGGAAATGAACGAATGGATGAATATATTGCAATACTGCAATATGAAGAGACCTTACCTTGTTAGTTTCACTTTTTTCCAAGCAGTTACTAGACGTGTCACTTTGCGTTAATATTTCTTGATATCGACAATCTTGGTTTGGTTTTTATCGATTTATGGCCCTTTGAAACGTTTTTAAACGCCAACTTGAATTCGTTGTGGAAAGATTTCGATTTAAGAATTTTCTTGAAGGGCTGCCATAGAATGAAAATTTTGGATTTGATGAATTTTCCTTGGCCAAAGCTAGAATCGTAAGAAAAGGGAAAGTAGACGATGTGGAGGAGACTGATACTTCTACTAGGAGGGGTGAAAAGTAACCTCCTTGACCGCCAGAATGCGCTGCTACTGCAAAAAAGGTTATGGTGCCTTGAAGTCCGTTCATATTTAGACAGACATGCCAAATTTGAGTGCGTTACTGTCCTTAGTTTTGTTTTGACAGCTGATTGTTGTCGACATCATGTTGAGTATGGACAAAAACGATTTTCGTTCTTTCATAAAACATTATTTTTTGAGACGCAAAACGGCGAAGGAAACAAAAGAAAAGCTGGATAAATATTGGTTTCGAGAGTTTCGCGGTGGCCGCAACTCCACTACCGATCAAGTCCGCAGCGGCAGGCCCTGCGATCCGGTTACAGAGGACATTGTCAAAAAAATACATGAAACGGTGTTGGCTGACCGGAAAGTGAAGGTGCGCAAGCTAGCAGATACCACAAAGATTAGTACTGAGCACACACGCCATATTTTGGGCAATATTCTGCATATGAAAAAGTTATCCTGCTGCCGGGTGCCGCGCATGCTCACTCCTGACCAAAAACACGAACGCGAGAGCACTTCGAAAAAGTGTTTGAACTTGCTGATGCGGAATCGGGCGGACTTTTGGCGTCGATTGGTAACTGTTGATGAAACCTGGATCCACTATTACACACCAGAGAACAAATGAATGCCCGGCAATGGACTGAAACCGGCACGAGTGCTCCGAAGCGGCCGAGGGATGCTCAATGGGTCGAAAAAGTTATGGCGTCGGTTTTCTGGGATTGTCATGGCATACTCTTCGTGGACTACCTCGAAAAAGGAAAAACCATCAACAGCGAGTATTACTATGCATTATTGGAGTGATTGAAGGCCGAAATCGCTGCAAAACGGCCAAGACAATGCGCCGGCGCATAAGAGTATCGCTACCACGGCTAAAATCAATGACTTACGGCTCCAATTGCTGTCGCATCAACCGTATTCGCCCAATTTGGCTCCCTCGGACTATTATCTCTTCCCAAATCTCAAAAGATGGCTCATCAATAAAAAAAATTCAGCTCACGCGAGTAAATCAGCGACGCCACGGGGGAGTATTCTGCAGACCTTCCGGAAAATTACTCTTCGGACGGGATCAAGAAGTTGGAAAATCGCTGAAATAATTGGGACTATATTGAATAAAATAAAAAAAAACATTTAAAAAAAAATTTTTTTTCACTCCCAAGGAGGGAGTATATAAAACTGGTGCAAGGTTCATTTGATCGAGCACGTTTACATCCACATTTTCCAGAGGTATTGGTCTATGCTCTTTTTGTTCTTGCTTCTCCTGCTTTCAAAAGTTCGGGTGTTAGGTCATCAATTTCAGTAGCTTTGTTGGACTTAAATTAAGATATGGCTATCTTCATTTCCTCCACGTCTTTTGGACAAAATTGTTTTTCGTTATCATCCAAATTGAATATCTTATTCTACTTAATAGTGCAAGTTTTATTATTGTTGCTCATCTGAAGGCCTCAGAAATATTTCTATTTTATCCTACCACCACTTTCTAGCAACCCTATTTGCATCCTCTTGACACTTATTTACGTGTCAGGTACTCAATATTTCTTGCTTAAGTCTAGCGGATGTAAGAAGTCCCCACATCCTAATAGACGCTGTCAGAAGGAATCGCTTGTTTTTATATTATATTATATGTCCCGGTGTTTCAATCTTTTTTACCCGGTTCATCGAGAAGCTTATGATTCCGTGGTAGGGAAAAGAGACACTTAGCAGTTTCATATCCCTGTTTTTCACGAGTGGTTCGTCCTTTATCATCTTAACTTTTGATTTGTTGAAGTACTTTATAGACTGTATAGATATCTGCAACGCTGACTGTTGTCATCACCGTGGCACCAAATTGCGTGGTACTTTTAGTCTTATACGTACACTGTCAGAATTACAACATTGGGCATCGCCAGGTTAAGGTAGGTCGCCGTCGGAGCTTCCGTTCCTTTAGTGGAAAGAAAGGATAATTCAATAGTTACAAGTCGTCGAAGACATTATTCGAAAAAGGTGTCATACTCCTTCCAATACGACTACTTCTATAAACCATTGATTTCGTCATGTGCGGAAAATTGTCTTCTGCTGCCGTCGAGTAAAGCCGATCATGGCCTATAAAATGGATTATAAGTTGGATTCCACCGAGTTTAGGTTTAGCCTCTCCAGGTGGCTAATCATCCGCTGACATGGAGTCCGGGACGTACATGCACTCATATATAGTCCTTGAGCTATTGCTTGCTGGTTTTTATTTTGTAATCAGGAGCAGAATCTTTTTGGTTTGGTTAAGAAGTCTTACAACATCTTCAAAAACAGGTGTTTTATACCTATTTATATATCTTTTTGAAGTTTTGATACCTCTTTCGTAGAAACGACAGTCGGCAACATCATCTTTAGATAATGACATACCCCATTACTGACGCGGGATAGTGACCCTGTCCTGTCGTCAGATTGAGACGCAATAACGTTTCTTTTAATGAGGTGGCACTGGATCGTAATTTTTAATGGAGGAGTAGTGAATTTTCAATAATAAAGATTTTTAAAAGAATCAATCGACAAACGTCTTTCTTGTACCGGCTCCGAAGAGGCTTCGATCCGGCATACATTTTATCCGTAGTGCACAAATCTTTTCTGTTAATGGAAGGCATGATTTTTGTGGAATTTCCACCTTCCACGACAATATTTTCTGTTTCGCAGCAGGTTGCATTTAATTCTTGTCTCCAGGGGCCTAAAAGTAAGCGGACGGCTAGATTTGGAACTCCCGCTGTAACCACAATTATTTTTACAGTATTATACACTAAATTACAAGTGTTTCCAAGATTCCGTGACATTCGAAAAATCTTCAATCATGACTGTAAGCGGCGGGTAGGCGTTTCTTTTTTTTCTTTTTTTTTCAATTAAAGATGTACAAATAAGACTTAGTCTTTTATAGTACTTACAATTATGGATAGTATAAAGGATAGAGTTTAATATTTATATTTAACAAAGAATAAGCAATACAATAATCAGGAAAGAGTTACAAAAGGAGGGGTAGTGTAAAGGAGGGGAATAGTAAAGAACAAGAAATAGTCTGCTGTTGGATTTTTGTATGCCTCCAATTATTTGTTTTAATGTTGTGGGCAGAGAATTCCTTAGTCTGGTTGCAAAAACGAAGAAAAGGCGCATCCGCATCGCATCCGCAAAAGATCAATGCGGAGTCTATGCGACTTAGCCCATCTCAAAGTATTCCAAGAGTGCGTTACCAGATGAAACAGTACTGTTTATATGTTCAAGTGGTTTTTGAAAATAAAAGACACATTAAGTCTCTACATGAATGACAGCGAAATGGACCCAATTATCCCAGAAGACTGGAAAATAATCGAATGCTGTGTCCAGTTGCTGAAACCTTTTGAAGCAGCGACACGAGAATTCAGCAGCTCTGAGACGCTCACATCATCTGTAATTCCAATAACTCAAATTCTTATGAAAAAACTGGATGACCATTCAACCAGATCACAGGACTCTGATCCGATTAGGCTGACAGTCACCACTTTAAAAACGGAAATGTTTTCTAAATACTCGGCCTTGGACGAAAATCATTTATTTTATATATCCACTTATTTAGGCCCACGCTACAAGCACAAATTTTTCAAACCGTTGACAGTAGAAAGGATGAAAGAAGAAATACTGAGAGTTCACAAAAACCATCTTCATGATCATGACAGCACATTTTCTGCAACCTAAATACAACCAATCTAAAAGACTGAGAATGCGAGATTCATTGGATTTGGTGCAATCGATTGACCATTCTCAGAACAACCTAGCACCTCCGGTACCGCTAGGAAACCCTGTTTAAAAAGTGATCTGGAAGCGATGCTAGATTCGTCAAGTGAAGATGACGACCTTGTTCAAAGATCAGAAGGTCCCGGAACAGACCTTAAAAAGTATCATATCGTAGCAAAAAAAAGGACAAATTTATCGGAAAGTCCTCTTATCTGGTGAAATGATAATAAATAGTTCAAGAGGTTATCTGCCATAGTCACCTCCCCAAGCCAGTTTTCCTAGTGAATAATTTTTTAGTGGTGCGGGGTTAATTTACAACCCTTTGCGAAATCGCCTTGTCCCAGAAAAGGCAGCCAAGTTGCTGTTCATTAAATATAACACACCTATGTTTATGTTTAAGTATTAAAAGTCTCTTTTTTGAATAAAAATAACTAAAACAGTAATAAATAATGTTTCTATACCAAATCTAACATCCGCATCCGCATCAGCATCCACGGATGTGAGCCTTTTAATATCCGCATCCGTATTCGCGTCCGCGGATGTCAAACAATCTGCATTCGCAACATCCCTAGTCGTGTCGACGAAGCCCATACCATATCATTAAATGCCACAGTAAGTTTATGCTGAGATAGGGAATCAAGTTTGCAGTACACTACTGATGAATATTCAATATACGGAACAAGTAAGGTTTTAACAAGCCTCAGCCTCGTATTAACAGGAGTAAAACTAGAGAGCAACCAAAGTTTGCGTAGACCTCCATAAATTCATCCCACAGTGTTATTGATGTGGCTTCCACAGGAGATGGAGCGGTTTATCTTAAAACCCAGGTTGGTTACAGTCTCCACGAACTGCAATTGCGTGTCATTGAGGTGAATGGGTGGCAGTAGTTCAGTATCGTGAAGATATTAAAATCAGCTGAGAAGTTGCTGGGTTGAGGGTCAAACAATTACGTAGTGACCATTGGTAGATTGCGGATAGATCCTGATTCAACCTGCAAACAAGTTCCTCAACTAGACGAATCGGTCTAGATAAGTATATCTGTTCATCATCCGCATAGAAGTGAAGACTAGCGTTAGAGCAAACTTTTGGGAGGTCATTTATACAGGGTGGGTTTTTTAACTTGAGACATCCAAATTACTCGAAAAATACGCGATATCGAGAAAAATGTTTCACACAAAAGTCATCAGGTTCTGAAGGGGACATAAGATGGTGACCACGAGTTTGACCTTGAGACCCATTTTCAAGGTCAAACGAAGGTCACTTTTGATTTTTCAAATGATAATTCCTGATTTTCATTGCTCAGTCGTATTGCTCGTAGGCCTGTCATTTGTTTTTACATACTGCGTTTAGCATAACCCAGAAACAACGACGTGGACGTAGCAGTATTTTGTTTCCTTCGGGGTGATTAATTAGAGTGGGTTCCCTTGCCTCTCACTGTTGAATCATTGATTTCTTCCCATTTCAACGTTTATTTCCCGAGACTATTTCAAAAAATGCTCGAAAATGTGACCATTCACTTCAATACACTTGTCTATCCGCGCTCTAATTGAACCAACAGAACTGAGAAGTATTTCTGGCGTAATCTTCCGGCAAGCTTCAGTTATTCGTCCTTTCATTGCCTCGAACTCCCTCGTCCGATCCATCGTTGATGGTAAACATTGTTTAATACCCCCCGGGCGTTAAAAAAACTCACCCTGTATACATATATAGTTCTTGAGCTATTGTTTGCTGGTTTTTACATATCTTGTAATCTTCAACAACAGGTGATTTTTGTGGAATCTAGGCCATCCACCACAGTGTTTTGTGTTTTCGCAGCATTTTGCGCTTAATTCTTGTTGGCTAAACTTTGACAGAACGCAGGTTCTTTTAAATTAGCTGGCCACTAGATCCGAAACTCTATGACTGTTGCCATTTCGTGACATTCGAAAAATCTCGTCATTTTCCATGTTACTCTTGCAAAGACCAACTATAACAATATGATGTTCGAAGTCTTCCAATCATGATTGTAAACCGCGGGACTTAAACCTTTTTTGCACGCGCACATTGCATAAACGTCGTCACATGTCAAATTGCAGTCAAAATTAAATGGGTGCGTTCAAAAATTTGTCTATAATGAATGTATTCAGCCGAACACAAGTATTTATGACTAGACAAAGTACAATGAATTAGTACTTGCGTCTGCATTGATAGCAGCAACTTTTTAACATTAAAAAAATCACTAAGCACTCTTGAGCCTACAACATATAATGAACTTGGTTCAAGTTATTTTGTTGAATCTTAAATTTTTCTTGAAAGTGCAATTTTTTTACTTGGCTTTGGCGATTGCTGGATCTCTGGGTTTATTGCATTTTTATCATATAACACCAGTTTTCTGTGCTCTTGATTCCCTTTTTAAAAAAATCGCTACAATTCGTGATATCGGGTTCAATCGTGAATTCTATCTTTTCTCTGGCACTTATCTTCAAATGAAAATCTCAAGAGAGCATTTCCTTACTATTTCCCTACCCTACACTATGGTTCCAGTGATTTCAAATTACAAATTGTTTCAATTAGCAAGACATACTCATAAACGAAACCTTGGCCCCTAAAATGACCAAATATCTCTTCCAAATTAGTTCCCCCTTAACCATGGCAAATGCACACGCTATCCATTTGATATTGTGTGTACACTAGAACCAAGCAGAACGTTTCATCGCCAACGGCATACCATCCAAAAAAAAAATATTCAAACTAAACGACCATAATAGGCAACGGTTCCATAGTTATTACCGCAGAACCGTATACAAATTATAGACGTTTACTTCTTCCAAATGGGCCTTAGTCATTCAAACTTAATAACGGCACGTGATGGTATGCTTCTACGAATATAATCGTACTCTGCACGAACGACAACTATGCCTCGAAAGAAATCTGTAACAATGCGTGGCCTTCAGCGAAATTCTCGCATAACATCTACTCGTACAAAACTCCAAAGCTCGCCTATAATAATCAAACCACAATCATCAATACTGGGTCAATTAATGCGCGCGAAAGACACCAAAATTCAGCAACAAACAAAAAATTGTAATAAAAAAAAAATTAATAACCAATGACATGTGACTGTCGATAATGGTAATCTTCAATTGGCCAATTTGTCAGTATGCTTTCGTCACCCCGTCCAAAGACAATGCGCGAACGCAAACAAATAAAACCAGCGCAGCGCCACAGCTTTATTAGAGTCAAACAACAACAATTACCAGCCAGTAAGCATTTACCACAAAAACAAACAAAAAACATCAAAATTTCAAAAAAAAAACTATTCAAAAACAAAGAAAAACAAATAAAAAACAATTTCTTAATCGAGCATTCGAATTGGAAATTTGAATTTTAAATTGCGCTACTCAGCATGTACAAACGCTCGAACATGCTGAATTAATGGATAATCCTCTGTTCGTCGATTTGTTTACGATTGATTACGGCGCAAAATTATTCATTTTCAAGCGACAAAAGAAGCCAAAACAACAACAACAACAACAAGACCAATAACACCCCACTATCGAACAGATACGTACTCAAATATGTAGCTCGTATTGATAATGTGATAGTGTATAGTATATTGCCTGCAATCTTGGCGCGATCATATCAATAATTCATTTCCGATGCGGTTTCCCAAGTTAGACAAGCTCTGATGGCACGAGCTTTTTTACTAGAGCTGAACAAGATCTGTGCTGATGCTAATTCGACTGTGTGACAGATTTAACAGATTCACGCCGAAAAAATACAAAATGCTGACAGTTTACGTTCGATATCAAAATCAAAATCGAATTCGATTTCATTGAATTCATCCATCATCAGCTTTAAATGCTAATCGATGGCTAAAGATCGTGTGCCTGTTTGTCATGTTCGTATACAAGTGTGTATGTGTCTACTTGTAGATGTCCACGGATGTACTCGTACTTTAGGGGCTGACGGAAATCTCCATTGCCTCAGACTGCCTTAGCCTTTCAATTAAAATATGTGTACGTTGGATCTCTACCCTACTCATGCGAGTACTCGTACCTTTGTGCCCCACCCCATTAGAATTGCTAATTTTTTTGATCGACAACAACAATCGCAGAAGTCTAACCACAATAGCAATAGCAACAGCAACAGCAAAAAGAAAAACCTTCTCCACAAGTCTACTCATATTCCCTTCGAACGAAACAAACTCGCTATCTATTCGTACGGACAGAAATCGGCACAAGATTGACGGATTCGATATTGAAGTTTAGTCGCCTTATGATCATGTCCCTCACACTCGCTCTCTCCGTGTACACTTAACACGGTTCTCAATGCGCGTCAATTTGATTTTTCGATTTAGTCTCGGGTTCGTATGAATAATTAATACGTGCCCCAATATGAATTACTCAATCTACGTATACTCATACAATAGAACCTTTGCTCAGAGGGGTGGACAACCGCAGGGAAGGTGGATCCAAATACTAAGCCCAACGCGTTAAATATTCACTTCTCCGATTCAAAGGAAGTTCGGAATACGTTTAAACTAGATACCATGATCGGAATTGTAATCATTAAGCGAAACTGTCGCAATCATAATGGAAAGCGTCATCGGAATCAGATGAGGGTAGACGTTGATGGAGGAGGGGTGGTTCTACCGGATACATAGTTCCTGAATTAGATTCGTTTAGGCAGAGATTTCAACAAATTTGGTACGTTTTAGTCTTTGTTATTAATTGAAGTGTACTCGTAATTGTTGGTGATTTCGATTAAGATTCCGACGATACGACGATTGAATGTTCATTATGCTTATTGATGAAGATCAGGATCTAGATACGGCCAGAAAAACTGTACGGGTATGTAGTTGTATCTCGATCTGGCGAAACAATGGAGTCTTTATGTTTGCATTTAATGTGAGTGGCAGTTGTTCACACGTTTTTGAAAAAGTCGCTGCGGCAAGAAGATCAAGATGGAGTGTACGCCTTTTAGGGAAATGCAATGCAGTCTTTATGAGGTCTCTAGAGGAATCTTCGTGTTAAGAACACGATTATGGATGCGTTTGAAGGGGGCCTTTGTGAAGCGTTTCTCTGGTAATGTGGACTAATGGCACATTGATACAAATAGCACAAAGTGATGCCGTGAATTTGTTATTTGAGAAATCAATAGGTTGTAGTCATCCGTAGAATGTAGCTTTACTCCGAGTTTCAGATTTATTATGAACATACGGAATATTTGAAATTTTTTGGAAGACTTGAACTACTCCATCATCATTTAGAATGTGAAGCACTTGATATACAAAGGGGCTACTTTCCAGGTGAATTTTCAGTCGGTTACTGACATTTCTATATGGATGTAACCCGGCTAACTTTGGCGGATACCCTTGTTTCTAAAAGAAGAAGAAGGACGGGAAAATCAATGCTCACATAATGTTCCATGAGGTCTATTCAACCCTCAATCATCAACTTCACGAGCAGTGGGTTTTATTTAGTTAATGGACACTTTCTTAGTGAACTGTGTTCCTAGTTACAATATATTATTGGTCCTAGATCCATTTTGATTTGAATTTTTTTGTTCATCTCACTCCCCATTCAAGGTAAGTTGGCTGAGGTACCCTTTCAATACCTTTCTCTACAGCACTGTCTCTAAAGGGCATGCTAATAGTATCCATCCATTCTACATAACCCAGCCGCATCAGCCCTTGGACCTTCACTCTTTTAATCAAATTGATTTTGCTATACTTCTCCTCCACTCACAGTCTATGCGGACGAGACTGAAAATCGCTCGAAGAATTTTCCTCTTAAAACAGCCAAGAGCACCCTCATCCATTTTTGATAATGTCCATGCCTCTACGCCCCAGCACTGACTGCGACTCTATTGCGATGTTTTCTTTTTCGTCTCTTCAGACATAAAGCTCGTGAGCAGCTCTGGTCCTTCTGTGAATCCCCATATCATAGGTTTTTGGCGGTTTTGTCATTGGTTTTCAATACTTGATGATGCCGGCAGAGAACCTCTTAAAAGATTACAAATAACTCGCTCGGAAAAGTATTTGGGGATCTTTTACTATTGTGGCCGTGTGACGTCGAAATTCCTCACTATATTAGCTTGTATTGGCGTTGTTCGGGATATCCGCAACCATACCTTGGCTTCAACAAGGTATTGGTCATCTATTATACAGGAGAAGTCTCTTGCATCGAACGTAATGCGGTCAATCTGATTGAAGGTTGATTAGTCGGCGGTTCTCTAAGTCTTCTTGTGAATATCGAGATGTGGAAGCCGCGTGGTAGCTACGATAATGTGTCGCCCCGCCGCAAAGTCGATTATTCTGAATCTGTTATCGGAGGTGGTGTCGTGGAGTCTATAGCTTCTGACACTACTTCCAAAGATGTCCTCTCTTCATAGGTTTGCATTAAAATCGCCCAGGACAATTTTAATATCATAGCTAGGGAATAACTCGTAGGTCTAGTTCAAGAGCTCGTAGAAGCTGTCTTTAGTGTTGTCATGTTTTTCCTCTGTGGGACGTGTACGCACATAAGGCTAATATTGGCAAATTTATTTAGGAAACTCAAGACTTATTTCCTAAGTCTTCCTATAACAACAAATCTACATCCAAATAAGCGCTGTTTTTGCCATAAAAACGGTAGCAGTTTAGCAAAATTGTTGTCCGGCTTTTCTCATCAAATTTCTTGGATCTGCGTGTCAGTCATTCAAAAATGCTGTAGATGATCAAAGTGCAACATGTCTTAGGGCGATTTTATTCACTCGAAGTTGAACTCAACTCTAGAGCTTTGCATCTCAACTTATGATTTTGTTTTTATTCACTGAATGTTGGCATTTTCAACTTTCAATTTACAACTCTAGAGTTGATCAACCTTTGATTTTCTCAACTCCCCGAAATTGTAGAAGTTGAGGGAGCAAATTCGGGGTTTTGTTTAAATTTTGTTTATTCATTCTAGTTGTTGTCTGTTTTCCTCGACATCGCATGTCAAGAATAAGTTGTTATAAACCTAAGTAAATAGAGATGTTTCGGGTCAATTATTTTTGGGAAGATGAAGAAAATTTGTATGTTGAGAGATGCTTCAACGTGTTGATTTCAAAAAAATGCGATGACCGCGACTTCGTACATTGTTTTCGTCTCAAAATTCGAAATTCCCTCGAACAATTGGTGCGATAGATTGTACACGTGTTCACATTCAGTCACCAGGTGAAACTGACGCAGAAAATTTTGGAAATCGCAACGATATCTGCAGCGAATTTGAAAATGAACAATATTGTCGCATTTTATCCTTATTGGAGATTCTAGCTACAAAAATACGAGCTACCTTGCAACGCCTTTCCTGAATGTCACAAATGCGGTTGAGAATCTTTACAACGAGTCGCAAATTTGAACTCGCAATTACGTCGAACGTTCATATGGCGTTTGGAAAAGGTGGTTTCCAGTCTTGGCCACTGGGTTAAGTTCAGTTCACTCAATCATAATCGCTTGTGCCGTCCTCCATAACATAGCTATCGATGAAAATGATTCACAACCAGAATTCGCCTATATGCTAGCCTCTACAGATTTTCCTTCAGCTATACTTTGGGAGCATCATCAGCAACGTTTTCTACCAATCAATCTTCTTTTTCTTGAGTGTAAATTATTTTTGACCTTTTTTTTTGATTCTCTCGAAATTTCCATATTTTTTTCAATTTTCTTAAAAATTGAATCTCAGTTTAAAATACCGAAAATTGATGTGTCAATAGCCACAAATACTCGTATCTAAGGGAAATTTCCAAAACTGCAAGTTAACTAACTTTTGAGCTTGGAATTCTAATCTGAGAGTTGAAATAGTGAACAAAACAAATTCTCAACTTGTCGATTAAACCTCGAGTTGAACAATGGTGAACATAATCAGCCTTAGTGTCCGCACTATAAGCACCTGCCGTACTATCTGTAAAACAGTACGACCAGCCGGGAGTCCTGAAAACATAAAGACATTGAGAACGATTAAACTTTATAAATAACAATTACTTATTTAGAAGGCACACAACTCGGCTTGGAAGTAAACCTGAACCTCAACTAACAAGCCTCTCCAGTTAGCCCTGTGTTTAGCTTACTGCTTCCAGTTGTCCATCCATTGCAAGCTCTTCCTCTTGATTAGATTCGAAAACTCTGTAGGCCGGAGAATAAGTGTTCATTCGCTCTAGCTATTCGCTATCCTAGCCATCTTAGGTGACTTAAGGTTTTTTTTGGTAAATCGATGTCTCTGTATAGCTCGTTTATTTCTTTGTTGAATCTTCTCCTCCAAAGACCGTCAAAGTAAATGGAATTAAATCTCTTTTAAAGACTGGCAATATCTTCATATGTTTTCGATAGAGTCTTACACATATAGAGTCTGATTAGTTTATCGTTTTATTCTGCTAGAAGTTGCACAAACTTTTTAAAGGTTTTGTTTCTGGAATTTGGATGTGAGTTTTACACAATTCTTTCAAGTCTGATGTTAAAGAATTCACATGAAAGTTAAGTCGTTAAAGACTTTGATAAAGCAGCACGGGTTCTCAATCGTCATTTCGCACAGACACATGCGAGCCTAGGAAGGATACCAAAACCAAACATGGCTCTACTCTCTATAAATTCTGTCATATAAAGCTTTAAAATCGGAGATAGATGGTGTGTATCGATTTGAACTTCTAGATTTTTTTTGGGACTCGCCGGAGTGTGAAGATTTGTTCGATTGTTCACTTCCCTGGCCTGAAACTGCACTGATAAGCGCCCATCGATTTGTTGTATGCGATGTTGAGGGGACTTATACCACTATTGGCGAAGTTGCGGGGGCTCCTTATTTCTAGACCGGGTAAACAATATTAAGAATCCACTCATCATGTCTACACTCTTCTGATTAGATTTGAGGAATGAGTTGATCTATGATCTTTGCAAAGTCATTTTCAGAAGCATTGAACACTTCGGCCAGTAAGCCATCAGATTCAGCTGCTTTCTTTGATTTCAGCTTGGATATTGATAGTATTACTTTTTGATTAGGAAGTTTTGGCTATCATCGTCTTTTCTGTTAAACAGCGAAATGTTGGGATGTTCTTCGCAGTTATACAGTTTGCAGGAATAGTTTTGATTTTCAACTTAAAGCCGAAGTCTTTCCGTCTCTTCTGCTCGTAAAGCGCACCAATGGCTATTGATGGTGGTCGGACGAAACCCAGTCTCTGATGGCAGCGATGCCAGTGCTCTTTGGTACTAGCTGCTGGTGGCATAGCAGTTGTTGTGCGATTTCAAGATACATTCAGTAATGATTCTCGTGATTCCTTGCGAGAGCAATCTCTCTGCGTTATATCTTCTAACAGTCGTTGTTCTTTTGTCACTTTAGAAATCCGCATTTGCATTACATCTGCAGCAAGATGAGCGTTACGTCAATGGTAATATGATCGATATGATCAATTTGATTCAGCATTTCATAATCCGGAGACTGCCATGCCCCCTTATGTACATTAAGAAGAGGTATCCGTGGGCTTGCTATAGTGAAATTTCGTCCCAAGCCTACGTCTGTGGCTCTACGTGATTTCGTGTAGGATATGTTTACTAACTGCCCCACAAAAGATATCCTCTTTTATTATCCTGGCATCGCATAAAATCGTCATACTATAGACATTACTCTTTCATGTGTATGAGTTAGTAGAAACTTTCTTTGGTGGCTTCGTCCTTAATGGACTTAGATGAATATTAGGCTTACAGTTAGCAGATTTAGCCTTGATGTAGACTGTCATAAAACGCCCACTCAGGTGTCCGAATAAGGGTTTCCTCATCGTTTGACAGAGTAGGCTAATTTAATGCAACTGGGCGAGCATGCTCTTGCCATTTTTTATCTGGCAGATAAGACAAGTACTTCTTTACGATCTTAATTGTTGCGCTGCTTGCTTAATCCAAGTAATAGGATAGTCAACCGTTTCCCAGTTAAACTCGACGCAAGTTCCCTTCGCTTTCTAGATTCATGGAAAGCAGGAAATTAATCAATCCCTAAAACTATCTTTCTCTAATTTTCTTTAAAAAGATATCATGATCCACTGACAGTGCAACTTCAGATGAATTTCGGTCTCTAAGCCCAGTCGATGCGAAGGATTTGGAAGGATCATTTATGTACACTGTATAACGACGATGACAAAACAAATACCGCTGTCAAGCGGAATGAGCCTTTCAACCTGGACGATGTAGACCAACAATTCAGTCCACCCGACCTGGATAAAGTAAAGATAGCAAAGTGAAGAAATCCAACAAAGCTGCTGAAGCGGACGGTCTGAATGCCGAGCTCTTCAAAGTGGCAGGCGATGTTTTGGTAAGGAAAAATGTCTGATGAGTGGAACCTCAACATTGTTTGTCCGATCCCCAGAAAGAAGGCCCTCTAAATTGTGCCAACTACAAAGGCATCATTCTTCTTAACATCGCATACAAGATCTTATCTTAACCTGATAGGTCCATATCAGTGTGGCGTCAGGCCAGGGAAGACCACTTTGGACCAGATATTTACACTACAGCAGATCTTGGAGAAAACCCATGAGCTTTAGATCGATACACACCACCTATTTATCGACTTTAAGGCCGCATATGACAGTATCAATAGAAACGAGCTATACACCATACTCCACTAAGGTCGGAAAAGATCTAACCGAAACCTTTGATGTTCAAAAAGGACTTAGACAAGACGATGCGCTGTCATGCGTTATATAGAGTGGATAGACACCAACGTTCCGGTCCGGAAAGTTTTCGAATCCGCCCCGAGGGACAACGCAGTAGAGGAAGACCGAGACTCAGGTATCGTACGCAAGTTGAAGGGGACCTCTGCCAACTTAGCATGCGAAACTGAAGGCAGCTAGCAAAAGACTGAGCTGGCTGGAGACGCTTGTTGACTAAGGCATACCGTTTTGAGCTAAAAAATGGATTCCATCATAGCATTTGCCATAAAAAAAACGTTTTCTATATATACGAGTTTGTGTAACAATATCAACTATGTACATATATTAAGTTCAAAGAAGCAACTTTCTGGGCAGTTTTCAGAAGTATGGTTGATGCAGTCAACAAGAAGAATATTTCCTGCTATTTTGCGGAAGTATTCGCTAAAACATTTTCAACCATTTCAGGGTGGTCAAGAGTTTTCAAACTTCCGTAAACGTTGAGGAACATTAAATGCAGTATAGTATTTTAATTAAACAATTCATTAACTGTATCTGACTTATGTTTTGCTATTCAAGATACAAATTCAAAGTTTCATATGATTTTTAATAAATTTCCTTTGACAAGTACGTAGACATTTAGCCTCAATCATTGACGTACTTGTACATGACCCCCAATCTCATCATGGCTGTCGAATGTGTGGTTTCAAGTTTTCACTCGAAACTCTGTCAAACTTGCTGTAATTGCAAAATATGCAGTCATGTAGTTGTTTCCTTTAAATTTCAATAAACTGACTTACAATTGGGTCACATGTCACACTGGCATGGTATCTCCCTTAAACAGCACGCTCCAGTCGCAGTCAACTGTCTGCTGTCTTGGCTCATATCTACCACCTACTGCCAACATTATTTTACAGCAACTTCATCATCATCATCAAAGTTGTCGTCGTTGTTGTCGTTTATGTTTCGTCGTCATTGTCGTTGCAGTTGTCGTCGTCGTTGCTGCCATCTTAGTCGTCAACGACAAGGTAATTGTCAAAGCCAGACAGAGCGCGAATCGTAGCAACTCAAGGTGCTTTAAATTGCCAAACCCTACCCAGATACCCAGCTGATACGCACTTCCCTTGCAAACAAACCCAAGACATCAAGTCAACGTGCGTTTTCACTGTTGCACGGTTTAACTTGCATACTATACAAGAGACAATCGGCAACTTACTCGTATGTAGATAATATAAAAACGACAACGACTACGTGTGGGTGCTTTGGGGTTCCAAAAAGTGGTAGGCGGAGTGGGGCGCATCGCAAGTCACTGTCTGTCCTATGCTACGAGTACATCTAAAATGTGCAAAACAAACACAAACAATACAACATATCAAAGAGAAACAAAACAACACAAGTAATTTTCCACGAATATAGCGGTAAACAATTATTTTGCACATTACATACTCGTACTCGTACGCAAGCGCATACAAATATTTGCTGCTTAATAGCAAAACGAAAGAGTTGAGCTGCGAACTAACCATCCAACCAACAATAATTCACTCCCTCGAAACTGTCGTCGTTTAAGTGGCTTTATTTCGTAGGAGATTCTCATAAATTTTTAAGAAATTCCAATAGATTCTGATTGACTCTGAAATCGTCATTATCTGCAAATTATCTCCATATCAACCAATTTTTTTTTTTGAGGAGGATGTGAAAGGGGGGATTTTCGTTAGCCGCTGTACGAGTATATTGTTTGTCCAAATATCGAACATCCAAATCCAAATCGGAATGACGTGAGCAATTTTCTAATCGCCTACTAATTCGATCACGTGCAGCATTTAAATTGTGGGTGTATCTAGCCTGGAGTTTTTGTTGTATTGAGTGCTACTCGTAGACAGACTCTTAACTTTTGGTGGATGGGTGAATTTGATATATTTTTTTTTTTTTTTTCTGTTTTGAGCAAATTTTACCTTGCCACTGAGTGTGGCATAGCTCTATAGGTAAATAGGCAGTAATGATGATGGCGCGGCGGTAACAGCTTAGCGGCGCCGCGACAGTCACTGAACTTGAGCTTGAAGGTTGCGTGAATGTATTTGTATTTGATTTCGTTTCGATTAAGGAAATCATTGAAAATTCAGTGAAATTTTTTTTTTCTTTTTTTGTTGTTTTGTCTTCCCTTTGATTTATTTATTTTCGTATTTGTTTTTGGTATTTGTCTCTTCTCTAATTGATTTGTATGCAGCTATCGATTTACCATCGGTCACAGTGGCAGCCACAGTCGCAGTCGCACCAAACTAAAAGTCTCACATTCAACAGGTTCATTTTCATTTTCAGGTGATATGTGGTGAAAATGATGGTAATATAAATGGTGGACAACGATAGACGGTGTTTGGGTCTTTAGGGAGAAATTAGATACACTTAACGATGAGTTTCCCACTCATGATAGCAGGTGGAGCATTGCCGCAATGATGGGATGGGACCGTTTTCATGGTACCTAACATATACGGCAACGAACGACTGGTATTGTTTATGTGCTGTTAGAGGCCACCTGATAACAATCTCTCTGTCATTTTGGTGGAGAAACCACCATACGAAACAAGTGGGTTTATTCAAATAGTTTCTATTCGGTTTGGCTGTTTTTTTTTTTTTTTTTTTTTTTTCCTATCATGTTTCTCGTATTTTTGTCGTTTCGTTTGTTGACCCCGAAAATAAAAACCAAACCAAAAAATTTAAGATGAAGAATCGAATCGAACACATAGTAGAGGGGAGAAATGAATAAAAATTCCTTTTTGTGTGTAGTCTCCTAGCAATTTAATTATTCGGGTTTCCACTTTGGTTTTGTTTTTCTCTCCTCGAACAGAGGGGGAGGGAAATATAACCAACAACAAATAATGTTTAGGAAACGAACTAACATCCATCCAACGGCATGGCGTAGATCGGTTTGCTTTTGGTCCGTTGTATGATTGTGTATCAATGTATCTAATCAAGTGTTTGTCCCCAAAAATAAAAAAAAAATAGCAGCAGTTTTGATTTTGATTAAGTCGGTTCGGTTACGAGTATAACCTCCATAATGGCCACCATGGCTCCAATGGGGAGTCATTAGCGAGGCCAATAAAATACAAATCAACGACAACTATCTTTTATTGGAACCGTTTTCATTCGTCTCGTGTGTGTGTCGTTATACTTTTTTTGTTCGTTCTTTCTAACTCTCTCTTCACCTCTCTAGCTCTCTTTCTTTCGTCTTTCTGCTCTATGTTCTTCTTTGGTTTTTTTTTTTTTTAATTTTTTTTTTCATTCTTATCGTTGTACCGATATTACTTTGAGAGTGGCTTTTGGTTGTGACGGGTTTGTGAATTCCCAGGCATGTTCGCATGGATACCATTATCATCAATCCACCTGTCCTTATGACCGAGAGCGAATAAAATAAAATAATTGTTCTAGCTACTGTGCAACAACGTGGTAGTGTGTCCCGGTACGCCACAAGCCGGTTCATGAATACCAAATATGTTTAAGCACAGCAAAGAAGGCCTGCTCAGAAAGATGGTTTCAATTTTGCTAACCTTGCGATAAGTGCCACCTCGTGTGGTTGACAGTTTATTTTTATTTTTTTTTTATTTTATTTTTTTTTTTCGTTTCCTACCCAATCGCTTTGGCATCTGAATATCACCACAATATCGAACGGGACGAGACCACAAATAAAAAAAAATAAAAATAAAAATAAAACACAATCTGATAGGGCTACTGTGGAGTATATGGTGCACAAAATAACTTTTTGACAATGATAGAATAGCTTAACCTCATGGTGCTACGAGCTTGGAATATTAAAGTGATTGTCAGCGCAATAACTTTGGCGACGTGATCGCTGCCCATACAAAACTGACAAACTGACAAATTCACTCCACTTGGACTACGAGCATACGAGTATTCACAAGTCGGACGGAGGTACATACAAGTACAACAATAAAATAATGGCAGCCATAAATAAGTTTGTAATTTTGAGAGTCCACCACAAAAAAAGCCAACAGCAGAAGTACTAAAATCTAAGTTTTTACGACATCAGGGGCGTCGAAGAAAATTTGATAGCCTAAGAGGAAGACTATGACTATGAGCAGAAGTAAGGCTTGCTGATATGATCAGCTACGAATAGAGGGCCCTTTTAAAAATGTTTATGTACACTATCAGGCGGTGACGAATGTTTTCTTAAATTGTTTCGTGTTTTATTAGAATTTAGAAAATACATTCAAAGCTATTAATGTGACGGTTTATGGTCTTTAGAAGAAAAAAAAAACAACGTGAGCTGAGTTATGGTCTATTGTTTACTAGCATAGACCTACTTATGTCTTTGGTAGTAAGTTGCAGTCCACCAAATGAATAGAAACAAAAACACTTTAATGCCATTGTTCGAACAATATTGCAATGTCACTACAAGTTGAAAATTTACTGCAATCATCATGTAAAATTTAATTGAATTGGTAAAGTACTGGAGTGAAAGATCTTGTAATCATGTTCACACTATGATGTGTAATACATTGGAACTTTTAACACATTTTTGATCCCAAATTTGAGCTTCTTCCACACATTTTAGATCTGAAATTGGACTCTATCCAAGCCTTTACATCAACGTAGATATAGATCTTGTATGAATTTCTCGACATCTAGCCAGATCAGGCGGCTACAATCGCAAGCGATCACCAAATCCTTTTCCGATCGAGTTTCTTTAAAACTGTCAAGAGGTCCGATGCCGCATGCATAAAGTATCGAAGATCAGTGGCAACACTGCAAAAACCATCAGAAGTGCCAGGAATAAGATTCGGAAGTTTTACCAAAATTTAAAAAAAATATGCCACTGACAGAAACCTAGTAGAAGAGTCGCAGCAGATACTGAAGATTTGGAAAGAAAGCTTCTGGAGCAGACAGCCTGACTGCCAAACTCTTCAAAGTGGCAGCCGATGAACTGGTAGGAGCAAACAAAAATGTAAATATGATCAAACGGAAGAATGTGCGATAAATGAAACCTTAACATTGTTTGCCCGATCCTCACGAAAGGGGAACCTCTGAATAACGCAACCACAGAGGCATAAATTTTCTTAACATCGCCTACTTGATCTTGCCAGTCGTATTGTATCAACGCATAAAGCCGTTCGTCCGCAACCTAATATCAGTGTGGCTTCAGGTCAGGAAAGTCCACCATCGACCAAATATTCACACTGCTGCAGATCTTGGAGAAAACCCATGAGCTTAAGGGTTCGTTGCAAAAACAGTAACTTTTTTCTATGAATTACTTATCATCCTGTCGACGGCTCAATCTCGGACTTTCTTCCCGAGACATAATGCGTCTCTGACAGCGAAGGATATAGCGGTAAACTAACGAACAAACAACGAACACTCGGCGTTGATTTGCTGATTTCCGTTCGGGACATCTAAGCCTCAAAAATGAACCTCGTGGGAAACCAGAAATGGTACAATAACATGCCTCATGAACTGAACAACGGGCTAAGCTTAAAGCCCCAAACTGAATCGTTTTTGCACGGTATATTCACGTGAATTTTGTATGACAACCGTACAAGATCTGGGCAGTGATTGGATGCAGAAGAAAACCCAAAACACTCCCACAAACTAGGTCCTCACCAGAAATGTTTATGGTAACAATCTGGTGGACATCGATAGGCTTATTCACTTTTCATTTCTTTGACCATAGTACATGCGAAATTAGCTGAAGAGCGACTTGCATTGGCAAATAGGTATTGTCCGGTCCTATTGAATGACAATCCTTGACCCCACGCGCAACGATGCAAAAAGTCGGGATTCTTCCGCAGTCTGGAGTCATTTTGTCTGCAGAAGGTATTCCGAAACCTTGCAAGAGCCACCAAAGCATTTGAAGACTTTATGGCGTGCAAAAATCTAATCAAAAATATGAATAATGGACCTTGAATGACGTTGGAAAAAAGTTATACATGTTTACGGTTTATATTTTGACTAAATATTTTTAATATTCATGAAATTGGCTTTGTTTGACAGTTAATTTCATGTTTGAATATGATCACAGGCATGCGGTCGCCGTTAATGGCTCGTACATGACGTAATTTAAAGGTCCAATTTCACATACTCTTCACAGTAAATCAGGCTGTATTTTGGCAATAACGCATCGAAATTTGGCTTCCAACTGCGGAATTGTTTCTGCTTTATCAGTGTTAACATGCAATTTACACATCCCTAGAGAAAATAATCTATTATCTGCCTCAAATTGCACGAACAAGGTGTCAAATTAACCTTGGTCAAATCTTTCTTTCAATAATTTAATTATATCGCCCTCTGTGTGACTTGTGCTGTCCTGCACAAACCACAGGCATCCATCATTGGCTTGTGAATTATCATCGCTTCAAACGTGGCCATTTAACCAAAAGTGTCCTTCATCACTGAACAAAATTTTCTAATGAAATTCTGGATCAATAGTAATGATTCCTTCGCCACATTCACCAAATGTGGCTTCAATTCTTGTAAAAGTTGACCCTAGTAGGCACGTAAACCAAGATTTTCCATAAAGTTGATGGACACAATTTTTATTCTTGACCACGATGACGAACATCATCAACACCAAGCTGCACACCCTTCGTGCATACGTCGTCTTACAGGATGTGTGTTGTCGTTTATAATGAATGAAAAAGATCTGCGGTTTTTTCAAATTAACCACTCTGATGTACAATTATGAGCACCATGAAATGCACGTAATACCTGATGAGTTTCTCGAAGTGAACCATGTTTTTTTCAAAATAAATTCAAACAAATGTAAAACGTTGCTACGGCGTGAGTTTATTCATGATGAATTGCCAAACCAAACTAACCTCAAAACAACCAAGAACTGTCAAATCGGCTGACATAGAAAACAGTGTTGCCAATTTTAAATTTTCTGCCCCGCGTGGACATTATCAAAAATAGATTAGGGTGCTGCTTTCGACTGCTTTCAGTCGTCTAAACCAATGCATGATAACAATACGCAATAGCAATAAATTCGTTAATATAATGCTTATATGTGCTTCAGTCCCCACAAAGGAAAAGACGACTATGAGTTGCAAAGCTGTCTCAGAGCTGAACTTCGGCGATGTAGGGTAATTGGGAGAATTGGTCAACAATATATTGAAGTCGAGACCGGAATTGAGGTGTACTCATTTGATGGAACACAAGATTAGAAACTCGGCAGAACCTATAAAGAAGCATCATTACCCAATGCTACATTCGATGCAGAAACACAAGTAATCAAATATGTTAGAAACAAGTGAAGCCAGTGAATGAGCGATCCACAGGTCTGATGGTTGAGTGGGTAGATGTTTCAATGTGTTGGGATGTGGTACGCGTAGATCTAGTAGGCCCACTCCCCAACTCCCTTTGTGGTTGGACAAGTTGTTGGTCAAAACAAAGGTACCTGGCACGCTAAGAGCCTTAATCCCTATAGTACTGAGCTAGAAAAGTCTTAAGTCCCATTAGTGTATGCAGAAGATTTGCAGATGGTTTAAATATTTGCACAGAAGTGCCATTCAATCATGTGCTATTCAAATCAATAATCTTACTTTTGCTTAATATTGATAAACAAATGATGATGAACCTCTGGAAAATTCATTTTGATTTCGTTTGCAAATACATACTCGTATGTATGTAATTAAGAACTGAAACCAGCCTTCTTTCATTTTAGTTTGCGTTCGTCAAGAATGAGCTGACAGCCTTCCACGGCTTTTACTTAATCTTGAATTAGACTATTGATAACCTGCCAGATCATCTGTTTCACAGAGACAGAATTAACAAAACAGTGTCATAAAGATACTCGTAGTATGGGAGTTTTCATAAACGTCGGAAATCTGCGCTAGTACAATCGCATTTCTTTTCTTATGTGTTTTTGAACACACACACATTGCAGAATGTCGGCAGGCCTGCTTTAGTACAATTGTCATCAGTCATTGAGTGTTCATAAACGTCAGAAATGGCCGCGAAGCAAATGATTCGGAGTTTGATTTTTGCAGTCATAAAATAATGGATGCAAAATCTGCCCGACATCGATGACATTTCGACGTTTATGAACAGTAGGTAATATAGTTTATCTAAGTTAGTACGATCGTCCATTTGCTTTAATGAACATGTCTACCGCAGGCCTTTGTTAGTCTGACGTTTATGAAAACACTCTATTCCTTTTAAGTTGTCAACTCAATAGCTAAAAAATGCAGTAAGCCTTTTTTGAAAGAGCAGCTAATTGCCTTTCAACACGTGGCGCCACTAACCCCTCGGACGGATTTCTGATTTTTCTTTTAATAACGAAGAGTTCACCCGATTGCTCATGGTATTTGTGATGCCACTAGAGCCAATTTATTTTTACGCGCTATTTTAATAATACATCTATGTTATGTCACTGTCAAACGTCAAACAGCAGTCAAAGTGAAATGGTTGCATTCAATGCTTCATCAAAAATAAATGCGCTTAGTTGGGTACTAGTATTTTTGACTAAACTAAAGAAATCCGCAGACACATAGTATGTACATCCCCACTTTTAATAAAATCAGTATACCAATGGGAAGCTGAATGATACGAGTAGCATTTATACCAAGGAAAAGAAACCACAATCGTTTCTAGTTTTGGAGTATGCCACTATATGACATGGTTCCAAGTCCATCCACTACGGGTACCTCGTTCGAAACGTATTCTAGAGGTTCAATTTTTGAACACTTTTTTGAGTGACTGAAGGTATACCTTCTGATCAAAATGTACCCGGAATTTCCAATTCAAATAAACCGTGCTTGCGATATTGTCAAAAGCTTTTGTTTCAAGTTGGTATATCCGTCATCTGACGCTCAAATATATATATGATTGAGCGTCATTTGTCGGGAGTTTTTGCGTGATAGCTTTGTAAACAAAAAAGTGTTTGTTATACTCTGCATCATGTGCGGAACCATTGAAAATATTAACGGTAGCCTACGGGGACTCACAATGTCGAAAATACAAGCGTACGAGTGGTACAAAGAGTATGAAGCGGGCTGTACTGTGATTGATGATTTGCTCGTTCGGGTCGTCCATCCATCAGTATGACTGACGTAAATATCGAAAAAGTTAAGAAAATTGTTCACACAGACCTTCGGACATAGAAGCCGATCTTGGTGTCTCGTTGGGATCGATGCAGAGCGTTTTGGCCATGAGACAAGTTGAAGCGCAGCTTGTGCCAGAAGTGCTGAATTAGTTGCAGCATCGCATTGATGTCGCTAAAGAAATACTTCGATTGGACCAAAATATTATCGACTGTATCAAAACCGGTGACGAGACTTGGGTCTATGAATATGACATCAAAATTAACCAACAATCATCGGAATGGGACTTCTCAGAGGAGCCAAAACCCAAAAACAAACACGACAAAATCGATCCAAAATAAAGGATTTTCTTGATTGCAGTTGTGTGATTAGCTCCGAATTTATTCCGCCAGGCCAAACAGTAAACTACTCCTTTTTAACATAAGCGTACCAAAGCGTTTGAGAGAAGATGCTCAGAGGGCTTATTTACTACGACAACGCATCGGATCACACACCTCATCTTGTAGGAAGGAAAACGTTGCAGAGAAGGCACTAAACAATACTGCGTTGTAGTAAATCGCGTTCAATATGGCGAATTGGCAACGTATTATGCATTGTCTTCATCGAATGCATATACCAGTAAACTTATTAAAAACCATCTTGAGTTATTTTACAGAAAGGGTCTCAAGAAAAACTTAATAACCTTACCAAATGGCTTACCACAAGGATCGGTCTTGGAACCTGTGCTATGGAACGTGATGTACGACGATATCCTACGTCTTCAAATCCCACGGGAAGCATCAATCATCGATTTCGCGGATGACATAGCAGTCGTGGTCATTGCCAAATTCCTCGAAGAAATAGAACTCGTTTGAAATGAGGCCGTAAGAACAACAAAGTGCTGGCTCCTCGGAGCCGGATTGCAACTTTCAGATCATAAAACCGAAGTTAAACTTATCAGCAGTCGAAAAATACGCGAGACGATTAGTCTTAGAGTCAGAGAATACGATGTAATTTCACTCCATTTATTAAATAATTAGGGGTGGTGATTCTCGTTTGGCTTACAAGCACCACTTGGAATACGCTTGTCATCAAAAGAGGTAGGTGCACTGTTAAGGCTCATGAGCAATGTCGGAGAACCAAGGCAAAATAAAAGACTCCTGAGGACTAATGAGGGTCGCCAGTTCCATACAGTTGTACGGCGCAGAGATATGGTCAAGTGTCAAGTAGAGTTAAGTCCGTTTGCCGCCTGTACGCTTTAGGGTCGGTATCTCACGACGCCACACTCAATCTTATCCATCGACATCCTCGCTAACGAATGACGAAAATAGACGGTTAGACACTCACAGAAGAAAAGTCTAGGCAAACCACAGCATAGAGGTGGGAACATGGACGCATCAGCTGATACCAAGGGTCAACACCTGGATTGATCGCAAGCATGACGAAATAATTTACTATTTGACGCCGTTCCTAACAGATCATGGCTGCTATAGAGAGAACCTCTTTCAACGAAAGCACGAGACTATTCCAGACTGCCCTCGATATGTGTTTTTTCACTGTCCATGGTACAGAAATGAAAGAGTAATATTGCGGAATAATTTCGCCGATTGGCCGACTGTAGAAAACATAGTTAGCCATATAATTTGCAGTGAAGAAAACTGAATTGGGGTAAGCGACGCGGCGATAAGAATTCTTAGCGATCTAATACGCCTAGAACGCATACGTAAAGCGAATTTTGGCACTAGATAACGCAACAGCAACTGCTTTACACCGATCCCCGCGAGGGTAAAATTCGGTCCGAGAATGTTCGAAGTAGGAGCTTTCAGCCGGTATGAAACCGGCACTACCGATGACATACGGCCATCGGTGCTTATGCAAGGTCTCCACTTGCCTACGCCAAAACAAATTTCATTTTGTACACGAATATTTGATGAAAAACAACATACCATTCCGCAAGCTCGGTTTTCACCTACCATGACTCCTTGTTACTTTTCCTTATTCCCACGACACAAGTTCCCACTTCACGTAAAGCGTTTTGGTATGATTGAGACAATAAAGAACAATTCCTAGAAGGAGCTGAAGGCGATTCTAAAATCGGTCTATAAAAAGTGTTTTGAAGATTGGAGGTAAATATTTTCGATAAGGGTTTTCTTCAAAAAACTAGGTCAACTTTCGGTAGATTAAAGGCCCATTCACCGAACATCCGACGCAATAAATAGTCACACAACTTTCGCTCTTGCACCAATTGGAAATCATAAGCCTTGAGTCTGAGATCTTTGCGCACAATTTTACAGATAGAGAATGGGCAAATACCAAGTTGCCGTGAATAACGGCAAATCGATAACTTGGACTCCTTTGCAATACAACCTTCCACAGCCGCGATATTGCCATCCAATTTCAGTGATCTCAAATCGTTGTTAATCTTGAAATGGCAAACTAAAATGAAGATAAATGAAGCTCGGCAGCTCAATGTGACAGATGACAATGCATGTTCTGTACTCTTACTCTTCATATTCATTCTGTGGCTCACATTTGTCATCTTCGACTGCCATAAACTATAAGACGTTCTTCACTATCTCATGGTCAAAACTATCCGTGGAGTGTACTATCTTACCCAATGCTGCTGAGTTTTGAAGTGATAGATTATACTTTCTGACCTCGCTTAGGGCGCAAATAATATCTACAGCTTCTGCTTAAATTGCCAATAACGTGCTCTCAATGGTAGCATACCGACTTTCTGCTTCTAGATGTCTCTACCTCTACCTTAACCTTAACAAATTTCCATTTCTGACCGCTCGAAATTGCCCATCTTTTGCTACTGTTCTCAGCGTAATCATATACTCGTATGGTGTGTGCGCTTAGCTTCCGTTTCATGTAATGGAATTACCATAACCGCTGAGCACTCACTTAAAATTATTAAATGCGGGTTACCTTAAACTCAGACTCAAACTCAAACTCAAGCTCAAACTTCATTAAAATGTGATATCCATGGGGACACTTAAAATCCCATCTTCTCGTCTGTTGCTTCTCATCCACAAAAGTCGATTCATTCCTCTGCCACTTCAGCTGCAGATGAGCACGTTCAAATTACTGGCCGAGGATTTATCGCTTCGATAAATGTGTATATCTAGATACGAGCACTCACATCTATATATGTATGTGGATGTATGGACGAATATCAACCGGCGCACAGTGATGAATTTGATTTCCTACTTCAAGCCCACAGATACATACTATAGATACGACAGATACGACAGTAGATACTCATTATTTGAGCCGAGACGCGCTAAAAACTGGTAGCCTCTTATTTAGCTCGTTTTAAACTAATTTTTTGATCAACAAGGAGAGTCATTTTTATAAACAGCGCGACGTGACAGGAATTCTATCGCACAGCAGTTAAGGTTCCTCCTCATCCCGGTCGGTATATGTACCAAGTGCTTGGTCACAAATTGATTCCTCCATCTGACGGGCAAAGAGGTTGGGGTAAATAGCGAACGTTACGCATGCTTCATCTCTCATAGGTTGAATGGGGCTTTCTACATTTGAATTATGAGCATTCAGGATTTTATTGGAGATTTTCTATAAGGCCAGTGGTAAAGAAGAAGGTGGATCACCACCAGGAGGTGGGTGCTGTTGCTGTATTTCTGCTTCATTGGTTCACCCTCAAGACATTGAGTGAATTGTTTTCGAATCGACTGTAGCTAGCGAAATGTAAAAATCTGAAAATATAAAAGCCAATTCTGTGGACTTTGGTTGGCGGCGATCTCTGTTTGTATAGTGAGACCCTATAATCCCGAACCCATAACCAAGGCAATTCAATAAATATGAATCAACTAGGGTTGCGCGCCTAAATTAGTGTGCTCCTCCCGATCATGGGGTCAATTTGCGAGGGAAGATTTCTTCGACTTCGACTTTGATTTCGATGTCGATTGTTGGTTGGCTTCATCGTCGTCGATTTGGTATTTATTTCGAATGCCTTCAGGGTCATGTCAGGCCCATTGCTTGTCGTGCATACTATAACAAACAGCTCAACGACAGCAAACGGCAGACAACCCAACAATGTGAGGGGAGGGTAAGTTTAAATGACCGAGGCGGCCTACTAAATTAAAACATCTCTCGTGGCTTTCCTGGGACACGCAAAATCATCGCATTGTCCATGGATGGCAATTAATAGTTTATTGAAAGATTGTTGGCCGCCTCCAAAAGAAGTCAGAACTCAGAACTCAGAACTCAGAACTCTGAACACAGAACTCGGGATGCGTTCTTAAGTCGTGCATGCGCAGACAGATAGTCCGTTGTTGTGAGTACGAATATGCACTTGCTATTGGATACAGTTATTAGCTGGTTATGTTATATTATAGCCTCAAGCGGTTGTGTGTGGTTAGTGTGACCAACTCGTGTCTGTGATATTGTGGCAAGATCGCACGTAGCATCTATGAAATAGGTAGTCTTGGTCATTGCTCTACGTCGCCACCCTTGCAGCAGTTGAAGGTTTCCACTAAAGCTGCCTAGAGAGCGGTGACGTACTACGTGCCACTGATGGTTCTCTGTTGATTTTCCACACACATAAAACCGAGGACATGTTGGTCTCACAAAAAGCACACTTTAATCCATTGGATGAGTTTTCCTTTGTATTTTTTTTTTTTTTATTTTCCTTCGCTCAAGTGACGACTGTTTTTCGCCGCGGACAGACGACACATCACCGAGAGAGAACATTTTGATTTGGCGGCAATGAGATCGTGTCAGGGTTAAAAGAAGCAAATCGACTCACTGCTTATTCTACTGCTGTTGTTGCCGCTGGAGTAGGAGTCTTTTGTGATGTGGAAATCTGTGTGAACTCTTCCGCCAATACGAAGTTATCATCATGCGCACCACGAGCATCTTAAAGATCTACGAGTATCTGGCGACGGCATGTTCAGGTCTTTTTTTGTTAAATGCGAGGGAGGACTACAAAGGAAGCCGGCAGCAGAAGAAGCTTACAGAGATTTTTGCTCTTGTTTTTGTAAAGTAATGGGCAACATGTCTTCCTTGACGTGTTTGTCATAAGTCCTACGAAATTCACTCGTGTTAATCCAACTGAAGGAAGAATATTCCGATTGGTTGACAAAGATTGACTAAACGAATTCCTTTGCTTTAAAAAAAAAAAAAAATAACAGCATCCAACTGCAATAGATGCATACACATGTTCATCGATAAACATACACCGAGTATTTATATCGACACTGGGTACAACAATATAACTTTTTCAAGTGTAGTTCAGCTAGAGAACAGCATCTACCTAGTCAAGACATAAATACTGGTACACAGAAAAATCTGCGCCAAATGAAAACGAATTAATATTTAAACAATTTTTTTTGTTTTCATTGGTTTATTCAATGACTACAAATCTTAGAACAACTTATTCGAAATGACTTCCATTTGCCTTCCAGGACGACTTAAAACGATGTGGCCACTCATCGATTGCGAGTCGATTTCATGCATGGGGAAATTGTCCACTCCATGGACAAGGGCTCGCTTCAACGACTCAATATTTGAGTTTCGAGTAGAGCAAGCCATGCCCTCTAATACGGGCCAAAACTTGTATTCCAACGGGTTGAGGTCTGGACTACCAGCTAGCCATCTGTTGATACTCGTATAAAGTCCGGAACGTTGTTTTTGAGCCACAGTCGGGTCGTTTTTGCTTTGTGAGCTAGAGCAGAGTCTTACGGGAAAGTCCATGGATTGTTGTTGAATATTGATTGGTTGAGAGACTTCACAATGGGTTCCAAGACGGTCGATTGATATACTTTGGCCGATTTTTTCACTCCTTTCTCCCAGAATTGGAACTTGGTAGCGCCAACGCAGCACACTCCCCACCATACCATTACAGAAGCGGAATGGTGGCTTCTTTGAACCCTCGGGATGAGTCTGGATGCTTGCCTGGATGACCTAGCATACACACGATCGTTCTGCTTATTCTTCTACGGTAAAGATTTTCTCGACAGTAAACAGAATTTGTCTGTGAGCGTTCTTCCCGTACCGGCTGAGAAACGCTTTCCTTCAATGCCGCCGTGAGCAGGTGTCCAGTGTGTCGCTTGTAAGCGCTGAGTCCTAAGTCTTCTTTAATAATGCGAGACATGGATTTTTGCGAAATTTGCATTTCCCGCGACAAGATTTTCTGTTTTCGCAGCAATCAACTGTCAAATCGCAATCAATACGAAATGGATGCGCCCAGTGTTGCGTTCGTAATGAGTGAGTTCAGTTGTGTAGCAGTATTTAGGACTTGACTACGTTGATGAAATATTCGCTCTGTGGGTGAGCTACGTATTAATAATCAAAAATCTGTTAGAGAATACAGAATCCAGCCATATAAGCATGTCCTATTGCTTTTGCTTTGCCCTAGGTTAACCGAAAATCTACTGAACCCTCCTAGATAAGTTTAAACTATACTGAATAGGCACCTAACATCAAACGGACTTATAGAAATTCAATGTTTTTAGGCAGAATATATAGAGGCATTATTTTCAAAAAGAGCTTCTTGGAACAGATTTAAATAAGTTGAGCGCCATTTGATGAGGAGGCTCTATTTTAGATGATTCTCCAAAATATGGGTAAAACAAATCACCAAAATGTATATTTTTGTATTTTAGAATAGAGAAGACAACTACATAGTAGACGCAGAGGTTGTTTTTCCATCCACTTTACTATATAGTCCGACTTAAACCCGATAGCGACCTTTAGTGTATCTCATTAGGACTTCGGTGTTTTATTTAATTATTTTAAAACTATTTCGTGTTTTTTTTACAGGAATTTATGACACCATACTTCAGGTATATCACCCTCTAATTGAGCTTAAGCTGGCACATCCACAAGATCAAACTCCCTACCTGATGGCTCACCTCTCGCCTCATTAAGAGCTTACCAAATCACCTTTATCCAGGAGCAATGTCTTGTGCCGAAAGAGAAGTGCTTATATTCTTTCTAGACCAGAACTAAATCTCTCTTTCCCTGTATTATGAACAGATGATTATGCACGTTGTACGATTGACCTCCAAAAGATGGTAAAAAGATACCGACATTTTAGAAAATCGGGATGGGGTCGACAAAGGCTTACCACGACCTATGGGTTAGTATATATACTGTATTTGAGCGTATCTTTGAATATCTAGTATATACAAATCTTCCAGTGCATAACATGTCTAATAATCTAACTTTCATTACCAAAAAAGGATGAAGTTTTTTGATGATTTATCTCAAATAATCTTCAATACCTACATATCAGCACATTAAACAAGCAATTACCTGCCGCAGCTTTCGAAATACGAACTGGGAGAGAAGTGACATTCCTATAAAAGAGTTAGTGTGGGATAAAGATTGCCGCATCTCCTAGAATCTTGTCTTTTTGTCTCCTACATGAAAACCACGAATTTCTAGAAACTACGCTACCAGGGAAGGTATCAGGATATACCAGGGAAACCCACAAGGTTTCCTAAAAAAAAATGTATAAACAAAAACTAATGGAGATAAATTGTAAATCATGGCTTAGGTTTCACGAAACGACTACATGCTTAAGTGGTAGGCACTACCAATGGCGAACGCAGTTAAGCACCTGCGTTGACTTCGGGAAAGTATCCTTTGATCTGCTGCAAGAAAAATCTTAAATGACCAATCGAATTGATTACTTATAAGAAATGACTTAAAACTCTTTATATTTTGGGCGAAAACTCTCAAGCATACTCTGCTCTTCGACACGTAGCTTTTACTTTAGAATAATTTCTACCGAAACCAACCTGGTCCTCTAAAAAGTACGTTGTATCTTCACACTCAAGTTTAATGGCGCTCCTCTCTGGTCTTATCCAGCAAAGTTGGATCTACAACCCAAAGTCGTGCTAAAGGTAAAGGAAAAGGATTTAACGAAGAACTTATGCTGAAAAGCTCTGGATTTTATGAAATGTTGCTTGCTTTCTACCCATTGGACTCATTCATCCATAGAATCTACCTATAAATTTGTGTTCCGAAGCGAATTGAATAATTGCAGAATTCCAAGCGCTTCTCTGATTCTCTGGGTTATAGCATGCATGCATTCTGAATGTAGAAATATCCAGATTTAAATCCTGCTTGGATAAAAATATCTGCTTAGTTGTCTAAGATCATTATTTGGATGATGAAATGTGAAATGTCTCCGTAACTAATTCACGACGTAAGCCACACGACAATTTTTTCGTTGTGCATGTCTTTTTTTTTTTTTGATTTTTTAAATACTATCTTTTAGTCTCAAGTCGTAAACAGTGGAGATTTCTTTCTCCAAAAAACAAATGACAGATTCAACTTATAAGCCTTTAAGGTACCCCAGATGATCAATATTATTGTGCAATATATTGAGTGATACTGAAGCTAGTTGTGTAGCCATTGTGTTGTTTATAGGCTTGAAAAGGGGAAACAAGAAGAAGCTTAGATGAATGAAAGACTGGTAAAAGAACAGGAATGCGTACACTCATGAAAATTTATTAAAAGAACTATTACTGAGTGAGCTAAGTGATTTCGAAAATTTCTGCGATAGAGCCTCAAATCCAAAAAGGGATACTAATATGCGATGTGCTATTCCTCCAAGCCTACGTTTGTCAATGAAATTACGTCACCTTGCTAATAGAACTATTTTTGTAGACTTTAAATTTACAAGCACAATATCTCCGCATTCAATAAGGATCATTTTTGTGGAATCAAAAATAAGCAACGTTGTTTCTGCTGTGCGTTGAGGTTGCTCTGATTGAGAGACATTCTGATATATAACAGGGCTTGGAGTCTATGTTCGGCTATAATTATTAATGTAGACTCCATTTAGCCTTGAAACAAATTATAGTTTACTTCTTTTTCGCTAATAATTATTGAAGTGGTTCCATTTTCCGAAGCTCAACTGATAAAGCTCAGGAATTTTTTAAAATTCATTCTCCGGCCGTTAAAGATGTTTGCGAACTAATATAAAAAATATATAATATATAAGGACGAGCAATAAAATTGCGCATAAACAAATATTGGACAAAAATTGTGATAGACGGAACTGTGGAAAATTATTTTTCTATTTTTCGGTTTATGGTCTCGAAAATTGAACCCAATGCCGCTGATGAACAGTGGACTAACTTTATCTCTGTATTGTAACCACTTTCAATATTTGGATATATTAAAATCCCTCTATTCCATTCAAGACTATCGATGTTTTTGAACCAACACATGATACTACAGAAATAAAATAATGTCATAAATTTTAAAAATTCTTTTTGATAAAAATCATTCAACGAAATGGTTTCTTACATAATTTTCTCGATGATAAGTTGTTCAAATATCCGCATATAGATAGATAGATAGATATTTATTTTCTTTTCATAGTTAAACATTTACATTCATTTTCTATTGATTAAGCACAGCTTGCACAGAGATATGATTATTAAAATCTTACTACTGAAAGATACAGTTGGTTTTTAAATGCTTTATCTATTAATAAATATGTTCGGAGGAAAACTATAGGAAAAAACCTCCATGTAATGGACCAAAATATATGAAATTTTTAAATTACAAAAGCCTCATTATCACAGGAAAAATAGGTAAAATAAATAATAAATAATAAATAATAAATAATAAATAATAAATAATAAATAATAAATAATAAATAATAAATAATAAATAATAAATAATAAATAATAAATAATAAATAATAAATAATAAATAATAAATAATAAATAATAAATAATAAATAATAAATAATAAATAATAAATAATAAATAATAAATAATAAATAATAAATAATAAATAATAAATAATAAATAATAAATAATAAATAATAATTAATTAAATAAGTTGAGGTATGTTTAAATTAACTAACTGATAGGTACTAAAAGGTAAAGACAATATAAATAAATAAATAATGATATCAATGAGTAAACAAATACATATGCAAAATGATAATTTAATAAATGAATACAAATATGAAAAATGAGTAAATAAGTAGATTGCCAAATAGACAAACAGAATTAATTAATGTGTCAGATAAGTAGATAACTAAAAAATAATCAAGTTAGAGTGGTGCAAGCTCAGTAACTAGTGTATTTTCGACGAGTGGACATTTCGTGAAAAACTTCTCATTGAGAATTTCGATTCTTCTGGCAACTTTAATAACGCCAGCTTTTTCGTGTAATATCATTGTTGAAAAGTCCCAGGTTAAATTCAACATCAATTTCAAAATTTTGTTCTGTGCTATTTGCCAGTTTTTTTTAGGTGTGTTTTGGCACAGTTACCCCACACAGGAGATCCATAAGTAATCAAAGCTCAAAAGATTACCTTAAACATTATAATTTTGTTTTTATGATTTAGCATCGATTTCCGATTGATCAATGGATACAGTATTTTTGTGGCGATGTTAACCTAATGGCGATGCGATGGCGCGATAGTTAGCTCATTGGACTATCACGCAGACAGTCTGGGTTCGATTCCTGGCTGGCTCACCAACAATTTTTCAAATCGCCATCACCCTTTCGGCGGGCAATGGCAAACTCCCGAAAGTAAAATTGCCTACGAAAAAGCTTCTAAGGAGTGCCGTTCGGACTCGGCGATAAACCGTAGGCCCCACTCAGATGTGACAAAAAGGACAACATGAGCAACACAAATGAGTGTCAAGAAGCTAGGCCATGGCCCATACCGGGCTGCCAGCACCACAGTGTTTTTTTTTTGTTTAACTTATTTAAAGTATTTTTGATATGTATACCAAAAGTTAGTTTCTGATCCAAGTAAACCCCGAGGTACTTGATAGAACTAGCCCATGGTATATCGAGGTTATTAATTTTTCAGGAATTATGAGGAAAATGGCAAGGTGATCTTTTTCTTGTAAAAAAGATTGATTGACATTTATCCGCATTGATTTTTACTTTCCAATGTTTAAAATATTCATATATTATATTGAGGCCATTTTGCAAATAATTTGCAATGACTGATCCATTTGTGTGTGACGCATATAAAGCTAAGTCATCAGCATACAAAGCTACGTGGCAGTTGGGAATGACAGGAAAGTCAGATGTAAATATTATTTAATATATACTGGTGCCAGAACTGATCCTTGGGGAACACCAGCTGGCACAACTTTAGGAAAAGAGACGGAACCGGCTAATGGAACTGAAAAGGTTCGATCGCTTAGAAAATTTTGTATAATTTTTGTAAGGTACACAGGACAACCAAAGTTAATAAGTTTGTAGATTAGACCGTCAAATGCCAAACAGAGTCAAAAGCTTTTTCTAAGTCTAGTAGTACAAGACCAGTCGATTTTTTTCCTTCAAAGCTTTGTTTTACTTCCCTGCAAATTCATAATACCTAATGAGAAGTACGAGTACTATGACCTGTACGGAAACCAAATTGCGCTTCAGGTACAATGTTGCTATTTTTTAGAAAAACGTCCAATTTGGGTTTTATAAGTTTTTCTAATATTTTGCTGCATCCGTTGAGTAAGCTATTGAGTCTATAGCTGTTAAAATTGCGTGGGTCTTTTGCGGGCTTGAGCAAGGGAAATACTTTGGCTTTTTTCCAATTTATGGGAAAATAACTTAATTTAAAACATGCATTATACATGGATTGGAGAACTTTTATTACACAAAGGGGAAGATTTTTAATGGTTAAGTTATTTATGCCATCGAAGCCAGGAGATTTCTTGAGCTTCAAATTGGAAATGAGAAACTCAATATCATCTACGCTAATAAGCTCGTCGGAAAGGAATGTTGGACTTAGTCCGTGAAATGATGAGATCTCACTATCAACTACAGATTGTTTTCGAGAGGTAATATTTCGACTAACTAAGTGATTTTTTAGGAAGACGTCGGCAAGAAGCTCAGATTCAATAGACCATTATCTACCAAGCTGGATATTGGGTTATGTTTTTTCCGGATTATTTTATTGATATTCCAGAAGGGTTTACCGTTGGTATCGAGTGAACTAAGTTTTCTATTCCAACTGTTGTTCCTAAACTCTGTAATATTCAAACCAATTAACCATGTAAGGACCTTCATTTCTCTGAAATCGTTAACCAATCGATATTTCTGCCATTTTCGTCTATAAAAGTTTCTAGTTTTTATTAAACTTAGTTTAGATCGTGGAAGAATGACAGATCTTTGGCAAAGGGACTTCGTTGGAACTGCAACTAAAATGCTATCTTTGATTTTGGCCTCCAAGAAATTGATTGCTTCGTCGATATTTCTGCGACTGATTGACGATTCCAAGTGGTAGCCTGAATTTTTCTTTATTTTATCTTGCAATAACTACCATAATTTGTTTGCGGTCTTCTGTAATCCAGACCAACTGTCCATTTCTTATAACTTTTCCATGTTTTCGGAAAGTTTATGTTTATTTCAAGTGATGATTTCTGATGATTTTTTTAATTTGGTTTATTTTTGCGACCTCTGCGCTATCTGTGCGTAGGGCAAAAAAACGCTTCCGAAATCTTTACACACAAATTTTGAGTTTGCCTATTTTTCTACAAGTTTTTTTGTTTTTTCTGATTCATTTGCCTTCGCTAAATAAGAGCAGTATGTATCATATTTCAGGACGTATGCCTGCATAGTTTTCAATTTCAAGTCAAGAATCTAGGCCAGAAATCTGGAGAAGCCCGCTTTTATGCTTTATCCCTAAAAAATGATCGGATTCTTATCTGAGAACTTATTTTTTCTACTATAAGCTCGTCAATGTAAAATAAAACAGCTAGTAATCATTGCAGATATTATCGCATGCAATGAAACTGTACTAGAAAATGTTGTAGATATAGAAAATTTCGCAATAACACGTAGTCCAATAACAGTAAGTCCGGCTTTGTGGAAGGCAAAGGTTTTTATATGGAGTGGGCTTGTATCTCAAAAATTAGTAGAAATACGCGAGGGCTGTTTAAAAAGTTCTAGCATAACATTATCACCCAATCTATGTAAGGATAGGTAAACAAATTTACATTAGTTCAATTACTCAATATTTAAGCTAGATGTGTGTCAAGTTTCGTTACAGTTGGTCGCATAATTATTTTTCTACGATTTTTTGTTTGAATGAATCTGCTTCTATTCAAAACTAAAATCTGCAGCATTTAAACATGGCAGAGATAGCATCAGGGATGATCCGAGGAGCGGTAGGCCTTCGACATTCACCACTTGATAAAATCCATGAAATGGTTTAAGAAGAACGAAGATTAAAAGTACGAGAAATATGTGAAACTTTGGGATCCCAACTGAGTGGGTATTTCATATCTTAACTGACGTATTAGAGTTGAAATGAATTTCAGCAAGATGGTTGCCGCGTTCGTCAACTGAAGAAAAAACATTCAATCGGGTTGAAATTTCTAGACAGAATCTGGTTATTTCAAAGGAATACTAGCGATTTTTTGAGAAAATTTTGTAACCACTGATGAAACCTGGATTTACCACTATATTCCTGAAACAAAACAAAAATTGAAACAACAAATTTATAGAGTTTCTCTTCCGCCGAATAAAGCCGAGACATGTGCAACGGCCGGAAAAGTTATGCGGTCAGTGTTCTGGGATTATTTTTATTGATTACCTATCTCCCCAAGGGCAAACTGTTATACGTGAATTGTATGCTAATCTGTTAAATAAATTAGCTGAAAAAAATCGCGGAAAAAGACCGGGTTTGGCTACAAAGAAAATTCTTTTGCACCGCCGCACAAGTCAGTTGTTGCCATCGGTAAGCTCCATGAACTTCAGTTTGGAGAATTGAACCACGCACCTTATTCAGCTGATTAGAAACCATGAGACTATTACCTGGCCTTATAAAAAAATTCGCTTGGCATTTGCTGACATTAAGCTCCAAAAAATTTTGCTTGCACCATACCGAAAACTTATTTAAGTCATCTTGCAAGCAATGGGAGTCAGAAGGCATTGTTATGACTTTGGGAATTCTCATGTCGTCAGCGGAAATAGAAAGATCAGAATTCGTCAAAAGGTGATTTATGTCCGTTAATCGCTAGGATAAAGATGATTGGTCCAATGTGACTGGGGTCGAATATTGAGGATCTGAAGATGACTCTGTATTCTCGGTCTTCTAAATAGGATTTGATCCATGCCACAAACGGAGGGGAAAACCCAAGTTTTGTTAGTTTGAAAATGATAAGCCTTGCTTAAATCTGTAGAAATTGAATCGACTTCATCACCATCTTCTAAAGCACAAAGCGTCCTAGATACGAACTCCGTTAGGTTAGTGGTAATGGATTTACCTTTCATGAAACCGTGCTGGTTTGTACAGATAGATGGCCTAAAGTATGGAAGCAATTGTTGATAGATTATGCTTTCGAACAGTTTGGGTATGGAAGAGAGTTTTGTTATGGTTCTATAATTATCGGCCTTGCGACCTTTTTTATGAACAGGGATGATGTAAGGAAAAGTACCTGTTGAAACAGACAAGATAAATAGGGCAGCGAGGGGAGGACCGACACTTTTTTATTACAATGGCCGGAATTCCATCAGGGCCCGACAAAAAATCATCTTTAAGTTTGGTAATGTTTTCGGAAACCAAAGATATTGTTATATGAAGCGAAATGGATGACGTCTCTGGAAGGTTTCTCATATAGCTAAAGTAACTAGGACCGGGTTCGGGTGTTTGCCTACAAAAGGATTTGTTAAAATAGCAGTGGCTTTTGGGTCGACAGAAGATTCACTAAGAAATTTGAGGGTAGATGGGTAGCCGTCTGACTTTCTTTTGGTATTAACAGACTGGTAGAAGCGTTTGGGGTCCGAGACTAAGCTAAATTACATGGGGTAAAGAGACTAGCAAAGTCCAGAAGGCCGATAAATTTGCAAACAGCCTGTAAGAATAAAATGTGACATATTGGACGGCGATGTCAGGGTACGACAAAGAAATGTCAGCCGCCATACTAAACCGCACACCTGACTTCGGCCCAATTCAAAAAGGCAGTACTGCGGAAGCGCCGCGGTAGTACTGAAACAGCGAGTTCAAAAATCCAACATTTGGCATTACTGCTCAAGTCAAAAGTTCATTTTTGCAGTTCTAAGGCAACTGGAAGTCAAAACTAAACAGCTGTCAGTAATATTTGTTTTTTGCAAAGAAATATTTAGCGGCGTCAAGACTCGATTGTGTATTGCATCGGCAACAAAGCCGCAGCAGTGTAAAAGCAGCGCAAACTTTGCAGTGTTGCGCAAATTATGCAAATTTTTTGGCGCTTTTGAATTTACCCTTCGTCTCACTATTTGATAGTGATGTGTTTATTAGTATCGGAAAGTCATGATTCCAAACAGAGCGACTCATTAAATTGTATTTAGATATACAAACTTGGGCTGGGCAGTAGCAAATGTATTACAAAATATAAATACCACCTTGATCCTGGAATAACCACCGTGTTGCGCTTCCATTGTTCAGATTTGAGTTCTGTTAAGTTGGTACATCTGTTGTTGATTTGCCCTCTAAATCTTAGCGTCATAGCTTGACATTTGAAAAAGTTACGTAGCCAAGAGTACATCTATCTCTGTGTGTGTTGGCGATTTGTTATTATTTGCAACAACGAACTTGTATTAAATTTTGCGTAAAAAACGGATTTAATGGTGCGCGAACATTGAAAATGTTGGAAAAGTGTTTCGGCAACGATTTTCTAAAGAAAACGGTCGTTTACCAGTCGCAAGAGCGGTTCAAAAGTGTTCGTGGGTCAATCGAAGATGATGAACGCAGTGGCAGACCATCGACATCGAAAACCGACTAAAACATTGACGAAGTAAAAGAATTGTATTAGATCTACACGTATAAGAGGAAGTCTACATATAAAGAATTCGGTAACCGAACAGCTTGAGGCGAATAGAATAAGTTGGTATTGCCACGTTCAAAGAAGATCTGCGGAAAATCCGGTTAAAAAGGCACTATCAACTACGGTCACTCCAACTGTAAGAAAACGAGGTCGGAAAAAAAATTCCTGGATTTCTCAGATGGCAAATGCGCAACAACGCCTGGGGCTTACCACTGAAGCGATCCAGGACCGAGCATTATGTAGACGCGTTCTGCGGTCTGCGACATTAGCCAACCCCATAAGCGGAGCAGCAGCGATGCAGTAAAAATGGGAAACTCGTTACGCATAAGTTCGTATAACGAGGAAAGGGTTAATAAAAGGATAAGAAGAAGAAGAAGAAGAAGTAAAAGAAATGTTGGCCAATAACCGCAAAGTAACTATCAGAGATATAGCGGAGGACTTGAACATTGCCTATGGATCCGTCCAAGACAATTTGATTTTCGGCAATTCTCCGAAAAAGAATTGTGAGCTCGTTGATTTTGCACCATGATAACGCACCGTCGCACAGTGCCATCGTCATTCGTAATTTTTTAACGAAAAATGCAACAAATACCATCCAACAGCCATAGAATTCACCTGATTTGGCTCCCTGTGACTTCTTTCAGTTCAATCGAGTTAAAGAACCACTACGGGGAACGCGTTTCAGCAGACGAGAGGAAGTAATAGAAAAACCGCAGGAAGCACTGGTTGACATACCGAAAACCGAATATAAAAAATGTTTCGAGGGTTGAATCAAGCCCTGGCATAAGTGTGTTGCAGTCGGCGGGGATTACTTTGAAGGGGACAATATAGATTTAGATGAATAAACTTGTATCTTTAATTTTCTGAATAAATTCCGGGAACTTTTTGATCAAGGTTGTATGTATTACAGCGGTTTAGAACATAAAAGAAGAAGACAGTCAAAAGCGGTTTCAAAATTTAGGAAGGTTATGCCTGCAAAAAATTTTACCTTAAAGACAACATTGGTAATCACAGTGCATTTGCACTGATTTCGAAATTGAAATTCATTCAACCCTAATTGCAAAGTAAATACGTTTCCTCATGTATATATGGTAATGTTCCAAAATAAAACAACGACAAGGACTACTTCGAGTCGACCTTCCTATTTGCCGATGTAATTGCTCAAAAATTCGACAAAAGAAATCTGCGATCAGACAAACATCACATGCATCTCATGTACTTGTCAGATGCAAAAATAAATATTTTTTGGAAGCATGTTTTCGAAAAAATTTGTTTCAAAATGTATAGTGGAAAAATCTGAGTATCGTAATATGATTTTTGTTTACAGCTCTGGTTACCAGTGAATCTCAGACGTGGCAAATGAGTACTGTCAATAGAATGTTATTGAAGCTGTTTGCTCGTCGATTATGTGTGTGTTTTTCCTTTTTTATTTTTTCCAAGTTAAATGGTTGCACAATGAAGTGGATTGGTTCACGAGTGGTAAGAGAATAGAAGCCATTAAATGCCTACAATCTACATATTGAGAGTCGATACCATTTTGATGCTTTAACAAGGTGGCACTGACACAATGAGGTGTGAATTCAGTTATCAGGTGGAGTCATGGACATTGATTCTCTGAGAAATAAATGCTAATTGGGTTCCATTGATTTGCTTGAACAAATAAATACTCCTAAGAGGCGGTTTGGTATTTTGTTGCCAATCTTCTCCCCATTCGTTGATATGAAGATTCTTTGGCGATAATGGGAGTTATCTCCGTAAAAAAAATACATCTGTAGTATAGTGTAGTTTGATTTGAATATTTTCTTCAATTTCAAAAGACAAATCTTCACATTTCGGGCCATGTTTTCCTTGTTGTGTATTTTTAATTTAGGGATATCGCCACTTTGCTTCTTTGACATCCAAAACGAATACCGAGACGATAGAGAAATTTTGCAAAAACGCTACGGCAGACAACGTGCTCGTCTATACTATTCCAGAACCAATATATACAGTCTGATGTCAGTGTAGGTCTATGTCGTCATCACAGAAAGCGTCGGAGATTATTAAATCGCTTACGCCCTGCCCACGTAAATGCTTAGCAAAAGTGTAGTGTCCATTGCAGTCTTCCTGAGGGACAGCAAGAAACTGCTGTCATTTCAGAGAATTCGGCAAGTACTCGGTTGGTTCGCGGGCATTCTAAGGAATCATGCCATATGCAGTTTTGCTCATACAAGACCCTACTCAAAGAAACCTATACACGAAAACGCAGACAGACTAAACGTAGGTTCTGGTCCTATAAAACTCTCCTCCGAGCAATTCACCGGTGATTTCATTCCCGTGATTAAATTATGACCAGTGACGCAGTTAACAATCAGTGAACTCAGTCTTCCCACTGCATGCAGTGAGGTCTAGTTAACATGAAAATTGTAAGAGCGTCCAGAAAAGCTCTAAGTGCACCGTGGTTCTCATTACAGAAGCAAATGGTTCAGCCCCTTCCCCGAGAAGTTCTTTGTCATCAGGATAGCATATATCTCCGAAAATTTCCGAAATTACAAGGAGTGGTACCGTCATCATCCAGAAAGATTTTGGAAACGAGACTCAACTACATACCTTTCCGGACTCAGTTTCTGGTCAAGATTTTCCTTGGCAATGGGAAACTCGATTTCGTTTTTTTTTTTTATTACAGCAGGAATTCTGATCTCATAGCATCAGGTTATATGTCCACTAGACCAGAGTCAAAAGACAGTCGGAGCGCAAGAACATCAAAGCTCCAGATGGCCGGCAATAGCTTTGTTAGAACAACACCACAGCCTGATTACTTTAGAGAATGAGCAGCTTTACGGATGTTAAGCCCATTGTCCACTAACAAATTCCTTGACTTTATCTAGCCAACTGCTGTCGATTGCACATTTCCATTTCTTTGAGCTCGCCTTCCATATGTACGCGCCATGAAAGTCAAGGGGTTCCACGACAACATTTCGCTCACTTGCAGCACTTCATAGGTGTGCAATGTGCATAGTTTTGGAGATAAAAACATCTTAAATTCGAACCCACCATGGTTTGTAAAATACCTTACAGGTAAACCAAAAAACTCGGCAGGACTATAAGTAATAAGGCGCAACATAGCAAGCGCATGAAAAATTGAACGCTTCCCGGAAGAGTAAGAGAAGTGATATTATTTCCAAAACACCCTGACTGTAGTGATGAGATATTTCTACTATGAGAGTTTGCTAGATATTTCTGCATTTGGAAACAAGATAAATCAACTTCTCAAAGCTTATGAGCATCACTGCTTTACACTAATCAACAATTGTGAGAAGAAACGAATTATCTACAACCAGTTCCTTGACACCCATAAATGTCACCACATAAGAACGAAATTGTGAATGAATTCCAACCTGATTCGAAAGATACTTTTCTCATTACTATACTTCCTCACCTCCTAGATTTTAAATGTTCGACTTCCTTTGTCCCGAGAAGCTTCTAAGAAACGTTATTAGCTCTAAACTCTTTTTAGAAGGGTCACTTTACTGTATTTGTAAATGTTGTTAAGGCCAACATGCACTGACACCATCATCATCATTGTTATGGTCAACTTTGGTAGACATTGCGTCTCAAAACGAACAGCAACGCACCGTTGTGCGTCGGCGTTTGGCGTTCTATTGGTCGATCGAGGTCCGCATCAATAATGACAGTTACCATGTACTCGTGCACTATGACAATTTTCCGAGGAAAATCGTATTTTAATGCCCGTTTCTGTGAATTAATATTCTGGTGAAGATGTTTCCTTTTTCTGATTTTCCCAGATAAGTGAGAGTTTGTTTGTATTTACCCTTCGAAGGAGGTGGTGAGAAAATAAGAAACTGAAACACAAGCAAACAGAGAAGAAAAGAAACAAATTTTGCCTTTCATTCTTTTACGGAAGTGAGTGCATATAGAATTTTGAATTTAAATTCAGAAAAAATTGTCTATGGAACTGAAGAAATTCTTGGAACAAGAAAAAGGATTGTGTGACCTACGCTCTGTAGGAGTAGTCTTCAGATCATTGGCGCTGAGTTTAGAAGAATTAAAACATTGTTTGCTCTAATTATTTATTGCCAATGCTGTTTCCGTATAGGTTTTCGACACCAATTGAAAGGGAACGATTAAATATAGTATATAGGTACTTTGTATACTTAAAAAACAATATATTTCGGGGCGAATCTGGTCCCTTTTTTAGATAAACTGTAACAAGTTCGTCGCTTTATCAAGATATATGTAAGATATGAATATGCTACAATGACAACTATCATTTCAGCTGATATTAAAATCAATGGTGAGCTTGCATTCATAAGACAGGCGATCTTGAAAATAAATTCCTGTAAGCTCCTTTTTACATCACTTCCAGTTATGTTCAGCAGTTCAGTATAACATCAACGTAAGCAGACTTATTAGACCCGTTTAGATATTGTCATTGTAAACCCACCCTTTTGGCGGGCAATGGCAAACTCCCGAAAGTAATGTTGCCTACGAAAAGCTTCTAAGGAGTGCCGTTCGGACTCGGCGATAAACCGTAGGCCCCGCTCAGATGTGACAAAAATGACAACACGAGCAACACAAATGAGTGTCAAGAAGATAGGCCATGGCCCACACCAGGCTGCCAGCGCCACAGTGTTTTTTTTTTATTGTTTTTTAATCGGTCGGTGGTGTTAGCGCAGCGTGAATTCCAATGTCGATTTCCTAATCATGTCGTGCCAACTTGGCAAATATTCCGGCGCTTAGCTACTCGACTCGAACAGACTGGAACCACAGGAGACCATGCAGGGCGTAGCCACCACCGGACTGGTCGTTCGGCGGAGAATATCGCGGCTATGGCTGCCGATGTCATTCAGAACGAAGATACATCGATCAGACGACGGGCCACGCAATTGAGCACCACCAGACGGACCCTACATCCTCATACTCCTCAATCTCAGCAACGAAGAGGACGATTTTTTGTCGAAAATCATCATGAGCGACGAGGCGCATTTTCACTTAAACGGTTTTTTTTTTTGAGGAACTGAAAATCCGCGTGTGATGCACGAAGAGCCATTACATCCACTCAAAGCCACTATATGGTGCGACGTTCACGCAGGAGGAGTTATTGGGCCGTATTTTTTTGAGGACGCGATGGGCAATACGATCACTGTTACTGGCGAGCGCTACAGGGCCATGATAAACGACTTCTTACTGAATTGGATGAGCAGAGATTGGTGAACAAAACAAAAAACAAAACGGTGCAACCGCACAGAACGAGCCACAATGGATATTGTGAAGGAACCGTTTACTGGTCGCGTCAACCATCCCAGACTTCTTTCTTATGGGCTACTTGAAGTCACGGGCTTATGCCAGCAAGCCTCAGTCAATCGCAGCCCTTTAGGAGAACATTTGACAGAAATGCGAACAGTTATCACCAGAAATCTTGCGGAAAGTCATGGAAAACGCGATAAAATGGGTACAAATATGTATCAAAACTTGCGACAGCCAGAGCATATCATCTTTTCCACTTAACTGAAAAAATTGTAAGGGTCCAAATAAAGATTTTCATCACTCAAAATGATTTTTTTTATTTAGTGAAAAGTTTTTCAAAAACAAAAATGGATGATTAATTTTGCGCCACCATATACAACAGTCAGCAAAAGGATTGGCGAAGTCTATCAAAGATTGCTTTTCAAAGTGAAACTTCCTCAGAATTCTTTGTTGGTTAGGTTAAGTTGTCCGAATACTTCCCTTGCCTACATCATGATCCGAGTCGGCGTTTGTTCTCCGAGAAATTTTAAAACCATGATACCGGAATATTGTCATATGTTCACCAAAAAATTATCAATATAGTTATCGATGTGTAAGCCCTAAGATCATTCAGGCCAAAATAGTAGCCAAGCATCAAGCAACGTGGGAGCAAGCAGGTATTCAGAAGTAAAAAAGAACTAGGGAATGGCATCTTAAACTCATATATAGTCATATTAGGCATATAACAGCCACGGGGACTGTAGAAACACATTTATGGCTTTTGAGGCTTGAGGGACGTATAGTATTAGCACGTAATCTGCAGCCAACAATTAATTGCAGCCAAAATCTACAAAACTAATGGATCACGTTATAAATTCGTCGTTGCGTTAGGCTTATTATTAAGAAGTAGGTACTTCTTCCACCCCCAAAGGCTGTAGACGAACTCCTTGAATATTTTTACGCCAGGAAGATACTAATACTCAAAATAGTTTTAGTTGTACTGTCAAGAAGCCATTACTATGGCTATTCACATGTAAACATCTCTCGTATTTTATACTATCATCCAACATTCATAAGTAAGAAAAGGCAGCAAGAACTTCATAAGTTCCAACATAAGCTGATGAAATAACCAAATTAGCAGTAGACTATAAGTACATCGAATTACAAATTGGATGAAAAATCAAGATCTTGCTTTACAAGATGAATCTGAAATTAAAGTACTGGACATGCTGCACTGTATCAAATCCGTAAAAATTGCTTCCTTTATCCGAAGCAAAACAGAGGGCACGGAAAGCTATTTAGACTGTAAATGGTGCCTCCATCATACGTTTAACTTGCGAAAAAAATTTCGTGCAGATCGGCCGTTCCATGATGAAATACAGATCTGCAGCAACAACATGAGGAAGCCATAAAACTATTTACAAGCTCAAGATTAATTATGAAAGATGGAAACTTTATAGAGCAGAGCAGTAAGTACCTATATACTCATATGGGAACTTAATTTGATTTCGACAAGTGTCTTCTATAGGGATTTGCGGAAAGATCGTGACACAAAGTGTTTCTAGTAAAACTGGAACCACTTGATCGAAAGCGGAGACTCTCTGTCCCATGATCGAAAATCAATTTTTGCGGATCCAGATCAGACCTGGTTTACAACTAACTTCTATCACTGGAATCAAGTAAGTTGATACTATCTGAATACTGTCTACAATCTACAGAAGTTGTTTAGGGGTGGCCGTGGTGTAGTGGTACTAGCCATCGCTTCTCACTCGGACGGTCAAAGTTCGAAGGCATAACACTGGCATGTAGATTTGGCTGTTGTAGAGTTTAAAGCACAAAACAACCGTTAAAATTGATAACCTGAATCATTCCGAGTGAAGAAAAACTCTCCGTCCTATTCGAACTCCAACCGCTGGAGAGTCAATATCGAAATCAAATATACCTGAGTTTCAAACCACTACATCACAACAACTTTCCTTTCTCCTACTCCTATCTTTCCGAGTGGGCCATCTTTAGTTTATTTTTTAAAAAGGGTTATAAAAAAAACACAGTTTAATATTTTTCAACAATTGTTGCTTTATTATAAAGAGTAAGTGTGCCGACTATGGAATTATGGAATATTATTTCATTCTCGACTGCCTTGCCAGTAGGCCATCCTATTAGCCCAATTTTTCAACACATTTTCAATGCTTTCGGATTCTATTTTACGAATAACTTGACCAAAATTGATATTGAGTGCCTGATCTCGGGATTGTTTGCCAAGCATCGATCTTTAATATAACATAGCCCAATCTTGCTCAAACCATAGCTTACCCAAGTCAAAATCAGTCGATTATCATGCCTCGGAAGAAAAATGGCCCAAAAATGCCACCGCTCCTAGGTCCACACCAAACAGTAACACGTTCAAGGTGACACTGACTTCTCTATGACTACATATGAATTTTCCGAGCCCCAAATTCGGCAATTTTGCTTGTTTATGTAGCCACCGAGAAAGAAATGCGCCTCATCTAAAGAGATTTTTTTTTGGGCAAATTTTTCATCAATTTCGAGCTGCTCCAATGCGCAAATAGAGAAGTGATAACGAAGCGGATGGTCATTTCGCTTCAATTTCAGAGTCAATTGGACTTTGAAAGCAATTAATTCAAGATCTTTATTCTCCAGCTAATGCGACTAATGTTCTAAAGCTGAGATTTTTGCCGCGTTTAGATTCTCGTGTTCAGGCCCACACCTTCAGCAACAGATATAATATTCTCCATTTAGCTCACAGGGAATATGTTCGGCTATCAATCACGAACTGTTTTTTATAAACTCTCGTACACCAGGTGCATTCTGTGCATATGACTCTTTTGATATGAACACGCCGTCCGACTATGAAGTCAACACATTTCTGCTGTCACTCAACAGAATTGGTTTTTGATTTTTTCTGGAATCAGTAGCTCTTGCAATGCTTTCTATCAGTGTTTTGATGTTACCAGAGATCACTTCTTCTATGAAAATGCGACTTACTCTCGTTGCTATTTCACTGAAAATCTTTGTTCTTAGACTCCTTATTAAGAAGAATATAAAAGGAATCAAGTAGTTGTTCGGTGGGCTGCGATATTTGAATGAATGAACTGTGCATCACAAAGAAAGGTGCAAAGATAGGCCTGTTTGTGCTACCAGTCGTAGATCTAACTATTATTATTTTCGCCCCAGTATTCCACCAAAACTGCCATTAACTTTCCGTACCTTCTAACCTTCGACTGTTATACCTGCCTCACTATGAATGCTCATCAGTCCTTTGGACATTCTCTGAAATATCGTGATACTTTAATAAGCCGTAAGATTCGCTTATAGAATAGCCATAATACTCGTATATGTACAGTGACTCAACTTTTTGATCACATATTCAGAGTAAAGTATAATTTTTAGTTGTAACTCTTCAAGCTTAACAGTTAGAGCAGCTAAATTTTCACTCAAAATAAATGGAGTGACTATGAATCAGCACAGCAAAAGCAAACGAAAATGCACTGTTATTTTGTGAGAATTTGCAAAAGTTCTTAGGCAACGCATATGATCAATTTGTTGACACAGTCGCAGTTGCATATTGTGAGTACAAAGTTTGGCCAAGTATGGAGTTTTCTCTGTGTTTTTTTGTAAAAAATAAAAACACATAAAATATTTAAATAAGAATCCTACCTAAGGTTAATTTAAATTTCAGTTTAAACAAGCATTTTAATTGTTTTAAATTTGATGGTAGATGAAAAACCTTGGTATCTTAAAAATTAAAGAAGTAGAAAGGCTGCTACAAGATAACTCATCGAGAAATTTCTCGAAAATTTGGAGTTTCAGTGGGAGTTGTATCCAAAATACGCAAAAATTTGAAGTCTGACGTTGAACAGCATGAGTCTGGAAGGAAACTAATTTTAAACTTAAATATACAGAGGCATATATGTCCAGATTTATAAGGGATTATACAAAAAAGATGGGATTTATGTAACAACTGAGGCTGTACAAGAAATTTTGCCCAGAAACGGTTTTCATGGAGGCGCTAAAATTGAAAAGCCCCTATTGACTGACCGCCATAAGAAATTAAGGCTACAATTTGCCCAAAAATATAAGGATTATTATGTTAATGAATCGCCAATGGTACTCGTAATTTGGTCAGATGAAATGAAAATAAACCGTCTTGGGTCCGATGGTCGCCCATGGATCTGGAAAAAGCTAGGTGAGCCAATCAGCGATCGCCATATAAAACCAAGATTTAAATTTAGAGGAGGGAATCTTATGATTTGGGGATGCATGTGCATGGAAGAGGTTGGTGAATGCATTTAAGTGGTAGGTAGCATAAATGCCATTCAATACATCACCATCCTGGAGCACGGACTCCTTACAAGTTTGGAAAAGTGGCATATAGGTGTGTCGGAAATTATCTTCCAGCAAGATAATGATCCGAAACACACAGCCAAAATTACAAAACCGTGGCTGCAAAATCAGCAACTTCAAAAACTTGATTGGCCACGACAATCTCCAGACCTCAATCCGATTGAACATCTTTGAGTTGAGGTTAAACATGCTATTTCGAATTTGCCTGGAGATTGTCTGGATGTGCATAAATCATGATACCGCACACAAACTGCTTGGCACATCAATGTATTCAATGTAAAAATTTAATAGGATACATGCCAAGAAGAATGAAAGCGGTCCTCAAAGCAAAAGGAGGCCATACGAAGTACTAAGTAGGAACAGTTTCGCAAAGTCAACAAATTGATCAGATTATTTTTACTTTTGCTGTATTAAATTATGTCAAAAGATGAATTTGGTTCTCATTATTTTTTGTGCTAAGTTTTAGTATTATTTTATATTTTCGTTAAAAAATTCGTTGAGTTATAAGCATAAATAAAAAAGTTATGAACAAAAGTCTTTTATTCTGTTAATCATATGATCAAAAAGTTAAGTCACCTTATATGCATACGAGTATTTATGCATTATAAATTGCAAATATTTAAGACCAACATAGATCGGTGTTTCTTTTTTTTCCATCCCTTACTTCCCTTTGGCAGAGCTGTGTATAACTTAAGGGTACGCAAAACCCTCTCAACGAGAAGCAGTTCAAAACTCACATCCGATGCGTAAGCCGTCAATCAATTTCTTTTTCTAAAATCTTGAATAAAAATTGAAATCCAAAACTACACTGCTCTTCTAATATTTTAATATTCGCTGCTCTAAGATAAGCCCTTGAAATCCTTCTTACGGTGAGGACATTTAAAGCCATATGATGGTATTGTTAAGGGCCTCTTCTACCCCCAAATAGCTACCTCGATCTAGATTACCACTGCAATCTAAGTGAACCAATCGTCAAAAACCCACTGCTTTGATTTTCTTGGACAGTACATTCTTCCTTTATTAACAGACTTGATTCTCATCTGATGTCAGCAAAGAAATGGTTTTAAGTGTTACTTAACGCTGCATAGTCCAGTGTGCTTCTTGGTATAAGCACAGACCCCTTTGAATCTGCCGAAGCTGCAATTTGAAATTTGACTAAAATAAGCCAAATAAGCCTATCTCCGTATATTTACTAATATTCACGTGCTTGCCTAGCCGTCCACAGTTGTGTACTCAGATCGTAGGTGGTGCTAAAATGATGTCTAGGGCATCGGCAGCTCAATTTACTACACACTTAGCATTGTCGTATCGGTCTTAAAGGCCGTGCACTTCATCACATACCTATTTGGGCTCTGTGCCTTTTGTACCAGAAACTTTCAACGTCATAACGATGTCTTGTAGGCGAAGACTATTGTAGTCATGTTGGAAATTATTCTAATCATCCCTGAAGTCTATCTCACATCTCCTAGCTGATATGCCACTGTAGAGTTAGACAGTGTTCTCGGCCGGCGATATATCTGACTAGAATTTTAAGGATCTTTTTTGAGAGTTTTAAGGAACTTTTTGTTGAACTGAAATCATGAAATTTGTTCGTTTATTCTATTCTAAAAGGACTTCAATAAAGTATGACTTCATATCCACGGCACTGATGTTCGTGCGCTTAAAGTATACAGTGGAGAACTTTTAGGTATCTATCCAGTTTCTATAGTTTCTATATCTAAAAAATTACAAACCGACTTTCCAAACTCTTACCTAGAAAGTTTTCTGATGAAGGGTACCATAATACCACTTTGTATCTTCTATGGAATTCAATTTCAACACTCATTTGACCATCCTCATAAAGGTGCAATTCCTTTCCACACATTACAAAACGTTTCTCACTCCATGCAATCGACATAAAATCATACTCGCAGCCTTTATGATGTTAATAAATATCTGTGGCGCCGCTTCACCTTTTTCGGAAACTATCTCACCTCACTATACGAAGCAGCAACATGATCAACGCAACAGCACGACCGCCTTAGTGCTTTGGGCCTCATCGATTTCGATTAATAATTCATTTAGGGCTCTAGAAATCCATCATATTCCTTGACGTACAATTTGTATCGCTCCAAGAGTGTCAACGCCGAGAAGCTGTAGGCAACAGAACGGGGAAAGTCACAAGGATTCCATCACCATCATTATGGATAGGAAGCTGCAACTGTCTATCCACCTTTCCATCCCATCTCAGTGAGTATCATATGAGGAGTGTCCAGAGCCGGTTTACTAACCTGTTGTTCGCTTAGTTCTTAACGAATCCCGCACTGGGCAGACCATAGCACAGCGGAGCAGAGCAAAAACTCAACCTGATAATGTACCTCAACGGATTAATTGGATTATTTTCAAATATGGTCACCTTGGACATTTTAAATTTCAATTAATCACACTTTTTCTGGTTTTACGTTCAGCCGTGGGACATCGCTGAACTGAAGACCTCTCATACGAGTACTATGTCTTTGGGAGACTTAATATTTTTTTTTTTTTTTATGACTTTGCTCTCTGTGGACTTGGATTTGTTGGAAAACTGACACCCTGTCGTGGAAATATGATTTATGAATCAAAGAGTACCTCCTTTGGCCTTAAATTGAGGACGGTTTCCTTGAATCTAATTCAAGATCTAATTATTTGAACAAGTTACCTTCTTGGCTACCCATTAGTAGATCGCATAATGAAGATACTATTCCATAGGTGACTTTGTGACAGTTGAGCAAAATGTGTCGCTATCACTTGATTGGACTTGAGTTGCGTCCAAAATGGGTTGGAAAGGGGTTTAGTTGTCCTAAAATACTGGGTTTACTGAAAGATGACCAGGTTTTTAAGTTAATCATCTTTCGAGCATCTACCAAGCCTTCTTTATACGGCTGAACAATGTACAATACTTCTAAGTATCTTATACCTTAGGTCCTTAACTATTTCGACATTGAAATTCGAAACTATGTTCGTGCAGCTAATGCGTTTACAAAGGAAGACATTAACATTTGTTTCTTTTCTTATTCTTCATCTTCTTTTTCTTTTTCTTTTTCTTTTTCTTTTTCTTTTTTCCCCAGAATGACCACGTTACAGGATCTCCTCCTGTCTCCTGTGTTCTGACTGCTGACGACGCGACAACCATGTCGGCGTGTATGATACGTTTGTTAACCGTAAACAGTAGCAAACGATTTGCAATTGATTTCGTGATTTCATTATGCGCACCGAAAAGATACAAATGTACATTGTTATGGGCTAGCTGTAGTAGCTGGTACCATATTCCTTGTGCTTCTGCTCATTCAAGAGAATTTTTGCCCAGCAATCGAACCCTGAAATGTATCGCTGCTATACAGATACGAGTACCTTGAAGAAATAAACGTAAAACAAATTTTTCGTAACCCTTTAGATGTTGGGAGCCACGAGACAAGTACTCGCATTGGTATCTGGTGACCAAGAAAGATATCTTAAAAACGTTTTCGTAATTTATTCCGCGAATTTATCTTTTATTTTATCTTTTTCTGAAAATTTCCATTCAAGCTATTGAAGTATGAAAATAAAACACAAGTCTTTGATTTCAAAAGCTTCACACTTGGACAGATTAACAGATTTTAGGAAAGAAAGATACGTAGTCAAAAGAAGTTTCAATCCATTTATCGTTTGTAGGTAGGGACTTTAAGGATTTGATGGTAAGCATTTGTTTAATGGAGATATCACTTGGGATCAACAGTGAGGCTCCGCAAGTCACCATAAAAACAAGACTAAGTTCATCGGAAATGTATACAAACACTTTGCTAAATTGTGATCACTGAATCGAGAAATTTACAAATTTAAAGGATTGATAATTATGATATCTAAAGTCTTCTCAGGAAAAGAATCATCATTAATATTCTAAGGAGTGCATTGCAACACTTTATTATTATGCTATATGCGTTAAAATTCTCTAGTTCATCGATTGTACTTCATCGACTCTGTATCACGTTTACCTATATCAATGAATGCCATTCCTCTATGGTTCACAGCGGAACCTTGTATCATCGCATATGATCAATTAACTGCCATTCAGCTGCTATAAAGACTTAAATGAGTCACCATCGCCGGCGGAGTGCACACATACCCTACAGCAGCCATGGAAACATTCATTGGTTTAACGCCACTTAAACTTTTTATAAATACCTATAAGATAGCAATTCCAAGCAGAGTCAGACTATACAACAAACATATCACACGAATCAAATTGACCATCTCTCTTAAATGATCTGCGGGGTAAGCGATCTTCTACCTAATATGTTGTGTTTCGGCTTAAATATAGTTATCCCAGGCCGTGAAGCATGGAATTACAAAAATCTTGAAGGTATTAAGTGGTTTACTTTCTTACTTTCGGTGGCGCTACAGTCCGGGATGGAAATGGGCCCCAATCAACAATCGTCTCCAACTAGTCGATCTTGTGCTAGCTGCCTCCAGTTTCGCACGCTAAGTTGGCTGAGGTCCCCTTCCACTTGCATGCGCCATCGAGTCTCGGTCTTCGTCTACTGCGCTGTCCCTCGGGATCGGATCCGAAGACAGCCATCTAAGTCGTTGCCTCTTTACTCTTCTGGCTAGGTCGATGTCGCTGTACAGTCCATACAGTTCGTCGTTGTATCTTCTCCTCCACTCACCATCAAGGCAGATGGGAACTAAAATCACTCGAAGAATTGGCCTCTCTTAGCAGTCAAGAGATAATTTCCATGCGTCTGCGCCATAGAGCAGGACTGGGATTATTAAGCTCTTGTATAGGGTAACTTTAGTTGTTCGAGAGAGGGCTTTGCTAGCCTTCTTAGCCCAAAGAAGCAGCGATTGGCAAGAATTATTCTTCGTTTGATCTCAGTGCTGGTGTCGTTGTCTGAATTCATAGCGGAGCCTAGGTAGACAAAGTCCTTCACTACATCAAAGTTATGCCTGTCAAGGGTGACGTTCTGTCGTAGACGTCGGTGTTGAGTGTCCTTTTTGCTTGACAACATGTACTTGGTCTTGTCCTCATTGACCGCTTAACCCATTTTCGCCGCTTCCGTCTCAATACTTGCAAAGGCGCCACTGACATCACCATGCTTTCTTCCAATAATTAATATCGTCGGCGTATGCGAGTAATGGGACGGACTTTTGAAAGATTGTGGCTCTTGCGTTTGCGCGTGAGTTTTGCACTATTCTTTCACGCATCGCCTTAAGTGGTACACGAATGGATAAAATATGCGCACAGTGGTAAGCGCCGGGATATTTGATCCAAAAACTAGAACCTCGCAACTAATAGGAAACAGTCCCTTAAGCAGTCGCAATTTTCTTAGAGAAATCTCTGGGGAAATTCTCAAAATTTCAACCAAAAAGATTTTTAATTCCATCAAAAGAGTTGAGCCTCTCTTAGCTTCCTATAACTGATTTTGTGGAACAAGAGATCTTTTAAGTCGCAGTGGCCTCGCAATTGGCAAACCCTTAAAATAAAAAAAACTGCCAAGTTCTTCTGAGCAGATGCAGCCGACATGTATTTTTAATTCAATGCTCTATGATCTAATGAGGATCCATACATAGCAACTTACTTACTTAATGGGAACTACCGTCTTGAGCTGCCTCTTCAGCCAGCCCCTTTGTTAGATAACTGCTTGCAATTTTGCACACCAAGTTGGTTTATGTTCTCTCCATTTGGTAGGGTCTTCCTCTGGTGCATTTTATCTCGGTGATAGATGCAAAGACTTTCTGATCCGATGGCCACTTTCTTTACGTGGGCTTATATCGCTGTAGAGCCCGTGCAGTTCTGAGTTAAATACCATCCATTAGCCTTTGTCGAACGACCAAGTATGTTCTCACCCTTTTTTATCTATGACTCGGCATGACAAAGGAGAACTAAAACGCTCAATGGATTTATTATAAAGCACTTTCCGAAATAGGGCTCTGTTGCTTCATTGTCTTTTGAGCCTCAAAAAAAGCGGTTGCTAGACAAAATTGTTGACACCCTCATTTCTGCTTCAAAACATGTAAATTCCTCACAAAGTGTATCTTTTCCGCATAAGCAAATAGTTGTAAAATTTTTTTGAAAGATCAAGGCTTCTTCCATCAATGCCGTTGTCTAATAAAAAGCAGAGGTAGAACAAAACTGGACTTATCATAAACATCATCAGCCTTTTACGCCACTGAGGGTTTCTATGATTTGTCCAGTTACAAGCTGCCGGTCATAGGTCTTGATGAGTGACAAAACCACCGGAAGTCCATACCAGAACTTAAAACACGGTACAGTGGAAGTTAGGAAGCCCCCGGACTTCCGTTCGGTTCTAACTTGTTGATGTACGCCCCCTTGTCACAGTGGCTGTGGTTTAAACCTAAAACGCAGGGAGTGTAACCCTACTGGGCTCATACCCGGAGTGGAGTGGCTATAAGTGCTGGAATCCGAAGCCCGACGATCAGTAAGAGGTTTTTGGTAGGTCTCGACTCATACCACGGGTGGAACTGTGCCCTCAAAACGGTTCCGCATTGGTTTTATTCTAATGTAGGTAAGCGATGGCAAGGCGTATCCTTGCTGCCATGTATGTATGGGCATCTCGTGAACAGGAGACACATCTGCACTTTCCTACTTCGTTAACCTTTTTCGAGCAGCATTAGTATCATATTTGTATCAGAGGCTTTAGATTGTTTTATAACCATATTTCGTGCACTGCGAAAGAGTTAACCCAACGAATAAATCCACCTGAAAATCCAGCTACTGCCATAAGCCACGTCTAAGGCAGTCGGTATTTGCCCATTCAATCGGAGTTTAGGCACCAATTTGTTTTCGGACTTATATCTTAGGAAATCAAGTCCTAGATACACCTCAAAGTATCTTCAAATGAATATAAATGTAAAATCAAACAAAACGGATATGTACAAAAGAAGGGATAAAAACTTAATACCAAACTTAGACAACTATATTGGCTCTCCGAAAGGTGGTTCTTATATATCTCTATCTCTCCATCCGTAGCTAATAATCAATGTCAGCAATTTAATGATGGACAGTATTCTTTCAAATTTTTCAGAAAATTGTTGTTGTACCCAGAAAACAGCTGCAAATTCGGCGATAGTGACTTGTCGATCATTCGGCAATACACTTCAACAGCCACTGCTTGACTCTGGTTAGAAAAAAAAATAAAATATCTCTCCGGCAGAAATCGCACACCAGAAAGTAACTTTTGGAAAAAGTAAACGTAATAATGCAATTGCCAAGGATTTACCGCTCTTCGAATATCTTTTGATGTGCTTCAGGCCAGTTTATCAAAGCGAGGGTTATTAAGGACGAACTATGTTTTCCCACTTTATGAAAAAATTTGGTTGAAAAATCGTTGCCTCCGAGTGGCCAGAGACAGCTCGTGCGTCATATGTTCAGTAAATATGCCAAAAATGAGATTGCTCTTGATCTACTTTTTCAAAAAAAAAGTTGTTCAGGGGTAGAGCTCATTTTTGCATTTAGAATTAAGAAAGACCAGAAGCTATTACTCAGTCGCCGTTGCATAAGTATGCAAAAATCAAAGGTACACGGACTTTGTGGTATGATTGGTCCATATTTCTCCAAAAAAGATGCCGTCAAAAAAAATACAATGACACTAATACAATACAATACAATACACTACATACCTAAGTATACATACCTAGAATTGGCCACCGAGATATCTCCCAGGTCTGGGGAAAGGCAATGCAGATATATGATCTCGGTACTACTGATTTGTAACCCATCATCTTACAGAGAGTTGTTTCGAACTCATTAGTGTGGTCCGTCAATAGAAAACTTTGGATAACATTAGAAAGCAACTTATGCACTGCCTTGGTAATTTCCAACTTTGGCCTCGGCCAAATTTTAAAGGTTAAGCCCATCAATGACGAAGTCGAATAATAAAAGTGGATAGAGCATACTTGTCTTTGAAAACTTTTGTCCGGGCCAGCTTTTAAAGGCGGCATGGTGGCTGTGGTTTATACTCATACCCAAATCGCAGTATATATATATATATACAGTCCACAAGTTCGTTGACAGTACAGTTCGAAAAAGTAATGGGTGCCATGGCCCTAGGATCGGCCCCGATTCTTACTAAGGGTGGGAACTGTGCCCTCAACACGGGTTCCAAATTGATGCCAAAAGAATGACGTGGACCACTTACCAGGCTAGCGTAGTTGTATTGGCATCCCGTAAAGTTATGTCAATTTATTGTACTACAATTTAACCTCCTCGAATTCTTTGATGATTCGGCCTCGTCTATAGCCACAAAGAGGATTCAGCAGATTTTACGGAAATCAAGGCTCAAGATCTAGACAATTCTCATCCCAGTAGATTATTTTTCGGCTCAAGAGCTAAAGCAAACTTTCAAAATTTTCCGATTGGAGATGGAGACTTGCAAGATCCAAACAAAGACCAAAAAAAATTAATAAAGAAAGTCACAGCCGTGCTTAGGACATGAAAAACCCTTTTGAAAGAAAATCGAACGGCAAGGACGATTCCAATTTCACAGTAAGGAGTAACTTACCAACCGAAATGCAAGCACTGAGCAAGGGTATAAATGCCACTGTTTTTTTGCCCTTACAATGATATTAAGATCTTATCAAAGGAAACTTCTTTACCTACCTATGTATATAAAGAAACGGAGTCAATTGAATTGCGGACAAAGCGTTAGCTACTCTTTATAGCTGCCTGGTCTAGTGTGTTTGGGTTATAGAACTGGAGCATGAACGATTGCCCTGTGTGGCTTAATCTAGCGCCGTCTCAGATGGAAAAGATTCGGGTGTTTGAAAGGCAGTGTCTTAGGACCTGTCTGAGTTTGTATAGAACATCAGAATTAGAGTACAAGAAATACTATCCCAACAAAGCCCTTTACGATGGGGCTCATCTGAATAGGATTGACAATTTCCTGATTAAGGTGATTCGAAGGCACGTTGCAAGGGCAATGACCAGCGACAACAGCCTGATCTTTGGGGCTTATTACCCCAATGAAATGTACCACGAGAGTTCACTACTATCGGGCTTTATCCCGCCGGAGGCTTTTCTTCATATAGATGCTAAAGGTTTAGTGCAAAGTAGGGATGGTATCTCGGTAATATACCATCGCCACCGCGCACAGTGCTTCGAGCATATGAGGATGATGAATAAAAATCTAGATCTCAAGATATTTGATGTTCTTGTGAAAAATAAGCCTCGAACATTGAAAAGTGAGTTAAATTTTATAAGCACAGTGAATTTAAAAGACATATGACGTTTACAAGATGGTGTAATGAGCTCAAAAAAGGCTTTTCAATTCAAAACAAATATTGGTTTTTTTGCTGTATTTTAATTCTTAGCTTTTATTGACATATAAAAAATTAAATTATTTTACTTTCTTAATTGACTTCTTCAAAACTTTAAGAAAATAATACAATGTTGAGAACAAAAAATTAACTTTTTAACGTGGTAAGTCCTTACACCTAGTCAGACTCAGCGGAGTCTTCACTACCTGAATTTTCATGCATCTGCAATGATGAATCCATACTCGTATTTTCTGGTAATGTTTGGTATCATCATCGTCTTTCCTTAACCTTTTGTGAGAAAATGTATTCCTATATTCAGAAATTACAGGATCAGATTTAAGTAATAGCAGCAAGGTCTTCGTCAGTATATTTTCTTGACGATTTCCTAGTGTGAGCTAGGCGATTCTTTCGATATTCCTTATGACTTGCTTCTAAGGCTTGTTGTCCTTGAGTTGTCCAATAGGTATATCAAAAAATGAAATATTGTCTGGTCCATGAATTAAGAGCTTGTGAACATTGCTTGGCATATAATACCAACTATAAAGTTGCAGGTATAGCTGTTTCGTCTTACTGAGCAAGCCATAACTCTTAAAATTAACGAAAAATGTTGAATTAGGTGTTCATCAACCCCAGTTATTTCTGCAGTTGTCTTTGGATTTGCAAAAAAACCGTCTTGCAGTATTTCCATCATTAGTTGATCCGGATTCTGGCTTTGGTTTGTCCACAATTAGGCCCATTCTAGTTTTAAAAGAGGTTAGGACTTTTTATTTTCTATTTGTGTATGTAATTTTGCTCTCCGAATCACTCGCTTGCCAAGTGTTGAAAGGAAGCCTATAGGAAATGTGTAACAAGCATTCAAAGCATCTTATCCACGAATGCCCACCCTACAAACCAAACCAAAGCGATAATTTTCTTCATTCGGAAGCCTTTCATTAATTGCTAGACCATTCATCTCTTTTGGAGCTGCATAGCAAATGAAACATTTCGATGTAGCATTTTTACTTGATAAAATGTTACAAACACTCCCATCAATCATTGTAAAAAGCATTTTAAAAGAAATTTGTATGTTGAAATCATTTTTTCGTGTGCATACAAGCTAAGGAGTGGACATACAAGTTCATTCATTTTGGCATTTTCATCTCGAACAAGTTTTGCAATTTCTTTCATAAATAAAAATTTGATTGGTCTGCAACTATGTATAGTTGAAGAAGGACGGGGGTTTTTCCACAGCTCCATACCGGTACTATCCTCGACCAACTTAAGGGGACAAAACGCAATCAAAAATAAAAATTCGTCTGTGCTTTCTGAATCAGCAAACAGTTGTTTGTACTGACTATGCCCGGAACTGCCGTCAAAGCCCCATTTGCATAGTAAAGTTGCAGTAGTTTTTGGTCTATATGAACAATTTCAACCACACTTTCACCAGTCCTATTCAGCAGTTCTTGGAGATCAACAGATGCTGTTGTTTCTGTTGCCATTCTATTAATGGGAAGCATTTGCTTTTTTAGTTTTTGAGACCAAAAGATCTTCTACTCTGCGCTTTTTCGTTTTGTTGGAAGCTTCTTCGAATGGCTTATGTAGTCTTCCATGACTGGTACCCGGAAGATCAAACGAAGTAGTTTTATTGGTTATATTTATAAGACTCTGAGGAAGTAAAAAATCGCTTTTTAACCAAACGTCGTAACGCTTGGTTACGCATAGCGCGGTTTCGGGAACATTGTTTCCATCGTCTGGCAAGGTTGCTATCAAAATCTCTAATTTTTTGAATCAAATCACTTTTAATAACATTTAAGCAATTGCTTATTCTTAGTGAACTTAAAATATAATGGTTTAATATTTCAATCCTTGAACCTTTTGCAATCGAAACCCATTTTTCAAAAATTTGTTCGTTTTTTATAATTGGAGTTGGTCCTGCAACAAGCGGATATTTTAAAGGTTCGCAATTATTAGCAAGAAAACTTTTTACTTTTGCATAGTATAAGAATAGAGGAAGTTAATGACATAAAAGATTATGCTACAGCTAGTAATAATTTTAATTTCGGCTTTATTGAATTTTATTGCCGTCTGCTCATTACAAAATTCTTCACAGCGGAACCACCGAAAACACGGGCATCGTTTGGAAAGCCAAAAATCCGGTGGTATAATCTATCGAAGGAACGAAGCGCCAGATTTATCGCACTGGCTAAAGAAGTACTTCACAATATAAACGGTATCGCAGACTCACTTAGCCCGCAAGAAATGTGGAACAGCATGCACGAGGAATGCATAACAATCGCAAAGTTCCATCTGGGGACTATATCGAAATACCATCACGTCGGCAAAGAAACATGGTGGTGGAATGACGAAACCAAACGAGCTGTGGCCGACAAGAAGAGTGCATTCCAAGCGTGGACAAAATGCGATCGGAGCGACGATATCGAAAAAGCTCGACTGGCTCTTGAATACGAGCGTCTTAAAAAGATCGCAAAGAAAGTCCTGACTCGAACTCGAGCGGCAGAAGCGGAAAACCTGTACCAGGAGTTGGAACAAATATCCTCACGATCGGCGGATAGAAGACAAGCTATCCAAGAAGTTCAAACGTCGTACAACACTAAAATGCCAAATATTTTTAAGCTCGCTGCACAGAGGAGAAAAAATTCAATGGAAATAACCTCGCCGAAATACATCAAAAACGCAGACGGTCGCTTACTAACAAATGAAAAGGAAATTTGTGACCGGTGGCTTGAATACTGCAAGGAGTTGCTTAACAAACAGTTTCCACGTGATATCGTGCCGACAGCTGGTCTATTCGAGGAGGAAGTTTCGGACTTTTCAGTCGAAGAAATAAGTATAGCAATTGGAAAAATGAAGCGGGGGAAAGCGGCGGGACCAGACAGCATTCCATCAGAGTTTTGGTCGAAGATGGAGGGGATCGGCAGCGTTTGGCTATCGAAACTTTTAAATAAATTAAAATGTGGACAACCTATGCCGAATCAATGGAGAAGTAGCTTCTTGGTTCCATTATACAAAGGAAAAGGCGACACTCGAGAATGCAACAACTACCGTTCAATCAAGCTTATGTCACACACAATGAAAATCGTCGAAAGAGTCTTAAACGAACGTCCTCGGCAAATAATAAAGCTCGATAATAGCCAGTGTGGATTTGTTGAAGGAAGATCGACGGTGGACGGTGGACGCTATCCAAAGCAACCGAATAAGAAGAAGATTGAATTTTATTGCCTCAAAATAAGGCCTGTTTTGATTCACTAATTTAAAAATTATTTTAACCTAAAATAATTAAAAAAATACACGTACCAGTTCGAGTTGTATCCATATTTATAATTTACAAAAAAAAAAAATTAATAATTCCTTGAAATTTTTCACACAAGCGAAATAACTAAACAGTGAATTTTTATGCAAACTAGAATTACTGCTTAAATTGCCTTACCTTCTGAGACAAATGCCGCTATTACAGCAAAAAAAAAAGTATATATGTATTGGGTGTAAAACTTAATTCGTTCGGTTTGCTGAGAGATGGCGTAACTTGCATTATTCCATTGTTATTATTCCATTGGAACATGCGTTGGAAAGCTACTGTCATTGTAAGTCATTTCAGTATACGTATGTCATTCATTTGAAGCGTAAGCAACAATGATTTTTTTTCACTCAAATATGTCGAATATGGCGATGGCGACGGCGCGATAGTTAGCTCATTGGACTATCATGCAGACAGTCTGGGTTCAATTCCTGGCTGGGTCACCAACAATGTTTCAAATCGCCATCACCCTTTCGCCGGACAATGGCAAACTTCCGAAAGTAAAATTCCTACGAAAAAGCTTCTAAGAAATGCCGTTCGGACTCGGCGATAAACCGTAGGCCCCACTCAGATGTGACAAAAAGGACAACATGAGCAACACAAATGAGTGTCAAGAAGATAGCCCATGGCCCATATCGGGCTACCAGCGCCACAGTGTTTTTTTTTTTTTTATGTCGAACTTTGTGGTTGAAAAAGTGTTTTTGCGGGGAGTTCTTCTTCATTACTTTAATATGAAGAAAACTGCTGCCGAAAGTCATCGTATTTTGGTGGAAGTTTATGGTGAACATGCGCTAGCTGAGCGAACGTGCCAAAAGTGGTTTGCACGATTTAAAAGTGGTGACTTTGGCTTGGAAGACGATGAACGTCCTGGGCAGCCAAAAAAGTTTGAAGATGAAGAACTGGAAGCATTACTCTATGAAGATTGTTGCCAAACACAGGTGCCACTCAAGCAACCATTTCAAAACGTTTAAAAGCAGCTGGATATATTCAAAAGCAAGGAAATTGGGTTCCACATGAACTTAAGCCGAGAGACGTCGAAAGGCAGTTTTGCATGTCCGAAATGCTGCTGGAATGCCACAAAAGGAAGTCATTTTTGCATCGGATTGTTACTAGTGATGCAAAATGGATCCATTACGACAACCACAAGCGCAAAAAATCATATGTGAAATCATATGGCCAACCAGCCAAATCAACGGCAAAGCCGAATATCCATGGCGCGAAGGTAATGCTCTGTATTTGGTGGGATCAGATGGGTGTGCTGTATTATGAGCTGCTAAAACCGGGTGAAACCATCAATGGACAACACTACCGAACACAATTAATCCGTTTGAAGAGAGCAGTAGCCGAAAAACGCCCGCAATATGCGACCAGACACGAAGCAATAATTTTCCATCATGACAACGCTCGGCCCCACGTTGCTATTCCGGTTAAGAACTATTTGGAAAACAGTGGATGGAAAGTCGTACCCCACCCGCCTTATAGCCCAGACCTTGCCCCTTCTGACTTGCATTTGTTCCGGTCGATGCAGAACGCCCTCACTGAAATACGGTTCACATCAGAGCAGAATATCAAAAATTGGCTTGATTCACTCTTGGCTGCCAAGCCGGCGCTGTTCTTTTGGGATGGGATCCACAAATCGCCAGAAAGATGGGAAAAAGTCATAGCTTCACATGGGCAATACTTTGAACAATACTATTGTACATGTTTTTCTTAAATAAACGTTGAAAAAAAAACCGCACGTATTAAGTTATATACCCAATATAAAACAAAAATACGAATTAACGGTTATTAGATATGTGTCAATTGAGTTCCGCAGCATTACATTTCCTTATCGCACATTGCATTTTTTTATTTTTGTTTGTTGGGTATATCGCTAATGTTCAGGAGCTCCTCCGTTTTAGTACCGTGATTGCGGGAAGGGATCGGGTCGATGCCGAAAAACAGTTCGCCCAATTCTGTTGTCTTAAGTAAGTAGGGAAGGTAGTCATGCTATCTTCTTAATTTTTTTCCAGAACTTTTCTTAGAATAGTTCAATTGTATTGATAGATAAGACCATTAGTCGTAAGATAGTTTTAAGGCCGAAAGGCAAAGTATATTGACATTGTGAAGTTTAGAGAGTTCGGTAAGAGCCAGTAAGCTAGAATAAGTAACAGTCATTGTGAAATTAGATTTAAGCATTTTTGTCTAGAGTGTAAGCTAATATTGAAAGAAGTAACAAAAATGAATTTAAAAGTAAAATAGTATGGAGCATAAACGAAATGTGGAATCGAAAAACGAAGTAATATCGAACAACCAAATCTTTGGTAGGGCGTTCGACATAGAAACAATATCAACCATCTTCGTATGCAACTGTATATTGAGAAGTAAGCCCTAAACAATCTGGAATAGTAACAGAGTTAAGATTTCATCATCAAAGTAACGACGGCATTTACCCAATTTAACCAAATCCGAATTCATGTATTCCCTATTCACAGACAACCATAAGTACTATGCTCAACTAATCATTTTGTCAGGAAAGATTGATTTGTATGGTGCTGGATGTAGTTGAAGTAACCTATGAGCCAGAATACAAGTCAGGTAAAGCTCCGACAGAATAAATGTGGGAGCTCTAAAACAGCCGCGCTTACGATTTTTAAACCAGAATCTTAGATTGCTGAAGTGCAGATACTTCCCAACATGGTTCACATGGGCGACTCATATCAAAGCCATCTAGAGTCATCAACTACAGCTGTTGTGTGGGAGAATTCAAATTAGAAGGGCTGCGCTTTAAAGCGAAACTTATCACCAAACTGCCTTAGGGTTAAATGTTACAGCTTTACACTGCCGCTGAAACTGGCAATTGTAATGAAAGCCAACCTTAGCCAAAAGCAAAGCGACAACAGCCGGCATTTTGAGTCAACATCGGCAATATGCAAATACGCCAGCTACCAGTTGCAAAAATTACACCAGTCACAGTAGCAGTCAACGCTTTGGATTCACTTAAAATCGAAAAAAAAAAACAAATTCCGTCCTCGAAAGCCAGCCAAATCTGGCAGATGTGCCGTACTGATCTTCATAGAGAGTAGAGACCAGCTTCAGTTCCACCTCCATACAGTTGTCCTATTGTAATTTAATATCGAGGAATATTCCAGCGTTGCGACGACGTTTTTGTATATTTATCGCAGCACAACAGTCAGTAGTCATGAACTTTATGCTATGCTCTTGGTTACCGTTTGCACGAAATTCTCCATTTTTGGATGCGACATGCTCTTTTATTGTCCCATTGTGCACTAGGTTGCTTTGAAGGCACCATACAACAACAAAAAAAAAACAGAAGAAAAAAGTAAATAGAACAACCAACTGCGTGTAGGGAACCTTCAAATTCAAAAAATTACAAAACTATCAAAGCGACCAAGTTCATCGTATGAACACTCACCCCACTACCAGATTACGAATAGTATTCTAGAACTCGTATCTTAATTTTTATTTCACGTTGATGGAAAACAAATGCTCGCATGAATTGAACGAATCGTAGGCAAGCGTTTTAAGCAAACATTAAGTGTTCCAGATATATACGAGTGCAGACGAGCTAGGACGCGATGACGCTGTCTAGATCCTGCTCATACCACTGCACTTATTCGTATCCTCTCTATCCATATCAATGGCTTGTGAGCGGAAAACAGTGATGGCCGTGGCATGAGCATTGATTTCATCCTGGTGTGGCATGGCGTTGTGGCCAATGTAGAACGTCAATTTATTCCTCATTCCTACACCATATCGATGAACAAAACACACAGGGACACCAGGCAGGCAGTTGAAGTTGAGTTCCAACCACTGGACAGACTTGGAGTTGGTTGCCTTTCATAGAAATGGTGTTTGAACTGGAATGCCCTGGCTCTAGAGCCATCACCACCATCACCGTCATCACCAACTACTGTATGAACATGGCATGGTGCGCAGGAAAATGGAAAATCGTGTGTTAAAATCTTAAGTGCAAACAATTGTCTGTCGATTTCGACCACCAAGGGGATTGCCAGTGCCACCGGCGCAAAAACCTCTACGGTGGCGGTGCTGATGTTGGTGGGGTAGGTAGCTCCTTCATGTCCCCGGGAAACCATTTCAATTTTGAGACGAGCTGAGAGCTTGAACGAATCGATGGACATGGTGAGTACTCGTACTCGTAATCGTACTATGTGGAACTCTGGCCGTTGTTGGTGCTAGATTTGCTGTTTTTGCCGGTGGTAGGAAGGTGCTGGTGGTGGTCTGGTCTCTAGTCTCTGGTCTCTGGTCCCTATTCGTCCCCGTTCGTCCCGTTCGACGCTCGGAAATTATAATCAGATGTAAAGTGTTATAGCAATGGTCGTACATTGTTGAATTCTTTTTATCGTTTGTTTGTTTTCTGTGTGGCTTTTGGTATTTTTTTCTTCTAAAAAAAACAAAAAGTTATCTATATCTAGAGGTTATAGATACTCGTACGTTTTTCTTTATTCATTTTGTATGCTCATATGTTAAGGATTAGATAAGGATTCGCTAGTTGGTTTGGTTGTACGAAGAAAAACCAAACTAATCGAAAGAGATTTCTTATTTATTTTTTTCGTTTTTTTCCAAGTAGTTCTCAGATGTTTGAATGAATGAAGACTGACAGTAGAGATACGAACATGAGGCATAGGTCAGTAAAACTAGTCTGGTTCTACCCAAAGAGCTTCAATCCACATTCGTATATAAATCGATAGATGAACCGTAGCGAGGTTTCAGTACATGTGTTTTCAAAAACTGATGAAGACCATTTTTATATATACAAAAGCCTGATATATACTAACAGGAGGCTTAGGTATCTTGATTTGCAATTACAAAGGGATTTGTGTACTATGTCCCATGGAACCGCTGGAAACTAATAGTAACCATTTGACCTTTAGAGCAAGAGCTTATCATTTTTCAAGTCTTTGCTCTCACTGACTTTTATAAAGTGATTTTCAAATGGAACAAGGACTTCTTCTCAGAAGTTCTTGAGTATTTCAACCCTCTGTCGCATATCAGCTTTTAAAGAAGGCTCTCAAGTCGTACTTGTTTTTTGCACTCAATTTGTTGTTCGCCTCGTCCTACAAAATATTCCAATTTTGGAGGTTTGGCATTGCTCGGATGCTAAGCAAAGCGTTTTGTCCCGTTTCGGTTCAGTAAGCTTCACTTTTCTATAACTAAGGAATAGCATGAAACTCACTGACCTTTTAGAGGACTTGGCCTAGCATTTAGTTGGTCAGCTGGAATGCTTGACAGTCCTGCAGGCTCAGTTCTTGAGAATTCTTCTACGAATCTTGCCGAATAAGTTCATAAGTAGTCGCATTTTCTGCAATCCCGTGGTTAGTTGGGTCCCAAACTAGACTACGTAAATTTTACTTTTCTATGAGTTTGTAGCCCTTAAGCCGTACTTTTCGTTGATCAAGTCTGTGGTTGCTTGTGGTTTAGAGCAGATTTTGCTTAAGAGTGCTATTCTCCGCATTGCCGGTCTAATTGCAAATATTCAAGTAGCGTCTCTTAGCCTGTCGTCATTGGTAGTCTTCCCTATTCGAAGTAGCAGAGGAGATACAAGTGCTGCATACGTGGTGAGGGAGCTTCTTATGGCATAAGCTAATACAAGCCTAATATGCACCCATACATCTAGGGAAAACAAGGACGACGTCACTAAGCAATGTTTCTACGGGCTTCTCAGCAATGTCCGAAGTATGATTTTAAAGCCAAGATAGGAGGGTAAAACAATCGGTAAGCCTACCATTTATTGAATTCTCGATGGGACAAAACATCGCTATATTAACCACACGGATACCTCCAAAATTTGGGATGTCGATCGATCCTAACGTGCGCGGCAACTAATGTGCACGGTTTCAACCAACCACCACCGAGAAATCCCTGATTTGATTAAAAATGCCGGAAAGCACATGCAGGTAAGCCATGCGTACAAAGCGGTGCTGCAGCGAAAGCCCAGAGCCGCTTGTGAGTGCTAAGAGTATGGGCAGAAGACCATTTTACAAGTACTTGAACGAATTGAAATAGAATCTGCCGGAAAGAGGTCAAAAAGTACGTCACAGTCGACCGCTTTAATTTTGAGGTAGTTACAGATTTTGTCTACCTTGGCTCTGCTATAAATTCTGTCAACAACAGCAGAAATTAAAAGAAGAGTCGTTGTTTCTAAGAAGCCACTTTATATAAGACCTTGAACATCATAATATTACTTTATGGCGCCTGGCCTCTATCGAAAACAGATGAAGATTTCCTCCGTTATTTCTAGATAAAACTGAGTCTGAAATGGCTAGGACGTGAAGAGCGAATGGACACCAATGCCTGAACCCACAGAGTTTTCGGATCTAAAGCGGTACAACAACGAAATAGAGGCAGACCTCACCTCAGATGGTTCCCACAAGTAGCCTCAGTAGACCTCAACTGACTTGGAGTGTGCAACTGGATACGATTTACTCAAGACTGGGCTAACAGGAGAGGCTTATAAGTTGAGACCTAAGTTCACCCCAAACTGTCATACCATCAGTAACGGTGCCCGTTGCCGTCGCGACATTTATGTCAATGGAGCTCGTCTATACAGGATTTCCTTTTTAACGTGATTCGACTAGACTTTTTTCGCTGGAGGCATTACTCCATGTTAATGCTAAAAGACAAGTGCAGAAAAGGAATGGTATTTCATCTCTCTGCTCCTATGGTGCGATAGACATGTAGCAATTCTACGACGCACAGGTCACTTGTGTTCTAGAGTTGATCCGTTTTAATCTCGCAATTGCGACAGGGATCGATGCCAAAAATAGTATTGGTAGTTAATAGAGAAGGAAGGGGCAGATACGCTCTCCTAGGTCAGTGCGTGATATTGTTCGACCTAACATGGCAGGGTGTGACCAAAATCAGGATCTCTGACAAGCTATACCCTTCCTCAAATGCCTTCTGGGTCAGATTTTTCGAGGACTTTCGTTGAATATGGCAAAACCAGCTATTGTTTCAACATGAATATACTATCATTTTCTAATGTAGAGACTTCCACAAATGTGCATATTTATTATTGCATCTGGTTCTGTAACACGGCCTGACATTTCTCGTAAGAGATAGTTGCTTTCATGAGGCACCTTTCTTCAAACATTGCTCGGTGCGCTCCTAAACAATATTTCATGGCAATTTTTGACTTAAACCATTGTAAGGAGTGTAGAAGGCCACGGAGGCATCCTTGATGCGGGAATAGGCGGCAGTGGCACGCTCGCAGTTGTTCGGCTGTAGCTCGTCGGACGAAGTTAGTTCTTGCCACTACTCCATACATCCAAAAGGAAGTTACTCAACTGTACGGACACACTCAAAAGACAGGAAGAGAAAAGATAACAGAAAAAGAGGAAATGAAAAAGTAAGACCACATCTGAAAAAAGTAAGACCTCCCACGCTGATTTCATCACGCTAGTTTTCGAGCAGTTAGAATTTTAACTTAAAAATTAAATACCCTTTATTTCTTGTACATCGTCCAACACTTCTATGCGTATGTAAAGGCTCAATAAACGAATTTTGTGATTTTCTATTATAAATTGCTACACACCTGACTCCATTTACAACATTGACACCGACTGAACATTTAAATCGTTTGCACTTAATGGATGCCAGAAGTTGTTGTAAGCATGTGCACATTGTTCAACTGAATCGTAACTCCTTTCATTGAGTACCTTTATAAAATTATTCAAAGTTTGATGTGAGGTTATCACGCATACTTTCGTTGTCCAATGCGTCTTATTGCAAAATTATTTTCTTTAAGTGCCCACGCGTATAATTCTCGCCCCTTAGCTCTTAGTGCCACAATGTTTTTTTATATACCATTTATATGCCATTCGAAAAACTAAGCAGAGTTTTCACACTGTTCCAAAATTTTCATTAAAAGTTATTGCACCTTCTTGATTTCAGTTTGTTGTCTCAACTGATGCCGATTCGCAATCCGTTATCAAGCTCCAATTTTACTCGAAAGTATTTTTGCAGCTATAAAAAAAAAATCAAAATTGTGTCCATAAACAGTAGGTGGTGCAAAACACATCACCCTATCGGAAGATGCTATAATTCTTGCAAATGCCGGCAAATGTCAATTCTACATTGACATTTGTGAAATAAACAGATACAAAATACCAAAATACACGTCAAAAAGAGATGAATCGCTATACTCATAAAGAACGCGGAGTAATTGTCACACTTTTTGGGGAATAACTCGTCGGTGGTGTTGGCGCAGGGTGAATTTCGTCCGACACCAACTGGGCAAACACTACGACGCTTAGCCGCTCCTTTAGAAGAGTATATGGCAAAACCAGATGCTGCCAGGTCTGGCCGGCCCCAGAGCAGCCGTTCTGCTAAGAATATCGTAGCTGTGGTTGAAGACGTTGCAAAAGACACCGGAGTATCGACCAGCCATGCAATTGGGCATAAATCAGCGGTCCTTACCGAAAATATTGTTGAAAGACTGTTAGATGTTTCCTTACAGTGCATCAGCTATCAGCCGTTGACTACCAAGCGCATGTACCCTACGCTCAAGCCATCCAAAATCTCGACCACGAGAAAGACAACTTTTCCTATGGATATGTTAATAAGCAAAATTATTGCTTCAAGGGCACTGAAAATCCGCGTATAACCTTATCCTTATCTTTCGTTGTGGTGATTTACACTAATCGGCAGAATCGCCGGATTTAACTATTCTAGACTTCTTTTTGTGAGGTTTTTCAAAGTCTTGAGTCTATGTCAACAAGTTTCAGACTCAGAAAATATTCATCAAAGATGGAAAATGCCATAAATCGGGCCTGAATGGTCATCAATTTAAACGGCGGCCACTTAGACGATGTTATTTTCCCGACTTTATGGAAAACAATTTAAGACATCAAATGAACATAATGCAAAAGCAGAACCAAAGTGTTTCATTCATAAAAAAATTAAAGCCAAAGAACATTGGGTGACAATTTTTGTGCCACCTTGTATACTAAAAAACGTTTTGGCTATAAATGAATGCGAGGACGGGACAATTTTCAAAGAATGCAAGTCTAAAACGCTTATCTCGACAGTTTTGTGTAACTATTAAAGCTAAGTTAGAAAACTGTCCTTTTTTTTCTCCTGCCGGTAATATAATCCGCTTAAATTGCTGAAGTTCAAATCTTGAATTCACAATCTTAAAACAAAATTATGCCGCAAAATTATAATGCAAATAGTCATTTGACGCTTATGAACACAAGTACTGCCAACACATTTGCAATAATAACACGGTCCTTTTGCCTTTATGAACATAATCCTGCCAGGCTGCAGTATATTTACAATTATGAAACCACCCTATATCTTACTCTACTTTAGGTGGCGCTACAATCCGGGGTGGATCTGGGCCTCAGCCAACAACGGTCTCCAGCCAGCGACTTTGTCTTCTTTTATAAAATTAATAAAACGTCCGAAACCGTTCCCTCCACGACGGTTTTCATGTTCCCAAGCATTTTCCCTCTTAGTGCTCTATTCAAAAACTCACAAAATTCACGTCAATATACGTACATAGGTAATGAACAATTTTATCGCCTCAGGTCGGTCGCTTATGATATAATTTAGTATCACCAATATGAATGATGACTACTCCATTCTTTTGCTGTTCCGCTCAGTTACAATTAGAATTTCGCTCGATTTCGTTTAAAAAAATCCAAGAAGAAGGAGTACCCATTAGTCCAACTAAGAAAACCTCTAAACATGTTCTTCTTCTCTTACCATTGTCCACGAATGGCAATTGGTATGTGTTGTAAAGATCTCAAACTCGTCACCGAAAATGCTGTAAAATGTCTTAGTTTCCTCAAGCCCTAATTTATAAGACTTTCATGCAATGCCCTGCCAAACACTTTATTTCCCAGTCATTATAACCTGCAAACATTCAAAACCAACGTGAATCCTTATCTCACTTTTTCTTACCTGATTTGCCTTAGCCTGCTCCGTCTGCAAACATTATAAGGGTATACCAGAAGTCCTTGAGTGTTCTTATAATAAAATAGAAATATCAAATGGCCACAGGAATTATTTTACCACAACCTAAAGATGTGTTTGCTGAAGTGTTAAATGTGAATCTTGGACTTTTCAAAAAAATAAATTTGCGTATTCCACTTTGAAACTATCTAACTGTCATACTAGTCGGTTTATCACATGCACAAACCATCGATTTCTTTTGATGCGCCATCTTTGGCAAATTCATCACAACTGTATTCAAAAGGAAAGCCTCTTCTTCCTATGGAAACGCAGAGTTTGTTTTGAATAACAAATTCAATAGTTTCCCCGCGTTTGTACAGACAACATTTTAATACCGAAACCTACTCGAAAATCGCGCAAATTTTTTTTATTTACATTCGTCGCAGTATCATGTGAAAAATTTACTCTCACATTCGTTTGATTTGTCAAAAGGAATTTTCATTTGGAATTATTAACTCGAAGTAGTAGTTTCGATCCTACATTGTGTAACTGGTATTAGAATATTAGAATGCCGACCTGCCCACCGAGAACCATCACAAAAGCAGATCAACATGGAACTCGTTCACTTCTGGACCAAAAGATCGATAGCCTGGAAGGCTACACCAAGAAGACCCCACCAGATTGTGCTCCATGTCGGACCAAGTATCAGTGGTTTAGTGCTCCCAGGGCGATGTACAATACGAAGAAGTTCACCAGAACCATCAGTGAGAAGTAAGTACACAAACAATTTCCATCTAGATACTTGGAAAAGGTCATTGACTGTGGTTAATTGTGTGGGAGAATATCTCCATACTCCTGTATATGTGATCCAAAATAAATATTTAACCATAGTCGACCTACGGAAGAAGACTTATTTTTAAGGAAAAGTCCTTTCTCGCTGACGTTGTTATTGTTGGGTGTTAATAATTCAAATCGTTGAAATATGAAATGTGGGTTAGGCAATAATTCAGTGGGAATCGGCTTTAGGCAATGACAAGGGTGTGAGAAACTGAATCTGAAGTTATGAGTGAGGTGACGGACGTTTGTTTGTATACCATAGTTTCGTTGCCAAAATTGTTAAGTAGTTTGACGGAGTTGTATTGCACAGATTGCATGCTACGGTAGGAACTCATTTCTCCACTCGAAGTTGTTAGTAATTTATTAAGGAAATCACGACATAAACCTGTGGAAAGTGTACGAATGTAAACTTCTTTTAAGTGATAGCTACACCCAACTTTCTTTCAAAAATTTCACTTTCAAACCTCGCCTATTGGGGCTTTTTTAAGTGAGTAATTGAAGGGTAACAATAGAAAAGGAAAAGAAACCCCCTTTGGGCCATTGGTATAAATGAAATGAATTTCCGAAAATGAGTAGCTGTTGTTGGTAAAGCCTGATGAAAGGTGAAGGAGCCTAATTATGGAGATAAGGAGTCAACGTGGCTCTATCCAATACTTACCAAATAAGGTCATAATTAACACAACTTGAATAAATCAATGAGAGGCTGGGAGTAGGAGGTTCATAGTATTGCTGCTGCTAATTATATTGTTATTGCGAATTCTGTTTTCTCCCGCAATCCTCTCCAATTCGATGTTAATTCCTCGCCATGATAGGCGGGAAAGGGTTCAAAAGCTCCTTATTTCAGATTTGTTTGGTTAATGGTCCTTATATTCTCCCCGATTAGTCTTTTTTTTTTGAAAAAAAAAAGGTGGTTCATTGGTTTATTTTGAGTATGGGAGCTAACATTTAAAAATCATCAATTTGTTCACTATAACTATAGAAGACTACAGTTTGAATGAAACTAAATGATGTGCATCCCTTCGATCATTTGCAGCTTTATCTCACGAATTTCGTGCAGAATATTGCCTTCCACAGTCTAAATAGTTTGCGATTCATCAGCATACATGCATCGAGGACTTTGCATAGTCTCACCATCTATTTGTCAATATCGAAGCCTCATATAGTATGTGTACTTGTTTTACTGAGACCATTCAATGCCAATGTTAGACAAGCTCTGGGCTCCCGCCCAATTATCAAGGCTTCGTCCATCAATGACGTTGTCTAATAAAAAGCGGAGGTAGAGTAAATACTGAACTTATCATAAACATCATCAGACCTTTCCCCTCTGATGATTGCTGTGATTTGTCCAGTAATAAGCTGCCGGTCTTAGGTCTTGTTGAGTAGCTAGACCACCGGTAGTCCATACCAGGACTTAAAACACGGTATCGTTGGAGTTAGGAGCCCACCGGACTTCGGTTCGGGCCTAACTTGTAGAGTGGACCTTGTCGAAAAGGGTTAAAGAGGCACTTCACCGTTTCGAGAGAAAGAAACTGCACGTAATTTTCACCCTTATTTTTGCTAATGGAGAATGAAGGAGAAGATTTAGCGACACCGGCCTAATCAGGCGTAGAAGGATCTAACGTCTGCGATAGTTGAGCGAATGGATCTCTTATTGCGATATTGAATCCAAGCAGAAAGTCTCTTCCCTCAGACATACTAAGGCGTCCAAAATGAAGTTTGTTTTTCACGATTAGCAGATTCTTTTCATTGGGCAATTAGCTCTGAATTTTACAAAGCTGTCCATATCAGCGTACTGACAGCTGCTTCATAGTCCCATCGCAAAGAATAAGCTTTTCAAATTATCCGCCGAAAGTATTTTTGTATTTTTTCTCGCCGTTTTTGGTATTGATGCCATCGAGTACGATCCTGACATCATACTGTAGACAAGTTCAGTAGACTATAGTATATCCAGAAGGTCATAGACTTCTTCCTTGATGGGTCTTTGCTTCAGTCCACTCATTAGACTGTTGTTATACAAAAGAATGAAGCTCCGATTTGCACGCCAGCCAGGTAATCCTCGTTTGCCAATGACAATTCTGAACTCAAATATTTATCTGTGTACGCAAGAAACCCTGTTGTCGGAGAATTCGAGGCCGACGATTGCAGCATTTTCTCCCATTTCGACTGCTTGACATGTCGAAAAAACTTGTAGTTAACAAATAAGGCAAACTTAAAGAGCCGCTATCTATATATGCAGCTTGTTGCGATATTTTTAACATGTTCTCCTTGTTGGCTTCTCTTTAGTAGATCAATGTCATTTATAACCCTAGGGTTGGGACTAAGGTGGATCAAACTGTAGACAGAGTAATTTATGAAAAGTTTCTAAAGAATATTGATGATCTCTGGGTCTCAACGTGTTGATATCACGGAATGCCACCGTTTTACATGCCTTGAGAAAGTATGCAGTTGGGACAGCCCAATCGATTTAATTAGAAATTTGATGCTCTTCTCTGATTGAACCTGCACTTAATATGAAGGTCGGGTATAAGTCAGTACGAAGGATGATTGACTTATTAATCCGGCCAATTCTAAAGGCCTCAAAGAAACGAGCACTTGTAGTTCTTTCTTCTTACAGTAAAGGATGACTTATGCATTTCTTGCTCTGAGTTGCTTCGCCAACTCGTTTATCGAGTAGAAGTAAAGTGTCAGGTTTTTAGTAGCTGACCTGCATCACAGGTTCGAGCAGCCACTGAAAGCGTCGCTAAAGCTGAGGTTGAGCAGATACTTTTCAGTTTTTCAGATACTATCAGGGACTGCATTGCTGAGGACAGTGGTAGGTGCTGTGCATTTTTGTTTAGACCTGTTTTCCAATTTTGCTCTCATCTCCAAATTAGTCTAGGATGCAACCTCTTCTTGAAATGCGAATGAAGGAAATTTCGCAAAACCCAGTCTATGTAGGTCCAAAAGGGAATCGCAAGAACTGCAACAAGCAGCTGGTTACAAGCTGCACGCTCCAGCTGCTCAGCAAGGGGTGGTTCAAAAGAGAGGAGAGAAAGCTGGAGATAAACAATAAGTAGAATGGACGCCATCGAAACTTTTAAATAAAATAAAATGTGGACAACCTTTGCCGAATCAATGGAGAAGTAGCTCCTTGGTTCCATTATACAAAGGAAAAGGCGACACTCGAGAATGCAACAACTACCGTTCAATCAAGCTGATGTCACACACAATGAAAATCGTGAAAGAGTCTTAAACGAACGTCTTCGGCAAATTATAGAGCTCGATAATAGCCAGTGTGGATTTGTTGAAGGAAGATCGACGGTGGACCGTGGACGCTATCCAAAGCCTACGAATAATAATGGAAAAGCACCGAGATTCGTCTAAGGATTTACACATGGTATTTATCGACCTCGAGAAAGCATTCGATCGAGTGCCTAGGAATCTCATATGGGCCGCGCTGAGGTCTCAAAACGTACCGGAAACGTATGTTAGAATAATACAAGACATGTACGGAAACGTGAAAACTGCGGTTAAAAGCATTGCTGGACTAACGAGAGAATCTCCAGTTAATGTTGGAGTGCACCAAGGAAGCGTACTTAGCCCTTTCCTCTTTAACGTAGTATTCGACTATCTTTTAAAAGACTGCATGCGCGAAGCAAATGTCGCTGACGACGCAGTTATACTAAGCGATAACGTCGAAGATTTGCAGAACGCCTTGGATTCATGGAAAAATACGCTAGAGAGAAATGAGAGAGAGAATTTGCGCATCTGTTGTGACCTGTTCCGGATATAATGTTAGACGGAATAGTTCTTCCGAAAATTACTATCTTTAAGTACTTAGGATCAATCGTTAACATGGAAACGAAATGTGACGACGACGTAAACCACAAAGTGAGTGTGGGATGGATGAAATGACGGGAAAATTCGGGAATCTTTTGCGACCGGAAATTTCCACTTAAATTAAAGGGGAATCTCTACACCACGGTCGTTAGACCAGCTATTATATACGGTTCACAGTGCTGGACAATGTACTAAGCGTTTAAAAACAAAATGACGGCAGCGGAAATGAAAATGTTAAGGATCTATAGCGGAGTCACTAAACGCGATTGCATTAGGTATACGCGTATAAGAGGAAATCTACATATAAAGAATTCAGTAACCGAACAGCTTGAGGCTAATAGAATAAGCTGTTATTGCTACGTTCAAAGAAGATTTACGGAAAATCCGGTTAAAAAGGCACTTTCAACTACGGTCCCTCCAAATGTAAGAAAACGAGGTCGGAAAAAGAATTCTTGGATTTGTCAGATGGCAAAGGCGCAACAACCACTTACCACTGAAGCGATCCAGGACCGAGCAGTATGTAGACGCGTTCTGCGGTCTGCAACATTACCCAACCCCATAAGCGGAGCAGCAGCGATGCAGTAAAAATTGAAAACTCGTTACGCATAAGTTCGTATAACTAGGAAAGGGTTAAAACACAATCAAAACAAAATAGATTACTGTTTCCCTGATGGGGAATTAAGATGTATATTATTTTTTTTGAACAAGGTGGGTTACAAGGCAGTCGATTCCGCACGATCACCTCACAACCTCACTTAAGGTCAACGGGGTAGCGAAACGTTGAAAAAGTAATTCGCGCAAGGGTTACGGGGATTATCTCACACACGATGCAGAGCCTTACGGGGTCACACAAAAATTATCAAGGCTCATACAACAATGTATACATACATTGGTATGAGAATGGCAAAAGGGGTATTTATCTTTTTTTTCCTTCCTACTTGGGGTCGCTCCTTGCTATGCGTCGGGGTTGCTGAGGGGGTTGGGTACTTCCAGCCACAGTCACAGGCTAGTTGAGGTTTTGATGTCGTGTTATTCGGGTTATTCTCCTTTTTTTTTCTCTGCTATCGTTTTTTCGTGTTTTGGTGTCTTTGCTGATCCGGGATGTTGTGGGATTTTGTTTTGTTTGTTTTTCTATTTGTTCGTTGCGTATTTTTTATTTTTTTTTGTTCGGGCTCTCAGCCATTGTTGGTGGTATCGACATCTCGGGGCATCGGTAAAGAGCATCAAGAGGGTGCAGACCGTCCGTTCGCAAGAGACTTCAGGCCGTTCGCCTGGGTCTATCCGGGGTACCTAAATGGTCGTCTCTGGTAGAGCGAGGGAACTGGATCCAAAGAATCCAGTAAATCCCACCTGTACTGTGGCATCCAGAGAATGACGGGAAGAAAAGAACGTAGACAATACAAAAAAAGGCAGGAGGGTAGAGGAGTAAACAGACAACAAAAATATTTAAGGGATTGGAGGATTATTAAGGCATGATTTGCACGCAACACCAGTACTGGATGAGAAATTATCATGAAGGTTCTGTTTTTAGGCATATAAACCGTAAACGCTAGATTTCGAACATAGTCTCTCCTGTTGCATTATTGAGCTTTTCCCAGATTTGTCTAAATGTTGGTCACTGGTTCTTGATTAAACCCGAAGAAGCTATATGTTAAGTCGTCTTCTAGTGTATCTCTTACCTTATTCATAGTTTTAAATACTAAGCCTGCTTCCTTTTATTTTTACAAGGAAGCATTGTTTTTTTTTTTTTTTTTGAGCGCTCTAAGCAGTATCAGCAAGTGTAAAGTACATAAGTTAAGCGCGTCATAAATTGTTTAAATAAAACGACTACAAACAACCTTTATAACATCACCATAAATATAAAAACTCAGGAAACTTAGAAACACATATATTTTGGAAACCATTATCCCCCAAGCATTCTACACCTGAATTTCCACTGAAATCCAACATTAATTGTCTTCTTAGAAATCCGTTAACAAACTCAGTAATGAAACTTCGCACGTGTCAAAAATATAATTGAAAAAAGTTAAACATTCCTGGAATTAACATTAACACCTTACAAAAGCTGAAATTTTCCATGACCATATATTGGAGTACCTTTCGAACAATTTACCCATTATTGCTCCCTTTAAAATTACACTTAAGCCCATCAACTGCAATAGATTCCAAGAACGTCAGAACCATAAATTCCTTGTCCCACGCTAACCTATTTTTAACTGTGCCCTTCCCTACCCCTATTACACCAGTCAAGACCTTCATTTTTATTTGACATGTGGCGACGACATCATGCCAAATAAATGAATAACAATCTGACAAATTGATTTATATGTCTGAACGTCGACAAAATCGTCATTGAGCATGGTCTTACCAAGTCCAGCATTGGGACGCTTTAGTAACTCTCTAACCTCAAATACCGATAGTGACTTGAAATTTATTCATCATTTAACCTTTCGCCTTGACAAAGGACACCAGAAGGCCACCAGAATTGCGAAGTCCCGATCTAAAAAAGAAGTTTTGCAAACTATAACTTCTGTCGGGAAGTGGTAAAGAAGGATTTTAGAATATTTCTGCGGTCAGACACGCACCACCGTACCATCCTTCGGCGAGGGGACATTAATTAAGTGGACAAAAGCTTCTCGTTTTTTTTTTTTTTTCTGCCAACTTAGTGTTCCAACTGCTACCAAAATTGAAGCTCCAGCAAAGCTCCTTTGAAGTGACTCTCTTTGAAAGGGGATACTTTAACCACCTGGCCATCTCTGTATGCCACATGCGCCAATATTCTCTGTGACCAGTGGTAGGTAATGTACTTTGGTCGGTTTGTTTTGGTCATTCGTATCCTAACGGTCGTCCTTTCAACTAGTCACTGTGGGATTCTGTTCGGTCGCGGAATAGTAAATATCGATTAACCACAACCACATTAGTGGAATAGTTTTTGTGTGAAAAAATTCCAGAGCGTACTCGTGGCTCTATTGATTTCTTCATTTGATCTGTTTTTGGAAATCATAAAAATTAAAAATGTAAACCCCCGCGTATGTGACCAGTGGCCGCGATGAAAAATTTTTAACACATCGTGTAGAGTTTATTCTTGAAAACAAAATGTCAAATGCGATCAATGAACTCTCTGCAGAACACCACTCCAATAGCACTACCTCTACCACCACCATCACTAATTCCCTACCTGAGAATCCAAAATTTCCTGAAAAGTATTTATACCACAATCCATCCACCCACCGCACCACTGGACATTTAGAAACTACAAAGTTCAATCCGAAAACCGCTACCATCATACCCATCCCATCCTTTACGGTGCTTAATAACGACACTTTAGCCATTTCGACAAAGCCAAACGCCATAGTGCGACCAATACGGCGTATAGCGCCCTTAACCGGGCCCGAGGATTCTTCGGACAACTACAATCCGCCAAAAGATGGCCAGGAAGTTGAGACGTTCGCCAAGGCGCTTAATCGTAAGCTAAGACGATTGCGTAACGCTGAACCATCTCTAAAGTCATCGCCCTCTTCGAAGGATGTACGTTAGCACGGGTAGTATACCCAAGAAGTTCTCCATTTTGACACAAGTCTTTTGTCCTTTGCATTTGTAGGGAAGCAACGCAGATACAATTAACAAGCGTCCATTGTTTATTACCACCGTTCCCTCAGGAGTATTCCTGCCTCCGGCTAAAGAATCACCAATTATACCGTCGAAACGTGTTTATGCGTTTGCCACTCGTCCTCGGGTGTATGCCAATTCAAATGAATACAAGGACAAGCTGGACGGGACGATTAAAGGATCTGATAAGGAGCTTACCACACGTTGGCATGGAATTAAAGCATTCAGCCACTTTTTAAGCGGCGTCAAAAAGAGGTAAACCTTGGATTATTGTTTCTTTTTCTTCGTATTTGTACGAGTATTTGATTTATTTAAAACAGGACAAGTGTAGGAGGTGGTGTAGAGAACACTTTACAACAAGTAGGTCGATTTAAAGGGGTACCTTGAATTAAATTGAAAAATGCTGACAGGTTGAAAAATAGTTTCTAATTTTGAGCACAGGGACATTGGTCTTTTCTGGGAAATTACTTTGCCGACATGTTTCCGCTGAGCTAATTATCGTGTTGAGTCAGAGTGGACGAGTCGGAGTATGCGGATAAATTGAGGGTGGAAAAGATTAATAAGCATGCAATAAATGTTTTTTTCTATTTTTTCCTAATTCATTCAAAGTGCAATATGGTATGCATTTTTATTGCACTTCAATTGATTTATTTTGAAATGCGCAGAAACAGATAGTGTTGATATTTCAGAATAAGTTCGTATTTTATGAAATGAATGTTAGTTTTAGACTCGAAGATAAATAATCTTGTAATATTGCCCGATTATCAAATATTATTTCTAACCACTTCGAATTTTGATGAAATAGAGCAGTTAGATGAATTCAAATTGACCTTCAGTGTCACCACTAGGTATTCGAGTCCAAAAGATCTCTTACATTCAAAGTACATACCCGAACGTCGTTGTGTTTGTTACGTTTGCATAGGTCGTCAACAACAGAGTCGATCTTATCTCAAACTATTGACATCTTAAGTATCATACAAATTTATTCTCTTTAGCATAGTTTTGTAAGGCCAAGGGTATGCGTTGATTTCCCAATTGCACACTACACTCGATAAGTTTGAAAAGTCTGTCTGTCTATGGCTACAGCCAGAGACACACTTGGGCAATTTGTAAAATTTTACGCCAAAAAACTGCGTCAACTCCCAGTCTTACACCGCGCGATAAGACCACAATCTTTATGCAGAATTTTTCAGATAGTGAATAGACAAAGATCCTCTTCAACATAAGCTTCCACAGCTGCGATATTTTCTGTTGAACGCACTGTTCTCATTCTGGTTAGCTCACTAGGTGCAAAATTGTTCACTAATTCGGTAAATTAGCACGTACAGATGGTCGGAGATGGAGGTCTACCCTCACATCCATTATGAAGTGGTTTATAAATTTGGCGAACAGAACTTTGATTTTGAAAAAAAATTTCCACAATATAAAATAATTGTTGTGGCCTCAATCTTTCCATGATAAAACTAACCTGAAAATAAATTGGCTATAGCAGATCAATATGATTTCTGATTTAAATGTTAAATATAAGTCTGACACTACAAAAAAAGAAACACCCTTTATATTGGCCTTTCGATCTAATGGGTGACCAGATAAGAACGATAGGAAAAATTTTAAAATGAAACAACAAGGGTGTGAGATATAAAATTGATTCCGGCTTTGCTTTGAAGCTACATCCATGTCATTATGTGTGGAATAGCACATCATTCAAATGGCCTCCTTGGCTTCGCTGGGATGGCTTCAAGAGGTCGGTCCAATTTTTGATGACTCGTTCAGTATGTGCGGCGTTGTTCCGGCAATAGACGGAATATACTCAAATGTTGGCCTCGAGCTCGTCTAAAGTCGTATGCTTGTTAGCGTAGGCTAAGGACTTGACATAGCCCAGAAAAAATGATCGACTGGTGGCAAATCGCATGATCCCCGCTGCCAATTTATGAAGGCTCGCTATGAGATGACCCCGTTTTCTCCTTAACAAACTTTGAGCGTTGCATCGCTTCTCACTTTCTCATCATATCATGTCATTTATATCGATGTTGTCGAGCTCTGACCTCAGAAAGTCGGTTAACTGCGCACTATATCTGAGACCATTGACGGTAACGGGTCTCCTTCCTCATTTCGAAAGAAATAAGGTCCGATGATGCCATAAACCGCACCAAACAGTAAATCTTTGTGGATGCATTGACACTTGGCTGAACACTTGTGGATTATGTTTGCTCCAATAATAGCAATTTTGCTTGTTGACATACCCACTGAGACAAACATGAGCCTCTTCCGAAAAGCCAAAAAGTTTTTGGCCAAAATCCGGATTTCAGGCTAACATTTCCAGAGCCCAATCAGCGAACTCATGGCGTTTTTCATGGTCGCCAGACTTCAATTCTTGCGTCAGCACAATCCTATATGGATGTAGACGCAAAATAAGCCGGGTTGTCTCTCTGGCGATGCCCAATTCATCTGATGGGCGACGAATAGACATATATGAGTCTTCATCATCACTAGCCGCTACGGCAGCTAGGTTCTCTTAATTTCGCACCAATCTCTGTCTAGTTGATGGCTTAAAGAGCGTACTCACACTCAAACCATAGTGATGGTGATGACCTACTCACGACGAAATTCACGTTGCGTATTTCAACTGAGCTGGAATTTCGATTTCATTTTTTAATAATTAATGAATATTTTGACAGCTGAATGTCATTGGTCACTTTGACAGTTGCCGAAACATAACAATTGGAAAAACTATCATCCCCATTTGGTCACCCTTTACTAAATCCTTCCATCACAAAAACTATCTTTTTTAGCAGTAAAACTATTTTTGTTCAAATTGTAGAACGAAGCTAGACCTGAAGTAAAGAATCTGCATGATAGAAAACTTGATAGAGAACTGTTTCTCACCTAAACGATTTTGTACCAAGTGTTTTGAAGTAAACTCTGTAAGTATATTGCTCGAGGCTATAATCCTTGTAATTCCCTTTTTTGCCAACTAAAAGGCAGAAGCTTTCGCATTAGGATATTTTCTATTGCTCGTCGAATGGGTGATGACTTCTGAAAAAAAAAAATATTGTTTTTGCTCTTTTGGTCGAGTTTTGAGCGCAAATCTCTTGCAATTTTAGTCAATAAATCCACCTGGCCCTCAGCCAATGATTCTTTCACAGCAAACTAAGTAGCTGAGATCGCTCGCTAAACAAAGCGAGGTCTTTGAATAGCAAGGTCTCACCCCTTAATGGATTCGAAGACACTGCTATTGAAGCCAACAAATTCAAACTCTTCAGATCATGTCAATGTCGTAATGTCATTGTAAAAATGTTCTTGAGAGACAACCAAGAGCATTTTCGTCTGGCTTAAACTAAAGTCTGCGCCATACAGTAGGACTGTAACGATAAGGAGCTTTTAAAGTGATTTCTTCATTGTTCATACAAGGAACTTTTTTGTCGGATTCTTCGCTGGATTCCTACGCTTGTATTGTTGTTTGAATCTACAATAGATCCCAGTCAAATAAGGTCTTGCATCACACTAAAGTCACAGTTTTCCATTGTGGCGTCTTATACGACCTATTGTAGTCGAGTCTTTTTGTTGACAGCACATGTTCCTAATCCTTAGCAATTTAATCCCCGAGGTACCCCTCCGCGAAATCGATCTAGCTCTTCTCTAGTTGTTGACAAGCTGATGTTCCTTCAGTTTTCATTCCCTAAAAATATGTGAGGAGCTTTCGTTTCCAACACTTTCTACTGGGTTACTGACATCACAAACCTTCTGCGGCTTTAGCCGGTTGGTGTCACATCCCCTCAATAAGTTAATGTACTCGTAGATGGTTGTTCGCAATCGAATTTTGGCGATGTTGAATCCTTTTTTTAATGCACGCGCCGGATTTTGAGTACCATTAAAATGTTTGCACGTAGCGTGGGCAAACGAATGTTATGGAGGAACGATGTACGTTGATCGTAGATGCTTGCATGTTATTATGACTCGGGACTTAAAGCTCGGTAGGGCATTCCATAAGCAAATTCAACGGCTTTTGAAATAGTAATGAGATTCCAGGGTATGTTCGATCATGGGCTTGACGGCATATGCATAGTTTTACGGTTTAAGGTTTTAAGGGACGGAATGCTACTGTCGATTTTTATTAGCGATTGAACAAAGCCACATTATGCCAACTTCGAGGCTGTCAATTTACTGAGTGATATTAGCTTCACCTATGAGTTTTGTGACATGGTTTTGAATCCTATCTAACAAATACAGAAGGGCTTTAGAAGCACCTGAACGGATGTATTGGTTGTACTCCAATTTAAGGCATATGAATGCCTTATATTGACGCCAGATCAGAGGGGGTCAAATATTGCTTATATCGCTTTAGGAGACCTAGACATTTCGCAGCATAAGCAGTTTAACGACAGAAGACAGCAATCGCTATTAATGACGTCCATTGAAAGCATTCCATTTTATTGACAACAAATGTATGTCTCAAATTAAACTTAGGCCAGATATGTCTGCTTGAAGTATAGTACTTATTTACATATATAGCGCATAGCATTCCCGTGTCCTTAGAATGTACTCGTATATTATTGTGTTAGTTTTAGCAAATTTTTCGACTTAATAGTTTACTCCACAAATGGCTCATTGGGAGATATGTGACAATTATAGCTACCTTCGGTGCTGCCAAAACCGAGCTCAGAGATTTCATAGTTTCTTGCTATAAATAATATTTCAGATGTACTCGTATGTAGATGTCACTAGGAAACATTATGTTCCACGTTAACAATGTAGTCTCTGCTGTTTCAATTTTTTTTTTCTTGAAATACTCTATATTTGCTTCGGAGGTAAATATTCAACACTTTTTCGGTTGGAATAGGGAATATGAATTGGGTAAGCTAGACAAGAAACCACTGTGTTTAGTTCAGCTCCAAATGGCAGCTATTCGGATAATGGGTTTTCTCTACGCAGACCCGACTTGTATAAAGTGCATTTGCTGACTAATAAACAGATAAGCATTTCAGCGGAGAAACTTTCTAAATGCTGTCGACGGTGATGGCAAAACTTACATAATAGGATGGTAGCGAATGTGCTCCCTCAGGCCCAATAGCAGCGCTAGGATCAGTTTTAATTAAAGTCGCGCGAGTCTTCTACAGGAGACTCCTCCAGTTTCGCTTATTTCTTTACCAAAAACGACACATATTTGAGAAAGATGCTAACATCCTTATTTTGTAAAAATATGATACTACCACCGAAGCGGTAATATATTGTAAATGCAATCAAGTCTATTTAGCGCATGGAAGTTATCCTACTCAGTTATTCGTGCGATATTTCGCAAGTGCTCCCATTCTCCAGATGTCCATGACCGGATTACAGTTATCTTGTTTATATGAATTGACCTCGGTTTTCAAATTAAAAGACATCTCAAAAGCGGCATTACAGATTTGCTGAAGAACGCTGAATAGAGAGACAAAATCACAGAAAAATAAGGAGCAGACGATCAAAAAAAAAAACTAAAGTTCTTGCTCCAGAAACAACCCTTCAAAATATGTATTAACAACAAAAGCAAAAATAACCTGCCAAGCTAATAAGACCCAAATAGAATCAAAACGAGATGAGCAAGCTAACTAAGGAATAACAACACAGTCGGTGCTCCAACTAAGCGTCTTAAACGACCCAAACTCTCTTCTCAAGAAGAAGATTAAACTTGGATAAAGAAAGCCATCATTTCCGTAAACCCGACTCAAATGAAGAAAAGATAATAATACTTGAACATAATTACAAAAAGGCTGATGGACCGAACAGCCTACTTTCTGAATTGTTAAGCCAGCAGGACATGACAAGTTTGATGCTGCGTAAAGGTCGGAAGTTTATACAAGGTGTTGCGCTGTCGATGTTTTCAACATAACACATGAAAAAATTGTACAAAACTTATAGGTCAACACCGGGAGGCACAATTTTCAAAAATTCTGTCCAACTACTAGGAAACGATTGTCTTAACCGCCAAAAGGGTGGGATCTGACTAGTGGGTTAGCTACCATTAAAACAGAAGCAGCAAAAATGACTTAAACCCAAAAATGTACTGTCATCAAGAAAGAACGCACAATATCGGGGAGAATGCCACAGTAGACAGTTATAATTGTGAGGTATTTGGAGGCTCCCCTTTTAATTCTAAAAATGAGATCATCAGAAACCAAACGAAGGTTACACCTGATAATCGCTGTTATGCCGAAGAAGGTAACTGAGTTATTACGCTTTGTCAAACAAAATACTGAGGGGTCTCACACCCAAGATTCATTGCCATTAGCGAAGCAAATAAAGGTATTCGCTTCCTTTTCCGTTTCGTACGCAAAATTCTTCGTGTTGTCTTTTTTTCTATTTGCGTAGACGAATTTTGGGAAAAGATATATGTGTGTACAGTCTCAAACTCTACGAGCTGAATATTGACATCGAACTGAATAAGACCTAATATTTGGCGCGAGCACGTGCAATGGACCTCAACCCTCTTGCAGCGCGTACCTGAGAGCAGTTGGCCAAAGACCCCGCTATCTGAAGAGGTTATTTGGTCCACGTACACCCTAAACTCTAACTACAACACGTAAGTAATAAGCTTCGTTTTCAGAGTGTTACGGTGGAATATGCAGAACTATTTATTAAATTTATTACTATCCGTACTTCTCTTCTTCGTTTGCTCATAAAAAAAACCTTCAACTAGCTATGGAGATCTACGAGAAACTGCTCCTAATAACAACTTAGCAGAGACCTTAAAAACATAGACCTTACTCTTTAAATAACCCCACAGTAAGAAGTCTTAAGGTGTCAAATCGCATAACCTTGGAGGCTAATCAACTTCTCATCTTCGAAAAAGTACAGGCCAAAGATGTCACCAACCCGTAATCCGCACCATACAGTAACTTTTTTGGGATGTGCGGTTTTTCCCGAATCTAATATTAGTTTTCCGGTCGATGACAAACTGTCCTTGAGGTCCAACGTCCAGTTAACAAATCGGCGACGTCGTAGATGGTCTAAAGGCTTCAATTGTTATGTAATTTGGATTTTATAGGCGTGGAAATAAGGCCCAATTGTTGACTTCGGTGTGCCTGGGTGGTTTCGAAAACTTTCGCTCACAGTGGTGGTGTTTTGGGATGAACGTGCTGGCCGAGAATGCTGATATGGAGTTTGACCCGATACCGAACTAGTTTCTGCGAAACACTTCTTCACCATTGAACAAATTCCAGACTCACTAGAGCGATTATGTTGACTGAATAATTCAAGAATTTTACGAAATGTTACTTTTACAGACCCCCCATTTTCGTAGTAAAATTTAATAACAACAATGCATTGTTGTGTGGTGAACGACTCCATGACTAAAATTGCCAAAGATTGTCTGACATCCATCCAAAAGATCAACCATATTGAACTCAGTAAATATCAATAATTGACAGCCAACATCCACACCATCTGTTGGCTAACCCTGTAACTCACTGGGAGTTTGACAATATTTTTAATTGCATGTTAGACGTGTTCAAATCTAGAACAATCGTTGAGTTTAGAGCGTCTTTGAAATATTTTATTCGACCTCTACTCAGCACCACAATTAAGTCATAAAATTGAACCAAAGGTGAAGGGTACCTCACATGCACCTATAAAACTGAAGTCAAATCTAAATTTAGCTGAAATTCAAGATTCCTTCATTTTAATGATTGATAGGCTTAACATTTACCTCACTGCTTCCTGTTAATGCATTTTCCAGAAGCTTTGAGTAACATCACGTGCATAATGGTCCCGCGTTAAGATAAAAATCTTACAAATGCAACTTAATAAACATGCGAACCACTGACCGCGACCATTGCTATAAAAAAATTACAATCATGTCCTCGAAATAGGGGAGGAATACAAGCTCTTAAGGTTTAGTAGGTCATAGTTTTCATTATAAATTACCGTATCTTAAGCAAAAAGTAATTAACCTACGTTTTTATTCTTTTCTTTTCAATTAACTTTCAGAGAAACACCGCCTCCATGTGAACCATACAAAAATTTGATGTTCGAACGAAGGATTATTCGTGGCAGTAACTTTGCACCACCTCCCGTAAGTATCATGCAGGGATATACCTATATCCAAATAAACATTCATATTTTTACTATTTTCGATTTTTTGACACGTGAAAATGAATTATGCATGATATGAAGAATTAAAGTTTGTCCCAAAGGACTTTCCATGTGAAAGTCTTGACGTCCTTAAGCGTGTCATTCTTTAGTAGACAATTTCATTTAGTACTCGTATTTGATGTGTTCGTCCGAAATAAAAAGAAAACAACTCATGTACTCGTATGTAGCTCATGAATGTTGTTAACATAATCGTACGTATACCCATATTGGCCTAGTCATCCACTTGTTGTGTGTAGTAGTTTAGTTCAGGGCAAAACACTTTTGTAATGAATTTGAGCTAAACCAGGAAGTAGAATTACGCATTCAATTTTACCGTCAGCATTGAATTTTAATAATTAAACCAACAGTTTGTATACACACGAACGGATGACTTTATTGCAGATACTTTGAATACCTGATGACGAAATGGCACATCGTAAATGACGTGAAAGTCAAACACTGAAACTGAAAATAGACCCTTCTCATGTAAACATTTGCTAAACGTTCTTGCAAATTTATCAACTGACCTTTAAACTTAGTTAAAAGGGATCAAACTACAGTTCAACATGTGGTAAATCTTGGTCCGGATAGAGGTTTTCTTTTATTTTATTCACTATTCTCCTTTGCATGAAACTCTTAATAAATATTGTATTTTTTTATTTTACAAGACTCAATCAGGCGACGCTACAGTTTGGGGTGAACCTGGGCCTCATCCAACAAGCCCGTTCAATTATCCCGTTCTTTTGTTAATTGCCTCCAGTTGTACCTTTCAAGTCAGTTTAGGTGGCCTTGTTATTGTGCGCGCCACCTAAGTTGAGGTCTTCCTTTGTCGGGTTGCCCTTTCGTACAGTTCGTCGTTGCATCTTTTCCCCCGAAGGTCGTAAACCAAACGGGTCTGAATATACCATATGTCAAAAGATTTTATCTCTCAAAATGACTGAGGATATCTTCATCCGCTTTTGATAGAGGCCATGCTTTGGTGCCTTAAAACAGGACTAGGATGATTAAGGTCATATATGGAGTCTCCTTAGTTTTTGGGATACGGCCTTACTAATCCTTCATAACACAAATAAATAGCGTTTGACAAAAGGTATTCTTCATTTTATTTCTACTGAGGTGTTGTTGGAGAGAATTTAACTCAGAGTAATATCATGGCTGTCGACTGTGGCTTCCTGTCCAATTCGTCGATGATGTATGTCGCTTCTTGTTATCTAGTTTTGAACTCATTCACCGCTAAGTCCATTTTGGCAGCTTCTGTTTCAATACTAGCGAATGCACTGGTAATAACCTGCTGTTTTCTTTCAATTATATCGATATCATCGATATCTAATTGCTAGTGGTTGAACAGATTTTTGAAAGATTGTGCTTCCGGTGTTTACTTGTGATTTCCGCAAAATTGTTTAAAGTACTCGTGTGACATTTAAGATGTCATATGACAACACATCAACTTATTTAAAACCTTTTTTGACATCAAAAGTCTCGTTAAACTCGTTACCGAGTTTGTCGGAGCATTCTCAATCGTCGTTCTGCATAGACGAGCAAGCTGTTCTTTGCCATTATACAGTCTGCAGAAATATTTTTTCCATATTCTCAGTATTGACTAGCTATCAAAACGGATTTCGATGAATCAATGTGTGTATCGATTTGGAACTCTTGGGTTCTCCAAGATCTTACATAATGAGTCGTATTGTTGATTCCGTACCGCACTCGTTCCGCATTCTTTCTGTACGGGAAAATTTTTTTGCATTGTTGGTTCTCACACGGAAAACTACCTTACCTACTCATTTTTCCTCCCTGTATTGTTGATTCCGCATTATCGATATTTTTGTGTACTTTTTTTCCGTGACAGTCTCGCTGCGGAAATTTTTTCGAAATGAAAATTGTGAGCGAAAAATTGGAAGAACAAATCCAACACAACATGGAGATGGTCCGATTGACGAGGCGAAAACAAGAAATAAAAAAAAGGCTGTTAGAACTACAGTTTATAGTTTAGGTGGCGCTACAGTCCGGGGTGGACCTGGGCCTCAGTCAACAAGCTTCTCCAGCCAGCTCGATCCCTGGCTAGCTGCCTCCAGTTTCGCACGCTAAGTTGGCTGAGGTCCTCTTCCACTTGCGTGCGCCACCTGAGTCTTGGCCTTCCTCTACTGCGCTGTCCCTTGGGGGGCGGATTCGAAGACTTTTCGGACCGGAGCATTGGTGTCCATGACCCAGCCATCTCAGTCTTTGGATCTTCACTCTTCTGGCTAGGTCCATGTCGCTGTACAGTCCATACAGTTCGTCGTTGTATCTCCTCCTCCACTCACCGTCAATGCAGACGGGACCGAAGATCGCCCGAAGAATTTTTCTCAAAGTTATATCTGTCGAGGGTGACGTTCTGTCCGAGACGTCGGTGTTGGTTGTCCTTTTTGTTTGACAGCATAAACTTGGTCTTGCCCTCATTGACCGCTAAACCCATTTTCGCCGCTTCCGTCTCAATACTCGCGAAAGCGCCACTGACATCACGCTGCTTTCTCCCGATTATGTCAATATCGTCGGCGTATGCGAGTAGTTGGACGGACTTTTGAAAGATAGTGCCTCTTGTGTTTGCTCGTGAGTTTTGCACTATTCTTTCAAGTACGATGTTGAAAAAATCGCATGACAGCGCATCGCCTTGTCTAAATCCTTTTTGGAAATCAAAGGTCTCGGTGAGATCTTTACCGACCTTGATGGAGCAGCGTGCATTCTCCATCGTCATCCTGCACAGACGGACGAGTTTGGCAGGGATGCCAAAACTAGACATTGCTCTATAGAGCTCGTCTCTATAGATGCTGTCATACGCGGCCTTAAAATCGATGAATAGGTGGTGGGTATCGACCTGAAGCTCATGGGTCTTCTCCAAGATCTGTCGTAGTGTGAATATCTGGTCGATGGTGGACTTTTCTGGCCTGAAGCCACACTGATATGGACCTATCAGGTTGTTGACGAACGGCTTCAGGCGTTCACACAATACGGCGGATAAGATCTTATATGCGATGTTAAGGAGACTGATGCCTCTGTAGTTGGCGCAGTTCAGAGGGTCTCCTTTCTTGAGAATTGGACAAACATTGCTGAGGTTCCATTCATCGGGCATACTTTCGTCCGACCATATTTTACAGATGAGTTGGTGTATGCTCCTTACCAAGACATCGCCTGCCGCTTTGAAGAGCTCGGCAGTCAGGCCATCCGCTCCAGCAGCTTTGTTGGACTTAAGCTTCAATATGGCTATCTTCACTTCATCCAGGTCGGGTAGACGGAATTGTTGGTCATGATCGTCCAGGTTGAAAGGTTGATTCTGTCTGACAGCGGTATTTGGTCCGTCATCACCGTTATACAGTCTGCAGAAATGGTCTTTCCAAATCCTCAGCATCGACTGCGATTCTACTACGATGTTCCCTTGTTCAACTCTACAGGCTTCGGTTCGGGGTTTGTTTCCGCGGCATGTTATTTTTACCTGTTGGTAAAACTTCCGAACCTCATTCCTGGAGTAGCATCTCTCAATTTCCTCGATCGCGCGCTTCTCATGCTCTTTCTTCTTCCTCCTGAAAAGCCGGTGCTCGTCTCTCCTCTTCCGCTCATAGAGCTCATGAGCAGCTCTGGTCTTTCTAAGCAGCGCCGCGTTATTTGCATCTTGCTTAGCTACATGTGCTTGCCGGCATTCATCATCGAACCAGGGGTTTCGTTGTGGAGGACGAGTGAAACCCAGCACATCAGAAGCGGCATCTCTGATGGCGTTTTGTCAGTGTTTCCAATGGTATTCGATGCTTGATGCTGGCGGCATTGCACCTCTTAAGAGATTAAGAGACACTCGACCGGAAAAGGACTTGGCGATCTCTTGTGATTGTAGCCGTCTGACGTCGAATTTTCTTACAGCATTAGTTTGTCTTGGCGTAGTTTGGGATATCCGCAACCGTACCTTGGCTACAACAAGGTAATGGTCCGAGTCGATGTTGGCTCCTCGGAACGTACGGACATCCATAATGCTGGAAGAGTGTCTTGCATCGATCGCAATGTGATCAATCTGGTTGACTGTTGATTGATCAGGAGTTCTCCAAGTCCCCTTGTGTATGTCGAGATGTAGGAACCGCGTGCTAGCCACGACAATGTTTCGCCCCGCCGCAAAGTCGATTAGCCTGAATCCGTTATCGGAGGTGGTGCTGTGCAGGCTATATTTTCCGATTGTTCCACCAAAGATACCCTCTCTTCCTAGCTTTACATTAAAATCACCGAGGACAATTTTAATGTCATAGCTAGGGCATTGCTCGTAGGTCTTGTTGAGGAGCTCGTAGAAGGCATCCTTGGTGTCGCCATCTTTCTCCTCTGTGGGGGCATGCGCGCATATGTTAGAACTACAACTAGAACGAAATAGCAACTTATAAGAAAACTACTGCGGAGGTCTACAGAAATGGGGTCATCATTTCTGTTGGACATCTTGAGACTCTTTCGAAGTAGTTTTTACGTAAAATCTGAATTCTGGGTCCTAATTGGAACATCAGTTCAAAAGATGTTTAAGGTAAAGCACCCTTTTTTTTTCTTGGCTGCTTATGAAGTTATGTAGAGGATACAAAAAAAAATTTAGATAAATTTCGGCCTACTTCCTATCCCGATATCTCAAAAGAACCCACGATACAGATTCTATTTAGCAAATTACTTCGAAAGAGTCTCCAGATGTCCAACAGCACTTATGACCGTTTTGACGTGAACAGCAATACCTCGTTAACTTGTATTACATTTCAGCTCATTTCATCATAGACTTGGTGTTTGTCATCACTAGGCGCTTGTATGCGCACATGACTTCCATCAACCACCATTACTACACCCGGAATAGCACACGTCGATAACGTTATTTCTTCCGCAGCAAGTGTCAAAAGTGTCGGTAAACTAAATTATACCGCCGGAATCAACAATACCAAAAAATATATCGATAGATGTATCTTTTCGCGCGGAATCAACAATAAGACCCAATATGAAAATTTAATCTATGGAAGAATTTACTGACCTAAAACGAAGGGTCTTAAGCTTTCGGCTAGTAAAAGAATGCTTATTTCACTGTAGTTGCCGTAGTTCTCCTCTTTCTGGAATCGGTCAAATAATCCTGAGCTTCCATTCACAGGCATACTTTCGTCAGCTCAGATTTGGGAGTTGAATTGATGTTTACTCCATGCCTAATTATCACCTGCCACACCTTTGTTGCATTTGAGCTTAAAAAATGCTGTCCTGACTTTATCTGGGTTGGGTGGATGGAAATGTTGTCTGTTTAAAGGTTTATTCATTCTGACGGTGAAATATGGCTCGTCATCACCGATTGACAGACTACAAAAATAATCTTTCCAGATTATCAGGCACCGAATGTGGTTGGTTATATTTTTTGTATAGCTTTCTTAATTCATCTGTATTACCCATTATGGAAACTGTGTGCTGGCTATAGCAACATTACGGCCCACTGGCATAGAAGCTGTCCTTCCCCTTCCCTTATTAGCCAATCAACCGGTTTCGCCAAGCGAATAACTTCTTGCTTTCAAAGCATGACTTAAATATTTATTCAACAAGACATAAAAAGGTCTCATACAATTTTAGTTACTGCTTACCGTATTTGTTGTTAAATCTTGAAATTTTAAAAGGAGCCTGATTCTTCTTATAAAGGGTTCTTCAAAAAGTTATTGCTTTTTTTCATTTGTTTTTCAGATGCGCCTATAAATACACAGTGGAAGTCTAATAGCGCAAGATCTGGGTTATACGATAGATGTGGCAAACCACACTTTTATAATTGATTAGCTCTGGGCATTTCTATGCGAAATTTCACTAATTTCACTAAATTTCTGTCGCTGCTCACAGTAGATATCACAATCAATTCTTTTGCTCAAAGAAGATTGATGCCTTCCAATCTTAACGAACAGATTGCCTTCCATTTGGTGGATGTCGGCCTTGACTTGCCTTTTCGATGCCTCGCCTACTCCAACTTTTTATTCGGCTGACATTATTGATGGCAATCCATTTTTCGTCGCTTTTGATCACACGCTTCCAAAATGGATCATCTTCTTTCCGTTTGGTCAGTTACAACTCATTCTGTATTCAAACAAGTCAAACAATTTCAATTCGCCCTGAATAGTTTCGATGAGAACTTTTAGGTGGGAAGAAAGCTCCCGAATTTTTGAATCCTTATTTCCTTACACCAATGCTTTGATTTTATCGTCGTCAATCCCTAAATCCCTACCGAAGCCATGAGCGCCTTGAACTGCCAGCACCTTGAATAAACATCACCCAATCAGTTGTTTTCTTTCTTTTTTTTGAACTAGTAAAGTAAAATATGACGTTTATGCTCTTCGAAATTCTCCATTTTCGAACCACAATTGAAAGCACAAAACTCAACCGAAACGTGCAAAATTTTGTTTTTAGGTTAAGTGTCAAATGTCAAAACGCGTTCAAACATTTGACATACATAAATGTAACGCTCAGATATAAATAAACGGGACAAAGTCATGCAATGCAAAAAACTGCAATTACTTTTTTTACAATACCAACCCTTTACAGTATGTAGTATTATGCATTGTGGTATCGTGATAGTATTCTAAGGTGGTTGCCATTTTAAATACCCCTTTAATGCCTGAAAATTAACCTTGCTTTTCTTTACTATTTTGATTACTTGATGTTGAAGGCTTATGAGCTTATCCAAACGCCTTTTCGAAGCATTTTGCCATGTTAACAGGCCTTAAGTCAATAAGGACTCTTCCAGCGAATAATTTGCTACTTTGTGAACTTCAAGTGGAAAAAGACATAACTTTTGAAGTTCGGCCCCAGTTTGTCGTAAGATCTTTAACTTGCGATAGATAATTTTCGTCAAATCTAACTGCCAGGTACATCATATTTTTAATAAAGTCAGTAGAATCATTTTTCGAACAGCAGGACAGTCGTTATTATTTTTATTAAGATGGACTGCAAACATTCTTCCGTTACCTACCAAATTATTAACTTTTGTTGTTCTTTCGGTCACTACTGTCTACTGTCACTACGCAAGCGCTCTTTTTAAACCGATCATCCTGCTCAACGCTTTAAGTCTTACTGAGATCTAGGAACACTATGAGTTCCAAATCAAGTTAGAAGGCTCTCCCAGGTATGCTCTGACTTTATTTCGAATGGCAATTTCTTTCATACAAATGCAAAGATTGGTTTAAAATTTTTGTATTTTTTTGTTGAAACCGCTTTTGAAACGTCTTAAGTAGGATGGATTCCACACCTTGTTTAAGGATTCTGTTAGTTGTCGTTGGTATGATTGGAACTAGAAAAGTTGCGTTTAGTCTCAGATCAATTGATCTCACGTTACAGGCTTCTGAAGCCTTGTTTGGATTAAGACCTCACAACAAATTAGGTACTGATGTTGCACAGTCGATCTTGACATCAAGTTGTCTTTATATCCCTGTTGTTGGAAGCTCGTTCAGAAAATTCGTTTGCAATTATTTTGTCGTGGTAATTTTCCGGAAAATTTTTGGCCAATACCTCATCTATATATACCTTATACCTTATCTTCTTCTGAAAGAGACTCAATTAAACCCACTGTGCATTGTTTAGTGCAGTTTCAATGTTTGCGGGATTATCTTAATTTTTTTTAAAATGAGGCAGGAGCTCACGATATTGTCAACAAGCAACATTAGCTGACACCTATCCCACTAACTTACTTTAGGTGGCGCTACAGTACGGGATGGACCTGGGCCTTATTCAACAAGCGTCTCCAGATAGCTCGATCTTTTGCTAGCTGCCTCCAATTTCGCACGCTAAGTTGGCTGAGGTCCTTTTCCACTTGCGTGCGCCACCAGAATGACCCGGTCTCATTTGTTTTGGGATTGCTTCCACCCTTGATTCCATCTTGGGAATTCATCCGCTATCCCGTTTATGGTGCTGCTATTTGTGTCTGCTCGTCAACACTCGCACTTATAAGTTTAGCAAGTCCAGTCCGGATCGATATTGACCGGTACCCTACGGTTACCACGTAGATGTATTATAAGCACAATTGATGTGTAGAAGATATCGCAACACTGGATATCGCAAGGTTTACATCTCTCAGTGCCGATCCTATTTCTATAGCAACCAAGCTGACAATGATAAGTAAACAATTTATTGAAAGTAGAACTATTTCATTCTGATGATTTTTCGCTCCAATAGGGTGGTTTTATATGCCATACTATCCGTGAAATCATTAACTTGCTATTGCAAGAACACAGCATTAAATCGCAGAATTTAGATATTAACTGGCTACCGAAATCTTAGGACGGGAATGCTGGTGTTTGCTGATACACTACAAACTATCAGGGACGTAACACTAATTGAGGCCTGAAGGGTGGGCCAAAACTAAGCCACCAGAAAGCATTTCTTTGTCCATAGTCTTATGAATTTGTAGTAAAAATAAATATCGGAAATCAATCATCATAATAGATAAAGGTTTTGATTTAAGCTCAAATACTCGTATCATTAATTTTGTCTTAGCTTTTCAAACCATACTCGTAAATGGAAATCATTTTAACAACATGTCGAATTGCGTCGTGTCTTTTCCTAAAGTCCCTATCAATTATATTTAATAAAAAAAAAGCTCAACATAATTATGTATATTCACCACTTTTAAAGGTAACGATGGAATAGCATGTGAATTACGGTAATCTCTTCCTATGAAATCACTTTGCATGCTTCAAATAATTTACCCGTCCGCAATTGGTTTTCGTATCCTGAGACAATTGGGTAGCAATAAGTCAATTAATTTCAATTGTCAAAGTATTCTTCCGTGGACTGATGGTCAACCTTCTAATGCTTAGACCTATCCTAACGTTTAGTTTATATTGAACTCCGCAACAATCAAATATAAATCGATTGTCCTTCGATTTCGATTGTCGTCCTGTTTGGAAGATTGTTACAAATAGATAATGAAAGGTACGAACAAATAAAATAGGTTCTGTGGAAGTATTTGTTTTAAAATTGTTTAACAACTTTATTTACATCAAATGGCATTCGATTGCTGGCGATTGGTCTTAATGGCTAGGATTGCAAAACTCATCGATTTTAATATTTTATAAAACAATTTCAAATCCTACTAGCCAACCAGATACTCGGTTGCTGCCGTTTTGCAGACTATCTCTATCAGTTGATGTGTTTTCAAATATTGTCTTAGATTCGATTAATGGCCTTCTCCTTCGATCTTTGAGCATAGTCTGTCAATGCTTGTCAAAGCTCATTTATGCACATTTGTCCTATTTCCTCAAGTCCACAATTACCCTGCATGCCATTTTTTTTTTTTTCAACGTAGTCTCCCTTGAGCTCTATACACTTTGTCCAACGCTTCTCCAATTTTTTTATCCCTTCCAAAAAAAATGATTTGTCGAGGTCCTCAAAATAGGCCTTTGTTTGCGAGATGACTTCATCATTGGAGTCAAATCTTTTTCCACCAAGCCATTTCTTCAGGTTTGGGAACAAGAAGTAGTCGCTCGGAGCCAAATCTGGAGAATAGGGTGGATGAGGGAGCAATTCATAGCCCAATTCATGGATTTTTGCCATGGCAACTGCACATGTGTTTGTGGTCGACTGTGAGCAAACGCGGCACCCATCTTGCGGAAAGCTTTCTCATGCCCAAGTGATCATTCAAAATTGAAACCACTGAGCCATGCGAGATCCCTACGGCTTCCACAATCTCTCGCACTTTCAATCTTCGGTCGGCCAACACCATATCGTGAATTTTTTCGATTGTTTCGGGTGTAGAGACCTCAACTGATCGTCCAGGAGGTTCGACATCTTCAGTGCTTGTACGGCCACCACGAAATTCAGTAAACCACTTTTTTACCATTGAAATCGATGGTGCAGAGTCCCCATAGTATTTATCAAGCTTAGCCTTGGTCTCGGTAATGGTTTTTTTTCGCAAGAAATAATGCTTAATAAGCACACGAAATTCACTTTTTTCCATTTTCTCCTCAAATTAGTGAGTAGTCTGATAACAATAGCTGTCAAACACAAACTAACTGACGCAGCAAGTTTAAATTTTGACAGGAGTCAACTGACAGATGCCTGTTGACAAGAGCAGTGTTGCTGTTTCAGTAAAGAGGTCAGAAATTCAAAAAGTCACGGACTTATTGACCCGCCCTCGTATCTCCAAATTTCTTCGATGACATGGTTCTGATCCTTTTTTTTCTCTACCAACTTACTAACTTAAGGGGCGGGCCCAATCTTTACCTAACTGCCTTCAGTTGCGCAATGAAAGTCGCTTGCTGTACCCTTCTACATGTACGCGTCATCTAAGGTTACGTTCCCCTCTATTACGTTCTTAATCTAGGTTAGATTAGAAAGCTCAGCGGTGTTAATTTGATCTGGCGAATTCTAGTCGTGCCTCAAAACGCTGTGACATCGATTATACTGCAGGAGCGCTCAGTGCCGATCTATGATCGATCTGATCATATCACAAGTGATCATGATTTGAATTTCTCTCTATTTTTGGACCTAACATTGACATATACTTTATCCTCCTTATGATGTTACTCAACTAATTACCTAGACAAATGCTGTTTTCTTAAAAATGAAATCTCTTGGGGCCCATAAACCTTTTCGTTAACAAAGTCTCGACTTACTTCATCTCAAACTCATCACTGATTTGTTAATCATTTCTATATCATCCCCATCATTGTCATTTTGTATGTCGATCATTTACTCACTAAGGTTTTCAACAATTTAACTTTACCTCACCGCTAATTCACTATCTTTTCTTTTTTTGTTATTTTTGTGTGTTTTGTATTTTTTTTGTGTGGATACGATAATGTTCCAGCCTTGGAATCCGTATTTTGCATATGCGGGCCTCCTGTCTGGAAAAGTACGTGAGTTTTAACAACAACTAGCCGTCTTCACTTCTTAACTTTACCCGTTCGCTTGTAAGCCACACTGCCACACTTCTTTGAATGCTTTCCATGTCTCTTTTTCTTTACTTTTTGTTTCTTATATATAAAATTGTCTCTTTACAATATCCTTACAGCCTGAGATCGATCCATGCATGAAAGAAGCCGAATATCGTCGTCGACAATGTCTGCGACTTCGATGTAAGCAAAGAAATCAGCGCAACATAATCGGCACACCACCTCCGGTCGAAGGACGACGTCACGAACGAATACAAACAGAAAAATACCTCGAAGAACTGTATGCTCGACCGCCTGAATATGATGTCAACACTCAGACCGATCTATTCCTTGAACGACCATTAACACCGCCATTTATTCCAGAAAAGGTCGGCATAGACGTATGTACGGAGATCCACGAAGGTGATCTCTTCGATTTTGATCGAGAAGTGCAGCCACTTCTAGAGACCTTAGTTGGCCATTGTATAGAACAGAGTATACTAGAAGTCACCCATGAGGAGGAAGTGGCCGATCTTAGAAAACAACAAGAAGAGTAGGTTTTCAATAACTCAATAACTCTTCAATAACCTTGTTATTTTGCTTAATCTTTTAGATATCTCACCAAAAGAGAAGTCGATTTGGCTGAATTGCGTCGCCTGGAAGCCGAGGAACTACGTTTGCAGGCTGAAAAGGACCGACGCATCCGTCAAGATGAAATCGCTAATGATCTCGATGATAAAATGCAAAAAGGAGTTACTGCAGCAAAATTACTTCAAGGACATATTGCTAGTCTTCTGCCAGAGGTATTGGTTAATTTAGAACCTCCCACTGATGAGGCAAGAAAAGCCGAGCTAGAAAGTAAGATTTTCCCTTGGTTAACGAAAGAAGTCGCCGAAGAAGTTGGCCAGATTGTCGATTCTCGCGAAATTTTGACGGCAATCATAAAAGAAATCATAAAGCAACGTGCTGCCAATTTTGCAAACTACACAGAAGATGAAATGCATCCGGAAACTGAGATTGCAGATGAAGAAGAAATTGAGTTGGAAACTGATCTCCCTGAAATGGGAGAGAAATAGAAAGGCAATTGTGATACAAATTTTTGGGAGCTGGACTAAGACGACGTGACAGATGTTTTCTTTTTTACCGAAATAGTATGTTTTTTTTATAAGAATTTGAGTGAAAATCAAAAACAACATAGAATAAATTTTAAAACTCACAGAAAATATACAAACATTATATTTGTAATACATTATGAACTTATAAATACACAAATATTAAACATTTTAATCTTACGCGCCTTTTCTATACTTTGAAGTCGCTTTTCATTTATAAATTCCTTTCGAAAGTTTGTTGTGTGATGGATTTGTTAAATACTCATATTTTCTTCCCAATCCATTGGCATGGGTCCATTGGCTTCATTGTCTCCATCACAGTCATCATAAAACACAGCCATCACAGTGATCATAAAACACTTTTTTTGATGCGAATAACAGCCGGCTATTACTCACAGAATTGATGCTTGTGCCTACCGACGAAATGTTCAGACTTATTGTATCTGCCCGAGAAAAGCTTTTTCATGAATCCAGATCTCCTTTTCTTATTGAACGTTTAACCAAGCGTTTTAAACTCACATGTCCAGCTAGAAACCATTTCTGTATATCGGTCGTTGCTTGGTGGAACATAGTTCTACCGTGACTACTTCAAGAAGCCAGTAAACTTCTAAGCATTTCACTTAGAACTGGTTTGAAGGAAGAGTGGAATCTTAACAGATCGAAGCATAGAAGCTATTTCGAATTACGAAAAGTGCATCGTAAAAAGATTTTTGCGAAAAATCGAAACTCTCGGGGAAACAGTGAGCTGAGGCAAAGTCAAAGTGACTCAAAAAATCTGAGTGAAAAGCAGAGACTCTCTCTCTTAGCTTACTCTCTAGGTAACCTTATCTGCGAGCGAGCTGAGTAACCCACCACACCGTAGCTAGTATTTGTCATCAGTAGATGTGATGGATGAAGCCATAAGGATTTTGTTGACTCTTTTTTTTATACCTTCATCAATCCGCAGACGACATATGTCCAGCACTATAAACTGGTATAGGCCATATGTTTGTAGAATTTTTACTGCTAGCTTGGCGCTGGCATATAGTACATACTTACCGAAACCCTGGCGAACAGTGAAAAAAGCCTTCATACATAAAATCGAAGAAGATGACTACATGCTAGGCGAGAGTATCAGACCTATTAGAATGGCTTTCTTAATGGTGAAGTACGTGATCGAGCTCCATCGAAGAAGATGACTACATGCTAGGCGAGAGTATCAGACCTATTAGAATGGCTTTCTTAATGGTGAAGTATCGTGATCGAGCTCCATCGAAGAAGATGACTACATGCTAGGCGAGAGTATCAGACCTATTAGAATGGCTTTCTTAATGGTGAAGTACGTGATCGAGCTCCATGTTTCCAAAACCGCTTTTCGACTGCATCTTCTGTCTATTTACTCTGTGGATGTCAGTATATGATGGCGAGGTAAAAACGGTGTTGTCTCCAATACTGTGGTGTATGTTGGTCGACTAACTGCTTAACGCTCTTTCGAGCCCGTAGATTCAAAAACAAAGCGTAACTCTGAATCTTTATTTTAAGAACCAAGTTTCTGTTCTGGATAACTTAACCAATCCTGTCAGTTATATAAGAGAATGGAGAGCCACTTTGTCTCAAGGGATATTCTATAGAACATTAATTTAGTAAAAAAAATTTATGTACAAGCACCAAAACCATAGGTTAAAGAATACGGTAGAAACAATATTAAGTTTGATGTTATGACACTCTATACGCTCTGTACATGACACTCGATCTTAGGACAGTACATCCTAAACAAAAAAATTAAACGTATTATATAATTATAAAATATAAGTGTATAGTTTTCGGATACCATTTTTGAACACACTCCGATTCCATTTGGTTTTTCTCATATGGCAGTGCCACTCAATTTGACAGCACATTCTCAATGACATTAACGTTCACTTGCACTGCACTGTCCAAATCAAAATTTTGAGTAAACGACGAAAACAACTTTTTTTTTATATCCAGTGCAACGTACATACCGACTGATCAGCAAAATGGCCAAAATATTCACACCTACAAATCAAATTCGTTTAACGAACGTCGCAATTGTCCGCCTAAAGAAGGCTGGTAAACGTTTTGAAATTGCTTGCTACAAAAACAAAGTTTTATCCTGGAGAAACAATGCGTAGGTATCGAAATTCCATATTCGTATTTCATTCTTAACCTGCACCTTTTCGTTCTGCTTCCGTTTATAGTGAAAAAGATTTAGATGAAGTTCTCCAAACTCGCACTGTCTTTACCAATGTTTCCAAAGGTCAAGCGGCCAAGAAGGATGAGCTCATCAAAGCATTTGGCAAATCCGACGAAACTGAAATTTGCAAAGAAATCCTTACCAAAGGCGAATTGCAAGTTTCAGAGAAGGAACGTCAATCGGCTATGGACACACAGTTCAATAGTGTCGTGAATAGTGTGGCAGCTTTATGTGTTAATCCAGAAACACGACGTCCATATCCAAGCACAATTATAGAAAAATCCTTAAAAGATGCACATTTTTCGGTTAAATTGAATAAAAATCCCAAGCAACAGACACTGGAAGCAATCAAGTTGTTAAAAGAGCAGCAACTACCATTGGAGCGTTCTAGGATGAAAGTTAAAGTAACGTTCCCAGGGAAAGAGGCGGCCAAACATAAGGAAGCAATATCCAAGTTAGCTACTCATGTGGATGTTGAAGAATGGGAAGATTCCACATTGAAGCTTGTCTTGTTAATTGATCCGGGGAATTATAGGACAATCGATGAATTGGTCAGAAAAGAGTCAAAAGGGAAAGGACTGGTCGAGCTGCTTGAACTGAAAGAGGTCGTTGAAACTGATGAGGTGTTCTAATGATACAGACTTCAAGCTGTGTCAATGAAATTAAGTTTTAGGTTCATCACACTTATGCTTTTCTCTTTACATTATTAACACTCGTGTTTTGTTAAGATAACTTTTAATTTTTGAGAGAATATATTGTTTATCAGAAAGGTAATTGAAGTTTGTGGTTTCTGTTTGCACATCGCTGCACTATGCATGGTATTGGTCAATAAAACTGTTTTACTCATATCAATGCGACCCTGTAGGTTTACTTAGATGTATGTACAGCGATGATTGCTTTTGCAACCTAGTCTTACATTCAAGAAAAGAACACTTGGCTGGCGTATGTGTATGGGAGATTTACGTTAAACGTGGCTCAATTGAGAGGTGGCTCACAACCTCGGCGTGCCGTCGCAAATTGTTAAATTTAGGTCTATCAAACACATCGATCAACTCAAGGATCATCGCCCAGGTATTTTGCAACTCCTTATCGAGCAAATGATAAAGGTTTAAATCTTTAGATAACAGGTAGATGGGGTTTTCAATTATCGTCCACTCCGAATGGCTTACTCTGCCTGGTAGGCATCCTCGCGGTTATACAATCTGCAGAAGTAATCCCTATAAGTTTTTAGCAGTAGTTGTGACTACTTTACAAGTATATTATCATATTCTAGTCACTGCTTGGTTCTGTTTGCGTATTGTGGCCTCGACTTATTCTTTTCACTTTCTGGAATGGGTTCGGATCATTATCCCTACAGGCTCGCTTTGGGTTCTATTAAGCGTATCTCGTTTTTTTTTTTTCGTAGAAGCCGGTGGTATGTATATTCATCTGTTCCCTCATAACTTCTAAACTTCATATCATAAATGAGATATTGTTGAAAGCGTTTTGATCATCCGCTGATTATAGGCTATGTGACGTCATTTAAAATTTAACATGGCGCCCTCTAGAGGACAAAAGACTTCACAAAGCTCCTTCTGTCGGTCAAATAGTATAAAATAAAGAAACTAATATCAAAACCACCTATCACAGACACACACCAAATATAATTTAATCAGAAGACTGATACACTATAGTACATCCCAACATTGTACGACAAATCGTTCGACCGGATCGGACGACCAAAAACTGCCCACAAACAACAACATGTCGTCCGACCAAGCGAAAAAGTTGAACTTCCATACGACCGATCTGAACGACCATCGTAAGAGCGTTCACACTATACGACCTACTACATTTTGGTCTATCCAACGAAGTCGAATGACCCGGTCGAACGATTTGTCGTACAATATGAACGCCGCTTTTCAGATGAAATAATAGTAATAACTTGAAGGATCACTCCTCCTTTGAGAAAAGAAAACAGCACCATCTCATTAGATCAAATAACCTAGATCTATTGCTTTGATTCAAATTCCAAATATCATCTAATTTTAGCTGAGTTAGAATGAGAAAAATTGTCTTTACAGTCCGGGGTGGACCTGGGCCCCAATCAACAACCGTCTCCAACTAGTCGATCTTGTGCTAGCTGCCTTCAGTTTCGCACGCTTAGTTGGCTGAGGTCCCCATAAACTTGCGTGATGAGCACCCTCATCCATTTTTGATAATGTCCATGCGTCTGCGCCATAGAGCAGAACTGGGATTATTAAAGTATTATACAGGGTAACTTTAGTTGTTTGAGAGAGGGCTTTACTATTGCCTTCTTAGCCCAAAGAAGCAGTGATTGGCAAGAATTATTCTTCGTTTGATCTCAGCGCTGGTGTTGTTGTCTGAATTCATAGCGGAGCCAAGGTAGACAAAATCCTTAACTACCTCAAAGTTAAACCTGTCAAGGGCGACGTTCTGTCCGAGACGTCGGTGTTCAGTGTCCTTTTTGCTTGACAGCATATGGTATACGAAGTCTTGCCCTTATTCCGTCTCAATACTCGCGAAAGCGCCACTAACATCACGCAGCTTTCTCCCGATTATGTCAATATCGTCGGCGTGTGCGAGTAGTTGGACGGACTTTTGAAAGGTTGTGCCTCTTGTGTTTTCTTGTGAGTTTTGCATTATTCTTTCAAGTATGATGTTAAAGAAATCGCGTAACAGCGCATCGCCTTGTCTAAATCCTTTTTTGACATCAAAGGTCTCGGTGAGATGTTTACAGACCTTGATGGAGCAGCGCGCATTGCCCATCGTCATCCTGCACAGACAGAGGAGTTTGACAGGGATGCCAAAACTAGACATTGCTCTGTATATCTCGTCTCTATAGATGCTGCCATACGCGGCCTTAAAATCGATGAATAGGTGGTCTGTTTCGATCTGAAAATCATGAGTTTTCTCTAAGATCTGCCCTAGTGTGAATATTTGGTTGATGGTGGACTTTCCTGGCCTGAAGCCACACTGATATGAAGCTATCAGATTGTTAACGAACGGCTTCAGGCGTTTACACAATACGGCAGATAAGATCTTGTACTCGATGTTAAGAAGACTAATGCCTCTGTAGTTGGCGCAGTTTAGAGGGTCTCCTTTCTTGAGGAGATGTCTACCCATAATTTTTTCCTTATGGAAATTTAATTGCAATTCACAGATTGCTAAGTAAAATGAAAAATATTTTAGAAAACCTGCGAGTAAATTCGAGCTCCAAAATTCAAGATGTTACATATACCGTGAAATTCATTTAAGGATGGATACAAAATACATATAGTATCTCTAATATTAAGTATCTTTAATATTAATAATATTAGTTTTGTCCTTACCAGGAATATTAATAAGGATGAATTGGAAAATACGTTCGGATTATTGAAGAGGAAAGAGGAGAATAATAAACATATTACTTTGTACCGATTTAGTTGTACGTTCAAAAGATCATTTCCAATTTAGTGCAGGAAAAAAATCATTAGGTTTGGCAACTGCGAAACCATGTCCATGATTGTCCACCAAAAATGATTGTTTTAAGTTGGATACTGATTACAAACCAATGGATTTTGGGGAATTTATTGCCTTCTACCATTTTGGAGGTTGAATTTTTTAAAATATGTGGAGAGTACCATGGCTGTGAATTGAAATTAGTTGACAAAGAATTCATTTCTTTAACTTTCATTGACTTTAAGCAAGATGACGATACATATTTAGTCAGACCACCAATGTTATTTTTGGAGGCCTTAAAGCAATTAGGAAATAAATTCTCTGCAAATTTCATAACAAGCTTGAACAGCAAAGCAACTTTGTACGAATTATTGAAATCAGAATTCATATATTAATGTTGTGCTAGACAGGATAACAAATACATAATAACTTTGTTTATAAGGGTGAGAATATACTTTTTACTTTACTTTTTAGCGTTGTACAAGGTGGCGCAAAATTAATCATCCTGTCGGAAGGTGATATAATATTTGCAAATGGCGTCAAGCGTTAATCATATTTGACATTTGTGAACTAAATAGCTGCAGTATACAAAAAGACAAGCATAAAGCGCTGTACTCCGCAAGAGCGTGGAATAAGTGTGTCGTTTTTTTTCCCCCAATAATCGGTCGGTGTTAGCGCAGCGTGAATTTTGACATCGATTTCCTAATCGCGTCGCGCAAACTGGGCATACATTCCGGAGCTTAGCTACTCGACTGGAACAGACTGGAACCACAAGAGACCATGCAGGGTTTAACCGCCACAGGACTGGTCGTTCGGCCGAGAATATCGTGGCTGTGGCTGCCAATCTCGCTGAGACCGAAGAAATATCAACCAGACGACGGGCCACGCAATTGGGCATCACCAGACGGACTCTACAGCGAATTTTAGTGAAAGACTTACAAATGTTCCCGTACAAAGTGCAAGCAGTGCACCAGTTAATGCCTCCTGACCGTCAGTCGCGTGTGAATTACTGTCAAGCCATCCTCGATCTCAACAACGAAGAGGACAATTTTTTCTCGAAATCATCATGACCGACGAGGCGCATTTCCACTTAAGCGACTACGTCGATGCACAAAGAGCCATTACATTCACTCAAAGCCACTGTGGGGGTGTGATTGGGCCGTATTTTTTTGTGAACGCCATCGGCAATACGGTCACTATTACTGGCGAACGCTACAGGGCCATTATAAACAACTTCTTACTGCCGGAATTGGATGAGCGGGACTTGGTGAACATTTGCTTTCAACAAGATGGTGCAACCGCACACACAATGGATATTGTGAAGGAAGCGTTTCCTGGTCGCTTAATTTCCCGTTTTGGCGATTTAGCATTGCCAGCAAAATCGCCCGATTTACCCATCCCAAACCAAGTATATGCTGTCAAGCAAAAAGGACAACCAACACCGACGTCTCGGGCAGAACGTCACCATCGACAGATATTACTTTGAGGTAGTTAAGGACTTTGTCTACCTAGGCTCCGCTATAAATGCAGACAACGACATCGGCGTTGAGATCAAGCGAAGAATTACTCTTGCCAACCGCTGTTTCTTTGGGTTAAAAAGGCAATTGAGTAGCAAAGCCCTCTCTCGGACAACAAAAGTCACCCTTTATAAGACCTTAATAATCCTGGTCCTGCTCTATGGCGCAGAGGCATGGACATTATCAAAAATGGATGAGGGTGTTCTTGGTTGCTTCAAGAGAAAAATTCTTCGGGCGATCTTCGGTCCCGTCTGCATTGACAGCGAGTGGAGGAGGAGATACAACGACGAACTGTATGGACTGCACAGCGACATGGACCTAGCTAGAAGAGTGAAGATCCAAAGACTGAGTTGGCTGGGTCATGTAGAGCTCATGGACACCAATGCTCCGGTCCGAAGACTTAGAATCCGCTCCCGAGGGACAGTGCAGTAGAGGAAGGCCAAGACTCAGGTGGCGCACGCAAGTGGAAAAGGACCTCAGCCAACTTAGCGTGCGAAACTGGAGGCAGCTAGCGAGGGATTGAGCTGGCTGGAGAAGCTTGTTGACTTTAGGCCAGGTCCACCCCGGACTGTAGCGCCACCTAAAGTAAGTAAGTAAGTAAGTAAACTTGTTTCCGTGGGGCTACTTGAAATCGCTTCAAGCCTCAGTCAATCGCAGCCCTTAAAGAGAATAGTTGAAATCTTGCGGAAAGTCATGGAAAATGCGATAAAACGGGCACAAATGTGTATCAACACTGGCGGCAGCCAATGGCCCAAATGAAGATATTTTTTTATTAAGCAAAAAAAGTAATTCAAAAACAAAATTTGATGATTAATTTTGCACCACCTTGTAGCAAATTCGAATACTGTCAACAAATAAATCATGTGTTGCAATTACAGCTCCAACTGGTGTTGTCCCACACTAGTCAAAAGGTACACTTTGCATAGCACCTCTAAGTCACCTATTGAAAAAAGTCAAGCAGTAATATTAAAACTATTAACAAAAGGCTTCAGGAACTAAAACAGAACGCGCTTTTCTTCGAAGGAAATATCCTATTAGTTTTCGAGTAGGTGGCATACGACAACGGCTATAGCTATAAATATGTATTAAATACATGTTTCTAAGTCTGTTCATTTCAATTGTTGCACGGTCGCTTGCCTGTTAATTTACTACAACATAATTCTTCTAAAAGGAAACCTAGTGACTTGACTCTACTTAAAGCCACATATGCTTGGCCAGCAGCGAAGAGTTTTGAGCGTAAATAGACGACGATATGGTTGACGGTACTACCCTGCATTTTGTGTACTGTGCAGGCCCAGCATAATAAAATTGGTAAAATTCTTATTTCAGCAGTGCCGTAACTATATTTGGCCGGAAATTGCATAGATTTGGGATGAATAATGTGGACCCTATCTTTACTGATGGCATATCAACTTCGTACATTTGTGCTCTGCGAAAGCTGTGCCATATGATTTCTGTTATGGTAACAATCGCACCGTTCATCAGAGTTTTGTACACATCCACGCAACACGACCTTGGCCCCAACGAATATATTTAATTCCTTACGTATGCCTCTTGTCTTGTTTGTATCGGATGGTTAGATATTTGTTCGAGTACAATCTATAAGACTACCTTGTGATATTATTTTGTTAATAGTTACACTATCCTAATCACCATCTGCGGAGGTATAGTTTGGATGTGATGTCACAGTTTTCTGATTTGATTATCTACTTTTCTGTGGTATGTGCCTCTGGTAGCCCAGATGTATGTAGTTCCTTACATACCACATAGCTAACTATACAATTCCATTCCTTATTTATACCTTATCTCAACGCTGGCCCTGTCCTCCCTCAACGTGGGCCATGTCCTACGCGTCAGGTGCATGCATGTAATTCTTATTTATTCCTTATCTTTACGCAGGCCATGTCATAGGGCGTCAGGTGTATGTATATTAGTCCTTATTTATTCCTTTTTAAGGTTATAAATAAAGGCTTATTTTTTTCAATCTATGAGGCTATAATAAGTTACTGAAAAGGATTTTCTCCCCTTTTAATCGTCGTCTGATGTCTTCCACATATTCCTCAAAGAAGCCATGAATATGATGCACAGCTTCTAAATTTAAAAAAACAAAATTTTAACAGCGTTCTGAAATTTAGGGACATTCAAAAAGAAACTTACCATATTTAACCCGAAAGTAAAGAAATTATGTTCGTTATATTCGAACGGCAAATACTTCATATTTGTTGTTCCTACGCGTGAAACCTTATTCTTTATCTGAAAATAAGAATTATCTTAACATCCCTTATTTATTCTTTAGCTTGACATGCCTGATGAAATGAAGCGTAATTGTGCCTAACGAAATAAAGTTCCGTATATGACTTTGAAGGTTCCTTCTCCTAGACAGATTAGAAGTCAATGCTAATGACGCCCATCTCACCAAATTACACAAGTCATGGTGTAAAGCCAGCCAAGGTGCGCTATCCGAGTTATGCCAGATTTTTAAACGGGCTATCATAATTGAATATACAATTTTGTGACTATGCTGTTCACCATAAGGAAGTTCCCTGGCTAGGAGCCAAACCTGAGTGCAGGAGCCATCAGAAAGCAAGAAAATTAATCCGCTATTCCGGAACCGTGGACATATTGAATTTTGTGTGGTATCACCAACTTTGTTGTTCTTTACTCTTCAAGGACTTTCATTTGATGTCTATGTTAAGAGGGTTGAAAAGAAAATGTAATTCGCCAGACTAGAACTTAACCATTTTTTTTAACACAGCTGATAGAACATCGCTTACCTCAAACAAATATGGTTCTTATCTAGGTACTTGCCTTATTATAGAACTTCACAATGCTGGTTTATGTAGTTGCTAGCAATGATCCAACCTGGAGGTCAGATAAATTTACATATCTAGCAGGTACTAATCTTGCAGCCTTCATCATATGATTATATTCAATTCACGCATAAGCATCGCTTAGGTTTTTCTAACGCCGGCTTCATAAAGGTTTCGCCATAAGTACCTACATACAAATATGTACACTTTTTCAGCATACAGATTGCAATTAAATATCCTAGGTCTAGGACATTGCTCTGTCAAACTTTCGAAACGACCGGGAATGTCTTCATCCGCTTTCTATAGAGTACTTGTTTCAACGGCATAAAGTAGAACTGGGATGATCATGGTCTTATATAGAGTCTCTGTAGTTTCTGAGGCTAATCGCTTACTGCTCAATTGCCTTCTTTCCCCAAAATCGTTTGATGTTGAAGAAATCACAAGACAGGGCTTTACCTTGCCTAAAGCCTTTTTTACATCGTTCCTAATCTAATCTTAACGGAGCAGTGAGCGTTCTCCAAAGTGACTCTGCAGAGACGGACCAGTTTGTCAGCAATGCCAAAACTAGACATCGCTCTATCTGTACGAGTAAAGCTCATCATTAAAAAAGATGGCCGTTTTCGAAAATGTCATCTACATCAAAATGCTTTTGCAAAACGTATAAATTAAACTGCATTTGCAGTTTGTTCGCTAATGCAGCATTTGCAGAGCAGATGTTCACAAACGTCAATAACATGAATTCAAAAATGATTGAATTGGATTACTGTAATGAATCTCGTGAACAGTAAGCACATTCATAAAATCGATTATCTTATTTATTCTAACTAAATATTACTGAACACTATCACCTAATCCTAGTGATAGGAACATTTTGCTTTGTTTGAAAACGTCAAATGCGTTTGCAACAAAAAAATCATGCAGATGACCAAGATCAACGATAGCAAAAAAACATGGTGCAATGACGTACAAATTGGCGATCAAGTGACGTTTTCGAAAAGAGCCGATGATTTGGTGTTCTTGGTTTCTTCTCCCGGATCTGCCGTAGATTGAAGACTAATCAGATTGTTGACGAAGGGTTTCAGACGTTTATACAACATGTCAGATAAGATCTTGTACAAGTATGCAGATCTAAGAAGTGAGTTAGTGTATACTTTTTGCAAAATCACTTCCACCAGCTTTGAATTCTTCGGCCGTTAAATCCAATTTAATTTCAGCTTTAGTCAGGTGTACGAAAGTTTTGGCTATCATCGTCTAAGTTGAATGGTGCTAGGCTTCGTCCCCATTATTACATCTGGAGAAGTTTTTCCATATTCTCAGCAACGGCTGTGACTCTTGTGCTAAGTTTCCTTCTTTTTAAACAGGTTTCTGTACGAGTGTCGTAGCCTTGGCACGTTCAATTTTCAGCACGCTGCTCGTGCTCTCTAGGTTTTTTATGGATGTTCTTCCCATCTTATTTGCTCGTATAGCTCACAAACGGCCGTCTTCGTTGCAGCACCGTATTATAGGTTCTCGTGGATTTCCTGGTGGTGGTTTAGGTAAACGCAGCATATCGGTTACATATCATATCGGTCTCTGGTGGCACGTTGTAAACTTTGCCACTGGTCTTCAGTACTTGATGCTGAGAGCAAATGCGCATATTAGGCTTACGTTAGAGAATTTATCCTTGATGTATCGAAAGGTAAAAAGTCTTAACCCTGAACATGCCGCATATGACAAATCCGCTCCCGAATAAGTGCCCGGATGGTTAGGGGCCGGATGATCCGATTCGATTGAATTCGAATGCCTTAGCTTCACGTCCTCCTTCTGAAGACCCCTGAGGGCACTTATCCATGAGATCAGCAAAAGATGTCCGATCTGGCACCCGCGTGCTGAAATTCACCCGGCCAAGCTTGCGCTGCTCCGAGTGTTCGGCTCCACATATACAGTCAGACTAAGCATACGCTTATTTCTGGTTCACTATAAAAAAGTAACCTCGTGGAGATGATGATAATGTTTTGTCTACCGTTCGTTACATTACACTGCTCAGACCGATTTTATGGTTCCGAGAAGAAGACGCTTCGCTTCTCTCTTTCCGATAAGAATAAGAACTTTTCTTAATCAAATGAACCACATAAATCTAAAACACTTTAACAAATACTTAGAAAAGCCTTTGTAGCCACAACAGCTTACTTTATTTTTAACAGAATATATATGCATCTTTAGTGAATCATTATTAAAAACAGATAGTGTGTACAAACGCGCGATGTATCTGGTGTTCGAATCTCAATCAGCATTCTCAATCAAATAACTTACTTCATCTTCTTCAGTTCCTCAAAACGGCGTGACAAATAGTCAAAATCAATCTCATCATCATCAGACTTTGCCCCATCAGTGGGTACGTCAGGTAAATCAGCTGGAACATTTGGAAGTATTGGCATATCCATATTTGATGGTGGTGCACTTGGACCAGGAATATTCGTTGGCATCTTCGAACGAGGCTGTGGTTTCGGTTTAGATGAATTCTACAGGAGAAAATGTTTTTTTTTTTTCAATTCGATGAGTCAACAATTAGGAGAAAATAAATTGCAGTGGCTTATCACTATTAGATAACAACCAAACAAAACAAAAGCAAACAAATGCTACCTGCAAATTGTAGGGATCTAAAGATGAGTAACGAGGTGGAGGTGCTTCGGGGTATTTGTTCGGATTGGTTTTCTCTTGCTGGTGAAACAAAACCAAAAAAATGCAAAAAAAAAAAAAGGAAAATCAAAAGCCAAATCATTTAATGCAGTTCTACATATATTTCTACAATTTGGACAAATGAACGTGCAGTGGAAGAAGGGATAAGCGATAGTGCAAACAACTCAACTGCAATTAAAAGCTCATTATGCTTCTTACTCACTTTAAAGCATGATAGCCAGTAGTAAAACAGGTTAGCAATTAGAAGGAGAAGAAAAATGAAAAACAATCAATGTAAGCTGTACTTCCAAGTCTACATAGAGTCTACCTACCAGTAAATTGTCATCGGGACTCCCATTTTTGGGATTAGAAGGTGCAGGGAAATTATTTGCTTCCCCCTAGCACGTGTTAATAAATCGATAGAAGAGAAGCAAAGTTAGTTAACCCAGATCGACATGTGAAATGCTGCAATTTACCTGAATAAAATTTGAGTTTGTGTTCAAATCCTTTTGCTCGGGATTTGTCTGCATCGGATTTGGGGGAATGTTGTATGCAAAAGGTGGGCCAGATGGCTTGGGACCAGAAATAAATCCTCCAGATACACCACCACTTGCTAAACCACTACCACCACCACCGCCGCCGCCGCCATGAGGAGGAGGATAATTGAAGGGCTTTGTTGATGGCGGGTCTGGCATCTGTGGTAGCTGCGGAATTGTTGGATAACCGATAAATCCAACCTGAGGTGGTTGCTGTCCACCACCACCACCACCGCTAAGATTATTCCTGTCTGATAAATCAATTAGGAAATGATCCATACCTAGAAAGTGAATCTTATTAATGAGAACTTTTCATGGCAACTGAAATGCTCCTACCCGTTGGTCTCTTATCTTCCTGCATCACCTGTGGATCTGGTTCATACTCGATGTTATAGTTTTTGGCAATTTCAATCAAATACTTTTCAACCAGTAGTTTAGGCGGAGCCTGGATATTCAATTTATGCATGAGTTTCTCAGAAACATGATGATCACCTGTAGCTGTCCTAGCTTGTTCGGCAAACGTCGGCCCATACTTATGTGTAAACACATCAGAGATTACTTTCAACTCTGTTATATCACTCTGTAGACGAAGCGACACCCACACCAGACTGTAAACAGCTTCGGCTATGCCATCGTCTAATTCTTTCATTTGTGTTACGAGTCCAAAGCGAGCCAACAATAAGTCGCAGTACATTTCAACAATTTCCATTGCTTCCACCAGATAGTCTTCTCTGTATTTTTATAAAAATAAAATTTCCCATTTGATAGTCTAAAAGTACATTGACTTCTTTGTTTTACCTTATTATGTGTTCAACCCTGATTTTTGCCCGTTCAGTTTTTCCAGTCGCAAGGTAATCTGCGATTTCTTTTCGAGCCTTTTGGGCCAATTCGGCTTTTTTCTTCTCCAACAACTTTAAGCGATTTAATGCTAGACGTAGATTAGTCTTTAATTTCGTGTAGTTTGGACCACTTGAAAACATTTTTGCAGATGTAAAGTAAAGATACTGGAAACAGAGATTTGAGAAAAAAAAATTCCAACACAAATTAGACGGACAACAAAATAAATTGACAACTGACTCACTGAATGAGTCAACGGAGTGGTGTTTATTCTTTTATTGGACGAAAATAAACAACAGACTGTGGGGAGTATTTTTGTGTCAATGTCAATGTAACGAGTAGTGGCTGTATTTAGTGCTTAAATTATTTAATAAGCTTCAAAAGTGATGACTAAACTGATAGTAACGGTTTTGATTCATACCTGACTGGAAAATAAAAAAATTCTTCTTTTAGAAGAATATTGATCTTGTCATAATGCTTACTCTGCCACCAGTAATAGCATTGAGGGGGTTCGTTCTTGGCTGTAGTTATTTGAAAATAAAATGTATCAAATAGTTAAACATCGTAAACCTGGTGATGCTCAGTGCTGCAACCCTGGCTACACATTAATTGTGCTTAATTTATCTCATCCAAATGAACGTGAACTGCCAAACTTATAAGCGTGTACACCTAGAAACCTTATTGTTGCTAAGCAAACAAAAGCCTCGGATCAGGACGACAATTGAATCTGGTTATAGACTGTCCGACTCTTGAATAGACTACATGCAACTGAATAATTAGTACTTGGATGCGCTAATAACTTCATTTGCAGAACCCATCGAGTTTAAGTACTGGGGCGTAAAACTGGATACGAATCGAACCTGCGGCCCGTAGAATCTTTTATTTCAACTTGGAGAAACAACATAGTAGAGGAAAATATCTCCTTAGGCGGCGCGACCAAGTATATTATTGTAAAGATAAAAAAAAGTATGCAACAAATACAAATAATTGACGTTAATGTATCCCGCAACCTATCGATAATGTTTATACAGCGTGCATCAAGTGTTCAAGATCATTGGCATCGGCGCCGTAAACTGTCCAAACTGATATGCTGAATTTCAGCCGATCAACCTCATGAAACCCTTGGTTTGAGAAAATTGTCGAAAGCTGCATGGCTGTAAGCAATGTCGTATGAAGATAACCCTTGTTGTTTTGGATACAAAATTCTTTGACTAATTGTTTGCACAGTTTACATGGATGCTCTTTGGAGAAGAAATAATAAAAATTAAGCGTGAGTCAGATGAGGTGGCTAGGACATGTAGAGCGAATAAATATAAACTATCCGGATATCGCCGATGGTAGTGTGCTGTAGAAATGGAATAGGCACTGAGAGATCTCAACCTGGCGAAATCGAGTGTTGCAACTATCTTCTAAATATCAATCGTGCTTATAATACCTCCACGTGGTAACTGTCAGGTACTGGTTTATGTCCATCCAGACTCGACCTGCAAAACTTATAAGCGCGAGTGCTGACCAGCAGACAAAATAACACCACTATAAACGGGACAGCGGATGAATTCGCCAGATGTAATCAATGGTGAAGAAAAATCCCGGAACAAATGAGACTTTAGCTACTTTGGCTACTGACATATTTGGAGCTAAGGCCTGTAAAAATTTCCGAGACTAAGTCAGGTTCTTGAAAAAACAAAATGGTAGTGGATGAGCCCTTTATGGACTAACAGCAGCACTCACATCACCGAATGAGTTACTGGCTTCGGTCTTAGCGACCCCTCGTCATGGGAGTATCAAAAATAGAACTGGTTGTTGTGCCGCCTGGATAACTACCCGATCATGGAAAAGCGATGAAGGTTACGAAGCAACAACAAGCCTTGGATACTGACGGATCTACCATTGACAACCCATGCAAACGAATTAAAGACAGCGAGTTTCGGATATGCACGTGGAATGTTAAGTCCCTTAATAAGCCACGTGCAGCCGAATAACTAGTGGAGGCCCTAGACTGCTGCAAAGCAGACATTACCGGCATACAAGAAATGCGATGGGATGGGCCGGACAAAAAGAATATGAAAAACTGCGATATCTTCTACGGCAATTGCTATCGACGGCAAAAGCAGCGCTTATTTGGATTCGGATTTGTTGTCGGAGGCAGATTAAGACCAGAAGTCCTCAGCTTCCGGCATGTGAGCGAGCGCCTCGTAGCAATCCGCATCAAGGTTAAATTCGCCAACATTAGCCTTATATGCGCGCATGCCCCCACAGAGGAGAAAGATGACGACACCAAGGATGCCTTCTACGAGCTCATCAACAAGACCTATGAGCAATGCCCTAGCTATGACATTAAAATTGTCCTCGGTGATTTTAATGCAAAGCTAGGAAGAGAGGGTATCTTTGGTGAAACAATCGGAAAATATAGCCTGCACAACACCACCTCCGATAACGGATTCAGGCTAATCGACTTTGCGGCGGGGCGAAACATTGTCGTGGCTAGCACGCAGTTCCAATATCTCGACATACACAAGGGGACTTGGAGAACTCCTGATCAATCAACAGTCAACCAGATTGATCACATTGCGATCGACGCAAGACACTCCTCCAGCATTATGGATGTCCGTACGTTCCGAGGAGCCAACATCGACTCGGACCATTACCTTGTTGTAGCCAAGGTACGGTTGCGGATATCCCAAACTACGCCAAGACAAACTAATGCTGTGAGAAAATTCGACGTCAGACGGCTACAATCGCAAGAGATCGCCAAGTCCTTTTCCGATCGAGTGTCTCTTAATCTCTTAAGAGGTCCAATGCCGCTAGCATCAAGCATCGAAGACCATTGGAAACACTGACAAAACGCCATCAGAGATGCCGCTTCTGATGTGCTGGATTTCACTCGTCCACCACAACGAAACCCCTGGTTCGATGATGAATGCCGGCAAGCACATGCAGCTAAGCAAGATGCATATAACGCGGCGCTGCTTAGAAAGACCAGAGCTACTCATGACCTCTATGAGCGGAAGAGGAGAGACGAGCACCGGCTTCTCAGGAGGAAGAAGAAAGAGCATGAGAAGCGCGCGATCCAGGAAATTGAGAGATGCTACTCCAGGAATAAGGTTCGGTAGAGATGAACAAGGGAACACCGTAGTACAATCGCAGTCAATGCTGAGGATTTGGAAAGACCATTTCTGCAGACTGTATAACGGCGATGACGGACCAAATACCGTTGTCAGGCAGAATCAAACTTTCAACTTGGACGATGATGACCAACAATTCCGTCCACCCGACCTGGATGAAGGGAGGATAGCTATATCGAAGCTTAAGTCCAACAAAGCTGCTGGAGCGGATGGCCTGACTGCCGAGCTCTTCAAAGCGGCCGGCGATGACTTGGTAAGGAGCATACACCAACTTATCTGTAAAATATGGTTGGACGAAAGTATGCCCGATGAATGGAACCTCAGCATTGTTTGTCCGATTCTCAAGAAAGGAGACCCTCTGAACTGCGCCACCTACAGAGGCATCAGTCTCCTTAACATCGCATAAAAGATCTTATCCGCCGTATTGTGTGAACGCCTGAAGCCGTTGGTCAACAACCTGATAGGTCCATATCAGTGTGGCTTCAGGCCAGGAAAGTCCACCATCGACCAGATATTCACACTACGGCAGATCTTGGAGAAGACCCATGAGCTTCAGATCGATACCCACCACCTATTCATCGATTTTACGGCCGCGTGTGACAGCATCTATAGAGACGAGCTGTATAGAGCAATGTCTAGTTTTGGCATCCCTGCCAAACTCATCCGTCTGTGCAGGATGATGATGGAGAATGCACGCTGCCCCATCAAGGTCGGTAAACATCTCGCCGAGACCTTTGATGTCAAAAAAGAATTTAGAAAAGGCGATGCGCTGTCACGCGATTTCTTTAACATCATACTTAAATGAATAGTGCAAAACTCACGAGAAAACACAAGAGGCACAATCTTTCAAAAGTCTGCACAATTACTCGCATACAACTGACATAATTGGAAGAAAGCAGCGTGATGTCAGTGGCATCTTTTCAAATATTGAGACAGAATGAGGGCAAGACTTCGTATACCATATGCTGTAAAGGAAAAAGGACACTGAACAAAGACGTCTCGGACAGAACGTCACCCTTGACAGGTGTAACTTTGAGGTAGTTAAGGACTTTGTCTATCTAGGCTCCGCTATGAATTCAGACTACAACACCAGCGCTGAGATCAAGCGAACAATTTCTCTTGCCAACCGCTGTTTCTTTGGGTTAAGAAGGCTATTGAGTAGCAAAGCCCTCTCTCGGACAACAAAAGTCACCCTTTATAAGACCTTAATAATCCCGGTCCTGCTCTATGGTGCAGAGTGACAGGTCTTAGCGATCTATTTTTAGGCCGCATATGATAGGATTCATAGGGATTAGCTATTTAGAGAAATGTCTTAATTTGGAATTAAAATACTTATTAAACGTGTCCTTTTCCATTGGAAACGGTACAGAATCTACGCTGCTTTATAGGTCCGCCGAACTCCTCGCCAAAATCTTCCCCATCAAAAAACAATTTAGGGACATGGAATCGATATCAACCGATTTTGTTGGTATCGTCCTTGAAAAAACTGTGCGGAAGTCCTATGCAATACAAGAGGCGCAATCATTCAAAAGTCTCTTTGATTAATTTCATACCTACAACAAAAATATTGACATAATTGCGAGAAGATAACAGGATATCAGTAACACGTTCGTGAGTATCGCTTCCGAAAAGGCGAAGAGTCTAACAAAACAAAGAATGTAACGTCATAAAAAAAGGTCATATAATACAACCGCCATTGACGTTCCTGGTCTTCCAAGGCTCTTATACTGATATCACTAGGGCTGGAAGAATAACTCTTACTAATCGCTTCGTTGGACTAGAACAGCAATTGAATGACAAAGCCAGGAACAACCACAGTGGCTTTATATAATATAACAATTTGTAAGATTTTCGAGGATGCAAGTGCCATTCACAGATAATGGCTGAGTCTTTTGGTTCCACTTTTCAATAAGCCATGCTCTCAAATCAATTTGTTTTTCGCAACAACGATCTCAACACACCGTCCTTCGGTCGTTGTCTATCCAGAATGTCGAAGCCACCCATATTGAAATTGCTCGCAATAAATTGGATAAATAGGCTTGTTTGTTAAGTTTCAACGTTAGACTTTATGGTGATTTCTGACCCTACAAATAACCTCCGACTGAAATGCTAGAGCATTTATGGACACCTACAACATAAAGACAAGATATATTGGTTGTTAAAACTATGGTTAACGATTAAGGCTTCAATTATCGTTATATGCTAGTTTTGAGCCTTTGTTTTTAATCAAAGTAGCTCTTAAATGTGTGTTTTATTCTGACGATGGATTTTATTGCGAGCTACTTTGTTCGGAATTCTCGACTTTTGGAGTTGCTCAAAATGTTCAGATAAAGAGTTTCTATAATAAATAATAGTTCTTTTGTTAATACCCAGCCATGCCTTCCAATTACAATAAATAAAAGATTAAATGATGGTTTAACTGTATGCCAACTGGGTTGATTATGATTTCTTTTGACAAAATTGTACAAAAAGAGCTGACGACAACAAACCATCGAAGTAGGTAGTACCAGAAATCCTCGATGTATGATGGCATGATGATCACATGATGAGACTAGAAAACCCTTACATGCACCTGTATTACTGTACACTTTTAGTTTGATTAGGCGATTAATTAAAATTATAGAAACAATATAATCAGATGTCAAGGAACACCATCATCCGAATATTTATAACCCAAGTTCAAAGAAAACACTTTAAATATATCAGCAGACTTCTTCTTTTATTGAATGAAAAAATAAAAATATTACACGAAAAAAATGAAAGAATTTACAGAAAAAGAATAATAGAAAGAAAATTTAGTACTCGATACAAATTTTCTGCAACTAAAATAATTGAAGATTTTATGGTTTGATGTACATTAAAGAAAGACATTTTTGCCAGCATAGCCTACATTAAATTAAACAGAAAATTCTTTATTGTTATTATTAAAAAAATTTTGTAAACTATATGCTCAAACCCATCCTGTAGAAGACAATAGATGAACATTCAGAAACGTAGTTCCGGTTTGAATTTAATCATATAATTGTCCAGTTTTTCCCAGAATGACATCAATACGGCCCGGTCTAAATGTCTTTTAGTTTGTGATAGATTCAGCAAGTTCACTGCCCATTTACCGACATTAGCATCTAATTTCATTTCGTTGAATCTCAGATGAAATGCACAAATTTTGGAGAATATCTCAACTGGATTACCATCCCATGGCCAACCTTTGAATTGCCAGGCAGGGCCCATAACAAAAACAGCAACAACTCTATTCCAATCGTGAGCATTCAATTTTTGATGGTTATCAATAATCCGATATGATACAGTAGTATTGTTTTTACGACGTTGAAGAAGTACCTCATTTTCTCGAGTAGAACCGGCACGCTTTTTCTCTTCGGTTGAAACGAACTTTAGTTCTTGGAGAATATCTTTTGCATTGTACATTGTAATTAGACTTGTGTTTGTTGAAGGTATGATAATAATAGGCGTTCTTGAAGTGCGCTTAGTGGGATTTAATGGTGGTACAACCCTTTGTTTAGCGGGCATTAAATTATCTTGTGGGAAACTGGCTGTGGGCGGTTTCCTCTGGGCAATTGAGCCTTCTGTCACGGATTTAAGAGACATTCCATGGTATGTACCCATGGTGTCGATTTTGAAACCTTCGGTTTCTTCTTTTTGTCGATTGAATCTTTCCTGATCGTAACGATTATATTGTGCAGGTTGCTGTTGGGGTTTTGACATTCGCACTGGTTCGACTTTGTTGATATTTTGAGCTGGCCTATTACGTCCTTCTTCGCGTGCTTTAATGCCCTGCAGCAAAGCAATTATGTTTTTCGCAAATATTTTTCCCGTACTTTGTAGGATTGTTGTTCGAGTTCTCCATTGTCGTTCTTTACTTATGATATCCTTAGTTGAGTCCACATCAAAATCGATTATAGCTCTTAGATCAGTGCCCATCACATCTTCGTTGTCGTGCCGTTTGATTGTTGTTCGTTTGTTAGCTAAACGTTTTGCTTTGATTGCAGCAATCTTCTCCACAGACATAGTCTCGGAGAGAGACTTTATGTTGTCTACATTGACGGTAGATTCTTTTTTATTAACAGCCCAACGTGCCGCCAATTGTTCACGCACCTTTTGCACTTGGGTATCTTCAAAACGCATTTTCTTTGCGAATATATCCGCACCGGAGCCATCGTTCTCAGCGGGTCTTTTTATTTGCGTGGGAATTTCCAATGGAGCACTTTTATCAATACTGGCACAAGTTGATGCATCTCCATTAAGATATGTTAAGAGTTCCCTTCTATCTGGCCGATTAACTGCTGGAATATCTTCTGCCGCGCACTGTCGCACATACACCGAATGCTGCAGATGGATATTTTTTAACAAATAAAGTAAACATTCCAAAGTGTAGTATTCCTTAAGTGATCCATTTTTTCCCGAACCGTATTTCAGATAATTTGTCTTTACATTTTTATGCCACGAAAACTCGCCAAACACTATTTGATTATTTTTCTCGACTATCTCCTTTTTGTTTATATTAAATTGGCGAAGCAGGCTAAGCGGATCTGCCATTTTTATTTGTAACTAAAAAAATATATTAAATATTTTTCTTTTCGATAATTCTTGCCCAATTCTCTGCTGTCAAAAAATTAAAGCAATCCGAACGATAAAGAAAACGACTGCACCACGCCACACGAAACTTGACTAAAACAAAAGTGCCTATGTAGTGAGAAGGCAATCACTCTTATATACCAACTGTCAATACTGTCAACCGTCAGTTGATTAAGGAAATACATAAGGAAACTTTCCATATGGCAACGCTGTAAATTACTTGTACTTGTACACAAAAGTTTGTTACGGCTGCCCGAACTACGTCCTCATCGTTAGGGGTTAGTTCTACGCGCTTTACTCGCCAAATAATTAATCCTTTTCAATTAATCGTGTGAATAAGTGTTTATACATCTAAATAAAATGAAAAATTACTCAAGCTCTTTAAATTTACGAAGAAAATTTAATAAATCGACATCCGTCTTATGGAAATATAAAATTCTCCGCTAGTGGTACCACTCGGTAAATTTAGATATTCAAACGTGAACTTGTGGTACCACTCAATATTTTTGTTGCTTTTTTTCCTCATATGCCTATTTACTTGGTTGACTGTCAAGAGGGAAAATTCGCAAATCCAATTCGATTTCGAAAAGAAATGACATTTCGAATGAAATGACTTGTGCGCCGCGTTCCGTGTAGGTAATGCTCTAAACAACGAACGAGAGAAGGAATAAAACTCAACATCCACCCATCTCAGTTTATCTTTTAAGTGTCAAAAATTTGAAAATCCACGCCATATTTTATTTTCACCAAGAAGGATCAATTTTGTCCAAAGGAAAAAAAGGTTTCTTTTCTATAAAGAATGCCCGTTGATGGAAAATAAATATAATTTAATAAAAGGAGTAATCGTTAAAACCATAAAGCGTTCGATAAGTCGTCTTTTTGTGGTCGCAAATTTATGTAATGGAATTTAGAAATTTTACTCTGCGGCCATAATGATTGATTCAATGCTTGTCATTTTCGCATAGAAAGTGCAGTCCTAGTTGGCGTTGAAATAAATTGTTCCCACAAAAGGCAATTGTGAATGTTTTTCGGTGTTGTGCTATGGGTGTAAAGTGAATTTCTTGTTTGAAAATTGTATAGACAACAGTCCTTATAATTATTGATGTCGTAAATTAATTGCTGCTAGTATGTGTATACTCATGTAAGTTGTGAAGAGACTAAAAGAGAAGAAAAAAAACACCAAAATGGCACAGTACTATCAAATCGTACAAAACATTGATGAGCTGAAGAGGCTGTATCCAGATCTAAATGTTGACAACATGCAAGTGGTTCAAGTTACGGGCGACGATAGTAATACTCAAGCACGTTCTCAGGTATTTTTGCATTTTAAATTGTTGCGCATTCGGTTTAAGAATTTGAGCTAATACTTAGCTTTTTCTGAATTCGATTCATTTAAATGGCGGTCGGCAGGTGGTTTATCAGACATCAAATCCAACACAACAGCAGCAGCCCCAGCAGCAGCAGTCGACTCAATATATATTGCAAGACGATACAAGTCATCATCACCAGCAACAGCAACAACAACAGCAGCATACGCAACAACATGTCTATCATCAGGTGCAACAAGAGCAGCGTCATCCAATGCAACACCATCAACCACATCAGACCCAACAGCAAATCTACTACACATCGGAATTACATCAGAATCCAACAATTGTTCATTCCGCCCCTCAACCGCAGCAGCATCAGCATGGTCAAGCACAATCGGCACCACAGCCTACTCAACAGATCGTTTATAGAATGCCAGTGCCAGTGCAACAGCAACCTCAAAATACTCAACAAACTCAACAGGTTTGATAAAAACACACAATAAAAAGTCTTCGGTTTTATATCTTAAACTCCATTTGCAATGCTTCGTGTCTTGTTTTTTTTATTCTCAAATTAGCTCTTGAATAATACCCATGTTATTGTACAGCAAACACCGCAGCAGGTCCTCATTCAGACACCGCAATCGATTCATCAGCCTGAGATGATAATGCGGCAACCCAGAATCCTTTACAGTCCGAATCGGACTGTTATGTACACGCATCAAACAAACACACAACCCCAGTTGCAACAGCAAGATCAACAACCCCAACAACATTTATTGCAAACACAAGAAGTGGTTAAGCAACAACAACCTCATACTGCTGTAGCAACCCATCAACAGCATGTTCAGATGCAGCAGCCACGATTAGTTCCTCATCCAAGGCCTATAGTATCGGCCACTCAGCAGCCATCGCAAAGTGTTTTGTTCCATCAAGTTCAACCAAACGTTGGAATACAACAACCACAAGGGGTAAGTTGTGTATTTAGTCACAATATGTTTTTTTTTTTTACAATATTTCCTGAATTAATTTTCAAAGTGCGATGGGAACCTCTGTAGAACCTGTAGATTGCTTTTATACACGACTAGTGTGAGATCATTTCTTTCAGAGAATCTGTTCGTATGTTTATAAAAATAATTCTGAATCAGGTGGCTGGCATAGTACATAGCATAATTAATTGCAACAGGTCCACTCGTGATTTGATGGCATATCCCACCGAAAAGTGGAACTAAAGTTTGCATCAATCTGGCGACAGCAAGATAGTTGCGCTTGATATTTCTAAAGCATTTGACAGAGTTTGGCATCAGGCTTTTTTTGTCAAAAATGCGTGCATTTGGGATCGAGGAATCTTCTCTTCAATGGATTAGAAGTTACCTTTCGGAACGTTCAATTTAAGTTGTCTTGGATATTTACAAAATAAATGCTGGTGTTCTCCAGGGCTCCGTTATGTCTCCGATACTCATTTTAATTTTCATTAATGATCTCTTGTCTGCTACTTCTAATCCAGTATATTCCTTTGCTGACGATAGTACTCTCTGCTTTTCATATTCGATCCCGGACTGACGTCCCTGCTCTTCGGCTGTAGAACGGGAACCGCAGCGTATGATAAGCTCATTAAATTTCAATATTAACAGCATAAGCAATTGGGGAACTATCAACAAAGTGGAATTTAATGCTTCCAAAACACATAATGCAGTCGCTAAAGCGAAATTCACACACCCAGCCATTATCCATGAATGGCACTTGCATCGCTGAAACCGAAAAACTTTCCATTCTCAGTACGTGTGTCTCTGACAACTTATGTTGGAATGACCACATATTCGAAGTCGCCAAAAATGCTGCGAAATGTTTAGGTTTCCTTAGGCGATGTAAGAAATATTTCACCCCCTCTGATCTTGCTTCAATATATAAGACTTTTATTTGCCCAAAATTGGAGTAAAATGCTCACACCTGGTCAGGTGCCCCCAAAACATATTTGCGCCTTCTACATAGGATTCAATACTATGCTTATATAACACAGTCAATTGACACCCTCGACCACCGACGTAATGTCTTCTATCTCACCCTGTTCTATCGCTACTTTCACCACCAGTGTTCCGCCGAAATTGCCAGTTGCATTCAGTCCCTTCAAACCTCTTACCGTAACCCCACCGTTTCGCTATGAATGCTCATCAGTACACCCTCAAGCCCACTTTCGGACGTACACTGAAACATCGTGATTCTTTCCTAAACCGAACAACTCTCATATGGAATTCGCCGCCGAGCTCTATACCCCAGTCATAACCTTCAAACATTCACAACCAACGTACATCGGTACCTCTATTTCTTACCTCCCTAATTTTCCAGCACCCGCGCTGTGGGCAATCATTTTAAGGTTGCTAATAACCCCTTGAGCGCGCGCCAATCATAAAAAAAAAAACAAAAACTATAGGTCTTTCTATTTGTTTACAAAATTATATTGAGCAAAATTGTAAGAGTTTTCTCGACATATTTTCAAATATTTTCAAACATATCACAAAATCTTTGCACAGCTGCAGTATTTCTAAACTTGTATTGACCTTAGAGGTCAAGCTGCATCCGGGTGTGCGATAACTGGAGCAGATTTTGGAGGAACGCAGTTAGAGGGGTTTCTAAGGGAGTTGTGATGCATATGCAGTCAGTCCAGTGTACTAATGTTAGAGTTGGTTTAGTGAGCTTAGTGTAGCCCCAATGCACAACTGAGTTATTATAGGTCACAGTCTCCTTGGAAGAGAAGAAGATAAAAGCTTTTTTCTTCTCGCCTCAATATCTTTACCCTGCAGTTGACTATCCAGGATGAGATACAGATACTTGATACCCTTCGAAGAACCCAGGGGTTTACGATTTAGCAGTCTGGATTAATGCTTGGTATCTTTTGATCCTACTCTGAAGAGTAGCAGCTCTGATTTGGCGGCGACGCTTATAATATTGGAGACTGTGTTGTTTACCCGACAAATAAACAATGACATCACCTGCATAAGCTATTATGCCACATTTCTCGTTTACTAATTTGGTAAACACAAGTTTCTTTATTTGCGCAAATGTTGCATTTATATCTCTTCTGTTGAAAATTAAGTAGACCAAGATGAAAACGAAATCGTTTTGTCTATTTCTTAAAGGGGATTGATAAATTGAAAATTTGTCAATATTGCTTCATCAATATCAAAAATGCCACGATTTTATACTCCTTGAAAGAAATTATTTTTCAATAGTTCGTAAGCGATGGTGTGAATGAGCGCTCAACTAAATATCATTTGGAGTTGGAGACTATCCTGCACAACCTGCACAGGTATCTAAACTTGAAGACAGAAACTTTCTACCATTACTGCTCTATTTTTTCATTATATTAATAAAACGACTTAATTCGCTTTTTTAATGTAGACCAATTCGGTGTAAATAAATGATTATATTTGAGCAACGCTAAAAATTTCATTAATTGCAACATTAGTGACCCAAGAAATTTCGCAAAAACAACGACATACATAAATATAAAATTTTTTTTCTCCTAACGTCTTACTGTTTAATTATAATTTTTATTTTTTTTTTTTTTTTTGAATTTTGAATTGTTTGCACCCTTAACACTGGCAACATACCTTAATTTACAGATTTATTACTGTAAAAATCAATTAATAAAAACAATCAATCAATCAGAGGAAACAACCTCTTTTTCCATTTTTTAAATAAATCTTGGAATTGACAGCAGGGACAAAGGACTAAATCACCTTAATTACCGAGAATCATCTTTCAAAATTGTTACCATAAATAGACTAGCAAACTTTCCCTTTGAAAAATCACTTCCATTGATGGCCTCACATCATGTAAATCACTTGTGTATGAGAATGCATGATTTGGCAGAACCGCTAATGTTAGATTTTGCAATACGCACACATTAAAATAAAGGTTGTGCTTTTTTTCCAAAATAAGTGATTGTCCCTCATAAAATTGGTGCCGATCTATCTTAAGTTTTTTGCAAAAGTGCATTTCGGAACTCGAGAATATGAATGCTACCTGCAGTTTAATTAGCATTTTTTTCATGTACCACTAATCACATATTTTTGCCAGTGTATGTGTAAAAAAAAAAAAACAATTGTTTAAGGGTATATTGGGATGATCTTAATTTGATTTTCGAATACATCTGGGCACTCTACGAGATGTCACCTATTGACCACATTTGAGTGAAAAATTATTAAATTTTGGTTTTCCCTACAATTCGAAACCAATTCGAAAAGTAGTGGGTGGCTTATGAACTGAACGAGGCACAAAACTACTCCGCTTAGAAGTCTCTGAGTCGCTGAGCTTAAAACACCAACATGAACTGTTTTTGCACCGTATTATCACGTGTAAAGTGGGTTTTGTATGACAACCGTAAAAGATCTGCAGTGATGGGATGTAGAAGAAAAACCAAACCACACCTCCAAACTAGGTGTTCATCCAGAAAGAGTTGTGGCGACAATCTGGTGGTCATTGTAAGGACCAATTCACTTTTAATTTTTTCAACCAGGGGAAGCGGTAAATGCAGTCTAATATTTTGAGGGAATCGACAAAGTTTATGCAAAATTGGCTGAAAAGCGAAATGCGTTGGCAAATAAGCATTGTCCGATTCTATTGAATGACAATCCTTGACCCGATTAACGGTCCAAAAACTGCTACAGTACGGATTTCAAATTCTTCGAGTCATTTGTCGGCAGAAGGTATTCCGAAACCGAGCCGAAATCACAAAAGCCTTTGAAGACTTTATAGCGTCCAAAAACTAAGCCTTTTGTAAAAAAGGAATGATGGACCTTGAATCATGTTAGAAAAAATTTAGAGATGCTAACGTTTCATATTTTGACTAAATAAAAAAATTATTAACTTCAAAATCGGACATTTCATTTGATACAACCTAATACATTTCTTCAGAAATTTTCTCTGCACAATTTCTCTGTGATATTGCCATTACGGATATATCCTGTAGATGCTTTGGAGTATAGATTAAAAATGAAGTAGGTACGATTACTCGAGGTTGTTTAATTTTTTATTTTTTTGCAGGGTTTTGCTTTTATGATGCTTTAAAAATGCTAACGTAGTGCACAGTGGCGAATTGGTCTGTTTTTGTTTTCGAAGCTTCTACAATTTAAAATCTATAAAACTACAGGTTACATGATGTCGACAGCAAATTTTGCTTTGGAAATCAATACATATAAGGATAAGACAGATGATTGCAGAGTTGCAATTTTGGTGCGCTAAATGTACGATTTTATCAATAAATAATTTAAGACTTATTCGATAATGCTTTTAAGAACCAGAAAAAATATAAGAGCCCAATTCTGATTTTGAAGAGGCTTTTGGAAAAATCAGAACAATCGGTATACGAGTAAAGTTGGATCACTTAAAAAATTAAATAATACTTGTATACCACAGTCACAAGACGGTAAAGGCTCTTAATTGCTCTTAAGTACGAGTGTGAATGCAGAGTAAATACAAACTTAGTGCGAGGACGAAGTAATTATGTAAAAATACCAAAAACCACTCATGTTTAAGCTACTTAAATATTGCCGCAGCCACAAAAACCATTTTGTACTTCTCTAATCCCTAGTCTGTACTCATACTGTGTTCATACTTGGCTGTGAGTACTAAAATAAGGTACTTCCGGACTAAATACTAGGGCTTTTACTACTCATTGTTTGTTGTTCTCCTCGTACTCAATCAAGTTTATTTGTTGAACTCATATTTAATAATATGATCAGCAAATTCAATAGGTTGATAAACTTTGAAAATTGGCTTTTTTTTGTAAAGTTCATGTGTACTTAGGTGAGGTGAAAAGTAACCTCCTTGGGAATCAAAAAAAAAATTTTTAAATGTTTTTTTTATTTTATTCAATATAGTCCCCTTTTAGCTTGATACACTTATTCCAGCGATGTTCCATCTTCTTGATCCCGCCCGAAAAGTAATTTTCCGGAAGGTCTGCAAAATACTGCTCCGTGGCATCGATGATTACCTCGCGTTTTTTTTATTGATGAGCCATCTTTTGAGGTTTGGGAAGAGAATACCGCGAATACAGTGGATGCGACAGCAATTGGAATCATGAGTCATTGATTTTAGCCGTAGTTGCGATACTCTTATGCGCCGGCGCATTGTCTTACAAAAACTTGTTCGCTTCAAGTGAGGCCGTTTTGCAGCGATTTCGGCCTTCAATCGCTCCAATAATGCACAGTAATACTCGCTGTTGATCGTTTTTCCTTTTTCGAGGTAGTCCACGAAGAGTATGCCATGACAATCCCAGAAAACCGACGCTATAACCTTTCCGACCCATTGAGCCTCCCTCGGCCGCTTCGGAGCACACGTGCCGGCTACAGTCTATTGCCGGGCACTCATTCTGCACTCTAGTGTGTTATAGTGGATCCAGGTTTCAGTTACCAATCGACGCCAAAAGTCCGCTCGATTCCGCATCAGCAAGTCCAAACACTCTTTCGAAGTGCTCTAGCGTTCGTGTTTTTGGTCACGAGTGAGCATGCGCGGCACCCAGCGGCAGGATAACTTTTTCATATGCATGTGCGCTTAGTACTAATCTTTGTGGTATCTGATAGCTCGCGCACCTTCACTTTCCGGTCAGCCAACACCATTTCATGTATTTTTTTGACATTGTCTGTAACCGCATCGGAGGGCTTGCCGCTGCGGACTTGATCGGTAGTGGAGTTATGTTTTATGAGAGAACGAAAATCGTTTTTGTCCATGCTCAACATGATGCCAAACACGTCAACAGCAATCAGCTGTCAAAACAAAACTAAAGACAGTATCGCACTGAAATTTGGCATGTCTGCCTTAATATGAACGGATTTCAAGGCACCATAACCTTTTTTGCAGTAGCAGCGCATCAAGGAGGTTACTTTTTACCCCACCTAGTATGTACGAGAATACGCAGAGAGATTACTTCCTTGCTTTACTCAGAAATTTCAAACGTAATTTTGCACAATCTTGTGAGTTTTACTCCTGTTCCTGTTTGAGTCCGATTTGTTGTTACCTTGTAAAAATGTGAAAGGTTGTTGATGCAGTAGCACCTCTCCACTTTCGAGCTCGCTCATTTCTGATGCTCTTTATTTTTTATTTTTTACCGCATATCCTTGCTTAAAATCTTTATGAAACGAAGTATAATATTGCATAGTGGTCCGAGTCTCTACTGGCCACTTGGAATAATCGGACATGTTCAGACATAGAAGCGTGTCTGACTGTGTTGCCTTTTCTTCTTTGGTGTTAAAATCACTTGATACGAGTTTAAGGTCATACTTAGGACATTACTCGTTTTTTTTTCGGGTGTTTGCGGAAATACTCTTAACTATAGTCGTATTTTTCTTCTGTGAAAGCGTGTTACTACTCAGACCTATGTTGATTAACATTGGATTCCTATTATTACATACAGTTTGCTCATCAACAATATGTAGCTCTGTGGCAATCACTAGTATATGTCACAGTTCCCCATCATATTGTACTTTTCTCACGCCGATTTCAATGCAATTTCTGGATAAAGTGCTTTCAAGTTGCTAGAGCCACCATTAGTTGGGGAAGGTTCGAACATTTCTTGTGCAAATCTGAACGTCAATTTCATTGTTTTGTTTTGCTGTTATTTCCAAATGCATATTCGGACTTCCACATATCCAAGTAGTTAGCACCCACACACACAATCCAAAACTGGACTCTTTTTGGGACTCCTTCGGCTAAAGAGGTCATGCATTCCTAAGATATTTGAGCTGTCGTTGATCTATTAGGGGACATTCGATACCAGATCTATTTCTATTAATATTGTTCCTACAAAAAAAGAAATCAAGAGCCCTGCTTTATCGGGACGTGTTGCGCTTTTTGCTTCGCCCCAAAAGAAACATAAAATATATTATAGCATTTCCCATTACAAACCCAAAAGTCCTTAAAACATATTTTCGAATAGGCTCCTCAATTAATTATCAATAATCGCTTTTTATAAAAATTTGAACGACTTATTCCTTTTTTTTAATTGTAGGTAATGTCATCACAAATAAGAAGTACGATACGCACGAAATTACCTCGAGGCGGTGCGATAGGCCCCCGAGTGAGTGGTCCCCGTGGAGCAAATACCATAGCTCCGAGTCTCCCAGATACGCCAAAAGCACCAAAACCACGAGCAACTGGCACTCCAGGCCAACGAGGAGGTCGAGGCCGTTCTGTACGTGGTCGAGGTGCTTCTATAGCTTCTCGGAATTCCTCTGTGCAAAATAACCAAGTCACTCCCGTTAATTCTCCTAATACAACTATTACTCAAACACCCAAACTAACAAATCAACCCATCCAACAGCAACAAATATTTAAAACCCAACCATGTGATTTCGTAGAGACACCACCAAAATATACCGCAAGCTCATCACAAACCACGGTAGCTACGAGTACCCCAGTGATGGCAACAAGTGGAACATCCACGCAAAATTCTTTAAATGTGAGATACAGAATACCATTACAGAAGACAGTAACTGTTGCACCATCGATAACAAACTCATCAAATGAAAGTCAAACTACCGGTACCAACACCAATCAACCACCTGGAAACTATCAATCGAGTGGGGACTTAGAAGACAGCATTCAAGCGGTAGTTGTTAAAAAAACTCAAGAGCAAATACAAACAACCAGCAGTGGCGCTATGGCTACGACTCTAACGACTTATTACACAGAAAATGATAACGAAGACTCTCGAATAGTAAAAACACAAAACGGCACATGCATGACACTGAGCGAATACAAAAAGCTCAATCCACAGAAGCTTAAAGTAGTTCCAGTGCGCTCACAAGCAACGACTACAACTGCTGCAGTTGCGCAAAAACTTCAATTGTCGAATGCTGGACAATCGGCAACAACTGTTGCACGTATAGCAATTCAACAGAAGACAACCGGAACAACGGAAACACTTATGACATCGTCAAGTATACTTCGAACGTCGCATAATAACTACGAGATTCAGACACAACATGTTATTCAAAATCGAAGTTTGCACCAACTTCAAAATTATTCGGAAAAGGACCGGAACAGTGCTAAAATGTTGGTGATTTTAGTTTCAGGTGAACAACGTTTGATTACATTCACATTGCCACGGGAATCATGCACTGTCCAAGATCTGCTCGAACAAGTGGGTGTTCCATTTGATGACAAAACAACTATTCAGTGCGTCGAAAGTCCTGGTGCTAATATTGATTTTGTTGTCACTGTGGGTTTTTCGGTTCAAGAGTCTGCTAGTGAATTAATTTCAAAGGCTGAAGAAAGCATTCAATTGAGTCGACAACAGGAAAATGCAAATGCTGCAGCAGCTCTTGGAACTTCTTTGGGAACTGTTCAGCGTGCTTTACCACCTATCTCTGCAGCAGCTGGCACTCAAACAGCAACTGCTACCGATGATGCAAACAAAGATCAGGCAAATAAGTTAGCAGATGAAATTCCTCGCAAGATTGTTCAAGGATATTTGGCTGTATGTCAGTATTGTGGTGTCTGCGGATATGATCACGCTAAGTGTGAACGGTATATTTTTTATTTTAATTACACGTAATGTGTGGTTTTACAAAACTTTTTTGTTTGTATTTCTACTTTTTATAGTTGTAAACGAGTATTCCCTGAAGAGCCAAAGCGTATCCCATGCGGTAAAACCACCAGTAGTCAGACCAAAAATGATGATGATAAAAAGCGAACTATATCCGCCGAATTATTAAATAGAGCTCAGGGCAAAGCGCTAGCGACTTTGACTGTTACAACCAATCGTGGCGCTAGGTCTGGTCTTGCCTTAAGAGGACGTACTCGAAGTGGGCGTGCAAGACCTACAGAAGTCGAACCAGTTATTCTAACCTTAAGCAGTGATGAGGAAGGCGATGATGAACAATCCAACAAGTCTGCGAATAAGGTAAACAATGTATTATTAAAGAGAAAACTGCTTGCATTTTATAATGATATTCTTTTTGCGTCTAAGGTTCCAGTTGTAAATACAGCAGCAACTGCAGGAAAGCCATTTGCTTTTGAGCCAAATGTTAGTGAAGTTGATGAATCTCGTGTTTATGCAGGTAAGATATACATTAAAAAGTCATGAAAATTGTATGCTCCTTAGATAGTATATAAAAACATTTTTGTTTTGCGTGAAAACTCCGCACTGTTTTTTAAAACAGCTTTACGTCTCTTTAAAAGCGAAACAATTGATCTGGTAGAATTTTCGTTTTATCAAGAACTGTATTCTTCACACATAAGGCTAACTAGGCTGCGATTGAACACTTTAAAGGTACCCAAAATTCCTTCAGCGGGTGCTTATAATAAAAAAAACATAGCTAGATCTCAGCCTGTTGATTAGCGACTATCGGCTTCTTAATGTAAAGTATTCTGCGCGTACTTACTAGATCACTTCTTGTACACTGTCATTGGTAACTTCTTCATTTCCGTCGTTGACATGTTTTATTGGAATTTTTATACCCAAAACACATGTGTGAAAATCTACTTGTAGTACTGCTGACAGTTCGGCTTGTGAAACAGATGTGCATATATTTTTTGAAGTTAATCGCAACTGCAACTGTCACTTATGTGTGGCACAAATTTTGCTCATGTGTTTTGCGCATTAAGCTGCACTTTTCTGTAAAAAATAAGATTCGCTAAATCTATGTGTGACATCGTCAAGATTTTTTGTTTTCTGCTTAACGGTAGAGATTATAAGTAAATTGTTCACACTTTGCCATGGTGACTCCTCAATAAATGTCAGGTGTTGGGTTTCCTGCTTCGGAAACGGCAGTGCAGATATTCGACCTTAACACGGCTGATTCGTAAGCCGTTATGGGCTCTCCCATTGTTAAGAGTCGCTTGGAGGACTGTCACGTTATCGCCTTTCATGTCGTTATCACGGGCGAAAAGCAAAGTTGTCGTGGGTGTGATCTTAAATAGAAAATTGTTTAGCAAATCAAAAAAGGCAATATCTGGAATAGTGAAATGGAGCGGAATTAATTTCTAATTCTTTCAGACGTGCATAGGCTTACCGCTTCCAGTTTCCCACACTAAGTTGGCTGAGATCGCCTGCCACTTGCGTGCGCCAGCTAAGTCTTGGCCTTCCTCTACTGCGCTGTCCTTCGGGGGCGGAATCGAAGGCTTTTCTGACCGGATCATTGGTGTTCATCCGCTCTACATGACCCATCCATCTTAATCATTGGATCTGAACTTTTCTGACTGGGTCGATGTCGCTGTATAGTCCATACAGTTCGTCGTTGTATCTCCTCCTCCACTCACCATCAAACAACTATAAGAATTTTCCTTTCGAAACAGACAAGGACACCATCATCCATTTTTGATAATGGGGCTATTAAGGTCTTTCTTATATAGGGAAACTTTTGTTGTTCAAGAGAATGCTTTGGTAGTCAATTGCCTTCTGAGCCCAAAGAAGAAGCGATTGTCAAGAATTATTAGTCCCTAACTATTTTAAAATTATGCCTGGATAACCCTAACTACCTCAATAAATCTTCGGATTTTAAATAAAAAATTGTAAGCTACGTTTATACTTCCGTACCAACCGTGAAGAAGTTGATAAGTCGAATCATGAAAACGGGTTTTTTTTTACCGTATGGTAGCTAAGGGTCCATCGTTTATGTGCATGTGTAGTAGAAAATTTGTGTTCAGTGAGGTAATTATAAACTTAAAAATCGCTGCCTGAAAAACGGAAAATAATGAGTACTTCTTCACGGTTGGTACGGATTTATTTTTAAATTACTTTTGAAAAAAAAAAATCTAATTCGAATACTTGATATCTTTCTGTACAAAACTGTCTAGCTTTCGTTACATTTTACCAGTTTTATCCTTTTTATTGTTAAAAAATTAAAGTGGATCTTGCATTTCGCTTGCTTATACTCGTATAAACGTAAGAAATTGCGAAAAGAATCAGGTATTTAGTAGCCGTGTTTTACTATCACTTATGATCTTTATAGGATCACACAATGAAAATAAAACAATCCACATCAACCAAAAATTTAAGTTCTGTGTTGTGGTAATAGTTTGAGACATATTTCCTTCTCCACTGCAATTGCACTAGAGTTGAGTCGTTCCGGACCTGCATAGTTCCTGGAACAATGTCTGCTGTCGGAACTAGTTCCAATCGTTCCACACACTCCACCTAAACATGTTCAATAGTTCCGACATGTCCGATAATCGGATCGTTCACACACAAGAAGTTCACTTCGCAAAATCTTTATGATGATTTGCAAACAACGGGGAAAAAGTTGATCGTTTGCAAACATTTGACTCGTTTGCGAGTATATGCATACATGTAGTTTACGCATGTAAGTATTTTTGTTGGCAGGGGAACCCTGATTACTATAGAACTGTAGTAGTAAATGATCCTTAGTATTGAAAAAATTCTTACAAACAAATCACTACCTGCGAATATAGGGGATCGATCTGGTTTACGAGTTTGATCAAGTTGGATAGCCATATTTGAAGGTTGTTGTAGATCACAATATACACCATAGCATAAATCCACGCTTTCCTGCAAAGCGAATCATAAATCCCAAGGCGTACTATAGATCGGCTTCTTTTTCACACATGTATTTGTTATTCAATATTCAATCTGTTCAACTTCAACTACGTAGTACTGTGGACATGCATCATTCCATCTATCCGAACATGTCTGTGGAACTACTTAAATCCGCGGACATGAACCTCTTTTGATTCTGATACATCGTTGGAACTAGTTCCATTCAAGAAAGGAACCGTTCCATGTTCGTTCCGGCAAAGGAACGATTTAGCACAACTCTAAATTGCACAACTGAGTTTTTCTTTTTCTATTGAGCGCGAAGTTTCCATGCAACCGAATATTTCCTTTTTTTAACTACAAAACATTGAATTTTATTAGTATGTATCTTCTCTAATACATAAATTCGAACAATAACATTTCACTATGTGTACCTAAGAAAATCGTACTTAAAACACAACTATTTTATGTGTTCATTTGTTCCCACGTACACACATGTTGCTTTTTATAAAATCAAGCAGCCACTCAGCTGCAGTTTTAGCATTTTGTTGGCAATGATTCATTTCAACGCAATTTGTAGTGAACTGTATATTTATATGTATATTTGTGAATGAAAATACTCGTAACATGCGTGAACGCTCGTTTTCTTAAAATAGTAAATTAATATATTTTTTATCACCAGCTGTCAAATAAAAATACTATTGTGTAGTTTAAATTTCACGATTAGATTGCTAACTACAAATATGTACATAAACAAAGTATTAAATCATTCGAATATTACAAATATTTTCAAATATTTCATATCCTAATGTGGCAACATGGAAGCTTGACAATTTCACCAACAATCACGAATGACAATGCTGCCTAGGAAGAAATAGCACAAAATAATTGTCGGATCACAAACTGATCAACCAGATCACAAGTAGGATCCTGTGTTGTTTTTGTAATGTACAGAAATCAATTATCTAAATGGATCATCGGCGATAATGAAATACAGCTAGTGTTAAAGTATCCCAGCTGTATTTACCTTTAAAAAACAGAAAACTAATAATTTCATAATTTTTGCGTACTGAACTCATCCCCTAACTCATATAGAAAATAGCCCCACATATCTGGCAATACCTTTTACAATTTCGAAATTGAAAATATGAAAAAGTTGTCAGTCTCTTTCTTTCCCTCTCCTTGGGTACACTGTCGGAATTTATCGTCTCAAAAAAAAATGTAAAACTTGCATTTACAATTGTCTTTCTGCAATTCATTATTTTTAAAAAAAAAAAAATCGAGAACAAAAAAATCAGTAACAATTTCTGTTTACTCTGCAAAGTCAACAATTCGTACGCGTAAATATGGGTGAAAAACTATCTTCAGGTGAAGTATATTCTGTCTCTTTTACTCACTCATTCATATACAAAAATTCACATAGAGTGTACTCAAGCCTATTCACGTTGTTCTTCCCTGCCGCGAGGTGTCAAAACCTGTGCATACGCACGAAAAATATTAAAATAACTTTTTTTCTTCGAGTTTTCCCAAATAAAAATTTAATAGAATATTGAGAAAATGTACATTTTCTACTACGAGTGAATGTTAACTTTAATTTTACACACAAATTGAGTAATTTTTTTTACCCATAACCGTAGAACTTTCACTTTGCAATATAAACATCAGCAGGTTTTTTTGCTCCTCATTTTCGGATAAAGTATCAACAAAGCAATTTTAATTGAAATCTATACAAAATAATTTTGTAAAATGGATAAAGGTAGAGAATATCTACTTAAAGACATGCAATAAACATAATTTCATAAGTGTGATTTGTTCATTTTGTAGATTTTCGGCGTGAAAATGTGTCGGATGTGGACAGCGCCATGGATAATTTATATACAACAATTACATGCAAACTCATCCGTATCGGTACACATCGATTTGAATCAAAGGATCCAGTGAGTTTAAAACAAAATCCATGTTTGGAACAAATAAAAAATACTCCTTCGCTTGCAAATTCTTTTTCGTTTTAATAGGTGACATTCACAAAGAAGGGGATTCGAATTTTCGCTCCAAATTGCAGTAATCTCACAGACATGGTGGCTTTGGACATATACAAGGAGGAAATTGTCAAAATTGTTGCATTTTTCTCAAAGTCATTTTCAATTATGTTCATCTACATAATGCGCAAATGTTCCGAATTTATAAGAGAAAGTCTTGAGATGAAACCCAAGAACACAGCACTTGAGAGTATGTTTATTTTGTTGTTGTTGTTGACTTTTTCTTTATTTGATTTTGATAATTCTATTTTACTTTAGCTCCATATTTCAATTCTACGGAAAGGGGAGACACATATAATAAGATAATCCTTCAAATAGACACAATTTCTGAAGAGTCGATCAATGTTGTTCGTTCAATTTACAAAAGCATTACTCTGGAGGAGATTCAATTTCATGATGCTAACGAATTGCTGCTCAGAGCAGCTGCTAAGGATAAATATGTTGTCAATGCTAATTCAAAGTAGGTTTTTAATCAGATGTAGTTTTAAAAAATTTTAGTTAAAATTTCCTGTTTGCTGTTTAGCGAAATTCGTCTAGATCCGAACGATATCCGTCAAATTTTGATTTACCCACCGGGCACTGGTGGTATCTCCATCAACACAGAAGACTACATGTGTCTAGCAACTGATCAATATTTGAACGACGTGATTATAGATTTTTATTTGAAATGGTTGCACAAGAGTCTGATTCCAGAAAAGGATCGTGAACGCACGTATATTTTTAGTAGCTTTTTCTACAAACGTCTGACCACGATGTCGACCCGTCCAAGGACACAAAATGCAAAGGACGTCAAACAGACAGCTGCACAGAAGCGACATGCTCGTGTAGCCAAATGGACTAAGGATGTTAATCTATTTGAAAAGGATTTCATCATTATTCCTATTAATGAGCTTTCTCATTGGTTCTTGGCTATCATTTGTTTCCCCATGCTTAAGGGTCCAGTAACGTTCGACACAAATGAACCAATAGTACCACAGCCAGTAACTAAAAAGAAAAGTAAGCAATCCGTCAATCATCGATTAATGGCAGTTTTAAAATTGATTTACTACTCCATTTTGTTTTATTTTAGAGGCAGCTGAGAAGAAAATTTCTCTGCAAATTGGCAACACAACCATAACCCCGCTGTCTAAAAGAGAAGATCCTGTTTGTCTGAACGAGGACGACAGCGAACGCGATGAAGCCGAAGGCGATGAAAGTGATTTGCAATCAGATGACAGTGATTTTGAAACGCCCAGCTCAAATGGCTCTCAACGTCAACCCATCAAACAGCCGGTTATTCTTATATTTGACTCATTAGCTGGAGCGTCACGAAGTCGAGTAGTTGCTACGTTACGTGACTATCTAACCTGTGAATATCAAGTAAAAGTTCCAGGTGCATCCGGGCACACATACACCAAACTAAATATGCCAGGCAATTGTGTCAAAGTACCACAACAGAATAACTTTACCGATTGCGGGCTATACCTGCTGCAGTATGTAGAACAATTCTTCACCGATCCCATACTCGATTACACGTTGCCCATCAAACAGCTTATGAATTGGTTCGAAACCATTGTTGTCACAAGGAAGAGAGAAGAAATATCCAATTTATTAGCTAGTCTAATCCGTGATCATAATCCAACCCAATTGCCACTACCGAAAATACCATTCCCAACATTAAATGGTGAGCTACTCGAAAGACCCGATGAAAGTTTTAGTGAAGATCAAGTCGAATTTGAGGAGGAAGAAATGGAAGAGGATGGTTTAGAAGAGGTAAGTCTCTCATAACCCTGTTTTTATGTGTTTTGCTTATTTGTTCCTTTCTTTCAGGATGATGCAGCTGAAACAGAATCTTCACCAGAAGAATCATCGAGAACTGAGAAAAACAACAGTGTTGCTAGTACTGCTGCTCTAAATACACCAACCTTGCTGACGATTGGCCGAAAAATAGTACTGAAGAGAAGTTTCTCCGGACTGCCCAACACTACGTTGAACGTCCGAAAAGCTCCCAAACTAGATCAGTAAGCTAAGCAGAGAGTCATCAACTTAGGTATTACACATTCGTTTAACGTGACAAGGTTGCAGAGCAATTCCTATTTTTAAATTTTCGAATGTTTATGTATATACATGAATTAATTTTTAATCACTAAAAACTAAAATAAAAGAAAATTTTTTAAATAAATTAAAAACCCACAAACTGATTGAATGAAGATCGGTGAAATACAATTTATTCTTGGCGGTTATAAATACACTTCTTATTTTAATTGTTACAATTGTTCTGGATTTTTTTCTTTTCTTTTCTATTAGTTTTTTTTTTTTTTTTCATTTTTTAAGCGAATGTTAAATAATAAAAGAAAAATACAAAAGTACTCTATAATAAATAAATTTGGTTTTTATTCATTCGTCTGCAAATGCGCTGTTGAGCCGAAGAGTTTTTTTTAGATGGGATAAAGGTTATGGGTTTCGTCTCTTTATAAATGATCTTCCACAAGTTTGTCAAAACGCATTTGTTCATCCTTATGCTGACAACGCTCAGATTTATTTATCCCGTCCCATTGGCCTAATGGAAGTTCTTGTGGCTAGATTTAATTTAGACTTATCAGCAATAGTCAATTTGGCTGAAAATAATAGTCTAATTTTAAATTCTGCAAAAAGTCAATTAATTGTAATTTCGAAAAAAGCACATTCTACTGAACAAACTTTGCTTGTGGAATAAGAAGACATGCCCACATATACCACTTTCATAAGTCAGTCCTGGGGTGTAGATTTCAAATTTTTGGGAATTGAGGTGTTATGTTTTTATGCAAAAAATACCATTGTTTCTATTTTCAAAACTTCAATTTGCCATATTCGCAACGTACACTAAACTTAATAACACCATCATCTCAGTATTTGAGCACATCGCGCCTCTTTCTCGTCGACACCACTAGACTCTGGAACACTCTACCAACCAGTATAAAGCAAAAAATAGGAGCGAAGCAATTCAAAAGTGCATTAAATGCAGATTTCGGACAGCTATAAGTCTATGTATGTATGTATGTATGTTCTCCAAAGTTCTAATTTCTATAGTTTGACCTTCCTTATTCTGCTATTCTCTTTGTATCCCCTTTTCTTCCTTATTTGCTTAGTTTTAATTACCTTTTCCTATCACTGATTTATTTTTTTATTTTAGTATTTTTTATTTTTACAAATATAATTTATTTTTATTATAATATTTTAATTTGTATTGAATTAATTAATTTTTCTTAATTTACTATGTATTTATGTACTATAAAAGTCTTATGATCTTACTTTTACTACGATTTATATATAAATTTAAAATGAATTAAAATGAGATTGCAGATTTAGATTTGATGATACACTCCGATTTTTCCCAAAATACTTGTGTAGGCCGGTTTACTTATTCTGATTGATACGGTCATTTTAAAGTCTACAAAGTTAGCATCCTATTCACTTGAAAGTGATTTTGTCAGAGTAGTAAGGAAACCCGCTCTATTTGGACATGATGTAGCCTATTTCTGCTTTTATATGGCTGTGTTTTCGCGTAATATCTGCATGTCTACCCTTGCACATGTCTTTGCAATATCCTGTATTGAATTATTTTATGTGTTCTCCTAAATCACGAAGTCTCTGAAGTCTTTCCTTTTAGCAGCTTTATTTCCTTCGCATGTCCATCCATTTTATTTTGGTTTAAGATGGAGTTGCATTCTTGTTTTGATTGTGGTAAGCGTTATTTAATTAACTTGTTCTCTACCACTAGTCCTTTTTTTTAGACACAATGTGATCGTGTTGATACATGGAATAGATAGGAAATAAACAAAAAGAATCAAAACCAAAAGTTGACTTTAATAAGCTCTATCACCTTACGTCATGGGAAGGTTGTTGGGATTCAAGGTCTTGTTCGTTGCACTTTGTCTGAATTTATTTACACATTAGCATTAAATTTATATTTAGCCATAAAAATCTTTCTCGCATTTAAAGTAATCAATCTTTTTCTAAAGAAACGACCTTATAGCATTTTATTGTACCTCAAATATATACATGGTGTATGATTTTCGAGGAAATACTCGTAGATTTCATATTCTTTTGCCTATGAGTATCTGTAAGATCCACCATAACTTATGATCAGGACAGCCGTGTTGCCAGGATATTCATAAATGAAGCAATTGTAAAAAATTACGATCTCTTACAAAAATTTCCATCAGGCATGATTATTTTTCCCTTTTACTTTAACTTCAACTTTCAAACAACGGAAAACTTGAACGATTGATCACCAAAATTGAAGCATTGGGCTATTTTATTAATGAACATTAGCAGTGCTTGAATTTGAAAAAATAAAATTCACTGCAGGAGTGGCAAACAAAAGTGATCGTTCATACCCAACTTTAGAAAGACATTATTCGTTTTATTGACTTTTATGTCTCAGACTATTGCGGATGTAGCCATTGTTCCTGTGATGGATAAGTACTTTATTTTTGTAATTTGTTATACATATTAACAAATGTTTTATTATTGAATTTTACTGCGTCGTCCTCAGCTTTCACATATTAAACAATCGTGGAACAGAACTGTTACAGTAAGTAACATCGAGTTTTATCCCTCGACACACATACAAAGTATAAGCAGTCTCATGTATTTAGTTAACTTAAACTTTTCGCCCTATAATTTTCTAAATTGGCAAAACTTTCATAGACACGACTTCGTGTTGTAACAGTTGCTAAAAGCCTTTCGATTTGGAACCTGTTTTTCTAATTCTGTTGCAATAATTTGGATTTATTCCTGTTGATGAACACAATACGTTCAATAATATATGTAAGTTCTTGTTAATTATTCCAATGTTTCCTCAAATTTGTCCTTATCCATAATGCAGTTAATTCCGTAGCTGCTTAATATTTTAAGTAGCTTATCAGCTATGATATACGAGTATAAGCTCCATATGAATTTTGTATTAATTCGCTTTTGATGGTGTCGCAGTTCAAGTGTGATTTTGTGATTATGTTTTTAAAACTAATCTTTCGAACGTAACTGTTTCGAATTGGTTGGTTCATTAAAGCTTCCTTGCCTACGGATACTAAGCAGCCCCTGTTATTTACTTCCTGATAATATGGAAGACCTGACATTCATTTCGAAAATCGAAAATGAAAATTTGGTGATATCTTTACGTTTTGAGGCGTCAATAGTGCTTTTAGAAAGGTTTTAAGAAGATGTCTGTGTGTGTGCCAGTTTTCTTGGCCCACGATAACTCGCAAAAAAATAGTCCTATCGATTTCAATGCGGGAAATAGAAAACGATTAGGGTTTGAACCTCCTCACTTTCGTGTAAGCTGTCCGTTAATTTAAGCAAAAATGATAATTCGAAGAAAAAAAAACTGTACCCAACTGCTGATAGAAGCGCTGGAAAAAAAAACATATACTGGCGCTGAACGCATACTGCAGTACGAAGTTAGAAATGACATGCCTTTTTTGGCTTTTACTTTGTCGTCGGTGCATATGCCCAGTCAACAAATGATTACTACAAACATACACTCAGAAAAACTTGTGACCCTATGTTAGCTTTAATTAACCTCAAAAATATATGCTAACGCAGATGTTAGCAGGGTGCCTAAGTTTTATTTTGTGGTCAATTTAGTCAGATACAGAGACTATATATTTTGAATTGTAGGCACTGGTGGTGTTTGTTGGTGCGCTGCTTTTGGAAAGTGTTTTAAATGTCTTGTCTGGAAAAAGGTTATTTGCAACCTCAAGGATTTCTACTTTAATATTGTTTTCCTTAAGCCTATTTCAAAAAACGATCGTTCTTTGGAGTTTTTTTTTTGTATCTCCAAGACTACATCTAAGAATGTATTCAGATCTTTGCCGATGGCTCTAGAATCGTTCTCGGATGTGGCACTAGCGTTTGCGAAGATGACAACCTTAGATTTTCTTTCTTCCATGCAGGGACAATGAATTATATTATGAAAAACACGTGAGTATGCCCAAGCATTGGACAAATATGGCAATTTTGATTTGAAAGAGCTATAACGTATCAACTACTAAGCTATTTAAAAAACATTATATCCCATAGGCACTACGAGATTTTATGCGTTGTAAAGTTGGCTTTCCAAAATGTACACAATCGTTATTCTAGCTGGAATCGTTTAAAAACTACAGTGCTTTAACTTTAACTTTTTAACTGAGACACCCTTTATTCTATTGTCGAATTCAAGCGGATATAAACACGTGAAATTTCAAAAAAGTATATTTCAATTTAATTCTATAATATTACAAGAACTCTTCGTCTATATAATAAAAATTTTAGATAAAGGAAAAGATTATTTTCTAATATACAGAGACGTATAATGATCGGAACGTCCTGTATTTTTAAGTAAACATCATTTGCAAATTAACTGTGATCTAACCAAGTTCAACGGCCCAGCATCATCCTAATCCCACATGTAATATGTTAGTTACAAAGATTCAAAAATCGTACACACTCCCATCCAAACATAAGCATCTGAAACATTTGTTTACCAAAAAAAGAAAACAATAACCTCCGAAAACCACTCCACCCGTTTAGCTCTCCCTTAGATCCAACAAAACAACTTTCCTAACAAACAAAAATAGTGGTTATCATATCAAAATGCCTATCCACCAACCCCTAACCCGTATAAATGTATGTGCGTCACTTATCAAATCAAGTTTTTTTTCCCTTCGTTCTCCTTAGTACAAGTTGATTTTGAAAATTTTCTAACCCTTACATGGCATGTACGTTCAAAAGTACGTAACTCCATAGTCAGTGTTGTTGGTGTTGCATGTATGTATGTATGTCCAATAGTTATATGTACCAGTATATACTGATACCAATAGCAGCAAGTACATGGTAAAATTAGAGGTTATTTTGAAGAATCATCAATTATACTGAAATTTTGTTTTTAAATGTCGGGCTACCTTAAGAAATAAAGAGGCAATAGTGTTATTTATTATTCATTTCAACCAAGTTTATGATTTATTGTGAATTTTTTGAAAAACCAAATCGTGTAATGGTTACATGTTTCATATACGTAGTGCCATTTAAATTAATCCACACGTACATGGATGTCGCTAATTCTATCTTTAATGATTAGCCTAATTAAATTTTCAAAATGGCGATTAGTGACCAAATTCACGCGGCTACGTTCAAAAAGTTATTTTTATGTTGTCTTTTCTTTTTCATTTTTTTTAACTATCATTTATTTAAAGTTGTGATGTGATATAAACTATTGCCCTTGCAAAATTGGACATGAATTGTGAAAAGATGTAAATTTGAAGTACTCGAATCTGAAATTTCGAAGTAAGTATGAAGGGTTTGACAATAAGGCTGCTCATTTAGTAAACGCGTATTTTTTTGTGAAAAAAGGATTTGATAGTTGCAGTGTTGCAATTAGTAATCAAAATAAATAGCCAAATGATCTCCATGTCCTCTGTTGCGCATCCAAGTCATTTCTCTTTCACATGGCCTAAAAGAAAGACGTTTATTCGAATGGTCTCTGCGATTAATGACTCAGACATAGCATTTTTCTCGTACGGACAATCGTCGCGGCCATAACGCTTAACGTAAGCACCCTATCAAGCACACTTTTTGTATCTCCATTGTATCAGCAATGGCATTACTTGTCATATCATTTTACACTTTACTTTGAACTATTTTGTCTACATATTTACGGAACATACTCTGGTTAGTGGTGATTGTGGGCCCGAATTTTATTGTTGCATTACAAACTTACAGAGCCTCTGTATTTGATCGAAGTTTTTAGTGTTATTATCTCCGGGCTATGCCTGTGTGTAAACTCTCTGCAAATAGCTTTTAATTTCGAATTGAGTTTACTTTTGTATTGCCGCTGTGCGTCAATAGTTGCATTGTGTGATGTGTCTTCGTTGTCAACAACCCGAATATACTTCCTGCATTTTTGTTGTAATTACAAATTATTTAGGTAAGTTAAAACACATTTGTTTCATAGACATTATGAATTATTTTATTTACTATAAACATATAAACATAACACTTTTTCATATTAACAATCTATATTCTTAAAAAAGAAGGAAAACAAATAAAATTAATATTTATTTATATTAGATATCTTACAACGGATGGTGTTTGTGTAAACTCCACTCTTAATTATTAAAACTAGGTTTTAATAAAATCTTCACAAAACCTACTAGCAATTGTCAGTTTGTAGAAGCAGACACACCTTTTCAAACATTCAATATGTTGGCAAAACGGCTGACAGAATAGTTGTCAAAACAAAACTTCAAAACACAAAAATTCAACAGCTGATACAGAGGTAGAAATTCGTTTATGCGCACTACAATTTTTGCAATAATTTTTCATATATAAAAAAATTGAAGTTTCTAAGCGCTTTCAATGAACTTCGAATTGGCTCAACTTTTGCAGCCAACTCCAAGTGGATAGCTGTTATTGTAAACTAGAGCCACCCATCGCTTTTCACGTGGGAATCCAATTGTAATAAGGCGTTCTGACACAATAGAGTTTTGTATTCGAGAGAATGTAAAAAGAAAAATAACAAACAAGGACTTTTAAATTCATTCCGACAGCAAAGCAGCCCTGCTTGCAATTAACGCCTTTGAAAAGCAGGCGAACTAGCCAGAAAGGGATCCGCATCAAAATTCATGATGCCAAGACCATTCTGAGGGATAGAAGAAAATACTTAAACCTGGCTCAAGGAAAAGAATCTACATTTCTGAAGGGAAAACGAAGAAAACAGACAAGCCAATAACTTTACGCCAAACAGCTGCCATAAAAAAACGAATCAACTACTAATATTAAGTAGAAATCGGATTCGACTTACCACAGGCTTTCTCAGAGAGCACTGCCGTGTGAAAAAGTGGCTGATGACCATGGGCATAGCACAGGACAATATATGCAGACTGTGCAACGGGAACATGGAAACAACAGAACACATACTATGTGACTGAAATAGTTTAATCAAAACCCGTCAATGTTACCTGGGTAAATTTTACCTCGAAGCGGCGGACACAGCTGTCAGCTCACTTTAAGACTTAGCCGCCTTTCTCACAAACTCCGGCTTCTTGGATGAGCTTTAAATGGAGGACATCTCAAAAGTTCAATCTGCGGCCGCAGTGATCTGGGATAAATTATACCACCTCTCTTCATAATCTAATCTAATCTAAAAAGGCTTGAAGAAGCTCGATCTCGTCGGGTTGAAATAAAATGGCACCCCATTGGGTGGCATATCAGCTCAGCCAAGTTCTGTGAACCAAGAGTATAACAGTGTATCTCACAACCAGGATTTGATCTTTTCAAATTTAGGTATGAGGAAAAGTTTGTAACATTTAATTCCAAAACTCGCCTGTTTGTCATGGGCAACTTTTTGTCAAATTCCTTTTTAAGAGCCTCTGGGATAGCTTAACAGAATTGTGCCGCTAGTCTTGTTTAGAGAAACATAAGATTTCTGTCCCAGGTAATCCATTGTTAGTTGATGATGTTGAAATCTCTTGAACGTAACCCTTCTCACAGATTATGAAATTGATATACATACAATAATATTTAAATTAAAAAATAAACTTATAAATATTATTGCTATTGATACTATTATTCTTTTTTTATTGTATGTAACATATTAGAATGCTGGATTATATTAGATACCTTATATTAAACAATGACAGTATTTTTCAATTTTAGAAGACCATTAATAAAAAAAATAATGCAGGTCCCAAATGACTTCAGCAACTCCAGAAGTGATCTTGATCTACTTAGAGCAAAAACCACGAAGCCTAATAAACTCTCTTCTATTATATAAGTAACATTTTAATTATTTAAATAGTGAGCCATGGAATCCATAAGCCTTAAGTTTACTTTGCAAAATAATTAAATTTATTGTACTAAATGCTGTAACGAAATCAGTATACACCACAAGCACCTGATGTCTACTTTATACATTGGAACCGAGAAAAAGTAATAAACAATTGTTGGGGTTTTAAACATAAGCAATCTTGTACAGATAGATAAACAGAGGTTGCGCTCTTAAGTTTTTGTCAGTGCAATTCATAGTTCTAATAAAAATAAGCCGTTATCAACTGGCCTCCTTATTGACTTAACTAAGTAATTTCGCTTATATAGTAAAATTGTGATTCGGGATACGTCAATTATAGCAATTTGAGCAGTATGTTTTTAGTGTTCTGAGGTATTTTTCTTTACATTATTTTTATTTCGTCTTCAACCAAAAGACCACGGTTTCTGACGATGACATACGTAGCTTCATCCTATAGAAGCAAATCTCCAATTTATCTAATTTATGGCATAAATATTTTAAGACGTTGGTTTGATTTCATAAAATGGTTTTGAGTAATAAGACGAAATTGATATTCTTCAGTGGTGGTTCAGGTGGTTTGTACGAAATACTATAATATAATATCTCAAACTCTTATTACTTCGATTAAAAACAATGATGTTTCTGAGAACTGTGGTGGTACTTTTGTTTGAAGTGGGCCTTGCTCAAGAAATTTTTTACATAACACGAATAATAATGTCAAGATCTCTGCTCAAAAAAAAAAGGTATTTAACAATAGTAGCCCCTACGGTTTTCTACAAGCAACTTGACTCCATCCAACATTCAATAAAATTGTCATATTTTCTTTACAAAGTCATGACTTATCAAAATAAAAGAATATTTAAAATATTAATTCACTCAAATGGACGAATTCATTTTTCACTTGAACACACTGATTTTTTTCATCTTGCTTAGTTTCCAGTGCCTATCCTACAACAACTATTCAAAATTTATGTGAATTATCATCTAAATATATGATATATAGATTTTCCAATTTTCACTAGTCTAAACTTTGATGTTTATCAACATATTTCTGCTATCTACAACCGATAGTGAACTCGCACTCATTGAACACAACACTACTCAGCCGTCCCTGCTTCAACCGGTATTTCGTTAAATATTCAGTGGTGTTGTTGCCAGCATTGTTTATTTGTGATCTCCTTTTTCTGCCTTCGGTCGGTATCGGTCAAATTAGAAAAAAGAATTTCAGAAAAAAGAAAGAAAAATCGCAAAAATAACTGCATATGGCGACTTTTGCTCAACTTCAAATAATCTACGATTGCTAGTTACGTCTGCGATTTCCATCCTGCAAAAAGGAGTACCCATCTCCACTTAAAATAAATCAATTTTTCCGCATCGAATATATAATCTTAAAATCCCAGACTAAACGCAGGTATTGTATGAGAAATTCCATTGGAGAAAAGTTTGTGAAAAAGTAAAGGCAACGCAAAAGACGAAAAAAAAATCCAATACTCCCTCGGTGTGAAACGATTTTTGCCGAAAAAGTGCATTTTACAATCTTCATCGTGAGTTTTTCCAACAAAAAGTAACAAAGAAAAAAAAAAAAACGAAAAAGGAAAATCGAAACTGCGGCCGTGTGTAATCTCTTTCCAATCGAGCAAATTAAAAATTCATTTGCTCATCCAAGAAAAAGTAAAAAAAAAAATATTTAAAAAAGGGATGTCAGCCACAGCAAAATTGTAGGGCTACCTTTGGGCACTGCTGGAACATTCTCAAAGGGTGTACTCATCTATTTCAGTGAGGGATTCGCATTTGCAGCCAGCCTCAGCCTGAATTGGTGTGAAAGAAAGACTAAAACAAAATCCTAAAAGCAAAAAAAAGAACAACTTTTCAGCTGTAAGTGAATTGGTAGCTGTTTTGGCTGTTTGCTAGAATAATCCGTGGACAAGAAAAAATGAGATAAATAAAAAATAATTTTTAATTGTCGAGCGGATTGCATGTCTGCTTTTTTGGCAAGGAGAATTATTGCTTTATCCGAGTGGTGGCATCCACTTTGGCAAAAATCATTTTCTTTCTTCTGCAACGTATAACAAGCTCTCGCAGATGGTTTGTGCGACGTTGGCTTTCCTTAATATGTGTTCGTATTTTTTCCTTTTTTTTTTTGTTTTTTTCGTACTTTGCTTCTCTGTGTGTACCCTCACTCCAAGTGCAAAGAAGAAAATCCAGGGCGATTGTACTTGTTGTCCTTTGTGGAGGAACCAACATCAGAGTGGGTATGAAAATTTAGTAGATTCCCTTGCCAAAGTGGGCGTGGTGAATGTGAAAACCGAAGAAACGTATGTAATTATATTTTGGGTCCATTGATTTACAATTTCTTTTTTTTTTGGTTATTATTTATTATATTTTATGTAAGCCGGCGTTATGATTCAAAGGCTATAACACGAGTATGTATACGAGAGCAAATAGGAGGCTACGTACATAATTGATGTTGTTTTTTTTTCATTTGCTTGCATACAAGAATTATATTACAACAGTTGGGCCAATAGTGAAGGTGGCTCCAACTCCTACCACCACTTCTATATTTTAGAAACTTTTTTTCTTCGTTTTACTTCCTTTCTATTAGATACTTATCGAACATGACTAACTGGATAATTAAGTTTGCTTGTGTATGTACATTTGCAGAGAAATCTGGTGTTTGACAAGTGCTTTATAACATGTTATAAAATTATTACTCATTTAGGCAAAGAGATAACTGCTATTCTAGATGGTTTATAATTTCGATCTGTTATATTGTTTTCTTCGCATTTGCATGTACAAAATAAACCTGTAACATCAGCTGCATCATTGATGATTGGGTTGTGATTGTAACCACCCACATCAGATGATTTTGCTTTGTATTTATTTTCTTTCTTAAATAAAAGTCATTTTTGGTTTTTATTGCAATGAATACCAACAAGAAACACCAACGCAATCTTTTGTAAAGATAATGGATGAGACAGCCAGTGAATGTCGCCTTTTTGTCCATTCTTTATTAATAACTGCTGATAAGAATTGTTTCTCAGGGTAATTGTGTAAATAATTTATTTTTTCCTGGAATTATAGATTTAGCAATCTCTCCCCTAACCGATTAATAGTCAATCTCTCTTTGAATTATTTTAAACTTCTTTGTGCCTTTGTTTTTTTTGTTAGATGTGTCTAAATAAAGATTTTATTGAATTGTAATAAATAAACAACTTATACGGTTGGAAATCATTTTTGATTATGTATATTCTGTCCGTACATTGTTTTGAGTCTAACTGGGGAAGTTTATTTTTCAATATCCTTTGGAAATCTATTCAATTTGTAAACCCTTGACAAACATATGTTTCGAGATGTCTCAAGTTCTCTCTCTTTTGTGTCATTCACGTGATCAGGTTCCATCTTATGTACAAGAAACAAGTTTCAATCCACCATATAGATTTACATTCTTCCATTTTTACATCCAATAAGAAGTGGTTATACATACATATGTACTTCCAAATAATTTCAATGCCTCTGGTATAATATAGAAATAAGATTGTAACACAATATTCAAAAGCAAACACAATACTCTTTGAAATAAAATTTATTTCATTATGTCTGTTCATAAAAGAAATATTCAAAAATACTAAATACTAAAAACATTTCTTTAAAATTTGAAAAATATAAAAATACTGCAAAAATGTCGATTTTCAGGTCGCTGACATATTACCTATGTGTTTATCACTTCTTAATCTCAGCCTTTCATTTTTGATAACTGCTAAACACTCGAGGACTCCCTAAATTGAATGTTAATTTCGTTACTTTTTGCACTTCTCCAAAATCACTCTTGGATCTGGGGGATTCCCATAGATTTTTTATAAAGTTGAAATAGGAGGACTACGGTGGTATTTTTATGACTGCGTTCTTGATCCTCAAACCAATTTTAAACGATTTGTGCAGTATGCTCTGGATCATTAACCCATTTTATTATCAGCTTAGTGTCTTATGGTGTGTCTTTGTATAAAATATCGGCACATATTTTCATTCAATTTATGTACAGCATCAACCCCATACTCAAAGAAGCATTTGCAAGCCAAATTGTTGGCGCTCCATACTCAAAAAGGCCATTTGATTATCAAATCTTGCTCCATTGTTTTCAGCCGAAATATAGTAGAAATATTGAAAAAAAAAAATATAGATGCTTCAAAGCTCCGCGATGTTTTTCCGACGGTACTGCAATTTTGTGTGGGACAACCATTCATAGTCTTAATCAAGAGACACTTCATATTTTTCTAATGTCATTTTGGGGCCATTCTTGCAGATTAAGTGCAGGGATGTCTCACCCTTAATTCCGCGTTTTTGCAGCAAAGATGGTAATCTATCTTGTTTTGGTGTCCACCGTTGCAGCTTCATGAATATCGTATTAACAGAAGTTACATTGATTTGCATTTTCTCGAAAAGTTTCTCCAGTCTTTCTTCTTAAAAATACTGTTGATAATATTTTTGTGGACACTCCAATCCGTTGAGAAAATTCTTCTTTAACAGGTCAATGAAATTAGGTTTCAAATGAGAAGTCTTTGATTGTTGGTGCTATCTTTTGAGTGTTTGGGTAGTTCGATCTTACTGATGGTTCTCTGAATTCAGTAAGATTTCAACCATTTTCTCAGTCGTCTATATGTCTTAAAAAATAACATTTGGAAAACTGACAAACCAATTGACTGTGAAACAAAAAAATCCGATAAGTTAAACTGTATTTTAAGCCTTAATATTTACAGATGCATATGAATGTAGAATTTTGTTGTTCTCCTCAGCTATACTAGTAGTATTTCCGGAATACAATTCCGAAACACGCTATCATAAGTCGTTGTATAGTCAGTCCATGAACAGCAGTAGATATTATGCCACCCTCAATTCACTTGATTGTTGTATTCTACTTCTTAACGTGTGACCTTGATCGATTTATGTATTTTTTGGCGTTTTTTTTCCCATATACCACTGTTACTGATTTTTTTAAAATAAAAGATCGTTTGAGGATACGTTAATTTAAAAAAAAAGAGAGTTCTCTTACACATAATCTGTCTGTACCAATATCTGCCTTTTCTCCCGTAAAAGGACAAAAGAAAATCATTCAAATGTTCGTTATTGAATTTGTTTTAAATACTAGCTGACCCGGCAAACGTTGTTCTGCCATATAAATTATTTCTAGTGAATATTTTGGTTGTTAAATAAAAAATAGCGAATGTATTGTAAGTGTATTTGGATGTTTTAACAATCGATAAAATAGAACAATGGTTTATCGATAAAGTGACAATGCAAAGATCCTCGATAGCAATCAACGCTTCATTATACATAGCGTCGCTAATTGTAATCGTTAGATCATTGCACGGTGTACGAATTCGATGCAATGTATTATCAGTCATTGAATTTTTGTGTTTATCCCACAACATGTCTGCTCGTCCCGTGAAACATGTAGTCAACACTATAGCGAATAGTAGACGAATATGTCCCACTGTACAGCCCAATGCTGCTTCAGCAAGCATATCGACCCAGTAATTGTCGTGTTCTAGCAAGCCGAGTGCAAGGCATGCATCTTTATACGTTTGCGTATATCTTGAAATGACAATGGGCCGGTGACATTAACCAACCACAGTCGCAGATAGAAGCACTCTGTCTGCCTTGGATTGACCGTCAATTTTTTTGGACATCCATTTTTTTGTTGGATTCCATGTGAAATAGCGTGGTATTTCGGAATAGAGTAGTGTTTACGCAAAGGCACCGAAAGTATCCGCACGATTACACAATTCGAAAAATACGGTGAGCGAAGTTTTTAGATTCATGGTACGTTCAATTGCTTTCTCGTTTGTGAAAAATACGGGCTGGCCGTTTTAAAGATGGACGGCCAAATGTATAACTGCTGACTCCCGTTAATGAACATTCGAGTTGATGTACCGGCCAATATGGTAGCGCATTCAGTGATTCAATCGAGGACCATTCACATCGGCATTCTGAATTTGAATCACAGCCATTTCGATTTCTCGATAGGGACTACCTAATCACCTAGCGGTATAAAATATACTTTACGACTTATTCTCATACCTACCAAATATACACACAAAATTTTATGAAAATCGGTCGAGTCGTTTCGGAGGAGTGCGACCACAAACACAGTGACACGAGATTTTAATACATATATAACAATTGACTAAACTTGATAACTTATTGAGACCAATACATTTTTAAATAACTAACTAACCATGAGCTCAGTATGTAAAAAATTCATTTTAATGTTAACTGTGAAATAAATTATATCCATTCGTCTAGCTCAATAGAATCCATTTCGATTAAGATATTGTATATATTTGCGTTTTTTTTTTTTGCTTATTAACGACGTGACATACGCATCATGGATTTGTTCATAAGAACTTACCACTCAAGAGGTTGAAAATGGGGTCTAATAAGTTTAAGAAATGTGATCTTCTTTAATGGTTTTTTAAAAAGAATAATTTTATTTTTTTTCGTCAACCCGTTCACTTAAATGTATTAAAGAGGTGAATGTCCAAATAAACATTTCTTTGTTTCTCATCAGGAAACACATATTCCTTTTCTACCTCATCCGTGTAGCTGCTAGGAATTGATTGTTGAAAATATCCAGTTACGTCTATAACTACTTGAACTTTGTCATGGCTTAAAATTGAACGGTTTTTTCATCTTTTTGCTAGAAAGATTCATGAAAAGAACAGACATGTAAATGAACTTTTGTAAATGTCATTCTTCATTTTATTTGTACTGAAGTGTTGTTTGTTGGTAGAATTAAGATCAGCTCCCTCAAAGTCATAGCTGTTTACTTTGACGTTCTGTCCAAATCGTCGATTTTATGTTTCCCTACTTGGACAGTTGGTTTACTTGATTTTGCTCTCAATAATTGCTAAACCCATTTTGGCATTTTTCGGTTCAATACAAGCGAACGCACCGATGGCAGCCCACTGAGGTCTGTCAATTTTATCAATAATATCAGCGTACGCAAAGACGAAGTCTATTTCACGCCTTAAACGGTTCTTTTTTAAATGCATAAGCTTGCCGCCATTCGACATCAAACCAGACATTTCTTGGTGGTGATCGGGTGAAATCCAGCACATCAGGTTCGGCGTCTCTTATGCCACATTGGCAGCGTTACAAATGATCACCAGCACGAGTACTTGATGAGTACTTGATGATGATGGCAAAAAAGTTTCGAGTTTGGCAAAGATTCTGGTTGCCTCTTGTGATTGCAGATTCCATCGTTATATCTTCTCACAATAGTTCTCTGTTGTGGTGTTAAGGAGATCATCAGCATTCGTACTGGACTGCAACAAGTTAGTGATCCGAGTCAATATTGGCTGCCCGAAAGGTTCAAAAGTTCAGAATACGGGAGACATGCCATACGTTTTTGCAAAGTTATCAATTTAGTGTAACGTTTCATGACTTGAAAACATCCATGTCCCCTTGTCATTGATATATATTGAGATTTCGCTGCAAAGTCAATAAACCTAAGTTCACGCAGACATCCTATATTTACGACATTCGTTTGTTTTGTCAAGGCGCTCATAGAAAATTTTTTTGATGACTTCGGTGAAAGCATGAGCGCATATTAGGCATATGTTATCGAATTTAGCCTTGACGCGGATTGTCATAACATGCGGGTTCCCGCCCAATTATCAAGGCTTCTTTCATCTATGATATTGTCTGCGGGAGTAGAGCAAAATTGGACTTTTCATAAACATCATCGGACCTTAAAGCCACTGATGGATTCAGTTACAAGCTGCCGGTCATGGGTCTTGTTGAATGGCAAGACTACCGGTAGTCCATACCATGACTTGAAACACGGTACTGTAGGAGCTTGGAGCGCCCCGGACTTCGGTTAGGGTTGCTGGTTGATGTAGGCCCCCTTGTGGGATCGTCAGGGTGGCTGTGGTTTAAACCTAAAACGCAGGAAGGGTGAACCTGCTGGTCTCATCCGGAGCGGAGTGGCTTTAAGTGCTGGGTGCTGAGACCTTAAGATCAGTAAGAGGTTTTGGATAGCCATCGAGTTATACCAAGGGTGGAACTCTGCCCTAAAACAGTTCCGAATTGCTAATTAAGGATTTGGCGGAGAGTGATGGCAAGTCGTATCCTTGCTCCCATGAATGTATTGGCATTCCGTGAACCTAAGTCTACACGACAGGCGTTCATGCAAAACACGAGACATATCTGTCATAAGACGCTCGTGTCGGATACTCAAGATTTCTTCTTCACTAAATCTGTCCCATATGTCAAATCCGTGCTTGGACAAGCGCTTTCCTTCTACTCGATCCATCTCATCACACTTTTTGGATGGCGGTGATATCTGCGTGATAACACTCAAGAGCTTCTACTTATTGTACGGCTCAACTAAGCTTATTAAAGGTCCGACTATTCCACTTGCAGATCCGAAACTTGGTTTGCTTTAATTATTTGCCAGGGCCGTCAAAAGTGGATTCGTTATTATCCAAGGCTATAAGCTTGTTCATCTTATTATTTTATCTCCATATAAGGCTGTGAACCTTATGGCGGCGTACTTCATGGTTATCGTGATTAATTCTTAGGTTGAGGAAGTACCTTTCACTGTTTCGTACACAGCCTACGCATTATAATTTCGTTGGGCTGCAATTATTAATCTCACTGATCTATGGTATTGTCTATCATATTCCTTATTGTCATACATTTTGTAATATTTGGGTATACAAATGGTGGGGCCTGATCTCTTTTTAAACATTGGACGTCATCTTTCAATGATGTATTTTGTAGTGAACCTTTTGATACGACTGAGGTTTTGGATTGTAAGGTAGTAAGGTAGAGATAGCAATTAACACATCTTGTCCAAGAGTAACCATTTTGCTGAAATCTACTGGAAATTAGGAGACCATCAACGTGTTGAGTGCCGCAAATCAATTCTAAATTTAAACAAAATCTTTCATAAAATCCATGTTCTGATGTAGCAACTGTGTTCAAAAGTTCGTCAGTGAATGTTCTTATCACAAATGAATAGAACTGACAAATACAGTTGTCAAATTGTGCGTGTTAACATGCAAAGCATACAACTCAAGAAGCAGTTATGTAGTAGTTTTAAAGTGCAAACGCTTGGTTGACAATTTAACTAAATCTTGCAACATTTTTTCAGTTCAAACATTTTTCAAGTTAAATTCATGTTGGCTTCAGAGAAGAAAACTACAGCAAGCACTCAATGTACAAACATACATGCACGATTAAGTATGAATGGTTCAAGTCGCCAACAATGCGACCTGGTGCTAGTTGAGGCCAATTAACTGGTAAAACATCAATATAATTTGCACACTTTTGCTTATTACGTGTCCTTTAGCATGCATAGTGAGCATAACCACCATGATGTGACTCATAGTCCGAGACAGCACTATTTTTTAATCACGTTATAAATAAGTATGTACGTACGTTGTCCACAGTTCGTTTTAGGTCTACTGTCGATATGGTTTTAAGTGCTATTTTTTTTAGCTAGATATTTGTAATTTTTTGTAATTTAAGAAAATTCCTAGTTTTACAATTCTTTGTTGTTCACTTTCAACTAATAATTATCTTCTACTTGTAGAAAATGGAAAGCCCGTGTGAATCTGAAAGCTCTCTAGACGGAGGAAGCATGTTACCCCCAAGTCCTGTTTCACGGGAACAATTGCAAAAACGAATTGAGAGTCTAACTCAACAAAATAAGTAAGACATTTCAAATTAAAATTGTGTGTATATATAAACACTACAGTTTTGTACAATTTTTAGAGTTTTAAAAGCGGAATTGGATACATTTAAAATTCGGGTTAAAGTTGTACAAGAAGAAAACCGAACTCTTAAACAAGCTTCTGTTATTATTGTGAGTTACAAATACTTATAAAAATTACTGATGGTATATTTTAATTTTATGTTATTTAAAATTTAGCAAGCGAAAGCGGAACAAGAAGAAGAATACATCTCGAATACTTTGTTAAAGAAAATTCAGGCGCTCAAGAAAGAGAAAGAAACTCTTGCTCATCATTATGAGCGCGAAGAAGAATGTCTCACTAATGATTTATCCCGCAAATTGGATCAGGTTTAGTGTTTAAATTTTTATTTTCACCATCAAATAAGTAAAAAAACATATTCTAATTATTTCTATTAGCTCCGACAAGAAAAATGCAAACTAGAACAAACACTTGAACAAGAACAAGAATGCCTTGTCAATAAGTTAATGCGTAAAATCGAAAAACTTGAAGCTGAAACACTAAGTAAGCAAACAAATTTAGAGCAACTACGTCGGGAGATGGTCGAATTGGAAAATACTTTAGAGCAAGAGCAAGAAGCTCTGGTTAATAAACTGTGGAAGCGCATGGATAAATTAGAAACGGAAAAACGTTCCTTACAAATCAAACTAGATCAGCCAGTATCTGATCCGACCACTCCACGAGATATAACTAATTCAAATGGAGACACTGCCACCAATTTAAGTGCTCACATTCAGACACTTAGGTCTGAAGTGTTAAGACTTCGCGCCAATTTGGCTGCAGCGCAAAAAGAGACTAATAAAAAGATGCAACAATTCGCCCAGGAGGAAAAAAGCATTCGAGAAGAGAATTTACGACTACAACGTAAGCTACAATTAGAAGTTGAACGTCGTGAGGCATTGTGCCGTCATTTATCTGAGTCTGAATCATCGCTGGAAATGGATGAGGAACGATTTTATAATGAGAACATTCTTGTTAGTTATGGTGGTGGAGGTGCTGGCGGTGGAAATAGTATCGGTAGCGGTGGTGGAGGTGTTCCTTCACATCGTCAACGCACAATTAGTAGTCCAGTACCACACAGTCCATCGAATAGTCGTCCATTGAGTCCAGGTACTGCAGCTCAACAAAATCGTTGCTATGCATGTGGACAAATTGTGGTAAGTACTGAAATTGAGAGGAAGAACCTTTTATAGTTTTTTTTTTTATTGTGGTAATTTCGTTGCTTTATTGCAACGGCGATGAAGCCCGAGCTTACCAGAAAGTAAAGTTTTAACAAATTTCTCAAAAAGCATTCTCTATGCATTTTTCAGAAACATTTTGATTTTTCCAGGGACGCACATTTTGGTTGTTTCTATTAGTCCATTGGTCAGTAAAATTCCTCAAATTTAGCACCAAATAATCGATTTTTTCCTAAAATGTTTATGTGTCTTTCGTCTTCCGTGAAAAGACCTGCGAATAATTTCATCAGATTCATATCCTATCCTAGCAAGGGTAAACTTACCTTCTACTCTTACTTCAGAAAAAGATTTCGAGAATATTTAGTTGAGATACCGGTATAGGTATACAAATAACTCCTATAACTCCGAAATGGTTAGGAATTTTTCTCACCTTCGCTGCCGTTAGCATGAATTCCTCAAAGAAGCCTTCTTTGGTGTATAGCAGAACTGTTTTTCGCAAAACGACCTGAATAGGTGCATTCTATTGTGAAAGAACTATAATCTCTGATTAAAATTGTAAAAGCATATTTATTTTGCAATACAAAACAATAAACTTGTAACAGATTATTCCTCTTGGCCAGTCTTCACCCCCTCTGACTGGCAACTTAGGTAAGATTAAAAAAGACCTTATTAAAGTGCTCTAAGACAAGTTTTAAGTTTATAGAGAATACTCTAGTTATTCCGATTTACTGATAAATTTGTTAAGGTCGGTCGGGAAAACTGGAAATTTAAAATTATGCAAAAGTGATATGCGATTCTACTTCTAATATGTACTATTTAAAAATGTAGAATCAAGTGCTCCTGTTGCCTACTGTCTCTAAAAAATTTCCTAATTTCGAAAGTTAACTTCGCATAAAAATCGTAATTTGACATTTCAAATTCAAACCAAAAACAATTTTGGAACTTCAGCGTATCGCGGAACCCAACAGAGCGATCCTGTGTGTCTTAGCCATCTCATTAAGAGATGCGCACCTGAATTTGTAATGTTCCAAGTTAGGGATCTGATCGCTACTTGACTATATGTTTATTTTAATAATGGATTCAGGCCGAGCCAAGCAATGATCTGTGAATCGATAAGCCTTCGTTTTTCTGTCACGGACTTTGTCAAAGATTTCCTTAATTTAGAGAGGTAACACTCTACCGACCCATATTATGATTAAGCTCTTGATTTTTGAAAATGCTTTTATTTGAAAGATATTATATAAAATTATTTCTGGCATTTACAAAACAAATGCAAAAAAACAGCTCCAATCTGTGGTAGTTCTCCCACGTTAGTAAGATCTAAAGGTCCTAAACTTAAAATCATTTTCTCACCAAACTTTTATTTTACTAAATCGTTGACTCAGTTCTTGAAAAATAATATGATCACGCCACCCTAAAAATAACATCATACATTACACTTTTCCGGATTTGATGGCATCTGAAGAGTCTGTGCGTATTATTGTTCTCACTACAAATACGGCAATTTTTCATATTAAACTATGAATTAATTCTAAAGTGAGCCTTATCATTGGGAGTAAACAAGATCCTTTCGTGTGGGGAAGCTGAAGAATTCGGGTCTTAAATAACACCAGCCTCAACTGCAGTGATTTTTCCCCCGAAAACATTGACTTAATTCTTACACCCCTATTATGGTTAGCGAATCAAACGAAAAAGTAGGCAAATGAGATTTTTTCGTATTACGGTTAGCGAATCATAAAATTTCATTCGCCTCAAACCTCAAAATTACGAGGGCGGGTCAATAAGTCCGTGACTTTTGGATTAAAACACAGATTTTTTGATAAAAAAATAATTTTATTTTTCAACGTAGTCTCCCTTGAGCTCTATACACTTTGTCCAACGCTTCTCCAATTTTTTTATCCCTTCCAAAAAAAATGATTTGTCGAGGTCCTCAAAATAGGCCTTTGTTTGCGAGATGACTTCATCATTGGAGTCAAATCTTTTTCCACCAAGCCATTTCTTCAGGTTTGGGAACAAGAAGTAGTCGCTCGGAGCCAAATCAGGAGAATAGGGTGGATGAGGGAGCAATTCATAGCCCAATTCATGGATTTTTGCCATGGCAACTGCACATGTGTGCACCCTTGCATTGTGAGCAAACGCGGCACCCATCTTGCGGAAAGCTTTCTCATGCCCAAGTGATCATTCAAAATTGAAACCACTGAGCCATGCGAGATCCCTACGGCTTCCACAATCTCTCGCACTTTCAATCTTCGGTCGGCCAACACCATATCGTGAATTTTTTCGATTGTTTCGGGTGTAGAGACCTCAACTGGGCGTCCAGGACGTTCGGCATCTTCAGTGCTTGTACGGCCACAACGAAATTCAGTAAACCACTTTTTTACCATTGAAATCGATGGTGCAGAGTCCCCATAGTATTTATCAAGCTTAACCTTGGTCTCGGTAATGGTTTTTTTTCGCAACAAATAATGCTTAATAAGCACACGAAATTCACTTTTTTCCATTTTCTCCTCAAATTAGTGAGTAGTCTGACAAAAATAGCTGTCAAACACAAACTAACTGACGCAGCAAGTTTAAATTTTGACAGGAGTCAACTGACAGATGCCTGTTGACAGGAGCAGTGTTGCTGTTTCAGTAAAGAGGTCAGAAATTCAAAAAGTCACGGACTTATTGACCCGCCCTCGTAACGAATTTTGACTTCACTTCACGTTCGCTAACAGTAATATAAGTAATTCGCCTGGCAGTCCGACTTGAATCGAACGTTCGATTCGCTAACCGTAATAACCGTAATAATACTGTTGTAAAATACATGCACAACACGACGGATAGCCCGTTCAGATGACCGATTTTTTTTACGATCTGGTCCGTGTGATTTTTAAACTATACATTATAAATTGCTGGACTTGATTGAAATTGAAAAGTTATTCTCACTTAAAAACTGAGTGGAAGTTTGACACTTATCCATGTCAAGAATGTGGCATCTTGTAAGTAACCATTTATGCAACGATATTTTCCAGCCACTTCCCTGAATACCTAGTCGTTCATATATTTTTTTTTATTGAATTTCTGGTAACATAATTGTAAAGTTTATGATTTTGTTTATTTTAATATTTATTTTACTATCATTTCAGAATCGACGTACTAGCGAGCGATTTGTTAAGCCCGCTTTGCCTACACCATTGTTTGGTCTTAATACTTCAGCGCCAAATGTGCTATCAAATCATCAGCTGCTTAGCAGTGGCCAATCTCAAACATTCTCAGGAACAAATACAACCGGAACTGCCCTTAGCAGCATTTTATCAAATATAAGCTCTAGTGGCGGCGGTGGTGGCGGCGTTAGTGGTGGAGTAGATCGACAAAGTACTGCAAGCACTCTCAATAATTCAAATATATCGAATCCGATGAATATTAGCCTAAACAATTCGTCCAGTAGTTCTTCAAGCAGCATTATGAATTTGAGTAACTCTTCGCTTTCAGCTTTTACCTCAAACATAGGAAATACGTCTAGCTCATTTGCTCAGCCGGCAAGTCCAATGGACACTACCGTTTATAAGGAATAAAAAATCGCATTACGTCTTCTACTAACTACTACAAATATTTTCCTTTCTTTGAAAAATAAAAATAATTAAAAACATATTTAAAATGCAAATTAATAATAATAAAAAAAAAAAAAAAAACGAATACAAACAATTCAGCATACAACCACAATCGCGCGAATAATTATATTCATTACGATACTACACATGCATAATTATATTACAACCGACTAACACGGGAGAATAGGAGGAGGAAATACATATAGCAGAAGGGGAAGGCATAAAAAGATGCAAGCAGTTATGGGATATAAACGATAAACAAGATATATTGGATGCTTTGGCTTAAACAAAAACAAATATATACCAGAATGTAACAACGTTATTATTTAGAAAATAAAAATGGAACATTCAAAACATACGTGATCGCTAAAAAATTGTGACATAGTAGATAGCAAGTAAAACATTTCTAATTTATACAGATATGGCTGTACAATTTTAATTTCAAAAAATAAAAAAAAAATACAACAAAAATAAATATTTAAGCAAAATTATGTTATAATAATAAAAAAAGTAATAGTTAAAAAACAAAAAAAAAAAAAAAAATAAGTGAAAGCAAATTAAAATTTTGATCAAGTTGCAAGTAATCTCTTCTTTTTTTTTTAGTTTTTAGTAACGTACGTGTAGGGTCTGCGTTGACGTATTGATGATTTTGAACTGGGGAAATTTCATTCGATTTAAATCATTGTTGCTTATTTCAACTTGCTTTTAACTTACTTCATTTGGCATTAACTAAGCCAACGCTTATTTCAGATATGTAATAAATAAGGTCTGTTTTGTTTCTTGCAACTGAAAATAATTCATCATAAGATTTCATTTCCCAATCGCGTTCGTGAAGGTAAAAATCGTTCACCCTACCGTATGGTAATAGGTTGCAAATGCAAATGCTCTTTTGTGATGTGACCCAGACTGATCCCTTCTGCCCTTTTTTTCATTGTTTTTTTTAAATATTGTTTTTGGTGGTGGCGATGGTTACTTCATTGGACTATCACGCAGAGGGTCCGTGGTTCGATCCCCGGCATCAACAACAATTTTTCGAAACGTCATCAAACTTTCGGTAGGCAATGGCAAACTCCCAAAAGTAAAATTGCCTATGAAAAAGCTTCTAAGGAGTGCGGTTCCGATTCGGCGATAAACTGTAGTTCCCGCTCAGATGTGATAAAAGGGACAACATGAGCAACACAAATGAGTGTCAAGAAGCTAGGCCATGGCCCATACCGAGCTGCCAGCACCACAGTGTGTTTTTTTTTTTGTTTAATATTTTCGGGAATAAGATCAATTTCTGAGTTTTACAGCAAAGTCTACACGTATTCGTGGCAATGTTTCCCATTCTTAAAGTGACCCAGATTACTCTTATTTATTTCCTATCAAAGAATAGGGCTCATTGGGGTATTTTGTTATTATAATTTTGGGCTTTCTTTGATCAACCACTCAAACCATTTGCCTGTGCTAAGTAATGCTTTTTTATTTACAGTTTAATTTGTATGTCATGCCATAGCTTGAACAATACCGGATGGATAGCCCTTCTGTACTTGGATTGGTACTTCGCCTTTATATTGCCATTGTGACGCTCATGTCCTCGTAGCCATATTATTGAGAGTTATCAAGGTGTTTAGTGCTTTACAAAACGATAGAGTACTAATAGCTATTTGGTGTTTTTATAACCGATATTCGTATATTTATTTTGGCTCATTTATGTTCTTTACTTAGTAGTATACGGTTTTCAATAAACAGTTATCCCGCATGATGAATGGTGGCATTCTTGCTTTAGGTGGCCCTATAGTCCGGGATGAGCCGCAGACAACAAGCGTCTCCAGCCACTTCGATTTTGTTTTCGCTGCCTTCAGTTTTGCACGCTAAGTTTGTTGAGGTCCTCTTCCACTTGCGTGTACCACCTGATTCGTGGTCTTTCTCTACTGAGCTGCCTAATGGGAGCGGATTTGGAAGAGTTTTCGGACCGAAGGGTTCGTATCCATCCGCTCTGCACGACCCAGCCATCTCAGTCGTTGAACTCGAAGAGTTATTCTCTTAAAGCAGCCAAGAGCACCCTCTACCAAATTTAAAGATGTCCATGCCTCTGCGCGATCGAGCAGGACTGGGATCATTAAGATCCTATATAGGATAACTTTTGTTGTTTGATAGAGGGCTTTGCTAGTCAATTGCCCTCCTGCCTCTAGTTGCCCACAATTCTTGAGCGAACTTCTGAATCGAGATCTTTATCAATTCCATTGACCCTTTGATTAGGAATCGAAATGTTGGTATCTTTTTGCTCATATGCCATAAATTTCTCAGGCAACTGATGCTACCTTGTCTGATCAGGTCGGTATTGCTGTACAGCGCGTAAAGTTTACTATTTTATCTCCTCCAAACTTGTTCCAACTTAAGATAATATTTTAGAACAATCAAAATTAACTCATTGACTAAATGTTGTCTTGAAGTAACCTATTTTTGGTTATCATAGTTGTCAACTCTTTTATTAAAATGCAATAAATAAAGGTCTGGTAAATCTTTTACCATGAAATTTATTTCTTACATTAGTTAACAATATACAAGTTTGAAGAAAAAAAGTTTTACTCAAAATGGCCGCCTTTAGCTTTGACGTAGGCTTTTAAACGGTGTGGCCATTGTTCTATAGCGGCACGCATTGTCTCGACGTAAATCGACGACGCTGCTGTTATTAAAGATGCCTTAAGGCTGTCTAAATTTCGATGAAAAGTCTTAAAGGCCATGCTCTCCAGCTCTAACCACAAACTGTAGTCCAGCGGATTTAAATCTGGATTTCCTGATGGCCAATGCAGCAGCGATAAAATCCGGAATATTTCATCTAAACCACTCTTGCGTCGTTTTGGCTTTGTGTGCTGGAGCAGAGTCTTATTGGAAGACCCATCTTTCCCCGTTGAAAAGGGTATTTGTCAAGCCCTGGACAACACCTTCAAGAACATTCTTCTGGTACATTTTTGCCCCTGTTTTTTAATACTTTTTCCGCAAAAATACGGTGATGTGACACCTTGATGCGATTCCCCCGACCAAACCATTACAGAAGCGGGAGGGTGTCTGCCCTGAACCCTCGGAACAACTTTTTTTGCTTCTTTAGAAGACATTGCATAAACTTTGTCGTAAATAAAATATTTTCATGTTCATTAACCGCGTGCGACTGTAACAATTTTTGCTTCTTTCGAGTCCTATTATTTTCAAGTTGGAAGTTAAGAGATGTCCCGTTGCTCGACGATAGGCTTTCATATGGAGATATGAAGAATAAGCCTTGACATGGATCTAGCGGATATATCCAATTCTCTGGACATTATCTTTTGTTTCCGAAGAAGATTTCTGCGAACTCATTCATGCACAGCCGTAATTTTCGCACTCGTTCTACTTCTACTTCTGAAAGTTCATTAAAACGTTTTATAACCCGATAAACAAACATTTTCGATATACCAAGTGGTTTGAGAAGTTCGAAAATTTGCCTCGAATTTTTTCCACACTTATGCAAAGCGATTACTGCGTCACGATTTTCTTTGATGGCTCACTCCATATTAACTGATCGAAAGCTTAAACCAAACTAGCTTAAACTTAACAGGATTATTCCTATTGAATATTATGAGCAAGGGGTACTTGAAATCTTGTATTAGAATTTATGGCTAGACTAGGTATATCTTACATAAAGCATAGGTTAAGTTGTTAGTGTAATTTACACGTAAAGTGGAAATAATGACATCAATGCCAAAAAACACACCATTTGGTTTTGCTGCACAAATTGCGAAAACATTGATATTTTTCTCTCAATACATGCATCATCTCCCTCACGAACTGCCACTTATTACCGTTATTCCTTGACTGTTTTCTTGTTGCTGTTGATACTAAGCATATGAAATGATTGTTTGGTTCCTTGGAAGGAAGAACCAAATTTTTTTAACCAATTCTTGCGCGTTAAGCAGTCATATATATTTTTGTGAGCCTCAGCACCTTGCTTGCGTTTACCGAAATAAAAAGCAAAACATGTTTAAAATTTTGCGTTTCTGCAATCTTTCTTAAAATAGACATTAAATTCATACAGATGTAGAAAGAATTAAGCTCAACTTGTCCTACAGTTAGCTTAAAGTACCAGCTTTCAGATTTCAAAAAAAAAAAATAACAGTGCATTTACAACAGCAAAATTCAACAAATGTTACTCAATCTACAATATGTGTAAAAACGGAAACTCAACCAAATACCTTTCTAATGAATTCAAACCAAGTCTGTTTTTTTGGAAAACCCAATCTTTCGATCTTATACAGAGAGACAACATATGTTTGTATATAGTAGGTAAATCAAGGTTTCGGATTGAACATGATCAATATACAGTCAAACTTTCCTATACGGGACAAGAAAATCGCTTCGTCGTATCGAGAATTCGTTATGTTGTAGAAAAATTATAATTATATATATTTTTAACCGCTACTTTGTTGCAGCATTCTTACTGAACATAGGTAACTACTGCCAAAACTGTCTCTGATTGGACTTTCTTCTTATTTTTTCTGCTCCTATTTTCCACTCTTGACGAATTAGCTGGTTTTGTTTTATCTTTTATTGGGACAAAGTTTTATTAATATGGGTAACTGAAAATCATTTAAAAAAATTCGATTAAGAGACCAAAAACGTATGAGAGTTCAATCTTCAAATGCAAAAAAACTCGGTGTATGGAATTCGTTGTAGGAAGATCAAAACACACTAAAATACATACAACTATTCGTAATTAATCAGAACTTTTACTTAAATACAAATCTAAAAAGAAGTTCCTTCGAAGATGTAAAATCTCATATTGTGCGTTAACGAAGAATGGAAAAGAAAACTTAGACACATTACCCTATAATGATAGCGCATTTTAATTAAAACTCACCACACCATGGTGAAATGGTAATTTTTTTGACAACCGCCTCAGTTTCTCGTAAATATGCCATTCGAATAGAATTCAATTCTTTGAGGTGCTCGCAATTTATTGTGAAAATCTCCTTATAACATTTGTTATTATTTGTTTTGTTCCATAATAAACTCTTAAGTGATATAATTGTTTATTAGTTTTAATTTGTTTAATATTCAAACAATATGAATAATGTCGCTGTGACAGATTGGACAAAAGATCATGTCGTTGCATGGGCACGAGATGAAGAAAATCTCAGTGAGAATGTCGTCCGTTGTCTGAATTCCGAAGAAATCGATGGCCGAACTTTGCTCGCAATTAATGAAAATGATATACGAGATTTACGTTATAGACTTAATTATCAACTAAAATTTAGTGACATCAAAAAGTTATGGATCTCCGTGAGAAACCTCCAGAGGAACAGTGTTTCACTCATCAATTATCTTGGATTTGACGATATTCTGTCAGCGGATAATACAAATTCATCTCTAGTACATAATAGGATTCCATATCATCATATGAATGCACAACAATATGCCAGCACATCGACATATGGATCATTGGATGTACCACACCATCATCAATTGAATGATAGTGAAAGAATCTCACCACCATTGTCGGTGGATGGAAGGGCAACAAACATTCCTCCAGAGTTTTTTAAAACAGCTATAAGTTTAGGTAAGTAATTTTGTCATATTGTCATTTTGTTGTTATGTTGTTGCATTTGATATATTTGTTATCGAATGGGTAACCTACATTCTAAATAGACAAAGTGAAACTTTTCCACTAAAGTCGGACAATGACTACGAATATGTGTATTTTGTCCTATGACTCAGAGAATGGTCTTTAAATTAAGTCTTCCAATTCATTATTTTTTATTTCTTGTTGCTTCCGATTTATTGTTAAATCATTGTTTATATATATTTGAGATAATCATGCCATCAGTTGTTGTCTCATACAGCAACAACATTTTCATGTTGTGTATGAACATGAGCATATGAGTACTGGTAGGTACTTGTACTCGTACATTTTGTCCCTCAGAAGTCAATCAAGTGCACATACTTTAGATGTACATGTGCGTTATGCGTCGAGCGTCATGGCAATTGAAAGAATTTCATTAAACATGCGGTACTCTTTATTGAGTATGCGACGATAAAGGTTTTCCTTTGATTTGTCTTTGCTATTCATTTCGCTTTGGGTTTTCCACAATGGCAATCGTTAGTTTATCACCATTTGTTTGCATGACTTAACTGCGTGTTGCGTTAGATTTCCGTCCTAAGCATACTAAATTTTCTTTTTTAAAAACAAATTTCGGTCAAGAAAATGAAGGCTTATGGTGGGACGAAGATCACACCAACGATTTCATGGCTAAGCGTTTAGTAGGTATGTTGATAGTTTTTTTTTTTTGTTATTTTGTTTTGTTTACAGAAAGAAAATCTTATCTATTTCTTGTTGACGTATGTATTTCGATCTTAAATTAATTGCGATTATAAAATGCCGAGTAAACAATTATACAGGGTGCTTTGAAACAATTTTTCAATGTGAATTCCTAGGAGGAGATGCCTTTGTTTACATACATACATATTTAGTTATGTTGCATAAGCGATGTGTTTTATTTATGCATACCTTTGAGAAAGTTGTTTAAAAAAAATGTACTCATGTCTGTAAAATGAAATTGGACTCATTCATGTTCTCCTTTCCGTTTCTTTTTTTTTTTTTAACAAATAACTTAAAAAATAAACAATTAAGCTTAAGCGTGTTGGGTGAGAGGCACCCCCTCTAAAGCACTACCAAAATGTCATTGTCAACCTACGAACTGTTGGTTTAGTGTCACGAATGAAATGACGCACTCAACTTTCAAGCATACAGCATAAGCATTTCGCCCAAGTAAAGACATATCCTTTGAATTTAATTGGATGGTGTAGGTAATGTTTTGGTCTCTTTACTTAATGGTTTATGGTATTCTTTTGAAACTTTCTTAGAACATTTGTGCTTCCAATTTTTTCTAAAAATACTTTCTAAGAATATAATAAGAACTGAATTCTTTATTTATCGAAAATTGTGTTATACAATCTACCATAATCAGGGTAGCCGCTTGATACTTTTTACTAATACTGCATTTAAAGACATGGTGTGCTGAACATGTTATTTCCATATTTTAGGAGTGAACCTGTGGGTCATTTTTGTTTTCTTAATTATGAATAGTGGCTCTACATATCTGAGTTGAGTTTCTAATAATAATTTGCTGCCCATCGTACGTGTATTACTACCACTAACAACTGAACCTTAATAAACTCGTATCTACTTCTGTTTCTATTTTATTTACTCAGCTTAGGTCATGCTACGCATTAATATGTTAAATACTTTAGCCATTAAAAGCTTAATTTACTTTACCTTTAATTCACCCTGGATTAGCTGATTTTAGCTATGCAAACCAATCTGGTTTCCGCCTTCTCCCTTGTCATCGCAAATCAAGGATGTCTAAGGTAAAATCAAAGGTTGAGTGCATATAACAATCGGCAAATAACGGATTGTGAATATGAATTTTGTTGTTATTTCTTTTCACTTCGTAACTTTACTTTGCGCTGTTGCTGTTTGTGTTTTTTTTTCTTGTTTGGCTAATGAGTAGGCACTTCTCTGTAAATACAATTCATCCGGTTTGATAATCAGCAAATCAGAGCTACATCACCGCCGAAACCAATTCAGATTCAAATCTCGTTTTATACGAAATAACACAATTATTTTATTCTCATTGTGATCTCCTCATTTATGGTCCTAAAGATTTCGCTTAGCACCCTCACATATCACATACAAATGTATCCCTGTTTAAATTAAAATCTAATGGGGATTGATGAACATTTAACCTCTATAAGCCAAATAACCCACTTCTGCTTTTTTCTACAGTAGTCACGAACTAGACAGGAATGCGGCTTTTAACGAGTTTTTTGGGTTTTCTGAATCCATACAATGGATTGTGGTCCTGTATTCACATATTGAGGTGGCAATTTTAATATACGCACAAAATTCTGGGAGTCTTTGAGATTTTTAGAGAAAGACGCAACAAACAACTTCATTACACGGTTGAAAAAGTCAATTGGAGAGAATCCGGCACAGGAACATCAAAGCAACATTAAGAAGCACCGTATCCTTATCTCAGGAGACACCCCACTAAGAGGAGTGTTATTACCACTTCTATGGACCATAGTTATCAACAAAATAGGTCGAAATAAAAGCTATTGCGTACACGAATTTGTTGCTCTTATGGCCTTCTTCCAGTTTTTCACCGCAATCAGTAAAATTCTAAATTATGCCATTAGAATCCATAATAAAAGAGCCATGCTGGATGATTTGGTGACTCGCAAAAAACAGAGCTTTTCCTCTTCACACATAAATGGATAATGCAATGCTTAATGCCTAAGTTTTACACTAGATTGTAAAAATTTTGAAAAACGTGAAAAGAAAGTAATGATCGCTGTCTACTTTATGGATGATGTACACAGCTATCGTCAGACATACCCTAACCAGTAGTAGATTATAGTACAACTAGAAATAAAACAAGCAACCTGAAAAATGCGCAGAGCATTGAGTGTATTGACACAACTCATGGCATAAATACGAAACCAACGACGGCACGACGGACTAGATCTAGGAGTCTCAATTAACCAAACCAAAACCCGGTTCACGCCCCTATCCTTTCAGGCGATCTGGGTTCGAATCCGGAATATTCAAGTATGATACCACATCATGACTTTAAAACACTAAAGGGCTCTTCCGCTGCATTTTTCCTAGCAGAGATTTGGAAACAAATGGTAGATCATTTCTGATTCATTGAACATTTTCCATCAGATGTGAGATATGGGCTGTATCAGTCATATTTTCGAAACAAAAGTCAAAAGCGCACGGGATATTACTATTACCAGGCAGGGTCATCACAGCAGAAAGCAAAGCTTGTGAAACGCTGTCTGGAAGAACTTAAAGCTCTTTCCGTTGAACATATGGTTAATCACTGCTGGGTGGCTAGCAACAAAGGAGTATAGGATTATCAGAAAGTGGCGACCTCTGAAATTTCAAGGGCATAATGGTCAAAAAATCAAAAACAAAAAAGATTCTCTCGAAAGACAGAGCTGAACCTACTAAGACTCCTGCAGAGGATCTGGGGATGTGGATTTACGGGAGGATACCCTACACTCTGTAATTTGAGTCAAAGAACTTAGATTGGTAATTGCGATTTCACATGCAGCCTTTGCCTTTATACTGAATAGCAAACAATGTATCCGTACGATAGTTAAGCATCCGATCGACTCTCATGATTTAATTGAACAAAACCGCTATCCATTTAAATTCAAGATTTCCAATTGCCGCCTATAGTTGGTATTGTATGTGATTTTACACAAATGTGAGCCTCCTCGCTCACTTCAGCTCCGTAAAATCTGTCTTCCCGTACGTGCGTGATATTGGAAATTTTATTAGCGGATTCCATTCACGTCTTTGTGTTATTTCTGCGTTGCGCCGCTCTCTTAAAAACATCGCTTGTTCTTTACTCGACATTTAACTTCACTGCTTGTCGCCTAGTTAAAAGTTGTAAGGCTAGCTGTTCTCTTGCCGATTCAATGCCATTGCAACTTTTTCTTTGCTTCCTTTCGTTGTACGTTTGCAGTTTAATTCAAGACTCACTTTACCGGTTTTTTTTATTTCCCAGCTTAAACGACCTACCTTTTGTTTCATACTGCAACTTTCTTCTCATCGTTCCTCCACCACCTGTTTTTGGACCACTATTTAGAGTTTAAGAATAACTTCCACACTTTTCATCGAAATCGTTCCACAATCCTATGCATTGAGTTTTTTCTCATAGTTGAGAATGATTCTGAATCATTTTCGCAAAGTTACAAATAAAATATTGAACTAAAGTAATGTTGTTGATATTTGCCCAAAGATTAAAGGTTTTCAAACTAAAAATAACACTTGCTACACCCGTTGCAGTACGATATTTCACTAATTAAGAGATTTTTTTTAAACAAAAGCCGGTTCAAAACCTGTCGATGGGTATTTGATACTTTAATAATAAAATTAATTTCTATTATAAAATAAGTGACTCAGAAGCACGTGCTTATTTAGCATAGAGAACAGAAGATACTTGCAGTTTCTGGGGAAAGAGACAGTTTTTACTGGATTTTTAATTAAGTCTACACGTGCCGATGTGTCGCATTACTCTTAGAATAATACGAATATAACAAACCAATTTTCGTTTCTTTATCTTAACTCTGAGGTCTCTTATATATCAGTCATTGGATAGATACTCATATAAATCGCTCACGCCATATGCCAATGATTCATCCATCCGGTGAAATCGAAACAGCAAAAAATTGGATGATAATGTTGCGAGGCATATTGATCATTAACGCACAAGGTCATTGCTATAAGAAAGGTAACAAGAATACAGTGTTTCTCTTTGATTACGAGTTTAATAACACTGAATTTCATATTTTATTTGACAAATTTTAAGCTGCGCTTTGTGCGTCTATTAAAATGCTTTGACAATCAACAAATATTTCATTTGCTTCTCTTTCGACCGATGAGTTTTTGGACGCTTAGTCAATTTAGGGATAGGAAGTAGAAACCTCTCACAACATAGAAGTAGTTAGTGGATCGGTAATAAATCGATGGTATATGAAGACTACTTTGACTGGCTGATAAAATCAAAACATGTACATGTACCCATAGGTGAACCAATGTCCATTATTATACAAAATGAAATGTGGATTGATATCCACTCACTTAAAATACAATAAATCTAAAATTCAAACCGTATAAAAGACTTGATTTTTTAATAGTGCTGATTGGAACCTTTTAACGATTCTTCTTCTTCTTCTTATCCTTTTATTGACCCTTTCCTCGTTATACGAACTTATGCGTAACGAGTTTCCCATTTTTACTGCATCGCTGCTGCTCCGCTTATGGGGTTGGCTAATGTCGCAGACCGCAGAACGCGTCTACATAATGCTCGGTCCTGGATCGCTTCAGTGGTTAACCCCAGACGTTGTTGCGCATTTGCCATCTGAGAAATCCAGGAATTCTTTTTCCGACCTCGTTTTCTTACAGTTGGAGTGACCTTTTAACGATTCACTCAAAGAATTCAAGGTTGAGATTTGAAGTGGGTGACTTCTGGCTAGTTTTCAATAAATCGCTTTCGTTAATAGGGAAATTATAAATAATTTTTTTTCCAGAAAGTTAGTAATTTAAATAGCTTAAAATTAACCGTGGTAATCCATACATATTTGCCAACTAGAAACAAGTAAATTTATTTCCGTTCCGAATATCAATTTGATCGTTAAAGTTTATCCCACTCAAGTGCACAGTCGAGATGCTGCAAGAAGTGGTAGCCAATTGGCAAGTGCCCGCTGAGAATAGTGGGTGCGGAATTGTTTCGTAGTCTAGTTGGTTTGAATTTTTAAACGTGAATCAGCATCGTGCATCGTGTAGAATGATTTGGCCCTGTCTGCTGACGTATACGTGACAATTGCGGGTGTGATGTGAATTTCGCATTTTATCTAAACAATAGTCTTAAGCAACTAAACAGACATATTAATTCTACATCTGAAGAATTCAACATTCAGAAGGCATACGTTCATTCCATCATACATACTATATACCAGTATATGAGATACAACTCGGGAACTCAGAGAAGCGTATGAAATTCTGCAATTACACTCTGGAAATACACTTTGCGACGACAACTTTATTAAGCGGATTTTATGGAGCACGAGTCCCAATCCATCAGGACTGAAATCACTAATTTACATAATTTGACTCCATGAGTCAAAGAGCTTTTCAGTAAATCATTCAACGTAAATGTGTGGACAGGGATATTGAGTAACAAGTTAATCGGGCGGTTTCCCCCAAGGATTAATTCCTCTACCTGCAATTTTCGCGACAATAAAAAACTATTAGATGATATACCGCTCAACAAAGAAAAGTCATTGTGTATCACCAGGAAGACGCCCCGACCATAGACCATGCAGTTAGAGAGTTATTAGATCTAGTGTATTATAATTTGTGAATATTTCGGAATGGACACATTCTTTGACCTCCAAGATCTCTGAACTTGTCGCAGTTGATATTTATTTGTAGGGACGGATGAAGGCAATTGTTAATTTATTAAATAAAAGTATATTTTGTGTCTGCAATTGTGCAATTGCAAAAGTCTGAGAAGAATTTGAAGGAATGGGCATTGTCAGAGCATATCATATATGCATATTTTAAAGTTGCAAAAAGTGGAGGTTAATAACGTATTTTTCCCAAAAAAAAACATGATGATAAAGACAAAATTTTAAGTTTTTTTTTTAAGGAAAAGACGTCTTTTTTTACGTTAAAACAATCAAAGTACTCATAATTACGAGTTCAACGACAGTATTTGAAGAGGCGGTATATAGCTTTACTTAGGTAAAGCTACGATTTTTTCTCTCAAATTATGAATACTTTTTTATGCCATAACTGGATATTTGCTATCGGTGACAGGCGACTTATAACCATATTAAGGAACAACAGCGATTTAAGATACTATACATAGGAACGCTGTATCAGACTTGTTGTTGAAGGTTTATCTGTGTAAATATGATATAATAAATATGCATAAACTGAAATTGTCTCTTTTCTGCACTCATTTGGAAATAAAGTGCAAGTTAACAAAGACAAGCTTTTTCTTAGCCCTCGAAGATAGGGTGGAATAGTAGTTTTCCCGGTTCTTGCTCCGCCCTTAAGAATAGCCGCCGCAAAAGTTGTTTCTTAGGGTCTATCATCAACTGACTTCCTTTCACCGTGTTTATAGTGTGCGGGGTATTAAATCACCGCTTGCGCTCACGGGACTTTGTATCCACTGGGACTGCAGCGGTTTTACCGGGGATTCACCGGAGAATCCATCGACAGAGAGAGAGAGAGAGCGCAACAAGCTTTGTTGTTTTTTGGCCTTTTCGAGACGGAAAGAAAGGATAGGGTTTCAATTCCGAAAGTTTGATTAGTTTCAGTAGGGTTATTTTCGCCTATCTATATCTTTCCTCTACCTCTACGTCAATTTCCTTTTCCCGGGGGTGCAAATATTTAATTTTTGATTTATTTATACCTTATCACTATCTCTAGTTCAAAAAGTCTATCATTGTCTATCATTTAACAGAATAGTACAATCAGTTATGTCATGACCCAGGTTTCTTCACAACATTCATTATCTATGAACTGCAAACAGAGAAAATTCTTCCTAGAAAGTCTGCGTTAATCCATACTAATTTGTTGAACTCAAAACGAATAAATTGCTGTTTCTTAGAAACTCGAGCACTGAACTTAGACTTTCGTATCTCAGCAATGACGTTAAAGATAGTTGTAGAAATATACACTTTAACATGTCATCATCATGAATAGCCAAAACCGATAACACAATTATGGAAGCCCCAGGTTGTACTTCAGACTTTGTACTTCTGACTGCAACACACTACGTGTTGTATTACTTCAGTCACCCTCATTCTATCAGTTGTTTTGATAAAACAAAAACAATGATGTATTTATTTTTTGCCAATTTATTTTTCGAATCAGGAACCATCTGTTAATAGCTTCGGTTACTTAAGCTTATTTGAATGATTACATTTTGATTAGGTAGTTTGATTTATGCGTTAGCAATTTACTAAATCCACACTCGAATTTGTTTGATGATAAGAGTTTACGAGTATTAATTAAACCCACGCTTAGAATGGGAAATCATCGTTATAATAAATTAATACTTTGTGTAAGATAGTCTCAAATCTTTCCAACACATTTAATTAACTTACACTTACTATCTTAGAAGGTATTTGCATTCCATACATAAACTATTTACATTGATTTTACGACTATCTGGGTATAGCCAGTGAACTTAAGCATTCCCAGGGAAATCTATAGAACTATGGTCATGTGACAAATTAAAAATGTAAACACTAAAATGTGTTCAATTCAATATTCAAGCATGTGCGCCAGTTCACAATTGTATGCTGATTGTATGCCTATGATTGAGTAAAGACAAATACTCGTATAAGACCACAATGCAGTCAGTATCTATAGGTACATACCATATGCCTATGAATATTGTGCGACTTCGATTACACGAATAGGTACATACTCGTACTACGAAAACAGTAATCGTATTCCAATTTGTAGCTAAAAGCAAAGGCATTGAAAAGGCTTTTCGAACTTGGGGTAGGTCTGTTACTTGATACCGTTTTGGTTATCAGAAAAGGAAATGTGTAAAATTAATAATAATAATTAATTTGAACAAGCTTTTAGGTACTTGTTAATTAAACGATTTACGATTTTGAAAGTGATGTTTATATTAATAATCATCATTGTTCACTCGTGCGTTGTATTCGTTTATGTATAGAGTTATTCTGTAATTTCTTTTTCATTTTGCCTTGAAAAGATTTGATTTGAATTAGCCACTTAAAGAATTGATCCAAAAATTGTGCGTGATTTATTGATATTTAAAGGTGAATGAAATTAAAAAAAAAAAAACATTCGTATTTTATTATCAATACAACAATTGCTAGACGATTTTTTTTTCAAAATTCTTAAAGAATTATTTGGATAACTCATAGCTAATATACTCGTAGTAGGTCAGCGAGTTAATACATCTCTTGAAATCTTTTTTGAAAGTTTTACTGACTCAATATACATATACAGTAATTGAACAATATAAAAAATATGAATTGGGGCGTAAGTTTGTATAGTAAGGATTTCGACAAGAAGAAAACATTTGTTTTTAGTGATACCATCACCTGACAATTATTTGTCGTGGGAGCATAAATAACATCACATTCTTTGAAATTGAATTGTTTTAGGTTTCATTTTTTGCTTATTATTATAAATCTTCTTGAATTCAAGACATAAAGACATAGAGAGAGAGAGCTTTTTAATTATTTTCATACCAGAAAAGGATTGTGGTCTTTGCCACAGTCGATAAACTTAGACCAAAATAAAAATCAATTCTTCCTTTACTTACTTCATTATAAACTTTGGCAACGCTTCAGTTATAGGTGTACTTGGAGCTCAACCTATTTTCAACCCAAACTCGCTATTGTTGTAAACTCTTAGACTTGAGCCCAGGGCTTCTTCTACTGCGTTGTCTTTTCAGCCAGTAATCAAAGACCCTTTAGATCGAAACTCTATATGTTCTAGTGACTGATGTGCACGTTGAAGTAAATGTTGGTTCTTGGCTTATCCTACCAATACAAACGGGATTAAAAAACATTTAAAGAATCTTAAGTTGAAAACAACTAGGGATATCTTCTCAACAAAATCTCAAATTATTTCAAAGTTATAGCTATCTATTATGTTATCGCTGTTGTGGGCCTCTTCTTGACAGCATAAATGTGCCTAGTTTTGTCCTTGTTAAAAAAAAACCTTTTTTCACTTTTATTTCAGTAGTTACGAACACAGCAGTAAAAGCAATTGTGATACCAATGTCATCGAGGTACTGTATGCAAGTACGAGTATAATACGAGAGCGGGTCAATAAGTCCGTGACTTTTGGATTAAAACACAGATTTTTTGATAAAAAAATAATTTTATTTTTCCCTTGAGCTCTATACACTTTGTCCAACGCTTCTCCAATTTTTTAATCCCTTCCAAAAAAAATGATTTGTCGAGGTCCTCAAAATAGGCCTTTGTTTGCGAGATGACTTCATCATTGGAGTCAAATCTTTTTCCACCAAGCCATTTCTTCAGGTTTGGGAACAAGAAGTAGTCGCTCGGAGCCAAATCTGGAGAATAGGGTGGATGAGGGAGCAATTCATAGCCCAATTCATGGATTTTTGCCATGGCAACTGCACATGTGTGCACCCTTGCATTGTCTTGGTGGAAAAGAACTTTTTTCTTGGCCAAATGAGGTTTTTTTTTCAAATCGTCATTGAATCGGTCCAATAAGTTGGCATAATATTCCCCATTGATTGTTCTTCCCTTTTGAAGGTAGTCAATGTGGATTATCCCGCGTGCATCCCAAAAAACAGTCGCCATAACTTTATTGGCTGACAAACCCACCTTGGCCTTCTTTGGCGCCGATTCACCCTTAGAAACCCACTGTTTTGACTGTTGTTTGTTCTCTGGTGTGTTGTGATGGATCCATGTTTCGTCCACGGTTACAAAACGGCGCAAAAACTCCTCCATATTGCGATTAAACAACGCCAAACCTTCCTGTGAAGTTGTTACACGATTGCGTTTGTACTGTGAGCAAACGCGGCACCCATCTTGCGGAAAGCTTTCTCATGCCCAAGTGATCATTCAAAATTGAAACCACTGAGCCATGCGAGATCCCTACGGCTTCCACAATCTCTCGCACTTTCAATCTTCGGTCGGCCAACACCATATCGTGAATTTTTTCGATTGTTTCGGGTGTAGAGACCTCAACTGGGCGTCCAGGACGTTCGGCATCTTCAGTGCTTGTACGGCCACAACGAAATTCAGTAAACCACTTTTTTACCATTGAAATCGATGGTGCAGAGTCCCCATAGTATTTATCAAGCTTAGCCTTGGTCTCGGTAATGGTTTTTTTTCGCAAGAAATAATGCTTAATAAGCACACGAAATTCACTTTTTTCCATTTTCTCCTCAAATTAGTGAGTAGTCTGATAAAAATAGCTGTCAAACACAAACTAACTGACGCAGCAAGTTTAAATTTTGACAGGAGTCAACTGACAGATGCCTGTTGACAGGAGCAGTGTTGCTGTTTCAGTAAAGAGGTCAGAAATTCAAAAAGTCACGGACTTATTGACGCGCCCTCGTATAATTGGGCAGATTTTTAAAATATGGTTCCACTCGTATTGGTTTGCAAGGTTCACATAATTTTCTCAAGTATTACACAATAATAAAGAAGTCACTTGACAGCGCATAACTTTATTTAACAATAAGTTCTTTAGAAAATCTGGCGGGTTTAGTAGGAATGCCTAAACTAGAGGTAGCTTAGTATAGCTTGCCCGTAAATTAATTACTATAAATTCTGTCAAAATATAACCCGATATAAGTCGATAAAAACAACACAAATTCATTTATCATCATTTATTTTGTCTCTTTAAAAATAGGCTTTATTGTTGCGAACAAACAATGCAAGCACTCATACATTTTTTATAAACATATTCTGCGATCGCCTTTAGTTCTCTTTTAGGTCTTGAATCGACCCAAAACGGAACCCACAAAGTGGTAGTTTGAGTTTCGGAACTAGGGAAAAATCACAGTGTGTCGTATTTGGGGAATACTGTGCTTGCTCGAACATATTGGTAGCTCACAAAAATTGATTTGTGAGTTGGTGCAATATCGCAATTGATCTGCCGTTATTCTGGTCTTTTTAAGCCGATACTCTCCATCTATAGTGATAATTTTCGAGAACCATTTTCTTTACTAATTCGATGTTTTCTTCAGTAACTGCCATTGCAGGCCGTCTCGACTGAAGCAAGTTTTAAACAACTTTACCACTAAGGCTAGGGTAGGGGTCCTCCAACATTTTCAACGCGTCCGAACAACGAATTCCGTTAGCAATAAAACATTTCAAACAAACTCTTTACTCAATATTTTGGTCCCTAGTACAAATCGCCAATATCACTTAAGCTTTACTTACATATGTTTTGGCTACTGACAACAAACTAGATGGCAGATGGCGTCCTAAAATGTAGAAAAATGTTGTTTTTTTAGGAAACCATTAACGCGAGCCGTTTGAAAGACACGTGACACTGATTATATTTTGGGAGAATGTAGCTCGTTAAGGAGCTGGTGAGCATCTATCTGGACTTTTGCGGTTTTCTCTAGTATTTGCCGTTCTCATCATATTTAGTCAATCTTTAAGTCACATATGTTTTCAAGCGTTCACACAATGCGGCAGACGATTGACGTACAATTGGTTTTCAATATTCTTTTCACCGACTAAATATTTTCTCCAATAATATTCTATTTAAATTTCGGCTGATTTAAAGCATATTATATCCATTTAAGCTTGTGGTTTATACGGTGGAGAACGAAGTGATACGAAGTTTATTTCTACCTTTTATCATTTAACTTCATTCGAGGGGAAAAGAATATCAATTACGTGCTAACTCATACATTAGCTATTCTGTTATCTTATTTTTAGAATCTTCGAAACCTTCAGGCCCGTGTCATGTTTGAAAATGATTGTCCAATTTTTGGCTTCCCTGAGTGAATGTATTATTCTTAATATTTTTTGCAAATTAATTACACCTTTTTGAAAAAGTACCTTAGGTAGATAATGTCGCTTACGCTAAGGTTTTTGTTATATAGGTTGAATTGTCGTTGAGATTCGCACCAAATTTCAGCGTCAATCATAAGCGTTAGTGAAGTGATAAGTGAAGTCGTTGATATCAAAGATTTCCTGATCGTAAGTCGCAATCTGACCATGAAGCATATACAACAAATTGGGGCCGTTCGCGACATTTTAACCAATCAATTTCGCTTGGGAAGTGCCGCTGCGGAGGTGGTGCCGAAGAACTTGAAATCTCCTAATAAAAGCACCATGTCAACATTGCAAAAAGCAACGAAGCTGATTCCGCTCAAAAATTCATCAAACTTAGTATCACTGATGACGAGTCGTGGGCTCATGAGTGCGACACGCAAACCAGATATCAAGTGAGTAAATGGCGTGTTCAAAATGATACAAACCCAAATAAAATAAAAAAGAAGCTAATGTGTCAATAAGCAGTACTGAGACGTTATTCGCAAAATTATCATCAAACGCCACTTCTCTAAATGCATTGTGTATGCGTGCATTCCCTCTCTCAAACAGTTAAACTGTCATCTAAAGCCACCAAATCCACCTGATCTAGATGCGTTTCAAGAGCCAAAAGGGGATAATAGAAAACCGCAGCGCACTACAGGTCATTCCAAATACCAAGTTGCAGTCAATGGGGACTACTTTGAAGGCGACAACGTCGATTTAAATGAATAAATTTGCACTTTTCATTTTAAAATTAATTCCGGAACCATTCTGAGCAAAGAAGTATTCGTAGTCGAGTTGTCCTTAGGTCAAAAAATTCTATAATTTGCTTTTTACAATCAAACTAAAACGGAATGATCAGAGAACACTACTTTTGACAGAACTACACTCACCATATGTTAAGACACTTATTTGTCCAGCCGAATGAAATGGTCAGAGGTCAGAGGTTCGGGGATATTTGTTCTGCGATTGATCGGTAAAATCAATGTAGTTGTATTCACGAATAGTCCTGATAAACACTGTATAGAAAGCTTAAACAAAAATGCTTCTTTAAAAAAAATATGCAATAAGTCCAAACCGATATTCAACATCTTTTTATCGATTGAGATTCAGAGTCTTCTCGAACGCTGGCGCCACTTAAATAAGTAATTTAGAATAAATGAAAATATGATAGAGAGCTGGAAAATCATCTTTACACGAGTATGCTCAATATAGAAAAAATACTTTCATATGGCTTTGAAAAAACTTAAGCGGTATACTAAACATTCAATGTATGATCGTCTTAAGCTGTTTTTCAAAATTCTAATCGGGTAAAATTCACTATCGAAATCTATTCCAAAAGATTAGAATTTGAAGAAAACTGATCCACCTTTGAATAGTACTCGATGCTCTATGTAGTTTTGACTCCAAAAATAAGTTGTCACTCTCATTTTGATTGCTTCGATTTGAAAATTTCAAAATTCTTTCATTAGGGCAGGATATCTTCTGTATATATGGAATCCCAAAACTTTCTTAAAATGCAATTTTTGTGCCCGAAATTGATATACACAGTTGGGTGCTGGATTCTACATGGAGCTAATGACTTTTTAACATTTATTTAAAAAATTTGTTTGTTTTGTTTGTTTTGTTTTATTCTTTCATCCGAATTTGGTTCTGTGAAGTTGTGAAATTGTCCGAAATAATTCAGCTTGTGGTCGAGTTCTGTAATTCTGCCAAATCAATAAAAACTAAATTTAATTTGAAAAGTATGGGACAACAATAAAAGTTTGTCAATTTTTGAGAAAGTAGAAATATTTTTAAATGCTGTCACGTCTCCAAGCATGATTGGAAAGTTTTTGCCAGTAATAAAAAAGTAGCCAAGGTCTTGTCCCCAATTTGAAATTGATAATATAAATCTTTCAATTTTATCTAATGATTTGAAAAAAAAAACCTACGTGATATCACTCACGTGATGAGGCTGTTAAAAATAATTTTTCTGACGAAAGCAAATCAAACTGATCAACTCGACTATTGTACTAGCTCTCTGTCTCTCATCTTCTTTTGATAAAAATATATAAGCGATTAGAAAAAGTGGAAATTCCTATTGATAAAAATGTAAAACGATTAGGAAAAATAGAAAAAAAAAACAAATAAACAACAGAATTATAAAAAGTAATCAATTATTAATGTTCAAAATATTTTGGTATCTTTTTTCATGAGTGTTTTGACCAACGAAGGGTGGTGACTTCGGTCTCGTGCGTATTTTTGAAATATGCTTTCTCACGCTGTTTATAGAAAATTTGATTAATTACACACACACTAAATATAATCATTTATTTTAGACATTAACTAGCTTTAAAAGTCAAAGTTTAAGGACCTTACGTAAATAATTATTTATTTTTAACTTAAATAATTTTTTTTTTAATTATGGATACGAAATAAACGATTTAAGTTTTTTTTTAGACTTCTAGTTCTATATTTTGATTTTGTCTTTGACTATGATTACGCCGAAAATTACGGTCTTATTCAGATGCTCTAGTACGCATGTCAAGCCCTCGTTACTCAGTTAGGACTTCACATCGCCCTACCTTCTCGTTTTATCACACACAAAATATCAGCATATTTATCTTGTATGTAAGCGATTATTAAGGAATGTTGTCAGAAAAGATATTGAAAGTTCAAAAATCCAATTACTCATTTTCTATAGTCCCGAGTGCAAAATGTGAATTTTGAACTATTACTATTTCACATAATTTAGATATGTTTATTTATTTATTTATTTATTCCTGTCAATAAAGCATTAAAATGTAGGATAGCATTTTTATAGAAAATGATTGATTTCCGAAAAAATGTGATCAATCCATAGAAATCAAATATTTGTACTAGGTTGAGCTGCAAAGTATCAACAGTTTAAAGCGGAATATACGTAGGTAAAGACTAAGTCTTTTAAAGGTAGTTTTTCCAGTGGAGATTTTATGAGAGATCGCACATGCTTCGTGTCACACTGATATGCCATTTCTGTTAAGTATTATTTGACATTTCACACACTGACCGTCTACAAATTATTACGAAAATCAGCATTCTACGAAAAATGTACTCGTACTTCGTGTGCTAAGAACAACTTATGGTCCACATATTCGGTCTCCCGAACGCACAATTCACTATATCATCGAAAAGTTTGAAACTCAATTTTCATTATTGGATACCGAAATATCACAAATAGACTACATCTAGCACGCAGTGAAGTTAGTGTACCGGCAGTAGCAGAAAGTGTACGCGGTCATCGAGATGAATCGATTCAGTGGCTTTCTCAACAACTTGAGAAAAATAATACGAAAATATGTTGACCTAAACCCGTATAAAATTAGCTGCTGCAGAAACGAAAGCTACGAAACCCTGAGTTGCAACATTGCAAACCATTGCCCATAAAACCATTGACTTACCGAAGCCGCGATACAATGTAAATTTTTCAGCGTATTGGATCACTGAATTTCCACCGAGTTTGTATGAATTAAAGTCACTTGATTACTTCTGGCAGGGCTATATATGTCTTTTATGTATGCCGATAAACTGCCTTAAAAGCCAATATCCAGTGTTATTGGTGAGATAAAGTCCGAAATGATGCAAAATTGGACTGACATAGTTCATTACGATTAAAGACTATTCATTCAAACTCAATTCATATCGCAAAATACCTTTTAATTTATGTGTGTACGAATAATATACACTATGGGATTTGATATAAATAAAGAAAACTAAACCAAACTTTTAAATCCGATTAAACTAAATTCTTTTCAATTAGAAATAATAAATATTTGAAAATTTTGCTTCCACATCATATAACTTTCCGCAATCCTCTTATCTAACTCTTGTTTTTTACGACCCGACATTCATTTTGACACTTTTCTTTTGACTCTGAATAAAAGGCAGTCCATTTAATTTTTAAATAGGTTTTGTATCATTTTCATTTATCGTATAGGTGTATAGTACGAGGGCGGGTCAATAAGTCCGTGACTTTTTGAATTTCTGACCTCTTTACTGAAACAGCAACACTGCTCCTGTCAACAGGCATCTGTCAGTTGACTCCTGTCAAAATTTAAACTTGCTGCGTCAGTTAGTTTGTGTTTGACAGCTATTTTTATCAGACTACTCACTAATTTGAGGAGAAAATGGGAAAAAGTGAATTTCGTGTGCTTATTAAGCATTATTTCTTGCGAAAAAAAACCATTACCGAGACCAAGGCTAAGCTTGATAAATACTATGGGGACTCTGCACCATCGATTTCAATGGTAAAAAAGTGGTTTACTGAATTTCGTTGTGGCCGTACAAGCACTGAAGATGCCGAACGTCCTGGACGCCCAGTTGAGGTCTCTACACCCGAAACAATCGAAAAAATTCACGATATGGTGTTGGCCGACCGAAGATTGAAAGTGCGAGAGATTGTGGAAGCCGTAGGGATCTCGCATGGCTCAGTGGTTTCAATTTTGAATGATCACTTGGGCATGAGAAAGCTTTCCGCAAGATGGGTGCCGCGTTTGCTCACAGTCGACCACAAACGCAATCGTGTAACAAATGGCAAAAATCCATGAATTGGGCTATGAATTGTTCCCTCATCCACCCTATTCTCCAGATTTGGCTCCGAGCGACTACTTCTTCTTCCCAAACCTGAAGAAATGGCTTGGTGGAAAAAGATTTGACTCCAATGATGAAGTCATCTCGCAAACAAAGGCCTATTTTGAGGACCTCGACAAATCATTTTTTTTGGAAGGGATAAAAAAATTGGAGAAGCGTTGGACAAAGTGTATAGAGCTCAAGGGAGACTACGTTGAACAATAAAATTATTTTTTTTTAACAAAAAATCTGTGTTTTAATCCAAAAGTCACGGACTTATTGACCCGCCCTCGTATATATTTAGGAAACGGTTTTTACATATAATTGGTTGAATTGATGCATCTCACCTAGTTTCCCGTAAAAGTTTCACTGCCATACAGTTTTATGGTGAAGCGAAGATGTCTTTTAATTGATTTAACGTGAAATTTTTCATTGTTTCCTCACTTTTCTGCAAGCTATCTAGCAGTGTGTTGTTTTTAAAGATTTCTTATTCCCTTCGATAATATAAGTAGACTTTTCTCACACTCAGAAAGAGTCACCATTCCACATTTTAAGTCTGCCCAAAACACATGTGCAGAAAATCTACTTGCAGTACTTCTGGCAGCTCTGCCCGTGTAACAGATATGCAGATATTTTTTTGAAGTCAATCGCATCGGTTGCTGTCATTTTATAGTTACTGTCAATTATGTGACAGTTGCTCTCCTTTTTTTTTTTCAAAAAATGTAAGTCTATTCTATATTATTAGTAGCCCACGGGTCGCAGTAATAAGTTGCGAGTTTAAATGTAGCCAGTATTCCAAAATGTATAATTTATTTCAACTACACTTCTTTTGCATTATAACGCCTCTAACACCCTCTGCTCGAAGTTAGAATCTCGTCTGTGTGATAGAAAAGATTACCATTTACACACTTTATCATTTGATTCAAAATTAGGTTTTTTAAATTCAAACACGATAATCAATAATAATGTTAATAAAAATCAATTGCATTTTTTCAGGCTATTCCTTTCTTGTAACATGGATAACTTCCTTTGTGATGGTCATAGTACACGAACGGGTACCCGATATGAAGCGATATCCTCCACTTCCGGATATTTTCCTTGACAATGTGCCTCACATACCGTGGGCATTTCATATGTGTGAAATTACTGGCACTCTTCTCTTTAGTATATGGTGCTGTGTTTGCATATTCCATAAATACCGTATGGTGCTGCTGCGTCGCTTTTTTGCCCTCGCTGGAACGGTTTTCCTTTTGCGCTGTGTCACCATGCTAATTACTTCGTTAAGTGTTCCCGGTACACACTTGCAATGCAATCAAAATGATTACAAGGTTGACGATAACAAGTAAGTTGAATATCCTTAAACTTTTAATTCTTTTCTATTCCAAATTCGATCTGTTTCAGCTTAACATTAACAGAAGCTGTTTCGTTGCGAATATCACGTGCATATACAATTTGGAGTGGCTTGGGAATGTCAATCCAAGGTGTACGAACGTGTGGTGATTATATGTTCAGCGGACATACAGTGGCCTTAACGCTTTTAAATTTTTTCATTACTGAATGTAAGTACTCCTTCAATGAAAATGCTTTCATACTTTTGATGAATACCTTTGTAGATACTCCAAGAAACCTGTATTTTCTACATACAATGACGTGGCTTCTTAATATGTTTGGTATATTCTTTATATTAGCTGCACATGAGCATTATTCTATCGATGTTTTTGTTGCGTTTTATATAACATCGCGTTTGTTTCTGTATTACCATACTTTGGCTAACAATCAGGTAAGTTGTGAGTTGTTTTTTTTATCTTAAAAACCATAAAATGAATATTTAACATACATCTTTGTTGCAGGCGCTTATGCAAAGAGACTCAAATCGCACACGGATCTGGTTCCCAATGTTTAGTTACTTTGAGAGCTCAGTTGATGGCATCATACCTAATGAATATGACACAATTGGAACACTATGCTCAAAGACATTCAATTGTGTCATTTGTGTTAAGGATACCTTTATGCTAACCACACGTCGCATATGGTTACATCCACCTTATCTAGAAGCCATACAAAAAAATCTATCTGGTCCAGCAGGCAAGGACACAAATTCCATACTGAAAGAAGCACAAACACCATCTTCCAATACTTTAAATAGAATACAGTCTATAAGACAACGTGATTTCCGCCAACAAAAAGAAAAAGAAAAAGAAAAAGAACCAAAATTAAGCAGTTGTGAAAACGAGCTTCAAAATAATGTCGATGCGGACGACAAAATACCTAGTCAACCAAAGGAGACAGGTGAATCGGAAGACAAGAAACTTATTTAATTCGCTTTCCTTACAATAGTATTATATATTTTCATTATTTCGTTATTTAACTTTATAAATATCATTCCAAATTTAGAATTATTTCCTTGTTTCATTTTTTTATTTTATTTTTATTTTTTATATTCGATTTAAATTAAATGAAATCGAATGCCTTTTCATAATTTTGACATTGGAACAAATCAAAAAAATATATTTATTTATTCAGCTAGTTGTAGACCATATATAAAAACATAAATACATAAGATGTAAATTGCCTTTTACATATTAAATATGTTCAAACTGTAGAATTTTAGTGGAGAATTCAGTGAAACCAAAATATCGTTTGGGAAATAGTTTATATTTTCAATGAATAAGAAATAATCTTAATCTTAATGAAATTTGCATACATAAATACGTACAAATTTAACGTTTACTACGTAATATGAATTAAAAAAAATAAACTGATAAAAATTAACATAAAATATAAGTAGAACAAAATATAATGGCACTAATTATTTTTAATTTTTTTTTTCGATACTCTGACTCTTCCAAAAATTACTGACCACAATACACAGAAGTTCAGCTCGAAATGGTTTTTGTTGTTATTATATTGGGATAGCTATTTGAGGTTTTTTTGGATTTTTGTTTGGTATTCTTGGAGCAAGATATCTGTTTTAAATGCCTCTCTGATGGTATTTAATTCATCTGTTTTACCACAAAGATTAATTTCGGAATGCAGCAAATCGATCTCGAATTAGGATTTAAAACAAAGGATCATCTAGTTTATATTAGTCTGAAAGACTAGACTGAAGGGATGACCTATCCATTATAACTCAACAGATTTATTACACGTATAATACTTTTTATTAAATTTTCAACATAGTGAACTGCCTCCTCTGAATAAATTTGTAATCAGCCCTAGAGCATCTAATCAGAGTGTAATCCTTGACATTTTCTTTTATCTGTATTTAAATATGAATGGTTATATTAAGTCATTTGATAACAGCATCGGTGAAACTTGTCCTAATTCCCTACAAATTAACACTTATGTATTTTTGTGAAGAGCAAGATATTTCTAACCATCAACAAATATGTGAGCATATAAACCCGTATGGATGTAATTATGTATACTGCATCATGATTTTTCTTTTTAAATCATTGAGGAGTAAAACGTTGTTTTATAGTGTAATGCATAAAACTATATTTTATATTGTAAAAGGGTAGGGTTTTGAGTATAAGTCGGATTGGATTGGAAATAATTATGTTGACTTCCTTTAAATGTTTGATTATTCAAAAATTGTTCCTATTTTCATACGCCTTGATGTTTTTCTTCTTTAACCCATACCAGAACATGAAAAATGTTTATCGGTATATTTGGCTTGTTGGAAATAAGTATTACCCACTTTCATACTCTCAAGTTCCATAAAGCAGTACAGGGCTCAAGTTTTAGCTTTTTTTTTTAACCTTTGAGACTTAGTGACTTAAGCCCTATTGCAAAATTCTATGGAGTGATATGCTCAATTTGTGAGATCGACAGAACTGGGTTTACGGTCATACCTTTTTGTCTCTACTCCATTGACTTGTGCATATGGCCTTAAATTCTGAACTAATCTAACAGTTGCTGGGTGTTCTTTTGTATTTGAAACACCACTGAGCCAAGTGTAGTATACCATCGAACAACAAGTGTAAAATATAATTTTATTCGTGCATAAGTTAATCCTTAAAGTCATGATACACCACAAAATAAAAGGTTTAAATTTAGATGTTCTGCATTGCCTCTGGACTTCTAAATTAAACTTTTGGGGAAGTGGGAGTCCATCCTATATTTCATTTCTAACGTCTGGCTATTGCAGCCTTCTTAAGTTCAAAACGCTTTCTAAGTGAAAATCCTTTTTTTTTTATTCTAGTGTGCCTCGAGTCATTTGAGAATATAGGACATAGAGATTGCCTCATGTTGTCGATGTTAAATTGTTTTTAAGATATATATGTATATCTTTATGTACTACTTTTGATTTTTCAGTTTATTGTAAGAAATAAAAAAACATAATAAATAATTTGAATACATTTTTATCACGATTTCATTTTATCCGTCCAATAGGAACATTGAGTTGCCACTATTAGGGTATTGGTTCTTATAAAGTCCATTTGGTAGGTCAAATCAGATAAATGCTCCTTTAAATTTATATTTCTCATTTCATGTTGTAAATGATCAGTAGAAACCAAGACCTAGTTCGATAAATTTTGCTACTGCTTATGAATCTTTAATTACATTAGGTGGCGATACAATCCGGGCGGACTTGGGCCTTAGTAAACAAGGAATCCAGCCAGCTCGATTTTTGCTTGCTGCCTTTAGTTTCGCACGCTAAGTTGGCTGAGGTCAACTTTCACTTGCTTACTCCATCTGAGTCTCGATCTTCCTCTATTGTGGAGCTTTGGTTTCCATCGGCTCTACATGACACAGCCATATCTTTGGATCTTCACTGTTGAAGATTGATTGATCTGACTAGGTCAATGTCGTTGTACAGTCCATACAGTTTGTCATTGAATCTCCTCGTCCACTTGTCGTCAATGCAAACGGAATTGATATCAAGAATTTTCCTCTCAAAACATCCGTTTTTAATAATGTCACGCCATAGAGCAGGATTAGGGCTACTGGGGTCTTATATAGGGTACGTTTTGTTGTCCGAGAGAGGGCTTTGTTAATTAATTGCCTTAACCCAAAAAAGCAGCGATTGGCAAGAGTTAGAAAAGAGACAGAATTTATCTGGTCTGGGGGTGGCCGTGGTGTAGTGGTACTAGCCATCGCTTTTCACTCGGACATTCAAGGTTCGAATCCTACTCATGACAAGTTTTTCATTTCGTACTTGGAACTTAGTCAGAAAAATCTGCGTGTGAAGGCATAACACTGACATGTAGATTTGGCTGTTGTAGAGTTTCAAGCACAAAACAACCGTTAAAATTCACAACCTGAATCATTCCGAGTGAAGAAAAACTCTCCGTCCTATTCGGACTCCCACCCCTGGGACATCACAACAACTTTCCTTTCTCCTCCTTCTATCTTTCCGCCCGCGCCCTGGCGACAGTAAAAGGGTATCATAAACCCCCTGAGGCGCGCGTAAATTATAAAAAACAAAAAAAAAAGGTGACATTCTGTCCAAAACGTCAGTGTTGAGTATCTTGGCAGAATATACTTGGTCTTGCTCGCCCAATTCATCGGGCATACTTTCATCCGTTTGAGATAAGTTGGTGTATGTTGTAAGTTGGAATTACCAAGTCATCACCTACCGCTTTGAAAAGCTCGGCAGTCAGGCTGTCCACTCCATGTTTTGTTGGACTAAAGCTTAGATATTGCTATCTTCAGTTCATCCAAGTCGGGTGGATGCTTATGAGTCAACAATAGTTTTTTTTACTACTATATTGTGTTTTTGGAAAAGCTTGTGGCTTATAAAACATCCACCGGCTTGACTTACGAAAACGAATTTCGTTATTAAAAAAAATGTCGTTCAATATATCTCGATTACCAAATATAGCCCCACACGTTTATCGGAAACTAAGAGTCAATTTTTACAATGTCCAAAGACCACTCAAATATTTTTTTGTTTTGTTTTTTGGTCCACAAAAAGTTGGCCATCAAGGGTCTTTAATTTAAATCTTTTTTTTCAGATAATTTTACGAATATTGAAGACGATGTTAAAAATGATGTTTCCGCAGCTTTTGAAGAAATGCCTGTTTTTCTTGTTCAGGTGGACCGTGTCAAAGTTATCATTTTCGATAAACCGTTTCTCCTACATCCCTTAAAAACTCTTACTTTCGAAGACACTATTTTTGAGTTGTAACAGGTAATAAGTAAGATGAAACACAGCTTTAAACTGAACTCATAACGGAGTATGTCTTGTAACTTCTGGGCAATAGAAGAGGAATAATTCTAATGGATACCAAAACACTTTTATCACCTGAGCCAGACAATTTTGCCAAATACTTTGTAATTTGTGTATTCGATTAGCCTTCTTTTCATTTATTTTATTTTAAAATTAGTTCTTTAATCTTTGCACTAACCGCCTACCTCTCGCAACTCTAAAAAGAAAGTATACGGTGTGAAGTGGTTGGGTATTAATATAAGGTATTCTGTAACAACTGCAAATCGAAAAGCTGCGAAAGAAAGGAAAATGGTGAGAAAAGAATTCTTTAGCTACCCTTTGTCCAGCAAATCATTTATTGTAGTCAATTTGGCAAGAAAAGTCATATGTGCCAATGTTTAAGGTGTCGTTTTTATTAAAAATCAAAAATCAAGCTCTAAGTCCATAAGAAAAATCCGTTCTGTTCTAAGAATTGCATAGCAAACTATTTAGAACCTACAATTTGAATTGTTTTGTAATTGTTCTTAATAAACTATTTCTATCATATACGAGAGTAATAAAAAAAATCCATGAGACTACATTTTAAGAAAGATTTTAACTATTTTCTAAGTAAGCCAGTGCTAGTTGCAAATATTTGCCAAAATAAATGTATCTTTTCATCTCTCATAACATTTTCTTTTTATAATTTTTATCTATAAAATGTGATAACTAGAAAATTAAATATAATTTTGTTTAATTTTTTTTTTTCGAAAAGTCAAGAAGCAGAAACAAACTCGAAAAACAAAAAAATTTATTTTTTCTTTACAAAATTTGTTTAAATAATAAAAAGCCACTTTTCTAATCCTAAAATTAAAAAGAATAGCGCAATATTAAATAAATATTCATAAATGTTGTGTGAATAATTGTCTGCTTTATTTTATTTTTGTACACAAAAAAAGAAACAAAATTCAATGCGAATTGCATTAAAGGTTATTTAAAAATGAGTAAAGGTCAAAAGTTAAATTAGAATAATAAACTCTTAATCTTAAGTTAAGTTAAAAGTTAAAGAACAATTAAAACAACTTCTTTTGTTTTTTTTTTTAAATACAACAAAATATTTGACTGAATAATGTATTCTATTTTTTTACAATTTTTGTTTACCATCAATTAATATTATAAAAGTCTTCAAATAAAGCTTTTACTCGTAAATCCTTAACTGAATAGTGCAAAATAAAAGATGTGTTTTTTTTGTACTTTGTGTGGAAAATGTTCTATTAAACGTGCATTTTAAAAATTAAGGGGTCATTCTTTTAGAGGTACGAGTACTTCATTCTGGAGCTTCAATTTTCGATGACGCATTCTAGACTTACGAGTGGTAATTGAAACAATGACTCGAGAAAAGTTGACCTCCAATTCCCTAATCGTAGCTGACTTTTCAAAGTACACTTTAGACTTTACGTAGCCCTAAAGGAAAAAGTCTAGTAGTGTGATGTCATATTATTTTGGCGCCCAATTCACCGGTCCAAAGCCTGAAATTAACTCTTCACGGCTGCTTTGTTAATTTACGTAGCTACTTTTCGAAAATTTTTGAAAGCCCAATTACGGAAGCTGACGCGATTGGTAAGTCGGCCAGCTATAGTTCAAGTACAAATTGAATTTTGTATGTTTTTAAACCAAGATCCTAACGTAAAATACGCCAAGCTAATTCATATGACAAGCCAAGCTGTCGGGGACGGGGTCGAATCGATTTATCACAGCTACATTACGTGATAGATGTAGTCTATTTGTTCGCGTATTATCTAATAACGAAAATAAGGTTTCAAACCATTCGATGGTATAGGGAATTGTGCGTTCGTAAGGCTTATCATGTGGACCATTATTTGTTCTAAATGCACTAAACGCATTCCACGAAGAACGCTGATTTTCGAAATACTTGGTCTTTCCATGATAAAATCTCAAACAATACTGAACAGAAATATCCTCTGGAAAAAGTTCCTCTAAAAGAATAACCATTTAGTGGCAGTACTCAAGACATCTATACATGACTATATTGATTATGGGTATTAAGTTATACCTTTAAATAAGGCTACAAGTGAACTGAGCGAATTAACTGGTCATAGCTGGTATCAGTAATGGGCTTTGGTGACGTATGTTTTTTGCCTTAATGGCTATAAATTACTTGGCATAGATGGTTTTCCATAAACCCAAAACTACAATGCGAAAGATTCTGCGGGAGTTCACTTCCAAATCTAACTTTATTCATGTTGAAATCAAAATCTAGCTGGCAGCATAGAAGGCACATTCGACAAAAACGAATACGCGTTGGCATTTTGTCCATATTGAGAATGACTCCGATCAAGGGCTTTTGCCGGCATGTGTAACTCGTTCAGAAAACACGGCGTAGGCTAATTACTAGTTTGGCGAATAAAAGCAATGCTGGTGTATGGCGACGACTAAATGCTGCTTAACGCTCTAAATAATTATGATTTCTATACGCAGATGATCCAACAGACGCTGTACTGTCTGTTGTGTTATACCTAGTGAACGTTTGTTTTAGATGTGATTGACGATTGGTTGGATTGGAAGCTGAAATTGTCCTCATCTTGAAGAACAAACTTGTTTGAGCTAAGCATGTTATGTCGATAGCATCCAAGACACTCTCGGCCTTCAAGCAATGTATAGTAGTTTTCGAAAAGATATGGAGCTTGTCACCGAAGAGGCGATATGCGCCCTTTGTTTTATTGAAAAAGCGTTCACGACAGTCCCTCTGCGCTGCTTTTACCAGACTCTAAAAATCGGTCTCGGGGTTGTCCCTAGCATTTCCCTAGCATGTCTGACTCTTCTTTAGATTCCTCTTATATATTTCCCTATGCTCAGAATTCCTGGGAAGGTAATCGGCTCTGTTAGCAGAAAGGTATGTTGTGAAGAATCGGTGTAAAAGGCTAAACGTTTGCATCTCTAGCGACACCTAAGCTTTGCTTAAAGCCTTGCTAAACCACCTCCAAGCTGGCTGGATTCACGGAGACTTGTCTGGAACCCAAGTTACAATTGGATCACAGGAAATGAAACCGCAAAATAACTAGCTAGGCAAGGCTCAGAGTAAAGCTTTTCAGAACTGCACAATTTCAGAAAAAGGAAGTATTTGAGTGCAGCGTTCCGACATTATCTTTTTATACATAACAGCAATCTACTTCTGTGTAGAGTTACAGGAAACAGTCGATGTCTGGTTTCCGGATGCCGCAATACTGATCCAGTTCTACCGTATATCTATGGAAAACAATCTGTATATTCATGCATATTGAAAGAAGATTCACATTTCGTTTTTTAGTAACTTAAAAACCGGCATTAAATAGTCCAGATCAGTGGTACCAATACCAAGAAGCTGTCAAAAATGAGGTGATGAGTTTTAACAGACTACGCCTATACAAATAAGAACATGCAGCAAACAGCTCACCCATGAAGTGGCATTACATAGAGAAGAACAAGAGGTGCTATTGTGCTCTACGAACAAAACAGGAGAAAAGAACATCGACTTCTCTTCAGATAAAAAAAAAAGTTTATAAGAAATAAGCAATCGCGACATTGCTCCACTGTCTACCACAGGAAGTTTCACCACAAGAAAGAACTTCTCAATTCACTAAGACTTGGACAGAAACCTATCGAAAATAGTAAAACAATTTAGGATGCAGAAAATAAACGCTTCTATAGAATATAAAAGGGCTGGGACGGATCAAATACGACTGTCGACCAAAATTTACGTAAAATAGTAAAATGAAGTTTAAGGTGCCTCCCCAAGAGTTGACTTCGTTTTTTTTGAAGATTTAGTCGCAGATTGTCAATAATCTGAATGACCACAATCAGTTCGGGTTTAGGCTAGGTAACTTCACAAGTGAGAGAATTATACACTACGGCACATCTAGAAAAATCGCTAGAAATCTAGATCAGTTCAGTACTTACGAGTAATACTTTTTGTTTTTTGATTTTCACACAGCATGTACATGTATGAGTTCTAAAGGGCCACGCTTATGTTTACCATCCCTTTCGAACTGATTGGGGGTTGCGAACGTCAAACTGCAAACGTTATTTGCTATCATTGATCTTTGTCATCTGCATGATTTTTTCTTGCAATCGCGTTTGACGTTTTCGAACAAAGCATAATAAGCCCCTGACAAAAGCTATTGTGTTGCAAAATGGTAGTGGGAGTACATTCACACTAACATTGCAATTTTGTTTTTATAAGAAATTATACGTTCCTTCGCATCCATGTTCCACCAACTTGACCCAAACTTGGATAGAAGTAGGTGATAGAGTTGTACAAAATTAATATTTAGTTCAAAGAAATAAGATAGGTAATCGAATTTACGTATGTGCATATTGTTAAGAGACTCTTCTAAGTAATGCGATTCAATAATTTTTGAATTCATGATCTGCAGAAGCATTTTGATGAAGATAACGTTTTCGAAAAAAGTCTAAGATTATTTGCTTTCTTTCCCTTTTGTGCTGACGGGCTTTGGAGAAAAGATTAAATAGCGGACACTGCATGCTGTTTAGCGACATTGAATTCGTCAAAAACATCCGCACAATCCTCTAAGAGGAAGATATATAAAGGAAATGGATATAATCGCTACGGACTAAAAAGTTCTTACTTCGCCTCAATTGGCGTGCACAAGTTATAGAGACCTCAAATATGTACCTTTGAGTGTTTAACTGACGGCAGTTGTCCAAAGTATCCGCTAACTGGAGAAACTTATCGTAATGTATCTGTACAAAGATGTTATGATTTTACATTCGGCTGCCACGTAAATTTACACAAATTTTACTTAAAATTAAATCTTAATGATTTTAAAAATACCCCTAAAACTCGTGTGTAATGGAAAAGTGAATAAATACTCGTATTTTAAGTTCAACAGGTGAGTATTATTTTACCATAAGTTTAAATGGGTCGTTAATACAAGTCAAAACGTAGAATTTTAATGCACAACAGACATTACATTTTACTACTAAAATAGCAATGAATGTCGCACTTTAAGATTCATAAATTTATTGTTGTAAGTTGATTTCATTTGTTTGTTAAATAATCTACCGCGAAATATAATTAGCTTTCTAACGACCACTTAAATGCAAATAATTGTTTGGCAAATTGAAGAAAATTACGTGCTATATTTATGGATGTTAACGTTTAACTACTGTACATTTTGTATTCCTGTTTCAATGATAATTCAAAATTAAATGTCAAGTATTGTGTATTATAAATATATACTGCCAATTTGTAGGGTATTTGTACAATATATGACTTTGCATGTCAGATGGTTTTTTCCAATATGCTTTGATCATATAATTGGTAAGCTTAAAATAAATTTACATTTTTATTTTGACGTGGGATAACAGACTTAATATCGTTCAGTATGTTAAATAGTATGTATGTATATGAGGATGATGCATATTGTATCTCATATCTTGTACCTGATGGCGAGAAAGTTGCATATACTCATTTGCCAAAATCAAAGAAATGAGTTGTTGTACGCCTACCAAATCATACTAAATTTGTCGATTTTCGAATGTGTAATCAGTTCGGTTGTTAGCGGACGTAGGAACGTTTTGCAATGTTTCTTTGTTGAAGAATTAATTAAAATATCGTTTGGTACGTTCCAATCGAAATAGGTATGATCACATTTCGTGTGTCGCTACTAATTGTTTTACGTTTGGAACCCAAGAATTTTTTGATAAATTTGTGAAGTTGGTGATCTTCATAGAGATAATTAAGATCATGGAGGTGGTAACCTCTGCGATAGCCTTCCAATGGCACAGTATATATTTTTGTGATTTAAAGGATATGTTTTCTCTGGAGTTTGATCATTTCACTTGGCTGCTAAAGGTTGACTATGGTTCATATTAGAGTAGATGTTCAACAATTGTCTCGTTAAGCTTTACAGAGCACTTGAAAATGTGATATTTGAGTAACGTAGAACATTGGTGTCTTAAGAAAGTCAAGCTGCCTACTATCTATTCCTATGGTTATAAGCTTGCCCAATTCATCAGCGACACAAATCAATGGGACATTTCTAACCACTTTAAAACTCATAGTGTCCGAAGGATGGTTCTGGTTACTGAATGGGATTCAATCTAAGCGATGTAGTGACCTGATGAGTAGTTAAGGTATTGTATATGGGGTATATATGGTAGTATGGGTATATGGGTGGATTGAATGATCCCCAGAATAGACCCCGGTGCCTTTACCTTAGTCTGTTTTAGAGTCATCTTTCAAAATGGTAATAGACTAACTCGAGAAAACTTAACATCGTCCCTATTTGTTCCTTCTTGGGATATCTAACATATAGCTTTTTTTATTGTTAAGTGTTAATTAGATGAAAGTTAAATTAATTGCAATCTGCAGTTCGAGAAAATCGTATGTAGCCACCAAACGGCACCACCGTTCATAACAATGGGAGAATTGGTTTTATCACTCTAAACCTACGTTGTGTCTTCCTACTTTCGTGATTACAGATTCTTTATGATGTTTTGTAGTTGGCCTTATAGTTTGGCACAATACGAATTATTTCTGTGATGAGGGGAGTAAATGCCGTTATCGTATACTCATTCAACGTAAATTCAACTTTTCTAAGTTTAAAGTTAAGTTAAGCTCTCAAAAGGCAACATACCCAGGAAATTGGAACTGTATCTTAAACAATTAGTTTCCATTATACGAAGGCTAAAGTGACGATTCATAGGTCATCATTATAAAAATGTTGTCGTAATTTTTATATAAAAAAAATACTGATCTAGAGCACGAAATTCGCTACTTTTCAGAAACTCCATGCAAAAATCAATCAATCAAGTAAAAGTGTCGAGATTTGGCGCGGAAAATAAAATGGAATGCAGAGCGTTGGAAAATGACTGACAAAATTTTAAATGTATAGCACTAGGGAACCAACATGATCTTCTAGGGATCACTGATTTTATTTTCGATGTTATTAAGTATTGAAATGGTTTATACTTTTGTCTCAAATCTGAAATTGTTCAGCCACGTTCCATTGCGTCAAGAATATTTGAGAGGTTCACTTCATATACTCCTACTCGTACTTTATAGATCTTTAAATTAGATCAACAGCAAAATCTCTCTAATAACTAGAAATCTCATTAGCCCTTTTGTTTATACCCTATTTCGGTACAGTCAGGTGCGCAACATCGCATTATTACCTATCTGCTGTATACAATAATGAATATGTATAAAGCCTGGCTAAGCCGCTGACATTTAAAACTCTAAATTGATCTTGTTCGTCTGGGTAAACTTCATTGACTAATGAATATAAAAATGCAGCATCATCTATATTATTCTCAAGGATTCTCCAAACTGCATTAACCAAAGTAACCCAAGTCTTGAGTAGATACATATAGCTGTGATCTAGCATCTGGTTAGGTTACTACCAAGCAAATACGTACATACAAATATAATACTATATACTTTTTGGCAGATCTCGGAAAAGACCAAATATATAAGATCAAATCGGTACCCATCACCACTTCATCGGGTTTTGGCATTGCTTGTGAAATATCGTGGAGACTTTGGAGAATGAAAAACTCTCGCAGCTACGAGTATCTTCTGAATCCAACCAAAAGCAATCTGCTTACGAATAAAAAAATGTTGTTAAATATTTTGTTTTTGCAACAACAAAAACGTCCGAAAGGCAGGTGTGGAGGTCATTTAGTTGGTATGCTATGGCATGGTATTTTAAACATGGTTATTTTATATGGTTTGCTATACATCCAACGTGATGTTTAAACATCGTCTAAGTGTGTGTAAAATACCCCCTAATTTCTACTTATTAGTTTTTTTTTTTATAATTTGCGCGCGCATAAGGGATTTGTGTACCCTTAAAATGTTTGCACATAGCGCGGGCAAAGGAAATTTAGGGAGGGAGAAAAGAGAGGTACCGATGTACGTTGGTCTTAAATGTCTGAATATTGTTATGGCTAGGAAATAAAGAGCTCGGCAGGGCATTCCATAAACGAGTTGTTCCGCTTAGGAAACAATCACAATATTTCAGGGTACGTCCGAAAGTGGGCTTGAGGGTGTACTGATGAGCATTCATAGCGAGACGGGTATTACGGTTGGAGATTTGGAGGGGCGGAATGCTACTGGCAATTTCTGTGGAGCACTGGTGGTGAAAATAGCGATAGAACAAGGTGAGGCAAGAGACATTACGTCTGTTTTCAAGGGTGTCAGTCGACCGTGTAATATTGGCATCACCTATAAGTTTTAACACACGGTTTTGAATCCTATCTAGTAGGTGCAAAGGAGTCTTAGGCGCACCTGACCAGATGTGAGCATTGTAGTCCAGTTTTGTGCAGATGAAAGCCTTGTATATTGAAGCCAGATCAGGGGGTGAAGAATGCTGTTAATATCGGAATTTAATGAGCTTAATATACGCTGCCGTTCCCATTCTACAGCCGAAGAGCAGGGCCGTGAGTTCGAAACGAATAGTTAATATGTATCCGTGCAGTAGATGCTCGGTAGTTCGTAAGGTATCACTGTTTTAAGGGAAACTATCAGCACCACCTCCTATTTTAGAAAACTCGGTTTCTATTAGATTTTTTGGTAATCTACCTTAAAAACGACCTTCTCCATGAGATTTCCCAGTTTAATATCTCATTTTTGCGGGCTTGACTTGCGAATCCCATTACTAATTACTGACATAAGTTGACCAACTAGTATAAATTTAAACAAGAGATTTAGATGTTATTTTTCAATATTGTTTTATTGTTATCTTTTGTTGTGATTTATTTCTTCTTTTTTTTTCTAATATATTCCAAAAATACAAATATAAATTATTCTTAACTAAATTTCCTACTTCTACAACCGAAAAGAAATAATAATAATAGCAATAAAAAAAAAATAATAAAAATACAAAATAAATAGTATCTTTTCCTTTTTTTCGCAATTTTTATTTTTTATTTTCAAATGTTTTTTTTTTGTTTTTTTTTTTATAAGTCTATTATGAGTTTATCGTTTCTTTGTTTTTTTATTTTTTCAACTGAGTAAGAAAAAGTGTGAAGAAGAAGAACATCTGAATAATACCTATAGAGTAAATATCACAAAGTTCATGAATGTGTGAGAGAATGAGGGTGTGATTTGTGAGATTTTTTATATTAAAAATGATGAGAACGATATAAAGGAGTATTGCTCTTTTTTGGTGACGTGTTTGTTTTCCTTACATCCTAGTTTGATTAATATTAGTTTTTTTGTTTTGTTTTGTGTTACATTATTTACAACTTAGATTAAAGTTTAATGACTGAGGAGAAGTTTAAAAATGTGTCATCTATTACTGAGGCCGCATTTTTTGCTAATTTGTGGGGTGTGTATTGAAGCAACCGATAGAAGTAGAGGTACATCGTTTTCTGTAAGATTTAGTGCTTTGGAAACAGCACTTAAGGAACAAAAATCGGTGGCCAATAAAAAAGCTGCAAGGGACTCTGAATGCATGTAGATTTCTTGTAGTTTCGACTCTAGGAACGAGAGGCACTAAAAAATAAAAAAAATAAATAAATAAGTACAATGTCAAACTTTAATGTTTAAAAATGACAACAACTTATCATTCAACTTACTTCATAAGCGGAGATGCCAGAATTATTCATTGTATAGACTGTTTCAAGCATTGAAGCAACTAATTGGGACATTCCCACAGGTCCACTCACAACGTTTGAATACGGCATGGTCTGGTTTTGCGACGATATAATCTTAACATCCCTACAGACAAAACAGAAGAGGAAATTATAACTTGATCTTGTTAAAGACTTGACTTAAATGAATTACCAATTATCCATATCAGCAATTACAGCTACGTTTTCAGCTGGCGTGGATATCAACGAAGCAGAGTGGGTGGCTAGTGTTAGATCTTCTCGGACGTTCGATTCCCATTTGTAAGGAGGTGTTGAGGTTCCCTATTAAATTAAAACAAAACTTGTAATCCTTTAACAATTTAAGCAAATCAAATTTACTGTGATACCTGTAAAACCATATCGGCTACATAGTGATCGTTAATACTCAAAAACAGCGACGGAATGAATCCAGCTTTCAATTTCATATCACCCCTAGCTACAGCATCTTCCTCCATTTCTTGCTCTTTAATGCCAGGCACTGGCAGTACAAACAAATTCATATCCGTTGATATTTTAGTCTTCTTCAGTTTGGCATTTTTATTCTCCACCGCTTTTTGGCTACAATTACTGTCATTAGACGATTGATTGTTATAAACGGAATGATCATCATCTGTATCGAATTCCAATTCGGTGGCATTCGATGGTGTTTGATATGATTTACTTCCACTCGAATGTTGTTGACAGTATTTACAGTATTCTGAAAGAGAAACCTCTTCTTTAGCAAATGTAGGTAATGAACTTGTACCAGCACTAGTAGTACCACCATACATTTGCATACTTTCAAGTTTCTGTGGTTTTTCCATGAAATCATAGTCACTGAGGTTTTTGTTCTTCATGTAATTTTCGTAGATTTGAGGATATTGGACGAAATCGAATTTCACCCCGGAATGTTTCTTATGCGAATGATGATGATGCGGGCATATTGGTTTCTTCGATTCTGTCGATTGGCTAGTAGTATCAGTTTCAGAAAGATCCTCAGTACTTCGTTTAATATTTACTAAGGGTTCGTTGTCACCTAAAACAAAAACAACACCGTTTTTCTCTTTGCTAATGCCACGTTCCTTTTCTAAAATTTTCTGCTGAATTTCAAAGTGCTTTTCTTCCTCGAGGCTGATTGTTTCTTTGATTGGTTCAATGCCCCACGTGAGCCGTTCAGATTTACCCACACTGTTTTCGGTTATCAAATCCGACAGACTAATATGTTTTTCATTGATAGGCTTAAGTTCGGCGCACTCTTCAGTAATTGTGCTCCCAATGGCTTCTCTAATCACATTGAAACTCGTGGAACGCTTTTCTAGTTTTCGGTTCATCGAAAGCGGAGGCAACTTATGTAAATCACTCCAACTGAGGCCTTCTTTGACAGATGGTGCCCAAAAGAATGCATTCTTCTTGTTGTTCGACATTCCATTATCGTTTGTTTCAATTTCAATAGCTTCTACTAACCCAACATCTTCGATATTTGACTCATCGGATTCTGATGGCTCTACAGTCATTTCAACATTTTCCGGTGTTGTTATTGTCAACTTAATCTTATCTTTACAACGATCTTCTTTCTTGTTATTTAAGGAACCCTTAACAATTCCGGTGTCCATATGATAGTTTCCTATTCTAAGTTCTTGCTGCACAAATCGTGAATCACGAAATGCTAGCACATTGGGAATATCATTTTTCTTGTGAATGCTCACTGCATCAGTCTCTGTCTGGTCAGGTGCTAGATCACCTATACTACTTGATAAGGCGCTTAGATTAGTCTTACAAGTTGAAGTTCTAGTTAGTCCTAAAGTTCTGGTCGACGATGAAGCCGTATTCGATATCGTTGATGAGCAACTATTTGTATCGCTTATTGAACTTCCCTTTGCCGAGGCTTGTTCATTGCTTTGATTCATGATTAAATTGTTGATAAGCTCCTTATTGAAATCTTCCTTTTTGGTAGCCCGACGAACTTCGCCACAACGGATGAAATACGTTAGAATGTTCAGTAGACGTTCTGTGTGTAGTTTTTCATTTCCATAAATAATGGTTCGAGACACTTTTGGTGGAGTTCCCACAGCTCCATACAAATCACCCATTTGTGCCCACAATACATTATACGGGTACTTATGGGAGACTTCAAGCAGTTTTGCTCTTTGCTCTATTGCAGCAGCACGGGATTTTGATGGCGAATTGAAATTAGGTATTGTGGAAACCCAGCCTAAGTGGTGAGTGAGAATGGCTGTAAGTACTGTACTCACAAAGCTACAACCAAAAATTTTAAATTTACATTATCATCATAAAAGGTTTGTTTAATGCTAAGTTTGACTTACAAATTTGTGTCTTTGGTATCTGCCACTGACAGCAAAGCGCACAACTCGTGAATAAAACGATCTGCTACACTTTTTGAGTACTTACTACCACTTGTAGTAATGCTTAGCCAAACAGGTACGTTTATCCGTGGAGCAGTAAATAAATCAACAATCCATTGGGTCGTCGCTTGCCACGCATGTACCATTGTCTAGATAAGAATAAAAATGAAATGGTTCATGTAACGAGAATAAAATAAAACTATTACCTGTAAGAAATCCTTATGACTAATGTACGCTTTTTCTGACGACATCCGAAGGCGTCCCAACATCGACTCTAATAGAGCTATGTGCTCAGAACAAAACAATTCCATTTCGTCTTCATACGATTCACTCAGAGTTATGCACACTACTAAACCCAGCTTCGCTCGACGTGTTGATTTCTGCGAATAGCCCATCTCACGACGACGTCCTATCTCTGGATTACTTCGACTCTCATTTGTGCAACTTGCACGACGATACTGTGGCGCAACACAGCCCTCGCTGCCACCATTCGTTTGAGTGTTCCTCCCTGTATTGCGAAAATTATTATCGCTCACAAAGCCAATAAGGTCGTTAAGAGAATTTTGATTTTCAAATGAAGTTAGGAGATTCCGAGAAATTCGTCTTTGCAAACTGCCATCACTAGACACATTGCTATGCGTTGTTGATGGAAAGTAGGAAGAGTCAATGCTAAATTTTCGTATTGACTCTGCATCGGACATCACCGAACCTATACTACTTCGAGTTGAATACTGATATGATAAACTACTTGTTGTTGTAACTGTCCACTGGTCATTTGATGTATTGCCACCACTATAACCGGAATCACCTGTACTGTATGTTGCTGAAAAACGCTGGCCATTATTGTCAACATTTCCTTCGGGAACATCTAATGGATTTGTGTAGAATGTTCTATCACCGATACGTTCTGAGATGTTCGAGTTTTTTCGACCGGCAGATGTCAAAGAAAATGAATTCATAGAAAAACCATCTACCGAACCATGATCACTTGTTATGGAGTTTCTTGGTGTCAAGTGATCTGCTGATACATGCTGAGGTGTTGTACCATTGTTTAGGGGAGAGAGAAACACTTGAGAACATAGCATTTTGGATGGTGACTGTAACCAGTGCACCTTAAGCGCTGTACCACGAAACGACATAGCCAATGCTCCAAACACCATCTCGCCGATGCTTGGTATATCTGTTGAAATTGGACGATTGTGCTAAAAGTAAAACAAAAAATAATAGTTAAGAATTAAATTCTATATTAAGTCTTCGTAAGAGTTTAAAAATTATAAATGATGTGATGTTGTCATTGCAGACGAATATGGGACTGCTTGTGTCCTTCATTGTCTATAAAATTGTAGAGCAAGGTAAGGAAAGGTCCAGACTCTGCTTGAAAAGAATGTCCCAATGAGTCATATATCACACTGGTAATGAGTTGTTATAACGAGAAACAAATCCCCCTCTTATAATCAACAAAAGAAATGGTACTAAGACAGTCCCTTTTCAATTCATATCCGTAAGAAAGAAAAAAATCCCAACGCATTAGTCCATTAAATTTCCTTTTTCTAAATCGAATAAGAGTTATATATCTCAATTTAAACCACTGCGAATGCTCGCACGACACTTAAGTTATTTTAAAATGACAAATTTCGTTAATTTATCAAAACAAATGATCAACAGATAGAAAACTTGTGACCAGTATTCATGTGCAAAAAAGGTAAAAGGTGCCAATAAATATCAAGTAATTAAATTACTTAGTAAAAAAAGAAATCCTAAGCTATAGATAATGAATTTTAAATCATAGATTCTCTACACCTAAACTGGTGACTTGCAGTATAATGATATATGCGTTCTCAACTTTCGACCGCTCTCTTTTTCGATTGCATCAGAAAGTACTAAGTTATGTAGCTCTGGAAAAATAAAAAATAAAAACAGAGATCACATGCCTCAGTGTCTACACTGGATAGCACGCATTTTACTGAATTAAAGATATGATATCACTCAATACGATTTAAACAAATCACGACAACAATTAAAAAAAATAAAGAACCTAGAGCAGTGGTCTACACCCACACCGATAAAATAACTGCTAAATGTTTGCTGTTTCCGGTTCATATATGATACAACAAAATATGGATACTTTGATGTATCGAACTGATTTGAGGTGTTATGAAATGTGAAGTTGAATACAGCGTTGATGAAGCGATAAGTTTAGCGTAGGTGGCGGTCAAGTTTTATAGAATGTAAGTACCATATATAATTAAAGAGATAACAATGCTAAATGTATCTAATCCATAAAAGTAATGTAAAAAGTGGTTCTGAGAATAGAACTCACGAACGGAAGTGAATCATTTCACGTCATTATCAGTCTTCTTTTTGAATTAGTAAACTGTCATACCAGGAAGAAACGACTGAAGGTAAAATGATACGCGTCATAGCATCGTGTTGGGAAGCGACTTACACCTTTAAATTAAAATTTCTTTCCGCACAGCTTATTAAGAAAATAATCACGTAATATCGCTACAGTAGTAAACTGTTTTTGTTGAATACGATTAAAGAAAGAGTAGATAGTTTTTTTGCATGTAGACAACGTAAGGTTGGAAATACACATCGTATGTCCTACTATAATATTTAGAATATGAAACAAAATTCTTTAGTGGCACCCCGTAAATATATATGCAGAACTATATACATACTTTTTGTTTGTCTAAACTGTCAGTTGATCATTTTGCTAATCTTACAACAAATAAGATTTCGATTTTATGAATCGAAAGTCATCATGGTATCATTACCGAACTTTATAGACCAACTAGCGTTCCTCTTTATCGTCATCCAGGTGTGAAATAGTTTGGCTGGGCTCTTTAAATAAGGTATGACCCTATATACTCGTACGTATGTACATAACTCTTTTTTAAAAACCCTCTATTGTTTTTTGTTTTCAAGTGAAACTATTTGTAAGAAATAAATCCGAAATGGTCTTCTTTGGTGGAGCAAAAATCCATTAAAGTCGTGAAAAAAGTTATCTTGTCTTTCATCAGGTCTCTGGATTCCTTATAATGTTTATCCAATAATTGCTTTAAAAAAAGCACAATTTTTTGTAGAATGAACGAATGAGTCGGTTTTTGTTTGGGGTTCGATTGGAAAATGTTCGAAGGCAAACAATTAAAGGATTATACTTTAAGTTTTTTGCAAATACACGATTTTACCGATGTGATTAAAGTGCAAACAAAATCAGAGATTTTAACTTCCGTCTTAATTTGTTAAAAAACGGATTTTATACTTTGTCAGAGTATTATTAAGATAAGGTGGGACGTAATGTCTGTCCCTGTGGGAAAATGCCATCGTTATTTACAAATAGCGTCGAAAGTCAATTTGGCAGCAACAGTATTAGAAGCAAACAGTATTAGAATTTGTTTAAATAAGCAATGTGACGCTAATTTGCTTAAGAATGCGCAATAATGGTTTACATATTTTTCATGAACAATTCCAAGGTAAAGCTTTCGCAACATGCATTTAATGCCCTGTCGTTCATTGTGGCGTACGGTTCTTTAAGACTGGAAAAACACGAGACTGAGCAAGCCCTAGAAGGCCTTGTATCTCTATCGATGTCGTAGAGACGCCGTCGACATCGACCAGACGACATGCCACACAAGTTTCTGCGGTTTCTTTAAGTTTCCTTAAGTGCAGACAGTTTCGGACCTACGCTTATGCTTTCGAGAATCTCAAAAACGAAGTGGACGATTTTTGTCAAAAATAATTATCAGTAATGAGGGCCATTTGTACATGTGTGGAAACGTGACAAAACAAACTCAAGTAATGAACGATGAGCCATTTAATCAACTCAACTCTTCTTCAACTTTACGCTGGAGTGGTCATTGAACTATTTCTTTTTGAGTATAGCGCAGGTCAAACGGTCACTGTGGATTTTGAGCCCCAGGGAGCCTTTACTAATAAATTTTTCATTCCTTTGAATGAATTGAAAGAACTACCGATGGAAACACTATAAAAGAGTTTTTATCCAAAGAAAACTGCAGAACAGCTGAGGTTAATGAACGCCAAGCACATATTTTTATTTTATTTTTAACATTATCACCAATGGGAAAAATATTGATGTAAAGCGTGAGGCAACAGCTAGTGTGGAAGTTTTCATTGTAAAATTTATGTTAAATTTTATTGATTAATAAAATTCGCAATATGGCAATTATGACTAGAACAAAACATCGTTCATGTGGCCACCACGGCTTTTGTTTCAAGCGACCATCCGAAGGTCAAAATTATAGAGGACTTTTTGAAGAATAAGGATGGTATACTTCAGATCCTGATCTGGGTTATTGGCATAGACCTTACTCTTTAAATAATCCAACAGGGAGAAGTCTAAAGATGTCAAATCTCATGACTTTGGAGGCCAATCAACTTCTCCTCTAAACCAGCTTGGCTTTAATTTTTGTGTAAATTAAATTTTGAATTAAGATCAACTGTTAAGATTCATCGTAAAGTGCCATAAGTGAGGCCCAATTGTTGACTTGGGCGACGACGGTGCCTGGCTGGTTTCGCTTGGCGTGTATGTGCTGGCCAAGCATGCTGATACCAAACCAATTTCTTCAAAACGCTTCGCCATTGTACGAATTACGGACTCACTATGACAATTATGTTGACCGAAAAATTTTACGAATTTTACGAAATGGAAATTTTACAGATCGCCCATTTTCGCAATAAGATTGAATAACAACAATACGTTGTTGTGTGATAAACGACTCCATGACTAAAATTGCCAAAGCTTGTATGACATCTGTCAAAAAGATTCAGATCGTGATGTATCAAAGTCATATACAACACGATCTTCTGTGCGCCATATCAAAAAAATGAATTATCAAACCAGCTGGTGCATATTTTCATAGCCTAACAATTTTTAATTTAGTCTGAACAATATTTTCCATTGAAGTTACATGTGTTCACTAAGGAATTCACGAGCAACTTTCCTTTTCAATTTGACGAGGTAATTAAGCCGCCAAACGCGATATACATGACTTGTTAGGACTGCATATCGCCAATGAAAAATCTCACGGAATTGGTTGTAAAAATTCCGTAAAAGGATATAAACCATAGGAAACCATAAATTATGACGATCAACAAAAACAAATTATAAACATCATATGTATTACCCAAATAAGTTATGGATAGAGCGTTTCTCTTATACTTTCGGAGAACCCAATGATTCTCAGTTCAGAATACGGGATGAAGGGTATATCAGGTGTCTTAATGGATATTGTGCCATGCGAAACGCGTCCTGACCATTATCACATTTTGACACAAATTCGATAAGTCTGCCCGTTCACGGAAAAGGGGTTCTTGCGATTATTTAATCCTACTGTGACATGCAGATCAACTTTTTTCTTTAGAAGCCACACTTTTATTAATCATCTAATAAACGTATTTAGTAATATATAATATTTTAACTACCTAATTATACCTATAGAAAATTTGGTAAAGCAGAATTTGGAATGATGGTTTAGAACTAGGAAATTATAGAATTTTTTATAATGATCTAATAATAGTGGAAGGCGTATTCACACAAACCGTTCATGATAAATATTAAACGGATTTACCTACTGAACTAAAAACACATCTATTTGCTTCTATTCTATTCAAATCCACAGAACATAGTTTCATTTATTCTTTAGGTTAACAAACACACATAAATCAGTCAAGTGCATGTGACGCACGTGCTCTTTCATTTCACATCAAAATATTTACCTTCACGCTCGCATTCTTCCCAATAGACATTCGGAAATCATACCACAATGGTTAAGAGTACCGAAGTAGCAAACTAAAACCCATTAGAGCTGATGTACGATCTTGTCATAAAAAGAACACCGGCCTAAAATCTTTTTCCAAACACGCTTACTCGTGAATATTAGTAATTAATCTATTTTTTTCACTCTCGATACAGAGCTTATAACTTTATTCATTCAGTAGAGCGTGTGAAAAGCAATTAGATTTAACGACTTAATTTAAAAATCGCCTCACATGACTTTTAAATTGACCGTGTTGTTGGTGCCGCATTGTTCTTCTACAATCAGGTAAAAAACAAGTAAAAAGGGGGAGGAACAAAAAGATTTTGAAGCGGCTCGACTTTTATAGGTGTACAAAAAAAAAATCCCTTTCTTATCCACGTCAGTGGTAGAGGACAAACTTAAATACTTTGAGCTATGACTGTACCTTAGTATCGTACAATAAAAAATGATAAAAACAAATGCAGATTGTTTTGATAACAAATCTAGTTTACGCCTAAGCGATACATCATGACATGGGTTACATATCGTACCTTGTTGTTATTTCTATTTATTTATTTTGTTTTTATTTCGCCGCACTGCACAAGTCAATGGCATTCAAAAATATGTACTTTAACTTGTACAATATTTATTCCTTCTCATACTCGTACATAAATGTATCTGTTCACTTTTGTCGTCAGCAAAATACCGATTGCGACAATAACAATGTTCGTTCGACAAATAATAATAGAAAAAAATAAAAAATAAATAAAATCGAAATGAAACTTTTTAAGGGCAATAATTTGTGCTGAAGTGTACAAGTATGGGTCAATATCTGTTGCTTCTACAAACTACAATAACTAGTGAAGTGAAACGTTTTCGCAATTGCGAAAGCATGTGACTTACACATACTATTCTCTCAATTTCAGTATCTATTTTTGTATTTTGATTGAAGAAAGACTTTGTAGACGGTCAGTCATTGTCATAAATTAATTGAACATAAAAAGTTATCAGCCTTATCGGTGGTAAGTCGAAATATCAAATGACAATCAAAAACTGCAGCACACAAACGTAGCTGACCTCACTTTGTTAGCTTTTTAGTTAGGTAGTTGCCACTTAGCTGAAAACATCTTAAGAGTATTTAATGAGATATACGATTATATTTATGCCATTAGTACTTGTATCTTATGAATGTGTCTTAGTAGATTAGAAATACGTATCTATGTGATATAGACTTTGGTTGGCGGATTCAAGTTTAAACTACACATAATCGCAAATAAACTCTGCAGCAATGCACTTGTAGCCTTGTTTGATTGTCTTATTGTGAGCAAAGAAGTAACGTTTGTGTAAGTCATAACATGACATTGCTAATTGCATTAACAATTACAACATGTTTCTTTATTTGCACAACTCAAATTTTCGTATACATCAAGATTTTTCCTGTCTGTTGTGTAAACTTGACGGGTATCCGCAATTCATTTGATTTCCTTAAAGTACAATATAAAAATGTACTCAATTGCTAGATGTAAAGCAACTCTCATCTGGAAGGCTGCAATTTAAGATTTCATTTAATATTTGAAATGATACATACATTTTTGCTTAACACATGAAGATGGCAAATCATGAATAGGACTCAGAATACCTGACCTTGTTGTAAGTCGTTTTCAATTTTCAAATATTTCATTGCCGTTCTTCACGATAAACTTTGTACTGGTAATCATATGAAAATTAATGTACATCAGTAAATACTTATGCCTGGAAGGAGAGTCCTTTGAGCCATACAATGTCAACCATCATCCTGATATTCGGAAGGATTGAAAATGTATATCTGCCATAAATTCGTCACCATTTAAGTCCAATAGTTTGGATTCTTCAAAGTATTGTTAAACAGGTTACTCATTTTTAATGCGAGATTTCGAAACTACTGTGTGATATATCATACCTAAATGTATGTATAAGTATGATGATACTTTGGGGACACTAATCGTTCTAAGATAAACTCTCTTAAATGGGATAAGTATTATACCACCGTTTCATATTACCATATCCGAACATTCTCGAGTGAAGATTGCTTCAATCGCTTTTTTTTTGTCAGCGTGGTAAAAAGCCTTTTATTTCAACAACTAATTAATATTTATAAAGCAATTCGATAACAGCATAAACCATGTTTCTTATGCTCTGGTCATTCTCCATTTTGCTACTGAGATTGAGAAGAAATATCGATAAGCTTGCCCTGTAGGCAGCTCCACCGCACCACCTCCTTACAAATACTAAGTTCAAGTCAATCTTTTCAGTCATTTTTGTAGAATCTCACAAGGGCATTGGTCGGTCACCTTCTGATGAAAGATTAAAACTAGTTTTTCAGAGAACAGTCACACATTGGATTTTTTGCAGATCTTTTGTTAAGTCCAATATTAAAATGTCTACTTACTTTGTATAAACAGCCATCAGATGTTTCCACGAATCCATTTAGATGACCTTTGATATGTTGCTTGCTAGCATTGATATCTGACTTAATACTAATATTGTCATCGATAATATTATGTGCAGTAGTAGGTCTTAATTCGAAATCCTTTAATGAAACCTTTTGTAAGGCATTTGAATCGAAGAGCAATCTTCTGCCCCGGCTATCACATTCTCGGAACAATAATATACGCACTTGTCCCGCATCAAATGGAAATTTACTATAATGATAAAAATAGTATAATTTAAAAAATACATATATTCCTAATTCATTTGTTATAATAAATTTGTTTTAATTAGTGTTAGTAATTTTAAATGTTCCATACACAAAAAAAGATATGTTATCTTAAATCTTAAAGTGTTAACTGATATCATGAGTTTCCTCGTCGCTCACATGCTTTATTATTATTATTTACTTTTTTTTATTGTATCTTTTTACTTCGCCCCTTCTTTATTTCTCAATGTAACTCGTGCATTTACTTAAAGAAAAAGAAAAACAACAAAAAGCAGTTTATAGTGTTTGCTCATCTGTTTCTCAACACACCACACAGATCCATCCTCTCTACTGTTGTCAGCATTTGCTAGAGGCTAGACATAAAAAAATTAGATTCGACATATTCCATTTAAATATAGAAAACACGTGAGTATTACTCACAATAAAGAAAACTAAAACCAAAACCAAAGCCAAGACAAACATAAGAAGGACGATGACGATAAAGTTTCTTTTGAATTGAGGTTTTCCCCCTCTTTTTAAGCAGATTTATCTTTGTTTTACTTTCGATCCTCTTCATCGTTGTTGTTTTATGCAAAGCTGAATTATAGATGGTTTATTTTTTTTTATTTTATTAAACTTCGATGATAGATCGACAGTTGGATTCATATATAGAGGCGTAGCTTCATTAAATCATCAATCTATCGCATAAATTATCACGTAGGATCGATTTGTCAATAATTTAAGACAATAACATAGTTTGTTCTTATCCGTTTTCTGGTTAGCTTAAATGAAAATTAAATAAAATAAAATGAATGTGAGTGAACCATTCCTGCAATGATTGATCGACTCAACAAGTGCTTGGTCACATGCTCGTCAAATATTGATTCGCATGCTAACTCTAATTGTTCGCGTAAAGTACACACTTATTCATATGATTACCACCGTCCAAAAATAAAGTCATCACTACTTAATTACTACATTTGACGATGCTATCTATTGTGTTTGTGAAGCATGTGATAACGAGAGTCTAGATGCCGTCTTATTGCCTTGACATTTTGACGAGGACGCACCGCTTTACCACCCAGTCTGGTATCATAGTTGTGCAAGTTTTTATCAGTTTACATGATGACATGAGACGTAAGAGGTAAGACATTAGACATTACTTTGATTTCGCTTTTAATGGACATTAATTACGAATAGAAAGCGAGAAGCTATCAAATGTTTTAAACACTTCAGCTATGATTACACTGAAATATTGTTTGATAGAAGAGAATCACCGAATCATTTATCACAATTTATAATGGAATATTTATTGCTTGGTTTATTAGGTATTTAAGGATTACTAAAATAAAGTTTTACTTACTACATTGTTGCTATTACATAGTTTTCAATGATTTTTTGAAACCTTACCTCAGAAGTGAGTTCTTGAAACTGTTTCAAGGTGATAATAGAAAAAAAAAGATCAGAGATTACTTTACCATAAAGGGCATGATACTTCTAAAGAGTTCGCAGTTATATTTAAATAAGCGAATAATGATTGTGACCTCGATAGAACGTCAATAGTTGTTTCATATTCAAACATGTTTATTTGCGTCGTTTTTTTTAGGTCATCGAAACAAACCTCAAGACTCCATTAGGTAGAAGAATACAAAGGTGATCTTATGACAAGAGGTAAGAGGTTTCAATATTTTTTTTTTAATCGTTTGTATACAATGAGTACATGTTATAAATAAATGACTAATGCTGATAAAAAAGGATTTGAGTTTATTTCACTTTGATCTGAACTCTTCGCTGAAGTTGTTGATTTTTAAGGTTAAAGAAACACTCATAAGCGAGTTTAATTCTTAAATAAATATCTGATGTTATGTATTTTCCGGAAGTAATGTTTTTTTTTGGCTCGTATTGTGCATGCTTGGTTTTACCTCGTTTAAAGGGAAGCCCATTTTGATCGCATCCGCCTTTGTACTCCCAGAAACACACTCATAACTGCTCACTGAGGTCGATAATTCATGTCGATATCGACATGAAATAACCTTTTTATGAGTTAAAATCATCTATATACGTACTGTCCATAAAACTACTGACTCACTGAATAATATTGCGAAACGGAACAGAACATAGGTCAGGAAAAGGTTTCGATTTGACGGCACCCAATTCATTCTTATGGGGCTATGTAAATTCATTGTTGTATGTGTATAAAGCCCAAAGTATTCAAGCATAAGAGCCCAATAATTTGACCATTTTTGATAAAATAGAGCCACAAATTCTTGAGCGTTAAATTAGCTAATGGGTTAAGCTTTGTGTAAGGCCAAACTTATTCTACATGTCGTTAAAATTCTGCTGGTATTTTGCAATGTTTTTACTTTTGGAATGTTTAACCGGAATTGAAATACATTGCTGTGGAACAATCGATCCAAATCGAATCTGAAACATTAACCTAAGGTCCAAGATTCAGTAAAATCGCTGAAATTTCGGAAATTCTTTATTAAACAAAGAACGACAATCCCAAATAAACATTTAATGTCCTATTTTACCAAAGAAATATAGGTCACATAGGAAGCGTAGATGCATGCCAATCAGATGATGGAATGCTGAAGAGCTTAGGGGCAGAAGGTGAATCTTAAAGCCGAGATTGTATGGGAAATGATAAAGTGGACAGTTTTGTATTCTATTTCTTGCATAACAATTCAATCTCAAAAGACATAAATCCTGAAGCAAGTCCCAGAAATGTCTTAAACAAAATCCTGCAGTTTCTAAATAGTTTCTGACTTGCTATTACTTTACTACACTAATGCATTGCTTTAAATGACAGTGATTTGATGGCGATAAAAAACCTCGTGTGAAGACTTTTCACAATACGCTTCACAACGACTACAAGAGCTAAGATTTTTGTCAAAATTGAAATCACTTGGCTTATACTTACACTTTATCTTTATTAGGAGGTGCTATGACGCATTTCTATTCCAGATTAAAGTTCTCAAGAACATACCGGTGATAGAGATCAGCAATCAATAAAGGTGGCGATTATACTAAACTATTTATGATATAGGTGTACTTGGCTTACGACTTGTTATTCACGGCACGCTTGACAAAATTATAAACGATTATTGACCCGATTAAATGTGGATATGCGAAGCTCCGTTTGGTAATTATCGACATAAACGGGAAGTTAATTTCTTAGATCTAAGCATTCACCAGATGTATGCATATAAAGGAGGTGCGCACATATTTACATGTGCATATAAAACAAATTATTTATGTTGTTGCTATTTTGACATACACATATCGATCGATTTGGGCTCTTATTACCTATCAGGCATAAATTCTTATCGAGATCCGAATTTCGATGCTACTCGTATTAAGGCACCATCTGCTAGAAAAAAGCATCGACTTCTTCTTTTTATTGAGAAATCTTGGGATTGAAACCTTGCTGACCGAAACAACCGAAAACAACGCCTGGAAAGTAAACAGAGTGAGAATGGGAATATTCAAACTTTAATCTAACAAATCCGATGAGATAGTCGTCGAGCTATTAAAACCTAAAGGAAATGGTACGCATACTCGATGAATGAAATCTCAGCATCGTGTTAACGGTGTTAAAAAAAAGGTAGAAGATACCCTGAACTGCTCTTTTTGCTGCTTCATTATGTCAGACTTAAAAACCCATAGACAACAACTGATAAGCCCTCAAAAATCCTGTTTTACACCGGTATCAAGTGTACTAATATACCAAGTTTTCGTTTTTCGAATCTAAAGTTCCTTATGACAGCGTTGTTAGACAAGAAGTTGATGTTGACAAACATGCTGCCATTAAAAAAGGACGGCACCGATATTTTGTTAAGATCAAAACACCTACAGTTTCAAGGTGGTAATTGAATTTTTCTAATTAGAATCTGCAGAGAACTTCAGTTACATCAGCGCGGAGATAATGCGAACTCTTTAACCCAGCGTTGTTTCTATGGACTGAGAAAGCCTTATTTCGAGCAATGAAGAAGACGTTGTACAAGCCTTTCGCCATGTATGTATGTATTATATGTACATACGATTCTTCTTGTGATTTTCTCTTCTGACTATATTAAAGGAGTGTGGATGAGGATCTGGCGAAAAGGCTGTAGGCGCAGCGAATAAAAAACCTTGTATTTTGCATTGTGATAAGTCTAAGTTGAAAGTAAATTACTTAATTACTTTTATCAAGCATATTTCAGCATTCTTAAGAATTTATGAGCATTACTCTTAAAGATGGGAAAATTCAAAACCCTGTTACTTGATTTCATTCAAAAATTCAAAATGACAAGTAAAAGCTCTTTTAATCGAAAAAATAACATTTATCCAGTTTTTGCTTCTCTGATCATCACCTTACACTAAATTAAAGAAACTCTTCAGCAGCTAATAACATCATAATATCATAAAGCCCCTTAAATATTTGCTCCACAGTCGGCAGGCGACAACCAAACAAGCGACAAGTACTAGCCAAAAGTACAATTGCTGATTTGCCTTCCCCATGACCCTCTCTATTTATGTTAATCATATTTTATTGTATACCTTATCAATTCATTAAATAAATAAATAAACTCGCTTAATTTTAGGCAACAACAAGAACAATAACAAGAAAAAAACAATTCATACAGTCAGCACGACAACTGTAAACGCTTAAATAAAACACCTTTTTCTGTGTTCACATCATCTAAGATAATTCACGAAACACCTTGGTAAGTGAGAACATGTGACAACGGTTTTTTTTTCTCATTTTTGGAATTCTGTTGACACACAAGTCACATGAAACACATTTGGCATTTGCGCGAAGCACGAGGTTTCTGGGAACGGGATTTGTATAGAAAGAAAAAAAAAACAACAGAGAGAGAGAATGAAAATTTAAAGACAAATGATGCTTTGAAAGTAAACCTGACCTTTGTAACTTAAGACGGAATACCAATAGCGATGGGTAAACGTTGGCCTATAACCGCAAGTGGACGTTGGTTTATGAAATTAGGTATGTCATTTTTTAAAGTAGATATCTGTATGAGTCAAATAGAGTTTTTGAAAAGGTGACGTGCATTTCTAATGTATGAATGTCTTTTGGAAATGTTAAAGCACTTTTCTACACATATACAAAGGATAAATTATTTAATTCACAATTCATTAAAGCCTGACTTAGGCAAATAGTTTTGTTTAACCTTAGCATATGACTGGTAGTGAAGGTATCATGAGCTGTCTGCTGTCTCACTACCTTAAGCAAGCGAATCTCTATGAAGAAAGTTGAGTACAAAAATGTTGGGGATTAGAATATTATTAAAAATTGTATCTCGTTTTGTGGTTATCACATTTAAGACAAGCTTCGAAAATTGCTGTATCGCTTAGGACTAACGCCAAGCATAGGCATATTAGTTACATCGACAGGTAGTCTTCGCAGGAATTTGACAGATCGCGTTAAAATTAGGGTTTTGCAAAAGTAATGTCATAATGTAAATTGATTACCACTTTGTTGGAAATGAAAAAAACAAAAAACAACCCTAGCTACTAGCTAGCTATGGCATATCTTTTGCTCACATGCGATTGCGAAGGTCGTTTACTGTCGTTTATACTTAGTTGTTTACAAGCCGAATAACCAACAAGAAAATATAAAGTGGAAGAACGCCCAAGGTGACTAATGAGACAAGGAAATAAAGACTCTCTTTCTATAATACATCTTTTAGTCGTATTTTAGACAGAAAACTAGGGATTCAACTTTGCAGAATTTACTAACTATAGGTTTCGGTCTATAAGATCGGTACATGCGAGTTGTTTGTCTGGTGGACTGAATTGCTACTAGCGTGGATACCCGCCTTATACTTGCCTAAGAGTAAAAAAAAAACTTACCAACCTCCCATCAGGAAAACATTGAAGAAACACAAACTTTATTATACCGCAGTAACATTCCAACCAAAAAAATCTAAGCCATTATTCTTAGCAAGCCATTTTGAGACGAGGAAATATTCTACAATCCACTTTTACAGCGACGCATCAAATGCTAATGACGGGTTAGGTTCTACTTCGGTCTTCCTAATCATTGAAGTGTGTTCCAGGCAACAAAAAAACGGCGCAAAAAGAGACATAATATCAGTTAAGACAATTTATGCTTTAAATAACAAAATACGATTAAAATTTCCTAAAATAATCAAAAACAGTATTTCCCCGATATCTTAAATACAAAAAGTACGAATGACATAAACAAACATATATACGAGTATGTACTTAACCCTCAGAACTCTTGTAAAGTTAACAATAGCACACGTGACAAAATCGACAAAAATCCAATCTGATATGCTATATCGCGGTCATAACAAACAGTCATAATATTGATTCATCACATTTCATTCACTAAGTAAATTATATTGTCCAAAGATCGTTAAAACTCTGAGCTTGTCTTGATGATCAGATTTGTGGTGAAAATTATTTCGCAAGAAAGGTTATATTTATTATTAAGTTGTCCAGAAGAGTCTGTATTCTTATACACACATACCATACGAGTACAAGTATACGAGTATGTTATAAGACACAGATGGTTTGGTACATCCGGTGAATTACTCGAAAGTTCTCAAAATTGTTAACCACCTACAGAAGATGTTTGTAAATATTTTATGTTAGCTTGAGTTGTTTGTATGTTTCAAGAACAGACTTTTTGCATACGAATGTGGAGTGGTTTAAACTGAATCGTGGGAAACTTTCTGACGAAGATTAAAACCCCAGATGTATATCGGAACTAATAATAGAATCGAAATTCCGGCTTTCATTTAACACAACAACGCAGGGTCTCGTGCTTGTGCGATCACCTGTAGGAAATTCCATAAGAATGGCTCTAGTATTTTGTCTCCACACATGCCACACCTCATTATTAGGTGTACACATCCAAGAATTCATTGTATATGTATTTAAATTACAAGAAACTGTACAGACAGACCTATAAGAGGAACTTTATTTTATTTTAAACAAATATGTAAAAAGAAGTACTAAATTTGTTTGCCTTTTCGAAAAACCTAGTTACCTCTGATCTTTGCTAAAACAAACGATTTTCCAGATGCTCTGATGCATTGTTATAAAAGTAGTGATGCTTAAGTACATTTATCAATACAGCTGGATTACTTTGTTAATATTGACATTAGTAAGTTAGTATTGTTTAAACAATTGTGTGTACAATACAAAACGATCTTATAATGGACCCCATGTACCTACAATATAAGTAATAAGAACCTCTCTAGGTCTCAAAATAAAAAAAAAATAGTCGCAAATGTTAGGTGTGCATCGATTTCATGAGAACTTGCGTAGATTCGTTAGTACCCTAACTATTGATCAGATTTCAAGTTGGCAAGCCACGATATTCCTCACTAAACTTCTAAAATAATAAAAAGCAAATAAAATAGTGGAAATCGATCAGACTGGGAGATAACATGATTTGCAAAAATCTATATTCTTATGTACTTCACAAATTCACGAAGCTGGGGGGATAAAAAAAATAAAAATTAGCGAAAGAGTTAATATTTTAGCAAATAATAGTATTTAAACGTATGTTAATAAATAATAAGAAAAAGATATTTCAAGAATGTAATAGTACCATTTGTCATCAGTTAACCACTGTTTTTATTTTTTTTTGCCTAAAATGATCTCAATCGCTTAACAGACGCGGGCTACTGACCATCGTCAGTACCGAACAATTTTTTTTTTCTAATGTAAACGAGATTGATACGGAGATTTATGATTCCAGCAGGACATCAAAATGCAATCGTGCGGTTTGACGTCACTTGATTGCTTCTTGCAAGGTCATGTACATTTTTTGGTGTATGAAGTTGAATTGCAGACAATTCAGGACGAGTATTCACGTCATTAACTATTCTATGAAAAATGTAGTCTACTATCAAGTTCTTTTTAAAGCTATTTGAACACTGCAACCACTATCAATCTGTTAGAAATACAGTCATTGCGAAGAATTCACCAAGAAATCAATAATAATCACAAATTTTGGCATTATCAGAGCGCCCGAGTTGATGCCCGCTAGCTCCCATGGGGACGAAGAAGCAAGTGGACGAGCGTTCAAAAACAGAACCGTGAAAATTTGAAATATTTGATTTCGTGATGTGAAGAACGAAATCGTTTCTGTCGTGCAAGAACAATTAAGAATATTTCTTCTTTATACATGTAGATTCCGCTATCAATTCAGACAATGACACCAGTGCTGAGATCAACCGAAAAATAACTCTTCCCAATCGCTGCTTTTTTGGGCTAAGAAAGCAATTGACTAGCAAAGCCTTCCCTCGAATAACAAGACAACAAGACCTTAATAAACCCAGTGCTGGTCTACGGCGCAGAGGTATGGTTATTATCAAAAATTGATAACGTGGCTCTTGTGTGCTTTAAGGGGAAAATTCTTCGGTCCCGTCTCATTGGCGGTGAACGGGGGAGGAGATACAACGACGAACAGTATAGCCTGTACATACCCAGAAGAGTAAAGATCCAACGACTGAGAAGACTGGGTCATGCAGAGTGGATAGATACCAACGCTCCAGTCCGATAAGTTTTCGAATCCGCCCCAGAGAGACAGCGCCGTAGAGAAAGACCGAGATTAAGGTGGCGCACTCAAGTGAAAGGGGACCTTAACCAAATAAGCGTGCAAAACAGGAGGCAGCTAGCAAAGCTGTCTGGAGACACCTGTTGACTGAGGCCCAGGTCCACCCTGGACTGTAGCGCCACCCAAAGGAATTACCTAAGTATATGTAGACTCCACGTCAATCTCAGAATTTGAACACATCACAGACAAGAACGTTTCGACAATCAACAGCGTCATAACTCTGGTTATGGTATTAGAATGCTTCTGCTTATTAACAGAATTCTCACTTTTGGAAAATCCAATAATGATTGTCGTGAGACAGCTCCCTATCCCTTATTTCATTAAATATGAATCGGTTGAGAATGAATTGCCCTATAAAACCGTGTTCAATAACTTTTTATGGCTTGAACTTGAAAGTTAGGATGTGGGCCATATTTATTTTCAACAGGGTGGCGGCCCATATGAAAGAGAAAGATTATGGCATCTTTTAAAACACTCTTTCAGCCAACATCCAATATTTTGAATATTATAACTTTAAGTACTATTGCATTCGGATTTTTTTTTTAGCCCTTCAATATACTATTTTCAATAAGATTAAAAAAAATACCAAATCTTTATTCACAGAAAAAAATTCTTCACATAGGTAAGCCTACACATTTTAACAGCTCCGCAATTTTCTCCCTGCCATCGTTGAATTTAAAGAAGTTTCAAATCTCTCAAAGATATATGTAATCAATTGCTTTTTGTAGCCTCGAGCTAAAAAAATGGTTTTATAGAAAAACACCTAGTGATTGGCAGTTTCATGAGTAATACCGTAACGTTCGTTCGTTACTATCTTTGTAGCTAATACAAATTCTCTGTTATTCGCTTTAATATCACCTCACAACCTAACAATATTTTAAAAACAGATCTTTCTTATACGAAGAAAACATGCGATAAAAACAAAAACACCAGTACTTTGTCAAATTATTTTGTTTTTTTTATGAAAAAAATTTGATAGAAAAGCAACAATCTCCTTAAAATGTTAAGATAAAAATATATTGAAAGATAATTACAGAATTTTCATACTCTTAAAATTGAAAGGCCATATTGACTGAAGTAGCGACTACTTACAATCAAGCAAAAACAGGATAAGTAGCTATTTATTGTGCCACTTCATTTCAAATTACATTCAATACGAAAAGAATAAGGGAAATTAAAGTTACCTCTTAGTCGCTAACCAGAATAGGTACCTAGTCGTATCTTCTAATTTCTTCCTTATCTTAGAATATTCAACTGACGATTGCAATAAAAGAACGGTCAATAACAGTTGACCGATAATTACAAGTGTTTAAGTAGGCACATGACCAGAACCAGAATTATGTAAGAAACGAAAGGTAATCGAGTACGAGTTACAAGTTTAGACCAAAGTAACTAAGCAGTTTTTGTGAGATGTAACTGAAAATCAACCCAAGTTGTCCGTTTCAAACCTTATTCGATCTGAAAATAAATGTAGCCTTTAAATGGAAAAGAGTGGTTATTTCTTAAATTCAAAGTAAATTCAGTTTTCCTAAGAACTTTATCTTTAAATAATTAAGAGGTAACGAAAAAACGAATTTTAAAGGCACTAGTACCGAAATTAACCAGCATCTTAAAGTGGGCCCGATTTTATGTGTTTTAAATTGAATTCGATTTTCAGCATCCAGTGCATCTATTTTCTTATATAATATTTCCAAATACATGCGTCACAAATTTACGTTACAACTAATTAAAAATATCTTCTAGCTTATTTCCCGCGCCTGATACAAATGACGACAAGTACAATTCAACAAAATTGTGTTTCTTATAAATACCTATGATGGTAGTAATCGAACATGCTCTGATGTTTAAAAACGCCGTTCAATAGTCTTAATCGTTTGAAACTGTTTGAATACTTAATTGATTAACTGTATATATCTTTTTTTCTTCATACAACCATTTATAGTATATATATTCCCACAGTATGGTGGATTTTTTTGAAATTCTTTTTTTTTATTGCTGAAATTGTGTGTCTAATCTTATCAGAACATCACGAGTTTAAAAGCTCTGCTTACTCGTAGTAGGTAGATTTAAAAATAGTTTATTACTTCTTCCTCTTCTTATTTTGTGTGTCTAAATCGTTGCTGTTAGGTCTTGGTCTAGGGCTGCTTTTGTTGTTATTCTCTCTTTCTCTGTAGATATCAACTCCTCTGTTTTTGCCATTCGTTCTTGTTTCATTTTTTTTTCCTTTTTCATTCTTTTTCGCAGAAAATTTTTCACAAGAGCAAAGACAAAAAAAAAAGTAAATACATTGTGAGAAAAAGAAACCAAAACCAAAACCAAAACCAAAATGAAACCAAATGAAACGAACGAATGAACATACGTACGTTGTACGAGTATATCTAAAGTTCATGACATAATAATCACGGGAGAAACGTACGGCATGCTAGCCTAGTCATGTGATTGCTCGCACATTCACATATAAAGAGGCGCAGCAAGCACCACAACAGATTTCTGAACCAGCTGCCCGCTAATTCCAATTGACAAGGGGGCATGAGGAGTTCCACAACCGATATAAATATGTAGTACATAGTATGTGCGATATTAAAGGAAACAAAATCACAAGCAAATGCAAAAAAAATAAACTAAACCAAGTCGAATAAAAAACGTTTTCCATACATTTAGATAGGATTTGTTTTTGTTTTTACTAGATTTACGAGTATTTACCTGATGTAGTTCTTAGAGTGAATCGATTGATTGCTGTTCCGCTTATTGCTGCTTGAAGAGGTAGACGAAGAAGATGTTGTCGCCGACGACGACGACGACGACGTCGAGGACGACGATGATGAGGATGATGATGAGGACGACGATGGAAAGAATAGTTTATTAAATAGTGCCATAGCACGTTGTTTCTACCAATTATCATAAATTGGCGGCGTACACATAAATTTGTTTGCTTTATTCTTTTTTTTTGTTTTTAAATTTTGGTAAATTTTTAAATCCACTACCCACTTGCATATAATCCGCGACGAATGATCATCACTTTTACCCTTTGATGATTGTCCGTATTTTGTCACTTTTCTTTTTCGTACCACTATTACTCTCTTTGTGTTGGCAAGGCATTTCACAATTGCTTATAGATTGGTCATTCTGCAATTATTTGAATGCAGCTAAAAGGCAGTTTTCTTATATTTGCTTTGGTTTCGATTCTTCAATCGGAAATACTATAGCATTCTCTATAGATTTATTAACACATCATGAGTTACAATATAATAATAAGGAAAAGAAAGAAACCGTGTCACGAAAAAAAAACAAAAAAAAAAAATTATTTGCAAAAAGCTTCACACCACCGACAACGAGAGTGGCTCGACATTTCTTTTGCATACTACAGACGAAACTACGACGACGACGACAACGGCAACGTTGAGCACTTAAACAACGACAACATCAACAACGAAAACGGCAACGAATATTGCTGATGATTGTTGCTCGCTTGAGGCCGAAGCAACCACTAAGTATATTCCCCGTCCTATTCCGATACTTAAGTCAAGTGACTCTATAAAGAGAAAAACGAAAAAAAAAAAAAATATATATATATATATATAGTAATAAGCTTCGCTAGCTACCGCGACTGTTTGTTTATGTTTACCATTGACGCTGTTTTGCAGAAAATAATTCGATTCGGCTACGACTACAATTACGGTAACGGCGCATCGGCATCGGCATCGGCTTTTTTCTATCGTCTTTTGTTCGTTTTAATTAAAAGATGGTAATTGATAGTATAAGGTGTATGCTGGCGGGTTGGGTGCAAACCAAATCTCGTGCTTTTTATGAATCATGGAATTACACATTCGACAACGGCGACGTCTGTTACTACTACTACTATTTCTATTCCTCGTTGTGCATTGTGCCCTCATTATTGCTAGGCTACCTGGTACTTTGCATATCTGTCTCTATTGAAATTGCATTATTTCGGCTGTTTTATATATGTTTACTATGTGACTTCCTATTTTGAACTCTGTGTGGCGGTCTGAAGAAAAGGTTCATCGATCTATTAAGCTTATCAGTTAATTAAAGATAAAAGGAATAACACAAAACACATCACATACTTGTGTGAAATAGATGATAGAACACTATTGTGCAGAATCACGTGCTTTGTCTTATAGTTTAATTGGAAAGGCCAGCGGTTAGAGCTTTGTCGTTTGATTTCTACCAGACCGAAATGAAGTGAAACGAAATTGGGTGAAGCTGTACAATGCAGTGTTGAATTTCTTCTGCTTGATGCTATTGGTTTTTTTTTATAATAAAGCGGAGAGTAGTTTGCACTTATTTGATAGAAATGCTAGAAAGTGGAATAATTTATGACAAAAGAAATGAAAACGAACAATCGTTGCCCGACTGAGACTGACGTGAAATTCTGTTCTTCCATTTTTGTGTTATTCCGGCTATTTTCGCAAACATCAAACTATTGATATATAGTTTTCTCTTTCTTACTGCTTGCTGTTAGGCTAGCAAGAAAACGATACATTTTCGGTTTACGTGAGAAGAGTCATGAGATGGAAGCGTCAGGGTTTGGTATTACTTTTTTCTTAGTGCTACCAAACAATTGGGAATTGTTAATTTAACATTATCTATCCGAAAGACAATTAAAAACGTTTAATTTAAATTGAACTCGATGTTAATGAAGTATGCATTTTATTTCTGATTGGATCAAGTCGTTCGTGACCCGGAATCTTATTTCTGACACCAAGACGTTGCTTTAATATTAATCATATCGCAATAAATATCTCTATTGCATTGTATACAAGCGATGCGCCCAGATTTAGTGGAAACAGCTATTAATTACTTTAGTTCTATGATTTAGTGGAGCGATTTCTAACCATGCTGCCCAAGCTTTAGTTGAACTTATCACTTTAGTTCTAGGATTTAGCTGGGCGATTTCTAATTTGCAATAAATACAATATATTAACTACGATTTGGACTTACATATTCCTATCCGTAACTTCATCGCAACTAGTCGCAAGACCGGCTTAGAATGGAACCCAACCAAAAATTTTCTCTCTACCGGCTAAAATCCCAGACCGTACAGCCTACTTTATTATAGTAATGCCCCTATTCTGATTGTGATGTAGTCACAACTCATGAATGTCAGTTATGCGAAAATTGTGATGCTGGTCTTGTGAGGTTGTGTTTCTTGTGAGCATTCGGCTGTTTGGTATTCTGGCCAATACCTCACAAGAAATAGTTACCACAGTGTAGTGAATTCATTAATCTGTCAAAAAATTACTTTCTATTTTTTTCACAATCATTATTTAATAGAAGTTTGTGAAATAAGTAATAAAATAACGAAAAATGGCGGAAAAATTTGATGAAACAGTCATCAATTTATTTCACTCACAAGTTTAGATCTCATATGACAGAATTTAAACAGACTAGTATAGAGAATAATGTCTAGACTTATTTTCGCTACCCCTTAAGAGTGGAAGGAATCTTACCAAAGAGTTTGGGGTCGAAAAAGAGTTAAAACAAGTTCATGAGTTGTCGTATGAACATTGATGTCATTACCAGAAAACAGAGAGATGTAATTGATGCGCTCGGAGGTATTAAACCCGATCGGAAAAAAATAGTTGAAATCTGTGCATGGGACATGGTCATCTGCCTAGTGGGATTTGCCTTAAAGCACTATATTTCAAACTCGTGTCAAAAAAGCGAATAACTTCAGTTTTTCGCTCAACTATCGTTTTATAATCCCAGTGCAGCCAAGTCTTTTGAAACAACTTCCACCTTCTGAACTAACTCCGCCAATCATTTGTTTTCATTAAACATCCAAATGACATTTGAGCGACAACGAATACTTCATAAGAACCGAAATAAATCATTGCTCCAATTTTATTATCGCTATTTTATCATAAGTAGCTGCCGTTGGGCCATTGTTGAAGCATCATAGCTTAGTATTACTTTGATACACTATAATGGCTGATGTAGGGTCTAGTAACAACGTTTTACCCACTGAAAATTCATCTAAAAACATTGCCTTAATTACCGGCATTACGGGTCAAGTAAGAATTGTGTTAATTAACTTATAATTTCAATTAATACCTGATAAATTGACTTTCTAGGATGGATCGTATCTGGCAGAACTTTTATTGAAAAAAGGCTACGAAGTGCATGGAATAATTCGTCGTGCCAGTACATTTAACACTTCTCGTATAGAGCATCTGTATAGTGATCCCAAAGCCCACAAGGGTGGGCGAATGAAGCTTCACTATGGTGACATGACTGACAGTAGTAGTTTAGTTAAGATTATCACTTCAGTTAAGCCTAGAGAGATCTACAATTTGGCTGCTCAAAGCCATGTCAAGGTCTCCTTTGAACTAAGCGAATACACAGCTGAGGTGGATGCTGTTGGTACCCTTCGACTTTTAGATGCTATTCGAACATGTGGAATGGAGAAAGATGTGAAATTTTATCAAGCTTCAACGTCAGAACTTTATGGCAAAGTAGTCGAGACTCCACAAAATGAGAATACTCCATTCTACCCACGGTCTCCTTATGGTAAGTCACCATCGGGCCACAGCTCAAATTTGGAATCCGAAAGATCATTAATTTAATTTAATTGCAGCTTGTGCAAAAATGTACGGATATTGGATCGTTATAAATTATCGGGAAGCGTACGATTTATTTGCTTGTAATGGTATTCTTTTCAATCATGAGTCACCACGGCGTGGCGAGAACTTTGTCACTCGAAAGGTTACCCGATCAGTTGCTAAAATTTCATTGAATCAATTAGAGAACTTTGAATTGGGTAATTTAGATTCAAAACGAGACTGGGGCCATGCTATGGATTATGTGGAAGCCATGTGGTTAATGTTACAAAGAGAAACTCCTACAGACTATGTGATAGCAACCGGAGAGACGCACAGTGTTCGAGAGTTTGTCGAAGCTGCCTTCAAATATATTGGACGAGAAATCATGTGGCGAGGTGAAGGTGTTGATGAGGTTGGCGTTGAAAAGGCAACTGGGGTTGTACGTGTTAAAGTCAATTCCAAATATTTCCGTCCAACGGAAGTTGATCTTTTGCAAGGCGATGCCAGTAAAGCAAAGCGCGAACTTGGCTGGCAACCAAAGATAACTTTCAGTCAATTGGTTGAGGATATGATGAAGGCGGATATAGAGCTAATGAAGAAAAATCCAATAGCATAGAAGAGAGCAACAATGACAACATTTTTCCAGTGGCCAGCACAAAGTAGTTGTTAACGTATTCACACGACATTTCCATTTTATATTGATGCATTTGTCTAGAATTTTTTGTTTATATTGAGCATGAAATACACACAGTTTTATTTGTTAAAGGTGGTTCTTTATTTTGGGTGTTTTTTTTTTTTTTTTTTGTACGAGTACCAGTTTTTGGGAACCTAAGTCGGATTTGTATTTGCTGTAAAAAGTAAACGCAACGTGCCTGCATGTGTACTCAAGTGATTGTTTGAAAACGACAACAATAACGTTGTCTGTTAAAATTTCTTTGCCTGACGTGGCCAATTTTGTTTTGAAAGCTAAGAGCAACTGTTGAATTGAATTCCTATTTAAAAAAAAAAATACTACTTGCGATGGGAACAAATTTTTGATTCTGCAATGAATACTAGAAAAGATGAAGACTTCGTTAAGGTAGCAATCCAAATCTTTTTTCTTCTGCGGAACTGGGAAAAAATTTCAGTGTGTTTTTGTTCAGCGTAATAAACTAGTATTTGGTCCCTGTTAACAAGCAAATCAAGATTTTAATGCCGAACGTTGACTTTATGTAGTTCATAAAATGCATTCTTTTTGTGGACACACCAGAACATCAGAATTCTCTGTAAATAAAGCTAAAAGATTTTATTTTGTGTCTATTTTGTTTCTCTGAGGCTTATCAATTGAAACGATGTTGTACCTATCACATTTCAACACGAACACATGTTTCTGGATGGAATGAATAGCAAAGTTCAGTTAATTTAGCTGTTAAAAATAACTGCCTATAGTTATCTTAATAATATTCCACCATGTGTATGTTGGAATCGTTGAACAAAATCGGAATTTGAATCAAGTGATTCTATGTTTTTGTTAATGAATTTTTTTCCTATGTGCCCTATTTTTAAAATTCATAAAAAATGTAGTTAGCGGTTTTATTTTAATAAAATAGCTACATTTAAGATTTTTTCAAAATATTTCTCGTTTTGATTTACTGTGTTACTCGTGTGACTGACGTTGTTACTTTTGGACTCTGTCAGTTTGAATCCCAAATTGATTTAAACCTCATAGAAACTTGTCAGCATTAAAAATACTAGGTCTTCAAAGCATTGTTCTGACTGCAATAAACAAGCAGAGTTTCCCTATTGAACTCAATGGAGAAGTGGTTTTTCGGTGATTATTCCTCCAAGGTATGTCTGATTTGAATTTTTCTTTCAACATTCTATTACTAATGACTACCCGCATGCACGGAAAAAATCCGATATTGAAATTTTATTTCGGTGAGTATTCCTCCGTGTCTTATCCGACTTTTTTGGTTTCAGAAATATGCACTCCTGATCTTGTCCACTACCTTTCATCAAGATCGGTCAAGCCGTTTCGGAGGAGTTCAATAAGAAACGAAATACAAACTCAAACTCGAAATTCATAAAACAATTTCATGATTTTCTGCATACTGCAATCGAGTTTATTTGCGATCGATTATGGTGACAGTATCTAAAATTCCCCTAAGACTATGGGAATATGAGCGCCACCCGCCTGATAGTTGCGAACTTTACCATCACCATCTTTATTTTGACTTGATACTAATGAATTCTTAAATGTACCTACGACCCGGGTCCAAGAGTTCAATTATATACGCACGGTCAGTGTAATGCTGTGCGGTTTTTCTTCTTCTTTTTTCTAGACTTATTGCTGACTATGACGGGAATCCTTAACTTTGAGCTAGTTTCTATCTAAGCAAGTAAAGTATGACAAAGTGTTATCATAGATTGTTATTGCACGGCTTTATACCTTATTGATATTCCTTCCTTTTTTGACCGGCAAAAGGGGCTAGTAATACGTGCATTGAATACTGTTCACTTTGTCTGACGAGGTCTTCTTTCCTCGGTAAGACTACTTTGAAAAAATATATTTAAAAATAAAAGAAAAGATAAAGATCTACAACCGATAAGTCTGTAGAATTGTGGACAGGCTTGCATTACCATGAAGAACATACTTGTTTTTCTTTTATTAAGTGTCGAAATATTAAAATACTTCTAGCGTCACAGATTTCCCTCATCTACGTTACAACTGCCCCTTTAACTGGATTTACTAGTTTGCAGACACAAATACATTCTGAATAATACAGTGTCATTGAAAGTCTACAGATATTGTTTGCATTTTATCGATGCAGGGAAATATGTTTTTTTTTTTTGTCCTGCCTTGTCTTGATAGCATCCTGCCTTGATTATAGCATCGGATGCCCAGATATTATGTTAAATAAACTTATTGTTTTATTTTAGACCTTTTTGCATCATTGTATAGGTTTTTCATATTTCGGACTTCGCACTATTTGCGTAGTGCTTGCACTTTTTCAACTTAGAAATAAATTTTCGCTAGCAAAAGGTTCCATATAATTTCTTGAGCTTTTTTTACTGGCAGTAGTACATTATCCCGATACCCCATCTATGGGACCAACAAAACAGCAGGAAAATAAAGCCCATATCTTAACGTTTCAATCATGTTTTATGGTTTTCAAAGCATACTCAGATGTATGCTTTTGAACTTCTGGCCGAGGAATGCAAGTTTTCAATCACAGCCAAATCCATTGACCTTCGACTTGTAACTGGGGAAATAATTTTCCATTCTTCCATATACTTATTTCTTTTGCGATTTCCTTTCGCATCTTCGAGTTTAGGTAAAAAGAAGCCCAATGGTCCAACTTCTTTTAGACTTTTAGACGGTAGGGTCAAGGTTCTTTGCAAGAAGTTCTCGGATACCATCGATTGAACCTGATCGAATTGGTAATCATGCTAATAATTAGGGTAAATTATACTTTGTGGATTTAATTTAAAACAAAGTACAAAATTCCCTTTTGTGCTATATAATTTTCCATACCGTACGTGTTAACCAATCCTATAGTTCGATGTATCTAGACTATACAAATATAGCTGTTTTCGTGATCGTTTACGATCGATACGCTTGGCGGCAAAAACTCTTTTTCTTATTAAAATTTACAATATAGATACATATTTGGTACTTGTATGAAATATTCTTGGAAAAAAAAACTTATTTAGTTTAGTAAAAGCCTTTTATATACTTAGGGTTTCAAATACTTCCGACTCGCGGAGTTATCAACTCGTCTAATGGGGCGCATACACAGAAAAGCTACGTCAACAAAATACTATATGTTGTGCATTGGTGAAGTCATCTATATCTATGAGCAGAGGCTAAGGGCATCGCTCTATTAACTCCGATGAACACGTGTATACAAAAATTCTTAAGTGTATTTGACAGCATTAGTAACACTCCGATATTATTATTATTATAATTTATTAATATTTTAATAAAATACAATGTTAATACAAAATTAGAGCACAAGCTACGAGGCTTTCGGTTCTAGGGTTAAAGTAAAATTATGAGTTATTGACTAATTTATATAACATATTCGGTTTAAATTTAAATATTTTTTTTTATGTACATGTATATTTTGTAAATATTCTTATGACTAGGGTTTCTAAGCATTTCATAGACTACGGAGTTGGTGATTGGTGGGTTTGTCGTGTCACTTGGTAGTTGCCTATGCCAAATAGATAGATAGATAGTTTTATTAGTTAGAAATAACTTCAAGTATCTGAACAATTAACAATTTTGAAGTTTTTTAATTTGCATAAATTGAAAGCAAAAAAGTTAAAAATTACGTTTCTTAAATCGTGTCTTTTATAAATTTACAAATTGTCCTATTAAGCCCTAGTAATCTTGTTTCGTTTTTTATATTAATAAAATAATACATTATGTTGATAAAAAATATTATCCCTTGATAAAAATTTATTGCTGTGTACTTGTCACTGTGCATCTTGATGTTTTTATGTTTTCTTTACTTCCCAAGTTATACGGCTGGACATCAGAAACTTGTACTACTCTATTAGTCATATATTCCTCAATCAATCCGTTCTTCATTCTAAATATGCCTACCGTTGCATTATATGTCAATCTTTGTCTGACATTCATCCATTTTAAACATTTAACCATATGCATACTTGAAGTATAAATGCCAAGCTTTAGAATTGTCCGCATCGCCTTGTTTTGTAGTTTCTGGCGTCGATTTTTAGTTTCCCGGTTGCACATGTACTAAATTGTTGAGCAGTAATTGAAATGGGGCAATACGATTATATATTAGTATCGCTGTTTCGATAGACAATGAGTTTCTAATTCGTTTGAAAATTTACTACATACGAAATTGGCATGATCTTTAAAATTAAGTTTTTCGTCAATTATTACACCAAGATATTTTTTTATACACTCAATTCTGTCGTCGTTAATATTTACATTAATTGGACTATTTACGCGAAATTTCATACGCTTAGTCTTGTTTACATTTAGCTTTAGCTTGTTCATCTTTCTTTAGCCGGTCATTGAAAGATTTTAAGTCTTTGTCTAATTGCTCACACATAAGTTCAACATTTTTACCATAAGTATATAATAACGTGTCATCCGCGAACAAAATAACTTTACAATACATAAAACACATTTTTATATCATTTACATATAACAAAAGAAAGTACCCAATACTGATCCTTGAGGTACTCCTAAATCAGATTGCACTGCACAAGAGAAATGGCCATTAACTTTCGTCCGTTTTGCTCTCCCTGTTAAATAAGACTTGAACCATTTATTTCCCCATAATTCCATTGAATCATATGGAATTGCCGCATTAATTTCAAAGACACTCTCCACAAAATATAAATTTAATTTATTTGCAACTTCCACTTTATCACTTAGAATCTCGTTCCTGAATTGCACGCTTTATGTATCTTTGACTTTATAGTTTTTTGTATGATTAGCTTCTAAAGTGTTCGCCAAATTTGTGTCTGAATACCCCTTCTTATTGCTATTTGTGAACGAATGTTTTCACTCGTGTTTCCGAAAACCGCAAATGTGAATCTTTTCACATTTCAAGCGTCTTAAATTGGAATCAAATCGTTTCTGTATCTCATAGTTGTCGTTGTGGTTTGACTCTTACAACTTTCATTAATTTTTGCATGAAATTGAGACACAAGATTGTCCAAGTCCTCGATAAAATAAAGTTCTGTGAAATTTGATTTATTTAAAAGATTGCCAAATTTTTCTTTGGTATGCCTGATAATTTTTACTAATTGTACATCATTATATTTGTGCTCACCTACAGTTATTAATATTTTAAATGTCTCAGGGCCAGAATTTTTACGTTGTTCGTCAATTTTAACTAATACATTTTGTCTAAACTAGCTGCATAAGACCATGATTGACCATAAGATTTAACATCCTTTCGCGATTACTATTTCTTGTCAAGAGATCTATGTTAATAGTAGTTTGGATTCCAGCTTTCAGATAATATCCCGCAAGAGGTCAGGTCTCGTAAAGACGTTAAGACTGCGGCCCGAAAGGAGTTTGTAGCAACGGCATCAGCTTCCTTGTTTTCCTTAAAGCCCCACATGACTGTGTAACCACATTAGTTTTAATTTGTTGGGCGAACTGACGAGATTGTCTCTGATTTTATTAATTATATCGGCTCTGTGGTTCGGATTTATAATCGCATGCAGTGTTGATAGGCTATCCGATGATCCACAAGGCATATTGAAAAACTTACATATTAGCATCATCGACTGAATCAAGGGTTTTTTTTGTTCACCTCGAGTGATTCAAACAACTTTATTTTGATTAAAGGGCAAAAGCCAGATGGAAATGAAAATCGGCATAGGATTTTCGTACGTTTCTACAAAAATACTTCTCATTTGTTGAGATAAATAAAGCCATTGAAACAATAGTCGGTCGACTTCTAATAGTTCCGGCGCCCACTCAAGAATTGACGGCGCAAGCTATGATGGCCTGGCTTCAAATCTGGGGCAATTGAATTTTGTGAGCGTCTTAACCAAGATAATTTCGTAAAATTTTACAAAAAGTCGATGAACCTAAGCCAAGTCAAAGGCTTGAAGTAAATATAATGTACAATTTTCAACCGTGCTCGGGCTCAATTGATCTTTTTTTTTACTGAACACTGATTTTGAAATAAATTTCCACAACTTGTATTGTATTGAATATTCATTAGAAAATGTAGCGCGACCAAAGGAAATATCATTTGAGATTTAACTTACAGCTGTGGCCAACTTATTAGAAACACTACTTTAAAGTTTTTATTAATGAGTTTATTTTCAATTTTCGCTAAGCAATGTTTGGAATACTTATGTTTTTCATAAGATCTAGTTTTTCTAGATCAACTTAAGTAAATAATTGAAATTCATACATATGTGTAATTAAAAAAAAATATTTGTAATTTAAATTAAGTGTCGAAATTCACTTGGACAACTAATTACCTATATAAACAAGAAAGAAAAGGAATTTTTGTTTTAAGTAGCAGGGGGCTCTTCTGGGCTTATGCCTTGTAGCAAAACCTTTTCGTCTAATCGCTTCTTGGCATGTACGTTGCATCGATTGGACAAGCGGCCTGCAGTGCTCTACTGTCAAAGTATTACACGCGGCTTCGATGTTACCATACAGAATGTTTAAGTTTTTGGATTTTTGAAGACAATAGCATTTTGGACAACACCCCACTAATGCTCTATCGGATTGAGATCTGCGCTTGATGCCGCTCACTCAATAACACACATGGTATTGTTATTTAAAAACTTTTTTGTGATCTTTGCTGCATCTTTCAGGTTGTTCTCCTGCTGGAATTTCCAAATAACAGGCATATTTTCGTCAGCCCAAGGTATCAGCTTGTTTTGACGTATCTGGACGTATTTATAAATTTCCATTCATTCGATGTTTTGGACCGATTCCATATCAATAAAAACAACCCCAACCGTCGACCAATCCACCGCTATGTTTGATGACTGGAAGAATGTTCTTAAGATTGCAAACTGCTACTTCTGGCCGTCGTATGTATCGAAAACCATCTTGCTCCATATGAATAACTTTCGTTTCATCGCTCGACACCATGTTTTTCCACTGGTCTATTGTCCAAGTCAGGTGGCACTTTGCAAATTAAATTCTCTTTTTTCTTTGTTTCGGTGTTCAAAGCCGTTTCTTGCGTGCAACTTATCCATTCAATCCAGATTCTACAAGGCATCTTCTTAAGGTGCATGTAGATATCGGAGTAACGGTTTCTCCTAAAATCTGGCGTTGAATATATTTTGAGATCGAATTTTGCAGCCGGTATATTCTTCGATCAGTTTATACAGATGTTTCGTGGTTTCAAAAGCCTGAAAATGCCTAAAAGCAACATAAACTTGTTTAACCGAGCAATTTAATTGAGTTGCAATGAATCGGCAACTTTTTGCTTTTCTCATATGAAATGAAACTAAAAGACAATAAATTTGTAATTAATGCATTAAAACGACAATGTTTCTAATAATATGGCAAGCTAAATCAACACAGTTCAGAAATGTTCCACATACACGACACGAACAGCAAACAAAAATAAACAACAAACGAATTGTTTTTTGATATAACATGCAAAAAAGTACCGTTATGTGAAAAGGAAACCTTTTCTTCGTATTGAAATAGAAAGTTCAATTGTGTTTCTAATTAGTTGGCAACAGCTGTAAGTGATTAAATATTTTATTTTCTCGAGGATTTATCCAAACTGCCCAACTAATTTTGCGTGACACAGAAATTAGTATCTCGATGTATCAATGTCAATGCCAATGCTATTTATCACTTATGTAGACCACCTACCTATAGATCTATAGCACACTCCTATTGGAACTGGCAGTTAGTACTGACATTTAAAGGCAAATATAATTTTTCTGTCATTTTTAACTAAAAACAAAAAACTCACCAAAAAAAAATTGGGATTCAAAAACAAAAAAAAAACAAAAATGTTAAATTTTTATTTACTATCCATATTCCTACAATTTTTTTCTATATATCTAAACTCTCCCTGCAACCATTTAACATCTCTGTTCTTCTTGTTTAGAAATTCCGAAGCTCAAAGAGATGGTGTCAAACAAATAACGAATTAAATATTTCCCTCATCACACATCTCTAGCGCCCACATAGAATTTTTATTTGTCGTTCGGCTCACATCGAGTAGGTTGCGGAGTTTAATTTTCTGTAGAAACAAGAATAAATAATTTCCGAAATAAAATCAATCCATCGAACGTGTTTTTTTTTTTGTTTAAAAAAAAGTATTTCCTAATAATACACATCCTACAATTAAAAATCGAAAATTCCAATTCAAACTTAGCCAGCATCGATAACGTCGCGATTTTGTTTTTCCGATTGGTGAAAGCAATTCAACGTTCTACTTCCCCTCATAGTCAGTGACTCTGTCGCTCAAGTGAATCATTTTCTTCAAATTTCATTCAAATTTTAATCAAAAATGGCAATAAAAGTCTATGTCAGCGGAATGTCTGGAAACAAGGAGGTAGGTTTAAGTTTATTAATGCACTTGCACTCATCCAACATTATTATTAAAGGGCGCACTCATTTTGGCATTGACCCATGCTCGGTCTTGGTAATGATTACTTGAATTGCGGCCTCTGCTTTTTGTGTCGATTTTTCGATTTTTTTAAAAGTTTTTTTCTTTATTTTTATTTTATTTTTTTTATCTTTTGCTTTTCCGATGTGTGTGACTAAATATAAAACTGAGGAAGCAAACACTCTCCCAAAGTGAATAAAGCATAATTTGCATCGATTATGGGCAAAATTTTTATTTTACAATGAAAAAAATAAAAATAAAGAGCAGTAGAAAATATGTAATCCTAGATATATGTAGGAGTAATTCAATACGACACGTTATATGTGCAATATGTAAGAACTGGCTTCGATTCAGAGTTCTGTTTGGGGTTCCGCATCCATAATTGAGTTAAGGCGGTGGTCTTTTGCCTTTCGTTGTTCGCTGTTCGGGTGTTTGGCTGTTTGCTTGTTTGGGTGTTCAGCCGCTGCCATAACTCGTTCAAGTGGTTTTATTCCGTTCTGTAATCAGCAAAAGCAGAGGAAGGTGGCAGTGCTGGTTGGGGCATGTACGCGAGTACAGAGGGAAGAAGATTTTTTATGATTTGTTTGCTTGGCAAGCATTAAGCATAAACGACTGGGGGACTGCTGGTATATCAATCGAAATTCCGATTTCTTAAACAACGAAAAATTCAACAAAATAAAAGAGCAGAAGCACTCAATGTGAAAGCATAGATGGAAAGATGACTAGATGTTAATTATACAGCGCTGAGTTTATCGATTGATTAACAACAATGCCAGTTACCAGTTACGAATGCTCTATCTATTCATCTTCATTTCATATGAGAGTTTACTAAACACAAAAGCAAGACAATACACACTACACAGGCACAGCAAAACACAGTATGACTCAAAACCAGTTTCATCTGAAGTACCAATTAGGTGTTGTTCCTCAATATCATTGTGTTGCGCTGATATTTTGCGCGTTTGTTTTTGTTTTTAAATTTTTGTTTTCAAATTAAGTGATCTTGATAATGAATCCTTAAATAGTCAGATATGTACTTAGTTGTACTCTTTACATTTTAACTGCAGATACCTAGTCACTGTCGGAAATGTTTCTAAACTTTTGCAATGACAAAAAATTGGATGGTAGGTATATGTATCTACTACGAACACTTGTATTTTCCAATTGTATGAGTTTTGTTGTAAGAAGTTTTACGAAAAATGTCCCACTTGCTATGCAGGCAGTAAATTTGAATTTTGTTTTTACAAGTTTTTTGGAATCTTCTCGCCTAGAAAATCTGGGTGTGACATTAATTAAAACGCGGCACGTTCTGTTGTGTCGATATCGTCATTATTAAGTTTTTTGTTTTTGGTTGGTATAGTCACGAAATACCTATTTTTCTTTGTGGAATTTTTCTATCAATTTCGTTTGAGTTCTTTTGCGATGTCTTCAATTGATTTGGTCCAACAGTTTGATTTGGTTTAAACATGTAGGTATTTACATAAGCTAAACACACAGGATAAAAAGCCTTATACATTTTTAGCTAAGGGTGTTTCTTTTAGTTGAATTTAGTAGGAAAAACTGGTTCAAAAAGCAATAGAGGCTCAAGTTCTAGGTCGAGTCCAAAGGAAGAGGCCGAAAACAGACATTTGGATCACATAAGTACGAAAACATCAGTAAGCTCAATCATACTAACGAACTGATTTAACCATTAACCTGTTCAGAGGTAACGTGGTTCTTTGGTCAGCTAATTTAGCGAATCCCAGGAGAGGCTCCGGAGCAATGAAAATACATGGAGAATATGTAATATTAGGTTTAATTGTATATTTAACATTTTTCAACAGCTAACAAAAGAAGACGAAAAAGGAAAATAATCGATTTCGGATCGAAAGGGTTTATGATATAATTTTTTGAACACAAAATTACGCATATCACTTTTTGAACTATTTTCAATGAAACGCATTCTGTCGGTGTTAAGTTCAAGTCTTAAATAGGTTCTTCTTTATAATGATACACCAACAATTATATTTTTAGGAGCACATATCGTTTGCAACAATGTCATCTATGCATATTTTCGAAAAAAAAACCTTGATAATTCGTAAGGTCTATACCAAACACATCAACATCAAAAATGCAAGCGCGATGAATTAAAAGAACAAAACAAAACCATGCTTTACTTGAAGCCTGATATAAACTAAGGGCAGATACTAACAAAGGAAATGCTCCGCGTGTCATCATCACTATCATAGTAATCGTCGCAGGGTGTTGTTTCACTATTAAGTTACTTATCAAAAGCCTAGTGACATTCTGGCATAAGGAAAATCAGTTACCTTTTAGAAACGACGAAAAGCATTCGTTCCTGGAGTTCCTGCTCACAAAAGCGTTCTAGCTGTCACCAAAAACGTAGACAATCTTAAGGTAGGCTTGGGTTAGGACGGCCTTAGATAATTTCCCCAAACGAAACTCAGTAAATGTTGTTTTCTGAGTACATTTCCTTGTATATTTGAAATATCTTCATAGTAGTGAAAGTCCAGGTTGACTGGTGTTACAAATACAGATACTTTGCCTCCTCATCGATTTTGCACAATATTTTTAATTGTAATCAATTGCATATATTTCCATTTGGAAGGCAGACGTAGGATTTTCTAACGAGGAGTGTCGGTTCTAAAAAGACGGCATAACCTCATCCTAGATCGGTTTTAGAGCCATTTGTGAAGACCCAACTACATTCGTTTCCTTACTCAGATTTACCCCGAAACCATTATAAACCACGGGAAAATCCGTACTTTTATTTGTCCTTAAGACCGTATAAGTTTAAAACTCATTTTATATTCATATGGTTCCCTGTAGCCGATGCTACACTCGTTTAAGAAAGGAAGAAAATAATCTGCTTCATCATCTGCCGTCATGGAACCGATATAGGGCAATTTTAATACGTAAACTTAGTTAAGGCAAGGTGCAATACAAGGATTTCATCAGCACAATCATTGTTTACGTCACAGATATTCAACATGATGTTTATGATTATTTAACTTATATATGACAAAAGAATAATAGTCAAGGAGGATTTTCCGCATATAACTGGGGTCTGAGCTACTAGAACCATTCTTATAGAATTTTTTTTTTTTTATGAGAATGATTCTCCTATAAGTCTTTGATTGGCATTGTTCCAAAACTGTGTCTAATATGTAAGAATCCAGATTTAGATGAAGAGTGGGGAAGTTCATATGAAGTATTTCCATGTGCTTTCAAAAAATCTTGCATAATGGGCATACAATTTTCTTATTTTGAAACACAAGTATTAAAGAGAAAGATCATTAAACGAATTGAATTTGTGAACGAAGCCAAGTCTGTCCCCATCTTGAATATTTTGCATGCCTTCACCTTTTAAGAAATATTCACTCTTATTCTGAGATTCATAATTTACCCCACGAAAGAAAATAGAAAAAGAAGCAAAAGAGTCAGAAATGGCATATTTAAAAGTATTTGGCTTTTTCTTCTCTTTCCTAGATGCCCATCGTACTAACATTTATTGATAGTCATTGGATCTTGAAAAAATCGGGCAGGAAAATTTTCCAATTATTGGCAGTTCGGTTTTTGTAGCAAAATGCCCACTGATTATTTGATAGCATGTCTGAACTAAGTCTTCACCCATACAGCGAAAGCAAGATGTTTCAAAGGCATCGATAAAGTTTTTCTCCAATGGATTACGAATTATCCTTTCGAACGTTCAATCAAGATTGGCTTAGAAGTTTTAAGGGTAATAAATGTAACAGGATTAGGTTATATCTCTCACATTTTTTTTTTCTCATTTATGATCTAGTTCTGCCAATGACGGACTCTATAGCTCTCATATTCACTTTCGGTTCCTGTTCTTTGGCTGTAGAACAAGAACCTTAAACTCATTTGATTCCGATGTTAACAGCATAATACACTGGGAACTCTTCTACCAATGAAAACCTCCTATTTTGTCGTTGGAATGACTAAATAATCGATGTCGCTTAAAATTTTACGAAATGTCTCTGTATCCTCAAATGGTACACGAAAATCTGTACATCTGCACTGGCCTAGGCTTGTATCCGACCAAAATTAAGAAATACTGCACATATCTGTTCAAATGTTTCAAACACCTAGTTTTACCTACCATCTGACATACTACACCATCGATGCAATGTCTCCTTCCTCACATTGTTTTATCGATATTTTGACTAGTAGTTTTTTTTTATATAAAATGTCAGGTCCGCATCAACCCCGGTGCTAATACTCGTACTTTTATAGACGGAAATAAATTAAATTAAATTAAAAATAACACGGAAATATTTTAATTCCAATTAAATGAGTCTTATGGCATAAGTGTTGATTGAATATACATACTTGACGTTGTGTGGCATTGTAGACAAAGAAGACCTTTTAATGCGTACCTATTCACTATACATTTAACAGCTTGTTTATGCAATAGGGGGGTGGTGTAATAGGATGACTAGACTTGACTGTCGTAATCAAATGAGGGTTTAACAAATGTTATGTAAAAGAGGTTAAGTAAAATATGAAGGTTTTTCCAATAAGAAGGTTCATTTTGAAAAGTCCACTATTTTGTTATCTATCACTATAATTTCAAAAATTGACTATGGCAAAACCTCGCTGAAACAGTTCGAAAAATGAAAAGTTTCTTTAATCGACGTAAAGCTAACAAGTGCTAAAATGATACATAATTCATGGTTTTGATGTAAATTTAGACTATTGCTACTGTTAGCGCCAAGTGTTGCTGAAAATCCAGCTTTGCCAATTTCACATCGATTTTAAGAATTGGGTGATATCGTAATCAATATACTACCGAAAAAGGCATCGAAATTTGTTCATAAAGCCTAGAAGGTGCGACCATTACAAATATTTATTTATTTTGGGTCTTGCAATATACAACAAAAACTGTCCCGAAGCGTCTTCAGAACAGTTTGGTGCTGTTGAAGGTTGATATCATTAGTTAAGAGTGGATAAGCTGGATCCAACTTTCATGATTTCTTCATATGATTCGGCCTGTTGTTCAGCGATTTGAAGGTAAATGTCCGCTTCCAAGTTGTCGACAACGGTCACAGCGGAATCGAAAGCCATTGAGTGTTTATGACAGAGCACTAAAATAATTGTCATTGAAAAACAGTTAGGTACTGTGTGCATTTATTAAATAGAGAACCAAAGCGTAATGAGCAATTCCCCCATCATCGTCTGAACATTGAAACTTTCGATATATCATGGAATTTAATACTTCCAAAACACAATCGTGTCTGCTATCGCTAAAGCAAAATTCAAACACCCAGCCATTATCCATGAATGGCACTTACATCGCTGAAACCGAAAAACTTTCCACTCTCGGAATGTGTGTCAATGACAACTTACGTTGGAATGTCCACATATTCGAAGTCGTCAAAAATGCTGCGAAATGTCTAGGTATCCTTAAGCGATGTAAGAAATATTTCACCCCCTCTGACCTGGCTTCAATGTATAAGGCTTTCATCCGCCCAAAATTGGAGTACAATGCTCACATCTGGTCAGGTACTCCTAAGACTTCTGTGCACTTGCTAGTTAAGATTCAAAGCCTTGCGGTAAAACTAATAGGTGATGCTAATATTACAAAGTCGATTGACAGCCTCGACCATCGACGTAATGTCTCTCGTCTCACCCTGTTCTATCGCTATTTTAACCACCAGTGCTCCTCAGAAAATGCCAGTTGTATTCCGTCCCTTCAACCGTAACACCCGTCTCGCTATGAATGCTCATCAGTACACTCTCAACCCTGAAATATCGTGACTCTTTCCTAAGTCGAACAGCTCACTCATAGAATGCCCTGCCGAGCTCTTTATTTCCTAGTCATTATAACTTCCAAACATTCAAAACCAATGTACATCGGTACCTCTATTTTTTAACTCCCTAACTTTCCATCGCCCGCGCTGTTTGCATTCATCTTAAGGGTACTAATAACCCCTTGAGCACGCGCTAATTATAAAAAAAAATGACACAAATATTTCATCTTACACATACTAAAAGTCGTTTGCAGTCTCTCAACCGCTGCGCCATAAACACATTCATGCGTAGGTAGTTAACCGATCCCCAGAAGCGTATCGCATCGCGTTAGGCAACGTAGTCATAAACGCATCATAAAGGTGTTTTATTCTCGTGACCGAGGCAACCAATTCACAGGGCAATTTCGTACGAAGCCTTCCAATTTAAATATATTCCAAAAAAAATTGGATTGGTAAACGACTTGTCGCCATCATTTTGGAAAATGTACGGTCTAGCTGGAAAACCCCCACAAACATTTATTTTGTCGTATACAATCGCTTGTATCGTAAAATCTCAGGCGAGCTGAGTATGATTTTTTTCTTCAAAAGAGTACAGTTAATAAAATTTGGACATGTACGATGATCATTTGACTTTAGATCGCATATATCTGTATAGCCAAGTCTTTCAATCAGCGCAAGTTGGACGTGCACGATGATCATTTGGCTTTATATATTAGATGAACATGATTTTATACGTGTTCCCAAAGTCATCACGGTGCCGTTCAAAATATGTCCAGTTGTTGAGAATTGCGCTGAATCGATTGATAGCTTGACTTATATTCTCTTCACGTCTGAAGACTCGACACGGCATCAAATAAGTAAGTCATTTCGAATTATTTCATTAAACGCCCAATTATTTGCCTATCGGGACGAAACGCACCTAACGTAATCGAGATAGCCGCGAATGTTGATAAAAAAAGGCTTCGATAATTTTTTTTAACGTTGAAGTGTACATATGCCTTTCAGGATTTAATGATAGACAAATAGAGCGAAAAAATGACATTATCAGGTGATAGGGTGGGTCGCTATTGGAAAAGTCGGCCTCATCTAATAAAAAAGCATTTACTTATTTTACGCTAAAGTCTTGTCTCTACTCCTTAAACGTCCTTTCCAGGTGAAACTTCATGGCGTTCCAGCGAAGCCTTATAAAACCGCACAGCTTTGCCAAACAAGAAAACCTCTTCAAAAGATCATAATCATCTCAGTTCTCATTTATTTATTATGATACATCGTTCTGCTTGTTTTATTTTCCATTCGTTGTTCACCGCACGCCTTGTTTTATTAACCAGGTAAACTTTAACTTGTCACTGTGCGGACATATTTGACACCGCGATAAAATTTATCGTTTCCAAACTTTTCCATATAGGGTTATACGAGTACGTTGAATAAATTGCAAAGCCTTGTCTGATCCCATTGGAGATATGCAAACAATTTTTTAAAAAGCCAGATTCAGTAAATGTTCATCGTTAGCCCACTACAAAATAAACTATTTAATCGGAACCCCAAGGAGTTGTAAATATGCTCGTATTTCTTGTTGGAAAAAACTAGAGGGAATTCTAAAGAACCCATTGGGTTGTATATAATATTTCTGAATTTCAAGACATCGTGGAAGTTTATTTCACATACAAAAACGTTCTACCCTTTAATTCTAAATGAATTACGCTTTAAGCTGAAGCGTGAATAATATTCTGTGACTGTTTATATTCCACATTTTCACATCTTTTCGTCAATTAATCTTTATATAAACTGTCAGCGATTCGATAACTAGATAAAGGTGTTATCTGTAATTGTTAGCACTTTACCAATAGTCACAATTACCTGCGCAATGTTATATGACTTAATATGGTATTCACTGATTGATAAACCTATCTTTTTAGAGGTGTACATACACTGTGTACACTAAAGGCATTTTGATTAAAGCAGTATTGGGTTACGAAAATGTTGATGTTTTTTTTTAATTAAAATCGATATGGCTTTCCGTGTATTAGAATTTTATTTGTAAGTGTAATGAATAATATGATAGTGTTCATGAAAAATAGAAATACTTCCATGTAATAGTTTAAAGACAAATTTTATGCACATTAAAGTTCAAAGAAAATTCTAAACAAAATGGGTATATCCGAAGGAAAAGCCCTTTGTAGTAAGAACATTTCCACATCAAACTCTAAACTAACCGCGATTTTAATTATTATGATCTATTGCTGCATGAAGCTGAGAATTGATCACACATCTGTCCTGCCCAATGAAGAATTATGATATAATATAGCTCAATCAATAAAGCTTGTTTCTTATAAGTTCCAAGAAACGTATGACTTTTGGGAAAGTATTCGTCAGCTAGGACTTAACTTAGGAAAAATATCGGTTCGTAACAGTGTGGCTGTAGGAGAACTAAATGTTAACTTCGTCTTTGTTTGCAAAGAGTCTATTTCGTTAAATAATCTAAGCTCCCCGCATTTAAATAGCAGTGTTGCCTATCCCGAATCACCTTTTTCAATTTCATTTGTCGACGAAGCGACCGACGGTTGGACACATCCAATAAGGGTTCCGTTTTTCACTCGGACCTACAGAACCCTGAAAATATCTTAGTAAGAATATAAAAACTAAATACCAGCCTGGCTTTTGGGCGAATTATAGTTGTGCCCTCTTAAAAATTAATGAAGATTTAGGTGCTGGGTGTGACAGTGGTATGTTGGGATTAATTGTTTTCTTAGATTTTTTAAAAGTTTTTGATTGGGTTAATCGTATGCTCTTACTAAAAAAGAAAAACTGAAACATCCATTCCTCTTAAATGACGCTTCATGTAAGCTGTTGTTATCGAGCCTTCCTGTCCATTCAGATGTACCACAGGGGTTTGTTTTAGGACCGCCCTGTTAACCTATTTCATAAATGATATCGCATTATATTTTCATATTTGCAAATACCATATGTACGTAGACAATATCCAAGTATATACACTCTTTCCGAAAGCAAACAAACACCAAGCGCCTGGCAATTTAAACCGAAAATTAAATGAAATCCATTAGTGGTCATCAGAATTAAAGCTTAATCCAACAAAACAAATGCAATGATTATAAAAGCTGGAAGAAGTACAGAGGAGTTCCCCCCACTGAGTCTTAACCACGCCCCTATAGATTACGTAGTCGACATAAAGAATCTTGGAGTTTATTTTACCTGCAACTAAATTACATTCCGACCAAAACAAAATTAAAACTTGTTAAGGCATTTATCCTTCCATTCATTCTGTATGGTTGTGAAATACTTGCAAATATGGATCACGAGTCCACCAGAATGTCAAAGGTTGCATATAGTTCCTGCACGAGATACATTTTAATATATAAAGACACGTACACAAATCGCCTATACCAAATGAATTTCCGGCAGCTTGTTGATTGCTCTTTTGAATTATCGAACTATTCTTTTTTTTTCACAACATTTTAAGTAAAAAACAATCAGAATATTTATTTGAGATTGTAAGATTTTTGAGAAACCGAACAAGTAGTATTTAAACACGTCTCGACAATACTTTGTACATGGGATTCAACAATGTATTAAACGCATAAGCACCACAAATGATTTCGATAAAGAAGTATTTAAATATTGTTCTGAAAATTTTTAATGAATTCAAAATTTGTACTTCCGTTCTATCATCGTATGTACATACTACTTTGATTAAAACGGTGTCCCCGAAGCGGTCTCTTGAGCTTAGGGAAAAGCCAGAAATCACATGGCTGTAAATCAGGCGAATACGGTGGTTGTTGCACGATATGAGTGGAATTTTTGGTGAAAAATTGACGCTCTTTTTTCAAAACATTGAGTGTTTTTGGAACCAAATGAGATTTGACTTTTTTTGCAGGAACGAAATAGTTTTCAAAATGATTTGAACTGATCCAAATGAAATATTATCAGTATCAGCGAGGTAACTAATTGTCAATCGACGATTTTAGAGCAACAAATCGCTGATTTCTTTGACTTGTTCTTCATCAGCTAATGTTGATGGCCGTCCAGGGCGATCTTTGTCTTTAACGCTTTATATGCCTTCTTTTTTGTACCACTCGTACCACAACATTTTCAACGTTTCAGCAGCAGAAATTTTATTCCGCGAACAAAATTTAATGCAACTTCAACAAAATCAGATATTGCAAAATTTCACCATTTGCTGTTCATAAAACGCATGGATAACGATATAAACTGCTTTCGAATTATAATTGAAAATAATCAAGAAAGAAATAAAGACAAACCAATTTAAAACACCACATTTAGTCTCGATGACTACATACAAAGCTCGAAGCGTTTAAAATTCGAAATCGACTAAATTTGCAGCATCGTGTCTATGCGATCATTGTGCAACTGACTACACTCGTTGCATTGCTAATTATTTTGAATAGAAGACGACAGAAAATGTTATACTAACTGATAACATGGGAATCACACTCGTACGTTGCATTTTATGCTTATATCGCAAGATAGATATTCGCTTATGACTAAATGTGACATTAGATGATCAGGTTGTGTACACTAAATTAGTCAGTTGTCCTTGCGAACGTCAAACGTTGTATAGTTGAACCTTGGCAATGCGGTTAATCACAAGGTGCGCTTTTGTTATTGTTTGACTCCATTTCCATGTTCTCCTTTTTTGCAGCAACACCTGCTTGAAAGTTAGTCATGCATACATTTTTTTTTGTGTGCAATCTTGATGGTACAGTTATCATTGGGTACATAGAAAAAATAAGGCAAGGTGATTGTAAAAGTTTTAATTGATAAGACATCGGAGAAAACAAGGCAATTTCTAATATATTTTGAAGAACTCCGAGTTTTTCAACACAATCACTTATTTTTAAATCTGCGTGTTGTCGGATATAGGAAACTGAAACACTAATTATATTTGTCTGCTTCCGCTATCAGGTCTTTCCCTGTAGTTAATATCTGACAAACAATTTTATAATAAAATCAAATTTTTCCAACAGTCAACATATAAAACAGGTTTTGTATTTGGGCCAAGTCATTTAAATGCTTTCTGTTAAGATTTATTTAATACAATGCATCTCAGATTTTATACTCGTTTTAAGTAAGTTTATACATTTTCAAATATGCAGATGATGACAAATGTTTCTCACTTTTCTTTAAATATATTCATTACGAAGAGATCAATTTAGACTTTAATACACCGGTAACCGGCAAAATACATTTTGTTTTGGTTTGGTGTATTCAGGTTCAAGAACCTGTTAAATGGTTTTGTATTAGATAGGTAGGATTGCAGTTATTTAGAACATAGTTTATAGCTGTTTTAAGCAAAAGAATGCCATGCATATCTAACTTGCTTGTTAGTGAAAGAATGTTATCACGAAAACCCCTCCGACTGCTGTGGAACGTGTTTTGTTTTTTTCATTTTATTTCGAACATTGTAGTCAAGTCTAAGGTGGAATTATGATGTAATAAAACATCACATTACTGTTGTGAATATCTTTTGATTATGCAAATTTTTAGCTGTTATTCTTTCGACAGTAATTTTTTTGTGTCAGCAGTTTTGCAAATTTTCCAGCGGAGACAGCTATGCTTTTGTTATATTTTTGCGATGCTGTTTAATTTTTAACATTTTTTTTTTTTTAAGTCTCAAATTAAAAATATGTTCGAAATTGTATTGTTTGGCAGTTTAAAGGTCAGAAATACTCTTGCCTTTTGTGGTGTGTTGTGCGACCTTCTATATTTTACACATCTAGTTAAAGCTATAGTATTTCAAAAGGCCTTTTTGATGTATTGGTCATTTGATCGATGTGACTGAGGCATTTAAGTCGAAAGACTGGAATTTCTTGGACTTGCACTCTATTTACCCTTCCTACACACAGGATTCATCTTCCGTCAACAAATATTATCGATGAAAAAATGCAATAATATTTCTGCTGCTATTTATGATCCAGCGTTTAGAGTTAATTACCAGAATCGGTATTATTAAGCTTTTCAAAGCTAAAATAAGAATAATGTTTTCTTCATCGGAGGTCGTAGTCATATCTCATGGAATTATATACTTATTTAATGTTGTTGTAATTTGTTCATGGCGATAGCGATGGCGCGATAGTTAGGTCATTGGACTATCATGCAGACAGTCTGGGTTCGATTCCTGGCTGGGTCACCAACAATTTTTCAAATCGCCATCACCCTTTCGGCGGGCAATGGCAAACTCCCGAAAGTAAAATTGCCTACGAAAATGCTTCTAAGGAGTGCCGTTCGGACTCGGCGATAAACCGTAGGCCCCGCTCAGATGTGACAAAAATGACAGCATGAGCAACACAAATGAGTGTCAAGAAGCTAGGCCATGGCCCATACCGGGCTGCCAGCGCCACAGTGTTTTTTTCATTGTTCATCACGATGCCGATGTTATTTTATTGTCCAAGTTCTTTAAACGATTAAACACAAGATCAGAGATCAGATCAGAAAATCACTTTGTTTTCGCTCTTCATTGCACTGAGTATAATACAGTATAATACTCGTACACAGCATAAGATTTTCCGTGATCAAAATACCATCTGATAGTAAAAATTAGAAAAATAAGATTTTCTTCTCCAAATCGTTGTTTAAAGTTTTCAATATCGTCGATACGGTAGTTCGGACACCACATTGGCACGTGCTGGTGAGGGAGTTTAGATAGGCTTAAAATGTTAGTTCTTTTTTAAAAAGCCCGTTTCATTTTCTTACTAACTTCTTGTTGTGGTATTGCAAAATGTAGCGAAATGCACATTACTCTACAAATTCTGTAAAAAAAAAAAACACGTGCAAGCTTAATCAAGCGAATGCATCCCACCAAAATATGTTTAAAGAGCTACGCTGATAAGCCAGCAACGTCATCAGCCTTAATGTACAGTCTACACGAGCTTTTAGATAACTGAGCCAGAATCTGCTCTAAATATGCGAGTATTTACTTGTAAGTCGAATTAATGTTTTAGTGCTAGTGTTAACGAATCTATTGATATATGAATCCAATCTTGTTTGACTGTTTCAAACTCATTAAGTTAAGGTGGCGCTACAGTATAGGGTGGACCAGAACCTCAGACATCAAACGTCTTCATTCAACTGGATCCTTCGCAAGCTGCCTGTAATTTCGCCCGCTTATTTGGCTGAGGTTCCCTTCAGGCCTTACACTTGCGTGTGCCAATTTATTCGCGATCTTTCTCTACTGCCCTTTCCCTTGGAAGTGATTCAAAGACTTTTCCGACCGGACCGTTGGTATCTATTCACTCTCCATGACCCTGCCATCACAGTCGTTGGACGTTCACTCTTCTAGTTGAGTCATTATTGCTAAACAGCCCGATGTTTAGCTATTCAGACGGGATCGAAATTATCCGAAGAATTTTTTTTTTCACCCTCACCCTCACCCTTGTTTGATAAAGTCTACGTATCTGTGCCCTACAGCAGGATTGGGATTATTAGGGTCTTTTATAGGATCAAATTTTTTTAGTTCGAGAGAGGCAAGAGTTATTCTTCGTTTGATCTCAGCGCTAGTGTCGTTGTTTGAATTTAAAGCGGAGCTTAGGTAGACAGAGTCCTTAACTACTTCAAAGTAATATTTATCGCGGTTGATTCCTGTTCAAGACGTCGATGTACATACATACTAAGTCTTGCCTTCTTTTCATCGCTTCCGTCTCGCGAAAGCGCCGCTAGCATCACGCTGCTTTCTCCCGATTATGCAAATATCATTGGCATATGCGAGTATTCCAACGGACTTTTAAAAGATTGTTTGAATGAGTTTTACAATACTATTTCAAGAATGATGTCAAAGAAATCGGAAATCATCATAACATTACCTCAAAGATCTCTTAGAGACCGACTTTGAAGAAGCACTATGCATTATTCATCGTCATCCTGCATAGGCGGACGAGGTTGGCAGGAATGTTGCCATAGAGTTTCGTTGTGGTGATCAAATTAAATTTAGCACACTAGAGGCGGCATCTCTGCTGGCTATTTGGCAGTGTTGCCATTGTCCTTCGAAGCTTGATGTTGGCTGCAAAGGACCTCTTTAGTGATTAAGAGAGATTCGATCGGAAAATGATTTGGCGATCTCTTGCGATTGTAGCTGTTTGAAGTCAAACTTCTTTAGTCTACAATACTGGAGTAGAGTTTTGCGTCTATCGTAATGTCAATTTTTCAATTTTTTCATCTCTTTTTGTGCGACTCATCGCAATGCATTTCTTTTGTAACATTCCAGGTCCTCTGCTAGTTTTTTGGCTCCACGTGTCCAAATAAGGGATCCAACCAATTTTTATATAGACCGATGCCAGTAACCCATTCGGTGGTCCAAAAGGGCTCATCCGCCACCGTCTCTTTTCCGAGAGCCTGACTTAGTCTTGTTTTTTCAAATATTAATATTTCATTTCAATCGCGAGATTTTTACTTTCTAGAGCTGAGATAATTCAATACATTTTTTTTTTGTATACTCTGGCATCTTACGAGTGATTCAGTATTCAATAATCCTTTGGCATTGAATGACAAATTGAATTGAATTGAATGATCTTACGTGTCTCAAGTGCGTTCTGTATGTTATGGGTGGTTTAGTCTGACTCTGTTACTTTTTCCCGTTGGAAAGCCGAATTCTTATGTTGGGCATTAGAAGGTAATGAACAAATTCGACTCCGTTTGATTTTTAGTCTTGGCAACCTAGTTCTATTTGAGACTGTATTACAGGCTTCAGAAAAGTTATAAGAAACAATTGCCTGCTTTAATGTTAAACTGTTGAAAATCTGTTATTAGCATAAATACCAATTTCATTGTCATTATCTAGTTCTCCTTGATAGAATCTCTAATTTTACTCTCTAGTTTACTGATATTGAATGTGATTGAAATATGAGTCACAATCAGGTGACAATTTATCAGCTCAACGTCAATAATCGTTGACAACAGTCGATTTTTTACATCACCTTTAGGATTTGTTGCAGCTATAATGAATAATACAGTCATGTCGTTTTTGTAAATTTACTTTTTCGCCGTTGTACGTACCTCCTCGTCATGTCGATCTCAAATTGATTTAAATTATTCGTTGAACAGTTTGAACAAACTGATTCATGAGACTAACATCTTTCTATAAGTGGTTTTGTTTTTACGTGATAAAGAAGGTTTCTACTGTTGGCAAGATACCTAAAATTTTATTTGGGTGATCGTAGTACTGTCGAAATTCTCTCCATTTTTTGTTAGAAAATAAAAAAATTGTTTTAAACATAAGTTGATTCAAATATTTTAAGAAAACATATTAGAAATGGTTCGAGCATTTATTTTTTTTTACACATTTTTCACTCTATTTTATAGGTGAAAAAACGCCAACAGCGCGTCCTCATGATTTTAGACAGCAAAAATATAAAATACGAGACTATTGACATAACAGAACCCGGCAAGGAAGCCGAAAAAGACACCATGCAAACAAAATCGAGCAGCAATGGAGCCACAGTTAGCGATCCCAATCCCAGACATCCACTGCCTCCACAACTCTTCAACGACGAAGAATACTGTGGTGATTACGATGCATTTGATTTGGCCAATGAGATCGATACTCTCGAGCAATTCCTTAAATTAGCACCAGCCGATACAACAAGTGTATCTACTGCCCAAATCGAATTGAAAAATGGCGAGAAAGAAACAACCGATGCTCCTCCAACCTCCGATGGAACAGAGGAGAACAAAGAGAATGAAGAGAACAAGGAGGTTTGAATAGTTTAAACAAAAAAAAAACAAAACACAACACTCTCTAATTAAAAAACAAAATCAACAACAACAAAAGCAAAACAAAAAATAAATATTTTGCAATTTTTTTTTTATTATTTTATTAACCATTTAATATATTCGCATATACGATTATGTTTAGTTTTTTTTTTTTTTAATTTTTTTATATAATCATTATTTATGAATAAACAAAAAATCATTAATCCTAACGATTAGAAAATCTTTGTGTTGTCCGCAAAATAATGCTAAGCAATATTTTTAACCGTTACATTCGCTAGAAGCAATAATTCTGTTTATTTTATTTCTATTTTAATTTTTAATTTTTCTTTATTTTTTAAATTAAAATTGATGCAATGCAATTTGTATAACCTTATGTAAACGATTGAATTGGATGAAAATAAATCAAAAATGGTCGCTATAAGTAAGAAATTAATCGTAAACGTATTGTAATTTAGCAAAGAGCTTAAATCTGACCACAGCAGCGTGGAAAGATTTGCCGAATTGAAGTGTATTTGTAGCTGCTTAAGCTTGGCGCAGAAATTGCGAGTAAATGAGCATGAGTAGTGTTCGAGTAGAAATTAGCGCCAATTTAAGTGAAAACTTATGTTCTTTTTTCATCTGTTTCTTTTTGTATGCCTCGATCCTTAAGAATGGTGAGTCTAAGGATGAAACAGGTGAAGGTGAGGATAAAAAGGAGAACGCTGAAGGAGAAAAATCTAGTGACGACACAGAGGAGGCAAAAGAAAAGACAGAATCTGAAAAAGTATGGTAGTAGTTGTATATATTTTATGCTTCAATAGATGTTTGTTTACAAAATGAATTATGTTCTAATATATTGACATTGATTAAGGCCGATGTGGCAGAGGAAAACGCAGAGACGGATGGAGAAGATAAAACCGAAAAGAAAGAAGGTGAGGAGAGTGAAGACAATGAGAAGAAAACACCTGATGAAGGCGAAAAAGGTGAAGATAAGAAAAATGAAAGTGAAGATACTGAGAAAAAAGAAGGTGAAGATAAAGAAAATAAAGCTTCTGAAGAGGGTGAAAGTGTGGAGGGGGAGAAAGAAAAACCAGCAGAAGATACTGCTGAAGAGAAGATAGAACAATCTGAAGAAGAAAGGACTGACGCCAAGGAAGAAGCTTCTAAAGATGATTCTGCTGAAACTGAAGACAAATCGGAAGCAGATTCAAAGCCACCAGAAGAAAAGGCTGATGTCGAAGACGAAACCGACAATAGCGAGACTAAAATCGATGAAACTAAAGATGAAGAAAACCCTGGTAAGTTTTAATCGTAGGATAGGTGAATACAATTTCAGAATTGAATTTTCATATTCATTGTCACCTAAGAATCCACTGAAGATAAAAAAGATTCAGCCAAAGATGAGAATATCACTGACAAAAAAGATGAGACCAAAAAAAGTAAAGAAAATGAAGATAGTGAAGAAAGTGATGATGAAAGCGAAGGAGAAGAAGACGATAAAAAAGTAGAAAACAGTGAAAAAGATAAAGATAATTCAGTGGCTGAAACATCTGATAAAGAGAAAGGTCAAGAAAACGAAACAGAGAGTAAAAAAGATAATACGGAGAGCACAGATGAGAAAAAAGAAACCGAGAGTACAGATGAAATAAAAGAAGAACTCAAGGATGTGACTGAAAACGAAGAAACAAAAGACAATAAAGAATCAAACCATGAAGAAAAGGATTCTGAAACAAAAGAGGAAGAACCAGAAGCAGCCCCAATTGAAGAAGATAAAGAATCTAAAGTTGAAACTGAAACAGATACTAAACATAGCGATGAGGAAAAAGATGAAGATGGGGAGAAAAAGGTAAAAGAACCTAGTGAATTACAAAAAGAAGATGATGCCGATAAACCTGAAGAAAAGGTGCGACTATAATGCCCCCTTTAGATATTGAGTTTTGCATGTTTTGTCGTCGTCTCTCTTTAAAAAATCGTGTGATACTATCGCTCAGAATTCTTATTTGACATGTTCCAACTGAACAGTCAATCGTTTCTTCTTAAAGCTTCGTAGTCTTTCTATAAAAATAAAATTTAACACTTACACGCACTTTACAACTAACACTGAATATTCAGTTCATACAAAAATAAACTAACTTTACAAATAAAACACTTACACCTTACTCTATGTTGCATGCTTAATTCAGAAATTAATTGGGATTTTTAAAATTAAATTATATTATCTGACTAATTCTAGCCTAAGCCATGCATTTGAATCACCGCTAAATTGATTTTTGGTTTGTTTTCTGACGTAATCTTTCAAATTTGAAATATTGAATGCGTGACTCAATTTCAAATGAGTGCACACTAGTGGATCAGCGTCAATTGATGTTACAATAACAATTGATAGCGAAATCGATCAACTATTTGCTAAAATTGATATAGTCTTACTGGGTATATTTATACGATATATATTTTTTTTTAACGCGTTTTAAATACATACTTTAAGCTGCTGTTATGTAATGATGATTTGTTTTAATCTATTCCATTGTTCTTATCGATATATTCTCCGATCATTACCACTCTCATAAAGATGCCAACGTCTGTGGGATGTCTTTTCTGCCCTGTTTGTAAAATTTAGGACCGCGTTACGTTCGCCAATTACTACACAAGAGAGTCATATCAAAATCCATCCAACTGACTGCGTAAAAGTCCCTTATATATTTTGATAGTCTATAGAGGTAGCTTTGGGAATCAGTAGTTTTAATTTCACCTGTTTCTTGTGGCTTGGCTTTATATGGTAGAACAAGCTCCCTACGTTCACTGATCGCCTCTTATCGTTTTATTAAATAGAAGCGCGCGGCAATTAAATTTCAGGTTTTTGATTTCCATTCTTTTTATAAATTGACTTACTGCTTTTTTCATGAAATGTGATTTTTGCTAAAGGAATTCAATGCATTTAGATTTTCTTCTCATCCACAGCACGTTTCAATATTTTAAGAAAGTAAACTCCATTGCTCTTGCGTGTAATATACTATACAATAAACTTGACTTAACCACGATACTATACTTCTTCCATAACATTGTAATGCTTTCGAAGCAGTTTTGTATCGAATTGATTGTAAAGGAACATCGTTTAGTTTCCGATACAAAGTCGAAAGAAACAAGAGCAAGATTCTTGATTGAAATAAGACCAGCCCCAAACCGAGGACAGTTTTCGGTGATCTTGCATATTTTTTTCAACCCTTTATCTCCGTCGCCTCTGAAAGTCGTGCTGATTTTACACATGTGTTTGCCGAAAGTGATAAAGAGGCCTGAAAATGCATGGTTTAACTAATTAACAAACCCGACAACAACGTGTCAGTAATAAGTGTGGCAAATGTATCGTTTGCACCTCTCTATTAACGGCTGTTTCAAGTTACCGCACTTTTTAGCTCAGATAAAATTATTCTGCTGAAAATTACAAATAAAAACCTCACTTATCTGTGTATAAAAACCTCAACAACGTCTGTGCAATATGGCACAACTTTCGAGTATCTTCTACTACTTTGTGCGATGTGGTTATAGGTTCACTCACTCTTCCTTTATCAATAAAAAGCTTTCATAATACTGCATGGTAAACAGTAGATGTGTCATAATGTCCAATCCATTTAATCTTCGAATTATAGTGCTCATAGGATTCAATTTGGTTCTCACCTAAAGCTCTGAGCTGGATCACTTAAGGGCAGAAAAAATCAATTCATAAACGCTTACAGTTTAATTATGATAGAAGAGAAAATGTAGATATTTAAGGAGGTGTTGCTTCTGTTACGTAAGGCAAGCTGCCTTAAATTGTCTATGGCGGAAGGTGAGCATTATACTCGACCAGTAGGGCATTGATAGTTTAGGTGGCGCTTATTGGCTCTCGGTCTTCCTCCTCTGCGTTGTCCTTCGGGGGCAGATGTCCATCCGTTCTACATGAACATGCCACCTCAGTCGTTGGAACTTCACTTGTGTGGCTAAGTCGATTTCGATGTCGCTGTACAGTCCATACAGTTCCATTGCGGCCATTCTGTCGATTTTGATTCTTCCACACAGTGAATTTTCGCCAACCTTCGATACTTATGTCAATGCAATTGACATTGTAGAATCCTTTTATCACAACAACCTATCAACGTGTTTTTTTTTTTGATTGCATCAAGTCTACTATTCGTAGCCTCTAAAGTCAATGAAATACCAAATAAACTCAAAATTCATCTCACCAATCCGCTAAATATCTAGTTCTATAGGAAGTCCAGAGATTTGCAAATACCATATAGAAGATAAAGCAATAAAACAATATTTGCTATTTCACGTTATAGATTCAATGCAGCTTTCTGGGAAAAATTTTGAACGTTCAGGTTCTTTATTAACCTAATTCTTTGAAATGTAATTGTATATGACTTTCGAACCCACGTCGTTAAGCTAATATAAATAATTTTTGATATAAATAACATTTAAGTTTCAAATCATTTATGCAACAACACTATACCACCTAAAAATCACAGTTAAAAGGATTAAGCTTGTAAGCTCTTTAAGTAAGAAAACTTCGCTTGTGTTACGTCCAGTTGCAAAATTTATGATCAACCTTTTTGTTTGAATAAAATTTCGAAATAAAATCCTGACATAATATTTTTTTTTGAACAACAACAACAACTCAGACCGAAGCAAAAGAAGAAAGTTCCTCAGAAGACCAGTCAAATGAAGATACTGTGGCGGCTATTCAACAAGAAGAAGTGAAATCAGATGAAATTAAATCTGAAGAAGTAGAAACTTCTAAGGAAAGTCCAAGCACAGAAGCTACAGATAAACAAACGGGGGAAGAACCTTCAGATAAAGAGGAAAATAAAAAGGAACCAGAGAAAACTGAGGAAGATATCAAAACTGACGCTGAGGTTTGATTTAATCAAATTGCGTTAATACTACCATTAAAATATAATTATATTTATATGCATATGCAAAAGAAAAAAAGAAAACAAAAACACTGCCCTGCTTGTAACTTTTATTTACTTAAATTAATTTATCAACAACCGTTATATATACACAAATATTTAATAACAGTAGAAAATACTAATTTATCATTTTTGCAACTTTCTGCAACGAGCAGTATGCTGATTTTTATTTTAAAATTTGCAACAACACCTAATAAAGTTGTTTTTAAATTTATTATATCTTCCATTTTTAGAAACCCATAGATAGCAATGTTGAGGAAAAACTGAAGAACGATAACGATATTCTTCAAGATGCCAATTCAAATTCGGAAGTTGCAACAGCAGAGTAATTAAAAAATACTACAAAACATACACACTCAGATGTAATTGTTTTATTTTATTTTATTTCTTTAATTGTGAATCGCAATGCATATTTGGTCCTATAGTGGTCTTATAGGTTAAGTAAAAAATTAAAAACGAAATTAATAATTTTTAAAATAACTTATTGTAAAGATTGCTTTTTAAGAGATGCTTTCGTAAGTTTATCTATCAATCGGTCTTTAAATGTTTTTTATACCACTTTAAAAAAAAGAAGAAATATTTAAATGCTTTAATTTATTTACTGAAAACAATAACATTGAAAGAAAGAACAAAAAGAAACTGCAGCAATATTTTCCGAACTAGAATTCTGAAAAAAAAAACAATAATAAATAAAATAAACGAATAAAAATGTTATCGGCAAACATTAATCACAGTATTATATTTTTATAGCTCCATATTTTGTACACAACTAATCGATTTATGTGTGTTAAAGTTTTTTTTTTTTAATTCCGGCCCTAAGCATACTATGCGGCTAACAACAAAGTAATACTAATTACTTAAGGACGAAGAAGCAACGAAACTCAATTTGTTTTTTGGCAGCTGCGGTCAGTTTCTAAAATGTTTGAGATCTCCTTCTACAATATGTATAATGGGACGCGCCACTTTAGGTGAGATAAGGTTTGGAATCCAATTCAAAGATATCGTTGTACAGCTTTAACAAATCTCTATAACATCCTCTCCTCCAAACTCATGAAGGCAAACGGGACCGTAAATCACTATTTTATCGACTTCAATTTTCGCAAGAGCTGAGTTTTGTTTACAAATATGTGTAACAAGGCCATTATTTTCTAAACGAACCTTCGCGATAGTCTGAATTGAACTGAAAATTCTGCGTTATCCTTCACATCCTCAAGAAAACAATGATTATTTTATTATTTCCCCTCTTGTGCAACATGCGTAGTCTTTCAGTATCATGTTTGTTCCTAACTGGTGAAATATAATCCGACAAAATAACTAGGCTTATGAGGGCGGCCTTTCTCTTTAGTGTTTTCTTGATAATTGCTGACCTTAAGGTATCTTCGCGTAATGTATAAATCTACGAAAATCAGTTTAAAATTCGTTCCTATGGCCAACTTTGTTTTAGTTTTCCGCAGAAAAGGGGAGAAAGTATAGTACGCGAACAGACTTTTTTTCTTGTTTTCTCAAGACAATGCACAAACTATTGGCAAATAACACTCCTTATTTGATAGTCGAAGTATCACTATCGGAACTGATTTTGACAAAATCCGTAACTCTCAAAGTAAAAGGTGTCTATTGTCACATTCTTTCCGATTCGTCAATGTTAATTCTTTTTGTTGAAAACATATAAGATATTGACCTTGCCCTAATTCACAGCTAAATACATCAATTTGAATACTTGCAAACTCATCAGCGACTCTGCGTTTAATAGATGATGTCAATAAGATCAGCGTATGCAATTAGTTACACAACCTCTCGGTAGACTTGCGACTTTTGCACAATTTTAATAAGTATTTATAATGATGAAAATTTCCGTTTCACTTTGCAGGAGCTGATATTTTCTTTTGTTTCAATCCAACATTGTGGCATTTCAAAAGGCTTTGCAACGATGTCACATGAATGAGACAATGAGGGAGACCAGTCAATGGTCTCCACAAATTTGCGGTGAATGCATAAGACTTGCCAAGAAGTTTAGGAATACCTTGAAATATATGAAATCTGTTCGCTGGAAATATCAATGGAGGCAGGTGAAGCAGAAGTTATAGAACCGCCAACGGTGGGTGTTTTATTTTCTAGCCCTATGCCTTAAAGGAATAGTGTACCATCTACAGCTCCTTCAAACACGAGTGGAGGGCAACATTTCTTTAACCTCAGTTTACTATCTAGGAAGAGAGCTGAGTAGATGGCACTCTTTGAAAAACTCAAACAGATGTCATTTAGCTTGTTAAGGATGATGATATAGATAGATATAACACACCATACTTTGACTCTTCTCGTTAGGGGGACGCACTCTGTTTTAGCATGTTTGGCATTGAGGCCACAGCTACTTATCCAGGAGACTATTATTCCGTAAGACGTACTTGAGAATATTAGAGACTATCTGTGGGTATTTATCCGACACTCCACATCCCGCGCCGTGTTATTTGGTAAGCAGCCCTTTGAAGACTTGATTCCATTAGAGAAGAAAGGTTACATCTCAGTTCTGCAGTTTAACTTGAAGAAGAGCGACTAAAAAATGCATTTTTAAGTTTGCAGTTGCCAATGAAATAATGAAACTACACATAGAAGAATTAATGTGTAATTCTTGGAGAAGAGGGATGGTTAAACTAGTGTCAAAGTTGTTGAAAACTGTCTGTAATTCACTTTAATTGATCGACGAATTTAAGATCATAACCGATTAGTTTGCCTATAGGTAAACTGATTGTACAAAGTTTTTAGTTTGGACTATTTTTTTCTATTGCGAACGAAATTGTTGCGCTGTATGTTGAATCTTCTACTGAGATACTAGTATCGTGCTGACGATCTTCTGTTTTGTAGTCTAGTCTATAACTATATCTGTCAATTTATTCGTGTGATGGATTCCTATTTGACGGCGTGTAGAATTGATTATGGGGAGATTCCTTTTTTTTTTTGTTAAAAAGTGTCCGAAGTACTCTCGTATTATTGTAATAATATTTTTACACAAATTGATTCAATTTCGTAATTTTGTTGGGAACAGGTATTACTACAATAAGACCTCAATGGTCACTGTCCAAGTTTAAGATACGAGGGCGGGTCAATAAGTCCGTGACTTTTTGAATTTCTGACCTCTTTACTGAAACAGCAACACTGCTCCTGTCAACAGGCATCTGTCAGTTGACTCCTGTCAAAATTTAAACTTGCTGCGTCAGTTAGTTTGTGTTTGACAGCTATTTTTATCAGACTACTCACTAATTTGAGGAGAAAATGGAAAAAAGTGAATTTCGTGTGCTTATTAAGCATTATTTGTTGCGAAAAAAAACCATTACCGAGACCAAGGCTAAGCTTGATAAATACTATAGGGACTCTGCACCATCGATTTCAATGGTAAAAAAGTGGTTTACTGAATTTCGTTGTGGCCGTACAAGCACTGAAGATGCCGAACGTCCTGGACGCCCAGTTGAGGTCTCTACACCCGAAACAATCGAAAAAATTCACGATATGGTGTTGGCCGACCGAAGATTGAAAGTGCGAGAGATTGTGGAAGCCGTAGGGATCTCGCATGGCTCAGTGGTTTCAATTTTGAATGATCACTTGGGCATGAGAAAGCTTTCCGCAAGATGGGTGCCGCGTTTGCTCACAGTCGACCACAAACACATGTGCAGTTGCCATGGCAAAAATCCATGAATTGGGATATGAATTGCTCCCTCATCCACCCTATTCTCCAGATTTGGCTCCGAGCGACTACTTCTTGTTCCCAAACCTGAAGAAATGGCTTGGTGGAAAAAGATTTCACTCCAATGATGAAGTCATCTCGCAAACAAAGGCCTATTTTGAGGACCTCGACAAATCATTTTTTTTGGAAGAGATAAAAAAATTGGAGAAGCGTTGGACAAAGTGTATAGAGCTCAAGGGAGACTACGTTGAAAAATAAAATTATTTTTTTATCAAAAAATCTGTGTTTTAATCCAAAAGTCACGGACTTATTGACCCGCCCTCGTATGTAAGTTTGTGCTTGCCAGTTGTATCCGTCGAATAATATGAGGCCCTTCCATTGGATAACAGATTCCCATTAGAGTTTGGTGTATAAATTCTCCATGTTATGATATCGGCGGATAGTAATTTCACCGTTTCCAGCCTTACGAATCAAATTCTTCCCAAATTCTGATATAAATACGGTAGATTAAGTACCTTCAGAATTGCATCGACTGGGACCATGTAAAATCGCTTTCGACTACAGAGAGCAACATTAGACGCGTGTCTCTAGCACCTGCAATTCTCGCACTATAGGGATGTTCGCTTTTTTTTTATTGCGCATTGTCTTTCTAATAATGTTCGAGTTTAAATTTCTTCTTATTACATATCGTCGCTGTTTAAGAAAACCGGCATAACTCAAAAAACTTGATTTTTCAGGAGAGTTGTTAAAATTTCTGAGTTTCAGAATCACCACGCACAACTCAAAATATGTCACTTTTCGGCACAAAACACTGATCCAACCAATTTGGACATCTGCCAGTAACTAAGTCCGCTATTACACGGCGCATGTTTTTAGAGATTCAAATAATAAGAAGTCAACAAAATGGCCCATTATCCATCTGGCGGGATTTCGAACAGTTAGAGTTATGGCGATTTTACAGAAAGATAGAGCATTTTTTTCCATTCGATCGGCATTATTTACTCAAAATTCGGGTTTTTTGAGTTATGCCGGTTTTCTTAAACAGCGACGATATGTTGTATTAGTATTGTGGATCGCTTCGCTGAAGGTTATTAGTCTCAAGGACTGCGGTGTCATTGTCTTTTTCTTATCTGCTGCATATGTTATCTATTTCCAAGAAAAACAAAACATCTTAATACGATTGTTTACTTCCAACATTTATTTATTTTTTTTCTTTACAATGACCTAATTAAATATATATGTATATATATATATATTTTAATTAAAAAAACCGCCATTCTCTTTCGTATCTTGTATTCGAAACTTGTTTTGTATAACTGGAACCAAACAAAAAAATAAAAAAAAAACAAAGTCTAATGCGAACCCACCTGGTGTTTGTGTTTGTGTTTTGGAATGGAATATACATATGAGAGAATAATTTTGTTTTGTGATTGATTTCTTTCATTGTTTTGCACAATTTTAGTATTTTTTGTTTTTGTTTTTTTTTGTTGTTGTAAATATAAATCCACCGAATGAACTAAACGAAAAGATTAATATCGTTAATGTAAACATTTAATTCAATTCAGAACTCAAACAAATGTGTTCAGTGAGTTGAAATAGAAGAAACAGAAAATTATTCCTCATCATCTGATGTATCAGTCGTAAATTCACTTTCGTGTTCTTGTTCGTCCTTGTGCTCTGATTCAGATTCACTAATATCCCATTGGGGATGATCAGCCGGAGGTACTGGAGCTTTCTTAACGTCCAATTTAAGTTCTTGCTGTTGATCCATTCCCAAATAAGAATCTATGTATGTAATGAAATAAGATTAAGTAAATAACAGTGATGTTAATAATTTTCACATACCCGATCGCAAGCAAACTGTGAAGGTGTAAAGACCCGCCCATCTTGGGGCTGTAAATTTCAATTGAATTTCCTCCCTGTCTTTTAAGCTCGTCACATGATATGGTGCTGTAAGGAGTGTACGTGATCTTCGATCGCAAATGTATGTCCACCAGTATTCCTGTTTTTCTTCCGGGAACATTGGACAGTGTACTGTGTGCGATATACGTGATTTTCCTTCTAATTTCTCCCGTTTATTCAGTTTCTGTTGGAGACGGTCCCACTCCTCATCGTCGTCATCGTCAAGAGAAGAATTCTTCTTCTCATCATCGTCGCTAATTGATCCTGCGACTGATTCTTTATCTTCAATATCTGATTCGTCTGATTCTTCACCGGAATTTTGTTTAGATTGATCTTGCTGTTGTTGTTGTTGTTGGGGTTCGGCTGTCGATTTTGTTTGTTTGTTTTCATTTGTCGATGTTGGGGCTGGGGGTTTATTGACTTTTGGTCTGTTTACACCACCTTTTTTGCCTCCTTTGCCCTTGCCGCCACGTTTTCCTTGCTTAGACCATGGTTGTTTCTTAGGAGGTGCAACATTATTTGCTGTGTTTTCCTCCTCTTCTTCGCCTACTTCGTCTTCTCTGTAAAAAAAAAAAAAAAAGAATAAGACAATGAGAATTACGCTTATGAAATAAGTCTGCAAACTTTGTTAATGGTAATCAGGGAAAAGCGTTTGATTCAACCATATTTACTATACAGTTTTTTTTTTAGCAAAAGGAGGTACAAACTACCAAAATCCTATGAAACTCAAAGCGAAACGAAAGTATGTACCAACTAAATAAATGTATTTCCCTTGAGTGGAGATTACGGAATAACATTTTATGGGACAAATCGGCAGATAACTGGTTATAAACTGTTCGGTTAATTGGCAATAGATAAAATGTTTTACAGATAAATACATATCTGAGAAAGTTCTAAAAAATATATACGAGGGCGGGTCAATAAGTCCGTGACTTTTTGAATTTCTGACCTCTTTACTGAAACAGCAACACTGCTCCTGTCAACAGGCATCTGTCAGTTGACTCCTGTCAAAATTTAAACTTGCTGCGTCAGTTAGTTTGTGTTTGACAGCTATTTTTATCAGACTACTCACTAATTTGAGGAGAAAATGGAAAAAAGTGAATTTCGTGTGCTTATTAAGCATTATTTGTTGCGAAAAAAAACCATTACCGAGACCAAGGCTAAGCTTGATAAATACTATAGGGACTCTGCACCATCGATTTCAATGGTAAAAAAGTGGTTTACTGAATTTCGTTGTGGCCGTACAAGCACTGAAGATGCCGAACGTCCTGGACGCCCAGTTGAGGTCTCTACACCCGAAACAATCGAAAAAATTCACGATATGGTGTTGGCCGACCGAAGATTGAAAGTGCGAGAGATTGTGGAAGCCGTAGGGATCTCGCATGGCTCAGTGGTTTCAATTTTGAATGATCACTTGGGCATGAGAAAGCTTTCCGCAAGATGGGTGCCGCGTTTGCTCACAGTCGACCACAAACACATGTGCAGTTGCCATGGCAAAAATCCATGAATTGGGATATGAATTGCTCCCTCATCCACCCTATTCTCCAGATTTGGCTCCGAGCGACTACTTCTTGTTCCCAAACCTGAAGAAATGGCTTGGTGGAAAAAGATTTCACTCCAATGATGAAGTCATCTCGCAAACAAAGGCCTATTTTGAGGACCTCGACAAATCATTTTTTTTGGAAGAGATAAAAAAATTGGAGAAGCGTTGGACAAAGTGTATAGAGCTCAAGGGAGACTACGTTGAAAAATAAAATTATTTTTTTATCAAAAAATCTGTGTTTTAATCCAAAAGTCACGGACTTATTGACCCGCCCTCGTATGTAAGTTTGTGCTTGCCAGTTGTATCCGTCGAATAATATGAGGCCCTTCCATTGGATAACAGATTCCCATTAGAGTTTGGTGTATAAATTCTCCATGTTATGATATCGGCGGATAGTAATTTCACCGTTTCCAGCCTTACGAATCAAATTCTTCCCAAATTCTGATATAAATACGGTAGATTAAGTACCTTCAGAATTGCATCGACTGGGACCATGTAAAATCGCTTTCGACTACAGAGAGCAACATTAGACGCGTGTCTCTAGCACCTGCAATTCTCGCACTATAGGGATGTTCGCTTTTTTTTTATTGCGCATTGTCTTTCTAATAATGTTCGAGTTTAAATTTCTTCTTATTACATATCGTCGCTGTTTAAGAAAACCGGCATAACTCAAAAAACTTGATTTTTCAGGAGAGTTGTTAAAATTTCTGAGTTTCAGAATCACCACGCACAACTCAAAATATGTCACTTTTCGGCACAAAACACTGATCCAACCAATTTGGACATCTGCCAGTAACTAAGTCCGCTATTACACGGCGCATGTTTTTAGAGATTCAAATAATAAGAAGTCAACAAAATGGCCCATTATCCATCTGGCGGGATTTCGAACAGTTAGAGTTATGGCGATTTTACAGAAAGATAGAGCATTTTTTTCCATTCGATCGGCATTATTTACTCAAAATTCGGGTTTTTTGAGTTATGCCGGTTTTCTTAAACAGCGACGATATGTTGTATTAGTATTGTGGATCGCTTCGCTGAAGGTTATTAGTCTCAAGGACTGCGGTGTCATTGTCTTTTTCTTATCTGCTGCATATGTTATCTATTTCCAAGAAAAACAAAACATCTTAATACGATTGTTTACTTCCAACATTTATTTATTTTTTTTCTTTACAATGACCTAATTAAATATATATGTATATATATATATATTTTAATTAAAAAAACCGCCATTCTCTTTCGTATCTTGTATTCGAAACTTGTTTTGTATAACTGGAACCAAACAAAAAAATAAAAAAAAAACAAAGTCTAATGCGAACCCACCTGGTGTTTGTGTTTGTGTTTTGGAATGGAATATACATATGAGAGAATAATTTTGTTTTGTGATTGATTTCTTTCATTGTTTTGCACAATTTTAGTATTTTTTGTTTTTGTTTTTTTTTGTTGTTGTAAATATAAATCCACCGAATGAACTAAACGAAAAGATTAATATCGTTAATGTAAACATTTAATTCAATTCAGAACTCAAACAAATGTGTTCAGTGAGTTGAAATAGAAGAAACAGAAAATTATTCCTCATCATCTGATGTATCAGTCGTAAATTCACTTTCGTGTTCTTGTTCGTCCTTGTGCTCTGATTCAGATTCACTAATATCCCATTGGGGATGATCAGCCGGAGGTACTGGAGCTTTCTTAACGTCCAATTTAAGTTCTTGCTGTTGATCCATTCCCAAATAAGAATCTATGTATGTAATGAAATAAGATTAAGTAAATAACAGTGATGTTAATAATTTTCACATACCCGATCGCAAGCAAACTGTGAAGGTGTAAAGACCCGCCCATCTTGGGGCTGTAAATTTCAATTGAATTTCCTCCCTGTCTTTTAAGCTCGTCACATGATATGGTGCTGTAAGGAGTGTACGTGATCTTCGATCGCAAATGTATGTCCACCAGTATTCCTGTTTTTCTTCCGGGAACATTGGACAGTGTACTGTGTGCGATATACGTGATTTTCCTTCTAATTTCTCCCGTTTATTCAGTTTCTGTTGGAGACGGTCCCACTCCTCATCGTCGTCATCGTCAAGAGAAGAATTCTTCTTCTCATCATCGTCGCTAATTGATCCTGCGACTGATTCTTTATCTTCAATATCTGATTCGTCTGATTCTTCACCGGAATTTTGTTTAGATTGATCTTGCTGTTGTTGTTGTTGTTGGGGTTCGGCTGTCGATTTTGTTTGTTTGTTTTCATTTGTCGATGTTGGGGCTGGGGGTTTATTGACTTTTGGTCTGTTTACACCACCTTTTTTGCCTCCTTTGCCCTTGCCGCCACGTTTTCCTTGCTTAGACCATGGTTGTTTCTTAGGAGGTGCAACATTATTTGCTGTGTTTTCCTCCTCTTCTTCGCCTACTTCGTCTTCTCTGTAAAAAAAAAAAAAAAAGAATAAGACAATGAGAATTACGCTTATGAAATAAGTCTGCAAACTTTGTTAATGGTAATCAGGGAAAAGCGTTTGATTCAACCATATTTACTATACAGTTTTTTTTTTAGCAAAAGGAGGTACAAACTACCAAAATCCTATGAAACTCAAAGCGAAACGAAAGTATGTACCAACTAAATAAATGTATTTCCCTTGAGTGGAGATTACGGAATAACATTTTATGGGACAAATCGGCAGATAACTGGTTATAAACTGTTCGGTTAATTGGCAATAGATAAAATGTTTTACAGATAAATACATATCTGAGAAAGTTCTAAAAAATATATACGAGGGCGGGTCAATAAGTCCGTGACTTTTTGAATTTCTGACCTCTTTACTGAAACAGCAACACTGCTCCTGTCAACAGGCATCTGTCAGTTGACTCCTGTCATTTAAACTTGCTGCGTCAGTTAGTTTGTGTTTGACAGCTATTTTTATCAGACTACTCACTAATTTGAGGAGAAAATGGAAAAAAGTGAATTTCGTGTGCTTATTAAGCATTATTTCTTGCGAAAAAAAACCATTACCGAGACCAAGGCTAAGCTTGATAAATACTATGGGGACTCTGCACTATCGATTTCAATGGTAAAAAAGTGGTTTACTGAATTTCGTTGTGGCCGTACAAGCACTGAAGATGCCGAACGTCCTGGACGCCCAGTTGAGGTCTCTACACCCGAAACAATCGAAAAAATTCACGATATGGTGTTGGCCGACCGAAGATTGAAAGTGCGAGAGATTGTGGAAGCCGTAGGGATCTCGCATGGCTCAGTGGTTTCAATTTCGAATGATCACTTGGGCATGAGAAAGCTTTCCGCAAGATGGGTGCCGCGTTTGCTCACAGTCGACCACAAACGCATGTGCAGTTGCCATGGCAAAAATCCATGAATTGGGCTATGAATTGCTCCCTCATCCACCCTATTCTCCAGATTTGGCTCCGAGCGACTACTTCTTGTTCCCAAACCTGAAGAAATGGCTTGGTGGAAAAAGATTTGACTCCAATGATGAAGTCATCTCGCAAACAAAGGCCTATTTTGAGGACCTCGACAAATCATTTTTTTTTGGAAGGGATAAAAAAATTGGAGAAGCGTTGGACAAAGTGTATAGAGCTCAAGGGAGACTACGTTGAAAAATAAAATTATTTTTTTATCAAAAAATCTGTGTTTTAACCCAAAAGTCACGGACTTATTGACCCGCCCTCGTAACACCGTGCCAACAATTTATAAAACATAAACAATTGCTGTCCGTATAAATCTCATAAAAAGGCAACGAGCTGATTAATAATATCTTGCTTGCTCTCATATTAATAATTTATATTAGAGAATTAGGAAAACTGCGGGAGGCTTTGTACTCATGGGGTGAAAGTAGAAAAATTGGTGAATTGTCAGTGTAATGCCTTCTGATTAAAATGCACAAGGGATTTGCTGTACGGTGGGTGATGATTTGTCTCGTATCGCTCGTCCATCTACCAGTATGAGTGAAGGAAACATTGAAAAAATTGGGAAAATTGTTCCCACAGATCATCGTGTGAGCATCAGGGAGATAGCAGCCGATCTTGGTGCCTCGTTCGAATCGGTTAAGAGAAACAACTCGTGGTTTCTTTACCACGACAACGCACCGGCTCACACATTTCATCGTGTACGCGACTATTTGTTAAAAAAAATGTTCATCCCGTGCCGCAAAATCCATATCCATGGATCCATGTCATGGATCCTTATTATTTTTTCCTATTCCAGCGACTCATGTTACCACTTCGCGGAAAGCGTTTTAAGTGGAGAATTCGCAGGAGCCTGAGACCATTTCAAAATCGGCATATAAAGAGTGTTTTACAAATTGCAGGAAACGTTGGAATATGTGTATTGCTTGCAATGGATATTTGTTTAGGGGGAATAAAATGAATATGATGTGTAACTGAACCGTTTTCGTTTTATCGAAGAATTCCGGGTATTTTTTATTTGAAAGGTAATCTAATTTTGCTAAAAGAATATTCAAAAAAGCCTGGTTCAACAACTCATGGAGTCAAGGAAGTAGTCATCAGGTAGGTATTATGCTAGACTACTGGGCTCATTCTTTCATTATATTTTTTAAGTACTGTGAATAAGGTAGAATTTAAATGTTTTGGAAGATATTTCTTGCAAACGTTTACTAAAGAAAATATCTGAGATGAGTGAAGTTATTTCAAACAGAGAAAAATTGACATATGAGTAAGGATAAACATATAAGACCAATATTGGGTCTATAACTTAATTCGTGCGGTTTGCTAAGAGATGGCGTAACTTGTATTATTCCATTGGAACACGCGTTGGAAAGCTATTGTCGTACGTCATTTCAGTATATGTCATTCATTTGAAGCGTAAACAACAATAATTTTTTTTCACTCAAATATGTCGAACTTTGTGCCTGAAAAAGTGTTTTTGCGGGGAGTTCTTCTTCATTACTTTAATATGAAGAAAACTGCTGCCAAAAGTCATCGTATTTTGGTGAAAGTTTATGGTGAACATGCGCTAGCTGAGCGAACGTGCCAAAAGTGGTTTGCACGATTTAAAAGTGGTGATTTTGGCTTGGAAGGCGATGAACGTCCTGGGCAGCCAAAAAAGTTTGAAGAGGAAAAACTGGAAGCATTACTCTATGAAGATTGTTGCCAAACACAAGAAAAGCTCGCAGAATCTTTGGGTGTCACTCAAGCAGCCATTTCAAAATGTTTAAAAGCAGCTGGATATATTCAAAAGCAAGGAAATTGGGTTCCACATGAACTCAAGCCCAGAGACGTCGAAAGGCGGTTTTGCATGTCCGAAATGCTGCTGGAACGCCACAAAAGGAAGTCATTTTTGCATCGGATTGTTACTGGTGATGAAAAATGGACCCATTTCGACAACCCCAAGCGCAAAAAATCATATGTGAAACCCGGCCAACCAGCCAAATCAACGGCAAAGCCGAATATCCATGGCGCGAAGGTAATGCTCTGTATTTGGTGGGATCAGATGGGTGTGCTGTATTATGAGCTGCTAAAACCGGGTGAAACCATCAATGGACAACGCTACCCAACACAATTAATCCGTTTGAAGAGAGCAGTAGCCGAAAAACGTCCGGAATATGCGACCAGACACGAGGCAATAATTTTCCATCATGACAACGCTCGGCCCCACGTTGCTATTCCGGTTAAGAACTATTTGGAAAACAGTGGATGGGAAGTCTTACCCCACCCGCCTTATAGCCCAGACCTTGCTCCTTCTGACTACCATTTGTTCCGGTCGATGCAGAACGCCCTCACTGAAATACGGTTCACATCAGAGCAGAATATCAAAAATTGGCTTGACTAATTCGTCGCTGCCAAGCCGGCGCAGTTCTTTTGAGATGGGATTCACAAATTGCCAGAAAGATGGGAAAAAGTCATAGCTTCAGATGGGCAATACTTTGAATAATACTATTGTACATGTTTTTCTTAAATAAACATTCAAATTTTGAAAAAAAAAACCGCACGAATTAAGTTATATACTCAATAGATGAGTTTACTCATATGAAACAGTAGGTGACAACTTGTGGTAGTCGAACTGTACCAAGCACAGTGTGGTAAGAAGTAAAAAAAATTGAACTTTTATCGAAGTTAAGCGGTAGCAATAATGAAAATGCATTGAATCGTGAATTTAATGTTTGAAGGACTTGGTCTTTTGCTCTTAGTTATTCGTGTTATAACGAATTTGGCGAAGATTGAGCACTTGAGAGTTGTGAAGAAGGAAACCTTCCACACTTGCGTACGCTAGGTTTTATAGAAATATGGATATATTCAACTGAACCCTCCTCCAAACTATCTGACTAGTGAAAGTGTCAAATATATTTTATATGTTTTTGTTTGTGTGTCTGCGTTCCACTGCCGTAGTTAAATTCCATAAAAAGCAATAGTAGACAAAATGCATGGAGAATAAAGTGAGCCTAGGTTTGCTATCCAGTTTAGAGAGCCTAAATACTTCCGATCACTGAAATAAAGATTTATTACCTTGATTTAAGATTAGTAATAGTTGAATCTGATCATTTTCTGCTCGTTACTCAGACCCCTAAAAGAAAGCTAAACTACATATATGGAGAAATGCGCGCCAAAAAAAACAAAAAACAAAAAATGGGCAATTAGGAAACGGGAACGGGCTAAACATTGATTGTATAGGAATCATCATTTCCAACAACTAAGGGCTGATTCTTTAAAAGGTACTTTTCGCAGTGGGGATTTCATGAGTGTTCACTCACGGGTCATGTCACACTGATAAGTCAGCATGGAAAGACTTAGCGCAGCCCAGCGTCTAAAAATTATTCAGCTTTATAACGAAATTCAGCGTTTTACGAGGAATGTGTCTCGTGTACCTAGAGCAGCTTATGGTCCACATAATCGTCTTACTGAACGCACAATTTGCTACACCATCGAAAAGTTTGAAACCAAATTTTCCATACTAGATGCAAGGGATGAGCATTACAAGAATGGCCGCCAACCTTTAGACTTTGTGGCACCTCACCTTTAGACTTTTTCATTTGGGACTTCGTAATATCTAAAATCTTCATGAATCAGAATGGACTATGTTAGTCGCAGCTAAGGAAAACATTTAAAAGAAATTCTCTTAACCAAAATAAATGTAAAGAATGGTTCTTTTGTATGATTTCAAGGTTACCCGATAAAATTGGATTTTTTTTTTATATTTGAAACAAAGTACATCTTACAGAATCGCCCTATACTTATTAACAAGTCTCTTCGTCAAATGGGAAAGGGCTGACAAAGCAATTAAGAGGCTTAAAAACAATAATTCTTGATAGAAAAACCGTAGAGCTGGTAAAAAGTGGGAAGTGAGTAAACGTGAATCTTAGATATTGGCAGTCATACCGCCAACATCCTGGAATTGAATTTAACTTCTCACTACCTATCTTGAAACACGACAACTTCTAAACGACTCCCATAAGGTTTTTGAAAGCACTACTTGTGACTTCATAGCAGCTCTCACCGAAAAGTGGAGCCATAGTCTACATTAATCTGTCGAAAGCAAAATAGTAGAAAACTAATAATGAAAAGGCATTTGACAGTTTGGCATCAGTCTTTTTTTGTGAAAAATGTGTACATTTGAGATCAATGAATCTCTTCTTCAGTGGATTAGAAATCTCATTTCGGAACGTTGAGTACAGTTGTTTTAGATGGTTTAATGTCTGATATCCACAAAACAAACGCTAGCGTGCCTCCGGGCACCGTTCTGTCTCCGACAATCTTTTTATTCTTCATTGATAAATTCGTTTCTAGTACTGTTAATATAGCATGTTCTTTTAATGTGGACCGTTCTTCTGCTGCTCTTATTCGTTCTCAGCTATCCGGCTGCAGAACAGCATAACTTATTGTTTGAAATGCATCCAGCCATTAAATTACACAAAATCTGGAAAACTTTTAATTTACAGTAAGTGTGTACCATGTGTGACCATTGCACACATTCGATGTCACTAAAACGAAAGCGACAGAATGATAAAAAAAAAACTGCCATAACAAATAAACTACCTGTTGATATATTTAAAGCAGCTGGTTATACAACGACATATCTAATTTTCGCATCTTTACAAAACTTCTCAGTTTGTGTAAGATGAATTTTCGCTGCTCTGTCAAAGTTAGTAACGAATTCATTGTCAAGGAAAGTTTTAGAATAGGAAACGCGCAGTGGAAATCAGTTACACTCATCACAATTTTAAACAACTACACAGATGGCTTTAACAACTGTGGTCATTATAACCAGCTTTTTCTTTAAAATTAATTAATTTTAATAATGGAAAGCAAGTTTGCTTTAATTTACTGTATTAGTAAATTAGTTTGCCTTCTGGTTAGGTACTCGACATACATGAGCAATTCTTAGATAATGACGGCAGCATGTGCAGCTGTTTTTCGCATTGAAGTTGATAAATTTAAAATTTGGAAAATAACCTTTTCAATAACTACTTGGATCTAGGAAGAAATTTTAACACAGCCTACTTAGAAACACATATGTAGTTATATATTTATCTTTTTTCCTTTTTCCTTTCTTTATTTTCTGTTGAAATAGAAATGTCATTTTTTTTTAATTTTATGATAAAGGGCTATTGGTATAACAACTGCATGCAGCCGGTCCTTTTGAGCGTCTTTATAACTGATTTTCACTGTTCTTGCATACGTAGATGAGATTGCTGTGGCTGGACGAACACAACTATCCGTCAATGGAGCTTTCGTGTATATGGAGGCGAAAGTAGTCAAAGACAGCACATGCTGTCACCAGAAAAGAACGTACACTACCGATGGCTTAGCCAAAGCGTTAAAGGTATATAAGGACTTCGTCATCCTTCTGCAGAATTTCTTTTCTCAATCGCTGCTTCTTTAGGTTCAGGAGGCAATTGAGTTACAGAGCTCTCTCTCGTATAATCAAACAGTCTTTACCCAAAACCACTATTATCCCGAACCTTCTTTATGGCGCAGGCTTGTAGCTTGGAGCAGATGAAGAAGCACTAGGCGTCGACTAAAGTGCCATCTAAGCAAGAATCCTAACAAGATCAAAAATAAACAGCTTTTCATGTTGGCAAACTTCGGGCTGGTAGAAGCAGATATTGGAAAAGAGTTGTCAAGTTCAAAACCCCTCAAAGACACGTTCTGAAGACCGTTAGAAAAGAACAAAAGCAAGCTAAACATTCATAGAAACACGGTATAGGTGCAGATTTCATTAACGATAATCCGATATCTGTTAATTGCTCTGCAATTAAACTAAAACAATTATTTTACTTACTTGATGCTTTCCTTTGCGGGTGTAGTCGAATCTCCAAATAGCACTTTCATATCTCTTCTAACAAGTGTCACAGTAACAGTTACTATTGCCCCAGCAGTCACAACATTAGTATTCTCATCATCAATTACTGAAAAACAGAAATTTCCTAGTAAATATGCGAGGCTAAGTCTCAAACACAAGTTTAATTACCTTCGCAACGAATAGAAAAGTCAATCAAGGGCATTTTTCCAAGAACTCGCATTACATTCTCATATTCAAAGTCTGTCAAGCTTCTGAGCAAGGATCTACTCTCCTCCGGTTTGAGTTGAGCGAACTGTTGTAAATTTTTAATATGGCGTTTCTTCATAGAAAAATGCAAAGTTTCCTCCCTAATGTGAGGCAGTTGCAGAAGAGTTGATTTGAATTCAGACAATCCTTGGATAATCATCGGCGAGAGCTTCATGCAGTTCTCAATAGTTTCAATTGTGGGAATTCGGGGTACTGTCCAACCACAAACAGCCTCGTTTAGGTATCATTAAAAAGTATGAAAATAAAAATAAATACCTCTTCGGGCGTAGGCCAGCATCACCAACTGATGCACACATGAAACCATCTCCTGTATTAGGTAGGGACACTTCTTCACAATCAACTGACGATCCTTCTCGAGTGTGTCGGGATTCAAAGGCATACGGGCCAAATGAGCATGAATGATAGCTCGCGCTTTAATCGAATACAAACGGCACAATGGATGTTCCTTGCATTTCTCATTTAAATTCGGTAGCTGACGTATAAGCTAAACAAAGACACATATTTCATGTAGAATCAGCAATCAGACTCGTTTAAAATACTTACCGCTGGCACCTCGTCGTTATCAGATAATCGCTCAACCACCTGTTTGTTGTATTGTCTATCAAACTCCAAACTTGCAGCCAAAATCATAATAACTCGTTTCAGCATCATGTGCGGTGTCTTGTGAAAGAAATAGAAATACATCTGTGATGTGTCCAGCAAAACCTTATCACCAGAGAATCTTATCGAACGATACCACCACATTCCTACAACGGATGGCAGTGCTACCATAAACACCAAGCCGTATAAACCAAGAACCCACACTGAGTTCTCCTTCTCGACAATCCACGATGGCAATGCGATACCAAACGACATAGCACCCGGCCCATCTGGATTACCATATTTTTCCCAATTTTCCTTCGCCACGTCATCAGTTAAGGCCTGATATGCCTTTGTAAGAATCATGAAAGCCTTCTCATCACCAGACTCCTTATCCGGATGCAATACTAGCGACAGCTTACGATAGGCTTTCTTAATATCCGCTTGGGATGAGGTAGGTGGAATCTTAAGAATCTCAAACGGATCAAAACTGGCCATTTCATAGTCGAATTGAGACACCCTGTACGCTAAGAAAATCAACAGGGCCCAACCCAAAACGAGGGATAACTTTACCAAAAACGTTTTAACCGACTTGTATGGCTCGGCAGCAGCCAAAATCGCTTTCTTCCGTATACAATCTGGACATTGGCATTCTTCTTTCGACTGACGTGGATCTAAAAAAGAAGAGTTTCATTTTTTCTACATACAATTTCAGAAAAAAACAAGCCACAGCCCGCATGTGGGAATTTTTTCTCTAATCATACGCGCAAACCATTTTTTCAAATATTTTGTTTTAATTCGGTTTTCCCCACTTACGTGTGCTCAACAACACAATATTAAAAGATCGCAGCACTTACCCACTTTCTTTTTGCGCGGCCAATAGTAAATTGTTGTGGGTATTAGAATTAGAGCGAGAAACGAAAGAAGAAAATAATAAAATGTTCCGCCGCTCTCGTCATATTGAAACTTTTGTCCTGCCATTATTCTCTAACAATAAATGCAACTAACTTATGTTTCAGCTCGATGGGGATAAGTTTAAATAAAGAAATGAATTATTCTATTCTTGAATAAAGTTTATTTGTATTAAAATTTTAATTTGACCGAGTAGATTTCCGTTTCACATCATGTGAAGTAACAATTTTCCGTGAACTGTGGCTGTTTTGACACGTCTAGAAGTAGGAATGATGAGTTGCTGTGACAAATGAATTCTTTATGTATGCGTTGCCATCTAGATGTGGGAATTGTAAGTTAATGTCGGCCGTTTTTAGAGTTACATGGATGGAAGTTAAAAGGAGCAAATTTATGTTCGAGTGCGGGAGTATCATTTTGATAGATGTCTAGATTTCCATTCGATATTTTAATGCAGGATCCGGGCGTTCCACGTTCTGATGCATGAAAGAGAAGTTGTCTTGCGTATTATTAAGCGAAATTAACAAAAGAGTCAATCAAGCTGCAAGAAGAAGAAGAAGAAGAAGAAGCTGCAAAATATAGTAGAAAGCCTTTTACAAACCGAAGTTTTCCTTAACGTTCGCGAACGATGTGGCGTATGAACGTGTTTTTTTTATAAGTGTATGATATTTGTATATTTTCTTTTGTAACTTGTAATTATAAAAATCTGCCATTCTATAAGATTTCAATGAAACGTTATTTTAAAACGCACCAGCTAAACTAAGTCAACTTTTCTTTTTCAGGCTTTTTCAAAATTCGACATACACATGTCAGACAAAATTTAATCGTAGCTTGTATGCAAATCATTACTTTCGACATATTTTGCTTTTTTATTTCTTTAGAAACAAGATAGCTGCCGAGGCTTACAAAAAGATATCTCAAGTTTATGGTTAGACTGCATACCCATTCTGGAGATTTTTTAATTAAAGATGACCAAAGTTCTGGTAGATCAACTGAAGTTGATTACTTAAGTTTTGAGAATAAGAACAAAAGCAAATATTTATTACTAAAAATAGCTTTATTGTTTTTTAAAATACATTTACACTTTTGCATTCTTTTGAACATTTTTGAAGAACTTACAACATGCGCCTTAAACGCGTCAGCATCTTCCTCGAGCGTCGAAAAATTGTAGCTTCGAAATTAAGTTTTGATGTGCATAAATAACTTGGGTTCCACATGAATTGGCAAAGATTCTCTTTTTAAACAAATCATCACTAGGGATAAGAAATGGATCGTCTACAATACTGTAGCATCAACAATATTGAAAGCTGAGTTGTATAAAAAATAATAATATGATATATAATAATAATAAGGATAAATTGTACATATTGTCGTGTACTTCTAATAAACTAAACGGTAAATACAAATGTTTACTTCCAACTACAGACACTTATGGTAACTCGAGAAAAAAATTTGAAAATAAATGTTTCGAGAAACAAGTCGGGCCCGTTCAGCAGCAAATTTCAGCAATATTGGAGAATAATTCATATATTTAATGTACATATAACTCCAGAGAAATTTTTTTGTCTAATTACATTGTTTCTAAACGTAATAACTCCAAACGTATCAATGTGAAGCAATGCGATTTAAAATCTTCAATATGTGATACGTTTCACTTGGCCACCACCAATAACGAATGAATTATCAACATACGAGGGCGGGTCAATAAGTCCGTGACTTTTGGATCAAAACACAGATTTTTTGATAAAAAAATTATTTTATTTTTCAACGTAGTCTCATTTGAGCTCTATACACTTTGTCCAACGCTCCTCCAATTTTTTTATCCCTTCCAAAAAAAATGATTTGTCCTCAAAATAGGCCTTTGTTTGCGAGATGACTTCATCATTGGAGTCAAATCTTTTTCCACCAAGCCATTTCTTCAGGTTTGGGAACAGGAAGTAGTCGCTCGGAGCCAAATCTGGAGAATAGGGTGGATGAGGGAGCAATTCATAGCCCAATTCATGGATTTTTGCCATGGCAACTGCACATGTGTGCACCCTTGCATTGGCTTGGTGGAAAAGAACTTTTTTCTTGGCCAAATGAGGTCGTTTTTTTTTCAAATCGTCATTGAATCGGTCCAATAAGTTGGCATAATATTCCCCAATGATTGTTCTTCCCTTTTGAAGGTAGTCAATGTGGATTATCCCGCGTGCATCCCAAAAAACAGTCGCCATAACTTTATTGGCTGACAAACCCACCTTGGCCTTCTTTGGCGCCGATTCACCCCTAGAAACCCACTGTTTTGACTGTTGTTTGTTCTCTGGTGTGTTGTGATGGATCCATGTTTCGTCCACGGTTACAAAACGGCGCAAAAACTCCTCCATATTGCGATTAAACAACGCCAAACCTTCCTGTGAAGTTGTTACACGATTGCGTTTGTGGTCGACTGTGAGCAAACGCGGCACCCATCTTGCGGAAAGCTTTCTCATGCCCAAGTGATCATTCAAAATTGAAACCACTGAGCCATGCGAGATCCCTACGGCTTCCACAATCTCTCGCACTTTCAATCTTCGGTCGGCCAACACCATATCGTGAATTTTTTCGATTGTTTCGGATGTAGAGACCTCAACTGGGCGTCCAGGACGTTCGGCATCTTCAGTGCTTGTACGGCCACAACGAAATTCAGTAAACCACTTTTTTACCATTGAAATCGATGGTGCAGAGTCCCCATAGTATTTATCAAGCTTAGCCTTGGTCTCGGTAATGGTTTTTTTTCGCAAGATATAATGCTTAAAGCACACGAAATTCACTTTTTTCCATTTTCTCCTCAAATTAGTGAGTAGTCTGATAAAAATAGCTATCAAACACAAACTAACTGACGCAGCAAGTTTAAATTTTGACAGAAGTCAACTGACAGATGCCTGTTGACAGGAGCAGTGTTGCTGTTTTTGTCCTTAATTCTGCCACAATACAGCTTCTCTGAATATTTCAGGAGAATCGAACAAAAAAGGGTTAATAATATCTACAAACGTATCGTTGCTATAACAGAATGGTCAATGCGAATTCATCAAATTGTTCCGATAAGCTGACGGACGGTTTTGAAATAGAATATGAATGCCACCACAAACAAAATCGGCTAATATGTATACACAATTTTACCCTGAAATATTCATTCCGTGTGCGATTGCAGTAAAATATACCCCGGGGTAAAATTAGTCCACTTTTGACCTGCTCCTTCTCGTCAAGAAGTAATTAACTCCACGAAACTAGTAAAGTCGAGTTGAGTTAGACGCATATTTGGTGTAAAGTTTGAATATAATTTATGCACTGTGACAGAGAAATGATCTCCTAGAAATGATATGCTTATGTATAATTTTCAGCTGCAGACTTAATTAAGCAGTTCACATGAAAACAAAGCTGATCTACTTCTCCAAAATAATTTAGCAATACTTAACTGCAGAGTTGAAATATATTAATTAACTTATCGCAACTTAACGAAAGTGGGCTTTTAGTCCCATCTATCTCTCGAGTAGATTGTATTACAAACACATCAAAGTGACATCTCCGAATTCGTTGTCATCGTGCACAACTTGCAGGAATTGCTTTGTTAAGAATTAATTGGAATAAAATTTAATTTACATTTAACAAGAAAGTAGAACATCAAAAATGTTTTCACAATCGAACATGGCAGGTCCCTTCTGGAACAATGGACCAGCACCCGGTCAATTCTACAATTTCGTTGGAAACAATTTATTCGCCCAAGGACCCACCAATACCGGTCCCGCTGGTATCTACGGAAGCCAGAGAACTTCGTAAGTTTGAACTATTCCGTTCTAAATTGTGTAATTTACTATTTTCTACAATTTAGTCAACCCATCACAACTGGCACATCAGTAGTTGGAATCAAATTTGATAATGGTGTTATAATTGCCGCTGATAATTTAATCTCCTACGGTTCCTTGGCCAGATTCCAAGATGTTCAACGTGTTTTCAAAATAAATGAACAGGTCGCAATTGGTACAGGCGGGGACTTTGCCGACTTTCAAAGTTTAAAGAGAATTATAGACCAGAAGATGGTCGAGGACATGTGCTATGAGGACGATATTACAATGAAGCCGAAATCGCTGTATTATTGGCTGACCAGGGTTCTTTATAACAAGCGTAGTCGTTTCAATCCATTGTGGCTGGATATGGTCGTTGGTGGAATCGAAGATGGAGAGCCTTTCTTAGGACATGTCGATCTTAGAGGGCGGTCTTATATGGATACTGTAGTAGCTACCGGCTTTGGAAAGCACTTAGCTCTACCAATTGTCCGAGAACGTATTAGTGATACAACAAAATTAAACAGAACTGAAGCCGAGGATTTGGTAATGTTTCAGATTTTTTGTTCGTTTGTAAACCTTTTTATTTGACTTGTAAATTTTAGATCAAGAAATGCATGGAAGTCTTGTACTATCGTGATTGTAGGGCTTTGTCTAAGTACACAGTTGCTGTCATCACAACCAATGGTTGTGAAATACATGGACCACGGAGTGTCAGTGAGAACTGGGAATTGGCAACCATGATTAAGGGATACTAATTAGTTATCTGTCTTTAGTTGATTCAAACATTCTCAATGTCGTTTGTGCGAAATAAATAACGGATTTTGTATAGAGTAGTATTTTATTTTTTATAATTCTATTCCTAAACGTCTTATTTTCGGTCACCGAGTCAAACATAAATAAGCCCAAATTAGGTAAAAGGCAGGAATTCAACGCAAATCTACACTCAACTTCATCAAGCATCATATCATCAAGAAGTTTAGTGCTTTTCCAACTAGCCTATTCAAAAACCTTCTAGTAGAAGGTAGAATAAATTTTATCAAGAATAGAGGAATGCTTTGCACATGCCTACTACTTAAAATCTACAATTGATAAAGACGCCCGTTCGATTTAAAATCATAGATTAAAACGGATTGATCCAACCATTGATTTGCGAAGATTATGGCAGAACCAAAGGATGGAAGCTTCACTGATTTCTACAGAACTGTTCTTCCTTTGTATCTAAATCCGACAACGGTGTATTCAAATCGAACAGCTGTCCGAAGTAGGAGCCGGTGAACTTCGTTCATCAGTTGAGCATTCGGTACACCTGCAATTCCAGCCGATGAGAATCTGCCGAAGTGCTTCAAAATATCGACAAAGTAAAAAACTAGGTTCTGCTCGAAATAAATGTACTGGCGAACCGGTTCTTCAACCAGTCTGAATGATTCCAAGTGCAAACTTTGCTAAGATCAACTGTGGGTGCTGGCTTAAGCAAATGAGTTTTGGATTTCTGCGGATTTTTAGGGGGAGTGCTCCACTTTATAATGTTAATGGCATTTCTGCGAATCATTCGGATCTCGCGGTACTCCATAATAGAAACATCAGTGACTCTTTCACTACAAATACAGGAGTTAAGCAAGGATGCCCACTTTCACTTCAACTGTTCACAATTGTCCTGGATGAAATTGTGAGAGAAGTCTGCACGCAGAGACGTGGGATAACTTGGAGTCTGACACGACAACTCGAGGACTTTGACTATGCGGACGATATTTGTCTTCTATCACAGAGGGTCAGTGACATCCAAGCTGAATTAGAACACCTCGCAAGATTAGCACGATGCGCCGGATTGGAGATAAATATCTAGAAGACTAAGGCCATGAGGATCCACGCCTGCAACAGAGGAGACATTACCATCGAAGGAAACCCCGTCGAGTATGTAGATAGCTTCTGCTAGATATATAGTATAGTAGTAAAAAGGAGTATAAACAACAGACGGCGGCGCAGAAGCAGACGTTGAGAACAGACTTCGAAAAGCAAGAGCATCATTCGGCCAATTACGACCTATATGGAGGAGTTCCCAGCAGGGACACGAAGCTCAGAATATTCAACTTATGTGTCAAGTCACATATATATGATTTCCAACATCATACAAAAACTTCAGGTATTCATCAACAAATGTCTCCGTACCTTATGTCGAATATTCTGGTCAAACATCGTCAGGATCGTGGATCTGTTGGAAATGACAAGAGAGGAACCAAATGCGAAACAGATCAAGCGACGCAAATGGAAATGGATCAGACATACCATCAGGAAAAAAGACGACAGCATTACCAGAATGGCGTTAGAGTAGAACCCTTAAGGCAAAAGATCCAGAGGCCGTCCCAAGAACACCTGGAGACGATCGATACTCCTGGAACTACGAAAACTCAACCTCACTTGGAACAGTGTAAAGATAACTGCAACCAACCGAGTGAGATGGAGATGCTAAGTGGAGTGATAATAGGAAAAAAAAAAATACAAATTTATAATGCTTGGTTTCCAGATTAGTTGACTTTCTGTGTTATATGAAATTTTACCATTTCGCTATACAGGAGCCATGGATGTGGAAAAACAAAACATCTTGGATCTTGAATTGACGGGCATCATACCATTTTGTGATGAGCATTTTAAAAAAACAAAATTGATTCGTAGAACCAGATTTGAGCAGTTTTGTATCAAGATTTGGCCTCCCCAGTCGTTTGCTTTGAAACGAAGGGGGCCAGTTTTTTTGTTCTTCTGATTCACTACTATTACCACCACCAAAGGTACTGAGTCTTATCATATTATACTATGTTGCCAACGCTCAGAATACTTTCTGGCGCAGTAACAATCATCTCATACATACATACATATGTGCTACCATCTGACTTATAATCAACATTCCTGGAGAGAAATTAATGTGGAAAAACCTAAAACCTGTCAGAGTTCTAGCTGCAACAACGTATTTTGGCTTGCTACGAAAATACGAAATCGACTTTGCTTGTATTTAGAACTGATTTCGGCTTAAAATTGAAGCAGAAAAGGAATGTAGTCGAAGTTTCAAGAATGATGTCAAAACGGATGTACGATATACTGTTGTCGTTTTATTGAGGGTTAAAACCTTACACTTCAACAAGAGCACCATATATACACCTGAATCATTCCGAGTAAAGAAAAACTCTCCGTCCTATTCGGACTCCCACCCCTGGAGAGTCAATATCGAAACCAAAATATACCTGAGTTTCAAACCAACTACATCACAACAACGCTTTCCTTTCTCCTCCCTCTATCTTTCCGCCCGCGCCTTGGCAACAGTAAAAGGGTATCATACCCCCCCTCTTGAGGTGCACGTAAATTATAAAAAAAAAAAATATGTACAAACACACGTCTCGACCGATGATAATGAAGACTCCATCAAGAGTATGGATGCTTAAATCTTAGTCAAAGACTTCTAAACCGAAAATTTTGGCAAATTGGTTAGAAAAATTTTCGGAAGCTATTATACGCTATGATTCAAGTGCTGGCTATATCCGAACAGTCAAAGATCTTACCAAATCAGCTCCTGCTGATAGGAAAAAGGGAAACTATCTTGCTTGGCAACTCATACAGTTTCAGCATATATTCAAGCAAAAGGTTGTCCAATAGGCTGTTTCAAGGCCCCAATCTGTAGTGCGACGACGACAAAATACATATCTGCAACAAAAAACAAGCAAGCCAAACCTTGCCCCTTGGTTTAAAAGCAGCTTATTAATCATTGTGAAAGTAATTTCACCACCCACATGTGAGAAATAGAAATATTCCAGCAGAAAATTTAACAGCTGCTCGTGGGTATGTTCAAGAAATGTGAGCCGCAATTTTGCTGAAACTGATTACTATGTTGCACATCACCCGAAAATAAACATATCTGTACACTTTGGAATCATATATAGTATATACAGCTCTCCCATATTTGCTGTGCATTTTTGTTTTGTATCAAATGATATTTTGGGCAATTATGTAGCGCGCAGTAGTAGCGCGACTGTTTTGAGCTCTCTTATAGTATGGGCAAAGTCATAACTCGAAGGACAAGCATCATACGCTACAAACTTATTTTACCGGATTTGCTGTTTACAGCTGAGCTGATTGTAGAGCCCTTCCGAAGACGAAACTTTGAATTTGAAAAAAGATGGCTTGGCGCCAACCAGCAGTGTTTTTTTATTCTCAGATAAATTTCACATGACAACAGATCTGTAGCGAAAAGCTGTTACAATCCCAGGCTAATCCGTTTAAACCACGGGTTATGCCTTATTTTAAGAGTCATTTTACAATAAGATAAGCAATAACTTGTTAAGCACATACTATTGCGTTTTGTTGCGATATGTCGCAAGTCTTCTCAGGCACAGACTTCTAACAACTCTTAGGACTAGGCTCCATCTGTGTCACTTTAATCTAATTTTGTCACACATTGATGGTTCAAAATATATATATAAAAAAAAGAAACGTCGCAGTCCAAAGAAATATGTGTGTGCTTCTAAAATACCATAATTTTTGCAACAATATCTTCTTCTGCATTTATAGTTGGACCATTCACCAATTTCTTTTTGTAAATAAACTTCACGTCTAACACATCCAAATGTAAATTACAAATACGAATATTTTATTAATTTCCGTTTTTAGCAAAGGAAACATGCTCACCACTAAATTATTTGCTCGTGTTGTTTTCTTTTTTGTTTGTTTTGACTAAACTATAACTAAGACAAAAAGAAGAAGAAAAAAAATAAAATACATAACTTAAGTGTTGACCCTGAGAAGGGACAAGGTGATTGTGTTTAATTAAGCATGGTGCGTCTATCGTAGATGTGACGCCTTTGTTCTCGTACTTGTTTCTTCCATTTATCTTGCTGGTGACCCACTCGATTTAGGACATTGGCTCGAGCGTTGAGTTCCTGTGAGCTATTCGGAAGAGTTTGTGGCGAAACCGATGTAGTGTCGTCCTAGGCATGAAAGAGAATTAGACTTTAATTATTAGAGACACACGATAATTTGGAGAAGAAACACACAAAAACAAAATTAAACTCAAATACATATGATGATAGGAAAAAGGAAATGGATCTGAGATTGAATGAATATTGATTAATAAGTTATGGGGAAATAAATATGTTAATTGAAGGAAAACAAATTATAATAAACAAAAACAAAACGTGAGGAGGAGGCATGGTGAAAATCAATCGGATTCTTTATTGTAGTCTACTAAAGGTTTATATTGTACTGATGGAAAGTTAAGTACATCTTCATTTGTGTGTTCCTGATAATTAGCCTTAACACGCTTATTTAGCAATGGGTCCAGACACATCAAGAATAGCATGTATATCACCAGAATTGATATGATCCATATCACAATTATAACAACTACCTGAAACAATAAAACAATGCGCAATAAGTTTAGCCAACTTTTATTTTTTTCTATTTATCGTTTTTTCAGTCTCTCTTTCAATTTATTAGAAGGCGTAGGCATCGGCGTTACTCACCTTTATCAATGTTGTATTACGATTCTCAAATTTGCACTTGCAGTGGGGGCAGATCTCGATTTCTTTTCCATTTTCACCTAGTCTAGGAAGGAGAGCACCATCACAAACACTACATGAAAAACTAATATAAGTAAATTTTTATTTTTTTTTCATTTACTTATTTGTAAACAGACCATGTTTGTTTGGAATCACTGGGAGTCACTGGGACCGTTGAGTTTGGAGAATCGGCTGCAGCCTGAGAAAAACAAAAAATTTCTTCAATGAGAACAGGTGAGGAGCGATTCCTCTTTGTTTATTACCGATACACATCCCAGAGCGAAAATAAAAAAAAATACAGCAATTGCAAAATGTCTTTTTAAATGTGTAGATTCCATTTCAGAAATTGGTCGAAATCTATCTCAATTAATCATAATATAATTACTATCCGAAAAATTCACAAGATATGGAATTTACTTTTTATTTTTTTCTATGTGACAGATTGCAGAATTTGTTTCGTATGCATGTATAAACTGTCATTTACATGGGCATTCGAAAACAGGGTGAATAAAAATATATTCGAAAGGCAAAAACTATGTAAATTCAACTAAGAGGAAGATCGCTAGACTAGCAATTATTAGAAATTCAGTCTTCTTTCGTATTCATATATTTGTATACTTCATCATATGTATAAAGATAGTAAATTGCGTTTTGAAATTACTAAGTGGGAGTCAATTCCGGATGATTTAAACAAGTTTAACACAAGCTGAACTGAACTAATTAGTGTTTCCTATTATTTTAGCGTAACATACAACACAATGGGTAGTTAAAACCATATGTGTTTGGCGATTTTTTAATCGTAGAAGATACCTTAAGATGCATGGCTATAGGTATAGGCTATAGTCGATGTTTCCGGTTAAGATCAGGTGGATAAAAAAAATATGTCAGCGGATTCGTGAGACTATCCAAACAAAAGATGGTCGAGCAGTTTGTCTTGGTCAGATGATAGGGCTAGGATGTAATGTCTAGCAGGGCGAATCAAAGAATGTGCATGGAATGGCTTCGATGCGTAGAATATCGTTTTTATAGGAACTTCTTGAGAAGTGGCTTGACGAAGGCAATAAAGAGGAATCCGCAGCTCTATTTGGTTATATCCAATGAATGGCTGCAAATATTCCGGACACCAAACAACTTTAACGATCGTGTTCTCAAAGATCATTAAATATCAAAGACCAATTTCAGAACCAACAACAGGCTATCAGAATCGTTGTGTCACATGTAATGTCGATCCGAAATTGACAATTTATAGAAAATATTTTTTCTCCGTACTTAATGACAAATATTAGATCGGTCCACTAAACATATCATAATACCCTACAATTCCGTGAGCTGATCAAGACAAGGTGATGATTTCAAAATTTCGCAAAGGCAAATAAAGCTATCGGTATGCCAACAAAACTCAAAACCAATAGATGAGAGCCTAATTTTGGGCCTGCATCAGCCCATTTGGAAGGTTGTTTTAGATGAAAGCATGCCTAGTTAATCAAATGTCAACATTATTTGCCTGATCAACTTAAAAAAAGAGCCATCTAAATTATAATAAACCTGAAAGCGTAAGTCTCCTTTACATCTGTTTTAATGTAGGAGGAGTTCCCCGCTGATCAAATCTTTACACTTACGACAGCCTAAATGGAGACAATCAAACTTAACTGACGAACAACAATAAAAGACAAAGAATGCCTCATTAATAACAACTGCCAGACGAGAATTAAAGCAATTTGGAACAAACCGAAATAGTCTTGCAAGCCAGCAGCTATGGTACATTCGTTTTTAATAAATATAGTTGATTTCATATGCTGGTGAGGATGATATAAAAATGTGCATACTTCCTCGTATATTATGACAAAATGCTTTATTGCTGTAAGACGTCTATATTAATTTTAAGAAAATTGCTGAAGAGCTAGAACAGCGGATGAAAAATGATGCTTCTGCTAATGGAGTCTCCAACCCAGAAACACGACGTAAAAAGAAAAAAAAGACTATAACCACTATAACTAACCTAATGCGCAGATGACAATTAAAGTTGGTAGACCATCAACCATAGATGAACTAACTAATGATTAAGCTTATGCAAGTGTTGGTGTTTCATATATATTGTATCTGTGAGCCGTTCAAATGTATAAATAGATTTTTCCTTTTATGTAAGTTCATCTATGGGACAACTTAAGAGTCGCTTCACCGCACATTAAGCAAATAGCTTAGATCATATGCAGAGTTGGAAGAAAAATAGGCGCGCAGAACTGAAGGCATCCAACGGGGCTGTCTAGTTCAGTCATTTCGGACCAACAAAAATGAAGTTGAGGTGAGGTTGAAAATCACTCGTTAAATAGTACTTAGTGGTAAGATCAATACAATTCAGTGATAAAAACAATACTAACATCGTACGGTTGGTGGAATTCAGGGCTTACACTTTTTTTCTATACACGAAGTTACACACTGCAACTTTTAGAAATGAAAGGTTCATAAGCGCACTCATATAGTATATGCATATATAAATGTTTTAATTTTAATATGCGGCTAAATTTTAAAAAATCTCATTCTCCTTTAAGTAATAGCTTATTTCTTTCGTTTTCGTTTGCAATCTCATCAAACAGCTTTTTAGTTTTACATTTCAAATTACGTGGTATTGTTTTTGGAAATGTGACTGAAAGTATCATAAGATTAATAATTTGTCAATACAAAATTAAAAATCGATTTCTTACCCACGAATCGAATAATCAAATCTCCCTTTTGTGGCTCCTCTCCTTCAATTACTAGTTTTGGCATACCTTCACCGGGGATAACTTTTTCATAGCTTTGATGTACAATATCCGTTATAAGAATAACTAATTTTCTGTCGTCAACCGTTTGTAAGGCGAAACGAAATCCGACCAATGCTTCACATAAACTTATTGGATGAGTGTATATCAAGTCGTTGTCTTTTCTAAGGAAGCAATCATCTGGTTTGTCCTCTATTATAAAGACAATATCTGCTGGCATTGAACCCGGACATCTATCCCCTTCATTAGGAAACAAGAATTCGGTGCCAGCTACAGTTCCTGCAGGAATATTAACTAACAGAATCTTTTCCCTATCGAAATGATTGTTGGTAACTGCGTTTAGAACAGTAAGGATTAGTTTAATCACAGTTAAGTATTACCTTGTATCTGTGATTGATTTAAGATCATCAATGTATTCTTGGCGTAATATTTTCATTCTTTTCATAGTACCGTAGTAGATTTCTTTAAGACTCAATGATATTATCTTTTTCACTGTTGGGTCCTTAATTTTGATACCCACACCATACTTCTTCGAATATAGTGACGGCGGATTAGTTACAACATCAATAAGATTAGCAAAAGGAGAATATGATCCAAAAACAGAGTGATAAACTTTTAAATGATCTCCGTCGTATATATATGGTGGAAAGTAACCGTTAGGCAAGGGGGCACCATGTAAAAGTCCAGCTTCTCCGAAACGATTATAAATTTCTCTTCGTAATGGATGAGCTTTTGTTTCAAGAAAACAAACCGTATAAATGAAAACTTTAAACGATAGCAGATCCTTACATAAAATATCAAAAGCCATATTGACGTAGGCCCATTGTTTTTCTCTCTTTAAACCTTTTAAATGAGATATATCCCCAAGCCAGCTATTTGGTATAAAGTCTTGATCATATTGCTCGTCTCTATGAGGATTACAATTAACTGCCAATTTGCGGTAAGCCAAAGTTATTTCCTCTTTCTTGGCATTTCGCGGTACATTAAGAATCGCGTAGTAATCCAATTCACATTTTGGAACTTTTGTTGTACACATTTTACTGTTGAAATTAAAAATTGTTTTATGAAATTTAGATCGAAGATATATTTATTTTGTAGGTCCGATACTCAGTGATTCTCACTTACGCTGCTTGCTACATTATATAGTAGTCGGAGTCTGGTGTATTATACGAGACTAGCATTAAACATTACGTAAGCATTCGTGCTGAAATGATGGTATCATTTGCTTCCAATTCTGATGTAACGTGGCGCAAATAAACTATCCAAATGCCGTTTGCACAAATGGCATCGCGCAAGTAATATTTACAAATTATCTTACTGAAGATATTTTGAAGCTTCGGACCATAGAAATGATTGTTTTCCCTGTTCATACCCCAGACCTCTCATATTCTCGCAAAGGATTTTGTACCTTATCCCCAATCGGTTGCTTACAAAATTAAGGAAGCGGAATACGGTGAGATAGGGACTATCTTTTGGGGAAAACGCAAACACGTTACAGCATTCTCCTATATGTTTCGGGCAGTCTTCACTTAGACACGTAGCTAATTAGCTAAAGCTTTAAGGTGAAACCGATCAAAACAGACATGGTTCCCTTCGCAAAAATAAGCAAGATACCTTGCATCATTTCAATTAAGCTAGAGTTTCTTAGAAAGTACTAGGTGCCCAGACCTCATCCAGACAGGCAGCAAACTAAAATGGCAACAAAATGTTGCAGAGCAATGTCTACACTACGGTCGTTAGACCACTCCTTTTTTTTGGCATAGCGGTCTAGTGTATGTATGTGAATGTGAGAATCAATAAAAAGAAAAGAAGTGAGTTCAAATATTTATTAACAACACCATTCAAAAATTAAAACATGTTCCAGAACGCTCTACTTTGGCACAAAATTATAGACAACAATTTCTATGTCCTCAGGACCGAAAACAGCTTTTAGTTCTCCACTCACTTTCTCCCATTCGAGACCATCAATTCCACAACCAATTCTTGGTATAGCTAACTTCTGTACGTTATTTTTCTTCTGCAAAAAAACACATTTGAAACTTTGAATTCGAGACAAAAAACACGTTGTAAAATACTTACCATGTGCTCTCTCATTGCAGACAATGACGAACGTAAGCTCTGATATGTAGGGCTGCCGTAGCTGGCCGGTTTGGTAACGAGGTAATAGATATAACGATTTTTATCTTTTAAAATAGCAACACCTCCACTGGTAGCTCCTTGAGCACGTAATTCGCTAACTTGCCCGTAGATTTGTTTAAATTTCACCGCAATACCTGCCCCCATAGCAAAGTCGGCACCAACACAATGAGCTAGAGAGAATGTCTCTGGTGCTGAAAATAAATCTCCTTCAACTTCGGAGAGTTTGAATTTTGTTTCTGCTGTAGCCATGGTTCGGCTTAGTTCTGAAATATAACACAAAAATTAATGGTTTGTTTAATGAGAGCTTTAACATTAAACACATGTAAACAAGGTACAGTTTCCAATTCAAGAAGATATAAAACTTGATGAAATATATTATATTTTAGATATATTTATATATCTAAAAACTATGCCACGAAAGCAAAATACGAGTATATCTTTGAAGTGACAGAAAACGTAGATTACAAAAAACATGAAAAAAGGTCCCATGAAAAAGTAAGAGAGTATTCTAATGGATCCTTATCGTTCTATGATCTTTAATAAACACGGATCGATCACGTATTTACAAATGGAATTAGAAGATGATGATACACTCATATATACTCGTATGTGCTGAGGTATCAACATTTGTAGGAAAGCGAAAATTGTTCTCCTTATTCCAATGCACTTAACTACGTCTTCGAATCTACCGTGTACTCAAGGTAGCATGCTTAAATTAAAATAGACCCTAATCAAATCAACATGAGCAATTGGAGGCAATTAACGCAAGATAGCAGGTTCTTCAGGACTAAAACGCCACCTAAAGTGAGTATGAGGTTGGAACAACAAGTAACCAAGGTTTTTTTTTGACTAGTATCAAACTTAACCATGAAACCAAAAATAACTCCATTTAGCCATCAAGACAACGCACAGGTGCATACGAACGTAAGCGTCATGATGAAATTTCATGAATTGCGTTACAAATTGTTCCGACATCCATCCACCATATTATTCGGATTTATCCAACATTTTCTATTTTTAAAATCCAAATAAATGGTCCGATGGAAGTGGACTTGAGATTCCAACGATTAAATCATCCTTCAGTTATTGACATTTTTAAGGACCTCTCAAATCATTTTATGGGATATGGATAAACTTATTGAAAATATGTTGAACGATGAGTATTTAGCTAAAAGGAAACTATGTTGGGTATTTAATAGTTTTTTTTTCTTGCCCAAAAAGCTGTCATTTCATTCAAAATTCATGAACTATTGATCCACCGTCGTGTGTTCATTATTCTTTGACAATACACCATGAATAGATTTCCACCAGAAGAACATATTCAATTATTATTACTTATTTATAAAAAGATGGACCTAATAATTGATTAATTTCGAATTACTTTATGCAAAGCACATAACCCATTGTAAAATGCGTGCAGAAGAAACTGTAACAGTTTTGAAAGTATGGTAGAATATCCGGAATCTTCATTTCGGTACGTTCGGAACAGTTTGGCTTTTATCCGTGCAATTTCTTAATATCGTTACCAAAAAATCTCGACACACACTTAGATATCAGGATGTTGCAGCAGATTGAAGTCGATCCTAAACATATACTCGAAATTTAATAACTTTAACACGTTCACAGTCCACATTCGATTCCGATAAATTCGTGAATTTGAATGGTACGCCACACTTGTAAAAATCGACTAGAATAAATCCTAAAGTTATATTTCTAATATTACTTTGGTGAAAAACTGTGATTTTCCTTTTCATTTTCCAATTTTCTTTTTTTTCGCAAATGTGATACATGGGCGTAGGGATCACGCCCAATGTATCAAATATGAGCATGTGCATATATGACTCATGGGGCGCATGGCATCGATAGTACAACCATGCGCCCTTTGTATCATATGTATGTGATCAATCTTCTTTTTTTTAGTTACTCGTTGCGCATTTCTGGTTTCCTCTTTTCTCTTTTTTGTGACTTATAATATTACTGCAATAAGTCTTTCAATAGTCAATGTGAAGTGTGCCAAAGTCAAAGTGTAAAATCGCGTGTTTTTCTTGTTACAAGGATATTTTACGAGGAAACCAGCTAAACAAATGAGTCGTTCAAGAAAAATTGTATCGAGGGAGGAAACGCTGCGAATTCTTGAGATGGAAGATGAAGTTGTAGAAGGTGAAGAAGCTTCAGCCTTACTGGAGGGAGCTGATTTTAGCGATGATTTCGTCCCACCAGAAGTAGAATCATCAACTGGTGACGAGAGTGGTAGGTGACGTAATATTGTACTTCACACAAACAAGTAAAACGCCTTTCTTTTTTCTTAGACAATTTGTCTGACTCCGCTTCGAGCTTTGATGAAGAAGCTGGGGAACCAACCGATGAGAATTGGAATTCGGTTATACTACCGATTTCCAAGGAAAAATTTGTTGGACGATCAGGTGTGCAGGATCTGCAATGCATATGTGATGATGACGGCCAAGCAAACATCATAAAAATATTTGAATATTACATAAATGATGATATCATTGGTATGATGGTGGATTGCACAAACAAATATGCGGAAAATTTGAAAGCGGCTCGCCAAAGCAGAATTCACCGGTGGAAAAATGTCGACAGAGCAGAAATCAGAAGGTTTTTTGCAGTTTTCATGTTCACCGGGCCTGTTAAACTTCCTACCATTGAGCATTATTGGAAGGATCCGCTCTATTATCATTCTTTCCGTCATCACATAGGCATGTCTTACAATAGATTTGCAACCATTTTGAAGTGCTGGCATTTTGCTGAAACACAACCCAAAAATGCAAACCGCTTGTACAAAATCGAACCACTGTGCCAAAAAGTATTTGAAAACATAAAAAAATTGTGTTTACCTGGTGAAACGATTATCTTAGACGAATCCATGGTAAAATTTCGAGGAAGGTTGAAATTCAAAACCTATAATCCGGCTTAATCCAGTCCTTATTGCACAAAAATATGCAAGCTATGCACTGTTGAAAGCTACACTTGGTCGTACGAGATTTACAGTGGTTCTATTTCCGCGATTAAAGGATTGGACAAGCCCGGATTCGTTGTGGTAAAACTATGTGAAGGCTTGCTCGGCGAAGGAAGGATGGTAACCGCTGACAACTATTATAATAGTGTGTACCTCGCGACTTACTTAAAGGATCATAACACTGACCTATGTGGCACGTTGCGCAAAAACAGGAAAGATTTACCTAAGGAAGGTACAAAAGCCAAACTAAGAAAGGGAGAATATGTTGCAAAGCAGAAAGATAGCTATATAACCGTGTTGAAGTGGCACGACAAACGAGATGTTCTTATGATTTCCACTAGCCACGGAGATGAGATAGAGGAGGTAGTTGGAAGGTTGGAACGCAAACAAAAACCACAAATGAAAGTCGACTACAACAAAGCCAAAAAAGGTATAGATGTTGCTGATCAAATTAGTAGCTACCATTCGCCACTGCGAAAGACACTTGTTTGGTTTCGAAAAATTGCTGCTGACATCATATTTGGCACCATCGTTGTAAACACGATTATTGTATATAACTAGGTGAATCGATATATTAACCACCGAGCCGCTTAATGCAGCAGGTGATGAGTTTATTTGACGTCAAATATAAATAATTTCATGTCTGCCGTATAATGTGAACTTCTAGGGCCCTTCGTCAACATTGTGACCGGCTCCTTTGGTATTATAGAAAATACGCTACTCCGTCAGCGGCGGTAACGACTAAACCGAGACCTGTAATGCCAGTAAAAAAGACTTAAACACAGCAACGCGATGTCATGTGAGTTCTCAACATCGTTTTCAAAAGAATTGTGCGAAACTCACAAGTCAATTCTAAAGAACACACGGTGCTGTTAATTGGCGTATGCGACTATTGATGCAAAAGCGGCAAATATGGGTTTGGCGATCAACGATGAGTAGAGTAATTTTCGGTTTCTTTTGCATCAATGGAGAATAGAAGAGCCCTTTGACAACAGCGTCTCGCCGGAGGAAAAATCTCGTCTTCAATTTAGAGGGACAGTACAGCAGAAAACGACTTTATCTTAGATGGCGCAACACAAGTGGAAAGGGTCTTAGTCAACTTTGTAAATGCAACCGAAATTATATGCTTAAAACATCATGTCATGAATTATTCTTCTTTAATAAATGAAAATGTTTGAATCATATTTATGTTTTCATAAAAATCTTAATGAATAATTTAACTTTCCTCATAGGTATAAAAAAAAAATTAAACCAAACAATAATACATTTCAAAGTTATTAACAATATAAGCCTAAGCCGGTGTTCCTGTTGTTATGTCCGTAACTATGTATACAAGCACAAAATGACAATATATGTATATATTAACCTTGGATTGATTGTTGCAATGAAATACACAAACAAAATATTTACACGTTTGTTTTATTCGCCTTCGTTAGTTCAAAAAATACAATACATACGTACAATAAGCGCCCCAATCACGGATACAACTTCAAGTTTCATTTTCAAATTTCTAACCACCAATTCAAAAATAACCCGGGAAATCTAATTCACGATACAAACAAAAAAAAAAAAAAAATCCAACTGGATATCACTACTGTGAATCTGTCAAGCAGAGCGAGCCAAACGAAGGAGAAGCAAATGCGACTACGACGACTACGAATACGAAAGCGTAAACTAGAAACAAATGAAAATGCCGCAGGTGTTACAGTAGTGGTTAGGCATTTGCGCTAGACGGTGGAATTCTAGTGGACGATTAGTTTTAAATCTTAGAAACTGGAAATAACCGCCACACCAATCGAAATTCAATCAAATATTCCGCGCATTTTAGAATTTTCCTTCACTAGCATCGCAACACTCCGCAACCAAAGTGACATAACTCGCACGCTACTACTCATATACTACCACTCGTATTGAACACACAACACAGCTGTTAAAAACTAACCACACAACAAAAAATAACTTACGTTTAATACTCGAACAAATCGATTTAGTATTTTGCACAATAAACCTCGTGAACATTTGCTATTAGTTGCGGCCGGGCAATAGCACACATAGACTTTTAGTTGCACCGAAAAGTGATTCCGTGAGGAGCTAAGAAAATTCGCGTTCTATTTTCGCACACGCACATTTGCCAAATATCATCTGATTTCTAGAAATGTCATTTCGATTGACAGCAAATAGTTTGTTTTCCGTTAGCAACATTCGAGTTGCTGGGATGCCCTTGCAGAGATGTCCTCATTTGGTAGCTTTCAATTATTGTGCAGCTAATGCAATGTTGCAGACTCTAAGGCGAGGCCACACGATGGGAAAATGTGCGAAAAAGTCTTCCCACAGGGACTTGTTGCAGAGTAAGTAGCCGGAAACGGATGTTATAAAAATAAATTTTCTAAAATTCCATAATAAAATCAATCGACTGAATCAAACATTCAATTTTCTAATTGAAAAAAATCGAAAACAATTCAATAATTGAATTGATATCTAGATCAAACGGAAATGTTTTTGTTTGTTTAAAAAGTTGTTATTCTTGTTAAATTCGAATGTTGTTAGAATGAATGTTCTTTAACATGATTTACATGAGTCTTTTACTGAGTGTCTAATTGGTTTTTAAGTAGCTCTAGGCATCGGTCGCTTGCAAATAATTAACCAAATCACGTGAATTGAAAGATAAACACTTCTTTTAATTAGCAGTCATAATAGATATTGTGGCATAGAAACCAAACCAACGTAAACATTCGAGACCACTTGAGAATTGCGAGTATAATTGGAAATTTTACATGGTAGACTTATCAAAAATTTATTATTCGCAATTTGATAAGATGAGCAACAGTCGTAAAACACAACACACATGTTGTATATACATACATATGTACATGTTTACAAATGACGTACAATTTTTTATTTTTTTTATTATTTTTCTTTTTTGACCTCTAAAATGTCTTTTCTGGCTTCCTCTCTCCTTATCATTTGTTCATCCTAGAGACACATGGGATATTTTCGGTCGCTAAAAGCTCCGCATCTATAAATTTAATGCGAAACATACGCCTCCTCAATATGACGATAGGAAGTTCAACAAATTAAATTTATTTTTCTATTCACTCTGTTAAAAAGAAATTAAAAGTGCTATTAATACCAACAACTCGTGACCTCTAAAAGTTCATAAACTTCAAATACCCCCTTTTTATTGCCTTCCTATATACGAGTACTTGAGCTACACGGCCTCCTCCTGTAATTTGGAATATTACAAAGTGATTTCAAAGTCAAGACACTTATAAATGATTAACTGAAAACCGAAAAGCTCTTACATGATACGAAAAGGGATGAATCGAAAGTGTGAGTTGATTTGATAAGATTCTCGTATACATACATTCGTGTGCTTTATAAGTTTAATTTTGGCGCGATTCAGTATGAAAAGACAATTCTCGTAATGGTGCGTAAGTTCGCAGCTTGCAAACAAAAATAAGACTTAAATTATTACCTGATTGTTGGTTGAATGGTTAAAGTTATCACTTGGCAACCAAGTCCGGAACATAGATTTTTGTTATCTTTGATATTCAATTAAATATCGAATAACCTTTTGGAATGTCAAAAATGTTTTCGGTATTTGCAAAAATATGAGTATGTCGCGATTAATTGTTTTCAGAAATCAAATGAATTTCACAACAATACGAGTATACGAGTACTTAAGGACTTTACTCTTAAGTCATATGATTTTAAAAACAATTATATTCAAGCTACTTAGGACATCATTGACCTACAAGCGGTTATCACATAAAATTAATTATCAGAGGCTTGGCAATCCTACCTACATACGTCAGAGTTTATTGACTAAAAAAAAATAATTGGAATTGTTTCTTCTTTTGATGTATTAATGATAAGTGTTTGTGCTCATGTCAGTCACCTTGAGTATTTTTAAAGAGCGATTTTTGAAAGCGATATTGGCTTTTTCACAGCGAAATAAACGTGATTTGCTTATTAGTACAATGTGTTCCACAGCTGGTTATACAGTGTTTACTTTTTATTGGCATGGAATGCTTAAAAGGTTCGACCGTTGCTTACGCATGGGATACAATAGTAACGCATGGTGTTTTTGTTTCAAACAACAAGTAACAGGAAATACGAAGTTCTGGAAGTACATAGTTCTTGAAACGAATGCGTGTTCCTTTTTTAGACGTTTTTATCGAGTTATTACTATGTACGTACTTACGTTTGAACATACGTATGTGTGCACATTTTAACTGAATCGTTTGTATAATAGTATCTTTTATCGATTTGATATATTATTGCAAACACTGATTTTCTTTAAATCAAATTTTAAATATTTTGTAAACAGAAGGTACTTTGTTTTGCAGGAAACATAGTTTTGTAAAATATTGTTCATGTTTTTTTTATTATAGTCACTTTTGAAATATGTATCGTATGTACTTACATCTATTACTGGAGCTCTCTATTGTTTTGTTTTTGATCAGATTGTTGAAAATGCGACAATCAGACTTCCGTAACACCCGTTGACATTCGTAGCATAAAACATAGGTTGGGCTATTCCAAAAATTCGATGTCGCCAAAAAATGCTACGAAATTTTTAGCGGTGTACGAAATATTTCCCCCTAGTCGATAGATATTGTGATTCTTTATTTTAATTATGAAATGCTTTGCGAGCTCTTTGTTTTCTAGTCAATGTATCCTGGGAACATTTAAAACCATACTACATCGGTATCTCCGTTGATCGCCAGCGCTGTGTGTAAACATTTTAAGTGTAAATAAAATCCCTTGAGCTGCGTTAGTTATAAAAAATAATATACGTGTATAATGACCTTTTTCGCTATTTAAGCCACCAGCAGTTTGTGAATTCGCAAAAACAGCAATGTAGGTATTCGGTCTAGTACGACTGATTCGTTATTTGATATCTTCCAGCATCTTAGCGAATTATTTAGAGTTGCCTAAAGGGTAAAAGCATTATTTCTTATGATAGCGCTATCATTGGCAAAAAGAAGAGAAAACGTTTTTAAAAGCAACGTACAATCTCGTGGTTATTGTCCGGAAGAACAGAAGATTATCTGAAAAATTGTTTTCTAAAATATGCCTACTGCGGTCTTATACTACTAAATTCACATCCAAATTTTCTGCGAAAAAAGCCGAAGTGTGTTGATTGTTACTTATTATTACCTTATCTTTAAGATACAGCTATTGGCAGAAGTTATTCTTTGTAGAGCCTTAGTTGTAGTCTTTCGCTCAGGTATTACATGCTAATGCTCAAGCTTCGTCAAATCGATAGCGACATTCAAAGTGATCATGCGTTGTACTAAAATCGATAAAATAGTAAAAGGACTTTATAGGTTGCAGAATCCGCAAGCAGCTCTAGGTTATACGCTCCATGTTTTAACGCTTTTTTTTTTCATGTACGACAATACTAACCCTGAGACAAAATCTATTTAACCAAAGGCACAGCTCATACGTTTACTCTACTCTAATTCTATATTACAGTGGATTAATCTGGATTATCGTTGCTTTGGTATGTTACGAATTTCATTCTCTTTTACTAGGGCCTTCCTACCTTACTTCTTAGTTGGCAGTTATATATATGGGTTTTTTTCTTTTGTTTAATTGCATGCGGTTTTGGTTGCTTCGCAACAGTGTGATCTTGTAATTCAGGCACGTTCTCCAACTTGGTACGTCAAGCCCTACCCTTCACCCTTAAACCAAACTAGCCAAATGTTATGAAGTCAGTAACTCTTGAGGATTTGAAAACACATTGAAGTATTTCATATAAGATATCTTCTACTCTGTTTGTATGTGCGACCGTTGATTAAATTGCTCTAATTCATACGCAGCTGGTTGTAGCGCCTACTACTCTGTTGAAAATCACCTTACTCTTAAATACTATTAAATATAACGCACTTTAACCGAGAAAGTTAAGATAGTATAGGACATATTCGCTTTCCTATTTTTCACACAGGAATGCATCTTTGGCGATGCATTTTCCGCTTGAAAAACAAGCACAGCACTTAGTATTTTAAAGTACTCGTAGAAGCAGCAGAACAAATGCCTTGCAAAACTTTTAAGGTTAGTACTTAGGTTAGTCATCAGATTTGCACTAAAATATCATTCATAAAAGTGATACTTGAATGTCTTCACTGGCTTCAACCGATCAACGTCTTCCACTAGCATTCTAAGTGGGCTGGTGTAACTACCTACTTAAAATAATTATTGAAAAACTTCTGACGTATAAAAATTAAAAAACAAATCATAAATAATGATTCATCACGAAAATTGTTTTGGAATTAAAAAATTGTCATGCTATCCACTTACCGTCATAATTTTCGTCTAAAGAAAATAATCGTTGTTATCGTAATTGGAACGCACATAAGCACGGCCTTACTCTCATGACCATTAAATAGCAATGAAAAAAGTAAGTTTTTATTGGGAAAATAACCAGGTATTTTCCAGATGAGACCCATTATATATTTCAAAACTGCATTTTTTTAGAACTGCTGACACATATTTTGATTATTTCTTAGTTATAGCGCCTTTCAGAGTTAGTTTCATCAGAGTTCTTGTGCTAGTTACCTTGTGTTGTGAATTATAGGTTGATGTTCAAAGTTCTATCGCATGCATAAATTACTCTAAGTCTAATATCTGATATTTTCCAAATTCGAAATTATAAAAAACTAATAATGTTAACCAGCAGTGATTTTCACTTTAATTTTAATTAATCAAGTCCTGTTGATTTTTCGAATCGAATACATTTTTTGCGTATTATAGACTCATTGCAAGAAACTATTCTTTTATTCCGTCTTGCTTCAAGGAGCCTTTGCTATGGTTTATCTGGTATTGGGGTCAGTAAATACGTCTTTAATATAATAGCGAGCGCATAGCCGCAGGTTCCAAGTCTAAGTCGAGAAAAGGAGTGGGGATAACTAACACCAGCAATCAGTGTGCTGAGTCCGTTTACCCAAATTTATCTGAACGAAACCAACGTTTAGAATTTTTCGAAATTAATAATTTATAAAAATAGAAGAAAATACAAAACTTTAGTTCATCTTCATCATTGGAGTCAAATCTTTTTCCACCAAGCCATTTCTTCAGGTTTGGGAACAAGAAGTAGTCGCTCGGAGCCAAATCTGGAGAATAGGGTGGATGAGGGAGCAATTCATAGCCCAATTCATGGATTTTTGCCATGGCAACTGCACATGTGTGCACCCTTGCATTGGCTTGGTGGAAAAGAACTTTTTTCTTGGCCAAATGAGGTCGTTTTTTTTTCAAATCGTCATTGAATCGGTCCAATAAGTTGGCATAATATTCCCCATTGATTGTTCTTCCCTTTTGAAGGTAGTCAATGTGGATTATCCCGCGTGCATCCCAAAAAACAGTCGCCATAACTTTATTGGCTGACAAACCCACCTTGGCCTTCTTTGGCGCCGATTCACCCTTAGAAACCCACTGTTTTGACTGTTGTTTGTTCTCTGGTGTGTTGTGATGGATCCATGTTTCGTCCACGGTTACAAAACGTATCTCGTATCTTCTGAAATTTGGTATTATGTACTATTCGAAACTAATTTTTGTGTTTACTTTTAATTATATTTATTGCATGAGTAAATACCAATATATACATTTCTGTTGCCTGTTTGTTCACAAAATCTTCGTCAATGGATTTTTTGTTTATGTAAAAATAAAGAAATCCATTCGCGTAATTTGTTTTGGAAAACATATCACACCATGCATTAACTGTGAACATCTTATTATACAGAAAAGATTTTGCCGATGCGTCAGAGAACGTTGACTTCATAGAAATCATACTTGGATACTTGTGTATATATATCCGCATTTGCATACTTAATACGGTCCGGATTATATTTTGGCGTACTTCTGATATTTTTACCTATTGAACACAGAAGTTTTGACTTTTTTGAAACGTTATCTGTGCAGGCCTGCCTCCTATCCTTATGAAGCAGCGAACGTTTTCCTTTGCAATTCTGCTTAGGCTAGAAAGGGCTGCTAAAATTAAATCTGATTTTACAATAAATCTTTATAAATATTCCAAAGAACAAGTGGTGGGTATCATTTTTGGATTACTCGTTTTATTCCAAAATAAGACGTAAGGTGAATAATCCGTCATCGACTGAAGCGGGGCTTAAAAACTAATTAATGCATCACGCCAATCTTGTAAGCATAGTCAACTTTTTTTTTCGAGTGTCAGGTATTGTAAAAATCTATTACACGTAAGTCAAGACAAGAAATGGAAAAAATCTAAATAGTCAGATCGGTAATCTGACCCAGGATATCTTAATAGGTGACACACCAGAAAATCGAGCCTTACATACGGGGATATGCTTATTTGATGATTATTTCAAAATATCATATTATGTACTTTTTATTCTGTTTGTTGTTTTTGAAGAAAGTATAAATAATTTTGCAGTATAGGCATACATACAATTAGCATGCTCTTCTTTTTAAAATAGATTCTATACACATTTTGTTATCTAATTTTGGAAAATTCAATGTAACGAATACATTTACGAATGATTTCTATCAGAGCAGTCTTATCATTCATTAAAGGCAATTATTTATTATACTAAGATGATAGCGCGAATGATTCAATGTATCCAATGTCTTTTTTCAAACCATGTGTCTATTCACACTTACTCATATACATATATAGTTTACATATATGTAAATTGCATGGAAAATTGCAATTTACTTATACAATAGATTGGATAAACCTGTTCTAAAAATATTCTCATTCATTGCTAATTTTATTACACGAGTATACAAACATACAACTCATACTAAGTAAAAAGTATTAATGTTATCTTTTCTTACTAATAACATAGTGCGGGGAAGAAGAGTTTTTACGAAACTGTCTTAATATTTTCGTTATTATCATTATTATTCCCACTTTAATTAATTAGGTTATATTGTTGAGTGTACTTTTGATATCGTGCCATTTGTAGTGCTCGTATTTTCCTTCCGCCTTTAATAATTATTGTTAATATAATTCGACTTAGATATCAATTTTTATTGAATGTTTTGCGAAAGGGTGCACTCTTGTTAGTGTAATTGAGTCGCATAAGTCGCTTTTAGGCGTGCCTTACTACAGAAATGATAATTTTGCTGTTCACAAACTCATGGTCTCGAGGCTCAAGAAATTATCTATGGGCTGCAATGTTTCCGCAAAGGTCAAACTTATTTCAGCTAATTTCTCATACGTATAACTGTGTGATTTAGAGAAAATATTTTTGAAAGAACCCTCATCGGATGAAGAGTATCCACTTGAGCCCAAAAGTGGCTGTCAGGGTTAGAGAAATGTTTTTTTTTCGGTTATAAAAGACCGAAAACTATACAGGGGAAATCCAAAAAAAGTTCAAACGAGTCGAGAATGCCTACAAAGATTGAATAAGGCCAAAAATTGAGGCAAAAAATGCTATTATGTCCCAATGGTATTAAAAATTGTTGATCTTTTGCCAAAAATATTAGAAATTCTGCCTAAATTTCCTTCCTAACGCTCATTTATTATAAATTGACATTCTAGGTGTCGCTCTTTAGAAAAAGCCAATCTGCTTGCTACACGCTTAACGGTCAGTTCAACACTTCCAAATTGTGCTGTATCTTCGCCTACACTTGATTGCGTCATCTTCAATGGGACGAATACACTTTCGCACTCGTGAAGTAGCAAAAGCACTTAAAGATCTTATGTACATATGTGTTCACGTGACAAAACCAAGCTATTTCGTCAATTCCATTCTTGAGGACTCTTTCCGAGTAGATGAGAAACAGCATTTTTTCAGACTGTCCCTAAAAAAGGAGAATCGTGTTCTCTCCGCTTACAAACCCGTTGTACTTACATCCGTTCTTTGTGTTAATACCTTAACCCATTTAAAGCCAAATTTTAACAACATAAAATAAACTTACAAACCGTTGCGATCGACGCAGAATTGACAATTCCGGTTTCATGTCATCGCAACACTTTTGTACGCACATCAAGTTGACGTGATGATTTGCGTCATATAAAGTGTATGTGGAGCGAAATTTATAAACTACAAGGCAAACAGCGAGCTGTGTGGACAAATATGAGGAGCAAAAAATTAAGGTTTTTTTTAATACGAACATCAAGTTGACGTGTTGGTTTACGTCATACTACTCGTAGAACACAATATATTAAGTGTATGTGGTACAAAATTTATTAACTAAAAGGCGATCAGCGCGCTGCATTTGAAGATTATTAGGACTTGCATAATTTTTAATACTGTAATATTTCGGCTAGGGTTCGAAATGATAAAACGTTATTCTGTTTCTAAAAACACTCTATTTATTATTATTTAAATACAACTTTCAATCAATTCACAAACAACTTCACTTCTATTTCACAATTCAAATCTCTTATTTTTCACTTAGTAAGACTTAGGTCCTTTTCCATCGCTTTCCAAATATCAACTTATCGTCCGCAGTTTCTCATCCTGTATTTATACTACATTTGTCGGGTTCTAGTTCTTTCTGGTAACTTCTGGTTTGAAACTGGGGTAATAACTGAACTCTCCAACGTGGAGAGTTTGTATGATCCTAAAACTATGCAACACTGGATCCTTGATTTAATCACATATATACCACAATATCCCCCTCTTAAACTTGTTCGTCCCGAACAAACTCTTCGCCATTCTGCCCAATATAGCGATGTATTCGATCCACATGAACCACTTTCATCTTGCCTCTTCCTCGTTGAATGCGATAGACAACATCGTTGATGCGTTTTACGACTTTATATGGTCCTTCCCAGTCTTGCTGTAATTTGGGTGATATGCCTTTCCGTCTATGAGGGTTATATAGCCACACTAGATCTCCTTCCTGGAATCCCGTTGTGGTCGCCTTGACATCATACCTCGTCTTCATGCGGTCACTGGCTATCTTGATCTTATCCCTTGTTCTTTGGTGCACGTCCCTAATAATCCGTCTGAGGTCTGCGACATAGTCGTCTTCATTTCTGTTCTCTTCAGACGGCGGTGATCCAAACATCAATTCACTAGGTAACCGGATTGTTCGACCGAAAAGGATTTCCGATGGAGTGTGACCTGTGGTGTTGTGTACTGCACTCCGATAGGCTAATAGAAACATTGGAATTTGCCTATCCCAATCGCATTGCTTGTCGCCAACGACCTTTGATAGGTGTTCATTCAAGGTTCTGTTGAAGCGTTCTACCATCCCGTCCGATTGTGGGTGGAGCGGTGTTGTTCTCGTCTTTTTGATACCCAGTAGCTCGCACACCCCTTGGAAAATCTTGGATTCGAAGTTGCGCCCTTGGTCCGAGTGCAATTCCATCGGTACGCCGAACCTGCTCACCCAGTTGTAAACGATCTGCTCAATCACGGTTTTGGCTTCTTGGTTAGGGATAGCAAAAGCCTCAGGCCACTTGCTGAAGTAATCCATAACAACAAGAATGTAGCGATTACCCTTTTCGGTTTCAGGAAACGGTCCTGCAATGTCAACTGCGATTCTCTCGAATGGCGCTCCAACGTTGTATTGCTGCATTCTGCCGTGAGTTTTAACCCTCGGGCCTTTACTGGCGGCGCAGGTGACACACTTTCTGCACCAATTTTCTACATCGTCCTTGGCGTGCACCCAATAAAAACGTTCTCGCACCTTTTCTAACGTCTTATTCACTCCCAAGTGGCCTCCGGATATTCCATCGTGCAGTTCCCTTAGCACATCACTGACTCTCGACCTTGGCACAACGAGCTGCATCACAAACGACTTTCCATCCGAGCTTTCCCACCTTCGCCTCAAAACACCATCTTGAACTTGAAGCGAGTCCCACTGTGCCCAGTATGCCTTTAGTTCGGGACTTTTATTGGATATTTCCTGCCAATCTGGTTTTTCTTCATGTTCTTTCCAGGCGAGAATTGGCTCGATATCCGGATCCTCTTTTTGGGCGTTTCGCATTTCACTTTCATTCCAACCATCAGTGGGCTCAGCTCTTAGTCGTTGAGTGGATACCGCATCTTTTTCTTCTTGTCGTGCGCAATGTTTGCAATCAGATTTGCAAGGTCGCCGGGACAGAGCATCCGCATTAGAGTGAAGGCTTCCCTTTCGATGCTGTATCTCGTAGTCGTACATCTGGAGTCGTTCAATCCACCTTGCGACTTGTCCTTCAGGATTTTTAAATTGCAGCAACCACTTCAGAGATGCATGGTCTGTGCGAAGAATGAATTTTCGTCCGTACAGGTACTTATGGAAATGCTTTGTTGCCAGGACCAAAGCAAGAAGTTCCCGCCTGGTAACACAGTAGTTCCTTTCCGGCTTAGAGAGCACCTTACTAAAGTAGGAAACAACTTTCTCTTGCCCGTCATGCATCTGCGAAAGGACAGCTCCAATTCCGACGTTACTGGCATCTGCATCCACAATAAATGTTTTTCCTGGAGTAGGGTACACTAGTACAGGGGCCTCACATAGTTGTTGTTTGAGAGTTTTGAAGCTTCTTTCGCATTCACTTGACCATTTGAATTGTTTTCCCTTTTCTGTTAGTTGATGTAAACTCTTTGCGATCCCAGCAAAATCCTTCACAAACCGCCTGTAGTACGTAGCGAGTCCCAGAAAGCTTCTCATTTGGTGTTTGTCTCTTGGGACTGGCCAATTTTTCACCGCTTCGATCTTTTCTGGGTCTGTCCTTACCCCTTCGGATGAGATGATGTGTCCCAAGTATTTGACATCTGGCCTAAAGAGATGACACTTCTTCGGGTTTAGCTTTAGCTGTGCACTTCGTAGTCTTTGGAACACTTCCTTTAAGTTATCTCGATGTTCTTGAAAAGTTTTGCCGACCACGATGACATCGTCCAGGTAGACCAAACAGGTTTTCCATGTTAGTCCCAGCAAAACTCGTTCCATTAGACGCTCAAAGGTTGCCGGAGCATTGCACAATCCGAATGGCATTACTGTGAATTGCCAAAGCCCGTTTCCTGCGGTGAAGGCTGTCTTCTCACGGTCCTCCGGATGGATCTGTACTTGCCAGTAGCCACTCTTCAAATCAAGTGTGGAGAACCATTGCGCTCCTGACAGTGTGTCCAGTGTGTCGTCAATCCTTGGCAACGGGTAGCTATCCTTCTTGGTGACATTATTTAGCTGGCGATAATCCACGCAGAATCTATTGGTGCCGTCTTTCTTCTTGACCAGTACAACCTCCGTCTGCTTAGCTAATGGTAAACGCCTAGGAGGTTGACGTATGGGTCTTGCATCTCCAGTGTCTATTCGGTGTTGTACCAAATGTGTGCTGCCATATTCGCCATCCTGCGAGGCAAATACGTCTGCAAATTCGTTGATTAATTCCTCTGCCATCGCTCGTTGCTCCTGGTTCAGCTCGGTTTGCCTGAGTATAGTTCTTTTCAACTCGGCTGTGCTACTTGATGGCAAAGATATAGCAGCATTCTCCTTCGACAACTTGGTGATAGCAGTTATCGGTACGCACGCTCCGATCGAATGTCCTTGCTTTAGTTTGATGCTCTTATTTCCCACATTCAAGATTCTTACTGGGACCATTTTGCCTTTCGGCTCAACGAGCATCTTTCCCACGACGTAATTCTGATAATGATTTTTAGAGTCCGGCTCAATCAAATAGAATCGATGGCTCCCAAGATCACCTTCCAGCTTCGCCCAAATTAGTGTCTCTGCGGAAGGTGGTAAGATCTCTTCCTTATTGACTACTGTCCTAAGGCATGCGGCATTCTCATTCCCGTACACCATTGGAATCTCGACGTTCCTGTACTTAAGTACTTGAGTTCCGATGTCGAGCACTACATTATGCGCCTTCATAAAGTCAACTCCAATGATGCACTCGTCGCATATATCGGCCACTAGGAATACGTGGGTGAATGTTAGTCCTGCCAGATTGATCGTAAGAACAACTTCTCCATACACCTTTGCCGTCGCTCCTGTTGCTGTTTTCAAGCAGTAGCTACTGGTATTGTGCAGCCATGAATCATGGGCGATCTCCCTTCTTATAATGGAAGCGGTGGCACCGGTGTCAATGGTGGCCACGCATTTATTCTGGCCAATGTGGGCTTCCACTGTAAGACTCTTGTTACTTCGTTTTGTTTGGGAGACTTGGATTTTGATCCTGGGGGCGTCAATTCCAGAAACCAACTTCTGCCCCTCGAAGTTGGTTCTTACACGTTTCCCGCCTGGTAACTTGACGTTGCGCTGCTGGCAGGATAGATGTCATTCCTGCCAGATGCCTCTTCGTTACGTCTCCTAGCAGCGCATTGTGGACAACTGCGTTGTTTAAGTGGAGACCTGCACTCACGCTGCAGATGTCCTATTTTGTTGCAGTTCCAACAACGGACTTGTCCTCCACGCACACTGTTCCGCTCCACGACGTCTGCTCGTTGGCAGGAGCATTCCACGGCTGTCACTTCTCTCACGCGGTGGATTCCTTGAGATGCTTGGTCGGCAGCTTTCATCGTCAGGGCAAATGCTAGGGCCTCAGGAAGGGTTCGTTTTCCAGCCATTCTTACAGCCATTTGCAACTGCCTATCTTCAATCGCTTGGGTAAACGCCTCTACAGCCATTTCGTTGATAAGGTCTTCTCCGGCATTAGGATAAGATAGATGCGCCAACCGTTCGATATCGGCCTGCAACTGCTGAAGTGTTTCGCCCCTCTTCTGGACTCTGCTGCGCAGTTGGACTCTGTATACTTGCTGCATATGGTCATCTCCGAACCGCATTTCTATGGCTTTAACCAAAGCGTCGTAGTTGAGTTGTTTATCTTCTGAGATGGTTTGCAGCAATTCCGCAGCTGTACCTCTCAGTGCCAGCGTGAGTGCAATCGACTTTTCTCCGTCGTCCCAGTTGTTGGTCATGGCAGCTGCTTCAAATTGTCTTCTATATATTGGCCACGATGTTTGGCCATCGAAGACAGGCGGTTGCATCTCTTTCCTTCTAGGGCTGTCTGTAGAAATTTCTCGGACTTTCTGTTTCTTTACTCTCTCTAGTTCTTTCGCAAGATTCTCGATATTGTGTTCAACCTTCTCGAATTGTGCCTCGTGCATATTTAATTTTTGATCGATTATTTCGAATTTCGCTTCTAGAGAATTCTTGAACTCTTCGACAGTGTCTTTTTGTGCGGAAATAATGGAATTCTTCTGTTCTTCTAGAGAATTCTTCTGTTCTTCTAGAGAATTCTTCTGTTCTTCAAACTTAGAATCCATACTTCTCCTTTGTTCTTCTAACTTAGAATTCAATCCAAGGAGCAATTCCATCATGGCAGACATGTCAACCCCTGTGCTTACAAGCTCCTCTTCTACGTCGAACGACATGGATTTAGGATCTTTTCCATCTTTTTCGATCGCTTCTTGTAGCCGAAGAATCAAATCACTTTTCCCTCCAGCTGCGGAGAGATTCCGCTTCTCTAGCTCCATTTTCAGCTGGGGTATACTTAGCTCCAGCAATGTACGTGGCATTTTTATTTTTTTTTTATTATTTTCTTTTTTTTTTTCACAGCACTCAGAATAAGTTTTATCCCACTTCTGACACCAATGTAATATTTCGGCTAGGGTTCGAAATGATAAAACGTTATTCTGTTTCTAAAAACACTCTATTTATTATTATTTAAATACAACTTTCAATCAATTCACAAACAACTTCACTTCTATTTCACAATTCAAATCTCTTATTTTTCACTTAGTAAGACTTAGGTCCTTTTCCATCGCTTTCCAAATATCAACTTATCGTCCGCAGTTTCTCATCCTGTATTTATACTACATTTGTCGGGTTCTAGTTCTTTCTGGTAACTTCTGGTTTGAAACTGGGGTAATAACTGAACTCTCCAACGTGGAGAGTTTGTATGATCCTAAAACTATGCAACACTGGATCCTTGATTTAATCACATATATACCACAATACATTCCGAAAATTTAAGATTTTCAATATATTGTACTTTATGTAAGTAAGTGGAATGATACGGAAGCATTCTTTTCATGATTGTCAAACAATATTGGACATAAAAAAGTAACGAACAAATTTTTGTTTGCAAATGTTTATAAAAAAATTACTTTTTTTTTATACATGTGCAATATATATGTAGTATATATAGAATTGCATTAAAAAAATGTTTGCGAAAATTTAAAATTGGTAAGCGAGAAACTTACATACGTACTTTAGGTGGTGCTATAGTCCGGGCCTCAGTCAACGAGCGTCTCCGGCTAGCTGGATCTTTTGTTAGCTTCACGCTAAGTTGATTGAGGTCCCCTTCCACTTGCGGGTGCCGCCTGAGTTACGGTTTTTCTCTACTGCGCTGTCCCTCGAGGGCGGATTCGAAGACTTTTCGGACCGGAGCGTTGGTGTCCATCCGCTCTACATGACTCAGTCATCTCAGTCGTTGGATTTTTACAGTTTGATCTCAGTGCTGGGGTCGTCGTCTGAATTTTTAACTTCCTCAAAGTTATATCTATGTAAGGTGTTCTGTCCGAGACGTCGGTGTTGACTGTCCTTTTTGCTTGACACATACTTGCTTATTCCATTTTCGTCGTTCTCGTCTCAATATTCCCGAGAACGCCACTATGTCAATGTCATCGGCGTATGCGAGTATTTGAACAGACTTTTGAAAGATTGTGCCTCTTGTGTCTGCGCGTGAGTTTTGTACTATTCTTTCAACAATGATTTTCAAGAAATCGCATGACAACGCATCGCCTTGTCTAAATTCTTTTTTGACATCAAAGGACTCGGTGAGATCTTTATTTTGTTGGATGAACCCTCGTGCATTCTCCATCGTCACTCTTTGCAAAAGGTCGAGTTTGGCAGGGATGCCATTGCAATGTTTGTGACATATTTTTTTTTACTTTTTGGTAAAACTTTCGAATCTTATTCCTGAAGTACAATAGCATCTCTCAATTTCCTAGACTGCGTGCTTCTCATGCTCTTTCTTTTTCCTCCTGAGAAGCCAGTGCTCGTCTCTTATTTTCTGCTCATAGTGAGCAGCTCTAGTCCTTCTATGCAGCGCCGCTTTGTATGCATCTTGCTTAGCTGCATGTGCTTGCCGGCATTCGATATCAAACTAGGGGTTTCGTTGTGGTGGTCGAGTGAAACCCAGTTCATCAGTAGCGTTGGTAGTCTTGCCACTAGCCTTCGATCCTTGATGCTGGCGGCAATCGGGATATGGGCAAACGTACCTTGCCTACAACAAGGTAGTGGTTCGAGTCGATGTTGGCACCTCGGAACGTTCGGACATCGAGATGGAGAAACCGCGTGCTAGTTACACGTTTCGTCCTGCTGCAAAGTCGGTTAGCCTGAATCTGTTATCGGAAGTGGTGTCGTGCGTCTTCCGACCAAAGATGCCCTGTCTTCCTAGCTTTGCATTAAAATCGCGAAGGACAATTTAAACGTCATATCTCGCAGTTCTTGTTCAGGAGCTCATAGAAGGCATCTTTGGTATAGTTATCTTTCTCCTCTGTCGGGTCGTGCGTGCATATCAAGCGAATATTGCTAAATTTAGCCTTGATGCGGATTGCTACGAGGCGCTCGTTCACATGCCGGAAACTCAAGACTTATTGCCTAAGTCTGCCTCCAACAACAAATCCGCAATCAAATAGGCACTGGTTTTGCCGTCGATAACAATTGCCGTAATAGATGTCGCAGTTTTTTATCCTTTTTCTGTCTGGCCCATCCCATCGCATTTCTTGAATGGCAGTAATGTCTGCTTTACAGCAGTCTAGGGCATCCGCTAGTTGTTCGGCTGCACGTGGCCTGTTAAGGGATCTTACATTCCACGTGTATATCCGAAGTTCATTGTCCTTAAATCGTTTGCGTGGGTTGTCAACAGTAGATCCGTCCATATCCGAGGCTTGTTGATGCTTTGTGAAGTACGGCTTATTAGCAGAGCTGCAAGATGTTCGGTTGCAGAGGCTCCTTCTCGTTATTTATAAAACCAGCACCTGTCGGAAGATGCTACTTCAACGAAGCCTAATACTAATCGTTGCCATCTAAATTATAATTCTACTATGTGTTTAATTGGTAACTAATGGCATACTTGTTTTATAAGTGGATTTTGGTTATAATTTTAGCAGTCTTCTAAATTGTTGACAGTAAATTTACATGTGAGTGCTTACAAAAATGCTAGAATTTTGAACAGTGCTTTAGCGCTTTTAAAATAACGGGCTTATGCCAAATTGCATCCGTGATTATAGGTTTCGTGTGGATCATGTGGATGATGCCCCGATATTATTACTTAAAAATGAGACCTCAAATCGCTTAACATCGTTCAAATGATACTGTAACTGGACAATCATCAGTGAATATTTTCATATAAACTTTTCGGAATAACATTTCAAGATAATGAGTCTAATTATTGGACAACATTGCTATGAGTTACTGGCTTATGTCCAACACCTTTCTGATTTGAAAAGAAAAAAGTACTAATCGGTACTACAAGAAGGGTTATTCGGTTTCAATTTGAAGATTTGACTTGGTTTTTTGGTTTTTAAAAAGCAAATTGTTTCCATATATTATTAACAAGTGATTTTAGAAAGAAAATTCATGGATCTGAATTAAATCTACTGTGCGTAAGCTAAGATTGAATATAGTTTATCTCCCTTGCCTTGCATAATTAGCTCGAGTAAAGATCTTATGACATCTCGCGTGTGGAATTGTTCTTGTTATGTTTTGAATATCCTTCATCTAAATATCTACATCATGCTTTTTTGATTTTAAGTACAGTTTACATTAGAATATTGGAAACAATTATCATTTGACTGAAGCCTAATCATAAAAGCTAATAAAAGGTTTGATCCATACGCTCCGCCCTGTATTTATTACGGGTACTTTACTATTGATCTGTGAACCCAAGTGACAAGTGACAAGTGGTTTTTGGTAGGTGATTGAAACTTCAACAATTTTTTCATTTATATTCGTATGTCTCAATCTGCTTGCTTTTCTTTCGTTGTCGCTTTTGTTTTAGGTAGTGGGTCAGTGGTTAACAACGCCGATCATTACACAATTGTGCTACTATCGTTTTGATACCGAGGTCGGCAACAACTACACGTCCTTCTTACTATGCAAATGATGTGGGGATATAACAAAGCATTGCAGAAATCCACAAACCGTTTTCATTGGAGTTTACCTGGTTATACAATACCACCTTGATCAAAAGTTCCCGGAATTTATTCAGAAAATTAAAAATACAAGTTTATTCGTCTAAATCTATATTGTCCCCTTCAAAGTAATCCCCATCGACTGCAACACACTTAATCCAGCGCTTGATCCAATCTCCATTTTTTATATTCGGTTTTTGATGTGTCCATTAGTACTTCCTCTCGGCTGCTGAAACGCGTTGCCCGTATCGGTTTTTTAACTCGATTGAACAGAAAGAAGTCACAGGGAGCCAAATCAGGTGAATTCGGTGTCTGTTGGATGGTATTTGTTGCATTTTTCGTCAAAAAATTACGAATAATGATGGCACTGTGCGACGGTGCGTTATCATGGTGCAAAATCCACGAGTTTTCTGCCCACAATTCTGTTCTCTTTCGGCGAATTGCTTCCCGCAAACGTCTCAAAACGCATATATAATACCCTTTGTCTACTGTCTGGCCTTCTGGCAAAAAATCATGATGCACTACACCGTTGAAATCCATGAAAACCGTGAGCATTGCCTTTTTTTTGACTGAAAACGACATTCGGTGAACGACCACTTTTGAACCGCTCGTGCCACTAGTAAACGACCGTCTCTGTCGAAACACTTTTCCAACATTTCCAACGTTCGCGCACCATTAAATCCGTTTTTTACGCAAAATTTAATACAAGTTCGTTGTTGCAAATTTAAATTCATTTCTAAAATTGTAAAAAATCGCCAACAAACACAGAGATGGATGTACTTTTGGCTACGTAACTTTTGGATTTCTCAAGCTATGACGCTAAGATTTAGAGCGAATATCAACAACAGATGTACCACTTAACAAAAAAAAAAACAGAACTCAAATCGGAACAATGGGAGCGCCACTCGGTGCTTATTCCGGGAACTTTTTGATCGAGGTGGTATATCTTTTTTATCGGTACTCACAAGATTTGTTAGTATGTTTCTTACTCTAGTACAGAATCACACTGGGGAAATTGTTTTGTTGTCGCAAAGGCAAGACATTTTTAAGGGAAAGTTTTCAAAGCATCAAACCTGTTTTTTCCCCGATAAGCTTACAGAATAAGAATGGTAATGTTTAATGTTGATTAATATCCAATCGTCTCACCACAATCAAGCTCAAAATCGTTGCCTTTGGTTGTGATCTCAGTGTTGAGAAGTAGAATATTTTTATTCTGGATTGGTTCATGTGGTGTTTTCATCGTTAGTAAGTTAATTTCAATTACAGAATATGCTAGCTCATATGAATTACATTAGAGAAAGCCAGACCGCTCAAACTTGCTGGTTAATTTCATTAAAAAGGAAACACACATGAGGAGTTCTTTATCTGGATGATCTCTTTAAATATAAAAAAATTAATTTCCGATGATAATCCTTTTTTCAAAGGAGTTTATGAAGGATGAGGAGTCAAAACTACGTGAATAGAAAAATTAGACCGTTGGCATGGCCTCTGATTTTTCGTCAACGTATCGACCAATCTGCATATTGATTTTGTTCTATTTCGTGACAAAACTTTTCCAGTATTTCGTTATAAAAACTTCTTTATTTGAAATGAAAGTGGATCTCGTGAGTTTTGAACTACATGACACACGATATTTACTTTTAACTAGGATAAAAGTTTTTCGCATTAAGATAAGAACAAAGTAAACAAGTTAAAAATGATACCCCTTCGCCGTGACTATGTGTCAGAAAAGTTAATTCGAAACACTGTCATGATCCACTGTCTCATTGTTAATTTAAAAAAAATAAAAAAATTAGCAACCAAGGTGAAGGTCATAAAAAAACAAATATTCTGACCTTACTAAAGTTCAAAAAATACTTTTTCAAGTCTGCTCCAACCGATAAAGGCTGATGCAACAGAATGCAGTCATTCCTCTTTCTTAAGTATCTTTTTATTTGAAGTGTTTTCTTTGCGTCATACTTGTTTACAACGTATGAGCACATGTATCATTTTGGGGAAAAAATGCCTTTTAGTGGCACACCAATTGATTTAAATTTGCATGGATTACAAACCTGCTTATGGTCTTTTATTTCTTTAAACCTGTTTCCCAAAAAACTGTTACAGAACTTATGTATAGTTAATTCTATAAAAAAAACTTGTTTCTGTTATTCTAAAAAGTTCCCATTTTCATAGCAGACAAATTTAAAAAAATCAAAAAATAAGAATTTTCCATAATTAAATTTTATGAGCCACGTGACTAGAGTTGTTTTCTTATTTTATATTTCACCCGCTTATAACTTGTGATTGTTGGATATCACGAGTCTTAACTGGATGTTAATTTTAGATCGTCTTTACCAACAGATAACATAAACTCTTAGATGTTCTAGCAATTATAAATATTTCATTTATAGTTAGCATTCAATTATCAATAACTAGTTATAACGAGTTACTACATGGATATGATTCACAAATATGAACCATTCAATTAAAATATTTTCGTATCTTGTATTGACCCAATCAAAATGAGAACAAAAAAATTCAAACATCACGAGCAAAACAACAAAACAAAACAAAAAAAAAGGAAAATGCCTAAAAACAAACAGAATTGTGTATCCTTAACATACTCGTAACTAGCAAAGTGGTAGTGGTTCCGAGAAGCTTTTTCACAAAGCTCCATTACAGCTTATCATATGAATACCTCCGGTGACACTATTTTTATAAATCATTTACGGTTCCTTTGTCGATCAACGATATTTCGCCAACAAATTTTAATCAGTCAATCATTTCCATCGGTCGCGATCAGACATACAAATAATACTTTCAATTTAAAAGAAATATATTAATATATACACATACTATATATCTTTTCGCTTTGGTTCCTTCTGCAGATTCTACCCCGAACCATTACCGAACAAATTTTGCTACAATGTCTGGAGACAAGCCGAAATTAGTTGCTGTGGAGGAATCTCGTCGTTTCATGATTGATTGCTTTAAGGCAGTTAATGTGCCGGAGGAACATGCTCGAGCCCAGGCCGATTTACTTGTAGCCGCCGATTATAGAGGTCACTTCAGTCATGGAATGAATCGTCTGGAAATGTATCTGAACGATTTGGCAATCAACTCAACAAATGGTGCTGCTGTTCCAACAATTATCAAAGAAACCCCAGCAACAGCCTGGGTAGATGGTCAAAATGGTCTTGGTGCCGTTGTTGGAAATTATTGCATGGAATTGGCGATAAAGAAGGCCAAGACAGTGGGTGTTGGCTGGGTGTGTGCAAAACGCTCTAATCACTACGGTATGGCTGGTTGGTATTCCATGCAGGCCATGAAAGAAGGATTGATCGGAATATCCATGACAAATACATCGCCATTGATGGCACCTACCCGATCGAAGGTTGCCGCTTTGGGTACAAACCCATTGGCGTTGGGTGCTCCGGCTAAAGATGACAAGTTTCTCCTGGATATGGCCACAACAAGTGTTGCAGTGGGTAAAATTGAAATCCAAAGACGTAAGAATGCACCCCTACCCGATGGCTGGGCACAGGATCCTGAGGGCAAAGTTACAAATGATGCTGAATTGGCTTTCCAAACAGCATGCCTTATGCCTCTGGGTGGACCAGAAATCACCTCTGGCTACAAAGGCTACGGATTGGGTGCATTGGTTGATATTCTTAGTGGTGTTATGGCTGGAGCGAATTACTCAACAAAAGTACGAAAATGGACTCATGCTGGTGCTAACACAGAGGCTAATTTGGGCCAAGTATTCATTGCGGTAGATCCAGATTGTTTTGCTCCAGAATTTGAAGACAGGATGGTTGATTTGAATTCCAGACTAAGAGGATGTACACCAGTAAGTTAAATATTTGCATAAAAAAAAAAGTTGGTTTTAATTTGTAACTCCTTTCTTAGACTGATGATTCTAAACCTGTCCTTGTGCCTGGAGACAAAGAAGACTCTACAATGAAGGCTGTCGATGAAGTTGGAGGTATTCAATATCTCGAAAATCAACTCAACTGCTGCGATTCCCTCTCAACGAGGCTTAATATTCAACCGATGAGATTCATCTAAGTGATACTATTTTTAAGTGATACTATATCTCAATGATACCAAAGGATTTTCGAAAATTAAACAGGTTCATAGGCAGTTGCATATCAATTTATAAATGCATATATTGCGGAATGGCATTTTTAAAGCTTTCTTTAGCTTTCCTATGGAATTAAAAGTTTACAAACTCAGAATTGACATATCGTCTACTTAGTTAACAAAAAGTGCTTACCTAACTCTTAAAGTCTCAAATGTTCTTAAATATTTTAATCAGAAATTTAACAATTATTTTTCTTCTCTTATTTTTGTTATTTTTTTGTAAAATTAAATTTATATTTAAAGTAATTTAAAATAAATGTGATCGTATTGTTCTTAACAATTTAAAACAAAAAGTTGTCTTGTCTTTGCTTTTATATCTTTTTTTCTGTTGAAACCGAATATTCATCAAAGAAAACAGTCAAAAGGGGCTCGTTAGATTGTAGGTTGTGGCTGTTAATCTAAAAACCGGTATCGCCTTATTATGAACTGTGACTGATGCAACTGATGATCCACTAAGGCAGCGAAATTATGGCATTTTTGACAATAAAGATAAGATGACATTTTTCAATTAAAAACAGAAAAACATAGGTGACTTGTAATAAGACAGCAAAAAAACAGTAGCTTAACTTTGGACCTAGATAAGAGTGGTGGAAAACAAACGTTTTTTCATCTCATGAACTTATTCTAAAAATCTTGCTACGTGATAGGACAAAACCTAAAAAAATAACTTTTTCGAGCTAAATGTGTTTTCATTAAAACCGTTGCTCAAAGGTTGTGTGCTTCAAGTATTGATAAGGCTTTTTCTTGTTTTGTGTCATTTATGACCTTTATCTTTTTTTTCGAATACTGTAGTAAATCATGTTTCAAGAGGATATTTAAGTGCTGGCAAAAATCGAAATTTCATTAATGACACTTATAAGCGCTGGGACACTTCTAGATGTACAATTGTACTACAAAGTAGTCGTTTTAGTTATATCCTATCAAGAGCAAGTAAACCAATCAAGGAAGAGCTGGACCGTCACGATAGCAAAGCATAGAAAGTTAAAATGTTTTTATTTGTAAACAGACTTAATAGAAAGTAAAATTATATACAAAATAAACATGGCTGGATGAACATATACATATGCATATTTATTTCCCCAACGAAGCAATAAGAATAGGTGTTCAAAAACGAAAACAAACAGAAACTGAGTATACCTCAGGTAAAAGGTTATTCACTTTCAAAAAGTTGGATACTTCCGCTACTTTTGATAATTTTATCCCTCAAGGTTCTTATTGGAGAATAAATTATATTGAATTAAAAATAAAAAGAAACACAAATTATTTAGTTTCCTGTTTTGTTTGCCAATCTTAATGTTCAGCATTCAGCATTCTAAAATAATTCTTAGGGAAATAAATGTTGTTTTATCAGAATAGACCACCAAGACCATATTTCTAAACATTAAGAGAAAAGACAAACATTTTATAATTTTAAAAACAAAGTGTCCACAGACACATAAGCTGGAAGCTGAAAGATATACCCAGAAGAACATTCAGTTGCTGTCGTCACCTTTACATAAACAAGAAGTCGGAAAGCAATAATTTAGTTTGTCTTTATGTTGTGACATCCTACACCTTCGCTTATGATGGAGGAGGTACTCGTATTTCAAACACAGATTCAGGCCCTGATATATGCTCTACTGAACACTGCTTTGCAGACTTAATGACGATCTGCATTTCTGCGATCGTATTGGGACTTGAGGGCCACACAACCCAGTGAATTCATCATGCCGACTATTTTCAGGGAAGGCCTACATTTTTGAGTAAGCTTGGCAACGACTACTACGACTACATGCTTTTCTCCGTTCAGATTTTGTAAAAAAAAAACTTATTCGTGCACGGATAGTAGTATAAACAATTCATTAGTCCAGAGCGAAAGATGGTAATATTATCATCATAACCTCAGTTCTTAGACGACTTACTGAAGTCCCATGGACAGTGCATCAATTGTCGGTTTGAAGCGGTCAATTTCTTTGGATTTGGCAAAAGACAGGATAACTATTAAACAAAATTTGCATTTGCCTGGTAGAAGGCGTAAGAACTGCAGGGTGCGTGCGGTAGAGGACACTTAGTAGGCAACATACTATGTGGTATAACGATGTCCTGGAAGCAAAGCATATTCTACATCGCTCTCGCTTATTGACCTAGCTGCGGTCAGTACACCTAACCAAGGTTCTGTGTGTTAGCACAGAACTTGTCTGGAACCCTATGCATTGTCAAGTTATTTATAGAATGCAATTGATCTTTAGAAGAAAGGAAAGCAATCTGATAGATTTGAAGTTCTTCCATGGTATGTGATCTTTCTGATTTTTGACATTAAAGAAATACCCCCATCTGTTTGGTATGTTGGGAGCAGAAGGATAATGACAAGAATTAATAAATATACGGAAACGGTACCATGCAACCTGAAGTCATCAAGGGATGGATACTAACGGTATGTTGTATTACTCTGCTCAGTTACAGCTTATTTGATGGTTATTCGATTCTGATGATCTGTTAAGTATAAGAGGTGTTTACGGTCCCTGGAGATCGGCTCGTTGTTGGTATTATTCGAGTTTTCGAGAATTTCATACTTTTCTTAAAAGTATTGATAAGAAGAACCGGCATTCAAGGAGACAAAATGCTCTTATATTTTCGTATTTTGTAAGATTCAGATTTTCTTCCAAATCGGCCTCAGGTGACAAATGTACTTACTTGCTTTAGGTGGCGCTACAGTCCGGAGTGAACCTGGGGTTAACAAGCGTCCTCAGCCAACTCGATCTTTTGCTAGCTGCATCCTCAAGTTGGTTGAGGTCCCCTTCCACTTGCGGGCGTCGCCTGAGTCTCGGTTTTTCTCTACTGCGCTGTCACTCAGGGGCGGATTCGAATGCTTTTCGACCCGGAGCATTGGTGTCCATTGGCTCTACAATCGTTGGATTCTCACCCTCTGATCTCAGTGCTGGTGTCGTTATCTGAATTTATAGCGGAGCCTTTGTATACAAAGTCCTTAACTACCTCAAGGTACTACCTCTTTAAGGTTCTGTGCCCGACATCGATGTTGAGTGACCTTTTTGCTTGAAACCATATACTTGACCTTGTCCTCGTTAACCGCTTAACCCATTTTCGCAGTTGCCGTCTCAATGTTGCAAAGGCGCCACTGACGTCACGCTGCTTTCTTCCGATTATATCTATATCATCGGCATATGCGAGTAATTGTACGAATTTTGGAAAGATTGATCCTCTTGTGATTGCTCGTGAGTTTTGCATTGCCTTGTCTAAATCCTCTTTTGACATCGAAGTTGTCGGTTAGACTTTTACCTACCTTATTAGAACAGCGTTCATTTTTCGTAGTAATCCTGCACAGACGGATGAGTTTGGCGGGGATGCCAAATCTAGATCTGTTCAGTTCGTCGCTATAGATACTGTCATACGTGGCCTTAAAATCTGTAGTTGGCGCAGTCCAGAGGGTCTTTTTTCTTGAGGATCGTACAAATAATGCTGAGGTTTCATACTTTAGAGATGAGTTATCGTCTGCCGCTTTGAAGAGCTCGGCAGTCTGGCCATCCACTTCAGAAGCTTTGTTAGACTTCAGCTTAGATATTACTTCATAAAAGTCAATTGTTCGTCTACATCTTCAAGATTGAAAGGATCATTTTGCCTAACAGTGTCAGACTACGACTCTACTACGCTCCCTTGTTCGTCTCCACAGGCTTCGGTTTGGGGCTTGTGCCGGTGGCATGTTTTTTTTTACCTTTGGTAAATCTTACGAATCTCATTCCTTGAGTAGCATCTCTCATTTCCTCGACCGCGCGCTTCTTAAAGCCAAAGCCTTTATCAAACAAAAAAAATTAATTCGCTTAACTTCTGTTATAACAACAAAATAATTGAAGCATATTCCTTCCTAAGTCCTCCTCAAATTCTAAGACGTCTGGTCTAAAAGATTTTGACTATGCGAACAGTAGACCCATTTAAATATAAAATAAATTAGTCCAATAAACTAAGGGAGTACATTTCCATTAACGAAAAGTGACTATGGTCGCACAATTTGATTGTCCAAATTGAGGTGAACATGTGATGCATTAAGAGACGTCAAAATACATATCAATAAAAAAATCTTCAAGGAGTGTAAAACATTATACGAGTTTGAATGAAAAATATTTTAGTATACTCGTATTTAGAAATCGCCAACGACTTCACGTTCAACGCTGCGATGATTTGTATGCATGACATGTGGGTAATTTTTCCTGCTGGAGCCATCGGATAATTTTCATTATTGATCACTATTGAAACATAACTTCCTTATCCATATGGTTCGTTAAAAAAAAATCTTGAAGCATTTCCAACAGTTTTTTTTTACTAATTTTCATTAGCCTGTATTCTATCTGTGTATGATGACTATCTGTTATTAGTAATAAAAATTCTTTTTTATCTATTCCAAGTAGTCTTATATTTATTTGTTATTTAATATTAATTGCTTAATAGTAGGTAGTAAACTCCTGAATAAAACAAGGGCCTCAGAAATGACATGGGTTCAAAGTGGGGAATAATAATAGCTACTTAACGGTTTGATATTTTGCAAGGCTGCCACTTCACCGGTCTATGGATTTTGTCTCTTAGGCCTTTGAAACAGATTCAGATGAGACATAGGATTTGCGCATGACCATCATTTTATGAATGATTTTCTCAAACTGCTAGTTAGAATTGGATGAAGTATAGCATAGTGTACGGGTAAATGCGACATCCACAGAAGCAGAAGCAGTTGCAAATATCTATAGAAACACTTAAGAGCTGAGAAGTCACGACAACATCTAGTGAAAGCCATCAACGCTGCTTTGCTTATCTGGGATGAAAATCAGCTCAGGAGAAAGAGGTACTAGTATGTTTTGCTTTTGTTCTGAACCGACTTTTCGGCGGAAGTGTAAACCTAAGTCAGGATGAGATGACTGAAATAACTATTGCCCGTATTCGCAACTCGCAAAGATGAAATCATGACCATAATAAGAGCAACAAGCCTGGTCTTTTGCCAAATATTGAAAAAGACAATCGTAGTTAAATTATCGGAAAAAGGTAGTGCGAAAACTAGATACAAGTGCGTGTGCTCTATGTACATATAGTACATATGTTTATAAATAGTTGCCAAAATAAGTTCTTGATGGAATCAAACAAAAGTTGGCAATACAGTCTACCCTCTCTCCATAAATAGGACAAAAATGCAAGCAGCCAAAATAGTAAGTACGCTGTTTCTGTTTTGATCAAAAGTTAGATCGGTGTTGTTGCAAGCACTCAGTATGTAGAAAATGTCTGCCACTATCTCGAGAAAACTGCAAACGTTTTTGGAATGGGATTCTGCAAAACAATATAATGATTTTTAGAGTCCTATTGACAAAACAATATAAAGACTGAGAAGGAAATTTTCGGAAAGGTAACACTTCGATTGATGAATATAATTACTTTGCAAAGGATTTGACTAACGCGATATGGAAGGATAGCCGGTCAATTGACGAACAGAATAATCAAGAAAGAAGTACGAATGTGATAAGGCCTTAGAGAGGCCGTGGATGTCATTCGCACAGCACATGTTAGCCTGTTTCAATGCCTTCAAGACAGAGCCTGTATGACACTTTATAATAAATTAAAAAAACTGGATGGCAGACCATAGCAGGGGTTCCGGGCCAATGAATAAAAATAAGCAATCTCCTTGGCAAGTTTTTCAAAAACAAGAATTTCGCTTTGCTTACAGACTCATGTTAATCTGAATTTATTATGTACAGCAAACTGCACTGGCAACTCCAAATCAGCTTATCCTTAAGCATATGGGACTTGTGAGCTTTAAAGGGTTCTTAACTATTTTACAGGGTGGTGGCGGTGGCGCGATGGTTAGCTCATTGGACTATCACGTAGGGGGTCCACGGTTCGATACCCGGCATCACCAACAATTTTTCGAATCGTCATCTCCCTTTCGGCGGGCAATGGCAAACTCCCGAAATTAAAATTGCCTATGAAAACGCTTCTAAGGAATGCAGACATGAGCAACACAAATGAGTGTCAAGAAGCTAGGCCATGGCCCATACCGGGCTGCCAGCACCACAGGGTTTTTTTACTTTTGGAGCAATTGTATCATAAATGGGTTGTTCTTGCATCTTTTAAAGAGCAGATCGAGGTAAGCTACGTGGATTATTTTTGGCTTTATCTCCATTTTATATATCAGAGGCTGAAGCAGGCAAAGAGGGCTTTTTCATTGTCAGGGCATCTCATGATTTTTTAACGGAATAAAATGTTGTCAATAACACGGCAGGGTGTCTTCGCATTGCATTACATATCCAGAAATTTCTGAGCAGATGTGAAATTATCAGTGCACGTTCGAACAGATCGTCCAGATGAAAACGTTGCTGGTCTCCAAACCATTTTCAGCGCCGTCTTCTTCTTATCCTTTTATTAACCCTTTCCTCGTTATGCGAACTTATGCGTAACCAGTTTCCCATTTTTACTGCATCGCTGCTGCTCCGCTTATGGGGTTGGCTAATGTCGCAGACCGCAGAACGCGTCTACATAATGCTCGGTCTTGGATCGCTTCAGTGGTTAACCCCAGACGTTGTTGCGCATTTGCCATCTGAGAAATCCAGGAATTCTTTTTCCGACCTCGTTTTCTTACAGTTGGAGTGACCGTAGTTGATAGTGCCTTTTTAACCGGATTTTCCGCAGATCTTCTTTGAACGTGGCAATACCAACTTATTCTATTCGCCTCAAGCTGTTCGGTTACCGAATTCTTTATATGTAGACTTCCTCTTATACGCGTAGATCTAATGCAATCGCGTTTAGTGACTCCACTAGACATCCTTAACATTTTCATTTCCGCTGCCGTCATTTTGTTTTTAAGCGCTTCGTACATTGTCCAGCACTGTGAACCGTATATAAGCGCTGGTCTAACAACCGTGGTGTAGAGTTTCCCCTTTAATTTAAGTGGAAATTTTCGGTCGCAAAAGATTCCCGAATTTTCCTGCCATTTCATCCATCCCACACTCACTCTGTGGTTTACGTCGTCGTCACATTTCGCTTCCATGTTAACGATTGATCCTAAGTACTTAAAAATAGTGCTTTTCGGAAGAACTATTCCGTCTAACATTATATCCGGAACAGGTCGCAACGGATGTGCAAATGGGCACGTCAAATGCTCCGTCTTTGAACGACTTATTTTAAACCCGTTTCTCTCTAGCGTATTTCTCCATGAATCTAAGGCGTTCTGTAAATCTTCGACGTTATCGCTAAGTATAACTGCGTCGTCAGCGAAGAGAATTGGCGTTACATTTGCTTCGCGCATGCAGTCTTTTAAAAGATAGTCGAATACTACGTTAAAGAGGAAAGGGCTAAGTACGCTTCCTTGATGCACTCCGACATTAACTGGAAATTCTCTCGTTAGTCCAGCAGGGCTTTTAACCGTAGTTTTCACGTTTCCGTACATGTCTTGTATTATTCTAACATACGTTTCCGGTACATTTTGAGACCTCAGCGCGGCCCATATGAGATCCCTAGGCACTCGATCGAATGCTTTCTCGAGGTCGATAAATACCATGTGTAAATCCTTAGACGAATCTCGGTGCTTTTCCATTATTATTCGTAGGCTTTGGATAGCGTCCACCGTCGATCTTCCTTCAACAAATCCACACTGGCTATTATCGAGCTTTATTATTTGCCGAAGACGTTCGTTTAAGACTCTTTCGACGATTTTAATTGTGTGTGACATAAGCTTGATTGAACGGTAGTTGTTGCATTCTCGAGTGTCGCCTTTTCCTTTGTATAATGGAACCAAGAAGCTACTTCTCCATTGATTCGGCATGGGTTGTCCATATTTTAATTTATTTAAAAGTTTCGATAGCCAAACGCTGCCGATCCCCTCCATCTTCGACCAAAACTCTAATGGAATGCTGTCTGGTCCCGCCGCTTTCCCCCGCTTCATTTTTCCAATTGCTATACTTATTTCTTCGATTGAAAAGTCCGAAACTTCCTCCTCGAATAGATCAGCTGTCGGCACGATATCACGTGGAAACTGTTTGTTAAGCAACTCCTTGCAGTATTCAAGCCACCGGTCACAAATTTCCTTTTCATTTGTTTGTAAGCGACCATCTGCGTTTTTGATGTATTTCGGCGAGGTTATTTCCATTGAATTTTTTCTCCTCTGTGCAGCGAGCTTAAAAATATTTGGCCTTTTAGTATTGTACGACGTTTGAACTTCTTGGATAGCTTGTCTTCTATCCGCCGATCGTGAGGATATTTGTTCCAACTCCTGGTACAGGTTTTCCGCTTCTGCCGCTCGAGTTCGAGCCAGGACTTTCTTTGCGATCTTTTTAAGACGCTCGTATTCAAGAGCCAGTCGAGCTTTTTCGATATCGTCGCTCCGATCGCATTTTGTCCACGCTTGGAATGCACTCTTCTTGTCGGCCACAGCTCGTTTGGTTTCGTCATTCCACCACCATGTTTCTTTGCCGACGTGATGGTATTTCGATATAGTTCCTAGATGGGACTTTGCGAGTGTTATGCATTCCTCGTGCATGCTGTTCCACATTTCTTGCGGGCTAAGTGAGTCTGCGATACCGTTTATATTGTGAAGTACTTCTTTAGCCAGTGCGATAAATCTTGCGCTTCGTTCCTTCGATAGATTATACCACCGGATTTTTGGCTTTCCAAACGATGCCCGTGTTTTCGGTGGTTCCGCTGTGAAAAATTCTGTAATGAGCAGACGGTGTTGGCTTACTAGCGATTCTCCAAGTATTACTTTACAGTCCTTAACACGGTTTCTCGTCGACATTTTGCAGAGGTGATAATCTATTTGCGTTTCGTGGCCTCCGCTGCTATAGGTGATAAGATGTCGTTGATGTTTAATAAACATTGTATTTAAGACGGTTAAGCCGTAAGCCCTACACGCTACAAGGATGTCTTCGCCTGAATTTCTGGTTCCAAAGCCTTTACCGCCGTGGCAGTCCTCATAATCAACATTTGTTTCTCCGACGTGGCCATTTAAATCTCCGCCTACGAAGAGCATCTCATCGATAGGTATATTTCTAAGCAAATTACCGAACTCTGACCAAAATGTATCTTTTTCCGATTGGTCGCATCCATTTTGTGGAGCGTACGCGCTAACAATGTTCCACGTTTCATTGTGTATGACTCATGACTCATCAAGCGGTCGCTTATTTTCAAGATACCAACGATGTTGCTTGGAAGATCCGCTGCAACAACGATTCCAACACCGTTTCGTCCATTGACCGTTCCATGGTAGAACATCTTAAATGCCTTAGTTTTTAAATCTAGAAAACGCGCTTTATTTCCTGTATTACACCACTTCGTTTCCTGTACGCACAGGATTTGTAGAGTTCTGCGACGCATAATCGCTTCCAGTTCTAAACTTTTTGAGGTCATCGATCCGACGTTCCAACTTGCAAACCGAAGTTTATGAAAATATTTTGGAAACTTCATTTTGCCCGCCCCCGGAATCCGTCGGGCTCTGACACAAGCACTTCTGCTTGCTCTGGGATCACCCGAGTGCGTTGCAATCGTGGTGCCCAGCGGGGTAGTGCTATTAATTGCGATCATTTCCATGAAGTTTAAAGTTTGAGTGGTTTGACACTTGTATGCTCATTTCGAATTGATTGACTGTTCTTTTACCCCACCGGTAGTCTCCAGACGTGGGAACCCACTGATTGCATACAAACTTGTGGGAAAGTTTTAAGGTGTTAAAGTGTCACAGGCACATTTTTGGTGTCATAGTTGCCTGTATATGATTGGTGTCCCATTTAGTCGCCTCTTACGACAAGCTGGGACGCACTGCGGTACTATTTTCAGCGCCGTACTTTCGTTGATTGGATACACGAGCAAACACAATTAGATGATCACCTTAAGTGAACAGATAATATCTTTTCATAAAAACCCAGGAGAGATTGTCAAGAAACCGATTTAAATTTGCTGTAGTTCTTTGGCTGAAGGAATTATTAGGTTAATTTTTTTTAAACGATCCCGGTAATGCTGTAACTGTTAAATGGGAAGGCTATTGTATTATGATAACTTACTCTTTGTAGACGACGTCGTTCCAAAAAGACGATGCTACACAGCTAATTCAACAATAACTGAATTGCTTGAGAAGTTCCCGGGGCGCATTATGTCGTGAAACACCGATTCCAATTTATCACCTAGATAGTGCGAATTGACACCCCTGGAATTCTTTTTGAAGTTATTTTACAAGTAAGATCTGTGCCAATAATAAAGCAATAATTAACGAGCTAAAAAACGATATTATACGTTTAAGGTATATTTTTGAAATATAGGAACAATTATATTAGGACGCCATTCTAGCATGAAAGCAGGACGCTCATATTGATTCGGTATATTAACCCCTACATTATCTTAATATGGTAAACTCCCAAAGGGTCACATGCATGAGTAGATGTGGCAAAACTTGTCCAGTTACCTTATGCGAAGGCAATTATATAGCCAAAATTCTTCTTGGCTGCCACCTAAAATAACTTCAGAACTCTAACTCAAAAAATTGTATGACGACGGCTTGCATCGTTAATTCTGTTTTTTCGTACATCAATTAAATATCATGAGCATTTAACTAAAACATAATGTTGTTATAAATTTTTAAATTCAACGGCTATTTTTATTCCGAACTGAATACAGTCATTTTATTTGAATTTAAATTTTCGAACGCCGCGAATGCTGTCATATTTGACAAGTCAACCTTGCGTCTCACGTGTACCTACATTGAATTGCCGAAGAAGCGCGGTTCGCGGTTGCGATAAAATTTGTTTTGGATATTTGTGAATACAGTTCGCATTACGTGGTATTTAAATAAAATTACAGATAGTAGCAAAGTATCAACAGTCAAAAATGAAGCTCAGCACGTACAACTTCCTCACCTCAAAGGCGATACGCGGTGTCAAAGTTGGATATCCACTAAAACTCACGGTATGTCGCTTATTGATGCCTCTTTGTGTAAAAATAATCTTTTTTGTTTAATCTATAGATTCAAAAGAAGGAAAACATCGAAACGGAATTCAATGCAATCTTTTTGGAGCGACTTCTTCCTAAGTTAGATTGGCAGGCCATAACCACAGCTGCTGCTGCTGTAAGTTATAAACATAGGCACCCAGGTACCCAGAAGTAATTGTGTGATTATTTGAATTTCTCTTCAGGCGGAAGTAGTCTATGAATTTCCAAAAGAAATGCCAGAAGACCTTGCCAGCAATCAGGAACTCATGCAAAAACTACATAATCTACTCTTCGAAATCGATGTTCTGGAAGGACAACTTGAATGTCCAGAAACAGGACGTGTTTTCCCAATTACGGACGGAATACCAAATATGTTGCTAAATGAAGACGAAGTCTAAAGCGGGCTGAAAAGACTTAACATATAGACATAGATTTAGAATAATTAATAGCATTTTTCGCGAGTTAAGGTCAGTGATGGGTGCGTCAATGAGTCACTGGCCGTCTTTTATTAACTGATTCAATCATCTGTAAAGCATTTTCATTATGGCTTTTGAATTTTAATTTTTATGTAGTCTGTATATAGAGAGTGTATCAGGCTCGAGAAAAAAGAAGAATTCGTCACTGCTTGGCTTACAGAATTTAAGTGATTTTCTATTCAAATAGCTCTAGGTGTACATACTATTATTAAAATGTAATAGCAAACAATTTTTGTGCTTTGTTATTTATTGAAAGAAAATATCGTTATTTAGAATACTTTCGATTCTGAACGTGCTCTGCATGATGTCATTTTTGAGATATAAATCGGTTTTTGCAGGTTTGAGAAATTAACGAAATAATTGGTGTTCTACTGGTTTTTGTTCCTTTGTCTCAAGTTTATATAAAATTCTTTTGAGCGTTGATATTACAGAAATATAAATATATAAACACAATTAACTTATTTGTTTGCGTGGAAATAAGTAAAACGTCGGACAAATCAGATGAAAAGGCACATTCAAGTCTGAGATATTGACGAACTGGGAGTTTGAGCAGCGCACGCAGCAGCCAATGGTTACAACAGTGAAACGGAAAATTAAATGTAATTAAAAACTTAATGTAATGATAAATTCTACTGTTCAAAATTTGTGGTCTGAGCTGAAATCCTTCAAAATGTAAATGTGCTGTTAATGTATGACTATGTAGGAACTAATTCGAAACTATATTATTACAAGAGCAGACAACAATATAAGTTATAAAGCTTTTTTAACGAGACAATGGATTCACTTAATTATTTCTCCTAACCCTTTCAGCCCTAGTGGTTACCAGTCGTAACCACACTTTAAAATTCGGGTGCACAGTTTCCTACTGATTATTTTGTTACACCACCTCTCCAATCTACATCGTAAAAGGACGCAAGATTTATTATTAAAAAATATTTCCAGTAATATGCCGTTATGTTTGCAAAAATTGGTGGTGAAGTACGTGCTCCAGACGTGTTTGGGAAGGTGCGACTAAAAAAAATTGTTTCTGTCATTTTTTGCAATAAAATTAACTAAAATATGGCAGGTACGTTATCTTCAATTCATCACTGATTATATGTAACTATAATCAGACTAGTTTGGAACGTAAAACATAAGTTATAGGAACATATACTCGTATTGTGTGGTTATGAGAGGTAACCACTAGGAATGTGTCGTCCCCAGGTTCAAAACAAACATGGAATTTTCGGGATTTGGAAGCTGTGTATAAGGATATATTCAATGAATTTTTGGCCGAAATTCCAAGTGACTGTGAGTCCGTTTCCGAGTATGGTGAAGAAGATGCAAATGTTCTTGTTATTGAAGAAGGTGATATTGCTGCGAGTGCCGATTTGGAAGAGGTGAGTTCTTGGGTAAGTGAAGATAAAGTTGTATTATCTGTTTTACAACGGAATCTAAGGGAAAACAATATCGCATGGACAAACAACGATTTGTTTGCTTCAATCAACCCATTTATGGAATGCAGTGGTGTAAATGTCCCTGAGGAAGTAGAAACTCCAACAGAAATGTTTCTTACTTACATTGTTTCCTGAAGCATTTATTGACGTAATTGCGTCCCAAACAAATCTCTATGCTTTACAAAGAAAAGGATCGCAGAGTAATTTCACACACACTACCAATGCCGAAATATTAATTAGCAATAATTAGATATGCTAAGGAAATTATATGAAATTAACCGAAAATCGCATTTTTTGGTGGTTCTTAGACGCCACATTGGAAAACTCCTACATACTTTACAGGCAAAGATATCCATCTAATGTTACTTTAAAAGACTTTCGTCTTACTATAGCCAATGGGCCGACTGGTGTAACCTGTTCAAATACAAAACAAGGTCGCAAAATGAATGTTTATGTGAATAAGTTTAAAAAGCTTGTGCCACTGGAGCTGCGATATGACAAAAATGCACATCTGCCAGAAAGATCAATATCCCTTAGATGTGCACACTGCAGCACTGCAGCTTATGTTCACAGATCCACATGGAAATGCAACTCTTGCAACGTTGGCTTGTGCTTAACCAAAGAACGGAATTCTTTCTTGGCCTTCCATACAAAGTAGCACAACTTCCTAGTGATTTCCAGGGATAACCATGTCCTGCAGGACAACAAGGACACTTTATAAAAGAAAAATGTATATTTTTGAAATAAAAAATTCGAATTAATTAATATTTAATAAAAAAAAAGTTGACTTTCATTTGTATTTATATATCCCGGACTCAAAATAATAATGGATCATAAATATTTAAAAGAATTTTTTTTTGAATTAAAAGGATAAGAATAAAATAAAAAAAAGGCTCGTAAAATAATACGAGCAAACATCGTCATCAACTCATTCACATGGTGTCCCTGGTCGCGTAAAGAGTTCATTAATTTTCATTTAAAAATAGCACCGGAACACAAAGAACAAAACAAAATCAAAAATTTGATAGTTAAAGCATACTCTTCGAAGAATTGGGTAACATTCATGACAGAAACGGTCGAGAAAACCTAAAAGCACAAAAAAATTAGGAGAATTCAAATATTAAATTTATTTCAAAGATAAATCGTTGGAAAACAGAACCTTAATAGAACCGAGCAGAAGTCATTGACAGTAGTAAAATCACGCTGTCCCTTTGCACCGTAAAAAGCCGTCGCCGTCCAGTTGCGGGACCTAAAGGTCGAATTGCTGCTTGAAAACCCCTCCTAAGACCACAAAATCGGAAAAAACGGCTAGTGTGGGCTCGTCAGCATAAAGATTGGTGCATTTAAATGTGGAAGAAAGCCCAATGGACTGATAAATCCAAATCTTTGGATCAAATAGGTGATTTTTTTTTTCGTCGATTGGACGAAGAGACTCTGGTTTCACAATGTGTGGTTCAAACTGGATGCAGGTCGGTTATGATCTTGGGATAGTTCTGTTATGTAGGAGTTGAAGATTTTCTAAAAAATGGATAGCGCATTAAACAAATAGGTGTATAAAACATTTTGATGAAACACGCTCTTCCACCAGGACGTGGGTTCTTGGGGGTAATATTTAGCTCCAACCCGACCGATACCGACCCCAAATATTGCTCAAAACTTTAAATGAAGTACGTTAAATCCGAAGAGCAACGAAAAATGGTTCAGAATTTGATATGGCCAGCTCAATACCCAGGCCCTAACCCGATAGAGATTCCATGTGACGAACTAAATAGGAAAATACGAGAGAGCTGTCCAAAATTAAAAGCACATATTTCGGACAATCTTACAAACAACATGAGAATCACTGCCATATCAAATCAAGCAAATTAATTGAAAGAATGCCAAGAATTTGTGAAGCAGTGAACAGAAATAAAATAAAAAAAGGAATTTGAAATAAAGTATTACCATTAAAAAAAAAAAAAAAAGAAATAAATTTCTGCTATCTTCGCCCCAACACTTAAAAAATAATTTTTCAAATATTTCTGTCGTTTCAAAGTCTTTGACCCCACACTTTTGAGAGGTAGTTTATGTTCTTTGCTGCTGACCTGCTTGTGGGATGGTTAAATTTATTAATTTAGGAATTACCAAACAGCTCGCTCAATTTTGGATCAGCTCTTTACTGATGCGGAGAGTTTTCTGATGTTATTACATTTAACTGTTATTACAATATTAACTGTCGATTTCTGAGTACTGACATCTACGAATATGCTTAGAGCACATTCTATCACATCTGCTATCATATTCCATTTCCATTGATGTAATATAGTTCGATGAAGCAGCATGCATGCAGCAGGTGGTTTCAAGATTTCATCCGGCTGTACAGATAGTGCAGCTGACCGTTCAAATATTCAGATTTAAAGACGGCTATGTGCATCCTTGCTTTCAAATATTCAGATAGTAACGGTAGTGCTCCACATTTCCTGCAGCAATTTTTTCTGGCTGCGGTGGCTGCACAACATAAACAACATAAACAAAGATGGTAGTTTCTGCAATGTTAACTTTTGTTTAGAGATAGAGACAAAATTTCTAATGCAGAATTTAATAATATTAATGTTAATAATATCTTTTGTATATTCTGACAGAAGTTAGCTGTGAGTCTTTCAGTTCAGCGCAGCCGACTGTTAAACAAATATTAAGCTGCAGACGAGAGAGTATTTGCAGCAAACGTAAAAAAAAATTGCAGTTGGGCTGCGGCTGCAGCGCTGCAGGCTGAATTCTTGAAAGCACCCTCCATCATCACCCTTTGTAGACAGGCGAGTTTGGCAGGGTTGCCGAAACTAAACATAGCTCTATATAGCTCGTTTCTGTATTGTATCATATGCAGCCTTAAAATCGATCTGAAGTTCATGGGTTTACTCCAAGATCTGCCGTAGTGTAAATATTTGGGCGATGGTGGACTTTTCTGGCCTGAAGCCACACTTTCATGGACCTTTCAGGTTATTGACGAACTGCTTCAGGCGTCACACAATACGACAGATATGGGCCCAATTCAAAAATGTAGCACTGCGGTAGTAGTAAAGCAGCGAGTTCAAAAATGCAACACTTTGGCATTACTGCTCAAGTCAAAATTTCATTTTTGAAGTTGCAAAGCAAATGAAGTCAAAACTAAGCAGCTGTGCAGTAGGTTATAATTTGTCTGTTGCAAAGAAATATTTAGCGGTTGTGTATTGGATCGGCAACAAAGCCGCAGCAGTGTAAAATTAGCGCATACTTTGCAGTGTTGCGCAACTTAAGCGTATTTTTTAACGTTTTCGAACTCACCCATGATCTTGTATGCGATGTATGGAAGACTGATGCCTCTGTATGTGGCGTAGTTCAGAGAGTCTTCTTCGTTGAGGATCGGACAAACAATTGCTATCTTCACTTCAGAGTGGACGAAAAAAGTGGTCTACATCTTCAAGGTTGAAAGGCTCATTCTACGTGACAGCGGTATTTGTTTCGTAATCGCCGTTGTATAGTCTGCAGAAATGATCTTTCCAAATCCTCGGCATCGATTGTGACTCTACTATGATTGTTTTCTTGTTCGTCTTTACAGGCTTCGGTTCGGGGCTTTGGCGATTTCTTGGGATTGTAGCCATCTGATGTCTAAATTCTTCGCAGCATTAGCTTATCTTTGCGCCGTTCGGGATATCCGCAATCGTACCTTAACTACAAGGTGATAGTCCGATGATAGTTTCTTGGAACGTTCGAACATTCAAAACACTGTAGGAGTGTCTTGCGTTAATCGTAATGTGGTCAATCTGGGTGACGGGTGATTGATCAAGAGTTCTCCAAGTCCCCCTGTGAATATCGAGATCTCGAAACCGCGTGCTAGCTACGACAATATTTCTCTCCGCCGCAAATTCGATTCGCCAGAGTTCGTTATCGGAGATGGGATCGTGTAGGCTATATCTTCGTATAGTACTACCAAAGATACAATTTTAATGTCAGAGCTAGGGTATTGCTCATAGTTCATTTTCATGAGCTCGTAGAAGCTATCTTTGATGTCGTCATCTTTTTCCTATGTGGGGGCATCCGCGCATATATCAACCTCTGATATCTGAGGTCACCTTGGACATTTTTCATTGTTAGCAGAAGAATAATGACGCAGAAAAAAGTACGACAAGTATATAATATTGCCTTGCTTAAGTAATGGTGCCATCAAGTATTGTATGGACTTAAAAGATTTTTTTAAGTAATTATTGAAAAGCACCTCAACAGGCTATACCGCTATTCGCAGCTAGTATCCAAGATGAATGTAATAGTTCCTTGTCTGAGTGCTTTGTTTCGACAGCCCAAAATGGTCGGAGGAAATGACGAATAGATAGAAAACTATGATGCTCATAGCTGTATATGTCATGTCTTTTAAGATGCTTCTGCGACTGGACTTTATAGGTTTTTTCAGCATCTGCCGGACTGCGAAATCCGATGGTAGATTTGATCTCATATAGAATGTTGTGGAGGCCGATGATTTAAAAATTAAGTACCCAACACAAAAGCAACACGTCTAGTAAATGAAATTTATTTCAATAAAAATAACCATCACGAATACAAAACATTAATTCATACTTAAATAGTAACAAAAGATATGAGGTTTTTGTCTGACAAAATGACATGCATTCACAAACTAATATAAAACAAAATCAGTGATTACTTTTAACATTTTATGTCAGAAGTTCAACAAATTGTGGAATGATTAAATTACAAATTTGAACTAAATTCAGACAATGATTTGTCGTAATATCATAAGTTTGAATAAATTATTGCACAAAAAATACGATAAGTTTTCACACACTACTACAAAAAAAAAAAAAAAAACAAATAAAAGTAATACTACAACAATACGTTGTAATAAAATAACGTATTCGACATTGTGGACTATGCTAGGTACACCAATATCATCGTGGATGGAATGTGTATTTTTTTTTGTTTAAAACGGACCGATTTTAATTTCATCTAAAAAAATATTTTTGGCACAATTTGTCTTTTTATGTTTGTTAAATATAAGCAAAATTTCAAGCCAATTGTGGGATTTGATTTAAGCCCTAGTACAAAATTCAAGTTAATATCTTTGGTAAAGTAATTTGAGTATTGTAAGTAATTTAGTTGCATTTAATATTAGTATTAGGACTTGAATTTAATTGAGAGTAAATGCTTCCCTTTGCAAGACCAGCTTTGGGGCCTTTACATAATTCGGGATTGTGACCGTTCGCCGTGTAATTCCGGTCGGTTATAATACTTGCATCCGAACCGACAGCAATGTTCTTCCGTCCTAAGGATATATCAGGATTGGCTCCATTCCAGGTAACGTAGTCAGCTCTGAAAGTAAATGTTGATAGTGAGTATTATAAAAAAAATGTAAAATGTTATGTTAAAGGATTGATTTCTTACAGCAGAAGATTGTCATTAGGTCCTTTAGCATACTCAGAGTTAGGACCAAGAGTTGCGATGCGTCCCAAAATCGATTGGAATTCGGACTTTTGAAGAATGTCATGTTCTTCTTCAGTTGATTCTCTTGGTGAGTTTCTGATGTGATAAATAATTGTTCATTAAAAGATGGGTAAAGGGAAGACATGAATGCATTTATTCACACAGGCTAGAGTTAGAGCGATGCGAAAATTCATAGGTTTGCATTGTACAATAAATTAGTCATGTATTTTCGACAGGGATTAGAAAGTAAAATGTTATGAAATATATGAATTATTTTATTTGTAGAATTTTTCACTACTTTGGAGATGTAGACCAATGAACATTTGGAATAATCAAAAGCTACTTTATGACACACCTAAGGTATTCTTACTAGGAATTTTCTTATCACTGCCTAACAATCTTGTCATTTGCGAAAATATATTTTGTTCAAGCCAGGGAAGAGTTTTTCTGATAAAATATGTACGAGGGTTGTCTGAAAAGTTTCCGACCGCAACGTAAAGATAGCGGCACTCGTCAATAAAAGCTAGTGAATGCTAGTTGTGCATCTTTTGACAGTTACTTACCGACGTTTCAGGCAGTTTTTAGTTGACAGTCGTTTGAGTGAGTCGATGTGAGTGTTTTTTTGTGAAAATGGAAAAAATTGAGTATCAAGCTGTTATTAAATTCTTGTTTTTGAAAGGCAATACGCCTACGCAAATCAAAAATGAGTTGGACTCTGTGTATGGGGACTCTGCACCATAATTTACCATAGTGAAATTTTGGGCAGCTGAATTTAAACGTGGCCGTAAGAGATTGGGAGATGATGAACGTTCGGGACGTCCAAAAAATGCAACCACTGACGATAACATTGCTAAAGTATACCAAATGGTGTTACACGACCTCCGAATTAAAGTGAGAGAGATAGTAGAAAAAAAAAGAATTGTGGCGCTTACAGCCCGGTATGGGCCATGGCCTAGCTTCTTGACACTCATTTGTGTTGCTTATGCTTTCATTTTTGTCACATCTGAGCGGGGCCTACGGTTTATCGTCGAGTCCGAACGGCACTCCTTAAAAGCTTTTTCGTAGGCAATTTTTTACTTTCGGGAGTATATTACCCTCCGAAAGGGTGATGGCGATTTGAAAAATTGTTGGTCACCCAGCCAGAAATCGAACCCAGATTTCTGCTTGACAGTCCAATGAGCTAACTATCGCGCCATCGCCGTACCCGAGAGAGATAGTAGACGTTATGAAAATGTCCAAAGAACGTGTTTGTTACATATTAAATAATGATTTAGGCATGAGAAAGTTGTCCGCGCGTTTGCTTACGTCAGACCAAAAACATGTTCGAATGAACATTTCCAACGCTCTATTGGAGCAGTTTAGGCGCAATAAATCTTAGTTTTGGCGCCGATTAAATATTGTAGATGAAACTTGGATATACCATTATACGCCCGAAACAAAAATTCAGTCAAAACAGTGGACTGTAAAGGGCGAGCCGGCTCCAAAAAAAGCAAAAACTGTTTTTTCGACTGGGAAAGTGATGGCGACTATTTTTTGGGATAGTAAAGGAAAAACTATTACAGGAGCATACTGCGCATCATTACTTGCCAAGCTGAAGGCAGAAATTGCGGAAAAACGGCCACATTTGCAGAAAAAGAAAATCATGTTTCACCAAGACAACGCGCCGTCTCACACCTCAGCGGTTGCCATGGCGAAAATCCATGATTACGATTTGAACTGCTTGACCATCCGCCTTATTCACCAGATCTAGCCCCAAGTGACTTCTTTTTGTTCCCTCATCTAAAAACTGCGCTCGGAGAACAGAGATTTTCGTCAAATGAGGAGGCAATCACCTTCGTGAACAATTATTTTGCAGAAAAAAACGCCAAGTACTACTTGGACGGGTTAGAGAGATGGGAGCATCGCTGGGAGAAGTGTGTAGAGTTACAAGGAGACTATGTAGAGAAAATTTGAGAAAAAATGTCTTGCATTGTTCGGTCGGAAACTTTTCAGGCAACCCTCGTATATGCACACCTAACAATTACCTATTAAAGATTGTGCGAATAACTTACGAGTACTAAGTGTTCTCGATAATACGAAAGACAGTGTATTTTTTTCACCAACTTACAATTAAGAACAATCACATAAATCTCTGGAGAGAAATCGATTGATTAATCCAAATCTGTTAATAAGCAATTTGATCTCGAAAAGGTTCATCTTTCCAAAGTCGGAACAAAACCTAAGCACATGACTCTCAGTTGATAACCGTTTTCAATCAACAGTAGTGCAACAACCTCGTTAATGAAAAATTAACTAAAACGTAACTTGAGTCTCTCAATAAATGTTATATACGATTTAAAACCGTATAAAAAAAAGTGATTTCGTTCTTTTAAATACAATTTTTTACATTGACATTAGATATAAGGTGAAAATCTTCCAATAAGGTTAATGAGTTTTTATACGTTGGACCAGTTACAGCTTCCTAGTGTATAGTTCAATAGTTTACGATAGATTTTGGTGAAAGCAAATCAGCAGTTTCCTAATGCTTTGAATAATTTGAAAGCTTCTTCATTTCTAAAGAATTAATTCAGTATAATATTTGACACCTTTCTTCGCACTGGTTAGATTAAACTGGAAAGCCAAAATATTAACGAAGGTCGAAGTTCCACAGAGAGAAAAATATTGATCTCTTCTAGTGGGAGAAATGTACTCGATTTTAAGAACGCCATCGCTATGCAGAATTTTATCCTACGGTAAACATGATTGCGACAAATTAATCCTTCGAATTCACAAAATGTCTGTTTTTAAAGACAATTTTTAGCCGTAATAAGAGCATTTGAATTTGAAAGTTAGGACAGTTCTTTGTAGGTATAAGCTACTATAATCAAGATAGAGTACATATTTACCACTTATGTGTATTCAATCATTAAATTCGTTAAAACTTAGCAGATCAGAAACAATTACAGCTGATTTGATAAAAAAGAAAAGATAAAACTACTCCAGAGGACAATAGAACAACGAAATAAACGCTTAAAAGGGACTAACCAGGTATTGCTTTCAATGAAGCTTGCGCATAATAAGAGAAGACATCTTTAAAAAAAATGTTGATTGTCGGGGTAGCGTAGTAGTTAAGTAATCGGTTACTGTGTCAGAGAGTCAAAATATAGAGAATCTTAAACAATACAATTTGATGTCACCACCTTTTCAGCAATGGTAAATCCCCGAAAGGCAAAACTAAGTTTTGGTTTATACAGAACCGTTGCACCATCAATTTATTTATTTGCGAATCAGCCTTAAATTACTTCAAAATATAGTCAACACATGCGATGGGCTTGTACTTGCGTTGCTGCTCTAAGCAAAATCGTTGAAATCTGAATAAATTTGGCAGTGAGATTCTAAATCTCTTCCAGACCGCTTCCAGGCTGCTAGACTGCTTTGAAAATTTGTTTCTGCTTAAAAAAAAATCAAAGTGAGCATGTATTGAGAGGGTTGTGTATTATCATATTGGCGATCGGATTAGCAAGTACAACTAGTGCAGTTGGAAAGTGGAACGATTTTATCTTTTTTTCAAAAATCATGTTCGTCTTGTTTGAGTAAGTTATCTCAAACAGATACATACACTTTAGGATAAACAAATTAGAATTTTTTAAGCAGAGAGTAGTTAACTAATATGTGCAGAACTAGAATTCTACAAGAAACTTCGGCTGGGAATGGTTTGTTTATTGTTAATCGAAAATAATAGATCAACCGTAGCAAAAATATGTATGGCAAAAAGTGAAATGTTGAAGACTTAACTACTACTGAGTTTTGTAATGTTATCAGCTTATCATTACGAATTATAAGCTTAAATTGTGTTGTTTTTTATTATTATTTTGAGTTCTGTGTATAAACATTTTCTCTCGGGTAAGAAGAAAAACCAACCAGTTCAACGGATAATTAATCTGTCCACAATACACACAAGGAAGACAGAATCAATAGACCAAATATTGTTTTAAAAAAAAGCAGAGTTAAAAAAGTAGATGTCTCTAGTAAAGATGGACGGATTTCCACAAAAAAGGAGAACAAGCGCACCAATTAATGCTAAGAGTATAATTATTCCTAAGCAAGAGTCTTATTGACCAAGATTTCTTGCTTTCTTGGAACAAACATATTTTTTTTCCAATATTTCTCTTTTGGAATCCTGTTGTTTATTAACTTATGTGAACGAAATATAAGTAAACATTTTGTTTTGAATTTTGAATACAGATAAACCTCTTTTATCTGGAACTCCATTATAGTACCCAGAAACCTCGTTTTACCATAATTTGACATCTGTTATTCGTAAAACCTCTAATATCCGGAAATTCGTTTGCACTTGGTGGATTTAAACATTATATCTCGTCTGTGCACACTGATCCATTTGCAAATACATAATATGTTGGTTTTCTGCACATGTGTGTGTGCTTTATTTGGTTTTCGTGCGTTTAAGAGTAACCATGTCAAAACGGCCAAGAAAAGTTTTAATCATTTGTGAAAAAGTAGACATTAATAATTTAGAGAAATGTGTGAGTGTAATGTTTTATAGAATAAATATGGTGTGGGGGATTTCACAATTTATGATATTAAACGGAATAAAGATACCATCAGGAAGTTCTTTGTGGAATGCAACTCCGTTAAGAATATGAGAAATCGTAAGACTATGCGTAAAGCAGAAAATCCTAAACTGGACGAGGTGCTTTACGAATGGTTTCATCAGTTGAGAAAGCGAAGATGTTCCATGAACTCATGAAGATTGAACCTGAGTGCAATTATGTATGCCTATGGTTGGCTTCAAAAATTTAAAAACAGACATGGTATACATGGTTTGCCATCATCGGGTGAAAGCGTTTCCGCTGATCACGAATCTGCAGTACTTTTTGTTGAGTTTGATGAAAGACCAAATTTATAATGCAGATGAAACAGGAGTCTTCTATAAGTGATGCAAGAGAATCTAAGGATAGACTTACGTCTCTTGTACAATATGTTCAAACGCAGCAGGAACTCATAAATGCAAACTTCTATTAATTGGAAAAAGCTTCTTTTGCTATATAATTGTCCAGCGCATCCTGATGAAGAGCGTTGTAACAGAGAAAATGTGACTGTCAAGTATCTGCCTCCTAATTGTTCTTCATTAATTAATTCTACCTATGGACTAATTAATTCTAACTATGTAAGTTTAAAATCATATTACCGTAAAGAAGTGATCCGTCATGTTCTAAATACGGGAGAGAGGATAGCTATGAAAATTTTCATAAAACATTCAACATTAAAGATGCAGTTTACAGTCTAGCTCGTGCTTGGGAAAATGTTGTGTCCTCCACTTTAAAAAATACCTGGAGTAACCTTATATCGGAGTCTGAAGAAAATGACGGTGAGCCATTAATATCACCGGAAAAGGAGGGTATAGTTAACGACATCATGAGTTGTTTTATAGATGTTAGTCAAAAAATGCCTCATGATTTGACGACAAAAATTGTAACAGATTGGATAAACTTTGATTCGGTTGCTCCTGTGTGTTCCAATTTAACCGACGATGAAATTCTTGATATGGTTATAAATCCCCAAGTCATCACTTCTGATGAAGAGAGGAAAGAAGAAGTCGACGTTATTCGTAAAAATAGTGGCGTGACTGTCACATCCTATCGATTGAAAGGGTTATTAATTTTGTTGAAGACAGAAATCTCATTCCTGATACAGAAGTTATTTCTCATATTTGTGTTGAAACGTGTGGTCAAATGTGATTATTTCCGGACGATGTGAGATATCGACAAAGTGATTGTGCACTGAGATCGTGCAATTTGACAGATTTATTTCTTTGGTGCAACTAACACTGCTGACATATAAGTTTACTGGTCTACACATATATGGTATATACAAAACAGAATTGCAGTCTTATTCAACGTTATTCGTTTAACTCTTGATTATGAGATGAGGTTTGTTAAAGTTATGTAACATTGTTCATTTCATTGCAAAGGGTCCAAAGCTCTAATACTCGTATAATGAAAATAGCTTTTTCATTTATATTTGAAATGATTATTTAAATATTTCCTAAAGACTCACAGGATATGATTTCATTATATGTACTCGCTATGCAAAGTGCTATGAATTTTTCCATCAAAAACAATTTATTTGCTATTTACATTATGCATGCACTATTAGTAAAGCTTTAATTTCCAATTATTTATGAAATGATTTAATGAAAACTCTGAAATAGTATGAATAGGAGACACGACAGAAAAACAAAAACAGATAAAATATAAAAATAACTATACACGTCACACCCAAGAAACGCCACACAAATTATAAGTAGGTAATCGTTTTTTGTTTTTTAAAATGATTATTAAACGTTCACAACAAAACAACTAAAGACAAAATTACAAAAAAGACGAATAATACAACAAAATCATTTTCTCATACTTTAAGGACTCAGACTTATCTCTAGAACGAGATAATTTATCAGATTTTGTTTGCCATTTTGATACAGTGAAATCAGTTGACGAACACTCTTCAGGTGAATTTGATGATATCTGTGGTAACAATGATGATGATGATGATGATTGTAATGGTTGTAATGGTAGAGGTTGTGAGGAGGATTTTGGATGTAATGGTGATGATGGATGTAAGAATGTTTCTGACGAAATATTCTTTTCGTTGTACTTGTTGATGTTGAGTGTATCTTTACGATGTTCCTTTGCAATATAAGAATCCGTTTGGGGAGCAATATCAATCGTTGGATGGATTGTAGTGATAGATTTGGTATTGGGAACAGGAATGGATTGTTCAGCATTTATTTTAAGATTATCAATCGAAGTTGCTTTAGCAGAGGAAGTTGCAATTGCAGTTGATTCTTGTAAGCTGTTTGTGGAAGAGGAAGAAAATAAATAAACGATAAAAATAATAGAATTCTTTTATGATAAGTTGTTCCAATCAAAAAACATAATACAAAGAAAATGTGTGTGTAGTTTTTGTCCTTTTTTTTCTTTCAAAATATTAAGAGATTTTGTTTGATTTATTACACCTGTATACTATATCGGAAGTAAGCATTTAAATTGTAAAAGGATAAGTATTATTTTTAAGGTTTTTATTATATTTAAAGCACGGTTTTTAAAATAAATTAAAGGTTTCAAATAATGAACACAGTTTACACAAAGACGTCCCATGCTTTATGAATTTTACATTACAAGTTTAAGAGCTACTTTGTTACTGAACAATGATAACTACTTAACTTAAAAAAACTTGATATTTGAGTTATCAATATTATAAGCCAACTGAAACTGTGTACTAACAGATCAAAAACATGCATTGTACTTTTTGAAAAAGGACAAAGTGAAGTCTTAAAACGCTGTTAGAGATCCTTCAATATCACCGGAAGTGCAAGGCTTTCTAGGAAAGTACGGAACAAGGTCAAACACGTTAACTCACCTCAAAGCCTTTTACTGAGTTTTAACAACATATTGCGCTATGCAAGTAACCATCGAAGAAATGGAGTCAATAGCATGTTTCACAAAAATAACAAGTTCTAGAATCACTGAGCACAGTCGAAAATAAGTGGACTTCCGATTTCAACCATACATGAAACGTTTTAAGAAAGGATGCGAAATTCGACTCGAGTTCATAATAAAATGGAAACAGATCTTTCCTACTTCACTGTATAAATGAAAAGGCGATAAGAGGAATTGCAACAACTGAAGATATATTATTAGGCTCTATGTCAGCAAATGCGTTTAGAAGGAGAGAATATATCGTCTTCCTCGATTAAATAAAGTATATGAAAAAGTTTCAAAAGATATTATGCGATACAGTGATAAGTTCTCAAAATATACCTTGAGCATTCAAAATTAAAATCTACAGCGAGAATGTACGGAAAATTCCGTGTAGAAGTTGAAGGCAGTGTTTAAAGTTCATTTTCTTTCGAAGCACCACCTTGACCGGACCGCATAAAGTGCATACGAAGACTTTGCAGAATTTCGTGACAGAAAAATATGACTTTGGACTATAAGCTTGTCATACACAACAATAGTCCGACCGGCCTTTTCATACTCATCAATGTAGAGTGATGTTTGAGCCGAGAGAAGCCGAAAAAAAAATTATCATATAGGTATGTATCACTAAAATGTAAAAATATCAGCAAACTCTTGGACTTAGTTACGAGGTAATCAAAAATAGAGCGCCTTTTAGCCAAATTGCACAAAAGCAATGCGATGAAGATGCACCATAAATAGACGAAGAAAGATATCAATATATATTCCGAATGATGATCATTTTTAAATTTAATGCTTTGTTAAATAAATACACGAATAAAATGCCAACTTCCGATATAACTTCTCAAAATTCCGATACATATGTACATACTTAACATTTTACATTTTACAGGAAAGGTTATACAAGACATACAGAAGAACAAAAAACAATTGTTACAAAAAGTTTTACATTTTTTTTTACATAAAACAAATGTATCAAAGAATTAACAAAGAAATTATGAAATGGGATGAATTTATAAGAATTTTGTGGAACAACAGCTTAATACGCACAAATACTCGATATGCATATCGTTACAGATGATTCAGAACTTTCATTAATTTCAACTTACTTGCTACTGCCTGTCGGTACACCATCTGTACATGAATCTTCTGCCAAAGCAGTTTGAAGTGCATCGGCTTCCTTTTTGGCACGTGATTCGTCTTCTTCTTGAACAATTTGTAATATTTGTGTTGCCCGATCCTCTGAATAATTGACACTTTCCAAGGCCATTAAGATAATTCGTTCAGCAATATCATTGAACTTTTCTTGAAGCCTTGTTTTCACTTAAAACCAAAAAACCAGTCAGCATTGTTTTATTTTTTATCGATTTGAAAGTAGAACTCACTTTTATCCTTCTCCTCAGTGGTGTAGACCTTTGGACGAAGTGGAATAATTTTATTTCCCTCTTCGTTTGTTTTCATCGGTTGACCATCTCCGCGATTTGTAAGTTTTGGAGGTGGTGCAACATCACGTTTCACATAGCCCATTTGAATTAGTTTCTCCGAAGCTTTCTGAACGTTGTTATCGGAGTTGGCCAGAATATCAAGGAGTAGAGTTTCATCGGCTTTTGGAAAAATGTTTTTTAAATATCTAAATGAAAAGTGGGTATTATTTATTGGATGCCTGTATTCTAAGAGTTTAAAACTAACATGCACTTTACATAAAATGAACACAGAAAAAATATGTTAAATAAAACGAAAATAAATATCAGTGATGTTCATATTATGGTGAAATTAAAGACAAACCAAATCTGTGCTAAGGTAAAAACAAAAGGACATTTAAAATAAGCAAAACCAATGCAACAATATAAATGAAAGAAAAATCGAAAACGAAAAACTATATTGTGTCTTTAAACAGTATTTCATCTTTGCAATTATGTACAGAAGATACTTAGCCCTTAATCGAAGAGCATCCACATACATGTCTCGATAATTTTCAAATAGGACAAAGGCAAACAAAAACTATTTTGGAATAAAGAAAGACTGGACCAATAATCAAACTACAGAATGATTAAGACGGATTAATAAGCTCTACAAAATCTCTATACAAAGAAACATGTCCTGATCGACTAACTAAGACCCTTAAAACTGGATTTATTCTAAATAAAGTAAAATGTTTCCCCCATTTCTGTTATACTGTCTCCTTGAAAGAACTTAAATTCTTGAAAAGCGCAAGACTATTTTAACTGTAAATCATAATAACACTAAGTTTAAACGATACAAATTTAACTTGGATATAAATATGTATATAAATATTATGTTTGTGTGAAATGGCGGCGTGCTTGAGATTGGTTGTTGTGTAACGTGTCGCTGAGTTTGAGTGATAAAGGCAAATGACGCATTACATAATGGTTAACATTTGATGGGCATTTGTTAACATTTATTGGATAGAATACGAAAAGATCAATTGTATTGAATTTGTCATCCAGTTTCTATTTTTCTCTTTTGTATCACAGCTCCAAGTCGACAATGTTAGCACAATTCAAAATGTTTGCTTCTGCTATTGCCAACGACTTCGAAACCTACTCGCAGAAAATAACAGATTGTACTGAAAAAAAGGATACACAACTACAATGTTTCTGCATTGTTAGCTGCGGACATTCGGAAAGCAAAACCTCCTACATCTAGAAGTGAGTGCGCAAATTAATCGCAATTGTGATAAGAACAGCGTACCTATTTGTTAGTATTCTTTTAAAGGTGAGGTCAGGACCACTTCGATATCCCACAAAAATCACAACTTTTTCAATTTCTTATAACATGGATTTGTAAAATTTATTATGATAAACTACAGTGCTTTAGAAAAGACTAAACTTATTGAATTTTAGTTCAAAAATAATTGGCCGATTAAAAAAAAAATCAAACACTGTGGCGCTGGCAAGCCGGTGGCCATGGCCTAAAGCTTCCTGACACTCGTGTGTGTTGCCTATGTTGTCATTTTTGTCACATCTGAGCGGGGCCTTCAGTTTATCGCCGAGTCCGAACGGCAACCGAAAGGGTGATGGCGATTTGAAAAATTGTTGGCGACCCAGCCAGGAATCGAACCCAGACTCTCTGCGTGATAGTCCAATGAGCTAACTATCGCGCCATCGCCGAATATTTTAACTAAAATAGCCTATACAAGTAGGTGTTATCGTTATGTGCGAAATCAAACCTCCGTCGAGATAATTCGGGCACTGGTGGCATATTTCAGCAACAAAGGTCTTAAACGGAATTTTCCCTAATTGGAAGAACTTGCAATGACCGAAATTAAGGGAACATTGAAGGAATTCTTGCATGTATTGTGATGAGTCCAGAAACATTAACAGGAAGGCTCTGTGTCTCTGGGCAACTCTATGTGCTGTGAAGAGATTTTAGAACTAAAAATGTTTTTTTTTATATAAAATCCAAATTGGATTCACAATTAAATTAAAGTCAGAAAGTCCTCAACAAGATATAATGCAAGATACGAGTAAAGATCATTTACATTGTAAACTCAATGTAATGTAATGCATTTTTCGTTTTGAGCACCTAAATAAAATGTATTCAAAAGAGGGATTGTTATAAATATTTCCTCTACTATTTCGGAGATGAAGTTGAATAATTGTGATAAGACACTGGCGTATTTTTTTAATAAAGAATTATGGAAAATATTCTAAAGAGGCAAGTCTGAAAAAAGTAAAATCAGGAATCAGCGAGTATCGTATGGGTCTATAACTTAATTCGTGCGGTTTGCTAAGAGATGGCTTAACTTGTATTATTCCATTGGAACATGCTTTGGAAAGCTACTGTCATTGTACGTCATTTCAGCATATGTCATTCATTTGAAGCGTAAACAACAATAATTTTTTTTTTACTCAAATACGTCGAACTTTGTGCCTGAAAAAGTGTTTTTGCGGGGAGTTCTTCTTCATTCATCGCTAGCTGAGCGAACGTGCCAAAAGTGGTTTGCATGATTTAAAAGTGGTGATTTTGGCTTGGAAGACGATGAACGTCCTGGGCAGCCAAAAAAGTTTGAAGATGAAAAACTGGAAGCATTACTCTATGAAGATTGTTGCCAAACACAAGAAGAGCTCGCAGAACCTTTGGGTGTCACTCAAGCAGCCATTTCAAAACGTTTAAAAACAGCTGGATATATTCAAAAGCAAGGAAATCGGATTCCACATGAACTCAAGCCGAGAGACGTCGAAAGGTGGTTTTGCATGTCCGAAATGCTGCTGGAACGCCACAAAAGGAAGTCATTTTTGCATCGGATTGTAACTGGTGATGAAAAATTGATCCATAACGGCAACCCCAAGCGCAAAAAATCATATGTGAAACCCGGCCAACCAGCCAAATCAACGTCAAAGCCGAATATCCATGGCGCGAAGATAATGCTCTGTATTTGGTGGGATCAGATAGGTGTGCTGTATTATGAGCTGCTAAAACCGGGTGAAACCATCAATGGACAACGCTACTGAACACAATTAATCCGTTTGAAGAGAGCAGTAGCCGAAAAACGCTCGGAATATGCGACCAGACACGAGGCAATAATTTTCCATCATAACAACGCTCGGCGCCACGTTGCTATTCTGGTTAAGAACTATTTGGAAAACAGTGGCTGGGAAGTCTTACCCCACTCGCCTTATAGCCCAGACCTTGCCCCTTCTGACTACCATTTGTTCCGGTCGATGCAGAACGCCCTCACTGAAATACGGTTCACATCAGAGCAGAATATCAAAAATTGACTTGATTCACTCTTGGCTGCCAAGCCGGCGCAGTTCTTTTGGGATGGGATCCACAAATTGCCAGAAAGATGGGAAAATGTCATAGCTTCAGATGGGCAAAACTTTGAATAATACTATTGTACATGTTTTTCTTAAATAAACGTTCACGGCATACCACCGAATGTCTTGGAAGAAGAAGACCCAGAAAATGAGTGTTTTGATTTAAAAAATTGTAAGCAGTTGTATTTATTATTATAGAAAAATCGAATCCCACTAAACTATTCCGTTTTGATCTCAAGAAGACTGTTAATCTCATCAAATTAATGTCTCGATGTTATCTTAAAATACTATAAAAATAAGTCCATTTATCCTTGTCATCACGGTTACTCAAAAACAGCTAGACGTAGGGACTTGAAATTTCGCTCAGTTATTCCTAATTTTGCCTAGATGCGAGATAAGAACAGATTCTCAGAAATTCAAAGTCTAAGTGGCATAAAGGGGGGTTTAGATTGAATTTCCTGACACTAAAAGTTGTTTACACAGCCCTAGCTCAATAAAATAAAAAACAGGTGAATTTAGTAATTTCACCACTGATTTATTTAAGATATAAATTATGCTTCTGCGTTGTCCTGGGGCTGAGTAATGCTAAATACAATTAATCCAATCATCGCCCACAATTTTCCTTCAGTAGAGACCATTGCCAGTAGTCAGTGACTATCGTTGCAATAGTGTGTGTGTGTAAATGGGCGCGCTACAATCTGATTGTTTTGATCTTTAGTGTGTGATCTCTTCAGTTAAATATATAAAAACAATCACAAATGAATTTTTCAACTGTGTTTACAATTTTACAGCTTTCCGTTAAATTGTGCCTACCAACAGAAATTGTTGGGGTACAAATTTGTCGATGACTGCATTATTGACAAGGGTGATGGAGTACTATTCAGACATCTCAAGTGCTGAAGAAATAAAGTTTTGCCTCAAATTCTCCTACTTGTGGCCAAAAGCAAAGGAGGTACACCCTAAGAAAAATATGAGAGTACATTGTGAAATGACGTGTTTGGAGAAGAGCTTGTGCAACTACTTCTTAAGATAGGCGGGGGAAGCAAAGAAGAGAAGGATGGAAAAATATAAATTCCTAATAGTTTGTGCCACATCGAGAGCGACATAAAGGCGTCTACTGAAAATGTTTATCCCGATTTAAAAAAGCGTCAGTGTCAAACCATTTATATGGCTGAAGGAACGAGTTATATTTACACCAAAAAATTATGCAGCTAATGAAATCAATGCTTACCTCTTATTTAAGTTTAACGCATCTTTTACCAATTCTAAACCTTTCAAAAGTGTGCAATGGGATCAGATTGCAGATAAAAGCGGTACAAAAAAATATGATAGTGGCGATAATCCTTAATAGATGCGGTCAAGGAGAAACTGTGTTCATTCCTCGCATCTCGCTTATTTTATCTGATAACCCGTTTTGTTTTAAAGGACTGAAACTCCCAATTAAAGTCTGTTTTCCCATGACTATAAAGAGGGCTCAGGGTCAGTCCTTAAAGAAGGCTGGGGTTGATTGAGGGGCAGACTGTTTTTCTGATGGCCAACTATATGTGGCATGTTCGAGAGTTAGCTCATCTCGCAATCTCTCCATTCTACAGCCTGAGGGAAAAACGGTAAACATAGTTTAAAAAGAGGTGTTGCACGAATAAGGCAACGCATTGGCATATCGTAGATTTTTAAAACACCGCCAAATAAATTGACAGCTTTATTAATATTCATATTGATACTCGGGCTTAGAAAAGTACATGTTAGGGGTGTGGAATGTTATGCTCAATTTAACTCCTCGTGGTGCATTCTGGGTAACACTAACATTGTCAGTTTCATCAATACGAATTCGTAAATTCTTATATGGTTTATAAAAATAATGTTTAATCTGAGACTTCGCAAATTAACCTCGCAAATTAATTTCAGTATGAAATCGAATAAAATAACTTAATTGTACATAAAATTAACTGTTAAAATATAAATGTACACGCTTTAGAATTTGCAAGGAAAATAGTTTATGCCCACGAGCGAAGCCGGGTGGGTCAGCTAGTTATTAATAAATCTTAAAGAAATACTCGTAGTAATCAAGCCCACTAACTTAAGAGGAGATTGTTTGCGCCGTAGACAGTTTTGTGTCCAGAGTGAGCCCCGATAGTAGCTTAGCCGCCTTGTTCCCCTAGGCAACACCACAAACGCTAGCCAAACGTTTAGAACAAAGATCTGTTTAATAAAAATCGCTTAAGAATTTTTACGTGACGACGACGTAAACCACAGAGTGAGTGTGGGGTGGATGAAATGGCGGGAAAATTCGGGAATCTTTTGCGACCGAAAATTTCCACTTAAATTAAAGGGGAAACTCTACAGCGCGGTTGTTAGACCAGCTCTGATATACGGTTCACAGTGCTGGACAATGTACGAAGCGTTTAAAAACAAAATGACGGCAGCGGAAATGAAAATGTTAAAGATGTCTAGTGGAGTCACTAAACGCGATTGCATTAGATCTACGCGTATAAGAGGAAGTCTACATATAAAGAATTCGGTAACCGAACAGCTTGAGGCGAATAGAATAAGCTGGTATTGCCACGTTCAAAGAAGATCTTCGGAAAATCCGGTTAAAAAGGCACTATCAACTACGGTCACTCCAACTGTAAGAAAACGAGGTCGGAAAAAGAATTCATGGATTTCTCAGATGGCAAATGCGCAACAGCGCCTGGGGCTAACCACTGAAGCGATCCAGGACCGAGCATTATGTAGACGCGTTCTGCGGTCTGCGACATTAGCCAACCCCATAAGCGGAGCAGCAGCGGTGCAGTAAAAATGGGAAACTCGTTACGCATAAGTTCGTATAACGAGGAAAGGGCTTATAAAAGGATAAGAATTTTTAATTTTGGTGGGGGCGAAAGCTCTGATTTATTCGGCTTAATACAAGCCATAAAATCTTAAACTAACTTAAACTTAAACTTAAAACTAAGGTCAGTTGCAGTGGTGAAGGAGATCGGTTTTGAGGCAGGGATTGCTGCGATGTAAATCAAAGACGATAGGGTTTGAATTGATCTTTCGTAGCATACGGGAGATTGGCTCGTTCGCGCCATAAGAAGTGTGGTGGGTTGGCTGCATCTCTGCGTTCTTCAAGGGTGTTTAAGTTAATAAGGTTCCAACGGTTTTGATAGGGGGCAGAATAAACGGATCTTTCCAGAATACACCTCGGACAGAAAATCGAAGAAAACGGCGCTGGATGGTTTCGATTCCCGATATATGAACACGATGATATAGGGACCATACCTGACTGGCGTACTCTAAGAGGGGGGCGAACAAAGGTAATATATAGGGACCTGGCTACGTATGGGTTGGTGAATTCTTTTGACCACCGTTTTACAAAAACTAATACCGCGTTGGCTTAAATGATTATCTCATCCATATGTAATCGGAAGTTGAGCTCTCTATCACACAAAATGCCGAGGTCGCGAAGAGATAGGCGGGTTGTTGAGAAGGTAGAGTCGGAGAGGAGATTGGTGGCGCCAGATTGAAAAACTATCAAGATCTTGTTGAAGGATAAAGGAGTCATGGGGTGCGAGATCAAAGCCCAACCACGATTGTTGTTCAGCAAAAATAAAGAAAAACTCTCAAACGGTTTATTTGTTCACAAATTTTGAAAGCAATTTTAATTGCAATACCTGAAAGGACTATATTAGGGCATTAAAAAAATTCCCGGGTATCCAAGGAGAAAACAGTTGCTTATTTGGAAGAGGTAATATGGAAAACGCAGGAATTACGCACGATGTTATTCAATATGGAAAAACAGAGCGACAAAACAAAAACACCTAAACCAGTGCTCAAAATTTATTGTTTTAATATTTTGTGAAACTTTTTTTTTATTAAACCACCACAACAGTTAATTCTTCTTATGATAGCTCCTAACACAATCGTCGATCAAATCGTTAGAAATCAACGATTTAAAGAGAATACACATTCTAGTCTCTACATTATAGCAAGGGTTCAATTTAGGGACATTGCCATGTTCAAAGAAGTTTGTCAAAAATGTCTTTGAAAAGCTAAACCAACGCCAAAATTCTTAGCAGAGATAGAAAAAAATTTATACATAATATGTATTCGGATCCTTTAGCCGATGAAAGTGTGTTGCAAAGAGGAACGTTCTAATATACAGGTATACAATCGTGTTAAAGTCCGCAAATTTAGCGAAGCAAAAAAGCAATTCTAGACTCGTATGAAAAAAAAATTATATCTGGCCCACTGGGTTGCAGGTTAATCGATGTTAAACTAAAACCAATATTACAAAAAAGCCAAAAAAAAAAAAATCCTACGAACAAGAAATATAAATCGAAGAACTGAAAAAATAAAAGCACTCCAAACAAAATAAATAAATAAAAAAAGTGAAAAGTGAAAATCTAATTTTTGTAATTTTTGGTTTTTTGGTAAGGACCTCAGCTTCATTTTAGGTGATGAATGTGGTTTCGGTGAGCTGCGAAATTCTCCGATTTTTGGTGATCCATGTCCGAATCCAAGACTGCTTTGCATACTCAGGACACTACCGAATCGTCCGCCCGGTATTGGACTCGCTGTACGTGATAAACGGGAATGGAAGCCCGCACCAATATCAGGACGACGAGCCGGTGGTGTCATCTGAAACGCAGAGTTACTGTGGAACAGATGCCGTTGTGATGGCGGTGTTACAAATGGTCCTGGCATTGTTACTGGATGCTTTTCAACCTGCAGAGCGCTTATAACAACTGCTTCGCGGTTATAATATCTATTTTGTTGTTATTTCAGTTTTAGTTGTATTTGATTGTTGTTGTCATTGTTATTTATGATTTGTTTTTTATTGTTGTTTGTTGAAAATAGTAGTGCATGGTTTCATTATTATAATTTTATTTTGTTAGTGTTTCGTAGGTTCAAAAAGGACAAACACATAGAACAATTGGTTAGTTGTAGTTGTTAGTCAAAAAGCGTGTGGAAGCGATAAAAGGCAAAATAGTTAATTGAGAATTTCTTTCTTGTATTTTTTTTTTAAGTAAAATTTTGTTTTTAAATTGACTGGCTCAAAGCACGTGAATACAAAATTTTAAACAGAAAAGATGGACACAAGTAACTTACTTTTTTAACAACAAACGGATGTGATTTTCGCCAGCAGTTGGGAACATGTTTTGGATTTTGGCTACCACAGCATCGGTGTCGATTTGACTGGAAAATGAGGTTTCTTGTATTGTTGAACGCCGTGACATGTTACCGGTGCGTGGAGTTTGGGGGGCAGAAGATTTCAAGTGTGAAACTGGAGACATTTCCTAAAATAAACAAACAAACAAAAAAGTCAAAACAAATTTAAAACAAATTTCACACCAGAAATTGGCTTATAACATCAAATGGATACCTACCATTTGCAGTTGACTCTTTGTCGAAAGAAGAGGACTGGCGGAGATATTGTGTAAGCTTGGATTGGGCCCTTGAAAAGCTCGTACAGCAGGAAAATTATTTGCCGGATACACATGGTAAGGTGATCCATGCAGTGGCTGATTTATTTACATCAGGGAAAAGATACATAGACGTAAACACAGAAAGTGGGGGCACATACAATGGGTGAAATATAGTTTAAGAACAAAACATTAACATATGCATTTGGAACTTAAGGGGAAACATATATAAACATATAAACACAATTTACCTGCATCGGAATGGATTCCGTCGAGCACTTTTCATTCTGCAATTGCTTGTATCTTATTCGCGGGTCTTCTAGTTGCATCGCTTTGGTAAAATAGTTTATATAATAACTGTAAATAAGAAAATGCAATTTTAATAAATCATTTGCAAGTATTTCTACTATTCACATTAAATTGCATAGAAAATTAAGATTTCCCATAGAAGCTGAGCTACTGTATGTAGAGTAGACACTTGATGCAATCTAAGTGTTTGTCCATCCGGCACTTGTATTCTTCTTTGAATTATGTATTTTATGATCCTATTCTGATTGTGATGTGGTCACAACTCACGAATGTCTGTGATGCGAAAATTGTGATGCTTGCCTTGTGAGGTTTCTTGTGAGCATTCAGCTATTTGGTATTCTGGCCAATACCTCACAAGAAATAGTTACCACGGTGTGGTGAATTCATTTTCATGTCAAAAAATTAGAATACGAAAACCTCACAAATTGTGACTCACCTCGCTCTTGTAAGGTTGTTGTGACATATGAGGCATCACAGAGGTATGCCAGAATACGGGCATATTGTTAAAGTCTGTTCCCCAATCAGATCAAATGTAAAAAATATACAATAACTACGATATGTAAAGAAAGTCTCAATGACAAGGAAGACCACTGTCCTTACATTTTTGAAAAGCGAACGTGTTTTTAGTTGAATACTCAAAATTTGTCTTCTTTGTCGAGGTTGGATTGATAAACCGGGTAAGGTATTTGTACCAATCTGTCAAAGTCCTAAAGTGCTGGTTGTATAAGTAAACGAAGGCTTGCAACTAATGGTACATACAACTTGGTACATAACTTTTCAGCCTTATTGGCCGAAATATGCTTCTCATGTGTCGATGATAATAATATAAACGGATGAAACGTCTTTCTAAAATGGTAAAGGAATTTATCATCCTGTGAGTCCAAATATTCACTTCGCCGCGGAGGTCCAGCGGAGAATAATACACGTCAGATGATTTTAATACTTGCTGTATCGTCCTTTAATAAAAACTCTATGAAAAAAGGGACATTAAGGAGAAGACAATCCACAAAACAGCAGATCAAAGCCCTCTTAGTTGATTAGATCTAGAGACTTTTTGTGTGATCTTCGGTGTCGTCTGCCTTGACGGAATGTGGAGGGGTAGGAATAAGAAAGAACAATACGTGTACATCTGGTGTATTTGATTAGAATGCTTGGCCTGCAGCGACTTAGATGGTTAGGTCGTATCGAGCGCAAGAACAACAGTGGATCACTGCGAAAGATATTTGAATCCACATCGGTTGCACAATGTCTTAAAGGAAGATCTTCCCTTAAGGAGCGGACACACTTGGAAGATCGAAGACAAGCTGTATTAGAATTAAGGCTGATACCTATGATATGATCAAGTAGTGGCCTAACATCTTTAAGGACTTTAAGTTGTAATGGCGGGGTTTTAGAGTAAGAAAGAAGAAAATCTTCCAGTGAATGGCAAGTCAGGGCTTTACAAGTCACAGTTACAAAAGCGACCGCTTTGTCAACTTTTACAATGCAAATCGCGCAATAAAAATCTCATCCTTCACTCTCTCTCGATGCAGACACTGTTATACGAGTAGATAACTTCTTCACTTCACTTCTTTCTGGAAAGAAATAAAAGTCTTAGAGAAGACTCTGCCCCTCCATATCTTTTTAAATCAAAATGAAAAATTAAATAATAGAAAGAGTAACTCGTCGAACAATCTTAAAGTCAGCGGCGTTGTTTATATTATCTGGAAGCCTAGATTGACAAAGTCCTTGACCATCTCGACGATAGACATAGACATGCTGTGACGTTTTTCCGAGTTGTGTTCTTTTTTCCATGAAAGCGGGTACTTCGTTGTTCTCTCATTTACCGAAAAATACGTCTTCCCCGCTTTCCTAATAATACTCCGCATTGAAGAAATCATATGGGCTGCCTTCCCGTAGACTTTTTCTAAATTACGGAACAGCTAGGAGAGAAAATAACTTAAGTTAGGTTTCACCATGGCCATCCTGCAGAGTCGGACAAGTTTTGCATGGATGTGAAAGCCAAAAATGTCCGTATTTCGATTTGGAAATCGAGAATGTTTTCAAGGAATTATCGTAAATTAAAAATCTGGATAGCATAATTAAGGCAATTAAATAGAAGATCTTACAAGAAAAGTTGAGAAAACTGATGCCTGACTGATGCAAAGTTGGTGCAGACTTGGGGTCTTCACTTTTCGAGATCTGGAAAACATTCTGCTCGTGTTGCATGCTTTCACTTGTTTGATTGATTTGATGCACTCTCTTAACAAAGTCATCTCTTGCCGTCTTGAACAGCTCGCCAACTTGGTCATCATGATTTTTGGACTCAGGGTTGTGTGTGGCTATTCTCACGTGGTCGAAGTCAGGTAGAGGGATTTGCTGCGCATCATCGTTGATGTTAGATGTTGATTGCCACCGTATAACAGTATGTAAATATTGTTCTTTCAGATCCTCAACTCCTAACTTGGCCTGTAAGTACTTGGAGGACCTGGCATGTTCATTTTGACTTTAGGTTAAATTTCTTAAAGACTTTTCTGGTAGACCACTCTAAGTTTTAGGACTTTTCTATTATAACATATCCCGAACATACATCAGATAAACTGAGCAAACTGAGTACTAAGAAATGCCTTACGCACCATAAGGAGGTCTGTTGGAGTTGACCATCCCAGTGTGTCCGGCTCTCTCCGCATGGTTTCTGATCATACGGACTAAAACTCCTCCCAATGGCTTCTGACACAACCCCATGGGACCGCTCTTCGCATTACGTCAACGGGCTGTGATCCTACACCTTTTCGGGTTTACGTGCTTTTCCGGTATTGTTCTTCTTCTCTTTTCTTTCTTCTGAGAATATCTTCAACAAACTGGCAAATTCTTCCCAGTTCAGTTCACTCGTCAGCATTTTATCCACTATGTTTTCTGGGTTGAAGGCACCAATGCTGTTTTCCAGTGCTGTGCGTTAGGCTTCCCATCTTCTGCAGGCAAAAAATATGTGATGTACGTCGTCTGCTGGGGAGGCACCATACTGGCAGGCTGGGCTATCCGTTTTGCCGATCCTATGTAAAAAGGCTTTGAAATTTCCGTGTCCGATGAGGAAATGGGTGACGAAGTAGTTGAACTCACCGTGTTTCCGGTCTTTCCACTCAGCCACATTTCTTATCAGCCTCGCTGTCCATCTTCCTCTGCTTTCCGAGATCCAGCGCTCTTGCCATTTTCGTATCGTTTGCTGCTCTGCTTGGTCGATTGCCGCTTCCAATCCGATTTCCGCCTTGTTTTCGTGGACGTACTTCCTTTGTGCTGCTAGGAGATCGATGAGAGTCACTCCTGCGTCTACAAGGACGGCTGGTTCCGACACCGTCCGGTAAGAGCTAGCCACGCGTAGAGCTCAACTTCTTTGCACTGCCACCATCTGCTTCCGGTACTTTCCTTGTCGAAGCGCGTCTGCCCAGATCTCACTTCCATATAGGAGAATGGCATGCGTTGTCGACATTAATAGCCTGCGCTTACTTGGCGTTGGACCACCTATGTTCGCCATGAATCTACTGAGTGATGTTGTAACTCTAGAGGCTCTTTCCGCTGCATACTTTATCTGTTGCCAGAAAGTTAGTTTTGTGTTAAGGCTCAATCCCAAATACCTCACCGCGTCCTTGCTCTTGATGACTTCAGAGCCAATTTGGAAGTCTATTTGTGTCGGGATTTTCTTCTTCGTCAGAAGGACTATCTCAGTTTTCTCTGTTGCCAAACTTGGTTCAACTTTCTTTGCGCGTTTTCAGTGTCTCTTGTCGTTATCACTGCCGCAATATCGTCTGCGTACCCAACGAAAAAGGTGTTTTCGGGCATCTCCATCCGCAGTATACCATCATGGGAGATGTTTCAGAGGTCTGGTCCCAGGATTGATGCATGTGCTGCTCCAGATGTTATTTCCTTCCTTCGTTGGCCTTCTGTGGTCTCGTAGATCAGCTGCCAATCCCTGAGATAGTCCTTCATCATATGTAATAGAGGGCTGGGGTGTTGAATCTTTTTTCTAGCGCATTTAGTATATCACTCCACCTGGCTGAGTTGAATGCATTTCTTCCGTTCAGCTAAAAGTTGTTGCCAAGCCTTCTTGCATTTTACCTATAGGGCAGTGTCCAGTGATGACACTTATAATGGCGCTAAGATGTTTTCTATTTAGAAGGATTAAACTCATGGAGCGGTGTAAACTTATAATATGTAAACTTGGTGATATTTTGACGCCCGTCCAATCGATTTGTCGATGGCATCAATACTAATTTACGTAAAATCATCAACATTTAGCTATATAAAGCTAGGTTTATTGATTCTACATTAAGGAGGCTCAACTCCCACTCCCATCAAATTACTGACACCATCATCATTTTTCTCATATCTAACTTATTAATAATTAACTGTTCCTGGATATACCCCTAATGAGATGCATTTGCTTGCACAAAGAAATCTGAGCATTTTACTCAAAACCTTTATCAAATAGTCCCCATGCCAGTTGTGTGTATAAAAGTGAATACGTACACCAATCAAGGCGACATTTCTGTTTCCCCAAAAGACTCACTAAACGGACGTCTTTATGAATATATTACCGTTACCATTCATGCCCCATCGTTTACTTTTTTAAAAAAAGAAGAAAACCCAAGCAAAAGCAAAAAAGTCGCTCGCTGATGAAAGAAGAATCAAATAAAAACAAAACCGAAAGAAGAGTTCCCGTTCAAGGACACAGTTGATTGACGTAAGGACTTTATGCCATTAAGCACAAAGCATCAACCAAAACACAAGGCACACATGTGCCAATGTGATGAAGTGAAGAGTGTACTCTGCATAAATTGTGGCGAACCCTTACCCCTATCTCATCATGCTGCTGCTAGATGTTTCTCTGGTTGTTTATTCTTGTTTTTTGTTAATAAGCCACAATAAGTGGTGCTTTGATGGATGGTGGTTTCGAGTTTTGAGTTTCGTGAGAATGAAAATATTTACCCTCTCTTTCGAGACATCTTCGTGTCGTGGTTACTAAAGGATTCGTTATTTCTACTGCGCACTAGAGGAAGATGAGCAACAAACAAACACACAAACTCAAGGAAGAGAATTCCTATTTTTTGCCCCCTACGTTTTGTTGTCATTTATGAAACGGGTAGCTCGTACGTCCCTATGAAGACATTTATTTATTTTTTCCCAATGTTTTAAATAAGGTCCTTGAGGGATGCCATGTGAAAAACCACTCATCAGGAAAAGCCTAAAGCACATGGCGTTATTATTCTTTCACTCGTTCGTTCACACCACGGAGACACATATGAGCACCAGTATCATCCTCAAGAGGATGTTGTATCCCACTGTTGACCCAAATTCCAAGTATCGAAATTTTCATTTCCTTGTGAATTTAATTAGCATACTTATAAGTGAAGTTATCCTACTTTTTCTATCATTTTACTTGGATTTAGGTAATTGCATAGTTTTGGGGAAAATCCATTGGAAAACAAATTGCTTCGCCATTTTGAATTCATAAGTATTCTTCCGATGGGGGTAGCGTTGGAATTTGATTTTTTAGTGGTTTCAGGTGTTAAAATTGTACAAACTTACCAGTTTCCTGTAGTCTGGTCGAATTTACAGTCCCATCCGGGCGGTAGTTTGGTGTATTGGCTGTTGGATTCAGCCATATTTTCGGAATTATTCACTTAAAATCCTAGCAAATCACTTTTTATATTAATTATTAGAGGGGGTGGTAAATTGAGGTAAAATTGCGTCGAACTGTACTCCAAGAATGAGAATATGAGAATAATTCGTTCGAACGGTAATGTTTGTGAGCGTCGTAATGGGGTGTCGTCAGTTGGTGGAGTTTATTGTACACATACGCAGAAGGAAAAAGTGAAAACAAACAAATTTGATACAAATCTGGAGTTGTGGAATTTGACAGATAAAATGACGTCATCAATTCGAATATCAATGTTCGAAACAGAGTTGGTACACAGTCCCGTTACACTACAGCAAACAAGTAAGTGAACACAAAATTAAACAAATTGTAAATAAACCGAGTCTTGAACATAGGCAACTTATGACAAAACTGACTGATTTGGTTAGCAGGAGGTTCTTGTACTACAGGCTTCTAAATGTGGAGACATCCAGTTCCTATTGAATTATTTTTTGTGAAACGCGTATCAACATTTCGTTCGTACTGTTCGCCTCAATGAAGATTCGAATTATTCAGAGGTAATGCGTAAGAAGTGACATGGCACAATTCAAAAGTGTTGAGCTCTACTGTAGGGTTGGCAGCAAAGAGATTAGCCTTGTCTAAAGCGCTGACGACTGCAATGTCGTTGTAAATGAGCATTAGAATCTTATGTTTATGACCAGCTACAAAACAGTTCTATTTCCTTTGGAACACTCTATTTTTGAAGTAATTTGTTGCTTAATTGAGCTTCGGTTTTGGGATAGATCTAGTCGTTAACCAACAAATATTCGTTTAAAGTGAGCTTTGATCAACTGTCCTCAGTCGTACACGTAAAAATAACTAAATTCTCCACCAACCACCGCTTAAGGTACGCAACGTTGTGTATTGTTCTTTTGGGTAGCAACTGATGACTCTTCCAGCTAGAGAGTTATATTCATAGCACATTCAGCCGATTAATGTGCATTTTTGTGATCATCGAAATCGCTGTACAAGTTACAGTGTTCAGCCGAAAACCCTCAATACAAACGGAATTAAAATTTGTTCAAAAGAACCTTGCGTTCAATATGACAAGATATCTTCGTGCTTGTTTGCTTTTCCATGGAACGGAATCATTAGTTTGATTCCTAATGATATTATTATCAGGCAAACGACAAACCAAAATGTTTATGCAAAACATCTCCTATACAAGAACGAAACAAGGCTAGCCACAGCATTCCCCACTTGACATTGTCAAATCAAAAACACCGCCTGAATATGAGAATAACCCAAAATAACACTTGCAGACTATGTATCGAAGAAATGGAATTCGCAAATTTGAGGCACTATTAGTTTAATCAAATTTCTTCATCGTTCATTATGTAAGTTCTATCTTGAGGCAAGGAATATATCTACTATACGTACGAGTAGCTAACTCAAAGATTTACTTGGAGGTACTACTAAATTGGGTATCCTGAAAGAGCTATGTTCGAAGGAAATCTTAATTGACCTATTTGTGGCCGCATTGTCCTTCTCCCTAAAATCAAATTAAATCTAAAAACCATTGATGAGAGAGATCATCGATCGACAAACTTTCTGGTGGTTAAAATCGTTCAACGTTTGATCTTCTCAAAGAGGACCACTACCGTTTAAGAATCAAAAAATGTACATTGGTCTCCAGAATGTTAGGATATCCATAACACTGTAGGAGTATCTTGCATCGAACGCAACGTGATTAATTTGGTTAACTGTTTTATGATTTGTTAACCATTATGTTCCTTTGTGAAAAAAACTAATTCCGTCTGCTGTAATACAGTCATGTACCCAATGTTTTTCGCTGTGCTAGCAAAGATGTCTTTCTTTTCTGTTTATTGCTTGTAGTACAACGTGAAGGGCCATGCTTTTCTGAAGACTATTTTGGGTAAACGGTGCCGGATATTTTAGAACCAGTAACCTGATTGTTGAGATTTCACTGTTTCGTTCACTTTGCCTTCTAACTGTCTGAGGCAAAATGAAAATAAATAAGTCAAAAGAAAGTTTTGGTATATCCGTTGGACCTAATAAATAAAATTATAACGCTAGGTATAAGTCCCAAAAAAACACAATTTTAGAAATTTAAATTTAATTTAAATCATATACACACTAAGGTTTTCCAGATATACCAATTTTCGAATAAGCGAATGCTCAAACCAACCACTTTCACCAACATTCCAACATCACAAGCGTCATCTTTGACAGTTCTTGCAAAATTTTGACTTTTCTGTGGAATTTTTCTCATCAGAACAAAATTTTTTCTCTCTTACTAGTCCGCAGCATCACAGCAACTGTGTTAAATTTCTTTTATTTTAACAATTATCCAATGTGCCTTGATTAGAATTCATCCGACACCATACAAAGTGCCTTTGAATTTAAAGAAACTTATAGTTTTTAGTTGAAAACCCGCTAGCAAAACCAACCAAAACAATGGAAGATATATTCCACTGGTGTCGCGAGGGAAACTCGATTCAAGTGCGTCTCTGGCTGGACGATACGGAGCACGATATGAATCAGGGGTAATTAGCCAGTTGACTTTTTCCGAATCTAATTAACTTTGCATAACACTTTCCCAAAAACATTGCCTTTGCCTGATTGAAAGTAAAATTTTCTGACTAACTCCACCCCTACTAAAAGGGAGAAGAGTTCCGTCATCGCTTATTTGAGTAATGAATGGGGGCATTATGCGAACGACTGAGTATATGTTTGTCTGTATATATGAAAGAGATGGATAGTGTCCGACAACATGTGTGGGATGAGATGTGTATTTGTTTACCTTGTTGACTTCCATTCACATCGGGTCGTGTGGGGTTAATAAACAATTTTTTTTTACTTTCAGCGATGACCATGGTTTCAGCCCGTTGCATTGGTGTGCCAAAGAGGGTCATGTGAAGCTGGTAGAGATGTTGCTTCAGCGTGGAGCTAGGGTTAATGCTACAAACATGGGCGATGACATCCCACTGCACTTGGCAGCAGCTCACGGTCATCGTGATATAGTCGGACTGGTAAAACCAAATGAGTCAGTGTTTTTTGGTGGAAGCTTATCATTTCTGAATTGTTATAGCTCCTTCGTGAACGGTCAGATGTAAATGCAACAAACGAACATGGAAATTCCCCTCTACACTATGCCTGCTTTTGGGGCTATGACATGATTTGCGAGGATCTTGTCCATCACGGTGCCTTAGTGTCGATAGCAAATAAAGATGGTGACACTCCATTGGATAAGGCTAAACAGAATCTCTCTAAACGGATTCAAGATATTGCCGAAAAGAATGGTCAAGAGTTGAAAAAGATCAGTTTTAAGGATCAGTCCTGGTTGGGACTCAAGACACGCTCTCGTGATGCTACTCTGTCACGTTTCAAGGGAATCAACATTGCAGACTTGGAGTTACACAGCAAATTGTCTATTACACCCTCGGGCGAGACATGGAGAGGCAGATGGCAAAAGAACGATGTTATAGCTAAGGTGAGTATCAAATTCGATCAATCAATAGATCAGTTGTTGATTTCTGAGTTGTCTTTTCAGTTTCTTGCCATTCGCCAGCTGACGTCTCGTGTATCGCGCGATTTTAACGAAGAGTTTCCAAAACTGAGAATCTTTTCTCATCCCAACATCTTGCCAATCATTGGAGTTACCACTACGAACGACAAATTGATTGTTCTCAGTCAGGTAGATCACTCGATAAGTTTGAACGAATAGAAGTAATACATTTTGGTTTTGATTTTGATTGCAGTACATGCCTCGTGGGTCTTTATATCATTTGCTTCATGGTGCAGCCGGTGTTGTTGTGGACACATCGCAAGCAGTTCGATTTGCCTTGGATATCGCTCGTGGTATGGCGTTTTTGCATTCGCTGGAACGAATTATACCAACATATCATCTGAGTAGCCATCACGTTATGGTAAGAACACGCAGAAGGGGACATTATTATATTTTTTTTAATTCTTATAGAGGATACGGTTTCGGAGCTAGAAACTTAGTGGAAAAAGATAGGAAATCACACGGTCTAACTATACGTAATGCACTATTTAATAAGCAAGAACTTGATTCTATACTGCATCGGTGGGCACCTAACCCAGAATGATAACTATCCATGAAGTAACGTCGGCAGTCCGCCGAATGACATAGCCTAGAAAGTTTGAGCGGGAAACAGAAACCTTTGACTTAATGGCAATCCATTTTGTATTCAATAAAATTATGAGAGGCGATCGGAACCCTTAGAAGTGTAGGGAGAGCTTTCTGGTTTCGCTGTTTTAAGTAAAAGGCGGCGCGTGAAATTCAATAAGCTACGCATCGTTGAAACTAATGTCCCAGACTATGAAAATAAACGAGAGACCTTTAGATAACACCTTGGCAGTCAATGCAGTTTCGTGGAAATCATGTCAATAAATGTCGCGATATAAAATTGTTTGGATAATGATGTAGAAACCTCGTGCTGGAAACATTTATCGCTCAAATCAAATCTTCAAACTCAGGCGCAGAAAGTTTAATAAAAAAAGAGAATAGCAGTAGAAATAGCAAAAATGTGATTGCACGACACGTTACCGGTCTACAGGGCGCATGAATTTTGTATCTGTTGTAAATCTGTCAAACCAATTGTCGGATTGCAAACTGTCAGTGTCATTTTTATTATTTGATTTGAGATTTGAGACCGCTATTCACCGAATTTCTCACAATATTTTGTCAGATGTAGTGGCGCCCATAGGCATAAGAGGAGTGCTTACTGAAGAGAATATTTTATCTGTTCGGAAGAAGAGTGTTGAAGAAGATCCAAATTAATCGATTCAATGTCGCTTACAACAGCTTGGTGTTTTCCGGCCATTTTATGGGAAATGTTGGGCAAAGATCTAGGCTAAGAGGCTTACAAGAATTGAATGTAAATGGCCATCTTTTGCGTTGAACTTTCGGTTAATGGATACGAAATCAACTGGCATTGGATCTGATGCCTTATCGAAAAATTACATTTAGCTATAATGTTCATTTTTGGCTCAGTTTGTATTTCTATAATCCACATGAGATTATCGAAACGCAGTTTCATACCGGAAAGGCACAGCATCTTTTTTGTGAAGTGTTACGAACAAGGATAATCGCTATAGAGCCAAGAATAATGACTTCAGCAGGATGGCCCTACATGCTCCATGCAGCAAACGAAACAATAAACTTATTAAAGGAAACAATCGATGAACGTATAACTTTGCATAATAGATTTGTAAATTGGTCTCCCAGATCTTGTGATTTAACGCCTCTTGATTTCTTTGGGAATACATAAAGTCGTCACTAGTCTACGTTGACAAACCAACGACAATCAACCCACTGTAAACAAACAATTTTCTTGTTATTGAATACATACGGTCACAAATGCTTGAAAAATACGTAGAGTTTATGTTTCCGGTTCTACGCAGTGTAGTAAAATGCAATAATTTGAGTAACCTTCAGCAGAGTTGTTTAGCAAGACCATGTCAGATGGATTTGACAGAGTAGTATCTTTTAAAACACTTCTATATATGTAGAAGATTGATTGTAATTTGTTTTATAGATAAAGTGCAATTTAACTGGTGGAGGTGGTAAATACAAAACGCAAGAATTTCGTGTTAAAATGGACGGGTTCTGGTAGCCTTTTCTAAATATCCTAGACTGAATTGTGTTATGCTTTAAAGTTCCATTCAACCGCCGTTTTATTTTCCGATCAAATCGTTCTGACTAAGACATCTCCTGCTGCCTTAAACAGCTCGGCATACATCGGTTGCGACAGCCTTTACTTTTGGAATTGCTATATTGACTTTATTGGTTGACGGGTTGTCGGAGATATTGACTTGCATTTCTTAAGTAGAATGGTTTACTCTGTCTGACAGAGGGTCATTCACATTGTCATTCATTTTTCTATATCCTCCCCATTGATTGATTGTGTTATTTAAACTCATTGCTCATCAAGATGTTTCTGTCGGGATTTCTTTTATCTACTCACAGTATTTCTCCGTTATTGTTGCGTATTAGACATCCGTAGAAGTTCCCAATTCCCACTCGGAACATCTATTATACTGAAAAAGTGCCTTGCATCGAATATAATATGATATACTTAGGACACCAGGTTCTTCGGTGAATAAAAAAGTCAGGGAACTGTGTTGTAGCAACAATGATATTTCACTCTGCGTCAAAGTCAATTAGCCCAAGTCCATTTACAGAGATGCCGTCCAGAAGACTAATCTGACCTTAAAATCAACTTAAACGACAATAACATCATACAAAGGGCGTGTAGGTTTTATTGTCGAGAAGGAATTGTTAACAGTGGGATCGTAAAATTCAGCCGTTTAAAAGGAATCTTACCACAAATAGGTGATATCTGCTTTAAAGTAGTCTTATGCCTAGGCTTGTTGCTAATCTGCATGTGGCATGCTCAAGTTTCGAATAATTCATGTGTAGATCCGAAAATCAACAGTAAAATCGACTACTCGACTCTATTTGTTGCTTTCCGGTAGTGAAGTTAAGTTAACTGTTAACCGTTAAGTTAACTGCACGCACAACGCTCGTGGCGTTCCTTCACGCAGTTTCTTCTAAAATAAAGGTTGGATATTTCAAATTAAGCGACCTCCTTCGGTAATTTATTTACCATCCGCTTTCATCTCTGGTTCAAAAATCCTCATTGACTGACTTCCCTCCATAATACGTTGAGGTAGATGATATAAGAAGTCCCCATGCGGACTCTAAAGACCACCCGCTGTAAGTTCTCTTTTTGGCTTTTAAATGCTTCAAATGAATATAAATGTCCATATACTCGTACGCTCAAAACTGTGTACACAATTTAATTGTAATCATAACAATTCTACTTAATTTGAAACCAATTACCATATTCTTTGTTGTAACTTTCCCTTTTTCTATTTTCAGATCGATGAAGATTTAACAGCTCGTATTAACATGGGCGATGCAAAGTTCTCCTTCCAAGAAAAGGGACGCATTTATCAACCGGCATGGATGTCACCAGAAGCACTACAACGAAAATCATCCGATCGTAATTGGGAGGCATGCGACATGTGGAGTTTTGCCATTTGCGTCTGGGAGTTAGCCACTCGAGAAATTCCATTTGCTGATTTATCACCAATGGAATGTGGCATGAAAATCGCCCTCGAAGGGCTTCGCGTAAGAATTCCACCAGGAACATCATCACATCTATCCAAGTTAATTACAATTTGCATGAACGAAGATCCTGGCCGCAGGCCAAAATTCGACATGATCGTTCCGATTTTAGATAAAATGAAGCGTTAATATGTCTTTAACGTATTTTTTCTCTCTCGTGTTCTGTCGTATTTTTTAACTGTTTACTTCTTTTTCTCGTGTTTCCTTAACTCATTAACATCGAATTTTGCATGTTATACTCACCACGAACACACGTTGACTTCCGTTCAAAGAAAAGGAGTGCCTAACACATTTGTTAACTAGTTTACCTAGGGGTGTTTTCTTCACCTGTTTTATTTTCTATTTCTCTTCGTGTCTCCGAATAATGACTAATGATTCACCTCTGCAGGGTCATTCAAATGTGCCTAAACATAGTTTTTAAGGATAATAATTCATACATAGATGTTTAGAAACTATTTTGCATTTTTTGCGTTTTATTTTTGTATTTTTTCTAATAATATTTTTTTTTTTGTTAAAGATACAGGAAAATAGAATTGTTCTCTATTTAATATTCGCACAAAACTAAAGCCAATTATTTTTAATTTAATTTTAACTTTCTTATTATCTTTTTTGTTATTCAGTTGTTTGTTAAAATTTTACAGTTTTCACCGGATTTTGATGCCGTAGTCGGTTAATCGATTTGTTTACATTTTTAAAATTTGTAAAGTATTGTTTTACAAACCACACAAGGTGCTCATTTTATTATAAATAGTTGTTTTTATTTTTTGTTTTACATAAAAAAAAGAAATGCTTTGAAATTATTAATCTAATAAATATTATTTATATTTGTATGCGTAAATATTTTAACCAGAACAAAACAACAAAAAATTATAAAAAAAAAAATGAATAATACATATTTATATATTTTATAAACTAAGGCCAACAAATTGAAGTTTTTATTGCCGAACAGGAAGATGCATGTCTGGTGTGGATTGTATGTGGAAGAATTCATTAGGTCGTGCTTTCTAGAAGATGCTGGCGAGTCAGTCTTTGGCAATAAACAGGAACTAGAAGGATATGTTCTACATTTCGAAAACGAAAAATAGCTTTGTCAAGCTTTTATTGCTTTTTGCAATGTGTTCTGTGACGACCTTTGTGGAAGATAGAAAGTTTTTTCTTATGCCTTGCTTCACCACTTCGGTGACTTGCAACAAGAAAGGTTTATCTTTACCGCAATTCGAGCGCTTCTGATAATTTTATTGAGTAAATTCGCAAGTCCCTGATTTTTTCCGCCTTTTGTTTTGTTAGGGAATGTACTGCCAAAGGAAAGGCACTTCGCGGGAATTTTAAGTTACTCTCCACATACTGCAAAACTCGTTGTTCTTGGTTAGCAAGTGAATTTGTTTGTCTTTAATATATTTCGACGATTAAATCTTTTATAAGTTCATACTTTGCTTAATCTTAAAAATAAAATTTTGACAGCAAAAGTCAGTGCGAAGTTTGACAAGATGACTTTAGAATCTCTTACTCCCGTTATTTCATAATAGTTATCACCGTTATCAGCCGCTTAAGTCTGAGGCCTTTGCCTTATTATTGAGAAAATCGTGTAGTTTTTTTTATTGTGTTTTATTTCTTAAAAATACGTTCGCCTTAAAGTTAAATGGCGTTGGTTTGCATGAGCCGCAACTAAACTGGAGCTTTAGTGTAGAAATGTTTAATAAATTTATCGACTCTCAACCAATCGGCCTCTGTAAGAATTTGATTTGGAAACAAAAATGTAGTACAATTTAAGTTAAAAACTTTACACAAAAAAAAATGCGTCAAAATAGTGACGCTTTACATTGTTGTTTTAACCCAGCGTATACGAGTGATTGATCTGCGCCTTCCGACAATACAATTCGTCTTTTAGCCTAAAATTTTATTCAGCACGGATCTGTAGAAAATCACCAAGAAAACGCTAGACAGCATCTACGATGTTTCACTGGAGCTGTTGAAACTGTTAGAATAATGCCAAATATCTAAATGTCGGTATCGGTGGATTTTGTGTATCTGCAAATGCAGAAAAAGGTCTACAAGACGTATGGTTTCAACAAGAATAATGTGCCATACCATTCTATAGGCCAAATTGTGGTATTGAAAAATTATGACAAGCACTGACCTCCAAGATTTACAGATTTGACTCTTTTGGACTTCTTTCAGTGGGGCTTAAAAGCCGAGCTTATTCCAACAAACCGAAGACTTTAGATGAAATTAAAAGCAACATTCAAACAGAAAAAGCCGCAATATCACCTAAGACGTTGTGTTGGACCAAACCAAATAAAAACTAGCGACATTACGAAATCTCTTGTTATTTTCTTAAAGTTAAAAAACATTTGAGAGTAGGGGAACAAACTGCGGGAATAATCAATCAGGAGCATTTTGTGCTAATTTACTACGAGGTGAAATCCTTGGCTGATTAATAGTGAATTAGGACGATTAAATTCGGCTAGACCTCTTCAGTGGTCGTAGCCGCTTTTCATCGTTGGGGTGACAAGCCGGGTGAGGTATTAACACCGACCCATAAAAGTACTAAGGGTTGTCTTTGAATAAAACCATTAAGGAGAACTTACGAAAAGGAATTGTTGATCACATTTGCCGTAATATGCATTTTACTGGTCATAGCAAAAGCTCTTCACAAGCTCTTTGGAAAAAAACCGATATCAAATTTGGAAAAAAGTTACCCGCGTACACCTGTATAACATCCAAGTGGGACAGGTTTATGGATCGGGCTCATGGGGAGCTTGATTTGACCCTTGTTTTTACCGTATTTATAGACGAAATTCACTTTTGGTTAAAAAGGTTTGTGAAGAAGCAAAATTATCATTTCTTGAGCGAAGAAAATGGCATCTTAGCCTCACGAAATTAAATTACGAAAAATTGGAACCGATAACACATAAGGGTAGAGTATTGCGAGCTGTACGTTAATGACGAGGCTACAGTGAGAATATAATGATGGCACTTGTTCGTATTCAGGTAGTTTCATATCTAAGTGCGCGAGATTTCTGGGCTGTAAGCCGCCTGTATTTCACTAAGTGCCAAAGCAGCTGGTCTGTATTTATGGACGTTAAGATTTGCTTCTTAGTGCGACAAATATTTTGTTCCGGAGAAGCTGTTACAATCTGCAATACAATCACAAAAGCCATAAACGAAACATGAAGGCTTATTACTACCCAAAAATAACCGATTTGTGAATAATTCCAAGTCAAGTCATAAAACGAATTAATATTTAAACAATGTTTTTTTTGTTTTTATTGGGTTATTTAATGGCTACAAATCTTAGAACAACTTATTCGAAATGACTTCCATTTGCCTTCCATCACGACTTAAGACGATGTGGCTACTTACCGATTGCAAGACGCACTTCATGCATGGGGAAATTGTCTACCGCACGGACAAGGGCTCGCTTCAACGACTCAATATTTGAGTGTCGAGTAGAGCAAGCCCTGCCCTCTAATACGGACCAAAACTTGTAATCCAACGGGTTGAGGTCTGGACTTCCAGCTGGCCAATCATCCGTTGATTTGAAGTCCGAAACGTTGTTTTTAAACCACAGTTGAGTCATTTTGGCTTTGTGAGCTGGAGCAGTCTTGCTGGAAAGTCCATGGCTTGTTGTTGAATATTGATTGGTTGAGAGACTTTACAATGGGTTCCAAGATGGTCGATTGATATACTTTGGCTGATGTTTTCACTCCTTTCTCGCAAAAATGGAGCTTGGTAACGTCATCGTAGCACACTCCCCACCACACCATTACAGTCGCGGGATGGTGGCCTCTTTGAACCCTCGGGATGAGTTGGGATGCTTCTCTGGATGACCGAGCATACACACGCTCGTTCTATATTGAACGATTCTTCTACGGTGAAGATTTTCTCGTCAGTAAACAGAATTTGTCTGTGAGCGTTTTTTCGTACCGGCTGAGTAACGCTTTCGATCTTCGCTTGCGTTTTTCCTTCAATGCGGCCGTGAGCAGGTGCCCAGTGTGTTGCTTGTACGCGCTGAGTCCTAAATCTTCTTTGATAATGCGAGACATGGATTTTTGCGCATTTCCCGCGACAAGATTTTCTGTTTTCGCAGCTGTTTTCGGTCGATTCGTTTCTTCACGGCTTGTCACGAGTTCTCACAGTGCGCGGATGGCCGCACGATACACAAAATTGCGAGTGATTCCAAGCGGCCAACTACACAATACGATTTTCGATGTCACCCCATTCAATGATTGCAAGCAAATAATGTCAACAACTTTTTAAGTCACAATGAAGCATAAATATCAACTGTCAAATCGCAATCAATACGAAATGGATACGCCCAGTGTTGCATTCGTAATGAATGAGTTCAGTTGTGTACCAGTATTTATGACTTGACTAGGTATATGTTTGGACTAACCTGCTAGCTTCACCGAACGTTGTCGTAGTCAGGATAGACTGGGTATCATTTCTGAGAGACGGGTTTACTATGAGCGGTGGTGTTTTTCCTCCCTCTTTTCCGTCACTAACACATTTCAGGTACTAGGTACATATATGCATTTGTAAAATTACAAGTATGTAATACTACAAACTTGCGCACAAAGATAACATAGACAAGAGTTGCAGACGACGGAAAGGTGGCAATGGAGTATTTAACGGACAAACTTAAAGAGGATACATGCTGCCTCCAAGAAACAACACTTAATACGATTAATTTAGATGGACGAGCACAGCTTGGTGGTGTAAATAGTTTACGTAGAGGTTAAACAAAGTATTAATCTTACCATGGGCTATATTCTAGGGGTGGGGAAGTTGCAGAGTTTCTTAAAACAGTCATTGAGTAATTCTTTATGGCAGAGAATTCCAGTGGATTTTTAAAATAATCTTGAATGGAAGACGTAGGGAGCTTGCATCTAAGCAAGGTTGAGCTGACTGCCGAGGGACTAACTTTTCATTCGAACACAGATGTAAATTCCTAGTCATTAAAAATAAACCAAATTGTATGTAATTATGCACTGCTTAATTGAAATGTCGCATAACCTAATTATCCAATTTTGTCCTTTATACATAACTTCCCAGAAAAAGAAACTATTTCAGTTACAATCAGTGCTAAAAAGCTTCAGGTATCTAATTTACAAACTAAAAAACACATACACAATTCAACACCCGCATCTCTCAATGCAAATCGCTTTAGTTCTTTGGTTCGTTCTCATTTCCACCCAATTGCTCCGTGTTCTACTTTTAAACAAGAACTCTTTGCATTATCCTACAACCAGCAAACCAGCAGCCAACAGCCATCTCTGTACCAAACAGCCGCTCGACTTTGCATGTCCTTAATTTTTTAATGACTGCTGCAGGCGCGTTCACATCATTCAACATTGCCACCCTCTACCTCTCCACAACTCTATATACGTTTACCTCTTTGCCTCTTTACCTCCCGATTCCTCAACTCGTCTGTGGGCTATTTCATTTTGTTGTTGTTCCACTGAAAGGGATCCATGAAGGCTGCTCACATACATACAATACCCTATATCGCCCCTCCACTATTGTCGGTAGTTTTGCTCTAATTTCGGTGCAAGTCCTTCGTGAATTGTTTTTGTTGTTGTTGTTGTTGCTGTTATTGTTGTTTCGCTTTTCTAAAACAATGTGCAACGATTTTGAGAATTCTGCCCCCGGGTCAAAGTTTTTCTTCTACCAAACTGGTACTAGAAGATTGAGTTGGAGATGCTTACTGAAAAGAAATAGAACAATGACATCACACCAATTGCGGTCCAGTTGGCATAGTAAGACGGGAGAATGGTGAAACTGTGGAACTTGTGCCTGTACCACAGGGAAAATGTCCCCCAAAGGAAGTGTTCCTGTTTTATAATGTTAGTGACATGAAATGCAGGGTTTGATTCACAAAAAAAAGGTCACTGGCCTGAATTGAAATTACAATTTTCAACTTTGGGGACTTGTCTGCAACTTCAATGGGGGACAAAAGGCGAATGTTAATATATATGTATGTACGTACACATATGTACTCGTATGTTTCGAATAAAGGATGCACAAAAAATATATGTGGGTGGAGGGACGGTAATTATTAAAGTAATGAGTGAGTTGAAATGCCTAGGATACTGTCACGGCAGTTGGTTTGAATTTATTTTGTTCCGAAGAAGTAAAAGGGAACCAGGTTGCTGTTATACTGTAAAGAACCTGTTTATCATGTAATAGGCTATCTATTAAAGTTTTAATACTACAATTGGATGTTATCTTATTAGCGAGTAGGAAACTAGACGGTCCTTAGGCGATAAGTCGCCGTCCTAGACTTAGGTATATGCCTAGTTGTAGTCCAGTAAAAACTGAGTACGTTGCTTACTGCACACTGCGGGAGATTAAACGATAAGCAATCGAATCGAATCATGCACATTCAAAGAAATAGCAATTGGTCACAGAATAAGACAACACCTGGTAAAAGTCTTAAACTACTTCTCTTCAAATCGGATAAGCAGAAACTTAAGCGATGGCGAAGCCAGTTAATTTAAGTAAAACATCTTCCATTTAAAAGCGAATAAAAATGAGTTAGGTCCAAAACTATGCGTACGCATTATAATCCAAAGAAAATAACTACTATACAATACAAGACCGCTGTCGTGATTAGGGATCTCATGGATTTTTCTTTCGAAAGGTGTATTGTATGTATTGCTTTTACCAAAACTCCTTAGAACTAAGATATGTAAAAGCTAAAAGTTTAGTCGTTTTAGTCCCAGGACCCACCGCATCAACTTATGTATAACGAAGACACAAGTTTTCCCTACAAAGTATGAAATCCTAACGCCTAAATTCAGATGTCATTAAATCAGATGGGATCAAAACTCCGGAGCTTATTGTGCAGAAGTGCAGTGCAGCCATATTTAGAATAAAGCTTGTTCCACCAAACGACCATATACTAGGTCTTATTATAGCCTTCGGGGTGAGAAAGAATTCCACCACGGTCACAAAAATTTTGTCGCACCGAACTCTCCTTTATAATCCTAAAAAGCCGACAGCACCTCAATGGTGTCCTTCTTTGAACTCAAAGAAGTTTATTGTCTATGATTGTATCCAAATCAGTTTCGTTGGAAAACGGAATGGTGATACCTTTTATCACTAGATGAGTAAGATCTGTCGGGTATTCTCGAAAAGACTAGGGTAAGCAAATAAGAGCCTCAAGAAAGGACAACGACATGCCCGAATCTTGAACGAGCCATAGTTAAAGATTCGACCATCGCTGACGAAAATTATGGCCTACATGATACCACGTCTTGATCTGGACTTTGGATAATTGTCTTTATTGCAGAAAGGATATGTGTATCTAAGACATAGTTTCCATACCAAGAAGCCGTCAAAAGTGCCTCAACTGATCTGCTGGTTCAATAAGGAGGGCATGCAAACATGTAACATACTGATAGTGATATAGTGATTAATTGTTAAAGGGGTTTAACTGTTGAGTATTACACAGCATATTATATTCTTTGGGATATTCCAACTGGGTACAGTGCTGCATTTGTATGGAAACTCGGAGAAAAATCATTAGCCCAAATTCATGTACAGAAATTGTGTATAATAATTTACGTATCATTTCTTAAATAAAAAACATAAAATTAAGAAAACAAATGAGTTAAGTTAATTATTCGAATAATAAACTACCGTCTATCCTACTTGATTTCAATAAAGAAATATTTCAGATCCTTTTACTTGCCACGCTTTAACGGCAACGAAGAGAAGACATTCGCACCACCTTATCCAGGTCTACGAAGTGGATAAGCCAAAATAAGAATGATAGGGATTAGGATTTCTTTCAGAAATCGTGGGGTCATCCCACATAAATAGCATTTAGAAGAACAATCAGTGTCTAATGAAATGTTACTAATACTTCCATGTACCATTGTTAGATGTAATTCGCATTTTATTGGGTATACAGATGGTTCGTTAATATAGTTTTTTTTATTAAGGACTCTTGCTGACTCTCCTTGATGAAAATGAAGTTAATAGACTTACAAAAATATGAGGAGGGGAAACGCGAGATGACCGATAGCAGAGTTTTATTGTCGTCTACTAATATAAGAGACAAAAAGCTTCAAAGAAAATAAATTCTTTAGTTTAAAGATGTGTTTTGCATGAATTCCTGTACATAAGGAGTGTCCCGCACTGCCATTAAAATCTCTTTTCTAAATAATCTTTAAATCTGAGATGAAACAATTTCAAAGATTTTTTTATAATTTTCTAAAGGTAATACGAGGGCGGGTCAATAAGTCCGTGACTTTTTGAATTTCTGACCTCTTTACTGAAACAGCAACACTGCTCCTGTCAACAGGCATCTGTCAGTTGACTCCTGTCAAAATTTAAACTTGCTGCGTCAGTTAGTTTGTGTTTGACAGCTATTTTTATCAGACTACTCACTAATTTGAGGAGAAAATGGAAAAAACTGAATTTCGTGTGCTTATTAAGCATTATTTCTTGCGAAAAAAAACCATTATCGAGACCAAGGCTAAGCTTGATAAATACTATGGGGACTCTGCACCATCGATTTCAATGGTAAAAAAGTGGTTTACTGAATTTCGTTGTGGCCGTACAAGCACTGAAGATGCCGAACGTCCTGGACGCCCAGTTGAGGTCTCTACACCCGAAACAATCGAAAAAATTCACGATATGGTGTTGGCCGACCGAAGATTGAAAGCCGTAGGGATCTCGCATGGCTCAGTGGTTTCAATTTTGAATGATCACTTGGGCATGAGAAAGCTTTCCGCAAGATGGGTGCCGCGTTTGCTCACAGTCGACCACAAACGCAATCGTGTAACAACTTCACAGGCAGGTTTGGCGTTGTTTAATCGCAATATGGAGGAGTTTTTGCGCCGTTTTGTAACCGTGGACGAAACATGGATCCATCACAACACACCAGAGAACAAACAACAGTCAAAACAGTGGGTTTCTAAGGGTGAATCGGCGCCAAAGAAGGCCAAGGTGGGTTTGTCAGCCAATAAAGTTATGGCGACTGTTTTTTGGGATGCACGCGGGATAATCCACATTGACTACCTTCAAAAGGGAAGAACAATCAATGGGGAATATTATGCCAACTTATTGGACCGATTCAATGACGATTTGAAAAAAAAACGACCTCATTTGGCCAAGAAAAAAGTTCTTTTCCACCAAGCCAATGCAAGGGTGCACACATGTGCAGTTGCCATGGCAAAAATCCATGAATTGGGCTATGAATTGCTCCCTCATCCACCCTATTCTCCAGATTTGGCTCCGAGCGACTACTTCTTGTTCCCAAACCTGAAGAAATGGCTTGGTGGAAAAAGATTTGACTCCAATGATGAAGTCATCTCGCAAACAAAGGCCTATTCTGAGGACCTCGACAAATCATTTTTTTTGGAAGGGATAAAAAAATTGGAGAAGCGTTGGACAAAGTGTATAGAGCTCAAGGGAGACTACGTTGAAAAATAAAATTATTTTTTTATCAAAAAATCTGTGTTTTAATCCAAAAGTCACGGACTTATTGACCCGCCCTCGTATCTAATAGCTCTTGTATATATATAGCTCGACAGATATTTCACTTATAGACGAATTTTTCGTGTCTTCGCCGAAAAAAAATTGTTCTTTTGTTGAATGTTATACTCTCTTTAGGAAAGGTTAAGGTCAAAATATAAGGCATGAATTTGTTGATTTGTTTATGTTGATCCCCTTGAAATATCGGTAGCAAAATTTACTACTTCAGCCGAGTGGGAATTTCTAAGTGTTTAACTCTACGTTATTTATCTTCATTTATACACACATACGTTTCTTTAAACCTCACTTAAGTCCTCCCGCGACGAGACTCTTTTTGGAACTCTTCAGTGGATTTCTGAGGTATTGGTTGCACATTGAAACTACTCAAATGGTATCAATATATTAGTGAACAGAGATGATGGGGCCGAAATGAAATTGCTCCTTTACTCGTCAGATGGAATCAAAACAAACCGAACGGTATGGAGTTTACATGGAGCCTACCTTCGAATAGGCGACGTATTGTAGCCATTGCAAGCAATACACATATTCCTACGCTTTCTCCAATCTTCAAAAACTTTTCATAGGCCGATTTTGGAATAGCATTCAGCTCCTCCTGAAGATTCCCCTTTATTGCTTCAATTGTCTCAAAACGCTTTCCGCGATCTGGTAACTTGAGTTTGGTAAACACGGAGCTTGCGGAATGGTATGAACTTTGGTGTTGATTAAATAGTGGCATACAATATGAGATGTGTGAGCCGGTGCGTTGTTGTGGTAAGGAAAACCACGAGTTTTTTCTCCACAATTCTGGTCTCTTGCGACGAACATCTTTCCACAAACGCTTTTATTAGCTCACGTAATAAAGTGACATCAATCCGATGCTGTTTCAGCCACAAATTCAGCACTCTTAGCACAAGTCGCACTTCAACTCGCCTCAATCCCAAAACATCGTGCATAACGTTCTGTACCGATCCGAACGACTGCTAACTCTCTGATTCCTACACGATGATCTACGAGGACAGATGACAGATGTAACAACCTAAAAACAAAGTTTTGACAATATCCCAAGCGCGGTTTGTTTTTTAGTGGGAAATTCAAACTATTTTTTGATCAGAAGGTATTTGAACATCAATTACTCAAAAAGAGCCTATCCCATTTAATTAAAGTCTAATTAATATTTAACTTCATAACTTAAAAAATGTGTTTAAAGTATCACTTATTCCCATACGTTATTTTAAACGATTAATGTTAGTAGATCTATTGACCTTACAAATATAATTGTAACCCAATGAATGTCATTAAAAACGATGATACACCAGTTATCTTTGAAAACAAAAACAAACTACCGCATATGCAAACGTGGGATTACACAGAAACTTATGAGACAAACCATAATAAGCCCGGAGTCGACTCGTTAAATTTTCGTTCACTTTTGCAAGCAAACATAAAGAGCGAACTTCAGTCGCTCATTGCATATGCAAATTTGACAGATGTGATACCTATTTTTATTTAAAACTTGAATACTTTTTTTTGTTGCATTTTTTTACCTCACAAAGCACCAATAATGAGATTCATATTTCCAAAATTTATTTGACAGATATTGAGATTCATGTAGTGTTTTCATCGTTTGGAGCAAAACATAAGGAAACATTTCGTTCATTTGTGACATTAGCTTAAGTTTCCCTATGTTAATTATAGTTTTGACTTTAGTTTTAAGGGGGAAAAACATGTAAAATTGTCAAAAAATCATTTCTTTTTATCATAAGCTGTTAGTATAATATTATTAAGAATATGTCACCAAATTTTGAAAACTTTTTTCAAAGTATTTCTCATGTTTTAACTTGTAAACTTGTCCTTGTATAGGACTATACTTTGCGTTCCAGCGCCGTCAGAAGTGTAGTTGAGTGGTTTTAAGAAAAATGAGTTCTACGTGAAACGTAGTAGGAGTGTAATTCTATGAGAAGTGTAGTGAGTATTCTTTGAGAATACCGAAGGATATAAATAAATTGTACGCCAAGTTTCAAAACCATCGAATGAACTATTCGAGAAAAAGAACATTAATCAAAATCGACTAAAAGTCATGATCTACATCTAGTACATGTATTCAAAAGTCATCACCATATCAGAAGGTGCTATAAGTTTTGCAAATGACGGCAAATGTGAATTTTACTTTGACATTTGTGAAGTAAACAGATACAAAACTCATGTCAACAAGACATGAATCGGTCCTATATACTCGTACTCCTAAAGAACACCGAATAATCTTTATGATTTTTTTGGGGAATAACACGTCGGTGGTATTGGCGCAGCGTGAATATTTGGCGCAGATTTCCCAGTCGTCCGATACCAACTTGGCAAACACTACTACGATTAGCAGCTTGAATAGAAGAGTATGGGACAACACGATATGCTGTCAGGTCTGGCCGGCCCCGGATCAGCCGTTTTGCTGAGAATATCGCAGCTGTAGTTGAAGATGTCACAGAGGATCCTGAAGACGATGTGCCACGCAATAAGGGATTTATCGGCGGTCTTAAGAGGTGACAGACTGTAAGACGTTCCCTTACCAAGTGCAGACAGTGCATGAGCCAAGCGCGTGTAACTATCGCTCATACAAAAAATTATAGCGAAGAACATCGGGTGAGATATAGAACAACAACTTGGTTATGAAACGCCCCTGCATCAAAAGGACGAGAGCGGTTCGTGCAATCAATGAGCAAAGAACGTGGAAACAAAATAATTTCCTTCGAAGAAAAAGAGAGACACTTCACCGAAGAACATTAGAGACTCATGTGCTCAGGAGCAAACGTATAGAAAACGATATTAAGTATTTTCTCGATCCATTTGTGCTGTTTTAGGCCTGGCCACTCTGTCATTGACCATCTATTTATACAGTCCAAATTGGTAATGAGACAACTTCGAAGATTTTAAGGTCGCAAAGTAGAGTATCTATAGGGCTATGCTCATATGTACGAGTACATATCTAATTGTGGCATCTCCGTCGAACTAATAGTAAATTTGCTAGGCAACACGAGAGCAATTTTTTTTTAAATTTTTTTATGGCGCAAAAGCACGTACATACGTTAGCGTAAAAGGATGAATGTTGTTCTTGCTCGTTTTGAAAACAAGATTCTTTAAGTGATTTTTTTTTGTCAATTTTGGAGGGCCCCCGTCCATTTATCAACGCTTCGTCCATCAATGACGTTGTCTAATAGGAAGCGAGGGTAGAGTAAATGAGTTAATTGGACTTATCATAAACATCATCAGACCTTTCCCCTCTCTGATGGTTGCTATGATTTGTCCAGTAACAGGCTGCCGGTCATAGGTTTTGTTGAGTGGCAGGACTTAAAACACGGTACCCTGGGAGTTATATTTGCAAGACAACTGGGCAGTGATTCTAGTATCTGTAGAAATTGCATGGCCCACTGTGAATATGAACTCTCCAAAAGTAGAATACTCTATTCGAAGGCATTCTACCCTATAATATGTATAGCTCAGACAATAGATATATGTTATTCTTCACTCGAATCTCTGACTGGTTCAACGAGCCGAAAGTAAATTTCTCACGTGATACTAAAGTGGCCCTCAAACACATTTCTGTAAGTGTATTGGCTGTCGTGCCGTCAGCTAAATCAACCGAAACAATATTAGATGTGTTAGGGGAAGCTCAAGCTACCACTTCTTTACATTCTTTCTTCTAACAATTTCAGTGTTTTTACAAAAAATCTAAAAGGAATCTTTACTTGATCAAAAATGCTACTCCAAGGCTATTCCTCGACGCCTCCTAAAAATTCCAAGGATATCCAAAGATGCTCGTAATTTTATTCTTTCATATTTTACTTGTTGAAGGTCTTGAAATAATGTGTCATTCCAATATTCATTCCTATGGCTGCTAGACTTTTATATTATTTCTGATGCCAATGTTAGTAAAGAAAGGAAAATAAACACGCTCAAGGATGGAATTCTTTTTCATCATACTACCGGCTCCCCGTTCTCAAGGTTAATCTCAAGATGTGCTGTTTTGTTTGTTTGTTTATATATACATAAGTACGCATACTTGTGCATACTCTGGTCTTCTACTGCTTTTTAATGAAAAGAAACGTGTGCACGCCTACAGGAGTTGTCGTAATTTATCAAATAAGTAGTTTTTTTTTTTTAATATCCAGCCAAGGACATTGTACGAGTCGAGTATTATAGAACTATGCATGTTATCATATTAAAAATGTCCTTCTCCATGCATATTTTAGTCGGATTTCTTGAATTTTTTCTTTTTGCTTGCCTACGTAAATGATTCATCAACAACGCGAAAGTGATTACTAATTCTCAGGTTGTTATCTCACAATTATCCTATCAAGGGCGTCATTTTAAGACTCTCCTTAGTTGTTGTTAGTTTAACGAAATAAATATCTCTGAAGTCCAAAGGGGACATTGTAAGCTTCCGCACACAATTCCATAGAAGAGGAGACATTTTGATATTTTCACGTGCTGACCACGTTTCGAAGCGATTACAGTTACAATGTCCTTCTACAGATGTCTGTGCTTTCCCAAGCGGTTTTGTGACAAGGATATGCACTTTCAACTTTCTGTAGGGCAGATACCTAGAATGGTAATAGAAAAACGAACAGAGAGAGAAGGGGATAAGGAACAAAAATGAGAGAGCAAGAGAGAGAATAAAGTTTATAAACTCTCAAATGAAAATATAGGAACGAGTAGTGCTCGTCTCTTTTCCTCTAAGGATTTCCATCCCTTTTCATTCAATGAATTGATTCGAAAAGTTTACCCGGCATCCTGGCACACGTCTTACAGGGTAAGCGATACCACAATGAGTGCATCGGCCATGACCTACATTCAAGGGATTTGCTTATGACAGGCATTGTGCGGCGGAAAGAAGCTTTTGCGCGATGCAATGCACTCCATTTTGCTTGTCTGTAAAATGAGAGAACATTGAGCTTTGCAAGGACTCTCCTCTGGTTTGATGTTTTATTTTTCGCTTTATGATTTAAGTGTTGCCTTGTCATATCATATTTCGTACGTAAAGTAATGTTCGCATTTTATGCACCCCGGAAGCAATTCCAAATTTTTGGGCCAACTTCTAGGTCCTGGCGTGTAGCGATGTTTTAATTTGACATAGTTTATAGTAGGACTATGCGCCTAATTAAAAGCAACTTTTCACTTAGTTTTAAGACCTGCTGTCTAAATAAAACTGAGCTTTTACTAAACATAATACTTGAAGAGCACAGCCTGCACCATAAGTCATCAGCAAAACGGAGGGTAAAATATGCATTGAAAAAAAAAATAGTCACCATAACTTATGAACAAAGAGTCAGTTGGGTTCAATTTGTGGTCGCAGAGCATATAGGTAGGAGAAGCTGCAAGATGAACGGACAACATTCGATCAATAATGATGCAAAAGTTTGTGGAATCCTCTACTTACATTCTCAAAAATTGTCACGGCTTTATGCTTGGTTATTTTTCCAAATCTTATTCGAAAGTGAAGGTCATTTCATCTCGAAGTCATAGAAAGCCAGACAAAAAACTACAGACTCCTTTGAAGTCTATTGCCTTTTCTACTATAAAATGCTGAAACAGGTGATAGACGTGAGCTGGTGAGATAATATTGTTTTATTTATACTGCAGGCACAGTTATGGTCGCCCGCAACTCAGCCATGTTATGCTCGATGCATGCTCGATTAGTTCCCAGATGCGGATAATACGATTTAAGGCTGAATTTTAAGAGAAGATTCTCTATCAGAATCATCAACATGAAGGACCCGAATCTCTACACCAATGGTACTAAAACTGGAGTACACGACAAAAAGAGATCTAAAGACGAAAAAGAGTTTTCAAAGCCGAAGTTACTACTTAATTTCGTAGGGAGGACTACTCCTGCCTGCACTGATAGAAACTGTTAAGGCTCTTTACCTCGCGATAATGGGATCAATTACTGTGAGAATTTGTAAGTATCTCCCGAACGAAATGTCTAGTGCTAATTTTATCGCGGATAAGGTCATCTTGATTCAATTTTACACTTGCGTAATAGTTAGGACTCTTTAAGCGACACATTATACAGCAAGGAGGGGTCCCACTTTTTAGTAAGGCTCAATAGTTGAGGTGCGCAATTTTTGTCTTTAAAGAGCTTAAGTTTTTTTTTTTTGAAAATTAGACAGATGTTGGGCTGAGTAGTTATTCTGCTCCATGGATGGGACCCAATATTTAATGGGGAGACTAAATTTCTAATGGGAGCTGGCTTGTTGTTCTAGTCAACTGCACATATTACTTGATTTTTGTTGGCTGAAAAAATGATTGTCTTTTTGGCAAGGCTGGGATTCGAACGGCGGCCCTTCTGATTTATAAGCCAGTCCACAATCACTTAAGCAACAGCTGCCCAGTATAATCTCTATATCCAAAGGATATTTACCCATCGGCTTTCATGCGGACGATTTTTACATAGTGTTGTTAAATAGGAGTCTTTCCGATACCTGTTTTGTGATTATCTGATTTTATATTTTGTTAACCGAACGTCAATATATTGCAGTATTCGAATTTTTCAAATGTTAAGTCATCTAAAAATGTTCAAGTAATAATCGCGTAAAAAAGTTTTTATTTAACGATGTTGGAGTGTAAGTGCTCAGCTGAAAACCTTGCATGTTCCAACCAACATATACGGAATGCGAATCTATTGTAGCCTTCTGCTGATCATATTTAGTTTGGTGCTTTCGACAGCTGAGACATTGGTTCCTTGTGATTATTCAACTTTTTTAGTCTTATTCCTGGAATGTTGAATTAAGTGTTGAATTTTGAAATGCTTATGACGTTTGCTTGCACTCTTTGATATAAATTTTAATTTTTTCAAAAAGATAGTCAAGGTGTTGTAGCTTTGCTGAGCCGTGTATATTTAGTTTGCGTACCTGATGACCACCATGAAGAACAACGATGAGAGCGTTATGTTCTTCATCCAAAGTTTCTTTGCAATGAAGACACAATTATTGTTACATTATTTATTTTTACTCACATCCGTACCTTATAAAATATGCTCTATGGAATAGCGATCATTATTCTTTTTCTTTTTTGGGCAACACGTTGACGTTTTTTCTTCTACACCCCTGCCGATACACTTCATTTCAACTACTACACTCAATACTAGAATCTCCTCTGACTGTCACATTGTAATTCTTTGTTTAATTTAATTCGGTTTTATCTAATTGTGGCCACGTGCAATCGGAGAGCATGTCCGAGTTCCAGATACGATACCCCCAGGTCGTCGTTAACATTAGTTGGTGTCGTTTGTGTCATGTTAATTCAACAGAGTGTATCTGATAACCATAAATACAAGTCTTAAAGATCGCTACTAAAACATAGTCGTATTTCGACTAATTAACCAAAATATTAAAAGTGTGTCTTTACGAGCACGTTATCCAGAGATTTACCTGGCAACGATCAGTAAGGTTATTGTTAATCACTATTTACTGTAGATGGAATAAACGCGCTATTAGCACAAGGCGTTTTCAAAAGGCAGACACTCAAAAGAGGAAGATATCATGCTAAGTCTAGAGGTGAAAAATATGTTCAGTTTGGAGAAATGATCGACCAGCGGGATACTGCTCATCTGGAGGTGGTTTAAACTATCTTCCTTATACATATATACACTTAAGGACATATACTATTTCATGATGAACTAAGCGAAAGTCCATGGTACACATTTCAGATTGTGGGTAAATAATCCAACTATAATTAGCCCTGATGTTTTTTTTCAACCATTTTTGTCTCCGCTGTTTTTAGATTTTTTATCCTACAGGCCTTCTTTGATATTGGAAAAGCGGAATGATTGTGATCATTGACCCGCACCATCGCCATTCTGTGGCAACGATACCAACACCAACTTATCTGTATTTAGTTACAATTTCACTTGTAGTGTTCGACCAATATCAGGCGTGTTTTTGCAAGCGTATATACGCCTAAAATTTATTTGCATGTAAAATACACTAACAACAAATCCCATATCCGCTTTAGTTACCCTTCATATTTATCACTGCTTTTGAAATAAGCGCAGATAAAAACAATGCTTCCAAACCATATTTTCTTCGTTTCGGATGAATTTTTCCGATGAATAAGCAAAAATGTCAAACATTCGCCTACAATTTTTGCTTTAAAATAATTTAAGTTCGTTCCCCAACCGACAAATGAGCCACCACTTAACGTCATAGAGATGTCTGTGCTACCAAGTTTTTATGATGAACTCTTAAGCGGGGATGATCGTTATTTGTGCACTTATAATTGAAGCGTATATACGCTTACAAAAAAAAAACACACCTATCATCAATTTCTTTTCATGTCGTGCTCCTTTCCGGTTGAACTATACAAGCACCTTCACTTTGAGATTCATGGTAGATTGGTATGCTACTAGGACTTGCCGCAGAATCTCTGATACAATCATTCAGAACGTGATTTTAAATAACTCGGATTCAAAATTATCTAATAAATATAATAAATCAGGAGTCATTATGTACTTGTATTGGGAAATGCGATCTGAACCCGGCAAAACAACAACGGTAACACTGAGGTCGCTTAACCCATATGGGGCTTTCACATAGCCCCCTATTACTACTAACTTCCTGCCTGTCATCGGCTATCTGTTCATAACAAAAAAATAAAGAAGCTTTTTTCGTCGCGCACACTGCTCCCAGAGATTACCGATCCTTTGGTTTTTTTTTTTTGTTGGTTGGCTATTTATTTTCATATAGTCCTCTTACTACCGCTTTTGCAAAATGTCACTCTCCAGTTGTTATGCATCCTTTTTCTGTCAAACTACTACCGCTATTGGCGTGTTGTTGGTTTTGTTTTCCTTATTGCTAGTGGTAGCGTGTAGTGAATATGTTGTTGGAGTCTCTCCTCCCGTAAGTTTCGTTATTACGGTTCTGGTTCTGGGTCTCCTTAAAAACGACAACAAAACATAAAAATACAACAACAACAAAACAGAAGAGGAGAGTCAGAGTACGACGGAGGCTCGTGAAGTGCTTTCGCTCTAACGGTATTCCAGTTTTTGCCTCGACACTTCCGCATTTGGAGCACAAAATTGTGCTCGTCCGTCGATTTGTGTGTGTGCAGGGATGTTGCCCTGCCACATTCTTAAAATAAAGGCTAATTTTTAATTCGGGAATTTTTCGAGAGGCAATTATTTTCAGTGCATTAGTCTAATCAAATTATTCTCCGTGTGATTATCCAAACTTCCCTTTTCCTGCGAGACTAAATGGAATACGCGTTATCCTAGATACGAGTACATGTGAAAAAAAAGCTGTTCGTTACTCTTTTAATTTTTTCCTTTTTTCTCTAATGCAGCAGTGTGGTTCTGCAGTAAACACAAAGCTTTCTACACTCAAAAAGAAAAAGAAAAAGTGAAGTGAAAGAAGAATAAAAGGAAATTCAAATAAAAAAAAAAACAAAAAATATAATACAAAAGACGAATGTCCTCAAAAAGTAAATAAAAATATTTCTCCCCTTTTGCCATAGAAAGAACGACGAGATTAGGAGATAAGGACGATGTATAGAGAGGCCGGGTGATGTAGAGAAATTACAAATCCGATTATTGCCAAAGTGTTAGTCAATCCGTTGAAAGGATTAATTAAAAGTGCGTTCTGTATCCGTATCGGGTCATAATCCTAACCTATATTCGTAACGTAAAATTTTCTCTGTATTTATGCTTTATTTTTTCTCTGCAATTGTGCCAAAAAATTCCGGAAAAGACCGTTTGAGACGAACTCGTTTGGACCTAGTCTCGTAGAAAAATCAAAATTGCATTCAAAAGCGTAGTTATCCGTGGTTTTTCGTGTAGACATATTCTTTTGCGGTAATTTACGTGCTACACTCACTCAGTTTAAATGTGTTTTTGGGCTGCAACTAATTTACCGGGGCCAGCCGCCCCATTGAGGGCCGGCGACTCATGGAGTTTCCAACATCGTCAGGCTTAAGCGTCGGTAATAGAAACAGGTGGGTAAAAAGCAAAAAAAAGAATAACAAAAACGATTTTTTCAATTCAAAAATGAGTGTCCTTTTAACAAAAAAAAAAAAAAAAAAAAGAAAAGATAATCCCCATCATTCTGCTGCCAATTACAAAGTAGGGCTGGCATATTAAATCGGTGCTAACCTATATTGAAGAGCTTCACTTTACTCCCTCCTTGTGTATTTAGGAGCACATAAATCTAGAGCAACGATGTCGTTATGAAGAGCTGAAAAGAGGAAAAAAAATATTACAAAATGGGAAAATCAGCACATGAATGGTAGGTACAACCTCTTGTACTAGCTCCGGGAAGAGCTGATGGAAGAAAGCAGGACGCAGGACTCTAGGAATGAGAATTGAATGGGAGAAACTAGGGCATAGGTTTTCATAAAAGGATTCTTGTGATGTATCAAATGGATATTATGTGCTGCTTGTGGAGGAGTGGGACGCTAATAGAAATTATTTCTGCAGAGTACTGATATCTAGAACAAGGTAATTACAGAGAAACAGGTTGTGGTTAGATTGATGACGGTTTCTAATTCGTATAATTGATATGGGAGATAACATGAGGGTGTCGACATGGTTTGGTATGGGCTCTGTTATTTATTGAAGGTAAAAATCATTGGGTATAGTTTGCTGTGGAATACTATAAAGTAGATGAACTACTAAAAGAATTCCGAGAAGACAATTTAATCATAAAAACGTTAGTGAGGATGGAAGATATTTAGTTTTTCTGTGGGTGGAATGACATTTCTAAATAAAAAATCTTGACTTATTGGATAATTGTTTCTTGGTTCAGTTACAGGTTTCGGCGTACTTTTCATATGTGGTATACATCACAGTCACTTTGAGGGCGACCAAGAAACTGGAAAGAAGTCTTTAAAATGTCGGCTCATGAATTTATACAGCCTATCAAAGCTGGAAGTTAGTTTTGTAATAGAAGTCTATCCATAAGTGATACAATTTAAATTTAAAAAACTTTTTCAAAGGTTATAGTGGTTTTCTAAAACATATGGTGTTAGGGTGTCTATTCCCCTTAACGTATTTACGAATACATGCCTCTGTAATAGGTACTCATAGGTTCAAAGATCTTTTGGGCTGGCGTACACAAATGTATTTTCTGGCTAGAGATGACTTTGTATAGCCCGTTGCAATTATAAATAAAATCAAAGTCGATGAAGAGGATTGAATATTCCTTGGTCTATAAGATCTGCCGTAAAGTGAATATTCCCTTGATCAAGAAGTTCCCGGAACTTATTAAAAATACAAGTTTATTCATTTAAATCTATATTGTATCCTTCAGAGCAATCCCCATCGACTGTAACACACTTATGCCAGCGCTTGATCTAATCCTCGAAAAATTTTTTATATTCGGTTTTCGGTATGCTCATCTGTGCTTCCTGCGATTTTTCCATTACTTTCTCTCACCTGCTGAAACGCGTTCCCGCGTTCACGAGTTTGCTGCCCACCATTCTGGTCTCTTTCGGTGAATTGCTTCACGCAAACGTCTCATAACGCCCAAATAATATTCTATGTTTACTCTCTAGCCTTCTGGCAAAAATTCATGATGCACTACACCGTTGTAATCCATGAAAACCGTGAGCATTGCCTTCTTCTTTAACTGAAAACAAAGTGGTTGTTTTGGTCTCTTTTTTGCATGAAATTGAGGTCTTTTGGCATCAACTTTGCTGCTACACGACGGACACCCGAATCATTAACCAAAATGTCTTGGACGGATCCATAGGCCATGTTCATGTTTTCCGCTTTCTCTCTGATGGTTAATTTGCGGTTATTGACCAACATTTCTTTTACCTAATCAATGTTTTCGTCGGTTTTCGATGTCGATGGTCTGGCACTGCGTTCATCATCTTCGATTGATTCACGACCACATTTGAACCGCTCATGCCACTGGTAAACGACCGTTTTCTTTAGAGAATCGTTGCCGAAACATTTTTCCAACATTTCCAACGTTCGCGCACCATTAAATCCGTTTTTTACGCAAAATTTAATACAAGTTCGTTGTTGCAAATATAAATTCATTTCTAAAATTGTAAAAAATCGCCAACACACACAGAGATAGATGTACGCTTTTCTACGTAACTTTTGCAAATGTCAAGCTGTGACGCTAAGACTTAGAGGGAATATTAACAACAGATGCACCAACAACCAACAAAAAAAACAGAACTCAAGTCGGAACAATGCACCACACGGTTATTCCGGTGTTCTTGCACTTCACTTTTTGATCAAGGTGGTATAGCACATCTAAGGTGATACTTCTGATTCTATTGACAATGGTAAAGTCTTGGTAGAGCTCGGTTGACAAAAGCTGCGGTTAGAGCTGTCGATGTCAAAATTTCTAATAGAATGTTCTCAGCGGATTATAGCCTATGATATCCGCATTCGCACCATGGCTACTACAAGGTAGTAGTCCGAGGCAAAGTTGGCACCTTTAAATATGCGGATGGCAAGAAAACTGTGATCAATGTGATCAATCTGGGTAGTCGAGTTTTGATCAAGAAATCATTTAGCTTGCGGTGACGATATTCCGTCTACTGACAAAATTAATGACCCATTGTTCGTTTTCAAATTCGATGTTGTGCAGGCTGTGTGTATCAATTAAAGCCTTGTCATATTCTGGGATCTAAGTCATCAAGTCCAATTTTTACATCATACTTGAGACACTTGTGATATAGCAAAATTATTAGATCATTGCACAAATCGTGCTCGATCTTCAAACTTGCTGGATAGTTTGCTGTATGACGCAACTATTATTTGTTTTATGGATTTGTTGTATAACAGTGGATAGGTCGTGGCATAAGAAGTCATTTCAACGATAAGCCCCGTTGAGTTAAGGCAAATTGTGTGTGAATGTGTCAAAATTACTGAATGCTTTAATTAAGGACAGAATAAGGAGGCTACAAAATACAACATTTTCAAGAAGTTTTTTTTCATGCTCTGTATAAGATATTACGGGTACAATGATTTCTTTTAAAACTTTTACTTAAAGCTTATAGAATACAAGAGTACTTGCTTTTTTTTTTTAATTTCATTTTTTAACCACTATGCCAAAGTCGGGGCCAAAAAAATGGTGTACCATTGCAATCTCAGGAATGGTAAATCTGAAACAAAAAAAAAAACCGGCATGTTCAAAAAAAAGGTCCCTTTCATGACAATTCACCACAATTTGCCAACAATCCCAAAAAAAGTTGAAAAAAACCCCTGTTTTTCACTATTCTTTGCTAAAAAAAAATATTTAAGTGTTATCTCAATGAACAAAACAAGACCAAGATCATTGAAATCTCCCGAGTAGTTTCGGAAATTAACTGTCCACAATTTGGTAAAAGTAGTTTCGAGAAAAATGCGTTTTAAGCTGATTCATCAAGTATGCACTGTTGAAAGCGCGTGCACACTTTCACTTATTTCACTCTGTTAGAATTCGAATTTTGAAAAACTTTTAGAGGTAGTTTTTAAAAGATAAAGAATTTAGAAAGTGCAAAAAATAAAATCGATTTTTTGGAAATTATACCTAGTCTAGCCATAAATTCTATTACAAGATTTCAAGTACCTCTTGCTCATAATTTTCAATAGGAATAATCCGTAATCCGGTTAACTATTTTTTTCCTAACACATGTACTTATAAGTAAAGAATAGAAGCTAGTTTCGTTTCGATCAGTTAATATGGAGTGGGGCATCAAAGAATATCGTGTCGCGGTAATCGCTTTGCATAAGTGTGGAAAAACTTCGAACCAAATTTTCGAACTTCTCAAACCATTCGGTGTAACGAAAATGTTTGATTATTGGGTTATAAAACATTTTAATGAACTTTCAGAAGTAGAGGACAGACCAAGAAGTGGTCGCCAACGCGTCGCTCGAACGAGTCTCTCTTCGGAAACAAGAGATAATGTTTAGAGAATTGGATATATCCGCTAGAACCATGTCCAAGCTTATTCGAGATCATCTCCATATGAAAGCATATCGTCTAGCAACGGGACATCTCTAAAGTCCCAACCTGAGAAAAAAAAGACTTGAGAGAAGCAAAAAATTGTTACAGTGGCACGCGGTTAATGGACATGAAAATATTTTATTTACTGATGAAAAAATGTTTGCCACAGAAGAAGTTTATAGCAGAATGACAAAGTTTATGCAACGTCATCTAAAGAAGTAAAAAAAGTTGTTCCGAGGGTTCAGCGCGGACACCATCCTGCTTCTGTAATGATTTGGAGGGGGGTATCGCATCAAGGTGTCACATCTCTGCATTTTTGCGAAAAAGGTGTGAAAACAGGGGCAAAAGTGTACCAGGAGAATGTTCTCGAAGGTGTTGTCCAGGGCTTAACAAATACTCTTTTCAACGGGGAAAGAAGAGTGGCTTAGATGCAATATTCCTGATTTTATCGCTGCTGTAGATTGTCCATTAGGAAGTCCAGATTTAAATCCGTTGGACTACAGTTTGTGGTCAGAGCTGAAGAGCATAGCCTGTAAGACCCCTCATCGAAATTTGGACAGCCTTAAGGCAGCTTTAATAGCAGCAGCGCCGTCGTACAGTGCGTGCCGCTATAGAACAATGGCCACAACGTTTAAAAGTCTGCGTCAAAGCTAAAGGCGGCCATTATGATTAAAACTTTTTTTTATTCAAACTTATATATTGTGAACTAATGTGAGAAATAAATTTCTTTTGGAACACTACTCTTAATGGGACAACACATTAACGGAAGCTACATTGACATTGAGATCATTAAGGTATTGGTTTGCCATTATTATAGCGTTTTGTACAGTAACCGATATTGTATCTCTCTGGACCAAGTATGAGCAAAATGTGGCCGAAGATATACTGAATCGACGACGGCGAGTGCTAATGTCAGATTATGTCCAATAGGATCAACATATTTTTGATAAAGCGTTGTATAAGGTAGTAGAAGAACTTTGGGGTAGATCCATTTCGTATTTTGGGCTGCTGACGCCTACAAATATACGCAAGAAAAATTTCCTACGATCAATTTAAACAGTTTAAACAAATTGTAGCTCAAGATGAACATCGCATGAACATACATAGATAAAAAAATTATACGATGCGTTATTAACATCAATTGACAGAAACGAAGAAAAGTTATATTTTCTTGATGCTCCTGGAGGCACAGGAAAAACATTTCTTATCAACTTGCTAATTGTAAAAGTAAGATCTACTGGCAAAATTGCATTAGCTGTAGCATCAGCCGGAATTGCAGTTACACTTTTGGAAGTAAGCCGAACCGCTCATGCAACATTCAAACTTCCGCTACAATTGCTACTGAGGACACTACCACTGTTTGTAGGATTTCAAAACAAATTAATACTGGAAAATTAATACGTGACTGCTCATCAATAGTTTGAGATGAAGGTCCATGTCGAACAAGTTCCCAATTTGCGTAGTACGTATTCACTTTTGGCAAATCTTACCAGTAGTAGCAAGAGGGACACGTGCTGATGAAATCAATGCTTCAATAAAAGGATATTTTTTTCCGGCCGTGTGTTTGAATACATAGATTAGAACTCAAAACAAATATGAGAGTGTCATTATCAGCACACTAAAACCGGGATTTTTCAGAGTTGTTGCTGAAATGGACAGATGCCACAAAATAATGGGAGAATTAATCTAAATAATCAAAACGTTTGCATTTTTATGCAGAAATTCATAATATAATTTGGTTCAAGGAGAAAGTTATTTTGGCATCTACTAAGAATCAAGTAGGTAAAGTGAACGGCTTGATTATCCCTTAAATTAATACACAGGCGCAGACATACTACTCTGTAGCCACCGTGATAGACCATGAAGAGGCTATACATTTCCCAAAAGAATTTCTCAATTGCTTGCAGCCTTCTGGATTGCCCCACATAAATTGGTCTTAAAGGAAGGGTGTCCTGTTATTTTATTGCGAAGGAATCCACCTAAATTGTGCAATGGTGCACGTCTCCAGGTTAAACGTCTAAAAACGTTTACTATTGTATATAGGTAGAGTGCAAAATTCTGACCGAATATGGAACTGGAGAAACAGTGTTTATTCCCCGGATTCTATTCATTCCAACGGATCTTCCATTTCAATTCAAAAGAGTGCAGTTTCCAATAAAATTGTCATTTTCAATTACTATGTATTAACAAATCACAAGGTCACAAGGTAGCTATTTCGCGCGTCACTTCCAAACAAAATTTGTTCGTATTGAGTAACCAAAAGCCAGCCACAAACATTGTTTATAAAGAAATTCTATAATCAAATTCAGTACTACACATTCTTCACGTCTTTTGTTTTTTAAGTTACACCCGTGCGAAGTTGGGGCGGGTCGCTAGTAATATAATAAAATGATAGGCCTAGCATCCGTCACTTCTCGTCAAAATAATAACAAGAAGGTTCACTCTCCCTTGGAGTGAATAGATCCACTTAGGGTAGAAAAAACCAAGAACAATGCTTAGATGTATTGCTTTGGTTCAAATTCCAAATCGTATTTAATTTTTCCGGAGTTAGAATGCGAACAATAGTCTACCCATCATTTTTTCCTAATGGAAAATTACTTCCGATGCAGATGTTTTTGTGAGTAATTTTTCTCCTTCCCCAGATTGAAAAAGGCTGTGTAATATATTGTACCTAGTAGAGACATAAATATTGTTACAGTAAAAAATGCATCCGTTACTATAACAAGAACTGAGCGGACCCACATATTGAGATTAAATTATTTGAAGAGACTGGAGATATAAAAGACCGTCCACGTTCTCAGCGACCGCGATCGGTACGAACAGTAGGGGCCATCAATGCTGTCAAGGCAAGAATAAGAAGAAATCAGCTAAGAAAGCAAACAATTATTGCTCGCGAGATGGGGATTAATCACAAATTAATAAGTCGTATTATTAAAAAAAGACTTAGGCTTTGGTGCCTACAAACGTCGTACAGGACAGCTGCTCACAACAGATCTTAGACGGAATAGAGTGGAAAAATCAAAGCGACTGCTTGTCAAATACGCAAACAATCTTCACAGAAAAATTCTGTTTACAGATAATAAAATTTTTACTGTACAGGAAGAATTCAATAAGCAGAATGATAGGGTTTATGCCCGGTCATCAAGTGAGGCTTCACAACTGATTCCACGAGTTGCAAAAGGTCATCCAGCGGCAGTCATGGTTTGGTGGGACGTATTCTACGAGGGGGTAACAGGCCTTCATTTTTGTGAAAAGGGGGTGAAAACATCTGCTAAAGTGTGTAAAGAAACCGTTTTGGAACAGGTTGTTGCTCCACTTAATAGCACTCTTTTTCAGAACTAGCAGTGGACCTGTTAGCAAGACTCTGCGCCCGCACATAAGGCAACAACTACCCAACTATGGCTTCAAAACAATATTCCGGACTTTATAGGGACTCAAGACTGACCATCTGGAAGTCCCGATTTGAATCCACTAGACTACAAGCTGTGGACGGGGTTGGAGGAGATGGTATGCCGTAAAAGATACCCTAACATTGAGTCCTTAAAGACCGCGTTGGTATCAGCTGTAAGCAATTTTCCGATGGAAGACGTGCGTGCAGCCATCGATGTGTGGCCCAAGCGACTTAAAGCCTGTATTAAATCAAAAGGCGGCCATTTTGAATAAACTTGCATATTTTGTATTTAATATTTAATTACAAATTAAAGAAAAAAAATCAAAGAAAAATATTCGGTCGTTTTAAAATTATGAAGGAAAATGTGTGTAACAGTATTTTAGTCCCTACTATTTACACGGACAAAATGTAAGCAGTCTAGTTTTTCTCCTCTTTTATGCGTTCGTGATTAGCTGTGATTCTTCTTCTTTTAATAAATCCAATATATGTATATACTCGTAGCTAATTTGTTTAATAAAATGGAAATCAGCATACGGAACCCTCTCCATGCGAAGTCAACTCGCACTTGCCCGCTTTTTTTTTGTCATGAAAAATTTCGTAAAAATATGATTTTAAAATCCCGCGGCGAAAACAGTTTTTTACCTTCAATTTTAAAACCGGTTATTTACGACAAAATATTAGTTCTTTCACATAAAAGTTTTTTTGTTATACTGGTAGAACCGAAAAATTATACGAGTACAAAAAGGCATATGTACAAAGTATTGAAAGTATCACAGGCATAACTGCTTCAGTTCAAAATGAGCCAAATCAGAAAAATCTGAATTTTATCGAAAAATCATCTTCAGCGATAAAGCCTATTTTTGGCTTAATAGATTTGTCAAAAGGCAAAATATGCGTTATTGGACAGCAAAGAAACCCACAAGAGGCTTCAAGAGGCTCCGTTGCATGCCAAAGGTGTGATTGGACCGTATTTTTCGTCGATAAAAACGATCTCCATGCTACGGTCGATGGAGTTTGCTATCGAGCCATGTTGGAAGACTATTTTTGGCCATAATTGGATAGATCAAAATTGCGATGGCGATGGCGCGATAATTAGCTCATTGGACTATCACGCAGACAGACTGGGTTCGGCGGGCAATGGCAAACTCCCGAAAGTAAAATCGCCTACGAAAAAGCTTGTAAGGAGTGCCATTCGGACTCGGTGATAAACCGTAGGTCCCGCTCAGATGTGACTAAAATGCCAACACGAGCAACACAAATGAGTGTCAAGAAGCTAGGCCATGGCCCATACTGGGCTGTCAGCGCCACGTTGTTTTTTTTTTTTTTTTTTTTAATTGGATGAACTTAAAATCAGTGAAATGTGGTTCTAAGAACTTGGTGCCACTTACCACACAGCTGGTGAAACAATTGATCGAAGGGGAAGTTCGGTAATCGTGTGATTTCGAGAGATAGTCCAATCGAATAAATACTTCACTTGTGAGATTTGACCCCATTTCATTGTCATTGGCTTATGCTAACAAGCCAACAATGGTAGAGCACCCCAGGAACAATATCAAACGCGAAATTGCCAATATTTCAACCGATATATGTGGAAGAGTGGTGGAAATTTGGCTCCAAAGAATCAATCGCTGCAAACGTGCTGTCGTTGGTCATATGAACGAGTTCGAATACTTCAATTTGACATGTGTAGTACACCTGGAATAAATTTCAGCCCGATATATTAATTATTCAGTCGTATGTCCTTATTAAAAACCTCTTTACTAAGAACAGTGCCTTTCTAGCTTACTACGTTGCCTTGCTCGGCCATTCTCACTATCACAAATATCTACATCGATTAAGACCTAAGTTCACAATATCTTTCTTTCGAAACTTCTGCAGAGTGAAAAGGAATAATAACATCACTCAAATGCCAATAAATCAGTAAACTTTTGGTAATCAAAATTAGAGTCTACCGTGCAATGGTTCTAAGGTGTGCAAATGTGCAAATTAAGTCAACCTAACAAGCGGAATAACAGCAAAAAAAATGCTTAAGATAAATTTAACAGAAATTTCAAATTGATTTGGAATCGGATTCAAATTTCAGTATTGAATATTAGCAACTGTTAAGACTATGTCTGCCGATTAAAGCATTCAATGTTATCCATAACAATATACCTAATCGATAAGCATACATCAAACATTTTCGCCTGCAAATATAAAATCTTTAATTGACTCACGAACGGCGGTGAGTCGCGACTTAGCGCGGCAGTTAAACGTTTTGAGTAAATTATGTACGTAATTACCCATTGCTTGTTAATGGAGTCATTAAAAAGTCCATGCAGCTACATCTGAAAGAATTCTCTGCCACATTCTATAGTCGTATGTATAGTCAGAGCTAAAGCCAATCCAAACAAGTTCCGCCCAATGCAAATTAGATGGGAGAGCGCAGCATTAACAACGCTTAAACGTAACAATCAATTGATGCCATTTCAATATCCGAACATCAAACTTGACGTCGACGTCGCATTGCCATCAGTTATTCATAACGAGTTGTGTCCATCAAGAACTGCGCATTTTCCTAGAATGCAAAAACCGACAGCAACGTGAACAGTCCAGAATACGAGTAGGTGCAGCTTCATAATAGCACGACCGGCGCTAGTGATCCACTTTAACTGGCAACCATTGAACTCTCGTTACAGCTTGTAATCTCGTGGACATATCTGATATCTATTCCAAGAATTAACATTCTTCTTTATCGAGCTTGATTGACACATCATATAATTGATCATGTTGGTCAGAGTGGGGTGTAGGATACCAAATTTGGAACAGAGCCATATTATTCATATGTGAATATTTGTAAATCGTTGTAGTTGTCATCGTAAAAATAATACAAATATCCCTCATGAATAGTCGGATTTCGAATTTCCTGCCGCGCGACCTCTTTACTCAGTCTCTCGGCGCTCTTTGACATTCAAGTCAAACAAACAAAGCAAAATCGATTTTCCTCGACTCTCCTTTGCATCGTCATTATCATCGTTGTCGTTATGTACATTTTCTTTTCATTTGCACAAAAATAAAGGATCCAAAGCCAAACGGATAGAATATACGAGAAAATATTTAAACTATGATATACATACATATGTATAATAAAAATATTGAATCAACACTGCGATGAGGGTTTTCCTCTTTTTTTTGCATTCTAAACTCAAGGATGCACTAGGAGGCTGGCTGCCGTAGGATCTATGATGGATTCAAGGTGGTACCATTCTCTTAGGTTTGGGTACCCACGACTATGAAAAGTTATTCAAACGACTTACCTTGAAACCCGTTTTTCGTATCCGGATATTAGACGAAAAGAAAAAGCATTCTTAAAGGTGAACACAGTTTTTTTTATTAAGTTTTTCGGTTTTAGCATCATCCTTCCCCATACCCCAATCACTTAAATTTGTTTTTTGTCAACAGAAGGTGAAGAAGCGGAAACTTTGATAGTCAAGGGGGTTTGAAGGATTTGGAGGATTTGCCTTGCTTTGCTGTAAAACTTTTATTTTATTTTAAATTCGATGGTAAACTAAAAAGTGTTGATTTAGGAAACTCTTTAGGAATGGATGTTGAAGGCTTTTTGTGACTAAAGGGCCGTCAGAGGTTTTTTTTTTAGTTGACATACCAGACGTGTATACGAAAGGGTTTCTTGCTTCGATAAGGGGTAAAAGTAAGTGTTTGTGGTTGTGTTTAAAGTATCCAAAACGTATGTTTTCATAAACTTGAGCGAGAGTTGTTGCTCAAAAAGGGGCCCCTGTGGTTGTCTTTGGTAGAATTCGTTTAACCGATAACCAGTATAAATCCATACATATGTATGCATAAACATGATTTTAATAATAAGGAAAGTGTTTTGCGTAGTAGATCTGTTTAGTTTTAAGTATCGGTGGCAGGCATGTGTAATCTAAAATGTGCCCAGTCTGTAAAATGTTGTCTTGGTACGTTTGATGAATTTTAATAAAATAAATGTGTACCTCTTCACATAATCAAATTCTTCAGATCATAGGCTCATTGAATTTGCGAAAAATTGTTGTTACGAAATACCGCTATAGGAACCACGTGGTTGCCTCATGAGGATATACAAGGGGATGTGGCGGCTCCCGGATCATAGAATTCAAAATCAAATTGATCATTTTGTGATCGAAGTAAGGCATACCCAAGAAAACACTGTAAAAAGCAGTGCTGCAGTGAAGTCCGAGAGCCATTCGTGAGACAAGAGACAGGTAGAAAATCAGCTTCTTCAGAAGTAAAAAGAAGAGCACTTGAAACGCGTGATCGAAGATATTGAGAGGTTGTACTCCAGGAAATACATACGGAAGAACCTGAAAATCGTTCAGAAGCCTGTACATAGATTTGAGAAATAAAATCTTCTAATAGAATCGGCTGTACTGAGAATGTGAAAAATTTTTCTGTTGACTGTATAATAGGGACGAAGCCTAAAATCCCCCCTCCAGATAGAATAGACTATTTGACTTGGACGGTAATAAACTAAAACTATCTATTTGACCAAAGTGAATATAGCACGAAAGACGACGACACCAAGGATGCCTTCTATGAGCTCCTTAACAAGACCTACGTGCAATGCCCTAGCTATGACATTAAAATTGTCCTCGGTGATTTTAATGCAAAGCTAGGAACAGAGGGTATCTTTGGTGGAACAATCGGAAAATATAGCCTGCACAACACCACCTCCGATAACGGATTCAGGCTAATCGACTTTGCGGCGGGGCGAAACATTGTCGTGGCTAGCACGCGGTTCCCACATCTTAACATACACAAGGGGACTTGGAGAACTCCTGATCAATCAACAGTCACCCAAATTGATCTCATTGCGATCGACGCAAGACACTCCTCCAGTATTATGGGTGTCCGTACGTTCCGAGGAGCCAACATCGACTCGGACCATTACCTTGTTGTAGCCAAGGTGGGGTTGCGGATATCCCAAACAACGCCAAGACAAGCTAATGCTGTGAGGAAATTCGACGTCAGACGGCTATAATCGCAAGAGATCGCCAAGTACTTTTCCGATCGAGTGTCTTTTAATCTCTTAAAAGGTCCAATGCCGCCAGCATCAAGCATCGAAGACCATTGAAAACACTGCCAAAGCGCCATCAGGCTGGGTTTCACTCGTCCTCCACAACAAAACCCCTGGTTCGATGATGAATGTCGGCAAGCACATGCAGCTAAGCAAGATGCATATAACGCGGCGCTGCTTAGAAAGACCAGAGCTGCTCATGATCTCTATGAGCGGAAGAGGAGAGACGAACACCGGCTTCTCAGGAGGAAGAAGAAAGAGCATGAGAAGCGCGCGATCGAGGAAATTGAAAGATGCTACTCCAGGAATGAGGTTCGGAAGTTTTACCAAAAGGTAAAAATAACATGCCGCGGAAACAAACCTCGAACCGAAGCCTGTAGAGATGAACCAGGGAACATCGTAGTAGAATCGCAGTCGATTCTGAGGATTTGGAAAGAACATTTCTGCAGACTGTATAACGGCGATGACGGACCAAATACCGCTGTCAGGCAGAATCAACCTTTCAACTTGGACGGTGATGACCAACAATTCCGTCCACCTGATCTGGATGAAGTGAAGATAGCTATATCGAAGCTTAAGTCCAACAAAGCTGCTGGAGCGGATGGCCTGACTGGCGAGCTCTTCAAAGCGGCAGGCGATGACTTGGTAAGGAGCATACACCAACTCATCTGTAAAATATGGTCGGACGAAATTATGCCCGATGAATGGAGCCTCAGCATTATTGGTCCGATTCTCAAAAGTAGACACTCTGAACTGCGCCCATTACAGAGGCATCAATCTCGTTAACATCGCATACAAGATCTTATCTGCCTGAAGCCGCTCGTCAACAACCTGATAGGTCAATATCAGTGTGGCTTCAGGCCAGGAAAGTCCACCATCTATATAGACGAGCTATACAGAGCAATGTCTAGTTTCGGCATCCCTACCAAACTCGTCCGTCTGTGCAGGATGACGATGGAGAATGCACGCTGCTCCATCAAGGTCGGGAAAGATCTCACCGAGACCTTTGATTTCCAGAAAGGATTTAGACAAGGCGATGCGCTGTCATGCGATTTTTTCAACATCGTACTTGAAAGAATAGTGCAAAACTCACGAGTAAACACAAGAGGCACTATCTTTCAAAAGTCCGTCCAACTACTCGCATAATCGGGAGAAAACAGCGTGATGGCAGTGGCGCTTTCGCGAGACGGAAGCGGCGAAAATGTGTTAAGCGGCTAATGAGGGCAAGACCAAGTATACCTATGCTGTCAAGCAAAAAGGACAACCAACACCGACGTCTCGGGAAGAACGTCATCCTCGACAGATATAACTTTGAGGTAGTTAAGGACTTTGTCTTCCTAGGCTCCGCTATAAATACAGACAACGACACCAGCGTTGAGATCAAACGAATTATCAAAAATGCATCAGGGTGCTCTTGGTTGTTTTGAGAGAAAAATTCTTCGAGTTATCTTCGGCGCCGTCTGCATTGACGGTGAGTGGAGGAGGAGATACAAGAACGAGCTGTACAAAGACTGAGATGGCTGGGTCATGTAGAGCGTATGAACACCAATGCTCCGGTCCGCGAATGCGAAACTAGAGGCAGCTAGCCAGGGATCGAGCTGACTAGAGAAGCTTGTTGACTGAGGCCCAGGTCCGTCCCGGACTGTAGCGCCAATTAAAATAAGTAAGTAAGAATATAGCAATATCTGAGCATGAATCTAACAATTTTGCTACACCTGGAGACGTTCCGGCCGAGGTAATCGAAGCTGCTACTGTAGCTCAACTTATTTCTTAAATCTGGTAAGAAGAGTTTATGCCTGATAAATCAATTTTTAATTCCACAAAAAAGGAGACTCTCTAAACTAGGCCAAGTTCTTAAACATCATACTTGAAATGATTATGCAAAATTTACAAGTGAATACCAGAGGTACAATCTTTCAAAGGTGTATGTAACTGCAATCTAACGCCTATGATATCGACATATATGGAAGAATACAGCGGGCTCTGTGTCTTTTTCGCTAGTATTGAAACAGGAGCTTCCAAATGAGACTAAACTAAAGCTTGGTTTAAACTTGTCATTTTAAAATTGACAAATGACGTATATTTTCGCCATTTCAAAAATTGGCAATTGGAAATAACGAAAAACTGCTCGTTGTTGAAGTAACTTATAGTGCTCATTGACTGACAGTGAATTTACACTATAAGTGGAAATAGCTAAGTTGTCAAACAAAATGTCACTTTGTCTTTAATTGACAGTGAACATTTATTGGCACCCTGTTCAATTGTTTGTCAATCAAAAGGCACATTCTTACACAAAAGGTAGGCCAATGTTTCGGCTGATCCCACTGCTTTTCGCATAAATGTTTTTTTTTGTAATGAACGGTTTAACTTTTTGCAAAATATATTCGAATTCGCATTATGCGTCTGCAAAATCTCAGCTTCATATTGGAAAGTCTTGCGTAATATCTACAACACTCTCGGTCGAGAAACGAATTTTGGACCCATCAATCAAGTCTCTTTCTTTTTTTTCCTTTCATCGTCTTCTTCCTGCAGTTCCAACTAGGATCCAACACAATAAACGAAGCAAGAACGTTTTCATTCCTGTTTAATACTCGTACGAGTAGCACAAAGAATGCAAAGAATTAATCTGTTTCTAAGATGATTATTGAAAAATAATGTACGAAAATTTGAAGGATATTTTTATTTTTCCACGTAACCTCACAATTGACAATGAGATGACAGTTTGAAATTGGCAGCTGTAGTGGATATATGCCCGAAATAGAGATGTGTTGCAGAACATCGCTGCGTGCAGCATTTATATGTAGCTTCGCGAATTAAAACATGTGTATTCTAATTTCACTGCACACAAAATTCTGCTCATGTGTTTTGGGCATTACTCGTATCTTTTAGTGAACTGATATTTTTTAGAAATTTATTGTCATTGAACTGACGAACGATTTTTTTGGAAATAATTGACACAAGTGTAAATGAGCTGACAAAGCTGTCGTTCATTGACAAAAACAAGAGCTGTCAAACTTTGTTAATTAAATGACGAGTGGAAACTCAGCATAAGAACATATATGCTGCCAACAAGAAAGGTCATACAACACCAACGAATTAGACAGAGCTTCACACTCGATAGTTATAATTTCGAGCTAGTAAGGGACTTTGTCTGCCTTGACTATGCAGAAATAAAACAAAGAGTAATTCCTACCAATAGTTGTTTCTTTTTTGGCTAAGGAGACAATTGAGTAGTAGGGCTCTATTCCGAAAAACTAAGGAGACTCTATATATAAGACCTTGATCATCCCTGTCCTACTCTATTGGGCAGATGCATGTCGTCGTTTCTAGAACAAGAAATCCTTCGAAATATTTTCGGTTCCGTTTTCGATTACGGGCTTTTGAGGAGAAGATTCAATGACTGTACATCTACATCGACTAAGTCAGAAAACTGCGCATTAGTCGCCTAAGGTGATTCGGATATCACTAATGCCCCTGCCCACAGAGTCTTTAAGTCAAGGACGGAGGGACAATGAAGTAGAGGAAAGTCTCACCTAAGGTGGGGCGCTTAAGTATGTGGGAACCTAAACCGACTTGGAGTGGGAAACTTAAGGCAGTTTGCTAAAGATCGAGATTACTGAAAAAGCTTTTTAGCTGCGGCCCAGATCCACCCCGAACTGTAGCGCCACCTTAGTAGGTAACTAAGAAGATTTTTTCTATGGGGCTTAAAGTCGACATAACATAATCAATGCCATCTATGATATCGAGCTCGATTAAAGCAGCTGTGTTATAAAATTGGACTTAATGAATAGTCATGGGTCGATGTCATATTCAAAGCATAATGCATATCACAAACTCTTTTTAATGATAACTCATTCACAGCTTGTTTTATTTTAAGGGGGTTCTCCCGATTGACGGCTTGTTTTGTAAATATGTCTTATAAATTTTTGTTAACGTCTTATGAAAGGATAGAACTTTGAATTTTGTATCATTTATTTAAAAATAAATTTGTAAAATAACTTTTAAGTAACAATTTTCATTATAACGTAAGTTGTACCAGTCCGAAGATACCCTTCTTTGCAAAAAAGGACACTCACTTCCTCCACGATTTCATGTTTTTAATCTATAAGTGAACGAGAATAATTTAAAAAAATTAAAAATTGGGTTTTAGGCAGACTCCTGAAAAAATAAGTTTCAGATTTCATGATTTGTTTTTTATGTTTTTGATACGAAAAAAATAGAATTACTCGGAATGTTAAGAAGATTCTATGTTAAGAAGACTCAAGTACTCAACTCAGTGCTCGGAACATCTGCTTCTTCTAACTGCTGTTGTATCTTTTTAACGACTTCAAATTTTAAGAAATCACTTTGCCAGCATATTCTCCACATGTTAAAGAATCAATTTATGCAAAAAAAATTGATTTTTTGAACCCATCACATGGAAGAACACCCTTAATAAAAAACCGTTTATGACATATATAAAAGGAACTGCAGTAATATTCTAATATAAACTTTTGCCGACTGGAAAGTTTTGGTTTTTTATCCTATTAAGTGTGAGTTTTACATTCGTTAATGGTTTTAGAAGTGAAATTACATATGACCCTCAACTCTTTGATATTCCTTAGCATATGCTCTGTTTTGGGTAAAGATTTAATCATAACTAATCCTTATTTAATGGAGGTTAAGCCTCTTTTAGATAAATGATTTAAGCAGACTTCATTTTGCTTTAAGTTCTCGTCTTAGGTTTGATTAGTGAATTAGAGTTTATATGACCAATTGAGAAAAAAAAAAAAACACCATAACACTTGTAAATACATGTTATTTGTAAAAATAGTCAGATTACATGGACGTCTATATATAGGATCCAAAGAGCGGTTAGGTGGAGTTGTAAAGCCTTCAATTGTTCCTCTTTGACATGTTGACTTTTGGCAGAAAAATAATAGAGAAATATCATGTTCTCCCTTCAAAGAGTTTTAACCTGTTTAGTTATAATTACTCTCTGCATTCGTTAAAGATCAATACAAGTTAATCAGCAAACAGTTAAGCCTGCCCTGTTATGATTTCTCTTAAAAATCATCAGTTGTCCACAGATCTTCGACAGTGGGAAATTTTAGGGGACTTATTATTACTTTAACCTCCCGAGTGTTCACATTTAAATTAAGTGCAATAGTTTTATAAGCATAAAGTGATGTAAGTCAAAAAATAAATTCATTCACTTAATTTAAAAGAAAAAAAACATTCCTTGTTACTTGTGTTAATATGGTCAATTTGGTTTAGTTAAAATTGTCTGCGTCTTTCAATTTGAATACTTAGTTTCGGCTTTATGAAACAGGTTCATCTAGCGGCACCTCATTAACTGTAATATTCAATCGAACGGAATAGATTTATCATGCAGCCGTTTATTTTCCATTACAATAAAATTTTTAATCAAATTTCTTACGCAATTTGTAAGCAATAAATATATTTTTTCTTTTCATTTGAAATAGTGTTGGAACGAATACAATACAAATAACATTTCATTTGAAGCATAACGACGCTTTGAGGATATCACCGCCGGCATTAACGCCACCAACACCAATCAGTCCACGTGAACCGCAGAGTCCCGATGGTCATACGTCAGTAAGTTCAACTGGATCAAGTGATACTATTCCTGGTAAGTCTGCACTTCATTTGGTTTTGTTAAATATCGATTCCAACATTTTACTTTTATCTTATTTTGTTATACAAGCCCAACTGTTATATAAAAATTCACAAAAAGACTCAAACTGCCTCGACAATATTTTTGACAGTTATTTTCCATGTGTTTGAAAGTGGAAAGTAGAAAAAAGTAATTAACAAGCAATGCTTTGTCAATTAATTTTTTTTTTAATTTTACGTCCCGAGTCCAAATCACATGACTTACTGTTTACAAAAAATTTCCAAAGATTTAGTCGTTTTTCAATTGTGCTGACAAAGAAGAATTCATTCCAAAAGCTTACTTGACTTCTTCCCTTTTGTTTCATTCTTAAACTGATTTGCAGAATAATATGAAAAACAGAATTGATGCCAGCAAATCACAACAGCGTGATATGTAAACATTTATTCCCTTGAGCGCGCACACCATGGTGTCACATTTCCAAACAAATGTTCTCAAGTAACTCATCTTCCATTCTAGATATCGAATTTCCCAACCAAAGGCGGTCATAATGCTCACTCTACATCATCTTCCCCATAACAACCGACAATCAAATCAACAAACAAACACACAACAACTATACCGTGAGCTCCGATCCGATTTCTCCCTCAAACAGTTGGCTGCAACTGCAACTGAAACATGAAATATAGCCAAGACCATTGAGCATTGTCGTATCAGCATCACTGTATCATAGCACGCCTGCTGCAGTATAATATGTACAGCCGCATTCCACCTTCCTTCAGGGAACCCAAAATAGACAAACTACACGGAACAGAATCTGGTTAAGTTCCTTACTGCACCTATGCTTGCAACAGTCGTCTCTGGTATCCAGAATTTAGATACAGATTCAGCTTTAGTTTGAGCTACAGCTACAACCACAGCACACCTTGTCATTTGAAAAACGCGCGCGCGCGCTTTATTTATAGGTTCCTCATTCCCAGTGGAATGTGCACAAGAAAAACTATGAATCGCATGATCGAGATCATGACCCAGGAAAAGTCGTGAAATTATATCGAGGTCAGTGACATTTGAATTTGGCACGAGCTAACGTTGACACTCCTCCTTCTCTTGGGCTTGTCAGCCGGTTAGCTTTCGTTGTGATCATTCCCAATTGCACTGATTGATCTTTACTCGATCGACGAAAAAAATTCGCTTATGTACGAGTATGCGTATTGTTGGTTGTAAGTTGGTTGCAATTAAATAACACACACTCGCCGGATTAAGTAACTGGAGTGGTGAATTGGAGTGAATTGGCGACAGTAACCACCCACCCGTGACAATCCAACTTCACATTGCACAATTCAATAAGTTATGTGACTTATGTGGTCATTTGCATCCATGTAAGTAGGCCAACACTGTCAGTTGGATTTTTTGTGGTTACTCTGACTCTAGCAGTGTTGCCTGTCAGGGGAATTTATGTGACTTAATCATGTGACATGGGTAGCGAGGCATTTTTGGATTTTATGGTTTCCATTGATGTGGTTGCATTTCATTTTCATGAATGGAGTATGATTTTTTAATTTTTGGTTTTCTTTTAATTAGAAAAGAATTTTGTGAGATTTAATAGCTTTCATTATTGAAATTCTGTTTTTCAGCTGATTTCATAAAATTTATAAATTACCGTAGTTTTAAGGATTGGATTTTTTAGTGTTGTTCTACCGTTTCCAATTTTGAGTTGGGACTTAACAATCTCTGGCATGCGACGTAAATATTTATGCGCTCTGAATGTAGTACTTCTCTTTGATGTGGGGCGTCCGACAAGCATGAATTGCTTGTTTACTCTCTTATATTCTTAGGGGAAGACCAGACCTTCCGTAACATGTCTCCCTATCTAGAGCGGTCTTTTGCTAGCGTTTTGCAGTTATGCACACGAAGTTGGTTGAGTTCCTCTTCACTTTTGCGCGCTATTTAAGATCAAGACATCCCTATGGGTTAGTTTTGAAAACGATTTGGGATAGCGCAGTAATGCGCTCAAGGTGAACTAGCCATCTAAGCCGGGCTGTCCAAGCTCTGCTGACGAGGTCGGCATCGCTCCACTCTCTATTGATGAAAATGGGACCGAAATTTATCTGACGAATTTTTCTCTCCTACCGCTCACAGCATTTTAAGGTGTTTTCGTCAGCGTTCATGCTTCAACACCGTGACGCAGGACTGGGATTATCAGTGTACTGAGTAATGTCCCTATGATTGCTCGAGGTAGGCATTTTCTACTCAATTACATTCTAAGCCTTTGGCAGCGATTAGGAAGAAAGTTTCGTCGGTTGATTTTATCGCTGGCGTCGTTTTCAGATATCATAGCGGCACCGAAGTAAATAAAGTCCCTTACGATATCAAAGTTATAACTGCCTATCGCGGTTCACGTTCCCTTGCTTATTTTTTAAGGATTTTTTAATGCCTATTTATGGTCTTAATTTGACGCCCTTACTTTAAAATACAGGGGAAATCTGTATACTACTGACAATTGCACCGTTATTTCCGGGTTGTAATGCCTTTGGCTTTCAGAAGATTTTCTAGATTCTGCACTTGACCATCATGATTTCTATCGATTTTCGGGTTCGTAGAGTCTTATCTACTACTATCTGTGCGCATTCTCAATCTCAAATACTGGCAAGACCCCCTTTATGTGTCATAGACTTCTTGTTTGTGCCGTACAAATAAAAGTTTTCCCACATTTAATTTTTTGTTGTTTTTTTAACTTTACATTCAAGTAGATATGGTTACTATTAAAATACCGAAAGCTTCTCGGAAAACGGAGAGGAAAAGAGAGAAAGATATCGCTACATGGGAAGCAAGCTATATTTAATGTGGAGACCAAATTATTGGTTTATTTAGTCGTGTTGGTTTACTTAGCTCACATGTTTTCACATTTCCCTGAATAAGATGAGATTAAACGCCTGCATGGCAAAACTGTTACAAGGCTGTTGCAACCTGGAGAGAACGCTTATCCCGAAATCTCTCTAAACTCATATACCGCCTGCATCGAGTACCGAAAATACGTGGCGTTGCTGCCAAAGTGCAGTTAAAAAATAGCCTATAAAGCAGTACTGACACGAAAGACGCGAGCTCCTTATGGAGTCTATGAGCAAGAGAGATGGCAATAGTGTCGTCTTCTCCAGAAGAAGAAATAAATAACACAAGAAGCGCAGGATCGAAAATGTTTTGGGTTTGTATTTCAGGAACAACATGTCAAGGCAACAAGATGAAAAAGGAAATCTTTTATTAGAGTTACAGTAGTTCTGACAATAGAAAAAAAATTACAGCTCACGGTTCTTAAAGCTATTGAAAGTGACTTTGTGAAGAGCATACACCAACATTCACGCTCCTATCAATGTGGCTTCATTACAAGAAAATGAAATTTCAGAAGTCATCCAAATATCGATGGTTAGGACATTCACAACGAATGGACATCGATGGGTCGCAGAATTTTTAAATCTAAGCTGGCGGAACAGCGCTAACCTTAGGCAGAAGGGGGCCTCAACCAATTTTAAATGTGCAACCAGAGGCGGTTAGCTTAAGATCGGACTAATTGGAGAGGCTTAAAGGTTAAAGCCCAGGGTTACCCCAAAGTCTAGTATCACCTAAGTAAGTAAGTAAGTATTGCCTTTATGATAAGAGTAAAATATTCTTGCTGAACTTACGAAGGTCTAATAAAACAATCTGTAGATGTTGTCAACAACTAATTTTTAGTTTATCCATGGAGCCGAAGGCACTTTACCGAAAAGCAAAGGAAATTTAAGGCGGTATAAAGATGCAGTATCTATATATATTACCATTGGAATGTAAACAGGATGACAAAACTATATTTTCAATGTCCAAAACGCCAAGAGTTAGCAGTGATATTCACTTGTTTAGTCCTTATAGACTTCCCATCGTATCCCCTTCGGAAAATACAAAAAATATAGAAAGACAAACTTCCTTATGCCCATCTTTAATATCGGAACAAAGATCTTTGATAATTAACTCTTTCCAATCATTTCTGTCGTTTCTGTCAGATACAATTCCATTAAACGAGCTGCACATCTTACTTTCATCTTGTCAACCTTTGGCACATGTCAAACGGAGATCACTTCATCTGTCATACTCTTTCAACTTAAAGCCATGTCTGCCTTCCATTTAAATACTAATCCACGCAAATATAAAACTATTCATACAATTGATAGAGATAACAAAGATGCAGAAAAGAAAAACAGCCCCAGCCAAGAGATGAGCAATAAATCTCAGGGTGAACATAAGAAAATTGCTAAATGCAACCATATAAATAAAGAAAAGGACAACGAGCAAAACAAAAAACAAAAAGGAACGAAGAAAACTATGCAGAGAACCAAAGAAAAAGCAACAGCAAAAGCAAAAGCCAACCGGGAAGAAAATCGCAAAATGCATCTAACAGTTGCGGCACTATGCGCGGTTGCAGTATTGCAGTATCTACCTACACTCGTAATCAACGCAGATAGAATGACGCGCTAAAGACGGCGGCGCACAACGACAACGACTACGTTCATGATGATGATCATGGCATGGCAACGATCATCAAGTGAGTCATTGAACTCCATTGCAATTTTCCTCGACGCGGCGTCAGACGCTAAGTGCTCGACGATCTTGTGCAAAAAGACTTTTCTCTTCCTCGTTGGTTATATCATTCACTATGCAGTTGTTGATTGTGGCATTTCTTCTATTTTCTTTATCTTTATGTTGTTTTTGTCTCTTTTTAAACTATTTTTACAGTTGGATATGAAGTGAAGCTTGCGGCGCGGCGGCCGGGGATTTTCAGCAGTGAAATCAGTAGAAGTTTCCGCTGTTACAGCTCCCTGTGGGAAGATCTAGGAAGAACAATCTTCGATTCACTCAATGGATTTGTTCGTTCTCTTTCTCTCTCTCTCTCTTTCTCTCTTTTACTATATTCCTAATTGAACTTAACTTTAATTATGGCCATGGCATTGGTTAAATATGCGGATTAGGAGATGAAGCAGGAAATGGCATGGCACAGTCGCGGCCAACGAAGCTACTAGTAGAAGAAGTGATCGCGAAATGCCAAAAGAGTTCTCTATTTGTAGGAGCAGTTCTTCGGGAAGATAGCGCGCTTGTCAGTTTACATACTTGTATAAGGTAAGAAATAAACTGCGTGCTAAAAGTTTGACACTTTTATCGGCTTCATGCAATTAAACGATTGAGTTTATAGCGGAGAAATAGCGAAAGGTGTTTGCCGCTGTGATCGAGCTGATGATCGTAATTAATGGCACGCCATGATCATACCATGAAATCGGTGTGAATCACTAGGGATTCGAAAATGTGTTTACCTATCGAGAGAGACAACTTCTAAACGGAGATAAGCTCTCTATATATCCGTAGACTGGGAATGATCTCCAGATGCAAATGGGTAAATGGACAGTGCTGTTCGCAGGCAGTATATTTAAAAAAAAAAATTGTTATAGGCGTATCTTTAGAATGTAATGACTGAGACCTCATTATAATAAACTGCAGGCCATTAACACCGTTCGAGATTATGGTATGGCGGTTTAGGTCTGCGTCTGCCTTCTGGTTCTGATTAAGGTTAGAATTAGCTCCCTGTCAGTAATTAGTTTCAGTTACTATCAGCGCCGGACGCACATAGTTCGTAGGGGTCTATGCACTAAGCGGCGCGATCACTTTCTCCTCTCTCGCCTTCTGTTTATTGTTTATTTCTCTTTTTATTTTGCATTACGTTTCTGTGTTTTTTTTTTGCCACATACTCGTATTCTTCGCCTGAAAGCCACTTAAGGGTTTGTTGTTCTTTTCCTCTGATCTACACATAGCCCATGTGGTGATATGTGCTGTCTATGGCTCCAGAATAGGCAACTAGAAAGTATCTATGCGCGTATCTGTGTGTTTTTAAGTTTATACTCTCTATCTACACACTCGATAGATTTTTATTTGTTGGCTGCCTGTTGGCTCTTGTAAAATTCTTCCCTATCATCCCGGGGGAGATTTATACTCGGTTCATGCTGCTGTTGCTCCTGCTTTGTTCTTCTTCGTTTTCGTCTTCGTTTATACCCATGGTTGTGTCATAGTTGTTGTCGTCTGTGTCTATTCCTTTACTCGGCTTCGATCGTTTTGCTTGTTGTGGCCTTCGCCAAAGAGTTGCAACTTAGAACCTCGGCACACTTCTTGGTTCTTTGAGGAGTTCACACGGATGAGCCCTCCACGCGTACGAGTGAAGTGTTCCTTGTGGGTTCGGTTCGATTTTACTCGATGTGTTCCGGGTGTTGTTATTGTTTTCCTTGGAGTTGCAGTTAATTTTGCGCGGTTTTAAATCAAACGATCACAGGGTGTTCATAGGCACCTATGGGAGCTTAAGATCTTTACAGTTCACCAAACGATTACAATCGGTGTTGTGTTTTTGAACAGTTTTCTGCAAATTATCAATCAGTTAAACCAAATGTTGATTGAAATTGCTTAGTGGCGGAACTGAACTTGGTGACAATTTATGTCAGATTCATTTCTATTAGCAATGGATCCAAACGTTATGAAGACCACTGTTAGAAAAGTAGTGATTTCTTCTTAATAATAAGAGTTTTCTATATTGAATTGATTCAATATATCGAGCAATCGGTTTTTGAAAACATTTTTCGATACAATCACAGTTTTAAAAAATCTATTTCTTGATAATTTGAATCACCTTTTTTTTTGAAATTGTAGATGAGACAAGGGGATGATCACATTTCACGTCTTCGAAAATATTTTTTAAATTGTTTTGATGTTAAGTGTTTTTTGTTGTTTGACTTTGAAGTGATTTATAGTAGTGAGATGTTTTAAGGGCTATTTGCTTTGAATAAGGCGTTGTGTAAATCATGGCCTACTGCTCAACTAGTGAAGAAACAAATGCTTTCGCTCGCTGTGATAAGGTCCGAGCCCATATAACGAAGAAATGATTCACTGCGGTTCACTTAAATGAACGCAAGGTTATTATAAGTTAGTTTCCACAGTTTTTCTTGAAAAAGCGAATCACAGTGAATCACGTGAATAAACGCAAAGACAATAACTACTTCTATTTTATTCATTGGTGAATATTTTTTCCAAAAAAAATGTATAAGTTAGTAATGTGTATCTATCGTTTCTTGAAATGGCTCCAAGAAACCGTTTTTAAACGAGTCTCATTTTACTTAATCTAGGGATATCTTAGCTCAAGGTAACTTAATACACCACCAAAGTAACTCCTTATCACTTCACTGTCTCTTGATTCATAGGCTTAAGGGCTCTAAACAGTCTTTAAGTATTCAGTACAGGTAAATAGGGAGCTTAAGTCAGTAATTTCACGATTCGGTCCCCGATGCCTTTTCCTGTTGCAGAATTTCAAGTCAAGAGTCCGAAGAACTCGTTAAGCTTAAGATGAAACCGATTCCAATATTTCTTTGTAGGTATTTTCTCCCATTCTTGTGCTCTGGAAATGTAACTCAAAAATAGGCGACTGTATCCCCGGGTTGTAACTCCACCCTCTCCACGTGCTAAAAACCATTATTCTCTTCGCATATAATGAAAGAGAAAGTTGCATCTATTCGATCCATCAACTTGAGTTTTTTTTTCATCCGTAAAAATAACCAATCTCTAGTCATTCTGAATTTAACGGTGTTCTATAGTACAGCCCATGTGTTCTTTTGCAAATTGTTATGGAATTTTCATACGCTCAGCAACTGTTGGTTACATGTTTAGCAACTTTACGCCACGAGTTTAATTTAAAAAAAAAATGAATAAAATTAGAAGTTTACAGCTTTTTAGCTGTTTTTAAAATTTTTTTCCATAGAAGTCTGGATCCCGTTTTGGCAAAAGAGCCTATGCTTCGGCGATTTTTTCACCACGTGGCAGCGAGAAAATTGTTCTGGGCGATGAAGGTCTATTTTTGTTTTTGCTGAAGTATTAATGTCTTTCCTTCTCCAATTTTCGGTAGCTATTCCACATATCTTGTCCGTATATCTTGAAATTGCACTCTAGATTTACCTAACCCGAATTGCTTTAACGAATCTTTATGATCGCCTTAAGGCTCAATCATAATAGGCGAAAGTAAATTGAAGCTACTGTCAGAACTAGATGAAAGGTTTCCTTAAGTAACTTCAAATGGACAAGTTGCCCATAATAGAATTTCGAAAACGTGTCTATCTGTCAGGTTATGTTGTTATTTGTTTTGTTTGTGTGTTTTGCATTTGTGAAAACTTTTTAATTGGGTGCGCATTAAAATTAAAGAAATCTTAAAGTAATTGTTTCTAATACGTGTTAAGTCAAAATGTCGACAACTAATATGTAAGTTGTGCTTGTGAAGTGTTTAGAAATTTCGTGGTTTGAAAAATGTAGGTAAATCACTTGTGGAGCAGAAAGTAGGATTCAATTTATGGAAATTTTCAGTGGCATTTCAATGTTTCGTGTATTGTCTTCATTGACTTGTTTAACTATATATTAAAACAAAACTTTTTATTATACACTTTTCACTAAATATTGAAAGCAAAAACAACACAACAGTTTCTTTATGTTCCGCAAGTGCTTTGTTTAGTACATTTTTTTAAGCTCGATTCTGTTAAAAACAAAATTTTAAAACATTTCACAACCACATATTTCTAAACTTACATATTTGATGTCGACATTTCAACTCATCACGTATTAGGAACAACAATTATTTTAACAAATTTTCCAATTTTATTTCGAACCGAATTCAATTTTTTTACAGCAATTTATTCCCACACACAAACTCTCTGGAATTCACCTCGCCACATTGTAAATAAAAGGCACAAATCCACAGTAAAAGCATTTTGGACGACTTTGATAAATAAATATGTTTCCTTTTAATATCAATATTTTTGAAAAGAATTACACCTTTTTGAATTATTAAATTCAACAGATGCTTAACTGTCAAATTTGCGTACGAAATGCGATCCTGATTTTTTTACCAGAAGTGGTGTCTTTATTTAAGTGATCCGCAGTGTACATTCTGCATTCCGAACAGATTGGCTTTGATTATACATATGTTATAGTTAATTGCTTTATTTTACACACTTTAAAAAACGATAAAGCAAGGCTTAACCTCGGTCTCTTCAAATCTGTCCCTTCTTCTCATCCCCAAAATAGAACTCAAAACTCAAAGTTTTAAGACAAATCATCTCCGGAATATAAAAAATTTTATCATTTTATTAAACTTGCTGAATACTCAATCACATGGAGTAATAAAGGCTCACTAACCTATGTACCCACTGAACGTTCTTTTGAATGCAAGTCCTAACACCCGAAATATAACAGAAGTATCTATTCCACCCAAAAATTTAACAAAAATTTGGTGAACATTCTTACTACACTCATCTGTCAAAAAAGAAGCTACATTTGATTTCAAGATGTCAAAGATTTCAAAGATGTCCTCATTGTGTTTTTGAATAGTTTCAAGGTTAACCAACATTGTTTTTCGTTAAATATTTAAAACTATGGAGCTCTTATTAGTAGTTTTTATCATTATCCACGGAGAGGATTAATTTTTGTAATAATCAAGATTAGCTGGTTTTAAATGTTCTAAATAAAGTATAATACTCGTACCTACATATAAAGGGTTTTCTAATAAGGACTTGACAATTTTTTTTTTAAATAAAGCTCAAACCATTTGAGATATTTCAAAAACTTTATCATCGGCTTGAAGTACAATCAAAACATTTATGAATGTGACTCGACTTCGTTCATATGGCCACCGTGGGCACGTTTGCAGCGGTCGATTCGTTGGGCCCAATTTTCAACGACTCGGCCACACATTTCGGCCGAAACGGCCGCTATTTCACGTTCAATGTTGGCTCTGAGATCTTCCAACGTCGTCGGCTTGTTGGCATAAACCAATGACTTAACGTTGTCCCACAGAAAATAGTCAAGCGGCGTTAAATCGCACGCTCACCATACTTACTCTTCAATAAATCAATCGTAACGTGTGTTGTGTGGCTTGTGGCACCATCCTGTTGAAACCACATGTCGTCCAAGTCCATATTTTCCAATTCGGGCGAAAAATAATCGATGATCATTGCGCGATAACGCTGACTATTCACAGTAACGTGACGATCATTATCGTCGACGAAAAAATATGGCCCAATAACGCCGCCGGCATGCAAACCGCACCAAACAATTATTTTTTGTGAATGAAGCGGTGATTCATGAAGCACATGTGGACTTTCACCCGACCAATAACGAATATTTTGCTTATCAATTGGTCAATTGAGCCAAAAATGGGCTACAGTCGAATTACGACCAAAAATCGAAATTAACGCTCTTAAAGTTGCAGTCACCGACTCCGAATTTCGGTAGAAAATTTTTATAATTTGCAGACGTTGCTCGGTCGTGTACTTTACCATGATGAAAATGTTGAGTTTACTGAATAAATTGACAGTAACAGTTTTATGATTAGTGAAAGAGTGCGTTCACAAATTAAATTCAAAGTTGTCAAGTCCCTATTGGCAAACGCGATATATACCTTTCTCATAAGGCTCCTTTGTAGAAATTCCTATGCTTGAAGTCGTTAAACACAGCACATCTCATTGTATACATACTGTTATTTGTATTCAAATATCTTAAAGTATACAATTTTTTTATGTTTTGTTGTCACAGAAGTTTCTCAGATGACAAAAGATGGAAACTGCAGATCAAAGATATTTCAAAATCAACATAGTAGTGTCTAAACAAAGCAAAATGCACTTCCATTGAAAAATATAACGCTAATGTCAAGCACATTTCATTATCATTAAATTCAGTGCAATAATTTGCATTGAAAACTTAGCAAATTATTTGCTGTATTGAATTTAATGATAATGCAGTGTGTTTTGCGTTAGTTATTAATTTTTAGTACAAATACAGTGTTTTTCTTCCAACGCTAATGCAATATAAATGACAAAGTTTGAAGCTGGGTTTCCACTTGTAATTTTGAAATTGACAAATGACGTATTTTTGCGTCATTTACAAAATTAACAAGTGGAAATAACGAAAAACTGCTGGCCTTTAAACTGGCAAACGATTTTTTGCCAATAATTGACGAAAGTGGAAATGAATTGACAGCGTTGTCGTTCAATGACAAAAACAAGAGCTGTCAAACTTTGTCGATTCAATGACAAGTGGTAACCCGGTATTAGTTTTCATTTATGCCAATTACTGGATGTGTCATCAAGCAATGCTTAAGGTTAACTTTTGCATACATAGGTGTGAATAATGAATTTTTCCTTTTCATATTGAAAGACTTTGTAGATAGGATATCTCTCAGGAACACTTGTGCTAGTTTCGTGATAGCATCTATCTGTTCTTGATTCTAGAAGAGCAAAACAAAAGAACTTGTTTATTTCTATGTTCTTAGCTGTTTTAATCGTTCAAATGACATTGTAGGCCGACTTTTTCTAAAGCTGTTCGAAAAGCAAGAAAAAACTGGAAACATTATAATACATAATCTGATTCGATAAGTAGAAAACTGAACGTCTTTAAGTCTTAACCAAAAACCATTTCCAAACACTTGTTACTCATCTCCACTCTTTGGTCCTTCGATGCACTCGGTTTATTGTATAATTCCTAGGCCTTAATTCGGCCTAAAACATAACATAATTTTATATTGTAATATTGAAATCTTAAGTTGAATGATGACAGGCATTATCGTCACCCAACTGACTAGGTAGCAAATTTCGTTTTGAAGCAAGACTGCAGCAAAGGGAGTATTTTTTTCTTGCCAAAATGATTTCCCATATCTGGGCTATTCAATATCAAAAGTGAATTTCACCTATTTTGCCTTAATATCTCCAATCCAGATCGACCCTTGGACTAGCATTTGAAGAACTTTCATCCTCGATTATTGAAACAAAAAAAAGTCGGACACAAATGGTTTCCGGGAGGTAAACACACTTCATTTGCTTGTATTTATCCCTGAATGATTTTTCGCAAACTTCATTGAATCCGACAAATCCAGCTATTTTGTTCAATCTTTATTAGACAATTGGACCGAGTGACATTCGTTCAATATCCGTTTCTTTCGTAATATTAGTTTTTTTTATTGTTTTCATTCAAAACAGCAATGAGCATGTTAAAGCTAGATGGGCGATTGTTGTGTATCAAACCATCCAGTTCTAAAAGGTTTTTGAAGACATCAAATATTCCTTGAAATTTTTCGAATCGTTGAAATTCACAAGAGTTGGTTTTATAAAACATGCTTTAACAGAAGACTTTAATTCTAAATGAAAAGACTAAATTAAGTAAGATAGAAAGTTTCAAAACTTCAAAGACACTTGAATGACTTGAAATTATTTGAATAAGTTAAAACATTTCAAAGACTTCAACAGATTGAATGTGTTTATTTGGTCGCTTTTGTAATGGTTTCAAGTTGACGTTAGTGAACTGGGTTCTCCAGTTATGATGTTAAAATTTAAGATCGAGCTGGGTGTTTAACGAGGGTCATTCTTAGGTGACACATGTACTTCGTTTCTTATCGAACTTCTCCGAAACGGCTTGACCGAAAAGATCGGACAAGCCATGGAGGAATAATCACCGAAAAAATTCCTGGAATTTCATAAAATTTAGCACGTGCATGAAGGTGATCATAACTGATAGGATGCTGAAAGAAATATTCAAATCCGACATATTGCGGAGGATTAAACACCGAAAACCACTTCTCCATTTAATTCAATAAATAAATTCAGCTCATTTATTGCAATCAGCAGAATGTATTGCTGACCTAGTATCGTCTTCTTCCGGACTTAATCCCAACCTACAACAGTTCTGTTTTCTCCTTATTTCTCTTGCTAATTGTTGAAATTCGTTAGTCATATATTGTATTATTGAAAAGATCAGTTCAAACGGTTAAATTGTTATTTCCTGGGAATAGTTAATAATATATCTGGGTCGAAGATGTCATTCAATAATTGAGTTTTATTTATTTTATTGTTTTATTACCCACAATTACATTCAGTTTGTAAAAATTCATTTGAATTTAAATGTTTTTACTTGTCTAGTTTGATTTGAAAGTTTTTTTGTTTTTTGTCGCACCTAATCACACCCGTATTCCTGTTAGCAGGAATTTAACCTTAAATTCGAATGACCTTACTAGGACCTATCATGTTTATGTTTCTAAAAATGTACCATTAAACTAATGATTTTATGTATGTGTAAAAATAAAGATCAAATTAATAAAATGAGAAAGTTGAAGTGAAAAAACAGGACACTTTTCCAACAATGAAATGACATGCAAGTCACTATCGCAATTCCAATCATAAAAATGAAAATGACTATTCGAAAAAGATACGCGTAATATGAATATCAAATAGCTTTGTGCTTTAAATAATCGGCGGACAAAATAGGTGAATACTTCACAAATAAAATAAACCCCTTAATATGGGTGAGAGAAAATGGATGTATTCAAATTAGATCCAGACCATCAATCGCAGATCCATTCAAATTTGGTTGACAATAGTAACGGATGCGGGGGTAATGTTATTGTGGGCGGCGATGATGATGACGATGAAATTATCCCCGCTGTCAGTTTCGATGCAAATGCAGATTTTAATTTAAATTTCTTCGATACACCTGAGGACTCATCCACTCAGGGTGGTTTCTCTGATCCCGGCTCTGTAGAGTCTGTGTCAATTGAATCACCACCACCAACTGCTTCCAGTTTGTTGCAACAAAATCAATTTTTCACAACTCATATTGTGGGTGTACAAAGTAATTCAGGTAGTATTTCTGGCAATAGTTTGTGCAATAGTCCAAGTTCTAGTAATACAGCGAGTAATTTTACTATTGCAACAACAGCATCGAATATTGTTGGGCATAAATTTGGGAATGCTGGCAGCAGTTGTGATCCAGGCAATTTGAAAAATTCCTCAGGTATGTAATAATTATATAATAAGTTCTTTTTTTATTTTAAATTAATAAAAAAAAAAAAACAGATTTGTCAAAATTAAAAATAACTGATAAATATGTTTAGTTGGTTTTTATGGGGCCAGGAAATGTATTGTTCTAGGATTGTTCGCGAGTTGGGAATAACGTTTAATAAATGAATGAGGTCTGTGAGGTTGTCGCTTCTAAATTAAAGATATGATTGCATTGTTGTTACTTAAAGCAAAGCAAGTCATTAAATATTCTTCAGAACCTACACTTAATTGAAAATTGAAAGTGCAAAAGATATTGAATGCTGTCCTTGTGTATCTTCGAATTCATGGTTATTCCTGGTGTACATATCCCTGTTGTACATACAAACGCGTTCGGAACTGGCCATCCATTCAAGATTTCTCTGTCCTTTACTGAGAGCCTTCTTTAATTAGATCAGTCGCATTGTTTTGCCATCATTGTGCATAAATTTGAATATATGATTTTTCTACTGGAAGTTGTTACAGTTTTTCGTGACGTCTTTGTCTTTATATAGTGTAACGAAATTCCTTCCCTTCATTTGATAATACTTCTGCCCAGCTCTTAGGCAACTTGTTAATGCCGTCACAAAAAACAAAAAACTCTTATCTTTGAGTAAAAAATAAACCAACATCATCTCAAGATTTAAAAGTTTTTCCATCAAGGACGTTTTGCAGGCTTTGAAACAAGTAATACTTAATAAGGTGCACTATGCACTATTTTTTGCGTGCTGGTGGTCCTCGTTATATGAGGACGAGCATTTTTCTGATGAAATCGAACACTCATTCGATTTATCAGACCTGACCGTTTCTGATCTAGAGCTGAATTCAATCTGCACGGCTGTTGGCGTTATAGAATTCTGCATTGGTAGTTTGGTTAAGAGGAAACAGCTTAAAATGGATTATTCCTTGAGAGTCCCACCATATAGAGTTTTACACCTTAAGTGGGTAAAGACTATCTCTGGGATGTTGTGCTCGTCTGCCTTCTGGACTAAGACGTTGATGGCGACGTTTGGAAAAAGCTCATTTTTCATCTTGGGTAACGATCCGGTTCGAAAACGGCTACTGATTGTGACATGACAGACGCACAGTGCAATTTCGATTCTTTGCTGACGGTTATTATGTGATAGCTGGTACGAGTATGGTATCACTTCATCCAACTTTATGACTTTTTCCATATTTAATGGGTCGACAGAAGGAGCAAGCAGTTCTTTGTCGCCAAAAAGTGTGTTATATCATCAATTTCTATTTTTGCGCGCTTTTGAGCGTTCTTGAACAATGAAAACTTCCGTCCTCGTATTGGGGAGATAATCGCTAAACTCATCACTTGATTTTATCAAATAATGGTACAGAAAGAATTTTTGAACCCCTTTGGTCCGCAAGAAATCACCTAAAACTTAGTAAAAAAAATCAAAGTATTTGGTAATTGACAAAACAAGCTGTTAGCAGTGATTTCCTGCTTTATATTTAGGTAACTCTCCTCTGGAATATGTCAAAAAAGTGGAAAACTAAGGTATTTGGCTAAATTCGACACTCACATGGGGCCAACATATTCAGCATACAAGGCTTACATTAACAAAAAGTTTAATTTTGCCAATCTGCACTTATGGTGTCTTATACCACCTTGATCAAAAAATTCCCATAATAACCACCTGTGGCGCTCCCTTTGTTTCGATTTGAGTTCTGTTTTTTGGTACATCTGTTGTTGATACATATTCCCTTTAAATCTTAGCGTCATAGCTTGACATTTGTAAAAGTTACTTAGCCAAGAGTACATCTATCTCTGTGTTTGTTGGCGATTTTTTACAATTTTAGAAATGAATTTAAATTTGCAACCGCGAACTTGTATTAAATTTTGCTTAAAAAACGAATTTAATGGTGCGCAAGGGTTGGAAATGTTGGAAATGTGTTTCGGCAACGATTCTCTAAAGGAAAAGGTCGTTTACCAGTGGCACGAGCGGTTCAAAAGTGGTCGTGAGTCAATCGAAGATGATGAACGCAGTGCCAGACCATCGGCACCGAAAACCGACGAAAACATTGATGAAGTAAAAAAAAGTTGGTGCCAAAAGACCTGAATTTCATGCAAAAAAGAGACCGTGTTGACGTCGCAAAAGAGATGATTTGCGAGGCTGAATCCGATTCCACATTCATCAAAAGGATCTTTACTGGAGACGAGACGTGGGTTTATGAGTACGACACGCAATCCAGATATCAAACAAGTGAGCCATTCACTCACCAAATGAGCCGAGACCAAAAAAACCACGTCGTTTCCAGTAAACAAAGAAGGAAATGCTCACGGTTTTCATGTATAACAACGGTTAAGTGCATCATGAATTTTCACCATAAGGCCAGACAGTAAACAAAGAGTATTATCTGGGCATTATGAGACGTTTGCGTGAAGCAATTCCCGAAAGAGACCAGAATTGTGGGGAGAAAACTTGTGGATTTTGCACCATGATAACGCACCGTCGCACAATGCCATCACTATTCGTAATTTTTTGACGAAAAATTCAACAAATACCATCCAACAGCCACCGAATTCATCTAATTTGGCTCCCTGTGACTTCCTTCTGTTTAATCAGTTAAAAATCCACTACGGGGAACCCATTTCAGCAGCCGAGAGGAAGTAATGGAAAAATTTCAGGAAGCACTGATGGACATACCGAAGACCGAATATAAAAAATGTTTCGAGGATTTGATCAAGCGCTGGCATAAATGTGTTGCAGTCGATAGGGATAACTTTGAAGGGGACAATATAGATTTAGACGGATAAACTTGTATTCCTAATTTTCTGAATAAATTGAACAATGATCAAGGTGGTACCTTGAATGGAGAACATTGAAAGTAGTTTTCTTCAATTTGCTTTTCAAGAACCTCCTTAAAATGACTCTTCTATTTTGCAATCCTATCGCGACCGCCTCAAATTTTCTGACTTGAAATTCTCGAATACGCAGAGACGTAGCTGATATTCCCTTCGTATATCTCTGGATTGTATCCCCCTTCACAGCTCGTTTTCACCCACGCCACGATATATACGATGTTCTCGTCATTTTCATAGTTCAACTTATCGCACCTCTTATAGTTCCAACCAACCAATCTCCTGTGTGGTCCGATTCCTCCACTCAAACCTCTCCGCTTTTGATTTCAACCTAAACACTTTTCCCTAACCCTAAGCACTCTAGATGACGAAAATGAATTTGGCGTCGGTCGTAACAGAGCGCCATTTGTCTATATTCATCTACTACAACAATAATGCGAAAATATTTCGGCCTAGAACCTTAAAAATTCATGCTGCCGCAGCTCCTCGTTTGAAATTATTGTGGAACGAGTCAGATCCAGACGAGATTTACAAGATTTACGAGTTGGCGTGATGCTAAAAAGAGTGGCCGAAAATTGGATCGACAGAATGCGCTTTTTAATTATTAAACCTCTAATTTCTTCTTACTCGTATAACTTCCAACTTATAACACACATATCGGTATTATTAAAAAGAAGCTTGTTTAACTTTCGTTAAATTAGTAAACTGACAATTTCAATTTCCGTATTATGAAAATGTCAAATTCTTTTTAGTTGACATATTGATCAAAGGAAATTTCTTTGACAGTTGCTATGAAATTTCTAAACATTCTGAAAAATATGACAGTTTTTAGTAAAAACTTTTATAATCTAGTACAATAGCTTTGAGCTGGCTAATTTATTTCTATACATGATGAGTTGTAAATATGCACTGAATCATTAACAACAATGCCATTTCTACGAGTATAATAAAGTAATTATGGAGGAAAACTCTCTCTGCGGAAATGAATGCCTCGCTGTTGAATCCTTTCTTATTTTGGGAAAATGCAAATCAAGATATCTAAGAGAAGGTAGAAGAAGTTACGGTAAATGGTAAAATATTGTGTAAAACCTTCCTCGGTCTGCATTAATCTGCAGCGCCAAGCAATCCTTACCATCACACTCCACCTTCATGAAAATCATTGGGATTAGGCAGCCAGGGATTGATTTTAATGGAGGATGAAATGATGAAAAGACATGGAAAGGCTGCATTGGTAACCCCCCTCAAGAGATTGAGGCAATCTCAATGGGTGCATGGTTCGGCAGTAGCCTACGTGGAGTTTTTTGTAGCCACAATCACAATTGCAGACAGAGACACGATTCCTCATAAATTTAAATTCCGATGAATATTCTGTTTCTCGTTGTTGTTGATTGTAACTCTTTTGAGCTAACCCCCTTATACTTTTGGCGGGAGGAACAACACAAAAACAGATGGAAGTTTCCGTTTATCTAGAGCTATAACTCTAGATAAATCTTTGTTTTCGCCTAGTGTTTTTGCATTTTCCCTATTTGGGTTTTTTTTTCTGCTCGTTTCTCTATGCAGTTTTCTATTTGTACTGAGGCAAACGAACTGCCACACCTCGAGCAAGTGGGATTAAGATTCCACTACGGCATTCGCCCTCTGCAATTTCCAGACTGAAGGCATACGAGGCAGACCGACGTAGACTGAGGTACCAAACCAACAAAGTTCCAACAATTGTGCTCAACTGAAAACTGAAAACTAAAAAAGACAACAAACGACAGTACACACAACAATGAGGAAGTGGAAGCCAGTGAAATCTGCATTGTAACCAGTCTAAAACGGTGGAAGGCGGGGAAGAAGGAGTTCAACGATAGAAACTCTACAAGGAAGCATATGAATACAAGTATAGGTACTCGTAGTCGTACTTGTAGTCGTACACTACTGAAGCTCATTTAAATTTAAAAAGAGAAATCATCATGCGCCTTACGGAGGGGAGGTAACGAGTATATCCACAAATGTTGCATGGGTGTATTTACAGCTTAAATGTGGGTGGGAGAACCCTGTGATGTAGTAGATTACCGGTCTACTACAATGGTCAATGATGTTAGATACGGAGAGCCATGAAGCAAAAGACACTAAGCTTTGTCACATTTGAGAGGTCAACAGCTGAAAGTTGGAACATTTTATGCGAAGCACTCGTATAAATCACTTGCATGAGTTATTGCAGTTGCAAACAGATGGTTTGTCTAGGCTGATGGGTTGTCCAAATGGGATAAGTGCATTTCACTACAATAGAACGAGAAGAGAATGAATAGAGGAATGAGATAAAACACGATTGGAATAATATTTTCTGTAAGAAAAAACTCATTTGGTGTTCCTGACATCCTGTTAACTCAGGCAAGTTATTATCGTGCAACAATAGACTTACAAGTTCAGTGAATGTTTTTTAATTCAAATTAATTGTATTTTTTTGTCAAGCTGAGGAACGAAAAAAACCTTCACTAAGGCACTCGTATCTCTCATTATTTGTAGTGACGGATGAGGCGAAGGAATATGCTGCTGCATATTTGATGGCTTAAAGTCGTCTTGTACTTATGACTACAGTAATGTTTCAAAATGATATACACCAGCTACTGGTAACTCTGAAGAACATTTTAAATGCATAATTAAATCGACTTAACAAGAAGGATTACACCCAGGCATTTGTATCTACTTTGAAAGTGCCCTCGACAATGCAACTTTGGATCAGAAGATTACTCAGTAAACACGCCGTAGACAAATCATTAGTTTTTATTTGGATAAATAGTCCAATCAACCAATATCCGGTAGCCCGCAACTGCTTAATGCTCTGAATAGTTTTTAACAATTGTTCCTATTCGCAAACTACACGTTGTTCTTAGAGCATCAGTTTGAATCCAAACGTTTCAGAGCAATTGTGTTATGCCGAAGGTAGGGTCTAGTTTTGGGGCAAAGGCCTACTTCGAATTTCTAGAGGATTCATTTTTGGTTGCAAGCTCTCATTCGGTTTTTTAAGCAAATCAACTCCTGACGAATTGCATCCGAAGGCATCTATTGGGTATTGGGTATGGTTTTTTTTTCCAAAATTTGAACGTTTATTTAAGATAAACATGTACAATAGTATTATTCAAAGTATTGCCCATCTGAAGCTATGACTTCTTCCCATCTTTCTGGCAATTTGTGGATCCCATCCCAAAAGAACTGCGCCGGCTTGGCAGCCAAGAATGAATTAAGCCAATTTTTGATATTCTGCTCTGATGTGAACCGTATTTCAGTGAGGGCGTTCTGCATCGACCGGAACAAATAGTAGTCAGAAGGGGCAAGGTCTGGGCTATAAGGCGGGTGGGGTAAGACTTCCATCGACTGTTTTCCAAATAGTTCTTAACCGGAATAGCAACGTGGGGCTGAGCGTTGTCATGATGGAAAATTATTGCCTCGTGTCTGGTCGCATATTCCGGGCGTTTTTCGGCTACTGCTCTCTTCAAACGGATTAATTGTGTTCGATAGCGCTGTCCATTGATGGTTTCACCCGGTTTTAGCAGCTCATAATACAGCACACCCATCTGATCCCACCAAATACAGAGCATTATCTTCGCGCCATGGATATTCGGCTTTGCCGTTGATTTGGCTGGTTGGCCGGGTTTCACATATGATTTTTTGCGCTTGGGGTTGCCGTTATGGATCGATTTTTCATCACCAGTAACAATCCGATGCAAAAATGACTTCCTTTTGTGGCGTTCCAGCAGCATTTCGGACATGCAAAACCACCTTTCGACGTCTCTCGGCTTAAGTTCATGTGGAATCCGATTTCCTTGCTTTTGAATATATCCAGCTGCTTTTAAACGTTTTCAAATGACTGCTTGAGTGACACCCAAAGATTCTGCGAGCTCTTCTTGTGTTTTGCAACAATCTTCATAGAGTAATGTTTCCAGTTCTTCATCTTCAAAATTTTTTGGCTGCCCAGGACGTTCATCGTCTTCCAAGCCAAAATCACCACTTTTAAATCGTGCAAACCACTTTTGGCACGTTCGCTCAGCTAGCGCATGTTCACCGTAAAATTCCACCAAAATACGATGACTTTCGGCAGCAGTTTTCCTCATATTAAAGTAATGAAGAAGAACTCCCCGCAAAAACACTTTTTCAGGCACAAAGTTCGACATTTTTAAGTGAACAAAAATTATTGTTGCTTACGCTACAAATGAATGACATATACTGAAATGACGTACAATGACAGTAGCTTTCCAACGCATGTTCCAATGGAATAATAACAATGGAATAATACAAGTTACGCCATCTCTTAGCAAATCGCACGAATTAAGTTATAGACCCAATACTAAGTTGGTTGTGTTGTCGAAAAACTACGCACATTCTTTTTGGTACACGTAGAGGCTTCGGACTTGGGCGTCCTAAAACAATTGCTTCCAACTTTTGAGAATTGACCATCAGGTATTGCAATATCACTTAATCCTATCGAAGTCACTTTTTAGAGTGTGTTAATGACCTGAATTTCTAGACACGACCTAGCACTACAGTATGATGGAGTGCGTCTAAAAGATCGCTCGTTTAGATGTTCAATGGTTTCGGCAAATTAACTGGGTCTTGTTGTAAACCGTTTTTAATGTTCACAATCGCTTCCAATTGATTATTTCTCAGTGATTCGAAGACTATTTTGAGTTCTTATGGTTATAGCTTGTCGAATGTTACCCTCAAGTTCGTCCAAAGTGGTTGGCTTGTTAGAGTTAACTAACGGAAACTAGAGGAAATAATTGAATGGTGTCAAATCGCATAATAGCGGCGGCTGCTAGGTGAACGTTCGAGGTGAGATGATTCAGTCGCCAAATTGCTCTTTCACAACTTCAAGCTTTGCGTCGCTTGTACGGGACGCAGCGACGTCTTGTGTCTCCTACTACATTATGAAATATATAAGGTCCGATGATGCCGCCATGCCATAAATCCCACAAACAGTCAATCTTTGTGGATGTATTGATGCTTGGCGCACTTGGGGGCTGTGTTTGCTCCAATAATGACAGTTTTGATTATTGACATAGCCACATTCGAGAAGACGATTTTTTGGCCAAAATCCGGCAAACTTTTTCAACGCTCAATTAAGGAACTCACAGGGGCGTTGTATATGGTCGTCCGGCTTCATTTCTTGCGTCAGCACAATCTTATATGGACGTAGGCCCAAACCCAACCGCAACACAAGCCAGGTTGACTTTTGGCGATGACCAATTTAGCTGATTGAAGTCGAATCGACATTTGTGGGCCTTCTTCAATATTGCTAGCAACGGCGGCTATGTCTGGTGGGTGCGTTAAGATCCAGAAGAGTGTATTTACGCTCAAACTTTTCCACGGTGCGACAAATTGCCTGGACACTGAAGCCATGATGACGACCGAGGTCACGACGATTTTCACGTTGCGAATTTACAACTGAGTTCGGCAAGCGTAAAACGATGCATGATGAAATGGCAAACCCTACTGAATATTTCGTCAGCTGAATGTCTTTGGTAACTTTGACAGCTGCTGAAACATAACAACCATCCTTTAAATTACCTCTATCCTGATCTCTGTCTTTAATGATAAAGTCTTTGTTGATTATAAATTAATGCTTCTTTGTTTCAAGCCGTAGCAATAAAAAAAATTGTTTTGAGCCATGAAACAAATAACATAGATTGAGTAATTTCAGGTGCAAACCCATCTATTACCCCTCGAAAGGGTTAGGATGTGTATTTAAAAGAATTTAGGAGGACCGAAACCTTTTGCAATGTTTTGATATTCAAGGGTCGGGTACGTTGCGTTCCAATTCGTGATTCATCGTCATGGATTATGGATCGTCAGATAAGTTTCAATACATAGTCTTGCCATCAAAAGATGGAGGTTGAACATTCATCAGTCCTCAGCCAAACATCGTTCCTCGAATTACATACGGTAGAGATAGCTATAAACCCATGAAAAGATTTGGCTTTTCTCAGATTCAATCTCTCGCCGATCAAATTGAAAATGCGATGATTATTGTGCCGCCTGCGTTTCAAGTTCTGAACGTTCTGATACTTGCGATAACTACCGTGACCAGATGCGAAAGATTACTATTGGAGTCTCTATGTTTACGTTCTAACAAGTCAAGGATTGTCGGTTTAAACTTGTATGTCCATCTGTTTTTCGCTCTAGCCACATAGCGGTTGACCCTGCATTTTGTTTAGTTTTGATCCTTTTGATTCCATTGGCTTAATGGTGGCCGTATTTTATATGGTTCGAAAGCAGCTGATTGTCCTGAGCGCGCAGATTCTGTATGTTGACGATAGTCTTCTATTGGTCTCCGTCGTCCTCAGTACCTTCATCCAGACTGGGGTGGCATACAATAGAACTAATGTGATAACTCTGGAGAGTAGCATCAATTTCGCGTATCCATTGGTATCGCGAATTGCGTATCGATTGGTTATGAGGACAACTTCTGTTTCATGGTCGGCTAGTTGTAGGCTGAAGGCTGCTAGCCTCATTTATCAGGTCAATTACTTCATTTGCAGAGGATTCAACTATATGAATTTGTTTACCTGCTGTCACGACGGCAATGCCATCGGCGAATCCAATTACTGTCATCCCCCCAGGCAATGCCAATCGTAGGTCAAAAGGGTGCTGTCGAGTAAAGTGCCTATTGCTGCCTTCCGTAGAGAAAGTATCTAGAAGAAGATGATGCCGCAAAATTACTGAGCTGAACAAATAAAGCGGCAATCAAACCTGAATTTTAATCAGAAAACATCGCACCTGTTGGCCAGTCTTGATAACTAGACGTGCTCGGGATTAAAAAGTGGCTTTCAGGTTGGGCTTGAGATAGAGGCTTTCTTTAAAAAACTGATATTTGGACCTTTTTTTTATGAAACTTCTAATATAGAATTCCGTACTCGATCTACTATTATTGATGGGCATTACCAAAGATGCCATAACGACGTCCCCTATACTCGTGTGCTAAAGTAATTACTACCTATACCATATGAAACCTACGCAAATATTCATGCTTCTACCCCAATGTGTAGTCGAGGTTTATCAAAATTATGCGTACGTACCTTTGTTCCCAAAACATACAAGCAGCTGGGGGAAAACTTAGGCACCTCCTCGTTCCGACATTTCGTTCAACAAAAGTAAATATTTTAGATTTTGCAATCACATTACAAAATACAATTATACAATTGTAAAGCGAAAATTTCTAACTTGCTTAATGTTAGCGCGCAACCCGATGCAACACCTCAGTGCGCAACTTTGCATTAGTACGAAATAGGCAGATATGGCTCGCACCGTTCTTAATAAGCGGTCAGAAAACGCATTGAAGAAGAACTTCAAGGCGCCCTGTTTGCATAATTACTTGTAATTCATTCGTAAAACAAGTCCCTGAAGTCTGACCTAACAAAACCAGCAAATCGTTCTGACAAAATTATTTTTTATGCACCCATCGTGCATTTATGTATCCGACATTTTGTCCGTTGTTGGTACGAGTGTATTTGTTCAGTCACAGTAGAAGTAACAACTTGACGAGAAAATTACTGCAAAATGTTTTCAATTCAATCGCTAGCTGCTGCACTAAAATTTGCAATTTAATTGCTCAAAATGTGTGAAAATGTCAGTGGAAAAGTCAAAAAGGAAACCAACAATAAAGTCAAGGAACAATGTAATTGGAATTTCAACCGTTTACGAGGCTTTTATGTGTTTGGCGGATGATGGAATCGCATTTATCGATGTTTTCGGTTTGCGTGCAACTTGCATATTGAGGTGTAGGAGCTGAATATATTAATAATAACAGCTAGCTTGTACGAATGATGTTCAAGAGGTTTTCCATGTTAACAACTCGAAGCTTTCGTGCATTTTGTTTTAGTACGAACACGAGCAATCCAAACTATGAGGCCGCAGTTCGAGCTTGATCCGGAAATAAGAACAATTTCCTCCTTTAAAGGCTCCATTTACTACTTTCTTTACACTTCATGTGTTCATATAACTGATGTAATAATATAAGGTACGCAACTAAGTTCTCGCTGTTTGTCAATAGGTGCAGAAAGTGCTGGTCGATTTTGACATATCGAAAACGTCATGAACTAAGCCTATACATATGGCAAACAAACCATTTTGACACATTAGTGATTTTGTTTTGCCGTCATATACTTTTGGTCGTGTGAAACTGTCTGATGTTGTGCCAAGTAATCGCCATTGGTGGGAAGTGTTGATTTTCGTCTTTCATTCGAAGAAAACGGCGGCTGAAGCGCATCGAGAGCCCCAAAAAGTTTACGGAGATACTGCTCTAAGTAAAACAACGACGGTGATTTTGATGTTGACGACCGTCCGCGTGAAGAAAGGCCAAAATCATTTGAATGCGCTGAATTGGAGGCATTGCTCGATGAGGATCCGTGCCAAATGCAAGAAGAGCTTGCTTCAGCATTAGGATTTACCCGCCAAGCCATTTCGAAGCAATTGCACGCGTTGGGAATGATTCAATTCAAAAAAGGAACTTGGTTTCCGTATGATTTGAAGCCAAGGGACGTTGAGCGTTGTTTTTTCGCCTGTGAACAACTGCTCCAGTGGCAAAAAAGTAAGGGTTTCCTTCGTCGCATCGTAGCGGATGATGGAAAAATGATTCATTGCAGCAATTTAAAGAAAAGAAAGTCATGGGTCGTCGGCTCGGCCGATTATTAACGCTGCGAAGGATATGCTACGAGGGCGGGTCAATAAGTCCGTGACTTTTTGAATTTCTGACCTCTTTACTGCAACAGCAACACTGCTCCTGTCAACAGGCATCTGTCAGTTGACTTCTGTCAAAATTTAAACTTGCTGCGTCAGTTAGTTTGTGTTTGATAGCTATTTTTATCAGACTACTCACTAATTTGAGGAGAAAATGGAAAAAAGTGAATTTCGTGTGCTTTAAGCATTATATCTTGCGAAAAAAAACCATTACCGAGACCAAGGCTAAGCTTGATAAATACTATGGGGACTCTGCACCATCGATTTCAATGGTAAAAAAGTGGTTTACTGAATTTCGTTGTGGCCGTACAAGCACTGAAGATGCCGAACGTCCTGGACGCCCAGTTGAGGTCTCTACATCCGAAACAATCGAAAAAATTCACGATATGGTGTTGGCCGACCGAAGATTGAAAGTGCGAGAGATTGTGGAAGCCGTAGGGATCTCGCATGGCTCAGTGGTTTCAATTTTGAATGATCACTTGGGCATGAGAAAGCTTTCCGCAAGATGGGTGCCGCGTTTGCTCACAGTCGACCACAAACGCAATCGTGTAACAACTTCACAGGAAGGTTTGGCGTTGTTTAATCGCAATATGGAGGAGTTTTTGCGCCGTTTTGTAACCGTGGACTAAACATGGATCCATCACAACACACCAGAGAACAAACAACAGTCAAAACAGTGGGTTTCTAAGGGTGAATCGGCGCCAAAGAAGGCCATGGTGGGTTTGTCAGCCAATAAAGTTATGGCGACTGTTTTTTGGGATGCACGCGGGATAATCCACATTGACTACCTTCAAAAGGGAAGAACAATCAATGGGGAATATTATGGCAACTTATTGGACCGATTCAATGACGATTTGAAAAAAAACGACCTCATTAGGCCAAGAAAAAAGTTCTTTTCTACCAAGACAATGCAAGGGTGCACACATGTGCAGTTGCCATGGCAAAAATCCATGAATTGGGCTATGAATTGCTCCCTCATCCACCCTATTCTCCAGATTTGGCTCCGAGCGACTACTTCTTGTTCCCAAACCTGAAGAAATGGGCTGGTGGAAAAAGATTTGACTCCAATGATGAAGTCATATCGCAAACAAAGGCCTATTTTGAGGACCTCGACAAATCATTTTTTTTGGAAGGGATAAAAAAATTGGAGAAGCGTTGGACAAAGTGTATAGAGCTCAAGGGAGACTACGTTGAAAAATAAAATTATTTTTTTATCAAAAAAACTGTGTTTTAATCCAAAAGTCACGGACTTATTGACCCGCCCTCGTATATATTTGGTGGGACCGGGTTGGTGTTATTTATTATGAATTGTTGAAACCCAACGAAACCATCACCGGTGAACGGTATTGACTTCAATTGATGCGATTGAGCCGAGAACTCCGAGAAGTAAGAAAACGTGATTCTACGGCATGACAACGCCCGGCCTCAAGTTGCCAAACCAGTTTAAACCTACCTAGAAATAATCAAAGGGGAAGTCGTATCCCACTCGCCATATTCCCCAGATATTGCGCCGTTCGATTACTACTTGTTCCGTTCGATTGAACAAGGTCTGGCTGACCAGCAGTTCCGCTCATATGAAGACATTAATAAATGGCTTGGTTCGTGGGTAGCCACTTTTATCTAAACGGTATCCGAGTTCTGCCGTAAAGATGGAAAAAAGTTCTACCTATCGTTGAGCAATGATTCATTTGTAACCATTTTTTCAAATAAAATTACGCACCTAATACATTTCTGATATTCGTTTAGTTCATGTACTTAATGCGTATTGTCGTATTGGAATGAAACCTGGTTTACGCCTGAGATTTATTGGTGATGGAACTCGGTCTAAAAGTAGTAATCATCTTTAGATTGTCTACGTCCCTTTTTCTTTGTTCCTATAACTTTTCGAAAGGTATGTGATCCCAAAACTGTTTCATTTATGCAGGCTAAAATGGCAACTGCATGCTCAACCAGTTATATAAAACGGTCCTACGCAGTCATAGGGAACCAACTTTTGATAATATCGGTGGAATTTGAAAACCCTTAATCACGTGTAGTAGAGCTTATTGCAAAGCCCCATGACTGCTATCGTGCGGATATCATCGCCAACCAGAAAGTAGATAGAATATGCAGAGCATAAGCAGGATGAAAAGACGTGATATACACATATTCTATGGTGAATGCTATAGGTAAAAGCAGAAGTGGTTATTCGGGTGTGCATTTGTCATACGCGAGAGATTTCGGCAAGAAGCCTTGACCATCCGACACGTAATAACATCTTTTGATAATTCGTATCAAGCTTAATTCGCTGACATAAGCCTAATATGTCGCCATGCCTCTACGAAAGACAGGGTCGTCCGATACCAAAATATATTTGTACGAGGTCATCGCCAAGTCATATGAGTAATGTCCTGAGTATGACGTTAAAATGGTTCTAAGCGATTTAAGCGCCAGTATAGGAAAAGAGGACATCTTGGTAGAATAGTTGGTTAGCATAGCCTACTCGGTATCGGGCCAACGTTTATTAATTTTTTGGTGGGAGTAAATAAATATCACAATAGCAAGCACACGGTTTCCTTGAAAACGGACGTTCAGACCCTCCTGGAAGCCAATATTGTCTCGGTTTACCACTTATTACAGCCAAGGTACGAATGCGGACTTCACAACTGTCACAACGAAGAAAAACTAAGATATAACGTAAGATAACAAAATAATCTTGGTGGAACGCTTATACCGAGATCTTTTAACGACTGTCATGCCTCCTGCTTAAAGTATCGAAGATCAGTGTTAAAGTTGCGAACCCACAATTGATGTGCTGGGTTACATTCGATTACCCCCGGGTTTGATAAAGAATGCCGGCGAGCACAAGCACTTGAACAAAAAGCGTACAAAACGACACTGTAACTATGTAACTAGATTATATCTGCTTTTAAGCTTTACGAGCAGAAGAGACGAGGTATCCAGAAGAAGAAATAGGAGGATAAAAGTACGCGATCGGTGATATTAAGAGTACTCGAGGAATAACGTGCAGAAGTTTAACCAATAGATATAAACAACGTGTCAAGGAAGAAGACCCGTATCTGTAGAGATATTAAACGTGGAAAACTATTTCTGAAGACTGCATTTTAGCAACGAAGTCCAATATACCACCGTTGGTAGAATAGACCATTCAACTTAGACGATGGTAGTCAAAACTTTCGAGCACTTACCTAAAACAATGTATTGATAGCAATTTCTTAGCTGAATCCCCACAAAGCTGATGATCCTAATAGTTTACTGGCCGAGGTATTCAAAGCTGCTATAAGTGATTTTTGTAAAGAGCATGCTCGAACTCATTTCTTGAATCTGGTCAGAAGAGTGTATGCCTGATAAATTGAATATCAGCATCGTTTGCCCGATCCTATCCACTGTGCCAACTACTGCCGCATGAGAATAACATTATACCCAAAATTATCTGCCATATTGTGCGATCGTCTGAATCCCTTTGTCAACAAATTTGCCAATCAGCCACTGTCAGAAGCGACTCTCCTTAAACTTCTTGAAAAGCCTTTCGATGTCCACAATTAGCATAGAATACCAATGGGAACTCCCAATTTGATAAGGCACATCCCCAAACGCTTGCAGAGATAAGAGAGGCATGCGCACCGGCACTGGAAAGAAGGGCGGAAGCAGGTATCAGGGGGGTTGACACTGAGTTCGTCGAAAGAAAAGGGAAGACGTGGAAAATGGAGTTTAATCGAGGTCATGGTTAGGTGCCAACTCAAAAATGATGTTCGGATGTTCGATCATAAAGCGGAAAAAATACCAAGGGCACATATAGCGAAACAAGTGCAAAGAGGTCTTAACCAACCTAGTCTACACTCTTAACGGTGAGGTCTCTTGGTTTAGCTCCTTAACATCCAGGGCCAACGAATTAGCGGTAAGCGCCTGGATTTCTAGAACGCCCATTGAAAACTGCACTACGAGTGGAAGAAGAAATTTTGCTCCAAACACCCTTGTTAGCATTCTGAAGAGTTGAAGACCGTCAGACTTGATGTCGGGTATATATGCTGGAGATAAATATGATGATGGTCAAAGATGGGAGTAATGTCTTGTATTTTATCGTTCCCATGCAAAGTGATTAAAAAGAAAAGTGTGAAAAAAGATGAGCAATTGTAGTTTTGTTTACACACCCAGCACATCACTGCACTCTATCTTTATAAAAAGCGAGGGGACACCTTTATCAAGTCAATCCAATTAGATAACCTATCGGATTTTTCATTGTCACTCCCACACAACCCATGCACTGAATAGGGATAATGGGCTAGTCAACGATTGGATATTTTACTGGAAAGCAGTCAGCCTCTCATACTTTGTATCTTATACACGTATCTACTTCCCGATGGTGCAATTAATCACGCGAGGCAATTCAATTGACTGACACATTCATGCAGCAATGCTTTTCACCCTCTTTCTGCTTCATTCATCGAATAGAGTTGGACTGAGGCCTTAGTTTATAAAGGAACGTTTTTATCAGTCTGTTTGTATAGCGAGCTTGCACTCTAGTATGGAGTTCATCTCTCAGTTGTCGGAGGGAACTCGTGATCTTAATACATTCCAGAGGGAGCAGATAGACATTTTTTTAGAACTTGTGAATGAAGTTCATGAAGTAAGTACAAAAGTAATCTAACCTCTTCCTTACCAAGATCATGCACATCAAAAACTAAGACTCCTACTCCTTCCTTGCTGCACACCCGGCAAATGCCAGCAATATCATGATTACGAGTACCTTCTCCACATAGTACTTCTAAGAAAATGATATCGGCAGTCAATAAATCTTTACGAGGGTCATAAATCAATGACCATCACATATAAATCTCCTGAAAGGGTTCTCTATTCCTGGGCTACTATTGTTTTCTCTGGTAGATGACACCCAACCCAGTGACGAACGATGAGAAATTCTAATATAACGAGTAGTTATCTGCAACAGGGGAACCACACTATAGAAAAGGGGGTCGATACTATCCCACCCAACATCCGCAAAGAGTTGATTTAGTATTAGAGAAAGATGTTGTGCCCGTAGATGACAGTTCTTCTTACTTCATTGCAAATTTTATAATTGCAGTTGCCCTCGTATTTCTCCATCAGATGCTTCCTGTTTCGTTTATGTGGATTAATTTGGATTATTGGGGATTTTATCTAATACGAGGAAACCTCTAATGGATAGGAGATTAATTGACTTTACCACTTGAACATATCTCTTTGGAGTATGAGTATCTACTTTCAAGTACTGCTTACTTATATAAATACAACACATGCCAGTCCATAGAAGCTCCTTTGATGCTGGCCGACAGGGAACATTCACTGGAGCAGGATTTTGTTGTGTGCGATTGTTGCTCACCGATGGGTGATGTTCATATGGTTTTCAACTTTCTCTTTGTTGTCCTCTTTAGAATTTCGCGGATAAAAGCCCCCGCTATTGAAAGACGTCTTTTCTTTTTAATGGTATTAGTTGTACTAAAAATAATTACTGTAAGGAATATATTAATTGGAGAATAATTTCATTTGTCATATAGGAGTACCAACACAGTTTGACTGTTTTAGATTATTTTCGTAGATCGAATTTCAGTTTGAAAAGCAATAACCCTTAATAATGTGGTCCAGTCTTTGAGTAACAGTTAGTAAAAAGGCTTTAATTATGCGGAGCGACTGTAAAAAGTACAAATCTGGAAAGCACCGGATGGGCTTTACAACTCCGATCACACGAAAAAGCAATTGCGTCCCGCTGCCTAGACCTTCTTACGAAAATAATTCTTAGATCCACAAAACATGTGAAACATCCTATATGCTCCCAAAGGATGATCCTACTTTCCGTCAGTTTGTCACTTTTCCTGTTACAAACTCAATCTTCACATTAAATGCAGTTTCAATCTGTTGAATTGACAGCATGCCTTCAAAAATGGAAAATCATTTGATACCCTCCGTCCCAATTATTAAATCGAACTCTCTTAAACAGTAGGTATATAATGGTAGCATGCTTTAATATGGATACAAAAATAGAATGTTTGTTAGCCAATTTACAAGGAAGAGACCGCAAGGAGGAAAACACTCAGGAACTGTACCTTATGCACACGATTTCATTATTTACATACATGTCGCAAATCAACTAATACGATGGTTGTCTGAAAAGTTACTGACCTAACAATGATACAAGAAATTTTTTCTCAAATTTTTTTTTTATTTTTCTACATAGTGTCCTTGTAACTCTACACACTTGTCCCAGCGATGCTCCCATCTCTCTAACCCGTCCAAATAGAACTTGGCGTTTTTCTCTGCAAAATAATTGTTCACGAAAGTGATTGCCTCCTCATTTGATGAAAATCTCTGTCCTCCGAGCGCAGTTTTTAGACGAGGGAACAAAAAGAAGTCGCTTGGGGCTAGATCTGGTGAATAAGGCGGATGGTCAAGCAGTTCAAACCGTAATTCACGGATTTTCGCCATGGGAACCGCTGAGGTGTGAGACGGCGCGTTGTCTTGGTGAAACAGGATTTTCTTTTTCTGTAAATGTGTGTTATTTTTTCGCAATTTCTGCCTTCTGCTTTGCAAGTAATGATGTGTAGTATGCTCCTGTAATGGTTTTTCCTTTTTGAGGATAATCGATTAAGATAATTCCTTTCCTATCCTAAAAACCAGTCGCCATCACTTTTCCGGCCCAAAAAACAGTTATTGCTTGTTTTGGAGCCGGCTCGGCCTTTGCAGTCCACTGTTTTGACTGAATTTTTGTTTCGGGCGTATAATGGTGTATCCAAGTTTCATCTACTGTAATTAATCGGCGCCAAAACTCGGATTTATTGCGCCTAAACTACGCCAACAGAGCGTTGGAACACGTTTTTGGTCTAATGTAAGCAAACGCGGCACCCAACGCGCGGACAGCTTTCTCATGCCTAAATTGATTTAATTGCAACAAACACGTTCTTTGGACATCTTCATAACCTTTACTATCTCTCTCACTTTAATGCACAACTAGCATTCACTAGCTTTTATTGACGAGTGCCGCTAATTTTACGTTGCGGTCGGAAACTTTTCATACAACCCTCGTAGGTACTCTCTAACATTCTTCAGCATTTATTACGCATAGTCTTCTTATGGTAACGTAGCCCTGACCTTGATCAGACCAAAATGGAGCTGATCCTTCGCACAAAAAAACCAAGATACGTTGCGTCAACCCACTTAACACGGCTTTATGTTGGTGTAGGTCTACACAACGGAGAGACCAAATGTAACTTAAGCATGGCCGTTTGGTGCCCTATACCGAAAAGATGGAATAACGCCTACCTGTTAGAAAAAACGCAACAGGCTACCAGCATATGCACCACTGTTGCGATGACTGTCGAGGACCTCTTTAAGGATAATTCTCCAAAATTGTTCAATAAGCTTGTTCGCCATGCAGATTGCAATTACCTCGGTCTCTAGGCTGAGAGATACTCAGCAATGAAATGGGATAAATGTAGAGAATACCAATCTCCTTTAACCAACCAACTTATAATTACTTTAAGACGACGTCAACGTTGACTTTAACCACCGCAATCTGTCTTACAAAGTCAATATCCATCTTCACAGGCACCTCTAAGGCAGCCGAAGTGGCATGTATCTTTTCTGATGATATTAGCATAAACAACTACTACTACCTCCCAGCGCTAAGTGATCTCTGCTACATGAAATCATCGATCTCGCCAAATTTCTAAATAGATCTCTTTGGTTCCTCGAATAACAAGGGGTTGTTCCCACACGCTGACCCATTTTTGCCGCAACTGACATACACCCGGTATAAGTGCAGTAATGTGCACCTGACTTAAGAAAATAAAATCAGAAGCGACTCGAGAAATCGTACCATTTACTGCCCTGGGATTCGTATCCATTAAAATTAAAATTAACCCCAAAAAATAAAACATTAAAAATAGCAATAAAAATATTTTTTATTTTCACTTTTTTTATTTTGGGTAAATTTTACCCAGTGTTTTAATTTGGAAAAAAAAATGTGAGCACTGCGTTTTTCCAACAAAGGAAACCAAAAATACCACCACCAATACACACCGTGTGGCGCTCCCATTGTTCCGATTTGAGTTCTGTTTCTTTTGTTGATATTCCCTCTAAATCTTAGCGTCATAGCTTGACTTCTTCTTCTTATCCTTTTATTAACCCTTTCCTCGTTATACGAACTTATGCGTAACGAGTTTCCCATTTTTACTGCATCGCTGCTGCTCCGCTTATGGGATTGCTTAATGTCGCAGACCCCAGAACGCGTCTACATAATGCTCGATCCTGGATCGCTTCAGTGGTTAGCCCCAGGCGTTGTTGCGCATTTGCCATCTGAGAAATCCAGGAATTCTTTTTCCGACCTTGATTTCTTGGATTTGGAGTGACCGTAGTTGATAGTGCCTTTTTAACCGGATTTTTCGAAGATCTTCTTTGAACGTGGCAATACCAGCTTATTCTATTCGCCTCAAGCTGTTCGGTTACCGAATTCTTTATATGTAGACTTTCTCTTATACGCGTAGATCTAATGCAATCGCGTTTAGTGACTTTCGGTCGCAAAAGATTCCCGAATTTTCCCGCCATTTCATCCATCCCACACTCACTCTGTGGTTTACGTCGTCGTCACATTTCGCTTCCATGTTAACGATTGATCCTAAGTACTTAAAGATAGTGCTTTTCGGAAGAACTATTCCGTCTAGCATTATATCCGGAACAGATCGCAACGGATGCGCAAAAGGGCACGTCAAATGCTCCGTCTTTGATCGACTTATTTTAAACCCGTTTCTCTCTAGCGCATTTTTCCATGAATCTAAGGCGCTCTGTAAATCTTCGACGTTATCGCTTAGTAGGTATAACTGCGTCGTCAGCGAAGAGAATTGGCGTGACATTTGCTTCGCGCATGCAGTCTTTTAAAAGATAGTCGAATACTACGTTAACGGGGAAAGGGCTAAGTACGCTTCCTTGATGCACTCCGACATAGTCATCATAGTCCTCATAGGCGTCATAGCTTGACATTTGCAAAAGTTACGTAGCCAAGAGTACATCTATCTTTGTGTGTGTTGGCGATTTTTTACAATTTTTGAAATGAATTTAAATTTGCAACCACGAACTTGTATTAAGTAGTGCATCATGAATTTTTGCCAGAAGGCCAGACAGTAAACAAAGAGTATTATTTGGGCGTTATGAGACGTTTGCGTGAAGCAATTCGCTGAAAGAGACCAGAATTGTGGGGAGAAAACACGTGGATTTTGCACCATGATAACGCACCGTCGCACAGTGCCATCATTATTCTTAATTTTTTGACGAAAAATGCAAGAAATACGAGAACCATCCAACAGCCACCGAATTCAACGGATTTGGCTCCCTGTGACTTCTTTCTGTTCAATCGAGTTACGAAACCACTATGGGGAACGCGTTTCAGCAGCCGAAAGGAAGTAACGTAAAGATCGCAGGAAGCACTGATGGACATATCGAAAACCGAATATGAAAAATGTTTCGAGGATTGGATCAAGCGCTGGCATAAGTGTGTTGCAGTCGATGGGGATTACCTTGAAGGGACAATATAGATTTAAACGAATAATCTTGTATTTCTAATTTTCTGAATAAATTCCGGGAACTTTTTGATCAAGGTGGATTGCAGAAACTCCAGTTCAAGCAGGTGGTTACAATAGCAGTCTATTTGGTCCATCTCAAATGGTTTATGCTGCTTGATGGAAATGATCGCCATAATTACCTGTTTTGCTTCTTTATCTTATCAGAGGTTGGGGTAAGGGTTAAGTTTTTCTGTTCTTTCCCACATTCAGGGCTCCTGGGGAAGCTGCATTCTACAAGGGATTCTTCCTATGGTCTTCGTATTTTTTTGCGTACAACCATATGTTTTTTAAAACCCGTAAAGATAAGATAGAAAGTTATTAGTACGTTCGTGAATAGCTTTGGATTAGAAGCTCCCAAGTACTCTGTTGCTTAAGTGACAGAAACTCGGCAAGGGAAATGAGTTTTGCCTTATTAGTTATTTCCATCAAGGTAACCTTTTTATACTCGTATGTCATCGTCTTAATGATTTAGCTTCTTTGTGTGGTTCCTGTGGAAGTTATGGCCAGTGATAGCTTCCACTAACTTAAACAACGTTGCTCGACGCTTGACTAAAATATGTCATACGTGGCTAAAGTAAAAATGAAAATCGGTGAATTTTATCACGAAAATCCATTTTCAATTGCTGCAACGATTCGAAAAATTGGTGCCAATTTTCCACGTAATCAAGTTCCTTCCGAGATGTGTGTGCGCCTCATAGTAAAAAATTTCAAAAAGACAGCCTCAGTACAAGATATGGAGACACCGGACGTTCAAAATATCGCCGAAGTTAAAGAATTTGATGAAAACGAACCAAACATCTCCATTCGTCACCTTTCTCACGAGCATACGTTTTCACTGTAACGCAGTACCAAATTTTGAAAAAAGATTTTGCTCTCCCTGCCTTAAAGGTTGAATTAACGCAAGAACTGAAGCCGGTCGACCACCAGCAGCGCAGTACGTTTTCCGATTGGGTCCTGCAAAACATGCTAGCTCACAGTACTTCTTGCTTCTTACCGGGTTTTCGGAAAAGATCTATCTTCACATTTGCTGCTACGGTAATAAGCAAAATTGCCACATGTGCCACATGCCACATGGAAGATGCAAATGCACTCAAAACGAGTAATTGTTAGTTGCGATGTCATAGGGCCATACTTTTTCAAAAATTAGACCGGAAAGTCGTTAACGGTCATAAGTAGCCAAAGTGGTAACAATATATAATAAATGGTTATGAATCATTGAAACTCAGTAAATGAGATACAGTTAGGCTTTTGTACTTGAGTTAAGTTCAGGATGGCAGTGGCCCATTTTTTCAAAACAAAAGGTTTTTAGGTGGAATGAGAACAAAATCTTGAACAAAGGTCCATTTAGGAAGTAGCGCTTTTTAATGGAAGAAGATAACACGATTAATGTACTGATCAGTATAAAAACATACATTCATTCTATAATTTCATTAGACTGAACAATTTCCCGGAAGAATAACCGACATACACTCTTTGAATTACCAATAAGATATCGTGGGCATAAAACAGAAAAGTATTATAATTAAAATCGGCTTAAGTCATGGTATCACTACCTTAATAGGAACCTGGCTTTTTCTTCACTCAGAGGTCATTAAATTTAATGCTGGATATTTGTTTTCGTATTGATACACATATGTAAGTGATTTTAGTTAAACTCGATTTTCTATTAACCCACATGATTATAATACTCCTTGGGAGTCGAATTTCTTCTTCTCTTCTCATTACCAAGAACACTGGAATCTAATCATTCCTACTTCATCTGTATCTTGTCACTGAGGCCACCAATTAACGTATCTCTAATGATCATCATGTACACATCAATTAAAATTGATTGCACATCGATTAATCCGACCAGGAAATAATTCCCCCCATCAGGATGCATTTATCTATCTATGGGATGAATTGAATTTAAGTGATATTGGCAGCATGGCGGGCGCTTAACCGGTCTAACTAACTTACACGGCCTCCTCGGATCAATTAACGCGGAAACAATTTCTCACATTCACCATTCTCGTTGGTCTCTGTCTCTTCCGGCCTCTAAGAAGTGCAAGTATAATAGATATAGCCACACAGTCCCAGCTTGTCTTTCTATCCCGCGATTAGATAACCATTCACTTGGCGGCTTTACAATTATGAAAATGCATCCCGAGTTTGTAAACCCAAAGCAGATGAATACAAATACTCCTATTCGTAACTATGTGATATCAGTGTGGGCTTTAGTATTCGTACGTGTATCTATATATTTTCTACTCTAATGTCGCTCTGATTTCACGATTCTGTCGCGCACACATTTGATGGCGAGAAAATATGAAAAAGCTACGCAAAAAGGTTCGTGGAGGCTTGCCTCTTTAAGACGCGCATAAATATTTATGCTGTGTGCGCTCAGATTGGAGTGTGTTCATAGTCGAGTACGAGTACTGTCAGCCGTGGAAGAAAGACGACAAGTTTATTGAACCGTGTGAACAATATTCAGTCGTAGTTACCGCGATCACCATGAATGTCGATCCCTAGCGAAGGAAAAATATCATGAAAATGAGAAGGTGGAGGTGGAGGAGGGACACTGCTGCTGTTGCATATATTTGTTGCATAATCTGGGAAAATCAGCTAAGGAGATCAATAAGGGGGGGGCTAGTTGATTTAGAAATATCGATATCTCCACGATCGCTACGATCTGTTCGTAGGTTGGTAGGTTTGCTTGTATTTTTTTTTCATTTTTCAAAGGCACAGAGTATTTAAACGTACAACGTAGTTGCATTTGCATTTCAAGTGTTTTGCACACGAGATTCTATATGAATACTCGCCTGTGTTTACCCACAGAGTTGTTTTGTGTCTCTTCTTCGTTGACGTTTTGTGGCATGCCATGTTTCATAGTTGGCTATTTATGTCACTCAATTCTTTACTTTGTTGCAGTGAATTTGCCATTTTCACCAACAGAGATGTTACGAGTGCAATTGTCATGCATGCGCCTTTTTAGGGTTGGAAGTGCATATTTCACTTTAAATAGTTAATAGTCTTTCTGAACAGACCCCTTAGTTATGATTTGCATATGCCAACTTACGAGTACTTTTACTTGAATCAATTCTGTTGCATAAGTTTTCTGTTTGGTCTTTTTCTTTCTTAAAATATTCGTATATTTCCGTGTGGCATAATAAATTGCTAGACTGGTTTTTCACCACCAAACCTCATTGATCAATAACTTGACAGCTCAAATCTGTTTTCAATTCGTTAAAAGTTGAGTTACTAGTTTGAGTGTCAATATTGACAGTTAGTAATATGTCAGTTTCAATTTAGCAAAACTAAAGGTTACCATAATATGTTTATTGGGTGCGTTCAAATCAAATTAAACCATTACGTGAGCGTAATCATGAGATTCACGATAAGAGATTTGCAGATTTAAATGAAATTACAAATTTTTGACGTTTTCGCTGATTTGATGTTGAGTCAGTTTACTGATTCAGTTGGGTTAGAGTGAGGAAAATTGAAAGTGCACGTAAAAAGATACTGAGGTTAAAATTTTCATTTTGTCAAGATACTGATTTTACAAGTTTGCTAAGTGTATTGATATCTTTATCTTAATGAATAGGATTAAGTTTTTTGACGGTATTTAGGCGCAAATTTTCTTTAAGAGAGCTGACTCAAAAACATAAAAAAAAATACTTGAGACAGTTTCGAGTCAGAAGGAATTGTTGATTGTATTTGTGCTTTTTGAAAAGAAGCTTTCATATTATGGCCTTATTTTGTGCAATGTGATTTGATATTTAGTAAAAATATAATAAGTTGTCGTTTTTTTTTAGGCTAAAGCTATACTCATACAAAAGGAAGGTTTTTTACAGGTTTTAAAGAAAACCTGAACTTATTATTAGTGCCATTGCTTTATTTTGATTTAGACGGCGTTACGGTCTGTGGATGCATTGATGCTTGGCCGAACACTAGTGGATTGTGTTCACTCCACTTATGACAATTTTGCTTGTTGGCATAGCTGCTGAGACGAAAATGGGCCCTGTCTGAGAAGATGATTTTTTGGCGAACTCACGGCGTTGTATATAGTCGCTCGGTTTCAATTCTTGCGTCATACGGTTGTAGGCCCAAATTCAACCGCCAAATAAACCGAGTTGACCCTCTGAGGATGCCCAATTCAGTTGATTGACGTCTGGAATTGATCTTAAATTGTATACCTTTGTTTTGAAATAATTCAACTAAAGGAGTAGCAAGCAAAATAATGAAGGATCGCGTTTGTTAACCATTTTTTGCTCACCCCATTCTTACGGAAAGTAAAAGTTGATCGAATTCTGTAGGCAACAAGCATTCCCAGTGATCAACCCTTCTTCGCTATCCTTGAAAAAAAAAAAAAAAAGTCCGATGATGCTGCTAATTAACTAATTAATGCAGATCAATGGCTAGAATCCTGATGTACTCATTAGCCCAATTGTTGACTTACATCGCTGAAGAAAATGTTGTGTGAAAATTGGTATGTACTCCAAACGCTGATGTTTAAGCGCCCTATCGGCTGGCTTCAATTCTTGAGCAAGTTGAACTTCGTGAGGGTATGTAGTAGATGCAGATCTAATTTCGATTTTCTTCAACACTTTCACTTACTGCAGCCATATTTTCTATAGAGTGTTGATTTTGACGATGAATAAGCCTGTAAGGGAATTTGCTTTACAGTTTTGCCTATAGTACGCTCAGATAGAAACGTTTCTAGTACGGAATCACTATTGTTGAAGCACAATTTTAGCAATTTTAACACGTTTAGCGATTGTAAAACGATACATATTGTAAAACGACAAACCTTAAACTAAATATATACAGTCTCGGATGATAGTTCGGGAACAGGAATATCAAATCCTGATCACGAATTGGATGACTCTTTATTATAAAACTGGAATTACATGGCCGTGTATGGCATCAATGTAGTTGATGCCATTTTTTTTGTTAACATCTGACAGGGATTAGTTAGTTGGCTATGAGTGTTGAACATATCGAACTTGGTGCCTTGTAACTATGATTTATTTTCAGATCCCATTTCGAGAAAATTGTAGAATGGCAGGAAATGCTTGTCGAAGCTTACCGTGACCATGCTTTTAGTAAATCACATTGCTTTGATTGGTTTAATAAATTCAAAAGTGGCGATTTTGACGTGAGGAAGGAAGAACGTGGAAGATCACCTAAGAAAATTGAAGACGGTGATTTCCAGGCATTGTTGGTTGAAGATGATGCTACAATGCAACAAAAACTCGCAGATTATACGTTTGAAAGTCATGGGAAAGATCCAAAAGATGGAAAAATGAGTTCCACCTGGATTTAATGAAAGACAGCAGAAAAACCGAATAACCACTTGCGAAATGCTTCTTGCTAGGTACAAAATGAAGTCATTTCTCCATCGAATTGTGACTGGCAGATTTGATATACGAGTATATGGTATTCCGAATCCTTAGCATCATGGGTAACTCCAAGCGAACCATCGACATCAACTGCATGGCCAAGAAGGGTGTAATATTTTAAAGCCTGTTAAAAAAAAACCGTTAATACGGAATGCTGTCCACAACCGATGATTGATTTGAAACCAGTATATCACAAAAAGCAACACAGTGATTTTGCTTAACCATCATGCCCCACCGCACACAGCAAAACTGGCCAAGGAAACGATGGATGCATTTAGTTGCGAAATATCTTCGCAGGCGTTTTGCTTATCCCACTTAAGGTAATCTCCGTTCTTAGATGTAGGTTAAAATCGCCGAAGGCTATATTATGTTAATGCTATGCCAATGGCATTACCCTATTCTTTTGTTAAAGATCTTACCTTTCGTATCTTTGTATATTTAATAACCCGACATGTGTGTGAGTCCAAAGAGCTTTGCCCTTTTTCATTTTAAAGTAAACAGTAAGGTTTTGGATACTTCAGATTATAGTACCCTATTTACGTGGTCAGTTAGCAAATACCAATTGAAACCGTTAACCTGGAGAGCCATCCTCTTCTTCTGACCTTTTCCAATAGGTATCTCAATTCAAGGATAGGAGAGTATATTTCACACTTTTAAAAGCATTTTGGTTAGTCTGGTGCTCTTGACTAGACACGATTAAGTAGAGAATTTAGTTATTTACGAGAAGCAAGGTACATTTGTGTGACTACCAGCCGAAAAGTCTCATCAGAAGGAGTTCTATTAATGTCAATGAAATCTAAACCAGATTTTATGAAATTTGGTTTAGAAAATCTATCAAAACAGTTCTAAAATTAAGAAAAACACAGAATTGTCTTTTTGTCTAAATGGCATATTCTACCAAGAAAATGGTGAAATAGAGATTTGCATGAGTTCAACTTCGTTATGAAACCGAAAGTCCCTAAACAGATAACCAAAGTGAACACAATTTTGAGAAGAATTGAAATCGTTGGCAATTAAAGTAGGCATTGCTTTATGTAATCAACGATTATTGCATTTAAATAAATTTCAACCAATTTTTAAAAATTTGCGATTAATCTTTTCATTTAACTATGATAAGTAAAGGGTGTCCCATAATTCATGCAAAATTTCAATTTTGCGCCATTTAGTAGTACAGTGATGATAACGGAAAAAAAGATAGCAATGTGACAGCTGACATTTCGGGGTTAGTAAAAATGGAGCGGTTTACTATGGTTCCAACAAGACGGTACCACATGCCATACAGCCAGAGAAACAATTCAATTACTGCATGAGTCATTTCCTAATCCTGTAATCCATCGTTTTTGCGATCAGAATTGGCCATCCAGATTTTGCGATTTAACGCCATAGGACTTTTTTCTTTGCGATTTTTTGAAGTCAAAGGTATACGCAAACAAGCCCACGGCCACCAACGCCTGGAAAGAGAAAATTGAGAGGCGTTTTAATGAAATTCAGCCACATTTATGCGAAACGGTCGTAAAAAATTTCAATAAAATAGTACGTACTTGGCGGCACAGCTGTGGCGGCAATTTATCCGATGTGCTATTCCATATGAATCAATAAAAAATGGAAGCTTTCTCATTCAAAATCTGGGGGGCAATCGGCTAACGCGATAGTTGATAGTTGATAATAAAAATCGACACTTGCTCTGTGTAAGGTGATTATCAAATCGACAATCGTTTTTTTTGCGTTGATTTTAAATGATAGCTATTTTGGTGTCGTTTTCATACATTTTTGTCACTTTCCATAAGGATTTTGATGTGGTCGACTTCAAATTGTTTTATATATTAAGAAAAAAAACGTGTGTTTTGAGTAATGACATACTATTTTCAATAAAGCAAATTAGTTCAAGTGCAATGTTTACATCATTTGCAACTTTACAAAACGCGAGGACGAGGAGAGCGAGGAATGAAAATGATTATAAAAAGGTCCGACTGATAAGAACAAATAGAGTGAATATTTTGCAACTACCTGAACCTTTGTATGAACGAATCTGATGGATATTCTTTAAACCATTTCTTAGTACTCATAGAATTTTAGATTTTTGAAAAACTTGTTTAACAAATGAAGCATTTTTACAAGTTGTGCGGCTGCTCGATCTACCAAATGGAGTAAAATCAACCCATGTTCCACCTATTCTTCAATTGGCTGCAACATTAAATGTTCTTGGTGGTTGTGGTTACCAAAGACAAGTTGGTGCTGACTGGGCTGCGCCAGATTTTTTTTTCGAAAAGTCTAAGATTCCTGGAGGTATAATTCTTGAAGAAATAAAGTGTAGATATTATCCCATAAGAGCTGTTGAAATTATAAATGTCTGTGCTGCATTGCACAACATATAATGCGTTCTTAACGTACCTGTTGTAGAACAAGAAGTAAATATTATTAAGTGTTTTGAGATATATATTATGTACTTACATGTTTGTAAACAATTTTTTTTTTTTGAATTTCGCTTTCAAATTCAAAACAACGCAATTCGAAAATGACATTTAATTCTTGACACACTTAGAAGTGATGCCAATATATCAACAATTTTTTGCAATCGCTTTACACAGAGCAAAGAATAGTTGAAAATCAAAAAAGCGACAGTCAATTATCGCGTTAGCCGACTTCACCCCTGTATTTTCTATCAAAATTACATTCTGTGTGAATCATGGGACGCCCGATAAAACCTCGGTTCTCAAGAAAGGAGACCCCTTGAACTCCGATTTGGTGATGAAAAATACTCGTATCTTGGTAAGGGTTAAGAGCAATCTCACCGAAACTTAAAAAAAACTTAAGGCAAGGAGATACGCTCTCATGTGAATTCTTTAACAGAACATTCTACGAAACATTCAAGCTAACAAGAATATCAATTTTTCAATAGTCTGTGTAGCTACTTACACGACATTGGCATCATTTGCAGGAGTACGTGCTCTACGAGCTGAACTTTGTTTGGCAAGAAGTTTAGGCTACCGGAGATTGTTAGGACATACAGAGCCGACAAATAATAACCCTTGAACCCTACCCAGCCCGGGGGAAACACTATTACTACCCTGGGGTTTTGGAGACCCCAAACAATTTTGGATCCTTACTTAAAAACCAATTCAAAAAAAATATCATTTATATTTGTTAAGATCATACAAAGTTAATAATTTTGAAAAATATTAAAGTTTTGAGTCTAAGCACATTTGGCCACGGCAAAGTTGGCCAAGTGAACTTCTCCTCCAGTTGGGGTTTGATGAGGGCCAGTGCCAAGTTTTTGAGGAAGTTTCGTCTCGTTTGTGTTTGATTCGATGCCATTTTTGAAGAACATAAGAATTAATACCCACAATATTCAAAATCCCAAAAGATATAGCCAATGTCCATCGTTTGGTTCGTCTTGAAACACTGTTCCGGTGACAAAGTTGGTCCATCAGCTTTTGTATGCATTGTTGACAGCAAAGGGACGATTTATTTTTGTTTAAATTTTGGTCGACAGTAGGACAGTAAAACAAGTTCTTCAGAAAAAGTAAATTTTGTTGTGTTACGTTCGTGATCTTTGACTTCGAGAAATGAAGGTGGAATTTCTCTTTCATTTCGATGCAACGTGCCATAAATTGTGACTTTTTTACAACAATTCTTTTGCCACCGTAAACCAATTATCACAAGTCAAATTTCTGTTTGTTCCGTGGATCTTCTCTGTCAATTTCATTGTGCAATAGTGTGCAGTTGAAACATTTTTGGGTGCCGAATCCTTACCTAAATATACGGAAGCATCTAGCATGTATGCCGTTTTGGAGTCACATAACATAACATAGTGTGGTTTACTGGGAATGTACATTTTAAAAATGCATCTGCCTCTCAACCCATCAACATTTCGTCCAAAGTACAGCAATCCGAAGGACAATAAACTTTACTTGAGACACTGACAATGTGATTGAAAATCTGTCTTATTTGGGCAAGTCTGTCATTTTGTTGGCCTTCCAACCTTGTAGAGCGGTCATCGAAACGTAAACAGTTTGTTAGGAACTCAAAACGAGCTTGTGTCATGGTGGACCGAAAATAGCCCACCCCGGAACCCTTGTCAAATATTTCTTTGGTTGTCACATGATTCATGTTGGGAACGCCAGCCAAATAGTACAAGCCAAACACAATCTTAATTTCTTTCACATCCGTGTGCTTTGCAAAAAAAGGACGTATACTGTTTGTTCTTGAGAAATTACCAAATTCGCCGATGTTCATGCCCTCAAAAGTTTTGTCGTTTTTTTATTTTTGCCTCTGTCTACCAATTTCGCGAGTATTGAGACGGAAGTGGCGAAAATGGGTTTAGCGGTCAATGAGGGCAAGACCAAGTATATGCTGTCAAGCAAAAAGGACAACCAACACCGACGTCTCGGACAGAACGTCACCCTCGACAGATATAACTTTGAGGTAGTTAAGGACTTTGTCTACCTAGGCTCCGCTATAAATACAGACAACGACACCAGCGCTGAGGTCAAGCGAAGAATAACTCTTGCCAGCCGCTGTTTCTTTGGGTTAAGAAGGCAATTGAGTAGCAAAGCCCTCTCTCGGACAACAAAAGTCACCCTTTATAAGACTTTAATAATCCCGGTCCTGCTCTATGGCGCAGAGGCATGGACATTATCAAAAATGGATGAGGGTGTTCTTGGTTGCTTCGAGAGAAAAATTCTTCGGGCGATCTTCGGTCCCGTCTGCATTGACGGTGAGTGGAGGAGGAGATACAACAACGAACTGTATGGACTGTACAGCGACATGGACCTAGCCAGAAGAGTGAAGATCCAAAGACTGAGATGGCTGGGTCATGTAGAGCGCATGGACACCAATGCTCCGGTCCGAAAAGTCTTCGAATCCGCCCCCGAGGGACAGCGCAGTAGAGGAAGGCCAAGACTCAGGTGGCGCACGCAAGTGGAAGAGGACCTCAGCCAACTTAGCGTGCGAAACTGGAGACAGCTAGCCAGGAATTCAGCTGGCTGGAAAAGCTTGTTGACTGAGGCCCAGGTCCACCCCGGACTGTAGCGCCACCTAAAGTAAGTCTACCAATTTCAATATTGGTATTATAGATAATTTTAAGAAAAATTCCATCAGTGGGCATCACTCTAGGCCCAGGAGGGATGCTTATCACTCCATTTGAAACCATATTTTCCTCTTAGTTTGGTAGTAGGAACATACAAAACAAGTACAAAATTACTTGAGAGGGAATAAGCCAGAGGGACATCGATATCCGAGGAAAAATGATCATCACTTGATAACACTAATAAAATATAAATAAAAAGCTAACTTACCAACCAAATCAATGTAGAAATATCAATTCAGATTCTTTAAAAACTTGCACTATAATTACACTGGCGTCTATGAAACCCTGAAATTTAAATTTGCGCAATTGCACAACTCAAAAATAAATAAATGACGGACAATTAGACGCCTGCAAAGATAATATAAAAATACTTTGAGTGTCGCCCGCATGGGTTACTCAGTTTTACAAATATTCTAATAAGTACATGTTTTCAATTGTGCTGGACCCCGGGGTAGGGTTTACGAGTAAAAAGAGTCTTCGATTCTTAGCCAAATAGATAGCAAAGAAGAAATATCACTCTGTACGAGTATGTGGCCCGTACGAATGAAAAGGGAGCTCAACTGATTTGGAGTGCGTAACTGAAGGCCGCGCTAACTAGAAAGGATTATTGATTGTAGGCAAACAAAAGAAGAAAACTGGTTTAGTGCGACAATCTTTTTCATAATTTTCCTATTTTGGCTTTTTACTTCTGTAGTAAGAGACACAGGACTCGCCAAGTGAAACAACTTATTTACGTCTGAACTGCACTGCTGTTTCCACAGTACCAAATGATATTGCCAACAACTTTTCAATGAGTTTCTTAATCATAAAATATTAACTACAATATTATGACCTTTCCAAAGTATCTTGAAAGGCTATTGTTCTTTCCAAAGTTGTAAAAAAAAACCTAATGAAGTGTTAAAATGTTGATTTTATACGAATTTTATGTATTCAAAAACCATAAAAACGGGCAAGAAAGTCAAGATATAAATTTTCATTGGCTTAAGTTGTGGTCATCACATGATACTTGGCATTCATAGATCACAGGTTTCTGTCTTTAATTTATGGAAATCAATAAACATCGTGACGAGTTTGACATAATTATGTATTTTGAAAACGATACATATTCAGGTGAAAACAATTAAAGCGTGTGCTTAAAAGGCGCATAAGCCTTACTTAAAATCCTCAAATTTGTATCAATAACAGTCTATCATATAAAGACTTGTAGATCAGTTGGGAATTGGCGTGCTGATCAAAAATTTGTCACGTGTCAATCAATTTAACGCCAGGTTGCAATTAGTCCGCAAACTTAAAAGAAATGAAACCATGTTCGCCGCATTTTTTTGACTCAAATCCGGTGAAGACAAGTCTAAATGACTAAGGACTACCTGGTCACCTGGAACCGAAACCTCCAGTTCACTGGGGGTTATAACTTTTAATTCTTTCAATTCGTGCAATTTGAATTTGTTTTGTTATTCATTGGTAGTCAGTCATAACCACTGAGAATTTTTTTCCCTCATTTTCGTCTGCTGCTGCCGCCGCTAAATGCAAGCAAATTCTAATGTAAACCACAACTTCTCCGTATGCGGCTGTCTTCCACATGTCAGATACGCTCCAATCCTATTAAAATCACTGTGTTGAATTTATTAAAACCCTTTTAACCTTCCGTTCGCCATGACTGAATTTGCAATTTGCCTTACCCAGAAGATTTGCATCTTTAGCTGAGTGGTGAATGAACACATGGTCCAACCAACTTGGACCATACAAAGGCTATTTGGGTTGCAGTCTTAGCGCCACCAGCTACTCCGTTATCACCATCGCCACCAACACCATGGACATTAGCAGTTCCAGAGTCAATTGCGCCGTACGAATGCCCGTAGTGCGCGTAATTTTTATTTTATTCTTTATTTGTATTTTTTTTTTTTTTTTTTTTTTTTCATACTCTGCGATTGCTCAACGTTTATTAACCTCTTTGTGCGGAGATTTGATTTGAATAGAAGAAAACGAATGAAAAAGACAAAAAGCGAACTGAATTGAGTGGAATTGCGCCATTTTTCGATCTTTTTTGGTTGCTTAACTTGGACAATTGGATTTCAGTGTGCTCGCAGACGGTTCCTTTGGTAGTTTTTCCATTTTCCATTATCCATTATCTATTATCCGGTGAAAACGATAATTAGACTAGACACAGGCGAATGGCTTAGAACTGCCAATTGCGCAGCAGCGCCTCTAGAGTGTGAAGTTAGATTGCAGTGCATAGTGCACTTTAGCAATTGGCATTTCGGAGTCATATTGTTGCCGTCACTGTAAGAGCCGATGTCCCAATTGAGAATTGTAAAATGTACTGGTATGTCCGCAGTCTTAAAAATGTGTTTTTCGTTTTTTGTTTGACTGTTGCACGTTTTTATCTAATCGAGTCATAAGAGTACCAGAGCACCATGCACCAAGGCACTGCCATGACAATCTTTTGGGACATTGGCTCACTCGTACTTATCTTGGCGACATGGGTGATTGCTGTCATTTTTCAGGCGACAATATGACAGGGCTTTGTTTGAGTTTTCATATATTTAATTTCGCTATTGCTGCTACTGCAGTGTTTCGCAAGATAAAATACGAATACGATTGAGAGCGGCTTATAAATAATGTTATGTCGGTTTGTCCAAACTTATAGCTCAAAAACTTATACGTATATACGAGTATTGCTATTTGAATCATTCAGGGGGGCTATCAGTTTTTATTCTCTATTATATCTTCTTAAATCGTGCAGGTTACTGTGTTTCTTTGTGGGGAATATTCAAACATGAAACTTAAAACGAAACTCAAAAGAAGTGACTATTTAAACGGCATACATCTACTCATATCTCAAATCTGATCAGAAGAGTATATGCCTGATGAATGGAATCTCAGTATCGTTTGCCCGGTTCACAAAAAAGAAGATCCCCTCAACTACACCAACTTTAGATTGCCGATCTCCTCAATTTCTCAAAATCTTATCTGCCATATAAACGTCTAAAACCCCGTCAAAAATCTGATTGGCCCCTTTCATTGTGTGTGGCCAGGCAAGTTGACAATCGACAAAATCTTTGCACTCCGGCAGATACTGGAAGAAGTCCAAATCGATACCCACCATCAATCGATTTTAAGGCCACATATGACAGCATTTATAGCAAAGGGCCTTGTAGATTCATCCCAACTATCAGCATCCCTCTTCTAATTCTCCATGCTTCTGCGCCGTGGAACAGATCTGGAAAGATACAGCTTTTTTTAAATAGCTACGTTACTTCTTACTTTTTAATGAAATTTATGATATACGAGTTTGAAAAATGAGTAAGCGCTTTAGTAATGCGAGGGTAAGCCTGTGGTAGTGCTTGATAGTGTCGTCATCATTTTCATATCAAAGGAGGTTGTATCACTTATGTCTAACACGCTTAAACCTTTATAAAATGTGTCTGTCACGATTCCATTAAGCAGCGTGGAGTCTTTATTTATTACTGAGTTACAGCAGGAAAGCCGCAGACATCTTACAAACGTCAGGAAGGATTTATTTGGTCTTCTACCAACCTGAAGAAGTTACCATCCGTAGTTATGCTCATATCCCATTCAGTCCCATTCAGAATCAACGTAAGTTGAAGTCCTGAGAAATTCTCCTTTGGGCTTTGCCTTGAAAGTTCATCGGAGATTTTATTTTCCGTGATCACATTGTGACATGGCTAGGTAGGGCTAGACTCAGTGATTTTAGCCTTCTGATAGCTCTATGCGCACCTAGAGTGTTGCTACAGATGTAAATGCTTTGTCCCGTTCATAATTTAGTTCGTTGCCATCAGGGTTGCGCATATATCTTCTTGGAACACAGAATGAAATCTTACGTTGGCGTCCTTCAGAAAGATTTCAGCGCCGGAATCGGTTTGCCAATCATCCGTAAAGACCCGACATCCCTGATTCAGATTGTGGCCGTAACCAGTCCTGGGTAGAGGGAAGTCGATTTGGTATTTTTTCCGCAACAGTATCATGGCATCAGATGGCCATGAGATCGGAGTCAAAAGGCAGTCGCTTCAAAGACAGCAAACAGCATTGTGTTTTAGGAGCATTGAATTCTACTCAGCTAATGGTTCCCCAACGAGTTATGTTGTAAGTATCAGAATTTAATGAGCTTAACATACACTGCGATTTCCATTCTGCTGCGGATGAGTAGGGACGTAAGGCCGCGAACGAATATGAGAAGTCGAGAGTTCAATCTATTGCATTGGTTAAAAATAACGGGCAATAGTTTATTTAAGAAAATTAAAACGAGTTTCGGGGACAGTGCTGAGCCCTGGGGCACACCAGCATTTATTTTGTGAATATTATACTTGAAACCATCTAAGACAACTTAAATGGATCGTCCGGAAAAGTGATTTCTAATCCATTGAAGAACAGATACGTCGATCCCAAGTGCAACTATCTTTCTTTCGTTAAATTGATGTTCCGTTCGATTCCACTTTTCCGTGTGATACTTGTATGTCAACATATTTCCAGTAGACCTGTTTGTACGAAAGCTGTCTTATCGGTCATTGAGAAGTTTTCGTATTTCGAGATATTTCATGATCTGACTGTTTATTGACCTTGGAAAGAAGGAACGTAAGTGCACGGGTCTATGATTGGAGATGGATTGGACGTATGCTGTTTTTCATCTGATCTGAAAGAATCATGAAAAGTAAAGTCATTCATTTTACGATTTCGAAAGTAAAGCTAAATAAAACACACACAGCGATACATTTTTGATAAAAATTTTAATGCATTATGAAGTATAGACTTTATCATTAAGTGGAAAAAACAATATCATTGAAATGGCCGTCTCGCAGCATGCGATTCTTTTGAGGTAATTTTTAACCAAATTTTGGGCGATATATCAGCCATAACTTGAGTAATGTTAGTTTTTGATGCGTCTAGAATTCGGGGATTATTTGCGTAAACACGGTCTTTTGCGTAGCCCCACAGAAAAAAAATCCAACGGTGTCAAATCGCATGATCTTGGTGGCCAATTGACGTGGCCAAAACGTGAAATTACGCGACCAGGAAACTTCTCACGCAATAAAGCCATGATTGTTCGTGTTGTGTGGCTTGTTGCCCCGTCTTGTTGGAACCACATACCGTCCAAGTCATGATCTTCAATCGCTGGACAAAAAAAAATCGGTTATCATTCGACCATATCGCTCCGAATTGATTTTAACCGCCCGCCCATTGGCATCTTCGAAGAAATACGGACCAATGACACCTTTCGACCATAGAGCACACCAAAAAGTCACTTTGTCTGGATGCAACGGCTCCTCTTCGATCGCTTGTGAGTTTTCTGAGTCCCATATGCGGCAATTTTGTTTGTTTACATACGCACCGAATGAGAAAGGTGCCTAATCACTGAAGAAAATGTTGTTCGAAAAATAGGTGTTTATTGTCTGTCGTTTCAACACCCAAGAAGCGTATCAACGGCGTTGTGAATGGTCAGCAGGCGTAAGGTGAACTTTATTAGGATAGAGATGCAAATCCAAATGCAAAATACGCCGCACGACACGTTCAATTGCTGCGAACGCCGGAAAATCGATAAATTCGGATGATCAGCAACACTTGCACTCACATCAGCAATATTTTCGACTGAGCGTGCATTACGATGATGCACAGGCCTTACGATATCAGCAACGCTTCCACTCTCTTCAAACTTCTTCACAATTTTACCGATTGCTTGCGTATTCGGTCGATTATGACGCCCATAATCATAACTTATTTATGACACTTCAAATCACAGCTGAGTTTGGCAGGTGTCAAATGCCAGCGTTGCCAACTAGAAACTACGAAATGAATGACCATGTATGATTGACGAAAAAGCTTATGCAGTGGTTTTGCCAGCGTGGAAGAACACATCTTCAGAATAGATGAAGATACTAAGTGGACCAGCAGATTTATGTGTGTTAATTCATCCCATTTAAGATTCGATGAAATCAAGTATAGGCTGTAGGAGGAGGTAAAGCACAATCTGGTAGTGTTTAAGTGGCCGTGAAGTGTGCTGCAAGAAGATTGGACCTTTTCATAGGGCTGGCATCTGAAATACTCATGTACTCGTATATGGTCCTTGCACTTGCGATGTTTTAAGCCAATATCCTTAATAGGCATCGAGAACCAGAAAAATGTGTAAAAGTAGTATTCTTCTTATTCGAAGGTGTTCTAAGCAACCACAATCCAATAAGTTATCCTAGATCTCCATGAAAGTTTAGGAGATCTTGTGCTCAAAACAGAACAAAACTTCCAGAATTGCTTAATGTCTTTGTGAGCTTTTTTATAATCTAAACCTGGTTGATACCAGGTGACTTTGCAGTCAACCATTAGACCAATGTAGAAATTTGGCCTTATTTCTCTTGGTTAAACCCTTGGCAGAGCGAAGATGTCGCTACAGCGGATAAACACTGCAGAAAGTGAGTATTAACCCTTTTTATCCGCTAAGCGCGTCATGCGCTTATCTGTAACACAGACCTCTGGAGAAGGTGAAATATTGCCAACGTTAAGTATGACTTTATTCCATGCCATGGAAACCATATGTGGAAATCATAGCATTCTGGGAAAGAACAACGTGGTACTGATTTAAAAGTGTTTTCGCCTTCAATTCTACTTCAGTTGTCTTAGCTCGTTCGATAATAATCTCTATCTTGATTCGATCCATAAACTATACCTAGTCAAGTCATAAATAATGGTACACAGAAAAATCAGCGCCAAGAGAAGACGAATTAATATTTAAACAATTTTTTTTTTTGTTTTTATTGGGTTATTCAATGGCTACAAATCTTAGAACAACTTATTCGAAATGACTTCCATTTGCCTTCCAGCACGACTTAAGACGATGTGGCCACTCATCGATTGCGAGACGCACTTCATGCATGGGGAAATTGTCCACTGCACGGACAAGGGCTCACTTCAACGACTCAATATTTGAGTGTCGAGTAGAGCAAGCCATGCCCTCTAATACGAACCAAAGCCTGTTATCCAACGGGTTGAGGTCTGGACTACCAGCTGGCCAATCATCCGTTGATATGAAGTCCGAAACGTTGTTTTTGACCCACAGTTGAGTCGTTTTTGCTTTGTGAGCTGGAGCAGAGTCTTGCTGGAAAGTATATTGTTGAATATATTGATTGGTTGAGAGACTTCACAATGAGTTCCAAGCGGTCGATTGATATACTTTGGCCGATGTTTTCACTCCATTCTCGCAAAAATGGAGCTTGGTAACGCCATCGTAGCACACTCCCCACAAAACCATTACAGTCGCGGGATGGTGGCCTCTTTGAACCCTCGGGATGAGTTGGGACGCTTCTCTGGATGACCGAGCATACACACGCTCATTCTACTTATTGAACGATTCTTCTACGGTGAAGATTTTCTCGTCAGTAAACAGAATTTGCCTGTGAGCGTTCTTCGCGTACCGGCAGAGTAACGCTTTCGATCTTCGCTTGCGTTTTTCCTTCAATGCCGCCTGGAGCAGGTGTCCAGTGTGTCGCTTGTACGCACTGAGTCCTAAATCTTCTTTGATAATGCGAGACACGGATTTTTGCTAAATTTGCATTTCACGTGACAAGATTTTCTGTTTTCGCAGCTTTTTTCGGTCGATTCGTTTCTTCACGGCTTTGATCGCTTTCGGAGTTGTCACAGTGCGCGGACGGCCGGATCTTTGACGGTCTCGTACTCTATCAGTATCCTCAAACAACTTTACGGCACGATACACAAAAATGCGAATGATTCCAAGCGGTCGCAACGTCCCAAAGATATCGCCTTTTTCCATGTTGCATTTAAGTAGGCCAAATACAACAATACGATTTTCGATGTCGCCCCATTCCATGATTGTAAGCAATTAATGTCAAAAACTTTTTACGTCACAATGAAGCATAAATATCAGCTGTCAAATCGCAATCAATACGAAATGGATGCGCCCAGTGTTGCATTCGTAATGAGTGAGTTCAGTTGTGTACCAGTATTTATGACTAGGTACTAGGTACTTTAAGTTGCATTGGGTTCATTGTTTAAGGACTCGTTACTGTATTTATAAGATAATCTATGTATTTCAGAACCTATACAAGTAATTTTTTATATAACTTTTGAATTTTTTTTTTTCATTTCAGAACAACAGTTTGCTTTAGCAGATTCGAATACAAACACAGTTTCGAAATCGTTTGTGCCGTGTAAAGTTTGTGGCGATAAAGCTTCCGGATACCATTACGGTGTAACATCCTGTGAAGGCTGCAAGGTACCACTAATTGAACTTACTCAAAACAACAACATAACCGTAAGATTGAATAAATTGTTTTGCTTGTTCTTTTGAAGGGATTTTTTCGTCGAAGCATTCAGAAACAGATCGAATACAGATGTTTACGAGATGGTAAATGTCTTGTTATTCGATTGAACCGCAATAGATGTCAGTACTGTCGTTTCAAGAAATGCCTTTCTGCTGGAATGAGTCGAGACTGTAAGTACATTTACATTTATTCGTACCTAGTTGTAGTTAGGGGATTTTGTTTGTAGTGGCAGACCATGTTAGGTTCATTAAAACCGATTTATGTGAGCCTTTGACGAAGAGTCGTGACTTTTCATTGGAGAGTCAATTATCAAAATGTTAGATCAAGTTAGGAGAACTCTGTCGTACGGGTAGATTTCAATCGTGAGCTATTCTATTGCAGCCATCGTCAAAGTCGTTGTTGTCGTTGTCGTCGTCGCTTTTGTTGCTGTTGATGTTACTGGTGTTGTTGTTTTTGTTGTTGTGTTCAATTGTCACTATAGCCACTAGTAGCATGCGTGTTGGAGTGACGCTCATAATTTGCGAATAATAATTTGATTCTTATCGTACACGAGTATCTTGACGACGAGATGGCAACGATCTGACGTTAAAGTTGAAGCATGTGTGGGCTGTGTTGCAAGCAGCATGACGCATGCGGTAGCTAATCTGCTGCAGTAAGTAACTCGTTGGCTCTCAATAGGTTCGAATGGGTTTCGTAATGGATGGTAATTATAAGCCATTCGACGGCGTCTAAAGTGAATTAACACGACTACGACAACGACTACCACGACAAATGCGCAATATTGGCTTTTGCGACATGAAAAAGTGAATGTAGTTTGGCGTGTAGGATTATTACGGTTTTTTTCATTTTCGCAAGGATGGGACCATTATGGGTATAATTGTGATTTTTTAATATTTTAAAGGGAAAATTGTTTTTGCGTGAGATTAGGATTGAATCTTAAGGTTGTAGAGGATATTGACTGTTTTTTTTATAAAGTTAAGTATCACCGCTTTAGGTTTTATTATGATTTGTGCAATTGCTGAAAATACGGGTTATTAAATTCTTGAACTGCATTTTATCAGTTTTGTCTTCGATACAAAGAAAAGTTGAAAAGCCTCTATGTACTCGTAGCGCTCGTCGAAATAATTTGGATTCTTTTGTTAATGCACACACATATGAATGTGTATATAGGTCCCAGCTGATGGTTTTATACAGGTCGTGAGGGCAACTAAGGACGAAATTAAGAAATTAAGTTTACCTGGATACTGACATACAAGACTGATAATTATTAAGGCGTATTGAATGTTTTCCAAAAGACTATGACTTGTGAGTAAATCAGCGTAGCTAGTTCAGTTCGGTTTTTTAAGAGAATCTTCTTGTTGCGGGTTTCCTGAGTTTCGACCATAATTGCTTTGAAATTTTGCAGGTTGGACAGACTTTTCACCTTCCACTGGTTTTGATTTTTATCGTTTGATACATTTGTTTACATGTTCGTTGCCTACCACTTCTTTATGGCCAGGGATCTTGCAGAGCTTAAAATTATACTCAACAGAAATGCCATTTAGGTCTTCACGAAATCGCTTCACAAGCTTCGATGTTACATGGAATGAAGGGATGACCTTAATGGCAACCTGGTTGTCAATGAATATTAGGTATATATATATATATCGGATCCTCCACCGTTTTCCACCGTAAAAAAGATTCTTAAAGATAATTTAGAATTTCACTGGTTGTGGGGAGGGAATTGTCGGCGGTTATAGGAACCACCAGTAGTGTAAGTAACTCGTGGAATTTCTCCCTTTTTCGTGGGAATTTTGATGCCGAAAGGAAACGGGAGAAATAAACATCGTAGTACAAATTCGTGGGAATTTGAGCAATATAGCAACAAATAAAACTCGTAAAATTAATTTTAGTCCCATTTTATAAAAAAAAACATTTAAGTGCATTTAAATTACAACAGGCAATCTACTCGTAGTACAAAATAAAACTGAGATATTTTTTGAAAGTTCTTTTGTAAGTTTAACAAATGATTTTAAGGGCGTAAGGTCCTTATACATACTATGTATATTGACGAAAGAACTCAAAAAAATTGTAAGAAATGTTGCACAAAACGTAATAAAATCGGAGAATTTTGATTCTTTAAAGTCTTCTCCGATTGAAGATTATTAGGAATATTTACTCCTTTTAAATGAGACATACTAAGGACAAGTTTGCTTGAAATTCATTAAATCTATCTTAAACGAAAACGAGGACATTAGCGAAATTGTCAAAAGACCTCTTCTTAGTAATAATATTCCAAGCGAGTTTGGATTTCTGGATCCGAATGTAGCTCTGGACATGGAAAATAGAAAAAAATTGCTGCCACAGCAGCTTAATTGAGTTAACAGATAAAGTTATTGGGTTTAACAAATTTAAAGTAGATGATGAATGGAGGGAACTTTATTCTTCTATATTCCCCACAGAAAATGAGAAGTTATGAAGCCTTAGAATCGACGCATATCGTAGGCATATTTCTAAAATGAAACAAATTGATGTAAAAGAATGTTTTCCGAATCTAATCGAACTTGCCCATCTACCTACATATATATTGCCTTTGTTGGCTCATTCAAATACAGAGGCTGAACGGATATTTTCGTAAGTGACTCACGTAAAATCAGCCAAGGAATCGCATAGCGAATGAATCCTAAAAGACTATATGCTTTGTAAGATCATTATTGAAAACCTATGGCATAAATTATTATAGTTCCAAGCGCCTAAAGTAGCATTTCAAACTAATGACGAAAAAATGTACTCGCCTTCTCATGTTAAGTGTATTGATCTAACACTGTTTTCTTTTATGAATTAAAAATATAAATGAAGCATTTATTTAACCATTTTATTATTGTTTAAACTATTCAACTACCTTAGTCTGTAAACGAACTGTGATTTTTTCGACGAATTATACTTTTTTTTAAGCGTGTTTTCATTTTATAATATGGTGGGAAAATGGGGAAAAAACAGCCACGCGTTGTAATAAAAATAAAGACAAACGGTTAACAACACTGAAAACCCTATCATCCGCGTACGTAGTGACTTTTATATCCTCTCTCTTTAGATTCAGAAGCATTTTGTTAGCAAATAGGCTTAACAGAAGAGATTATATCATCCTTCCTTTAGGGACGCCTTAATACTGTGTTTCATAAATCCTGCATTGATCTTGCTGTTGAGGAGCATACAAATAACCAGGTTTGTAAATACCTGATTAACTCTGAAATATCCTTACTTACTTTGTTAAAAGGCAGCCAATGTGTATGTTATTTTTTATCGTAGAGAATTTTTATGATCGTATTGACAACCTCATGTAGAGCCGTTTCCGTGCTTTTAACTTTTTCGTAAACATGCTAGCAAAGGGCTTAATCCTTCTTCTTATCCTTTTATTAACACTTTCCTCGTTATACGAACTTATGCGTAACGAGTTTCCCATTTTTACTGCATCGCTGCTGCTCCGCTTATGGGGTTGGCTAATGTCGCAGACCGCAGAACGCGTCTACATAATGCTCGGTCCTGGATCGCTTCAGTGGTAAGCCCCAGGCGTTGTTGCGCATTTGCCATCTGAGAAATCCAGGAATTCTTTTTCCGACCTCGATTTCTTACAGTTGGAGTGACCGTAGTTGATAGTGCCTTTTTAACCGTATTTTCCGCAGATCTTCTTTGAACGTGGCAATACCAACTTATTCTATTCGCCTCAAGCTGTTCGGTTACCGAATTCTTTATATGTAGACTTCCTCTTATACGCCTAGATCTAATACAGTCGCGTTTAGTGACTCCACTAGACATCCTTAACATTTTCATTTCCGCTGCCGTCATTTTGTTTTTAAACGCTTCGTACATTGTCCAGCACTGTGAACCGTATATAAGAGCTGGTCTAACAACCGTGGTGTAGAGTTTCCCCTTTAATTTAAGTGGAAATTTTCGGTCGCAAAAGATTCCCGAATTTTCCCGCCATTTCATCCATCCCACACTCACTCTGTGGTTTACGTCGTCGTCACATTTCGCTTCCATGTTAACGATTGATCCTAAGTACTTAAAGATAGTGCTTTTCGGAAGAACTATTCCGTCTAACATTATATCCGGAACAGGTCGCAACGGATTCGCAAATGGGCACGTCAAATGCTCCGTCTTTGAACGATTTATTTTAAACCCGTTTCTCTCTAGCGCATTTTTCCATTAACTTAAGGCGTTCTCTAAATCTTCGACGTTATCGCTAAGTATCACTGCGTCGTCAGCGAAGAGAATTGGCGTTACATTTGCTTCGCACATACAATCTTTTAAAAGATAGTCGAATACTACGTTAAAGAGGAAAGGGCTAAGTACGCTTCCTTGATGCACTCCGACGTTGACTGGAAATTCTCTCGTCAGTCCAGCAGAGCTTCTAACCGCAGTTTTCACGTTTCCGTACATGTCTTGTATTATTCTAACATACGTTTCCGGTACGTTTTGAGACCTCAGCGCGGCCCATATGAGATCCCTAGGCACTCGATCGAATGCTTTCTCGAGGTCGATAAATACCATGTGTAAATCCTTAGACGAATCTCGGTGCTTTTCCATTATTATTCGTAGGCTTTGGATAGCGTCCACCGTCGATCTTTCTTCAACAAATCCACACTGGCTATTATCGAGCTTTATTATTTGCCGAAGACGTTCGTTTAAGACTCTTTCGACGATTTTCATTGTGTGCGACATAAGCTTGATTGAACGGTAGTTGTTGCATTCTCGAGTATCGCCTTTTCCTTTGTATAATGGAACCAAGAAGCTACTTCTCCATTGATTCGGCATAGGTTGTCCACATTTTAATTTATTTAAAAGTTTCGATAGCCAAACGCTGCCGATCCGCTCCATCTTCGACCAAAACTCTGATGGAATGCTGTCTGGTCCCGCCGCTTTCCCCGCCTTCATTTTTCCAATTGCTATACTTATTTCTTCAATTGAAAAGTCCGAAACTTCCTCCTCGAATAGACCAGCTGTCGGCACGATATCACGTGGAAACTGTTTGTTAAGCAACTCCTTGCAGTATTCAAGCCACCGGTCACAAATTTCCTTTTCATTTATTAGTAAACGACCGTCTGCGTTTTTGATGTATTTCGGCGAGGTTATTTCCATTGAATTTTTTCTCCTCTGTGCAGCGAGCTTAAAAATACTTGGCATTTTGGTACTGTACGAAGTTTGAACTTCTTGGATAGCTTGTCTTCTATCCGCCGATTGTGAGGTTATTTGTTCCAACTCCTGGTACAGGTTTTCCACTTCTGCCGCTCGGGTTCGAGCCAGGACTTTCTTTGCGATCTTTTTAAGGCGCTCGTATTCAAGAGACAGTCGAGCTTTTTCGATATCGTCACTCCGATCGCATTTTGTCCACGCTTGGAATGCACTCTTCTTGTCGGCCACAGCTCGTTTGGTTTCGTCATTCCACCACCATGTTTCTTTGCCGACGTGATGGTATTTCGATATAGTCCCCAGATGGGACTTTGCGAGTGTTATGCATTCCTCGTGCATGCTGTTCCACATTTCTTGCGGGCTAAGTGAGTCTGCGATACCGTTTATATTGTGAAGTACTTCTTTAGCCAGTGCGATAAATCTTGCGCTTCGTTCCTTCGATAGATTATACCACCGGATTTTTGGCTTTCCAAACGATGCCCGTGTTTTCGGTGGTTCCGCTGTGAAAAATTCTGTAATGAGCAGACGGTGTTGGCTAACTAGCGATTCTCCAAGTATTACTTTACAGTCCTTAACACGGTTTCTCATCGACATTTTGCAGAGGTGATAGTCTATTTGCGTTTCGTGGCCTCCGCTGCTATAGGTGATGAGATGTCGTTGATGTTTAATAAACATTGTATTTAAGACGATTAAGCCGTACGCCCTACACGCTACAAGGATGTCTTCGCCAGCTGAATTTCTGGTTCCAAAGCCTTTACCGCCGTGGCAGTCCTCATAATCAACATTTGTTTCTCCGACGTGGCCATTTAAATCTCCGCCTACGAAGAGCATCTCATCGATAGGTATATTTCTAAGCAAATTACCGAACTCTGACCAAAATGTAACTTTTTCCGATTGGTCGCATCCATTTTGTGGAGCGTACGCGCTAACAATGTTCCACGTTTCATTGTGTATGACGAGTTTAACACTCATCAAGCGGTCGCTTATTTTCAAGATACCAACGATGTTGCTTAGAAGATCCGCTGCAACAACGATTCCAACACCGTTTCGTCCATTGACCGTTCCATGGTAGAACATCTTAAATGCCTTAGTTTTTAAATCTAGAAAACGCGCTTTATTTTCTGTATTACACCACTTCGTTTCCTGTACGCACAGGATTTGTAGAGTTCTGCGACGCATAATCGCTTCCAGTTCTAAACTTTTTGAGGTCATCGATCCGACGTTCCAACTTGCAAACCGAAGTTTATGAAAATATTTTGGAAACTTCATTTTGCCCGCCCCCGGAATCCGTCGGGCTCTGACACAAGCACTTCTGCTTGCTCTGGGATCACCAGAGTGCGTTGCAATCGTGGTGCCCAGCGGGGCAGTGCTATTAATTGCGATCATTTCCATGAAGTGTATCTAAAGTTTGAGTGGTTTGACACTTGTATGCTCATTTCGAATTGATTGACTGTTCTTTTACCCCACCGGTAGTCTCCAGACGTGGGAACCCACTGATTGCATACAAACTTGTGGGAAAGTTTTAAGGTGTTAAAGTGTCACAGGCTCATTTTTGGTGTCATAGTTGCCTGTATATGATTGGTGTCCCATTTAGTCGCCTCTTACGACAAGCTGGGACGCAATGCGGCACTATTCTTTTTCCGATGCCGCACGGACACGGACAAAGGGCTTAATCCTATGGTTGCTAAAACTGAAAGTTCTAAAGATCTAAACTCCGCTGTTCCTGTGGTAAAGGAAAAAATATAAGTTTGATAATTAAGTCAAGTCACTGAGGCTTTGTTTTCAAGGATCGGCTTTTGGTCTATTGGATTTAAACTGTTTTCTATTGCATTCTTTGGGATCCTTAATATTTAAAATGATAATAAATTGTGATTGAAATCAAATCTCAGCGTAAGAACGTAAACCTTATATCTTAGTGCAATCGCTGTCAAGGTTTCAATCACACGCAGATGTATCGCCAGGAAGAGCCTCGTCGTGTGAAATGTGCAAAAACTTATCTCTCTAAAGACTGTGAAGTAAGCAAGCAAACCTCTCCAACGAAAACCGCAAAAGGAAAACCTGAGACCGGTAAATTAAAAATAGCTTAAGAAAAGCCATCGCGTTCCGTTCGCGAAAACTGCAATAGATAGAAGGGAATCCATTAAGCCTTATATGGCGGTTACCGTGCAAACTGGCATATGTCCAAGCCGCAAAACTACATAATGAAAGAACCCAAAATTCGAATGACCTTGCTGCTCATGTTTTCTGTATTGAGTAACTTGAGGTGTTAAGATTAAAAATAACTTCCTAAATAAATGAACTAATCGAGAACATGAACCTGTGCTTATAATATTTACGGACTCTTTGCAAAAGCTTGACGGGACAGAAATATTTATACAAAAGAAGAATATGGACGTTTGCTTGATCGCTTGAACCTATATGAAAAGGGAGTCATATGTAAAAATAAAAGACTTCAGGGACTACCATCTAACAAGGCGAGAGGTGGTTCCTCCTTTTATATTTAAAAGTCTGTCGAATATACTGACGACCCTTAAATAGAGCTCGAATCTGTGCAAGTAATAATGGTGCGTGTCGAAATAGATATAATTTCCTCACCAAGATCAGCACTCGAAAAGACTGTTTTCAAAAACGTTTTTAAATCAGTTGCATCTTGGTTCATTATTGGCGATGATTTTAATGTAAAACACAACTTAAAGTTAAAGATACATCTCATAGAAAAGTAGAATACTCTTTGAAGGTAGTATGGAGAATAATTGTGACTGCGACATTATCGATTTCTTCGTTCTAAAAGAAATATTCAAAATTTTAAAAGAGCTGATAAAAGCTTTGACATTCTCTTTTGCCATTATTTAGTCTTTTTTTCAATGATTGAAACTCTAACTAAAAAACTAGAACCAGCAAGACTAACTGGCAGAAATGCTTATTGGGAAGGCTTCAGGAAAGAAATTAAAGAAAAATTGGAACTGAACGTACCAATTGAGATACTCCACGAGGTTGATCACTTCGTTGAAATCGTTTAATAAGCCGCGTGAAATAACGCAGGAAGAAACCAATAAACTACAGTCTAAATTCTCCGCCGTAGGTGAAAGAAATGGTAGGGGGGAAAAAGGAAAGCCTGTAATACCCAAAACACATGACCAGAATTTTGTGTGCAGTGAAATTAGAATACACACTATGTTTTAATTCGCGAAGCTACATATAGGTATAAATGCTGCACGCAGCGCTGTTATGCAACACGTCTCTAATTTTAAATTCGCTGCAATCGACAGTGTCACACATAAGTGCCAGTAGCTGTAAAATGAAAGCAAACCGATGCAATTGACTTTGACAAAAAATATCTGCACATCTGTTTCACGGGCAGAGCTGCCGGCAGTACTGCAAGTCGATTTTCTGCACATGTGTTTTGAGCATAAGTATTGTCAACGAAGAACAATGAAAAACAAGTCTGAAAAACCTGTGTAAGTGGCTGCTGAGAGTGGCATTTTTAAAACTCATACAGTAGACTCGTATCTTGAAAACTTGAGCGCAAAGACGGAACTTTATTTTTCGCTTTGGAAAGTATTAAGAAGTACTTAACGAGCTAAAGCTTCTACGTCACTAATTCCAAAAAATAACATCAATAGGAAAACCTCCGAATAAAAAGAAGACTTATATTCGTTGATGCCTGGAAAAACTTTGATAAGGTGTGGCATGAAGACTTGTTTGTTTTTCGGAACTTTCGTATTTGTTCCATGGCCGGGCAGTTACCACAGCAGCACATCCCGCAACCTGGGGGACGAGGAGTTTGTTAGATCGAAGTCAGTAACCCGTTCGGGGATATAAGCACTTCCGTTGATCAATAAAGATCTCTTCTTCCACCATCTCTTTTCAATACCCTGACTTAGTTTCGGAAATATGTCGGGGTAGTCCGGATAAGGTCTCAGTTGTTTCGGGATTCAACTTCACCATTTATTCCATCTGGGGAATTCATCCGCTGTGCCTTTTATAGTGCTGTTATTTTTGTTTGGTGGTCAGCACTCGTGCTTATATACTTAGTAAAGTCGAGTCCGAATGAACACCGACCCGTACCCGACGGCTACAACTTGAAGGAATGGAGTCATAAAGGCATAAAATTCAAATTACGGCAGGTCCTAGTGGCTTTTATGTTATACAGACAAACTATCTTGAGAATATAGCTTTCCTTGTCAGACTGAGGAACAAACTTTAGCAATTAAAACAGATTTTAGTGGGAATATCGTAGAAAAGTGTTCTTGGCCCATTACTGTATCCCTATAAACCCGAGACATACTGCTGCAACGCGCCCTCGATGGAATTAATAAATGGACAAGGGTCTGGCGGATAGCCCTCAGTGAGACCAAATCCGTTCATGTAAATTTTACATACAGAAAAACGAGTCGGTTGTCAATCTTCATAAAGTCGATTTGGGTTCCATTTAAAAATGAGGCTAAATACATTGGTATGACACTCGATGCAAATGTAAAATGTATTGTAAGTTGCACGTTTAGAAAAAGAGCACACAACTCGAAAACAAATACAGAGAAATGGTGCTTTAGCCGGTCTACCATCTTGATCAAAAAGTTCCCGTGTGGCACTGCCATTGTTCCGATTTGGGTTCTGTTAAGTTGGTACATCTGTTGTTAATATTCCCTCTAAATCTTAGCGTCATAGCTTGACATTTGCAAAAGTTACGTAGCCAAGAGTACATCTATCTCTGTGTGTGTTGGCGATTGGAGATTAAATGGTGCGCGAACATTGGAAAAATGTTTCGGCAACGATTCTCGAAAGAAAACGGTCGTTAACCAGTGGCATGAGCGGTTCAAAAGTGGTCGTAAGTCAATCGAAGATGATGAACGCAGTGCCAGACCATCGATATCGAAAACCGACGAAAATATCGATGAAGTAAAAGAAATGTTGGTCAATACCCAAAATAACCATCAGGGAAATAGCGGATGACTTGAACATTGCCTATGGATCCGTCTAAGACATTTTGGTTACTGATTTGGGTTTTCGTTGTGTAGCAACAAAGTTGGTGAAAAAAGACCTCAATTTCATGCAAAAAGGAGACCGTGTTGGCGTCGCAAAAGAGATGATTTGCGAGGCTGAATCCGATCCCACATTCATCAAAAGGATCATTACTGGAGGCGAGATGTGGGTTTATGAGTACGACACGCAATCCAGACATCGGACAAGTGAATGGCGTTCACCAAATGAGCCGGGACCAAAAAAAACACGTCGTTTTCAGTCAAAAAAGGAGGCAACGCTCACGGTTTTCATGGATTACAGTAAACAGTAAATAAAGAGTATTATTTGGGCGTTATGAGACGTTTGCGAGAAGCAATTCGCTGAAAAACACCAGAATTGTGGGCAGAAAACTCGTGGATTTTGCTCCATGATAACGCACGGTCGCACGTTGCCACCATTGTAATTTTTTTACGAAAAATGCAACAAATCCCATCCAACAGCCACCGAATTCATCTAATTTGGCTCCATGTGACTTCTTTCTGTTCAATCGAGTTAAGAAACCACTACGGGGAACGCGTTTTAGCAGCCGAGAGGAAGTAATGGAAAAACCGCAGGAAGCACTGATGGACATACCGAAAACCGAATATAAAAAATGTATCGAGGATTGGATCAAGCACTGGCATAAGTGTGTTGCAGTCGATAGGGATAAACCTGTACTTTTAATTTTCTGAATAAATTCCGGAAACTTTTGTTGGTATACCTATGGTGTATAAAAAAGGGGTTTTACCAGGAAAACGAATGTCAATATTTACAAACTTCTGAAAAAAATAAGTGCTGAGAGAAAGTCCTATAATTTTGAACGAGAGAAACCTATTGCGCGGTCTCCAAAGTGCAAAACCTTAGGACCTAGTGTTTAAAAAAAAATTGTAAAGTTATCTTCTCAATTTGATGATAAAAAGAAACTGCTCAATAGTGTCAAAATTCAGTTGCAGCTAATTACTATATATTAATATTGTAGGGAGGTTTTTGAAGAGATAAAGAATCTAACACTACTATATGTACGCACTTGTGATTCTCATATAGTCTTATCGATTTCGCCATTACATTGCAACGCAGTGAACGCTTGAAGTGAGAAATTTCATTGTTTTCATAAGTTATTCCGTCAACTGCTTGGATCATGTTTTAGTTGGCCAACGCCCTATTACATCTGCATAATGATGTCCAGCAAGGTTATGCTATTACTTCCATGCTCATTTCCATTAATTGACTCGACTGACAAGAGATAGCCCGACTTCGACACCATTTCAGTCATTACCCTCATTTCAGCGTGATTATATCACCGAAACATCACACAAGGTCGTTGTACTCCAAGAGAAAGTAACACATTATGAACTTCAACATAATCCACGAGAAATCCATTGCCCAACATCTGCGTCTGGCTATAGCCCCATTCCATGTAAGTAAGACATAAAGCACAATCGCCTGGGTCAGAAACATGTTAGTCTACTGTCAATTGGGCATTTCTCGTGCCACCTCCACTCCTCCCCAATTGCTAGTAACAAACGTTTGAACAAATACCCCCAAGGAATACAAACCATTCTCACAGTAATTGATCCACTTAATTTCCCAATAATGCCAATCCAAAGTCCAATAGAATCTCATTACCTCAATATGAATATATGTACGAGTGTGTACGTATACGTTGTGTAAATCGCTGCTGGCTGCTGACTTGGTCCAGAAATAAGCGGAGCACTATCCAATGGTCTCTTGCCTGACCCCGGTAGCATTCTTCTGTCATGCAAAAAAATAAAAGAAAATAGGCACAGCATTGAAATTCGTGTTTGCCTAAGATTTTTTGAAATTGGGTCACATCATGGCATCAACCTATCAGCATGGAGCAGAAGGTTGGGAGACAACTGCACAATTAAGTGAACATACTCGTGTCTTTCTCGACGTATTTATACTCGCAATATAAGTATAGGTATGTACTCGTAGACTAGGCACTTTGAAATCTTGACATTCCTGTGATGCCGATCTAAGAACTTAAGTTAGACAGACAGCCGAGGTAGTCAAGGCGAATCGTCGTAATTATCCAATTTACGTTAGCAAATCTATACATCGTTTGAGGTGCACTTCAGTGTCTTCCACTTGGGACTTACTCGTATATGAGGGACGAAAGGAGATTTTGATATCAGTCAAGCCATAGGTAATACTCATTACCATCTGCTACTGCAATCGAAGGGGCTCTCGAAATAAGATTTTCGTAAATAATCTTGAAAAGGAGGTGGTTGGTTGGCTGTCAGAGTTCGTATATGGTATACGTACTCGTAGCTTACTGGGTGGTAGGGCTTCCACATTGCGAAGAGTGTCAATTGGATGAGATTTTGTCTTTCTATTTGGCATAGATCGAGAGTCAATACTCGTATGGTGAAGTGCGCACTTCTCGAGTTGTGCAATTGGCTTGGAGTGTGCTGAAGTGTAGAATGATGCAATTTATGGGTATCAATAGAATGTGTTGTGCACTATAGTGCACTTAGTTGTGCTTAATGGCGTGTATGGTAAAATGAACGTAGATGTCAAGTAAAAGTTCGTTAATAGAGAGAATGAGTCTATTTCAATTATGTACAGAGTGGCATACTACAAACTCTTTATTGCTCACAAGTTCGGATCATACGGGAGAAGATATCCCGACTAAGTATGACTGAACTGTGATTCTGATTTATTACGTCCTTGAGTTAAAAAACAAAGTGTCATTTGGATGCCTTGTGGCGGAAGTAAGGCTTAATGGTCAACGATGCGCTAAAGACATCCGATAGAACTCTATGTGATACTCGGAATAGCATCAATCCACCCGTGGTCTTCTCCGGAACACTATTTTGGAGGCCCAAATTGAGATATTTAAAAGATCTCAGCGGAATTAGGCGCTGACTCAAGAGCTTCTGGTACATTTGATTTCGAAGACTCTGACAGCTCTTTCTACTACACGTTCGGTAAATTGCGCTGAAACGATGGAGAGAGTATAAAAATAGACAAGTGGTTGGCCGGAGTGTTGGCCTGACGGCTTGTTTTGGGAAACTGAAAAGGTGGAACGGCTTTCACTATGGGAAAGTACCTCCTAAGGGCAGACGAAGAGGAAACGAAGATGTTCGACAAATGCATTGCACAACGAGATGGTAAGTGTCACCGAGGGTGCGAGTGCTAAAAGTTTCACTTGCCTAGTGGCGACAAACCTCTACGGACTTAAACTGCGCCCCTTCTTCAGTCCCGAATTGAGCTAAGAGGAAGAAAGTTTCCGACAGAGGTAGTATCAGGATAAAACCGGTGCTATAACCAACAAATGTCGTATGGTCGAAGGAACCGGCTACAATGGTGACATCCACGTTAAGATGGTGGATTTCGCTGCGCACAAGATTCGGCTAAAACCGGTGCTGCAACTAGCAAAATTTACATTTCGAAGTGGACTGAACTTGGATGTCCCTGAAAATCGACCTTTAAGAAAACCTCGAAACACCAAAGGGCAACGATGCGGTCATACCTAATGGGTGTCTCATAATTCATTTAATAGTACAGTGATGAAAAAATAAAACACTGTGGCGCTGGCAGCCCGGTATTGTCCATGGCCTAGCTTCTTGACACTTATTTGTGTTGCTCATGTTGTCATTTTTGTCACATCTGAGCGGGGCCTACGGTTTATCGCCGAATCCGATCGGCACCTACTCAGAAGCTTTTTTATAGGCAATTTTACTTTCGGGAATTTGCCATCGCCCGCCGAAAGGGTGATGACGATTTGTTGTTGGCGATGCCGGGGATCGAACCACGGACCTTCTGCTTGATAGTCCAATGAGCTAACCATCCCGCGATCGTCACCACCAGTCGGTACAGTGTACAATGTGACAGCTGACATTTCGGGGTTAGTAAAAATGGGGCGTTATACGAAGGAACAATGCATTTTCATGGTTGAGCAATATTTTAAAAATAATGAAAGTTTGTCAGCTACAGTCGAATAAAATCATCATCAGTGGTGAAGCTTATTTTCATCTTGATGACTTCGTTAATCGTCAAATTTGTCGCATTTGGGGTTCAGAAAAACTATTTGTCAAGAAACAAATGCATCCACAACGCGTGACTGTTTGGTGCGGATTTTGGGCTGAAGGCATTATCGGGCCATTCTTCTTCGAAAATCGCGACATGATAACCCAGTTTTTAGTGCCTAAATTACAAGATATGGATGTAACCAACCACCACATTCAACAAGACGGTGCCACATGCCCTACAGCTAGATAAACTGCATGGCTCTTTTTCCAATCGTGTAATCGGCCGTTCTTGCGATCAGAATTAGCCATCCAGATCTTGCAATTTAACGCCATTGGACTATGGGATTTTTTAAAGTCAAAGGTCTATGCAAACAAGCATAGTCTATATACTCCTTGAATCAATACAAAATTTAAGCTTTCTAATTAAAAATCGGTATTTTCTATCAAAATAATAGTTTGCGTGAATATAACCATGCCGCTATCATCCCTTTGACGCGACGAATTGGGAAAGTTGTCAATGAAAATAGTCCGAACGACGGTGAGTGCAATTGTGTCTCGAAGAGGTGGAAAACGGAACCCGTATAGTGAAGTACTCCACGCAGCAAAATGTTGAATGAATGAACAAGTCTGTGGCTAAAGTTCAACCCTTGGAATTTAAAACATACAAGGTTTCCACTCCATTCAAAATTGATGGGAACATCCTTCTGGGTTCCGGGGCTATGTACTGATGTATCTTCAAATCCAGAACCCTAGAGTCGGCATTGAAAAGTGAAAAAAAATATATGAAATGACCGCGGAATAGCACGCATGTTTTCTATCTTATCTTGTCATAGTTAGTGTGTAGCAAATGCAACATAAAATCTCTTGGACTTTATTGGTTCTTCAAAATAAATTGCATTACCATCAAAATTGCGAATGAGTCCGCTTTAAAGCCAGATGCAAGTTTTTTTTTTGTTAAAAGGATCAAATGTTGTCGTCCTTCACAGACAGTAGCACCGCATTCGAGATCTATTTCGAAGCCATTCGTGAAGACTCGTCTAGATTACTTTCCCCAGTAAAATTGTTGGAGAAACCGTTCCTGCTCACATGGAAAATTGATTTTGTTTTTCCGCAATAACAGGAGTTCTGGTGGGGCATTACATCCCCTTCCATGTCCAAAGTCCAGGTTAACGACAATCAACGCGCGAGGTCTTCATGACTGCAGTCCATGTCATGCCAAAAACCAATTGTCTTTAAACAGAAGATGATTTAGGGAGTAGAGAAACTTACAGTCAACATGTGCTCTTTATTGGATTATTGAAAATTTTCGCACCGAATTCACGCCATTGAAAACTTATATCTTACCAAAAACGAAGACAAGGCGATGACCCTCTACAGAGACGTTCCAACTCGACTGTGTAAGCTTCCTACATATTTGGTTAGCGCTCAGCTACTTTCCCTAGCTTTGACTCGATGGTAATTCACGAATTTCTGGATATTTTTCAGTAGAAAAGTAAAAAAAAAAGAGGCCAGGTGCAACCCCTTATTAAACACTCTGTACTCGGGGTACTCCACCGATACTGAGTATTTCCTCTGGAGTTACTAGCACTCTGCCAATGCTGAATGTTAGGTAAAATAGATGCGCGTTTAGAAACCTAGCCGTTACAGTCGAGAATAAATATCCCAGAGCTATTTGGTTTTGTCAAATTTTTGATCTGTATAGCCAACATTCTCTCTGACGCGATCAAAAACTACTCTCGTCAGAGCACTGTCACTCATTTGAACACATTTAAAGGAATACTTTAAGCCAAATGTAGTGGATTTCGAGTAGCCCTGCATTATTTCAAGTTTGGTTTTTTTGACTAGCGATGGACGCTAAGAGTATTTTTAGGATCTTTCTCTTTTGGCTGTGAACTACCAATGTTGCTATTGTATTTTCTTGGATATGTTTTTCTAAAAACTTAGATTCAATTCATCACTGGCCCTTGCCTTAACAGCAGCCGTGTTTGTTCTCCATATTTGTTGTCATTTCCTTTCGCTTTCCCTCTATACTACCTAGAGTTCATTTTTGTAAAAATGTTGCTTGTAAAGGTCTTCTTTCCCGCTGTATGACTTGATTGAGCATAGCTATAACATTCATTTTCCGAACGGGGAATAGTTGTCTTAAACTATCAGAATACCATTAATGCGCGATCCTCTGGAAGAAGTTTTCAGTAGTCGTGAAAAGAGTTCAGCGAACGACGAAAACTCCAATGTCAAAGGACGTATATTTAGAGTTAGGACAAAGCCTAGGCAGAGATATAATTAAGGATATTTAAATTTTATTTAGCCTTAGGAGAATTAAAACACGTATCTTCATATGTAAATCTTTGAATAATCACTTGAACTACACACAGCTATCCCTGACAATATCCTGACTTGATTGAACATCTAATGACATTTTCTTCATTATGCAAATGTCGACTATCCCATTTTAAACAGGCAGTACTTCAAAAAAATTAAAAAAAAAACAAAAAAAAACACGTCACACGCTATAAAATTATGCATTTTGTTGAAGTAAATACGCTTCCGTCCAGCAGCATTCGAGGAGATACTAATAAAATCGACGACAGATACAGATGGGGCATACACTATACATATTATCGAGAGCTAGAAATTGCCAGAAAGTAAAAACAATTTACCTTGGTGTGGCCATAAATCTTCTACCAAAACCATAGATACGAATACCATCACACGGATACTCCTAGTACATGTTTATTGCAAGAAGAAGTTTATAGTCATATCACGTGAGTTGCCCTACCCATCGGCAGCAGGAAGAAAGCTGCAATCGTGTAGTGCCTGCCATTCGATCTGGATGCTGTTGGTCAGAGAATTCGAGAGTGTCTCTGCGGCTGGCATTTGCGCGTACATGCAATTTGTTATTTGTGCCATTACCCATTTCATAGAAAACAGGGCTAAAAAAAACGTTGTCCTCTTGGCAAGGAAAGGAAGAGTGGAGAGGTAAACTTATTGAATGACGTTGTGTACGGAACCACTGGAGGAGTATCTACGAGTATTGAATGGCATCAAGGAAGTCGCTTGTGCATTCATGTGATAGACGATAGATACGAATACTTGAGTGCTTTAGTGAAACTAAAATCAATGAAACTTCTAAGGAAGTACTGTGTGATAAATGGACAACTGTGCAACGAGGAAATTAAAGTTGCACTCAAGAAGAGTGCAGTTTTGTCATATTTACCAAATAAGAGTTTACATATATCATTACACTGTTGCCAGAAACTGCTTGCCTGGTACTTATAGAGAATATCAATTTATTTAGATAGCGCTACAATGAGCATTTGTCAAGGGCTTCACCAATAAACATCAGCTGTTAGTGGGTTCTTTTGAACCCGCTTTGTCACTTCGAGTTGGAAATCGGAGCGTCAATGTCTACTGATCTTAAGGCTCTCTTAGGCGACTCATAGGTATTCTTCTGATTGATGTCCCAGAGTTCGCTCTTAAATATTCTCCTGTAAAGTCAGCCAACATAATTGGTCCCACAATTACTCGAAGAATCTTACGATCACAATGATAAACTAGATCTTCATCCGTCTTCACTAATGATCGAATTTCTGCGTCATATGTGAAGAGTAGATCTGACATGATTGCAATCTTAAGTATAGTCTCTTTTATAATATATGTTTATCTTTTCAACGCTTTCTTTTTGAATTGCCTTTTTAGGCTAAACAAACTGCGGTTGGCAATTGCAACGCTTTCCACTGACATACGTAGTTTTGGAAATCAGTTGTTAACTGTTCTCTAACAAACCAGATGCCCGAAAAGCTCAGTTTCATTCATCAATGATCCCTTGTCTGCAACTTCTAATCCAATTTATTCCTTTGCTGACGACAGTACTCTCTGCTTTTCATATTCGTTCCCGGACTCGCGGCCCTGCTCTTCGGGTGTAGAATGGGAACGGCATAGCATGTTAAGCATATTAAATAAAGCCGATATTAACAGCACAACTAATTGGGGAACCACTAACAGAGTGGAATTAAATGCTTCCACAACACAATGTTGTCTGCTGTCTGCTGTCGCTAAAGCGAAATTCAAACACCCAGCCATTATCCATGAATGGAACTTGCATCGTTGGAACCGAAAAACTTTCCATTCTCAGCATGTGTGTCAATGACAACTTACGTTGGAATGACCACATATTCGAAGACGCCAAAAATGCTGTGAAATGTCTAGGTTTCCTTTAAACGATGTAAGAAATATTTCACCCCCTTTGATCTGGCTTCAATATATAAGGCTTTCATCCGCCCAAAACAATGTACAATGCTCACATCTGGTCAGGTACTCCCTAGACTTCTTTGCGCCTTCTAGATAGGATTCAAAACCGTGCGATAAAACTAATAGGTGATGCTAATATTACACAGTCGATTGACACCCTCGCCCACAGACGTAATGTCTCCTGTCTCACTCTGTTCTATCGCTATTTTCACCACCAGTGCTCATCTGAAATTGCCAGTAGTATTTCGCCCCTTCAAACTCCCAACCGTAACACCCGTCTCGCTATGAATGGTCATCAGTACACCCTAAGCCGAACAACTCGCTCATGGAATACCCTGCCGAGCTCTTTGTTTCGTAGCCATTGCCCATTACAACCTTCAAACATTTAAAACCAACGTACATCGGTACCTCTCTTTTATCCCTCCCTAAATTTCCTTCTCCCGCGCTATGTGCGAATATTTAAAGGGTACATAATGCCTTGTGCGTGCGCAGATTATAAAAAAAAGCACATCAGTTGCGCCATTCCTTATAGTCTTTCCTTCCCATCCCTTTTTATAATATATGGCCACACCATGTTACCTTTTTTCAGTATAAAATTCCACGCTTTTTCGGTAAAAGCATATTTTCTATGCTAAATTTTAATTCCACATAATGTTAGGTTACGTCTCTGAACCTCTTAATCCTCTCAACCTCTCAGATACATGCTACTCAGGGCCCAATGTCGTATTTGTATTTCTAAACGGTTTTTAAATATAGACACGCTTTCTTGAATGCCAATATAGTTCGGGGTGGACCAGGCCTTCTTTCGGTTTTGTCTCAAATCCTTTTCGAATTCTGTGCGCTACATCAATGAGGTCGTCCTCTAATGTGTTGTCCCTCTGGGTTGAGGTCGAAATTTTTCTCTGCTCGTACAATTCGCCGTTGAAACTTTTCCTCTATTCTTCGTTGATTGGAATGGGACCGACAATCACTCGAAGAATTTTTCGCGCGAGAGCATTTTCATCCGCTTTTGTCAGAGATGATCAGTACCCACAATAATGTCTTCTTCAGTTGGCCAATATCAATTCCAAAGAAGCAGCGACAAGCAAAAGCGATTCTCCTTATGATCTCCGTTCTCTTTTCGTCTCTATAGATGCTGTCATATGTGGTATTAAAATCAATGAAGGGTTGGTCCGTATCGATGTGTGATTCTTGTTTTTTGTTTTGAAGATCTGAATGCATTCGTAATCGAATCAGGTTTTTTTTGGTATAATACATCAAAGGCGACTACTGTAAGGTGAGTCTAAGTCAATGTAGGCTGCTCGGAACCTTCGAATATCCAAAACACTCGAGCAATTTGGTTCACAGTGCATTGATCAAGAAATCGTATGTACTATAGAGCATTGCTCATTATTTTAGTTAAAGAGCTCATAGAAGCAGTCTTTAGTAAGATCATCCTTTGTCGGATGGTGGACGTTTATGCTGGCGTGTTCAGATTTTATGCGAGTCATCGTAACGGATTAGCTTACATTCCTGAAGTAAAGGACTTATTCCCTCGGTCTTCCTCTCGCATCCAAATAAACGGCGCGTCTGCTGTCCTTTTCGCATCGTTTGTGTGTAATACTATATTCTCCATAATAATTATCATAGAGTTTCACCCTCTTTATTTTCAGTCTATCCCATCATACTTCTTAGTTGGGGCTCATGTTTGCTTCGTACCAGTCGAGGATCTCCACTACTTGTTCGGACTTCAAAGTTCAAATCCGAAGATCGTTGTCTTTTAATCGTTTGTGTTGGTCGTCAATCGTGAGTCACTCATTATCCGGGCTGGTTCGTTATATTTTTTTATCTCTTCTGTTCTGGTCAGGCACGAACTTGCGAGTTCAACCTGCATGAGTTAAGATTAGCGCTATGGATCATGCTTTTGTTATAAATTTCAAATTTTAGAATCTTCGGGAACAGTTGAAATTTGAGTTTGGACAATGTTTATAGGCTTAATAGGCTTCATGTTGAAAGTCATGCAATTTTTTTCTTCGTCATATGTAGATTGTTAACACATGTAAATTTGATGAAAGGAGGAAGAATGCAGTTAGTGATTTACTTATCGGTTAAACGTCATTAAACAAATTCACATCCAAACATATGTAATCTTTTGATGGCAGCAAAATGTCACAATTTTATCGGTATCTCTTGCTTGATACTATTCACCTTATACAAGGTTTTTCAATAAGGACTTGACAACTTTTTTTTAAAATAAAACACAAATCATTTGAGATATTTCAAAAACTTTACTATCGGCTTGAAATAAAATCAAAACATTTATGAATGGATTTCGACTTCGTTCATATGGCCACCGCGAGCACGTTTCAGCGGTCGATTCGTTGGACCTAATTTTCAACGACTCGGCCACAAATTTCGGCCAAAACGGCCGCTATTTCGTGTTCAGTGTTGGCTGTGAGCTCTTCCAACGTCGTCGGCATGTTGGCATTAACCAATGACTTAACGTAGCCCCACAGAAAATAGTCAAGCGGCGTTAAATCGTACGAAGGAGGCGGCCAATCGACTGGCCCATTTCTTGAGATAAAACGCTCACCATATTTACTCTTCAATAAATAGATTGTAACGTGTGCTGTGTGGCTTGTGGCACCATCCTGTTGAAACCACATGTCGCCCAAGTCCATATCTTCCAATTCGGGTCAAAAATACGCGATAATTTGGTCTGAGCGATGCCCACTTCTTGAGAACGCCGTGGAATTGACTGATTTGAATCGTTTGCTACGGACGCTTGAACGGCAGCGATATTTTCGACACTTCGACCGACCCGTTGTCTCACTGACACGGCAACATCACACAACGAATATGTAGACTCAAATTTTTTCACTAAACATGTTATTGCCTAGTAGACAGGCCGAGAATTACGACCGAAAATTGGAGTTAACCCTCTTAAAGTTGCAGTCACTGACCATGATGAGAATGTTGAGTTTACTGAATAAATTGACAGTGACAGTTTGATGATAAGTGAAAGAGTGCGTTCACAAATTAAATTCAAAGTTGTCAAGTCCCTATTGGAAAACCCGATATATGGGATACGATCAATTGGTTTTTTTTTTTTTTTTTACGAACACAAATTCTTCAACACCCTTCTCTAGTGTTATTGAGGATTCTTACATAGAACACATCACTCAAAAATCCCAGTAAAACTAAGAAAAACAATTTTTTTTTAGGAATTCGATTTTATTAATCAACATACTCTCCTTCAAGAGTGATGGGAGTACATTCATTCCAACGCTTCTCCAACTTTTCTATGCCTATTTTATACAATGGAATGATTTGTCTTTGCTTTCAAAATAGACCACAGTTTCGGCAATCACTTCTTCATTTGGGCCAAACTTCTTTACCTGGAACATCTTTTTGAGGTCTGCAAAAAGCACGTAGTCCCTGGGGGCCTGTTTAAGAGAGTGATGGGGAAGTTCTCTTTGGACGGCTTCAATCGGGTGATGTCCGCTCAGCTAAAGATTTTTTCGCTTCAGGTGTATTTCAGGTGGTTTTATCTCACTTGAATAACTTTAAACAGTGCTCTGAATCGTCAACGCATTGTTGTTTTAGGTCAGGTGTAAGCAAACGCGACACCAACTGCGAAATCAACTTACAACATGCTCAAATTTCTTTAAGGTATTAGCTTCCACACGCAACTTTACTCTACAGTTCCCAAAATTGTCTGGGCTTTTTTTTATGTTTTCCGGAACAACTGCCGATTTTAGACGACCAGAGCGTTCAACATCATCAGTGTTTGTACGACCGCATTTAAATTCAGCACACCAGTCATGAATAGTTGATTTTCCTGTTGTAGAGTCTCCACAACGCTTCTCAAGCCAATGTTCTGCTTTAACTGTTAAAAAACACGAAATTCGTTTTGAAAATAACAAAAGTTGTTACACTAAAACCACTGTAACTTGTAAACTAATAGTTGCAATGACATGGAATTTTGACACTTATCTTTTGAAGGTTAGAACAATTCAGAAATCATATGAGCCTTTCAACAGTGGTGCCATCTATGTGTTAGACTAGAAACTTATTTAGGGATGTGTTACGAAAATACATATAAATTAAAAGATGGCATCTCTTGTTTTTACAACAAATAAGGATTGTACGAGTATACCCAAATACTTTCATCTTCAGAGTTATATTGGTAGATGGCTACTTCTATGAAAAGACAATCGATTAATAAAAGTCTGCTTTAAGTCTAAATGGTCGCATGCAGACTCCGCTCTTTACCCACTATAAGAATCTGAAAATGCATCTTTAGGTCCATCATTATAGTAGCCATTTGCTTCAGATCCCTTTCAAAGGATACAGGACCTATTAAACTATCCATCAAGGATGCTGCAGTCATTAGCATATGAATACTGCTTATCTATTTTCAATAACTTAGCTCAATATTGGTCAATGTGTCGTTATTTTATACAAAATACTAAAACATCTGATGCACTTTGACATATCGAAAACAACGCGCAAATTCCAAGATACACGACAACATCTAAGTATACCATGCCTCGACTTATAAACCGAACTATACGAGTACAACAATATTTGAAATATTTTCCCATTAGCCTGTAGCTGCCATCTATCATCTAATGGGCAACGTTCTCATTTGTAATCTAAAATAATTCCGATCAACGTCCAATGCACCAGGAAATGCTTGTCTCCGTCTCCCACTCCTTGGGAAAGGTGATTGCATATGAATCGATGCCTATGTTAGCATCGCATCCATAGTCCTCCATAACCGATTAAGTCCAACTCTATCCATGAACAACATTTCGTTAGCTAAATAGCTCTACAATGTATATCTTTTATGAGAGACATCGATTACTACGACCATTCGGTCGGGGCTTTTCCGAGTCCAGGTCCAGGTCCAGGTGCATGTTTTTCCATCCTCCATCTGGAGGAGGTGGGCGTTCAAATGCAGCCTAAATCTACTTCTGCACAAAACACGAATTGAAAATGTTACCGGGGGTTAATTGAGGAAGTGTGTGCTTGGATGCAATACCACTTGGATTGGCTAATAAATCGCTCGGTTGAGACATTTCCATTTTCTTGGATCATGACTTCGCTAATTGTCTTTAGCTGCGTTACTTAGACCACCGACCGTACCGACATACGAATAACGCGACCGGATTGGATAGGATCAAATCGGATGGCTTGAAAGAAGGCGCTCTTTGTCTATGCTAATGATCCGCTGCCACTGCCGCAGCCGCAGTTATACCCGCAAACGTCAAATGTACGTGGACTTGTGTACGCGCGGAGGAGTTGATGCTGTTATGCATCCATGAGTTTCTTATGACAAGGTGCCGGTGGGGGAAGCAGAACTCGCCAATTTACCTCGAGGGTTCACTTTTCGATTTGATCCCACACTCAAATTCACATACGAATACATGTGCCTAGCCTATATGCGAATGCATGATTGTGTATAAGTATGTATGGACTATGCCGCACTGCTCTGATCTTTCCCTCTTTGCGGAGCTGGATCCGTTGAGGAGTTGCCTTCGTTTTGGAATGGAATGGAATGGGAAGTACCCAGTGCCGTTGTTTGTCGGAGCAAATTTATTCATAACACTCGATGTTGGGGATATGTGTTATGGCGATTCTGGGGGATGTGTGCTGATTGCAGATCAGTGAAGGAGGACCGTGGCATGATATATGAAATGTAGGCGCTGATGTTGCATTTTGTTGCTAAAGGGGTACTCGATTTTTTTTAAATTTTTTACTTTGTTTTTGAATAAATGTCCGAAGGGCCCAAAGCATCATAGTTTTTACTGGAAGCAGAATGAGCGATCCCGGAAGTTATTTATGCAGACGTGGAGTCGAGTCAGTTATCTTTCTAAATTTATTGCACCGCTTAAGAACAGTAAGGCCAATACAACGCAGGAAATGGGAAAAACGCATGAATTAAGTTCTCATTTGGAAAATGCTGGGAGTGCGTGTTTATAGCTGATGTTGGGGGAATAAAGTACACGTGAATAAATGGGTTTCGCCCTCGCATTAGTACCGTAAGTAGAACTGGCCACTGAAATGATTGCAATCAGAATTCATGTAACCATTGAGGAAAACAGCAGGAGATGACTTTGTTCAGAATGTATTCGATCTTGTGTTCTTCATCACTCGAGTTGTTAGATTTAATGGTTAGATTAAATAAGTTATGTCTATTATGTGATTTCTTTGGAATTTACATTCACAATTTCGATAAAATTTCCAGCTCTGTGCAGGTTGCGAATATAAAATGAAGTTTTTTTCTGTATTATTAGCGAAAAGATAGTTCTTGAGAGCTTGCTTTTTTACTTTACACACGCGTGAAATTTTAATTCTTTTTAAGCAACACTGCGGGATAGACCTGAGCCTCAGTCAACAAGTGTCTCCAGCTAGCTTGATCTTTTAATAACTGCCTCCAGTTTGGCACGCTAAGTTAGCTGAGGCCCCCTTCCACTTGCGTGCGCCACCTGAGTCTAGGTCTTTCTCTAATGCGCTGTCTCTCAGGGTGGATGCGAAGTCTTTTCGGACCGGAGCATTGGTGCCCATGAGTTGGATCTTAAATCTTCTGACTAGGCGGATGTCGCTGTACAGTCCGTAGAGTTCATTGTTGTATCTCCTCCGCCACTCACCGTCATAGCAGATGAGACCGAAGATCGCCCGAGGAATTTTTCTCTCGAAGCAACCAAGAACACCCTCATCCATTTTTGATACTGTCCATACCCTTGCGCCATAGAGCAGGACTGGGACTATTAAGGTCTTATATAGGGTAAATGTTGTTGATCGATAGAGGCCTTCTTAGCCCAAAGAAGCAGCGATTAGCAAGAGTTATTCTTCGCTTGATCTCAGCGCTGGTGTCGTTGTCTGAATTTATAGCGGAGCCTAGGTAGATGAAGTGCTTAACTTCCTCAACGTTATATCTTTCAAAGGTGACGTCCTGTTTGAGATGTCGGTTTTGAGTGTCCTTCCTCTTGACAGCATATACTTGGTCTTGCCCTCATTGACCGCTAAACCCATTTTCGCCGCCTCCATCTCAATTCTAACAACATCTAACACTGACATCACGCTGCTTTTTTCCGCTTATGTCAATATCAGCGGCATATGTTAGTAATTCGACGGACTTTTGAAAGATTGTGCCTCTTGTGTTTGCGCGTAAGTTTTGCACTATTCTTTGAAGCATGATGTTGAAGAAATCGCATGACACCGCATCGCCGTGTCTAAATCCTTTTTTGACATCAAAAATCACAGTGAGATCTTTACCGACCTTGATGAAGCAGCGTGCATTCTCCATCATCATCCTGCGCAGACGGACGAGTACCAAAACTAGGCATTGCTCTGTTTAGCTCGTCCCTATAGATGCTGTTATACGCAGTCTTAAAATCGATAAATAGATGGTGTGCATCGATCTGAAGTTCATGTGAATATTTGGTCGATGATGGACTTTCCTGGCCTGAAGCCTCATTGATATACATAGGGATATCAGGTAATCGACGAAGTGCTTCAGGCTTTCACAAAATATGGCAGATAAGATCTTGTAAGCGATGTTAAGATAACTGATGCGTCTGTAGTTGGCGCATTTTAGAGATTCTCCTTTCTTGAGTAGCGGACAAACAATGCTTAGGTTCGATTCATTGGGCATACTTTCGTCTGACTATCCGACAGGGCGTCAGCTCAAGTAAAGACCTTTAAAGCTGTCGATCTTTAGATAATTTTTTACGAGCCAAGAATATCGCTCAATATTTCGTGCTTGCAACAAGCACCTTAGAGGTCATATCTGCATCTTTGTACAAAAGCTCCAACAAGCAAAAACTGACCCCCGACAAAGTGTCGTTCTAGCGAAGAATTATTCAACTTGGTACTTTGAAGGCTAAGGACAGCGGCTGGAGTGCAATTTTGTCGGTATTTTTGTATGTTTTCTCTCAAAATAATTGATTTATATAGATATGCCTCGCATTGCTTTATTGATTGATTCCTCTCGATGCCATCTGGATAAACGAAATGTTTTGGTCACTCCTTCGAAAAATCTTTGAAAGATGCCAAATGAATGTTGCCTTCATGTTGTGATATTTCTTTTGGGCGGTTCAGAGGAGCTAGAAACCCCGAGATACATGTTATTCCTATAAAAAAGTATAAAATAAATTATTAATATTAAAACGTATCTTATGTTATCTTCGTTCTTGGTCAAAGTTCCTAAATAAATAATTTTGGTCCACACTTCTTAGAGCTCCTCCCATTCTTTTAATCAAAGCATATACTGATGCATGATCGGTAAAAGCTCTGAGTGATAGCTTTCTTCTAAACCAAAACAGCCGCTTGAACAATTCTAGTGTTCTTTCTTCTGCGGGATATCCAATGTTGTTATGTCAGATCTCTCAAAGCGAATTTAAGTTCGCTTAAACCAGTTATCTCTTGATTTCTATTTACTAAAACACGACCAATTTATTTTTCTTCGCCGACTTTGCCGTACCTTATTATCGTCACAGCATAATTTTTTTGGGAAGTGAACAGAATCTCAGGCATTTTTCAAATTTTCTGAGGTCCACGTGTTACTGAAGCAGCAGCGAGTAGCACTTACACATCTTGACCCACTAGCACCTGTGCCATTAGTACTACTTTACTCATCATCATCCTGATCGACTCGTCTAAACGCGGATGATTTTTCTAAATTCTTACAGAACTATCCGCCGCAACTAGGAGCTATCCTAGTCATTCAGCAGCAGTTTAAATTATGTATTTGTCGTTGATACTTTCACTACAATACTGGTTGGTGTTCGGCTCGTCTGTATGCTCCACATACAGGCAAATGAGTTCACTTCCTGACTAGTGCTTCTTTTGTAGCTGCTTAAGTTATTATCTTTTTCATCAGCTGAGAGCTTTGTACCGATTTTAATCCGAGGAACTGATTCATGGCTTTCTTGCTGACCTCACTGTTGCATTTACTTATTTACTGAAGGAAATGTGCCTATCCAAGGTTAAACTGAACTCAAACAACATCTCTCCTGATTCAGTGCAATCACAATATTGACCAGTTCAAATGGCATCTACAATAAATAAGTATTTCTGTGCCTGTCGGACATAGTTTAGCGCTTTTCATCGCGACGGTTGGATAAATTAATAGGCCTTGTGACGTGGAGGTTCTTTGTCTTCACCATCGTGATATTGACAAGAATCCGGTTACTTAAATTTGTATGGTAGAGTACGTACAGAGGAAAATATTGCTGCTCTATCCGCCAGTGTTAATGTAGACCATGATTTGTCAATTCGACGTTGTTCGCAGAAATTAGGATTGTGTCACTCGACAACATGGAGGAAAGCTAAATTTTTTATTGAAAAAATTGTCTTCAGCGACGAAGATCATTTCTCGTTGAATAAGTATGTTAATAAACAAAACGGCCGTATTTGGTCTGATGAGCAACCTCAGGCAATAAAAGAACTGCCATTGCACCTGGAAAAATGGACTGTTTGGTGCGGTTTATGGTCCGGCGGAATCATTGGGACGTAGTTTTTTAAAGATGACCGCGAGAACAATGTTCCGTCAGTGGCGCCCGCTATCGTTCAATGATTTCGGATTTTTGTTTTCCAAAGTGCAGAAGCTGAATCTAGCTTTTTCTTTAAGTGCGAGCGTTCTGTACACCGAATCGTTCTCGAAATTAAGTAATGTTTTCCGGGGCTGTATGCCAAGTGGCGACGTCTTTTTGAAACCAAATGTCATTTACTTTTTTAATTCATTTTTATTTCCTTTATCCATATAGAATTGCATTCTGGACAAAAATGCTCAAATCTAATTCAACAATTACATTGTCTTAATTAAGCCTACTAACTCTTGCCGAGCACTCTCAGCTTAACAGTAATACTAAAACTATTTCGACCTAAGATCTGTTTTGCGACTAAACTTGTATATTATTGGGTCTATAACTTCGTGCGGTTTGCTAAGAGATGGCGTAACTTGTATTATTCCATTGGAACATGCGTTGGAAAGCTACTATCATTGTACGTCATTTCAGTATATGTCATTCATTTGAAGCGTAAACAACAATAATTTTTTTTCACTCAAATAAGTCAAACTTTGTGCCTGAAAAAGTGTTTTTGCGGGGAGTTCTTCTTCATTACTTTAATATGAAGAAAACTGCTGCCGAAAGTCATCGTATTTTGGTGGAAGTTTATGGTAAACATGCGCTAGCTGAGCGAACGTGCCAAAAGTGGTTTGCACATTTTAAAAGTGGTGATTTTGGCTTGCAAGACGATAAACGTCCTGGGCAGCCAAGAAAGTTTGAAGATGAAAAACTGGAAGCATTACTCTATGAAGATTGTTGCCAAACACAAGAAGAGCTCGCAGAACCTTTGGGTGTCACTCAAGCAGCCATTTCAAAACGTTTAAAAACAGCTGGATATATTCAAAAGCAAGGAAATTGGGTTCCACATGAACTCAACCCGAGAGAAGTCGAAAGGCGGTTTTGCATGTCCAAAATGCTGCTGGAACCCCACAAAAGGAAGTCATTTTAGCATCGGATTGTTACTGGTGATGAAAAATGGATCCATTTCGACAACCCCAAGCGCAAAAAATCATATGTGAAACCCGGCCAACCAGCCAAATCAACGGCAAAGCCGAATATCCATGGCGCTAAGGTAATGCTCTGTATTTGGTGGGATCAGATGGGTGTGCTGTATTATGAGCTGCTAAAACCGGGTGAAACCATCAATGGATAACGCTACCGAACACAATTAATCCGTTTGAAGAGAGCAGTAGCCGAAAAACGCCCGGAATATGCGACCAGACACGAGGCAATAATTTTCCATCATGACAACGCGCGGCCCCACGTTGCTATTCCGGTTAAGAACTATTTGGAAAACAGTGGATGGGAAGTCTTACCCCACCCGCCTTATAGAGAACACCTTGCCCCTTTTGACTACCATTTGTCCGGTCGATGCAGAACGCCCTCACTAAAATACGGTTCACATCAGAGCAGAATATCAATAATTGGCTTGATTTATTCTTGGCTGCCAAGCCGGCGCAGTTCTTTTGGGATGGGATCCACAAATTGCCAGAAAGATGGGAAAAAGTATGGTATCCCATAGCTTCAGATTATTCAGGGCAATACTTTGAATAATACTATTGTACATGTTTTTCTTAAGTAAACGTTCAAATTTTGAAAAAAAAACCGCAAGAATTAAGTTATATACCCAATAATAAAGATATCCAAGAAAATTTTGAACAAAAAACTTAGACTCGTGATCGTGGTTTTACTTCTTATTTAAAACTTAACACTTCCTATGCTACTTAACCTATCTAAACTACTTAATCTAACTTAATTGCATTTGGTGTTGCTAGAACCTGTTGCCTCTAACCCCAAGTGGTCACTACTCCGATTGCGTTTTCTGGCACCCACACACACGGGCCTTCGAAACTTGACCGAGGCCGATCCATTTCGAAAGCAGCCATTCATGTTAACGAGCCCGACCTCTACACGAAAACCTCCTGAATAATCACAACCTATCTTATGACTAGTAGGAATGTGTTACCTTGGTAACGCACCGACTCAGGAGAGCGTAACGACTCCCTCCTCATCGCTTATCCTTTAAAAATTGCGAGACTGAAACGAAAGAGCTCCTGCACATTTACGATGTAGCTGTCGTAGATGAGCCGCTTATCCTTCGCATCGCGGTGGAGGTGATATAATACCGGAATACCATGCCTACTCTGCACTAACCCGTTGGCATCAATATATAGAAATGCCTCTGGGAGAATAAAACCAGATGTGGTCATCGCTCTTGCAGCATGCCTTCGAGTCACATAATGAGGAAATTGTCAATTCTATTAACCATCGTAAAGAGCCTTGTTGGGATAATATTTCGTGTACTCAGACTCCGGTGTTCTGTAGAGTCGAAGATATGATTTAAGAGACAGATCATTTCCATGTAAGACGGCACCACATTAAACCAAACTGGACAGGCTTAAGCGATGCGATGATTGGTCTGACCGCTGTGAAACAATCTTTCTGTCAGGGCTAAAGCTTCTTTGTAAAAGGTATTTTGTTTAGCTGAATGAAAAGTTTCGATGGTTGTTGTCTATGGTTTGACAGCTGTCAATGTCAAACTGTGTTGACATTTCTATTCAGTATGGTTTGGCAATTCATCATGAATCGTTTAACGTCAGAACAACGCTTTCAAATTGTGGAAATTTACTTTGAAAAAATAAAATCTGTTTGTGAAGTTCATAGAGCACTTCGTCAATTTTACAGGGAAAATAATCGGCCTATTGAGCAAATAATTCGTGCAGTTATTGATCGTTTTCGCACTTATTTTACTCTTTTCGATCAAAAACCACAACGAATCACCATAACATCCATTAAAATTGACTGTTTGGTGCGGTTTACACGCTGGCGGCATCATCGGTCCTTATTTCTTTCGAAATGTTCAGTAGCCCTTTCGTTCGTGCAACTTAACGCCTCTCGATTACTTTTTATATGGCTATTTTAAGTCATTGGCTTATGGCGACAAACCAGCCACTCTTGAAGCATTGGAAGCCAATATTCAAGTCACCATTGACGTCATACGGTCAGATTTATTATTATTTATTGGAAATTGGAAGTAGTAAATGGACCATGTAATTTGTAGCCGCGGCAGGTATATGCCAGAAATCACATTTAAAAATAAATGTCATGAAATTATCTATCAGATTATAATAATAAAAAATTCATTCTAATTATATTTCTGTCTTGTATTGTTATTTAAAGTTCTCAAGCTCTTAAAAACTCACCCTTTATATTTGTCAAAATATAAATACTGACGGAGCCGGATACGAAGGTACCTGACTACGCTTCTCACCACCAATGGCAGTCCAAGTTGTCCAATGATGGCAAATTTTCGCTAGTTATTTCTGGTATCCCTAGAAGCCCTTCTCAATGGTGTTCTAGACAAAATTGTTTCCGACTTTTGAAAATTGATTTTCAATTTCCAATCATCGCAATACTGTTTACTGCCTTCTTACAATACAGCGTCGAAGGCCTTCTCGATATCAACCAGACAAGCATCCGTACATCGGTTCTTACTTTTATTCCATTGCATGTCGGAAATCAATTTCATCGCGGCATGAATAGTGCCATGCTTCGCTCTAAAACCCAATATCATTTACACTTCGGGCTTTAATTTCAGGCAGCGAATAGTCCGTTATCATGGCGTCTTCTTTCCTGCCTTCTCCCTTTTGTTTACAAATGAAGCTGCACTAACCAAATTGTCAATTTTATTTCTGCTCTGTTGCAACTGTTTAAGAAATATATGCGGAGATAAGGATAGTTCTGATTTTGCCCATGCCAATTGCAAATTCAGAAAATCCCCTCTTATCTACATCAATGTCCAAAATCTCGGACCTTTTCCTTCTTAAAATTTTCATAATTCTTTTGTGATGATTGCATCGGATATGGCAAGACTTTAAATGAACTGTTGACCTCTGTATCTACCATCTACCGGTAAGGGCTACCGGAACGGATATCACTCAGATTTTATTTTTGAGGCAGAACAAAAAACAATAAGAACGCTGCGTGTCAATTGTTTAAAAAAAAATATTCTAACTCGAATCGAAAAGTGGTTAACATGGACCACACACGAAGAGACCTATGGTGTAAAAGTAGTCCAATTGACTTGTTTTACAAAGTACAACTCCCTGCTTGAACAATGCAAAACTGCACTGCGCTCAACTCATTCACTTTACTATTCTTCTGCTCTGACTTTCGCTTTCAGTTGGAATCAAAAGGTACCTGCAACAAACGCAAATACTCCTATCATTGAGAGCAAAGCCTACAGCCAACAGCGTTCGTAATTAACACACTTTTAGTCAACAAATGACGACATGTCAAAACGCTTCCATTGCATGTGACATACTCGTAGATATCTACATATGGTTCATAAAATGTTGCCATTTTGTCCCCTTTAAATGTGGGAGTTCTCCTCATTTGCATGTACGTAAAGTAGTTATCTTACTCCTACTCCTTTGGCGCATAAACATCAGAAGTCACTCTGTGCACTTACAGAAAACAGAAAACTATGTTTGTAACTACGTTGTCGTATATTTGTATGTTACGTACTTATCGCTCAAAAGTATCTCACATTTTTGCAGTACATTTTCCCACACACAGGTAAAAATGTAAAAATAAGAAAGAAACCGCTTACAGGTGTAATACAACGGAAGCAGTAGTAACAGCGATAGCATGGCAGCAGCACCATGATTCTAATTATAACCGCCCTATCCAACCATCCATCTACGTACGAATAAGTACCTCGCACAGTTTTTGGGTCACAGGTTGTGACTTTGTTCAGTGCGCGTAGCGTATGGTACTATACGTAACGACCGACGACCGACGACCGACCACGATGTAGCGTTCATAGCATTGTGTTCAGTCATTGAATGTAGGACACGGTTTCATAATATGCTAACAGCATGCCACTGCCATTTCATATAAATGCGCGCTCTCACATGAGAAATGGATATCGCATACTCAATCAGATGTATCTGAAGTTGATGCAGGAGCAGGTGCTAGTGATGTGGTATGAGTACTAGTATTTTAGTTGCAGGGAGAACACTTTCGGGTGCAGCAACAACAACAAAAAACAACAGCAACAGCATCAGCAGCAAAAGAAATAGCGGTAGCAACACAATGAACTGATGATGAATATTGCAGATTCAGATCGAGGTTGCCTCAGGCAGGGCCGGCCCTGCTTCAACTATTGGACGGCAACAATAGAACGATGAGAATTGTTTTCAACTCGAAGGTCGCGAAGCTTGCTTTGAGTCTGCCTTTGCCGTTGGGGATTGCTGTTGCCGTTTGCTATTGCCATTTGCCAGTGACGTTGATGGCAACGACGATGACGAACGTTGATGATAATGATAAAGATGACGATGATGAATTTTCTACCTATATAAGTAGGTCAAAGAACGGATGTGAAACAACAACGATATGTGGTTTATGTAGGGCTATGAGCTGCTTGCCGAAGGCAGTAACTTTTAAAATATCATTTTCACAAATCCTTTTAAGGACATAGTCTATCCTATACGAGTAGAGTACTTATCCAAGGTATAGGTGGTTATGGGCAGAATAATTGGAATGCCAGTTGAAATGGGAACAGACTTGCTGCTCTAATTTTTTATTTTTTTTGGAAAGAAAAGTCCCTGGTGGGCTTTTTGCTTTCAGTTACGAAGTGTATTTAGCACGTTTAACTATTATTCATTATTATTCTGCGTTCAACTTCTTTTGAGGTACGTACATATTTCATTTTTTGAGACAGATCTTTTCGACATTTGAATTTAGTCAATAATTCTACAGAAACTCTTTATAACGACTGGTCTTGGGCATAGCACTTGACTTAATTACAGTGAGTGACAAAAATACGAACCGAATGTTGTGGTAACAAGAGTAAGAGAAATGCATAAGTCGAAAGGAACCACCCGAGAGTCTGCAAGGGCTCTGTTCTGTCTTATTCATTAAATCAACATTATATAACAATAATTTCTTGCAAAGGTTTGAGCTGCTACATATCTCTCAGAACGATTTTGCCTCTGCTGGAAGCACCGCTGGATACTCTCCTTTGGTATCTCGCGCAGGTGATCCGTCGCAATTTGCATGATTTCTATGAAGCTGTTATTTTCAGAGGGAGCGAGATCAGGAGGGTAGGGAGGTTGGCAGATCAAGCTGTTTTTGTGCTAACTTTCAATGACACTCTTTGATGATCGCAACACTATGTGCGGTGTCATAATTAGGTCCGACGCTACTGAAGTTCAAAAAGAAAGGCAGCATAACTTTTACATCGCTGCGAACCGGCCTTAGATTTTCAAGCCTCGAATAGTCTGCGTTGTGATGCTTTGAACTAAGACTCATCACCAGTGAGTATTCTCTTGGGAATCCCAAAGCACTAAACTTAAACTTTTTCTGCCATGCAGCTCCGACAAATGTTTTGTGTGTGGTAAAAGTTGATGTAGCTAATAGAATAAGAGGTACAGTTTTCTTCATAGATCTCATATCCTGTAGATCTTAATAAGCTTTATGATTTGGGAGAAGCCTCTTTAAATTGGCAAACATTTGAAAGCACCTTGGCAAGGCGACACTTTTAGTTTAATAAATTAAGCCAATCATCTTCCCCCTTATTCGCGGAGACAGCAACGTCGGTTTTTAAAGGAATTCCTAGAGGTCAATTCCTTGATTGTAACTAGATATTGAGACTGTATTGGTGAAAAAGGGACACCTACCGCTTGATGATGCATATTAAAGAGAAGATACAGTGGAACTGGTTTGCGTACATGAACTAGTTGTGAGTTGGTCTAATTATCCCTAATGTGATTTTTGAGCCTCCACTTTCGACTTGGTCAAGAGTGCGTCAGATTTCATGAATGTTTTCGATTGAGTTTCAAATCCTTTATTCTATTTCTAATTTATTTCGAGTATAAGCGAAGTTTTGACAGCTTTGCTAAGTCAGTCGTTCCGTGGTTGTTGGTTTCCGCAAAGTTGTGATATTATGAATATATTTTTTGGTGACTAACAAAATTGAATGCATCTATTTCCTGAACGAGACTAAGACAAACGTCTGCACATCTTGTAGTTTCCATAGGGAAGAGGTTTTCTTTTTTTGTTCTACATTCTTATTGAAACTTCGCTTACGTTAGTCGAGCCTTGTATCAATCTAAGCCGACATTTTCACTTCACGTTTTATCTACGAGTAGGTACATGTCGTCAAATTTTCTGGAGCCTTAAACGCCACATTTTGTAGAATCTATTTGGAATCCGACAAACTGAAATACACAAATGCCATTGTCTATCCACCTGCCTTAGCAAAAGTTATAAAACAAATCTAAATCTAACCAGAGATGTGTATTTAAACTGCATATTTTCCCAGCCAATTATACTATCTACAGCCGGGCAAATCCAATTGCAACAAAGTTGCAATCGCAATAGCATTCAACAACAATTTTAATCGTCCTAATCTGATTAGCTGCCCAAGAATTAAATGCAATCCAAGCTGAATCCCCTTGCTTGTGTTTAAGTCTCCTTGTCAGCACTGTCATCGTCGTAGACGTGGTCGTTGTCGTTGTCGTCGTCTGCGCGTCCGCTCCAGCAGTCGTAATTGGGTATTATGCTCTTGTCATTTTGATTCCACAAAACCCGCGCGTAAAATTACAACGTAACCTCACTACAGGAAGGCCACCTAATCCGATTCACTGGCCGACTGGCTAAGGTGCACGTACGCAATCCAAATACATTCCACAAGTCATTTGCAGCACCGTCCCACACATTGCAGCGCGGGGTGAGTTGATTTCTAGTAAAAACGCTATCCCAAATAAAACAAATCAGCGCTATGCGTGCATGTAGTCATTACTGATATGTGATGTGGAGAGATGAATGAGACGGAGCACTACTAGCAGCACAATCACCAGCAGCGAACAGACAGTCCAGCTCCTGACATAAGAGCACCCGCTGCGGGTCAATGTACCCTCTTAGGCACTATAAAATGTTTCCTTGGCTTTGTTGACTAACTGCAACTGGGTGGCTTAAGAGCTCAAGAGGCAGGCGGCAACAGAATTATTGCAACAGCAACGGCAATAGTGACAGCGATGATGGTGATGATGCGCTGTGTGGTGAAAGTTTCTCAATTTCCAAAGCGCGCACAATCCACTCGCTAAATTTTAACCTATCTCTTTCCATTAAACACACAGGCTAGCACCTAACTCATACTCTCTCATGCAATACGTTGAAAAATTCATGCACCCCACTTGTGCGAATGTCATAAGAGGAGGCAACTCAGCTCAACTGACAGGCAGACAGCAATCACTCGCTTTACATAAGATATGCGGATTAATTGACAGCAAGGAAGAAGCCAACAGCTACACCATTATCAAGTAGCGAGCAGCTACATAACGAAAGCAACAACAAAAATGGAAAATCAAGAAATAACGGGCGAACCAAACAAAAAGTATTTCCCAAGAATTCATTGACCCCATCACTCTGCTGCTCTTCTTCTTCATCGGCCGATTAACTGCAACAAAAAAGAAAAACAGCAAAAAGAAGACAAACCCCACGAAATAGGGAAGCAACAACAATGGGGAGAAGAAGTAACAGCACCAGCCACAGCTACAGCTACACCAACAATATCATGCTCGCTAGCTAGCTAGCCATCGTCGAGCAGAAGTAGCAGAAGCGGAGTGTGCGGAACAGCAACAGCAACAGCAACAGCAACACAGCAGCAATGATGTGGAATGAAGTGACGGAAAATGAAAAGTGAATGAGCGCAAGAAGTCAAAGGCCTCGCAATGTGCAAAATGTACATATGTAAAAGGAAAACGAAAAACAACGCCAATAAAACACTCACACATACAACAAAACAACGGCCATGATAAGACCGGGGGCATAATAACAAAAAACAACAACAACAACAACAGCAACAGGCGACAACAGAGACGTCAACAAATAGGTGAATGATAGCGTTATGTCGTGAGCGGTACTCGATGACTGATGGTAACTCCAACGAGGAAGAGATAAAATTTGATATGCTCACCACACGGGTGATGAACTGATAATTACCATGATTCGATGATTCGCAGTGTCGTCACACCTTATTCCATTAGAGCGTCTCCTCTAACCAAACCAGACACTAAGCAAATGAACACCCCCGTACGATTAAGCACCGTGGATGCGGACATTGACACATGACAACGCTGCGATACGATGATGCGTCTAATTAATGGAAATGGCGTGAGAGGCCAAGTACCGATCTATGGTATGTAGAGCGGGAGACATTTGGTTTTTGCATAATTTTGAAGGCACCTTCGCATTATTTTTGAATTAAAGTTTTGTTCGTTTTCAATTTACGGGCTATCGTACGGTTTAAATGTAAACAAAAAAGTAGGACAATCTCTCTTTCTTTTTTAAAATTTTGACTGAATGGATTTTCGACAAAAATACGAGTAGTACATTCCTATCACAGTTTTGATGATATTTGAATAAACAAATCATAAAGAAACTTCTAAAAGGCGGACGAAATTTACAAGTCTATTGCGTGGGGATAAAATTTCATCTTCGAGTTTATATTTCAGCTTACATTGAACAGATCCTTAACTCATGCTAAACGAAGGTCAAGGGCGCTTTGACGTATGACATGATAGTACGAGCTTTGTTCGTCGACAAGCTTAGTGCAGCCAGTTTGCACTAAAAGCGCACTAAGTGATCGTTATCAGCCAGGCTGGACTTTAAGCGCACTTAAAAGTATGTTCTAATTGGAATATTTAATTCTACTATTAAGAGCTACTCGTATAAGCCTGTCCCTTTTTGTACGTAAGTCAGTTCATGTGCTGTAAAAAAAAGCGTCAAACTGTGGTAGACTTCAGAGCATTCTTAGAATAAAACGTTACGCTACGAAGCAATACGTTTTTCACTAAAAATGCCAAATGTGGCTTGGAACGCAAAGCTACATTGCGATTAACATAAATGGAAACATCCTCCAAGTCTGAAGTGATTTGCCCATTGGTCAGACAGTTAAAGTTCGAAACACAACAAGGAGATGCTTTACAATATTTTTTTTTCTGTCTTCTTCTTAGATGGCGCTACAGTCCAGGTTGGATCAGTGCCTCAGCTAGTTTGCAGATAGTGCGATCTTTGGCACCTGCCTAGAGTTGCATGCCCAAAGTTAGCTGGAGTCACCTTTCACTTGTGTGCGCAACCTGAAACGATGTCGTCATGTACGCGTTGTTGCTGTGTGTTGGATTTGAAAATTTTCCGCCTAGGGACTCTGATATCCATTCGACGAAGATGACTTAGCTATCTTTTCCGGGTTATGCGAACGGGTTCCCGACAAACTTTTCTCTCGTTCAAAAGCATCCGAATTCGTCAGTTTTCAGCTTCTGGGCCGTACAACTTCCTTTACACTGATTATTTGATGAGAGATGGCCTTATTACTTAATAGCCTACTAAGCACCCAAAAGCAGTGATTAGAAAGAGTGATTTTTCGCATGATTTCGACGATTTCCACTCTGAAGGAAATCGGAATCGAGGTGGATAAAATCCCTCAGTACAGTAAAGTTTAAGCTGTCTATGTGACGGTTAGTCTTAGGCGCTGATGTATTGTGACCAAATATACATTAAGGCCATTTCGTCTGCATATGCGAATAATTAAACAGGCCATTAAAAGATTTTGCGTCTTAATTTGACTTGTCAGTTTAGCACTCTAAGTTTTGACAATAAAGGTTTCGGTTTTGTGGTTCACCATCGCCATAATGTAAAGTTGAATGAGTTTGGCAAGGAAACTAAAATTAGGCCTGGCTCTGTAAAATCTTTCTCTATAGATGCCGTCACGTTCGGCTTTAAAATCGATGAGGAGACTTCCTCAGTTCTTATTGGTCAGGTGGACGAATATTTTGTCTGTTTTTTCCAGCTCGAGCGGTTCATTTTGCCTGACAGTGGGATGGTTTTCGTCACCACCTTTTAAAGCAAATCATCAATTACTTCTTTTGTTTGTTACCAAAATAAGAAATGAGATAGCGTAAAGATAAACAGCGATGATATAAGTGTGATGCAAAGTGGTGTATAATGTTTAGATAATGCAGCAAGAAGAACATATTAGGACGTTCTCTGCTACTAACTACATGCTCCATCGAATGATTTCAAGAGTTATTAATTTAAAATATGTATTGTACATGTGACCGACCTTTAGGTAGCAAGATTTGGACGTACGAGAAACATTTATTTGTTAAATTTTGGCAAGAAACTGCTACTTAAGTTGTAGTGTAAAGAAGCAACCATATTTGATGAATCCATTTATCACTGATCACGCTAAACATGACGATATAGAACCATTTACAATAGTTAATACAAAAAAAGACAAAAACAGCTATCATCCAAGATCAATAATTTTATTTAATACAACTTCAGTACTACAAGAAAAAATAAGATGAAGTTCTACAAAACCTGATCCTGTTCTAGTCTATAGGTCAAGTATTGTATGATAGCTGAAAGATGAGACTAATATTGAGGCGTTCAACATCGTCGTAAAAGAAGGTTTGAAAGTCAAGCTCTTGATAATGGACGAAATCTTCGTAATATTTGAAGATAATGGCTTCAATTCTACAGCCTAAGCTGACAAATTCGCCCTCCTAGTTTTGGACAGACTCCTCTTAGTTCTAATCAGAAGGCATAATTATGTGCTTCTTCTTGGAAATTAAGACAATTGCGAAGGTGTCCTTAGAAGACAGAGGTTGTTCTCTTCATCAACAAGAAATCATACCAACTCTCAAGACCTTAGATATAGAAAGAACTGAACATAGAAAAAAAATTGATATTTCTAGATGTGATTTTGGATTTTACGAAGACAGAACTGGAAAAGAACAATTCGATTCCGGCTGTTATACACTGCCTTATAACAACGTTTGTCAGACCCATCAGGGAAATACGTTTCGATCTTCTTATCTAGCTCAAATACATCTTGCTGCGTATATGGACCATCTTCAAGATTGTGGGGGCATATCTGCGATCCTCGGCTATCTACAGCCTTGTTCCCCTACTCCCTCATTGGAAGACAGCTACAAAGGTGAACCAATCACATGGTTACAAAAGCTGATCCCTGATAGGAATTCCGAATTATACAACATACAAATGTTGTCAGCTGAAGGTAAATTGCTTAAATCCCCAATTTTTGGATCAAGCTTATTCAAATCTGGAAATTTCTTTAGAATTTTTAGTCATACTTGCGGGGATATGGTATGTAATAAGAGAGATAATGGGTTGCCGAACGATATTAATTGTGTGACTTTCTGCCAATTTGCAGAAAAGTATGAGAATTCTGAATAGTAACTTATTTACAGGGCTGAAAAATATATGTAAAATCGAAGTAAGGAATCTCCTGCGAACAATTCTTCCGACTTGTGGACACAAAAAAATTAAAAAAATAATTAAAAATCCAAAAGGTATTGCGTCCAGAAATATAGGAATAATGTTCAGTTGGTATTGATTCGGCCTAGTTACTCATTTCGGTGGTATATTCGCTAGCTAGGAGCAGTTTTCACAAAGGCCAACTAAATTGTCATCTACCCAAGGAGCATTCTTCCGTCGCTGGTCAAATTGTTAATGTAAATAACTCGTATCATTTTCGTTGTCGAAGTTTATCTGTGTCGGCAAGCCGTTCTGGGTATAAAAAAAACAAAAAAAAAAAAATACTCATACGCCCCATAATCCCGTGTGGAAATACTTTGCGTAACCAGGTTCAACAGCACAATGCAAATTTATTCAGTTAATCTCCAATGTGGTGGTATGGTGCCATATCCGCATCCGAATGCATAGCAATGCACTGCATTGCGTCATTTACAGTCTTCCGCAAACATTCCATTAAGCGGAAAACAAAGACAAGAGGAATTATTGCAATTTGTTCTGTTTCTTGTTTTTCTGTATTTCAATGCACCCGTGCGTCGTGTGGGGTGGGTAAATATCCGTGAAAGTGTAACGCAGGCAGGTCTACGATCTTGGACACAGTGACAACCTGCTGATTCACGCAGTGAAATTTGACCAACTACATACTGTTGTTGGTTCTACTTGTGGTGTTTTTTTTTCTTTTTTGTTAATTCTACTTGTGGTCAGTCACTTTTCTCATGTTCGAGTAATTTCTCTTCTCGAAGAAATGAGGAAACCCACTCGTTCACAGTGACAATGCATTGATACTCCATTCGTTTGTTGGTAGATTGTAGCGGCATCTTTACGAGTACTGCCGCATTCATGAGCTTACCTCAAAGGCAACCGTAACACAGTTGGCGCTGTAGATGAATCTACAATTAAACCGACAACAAGTATCTATGATCATTGTTGCTTCAATTGTATGACATGAACAATTCTTTCCCAAGCCTATGATCGGTACTTTTGTTATGTGATCCACTTTTATGTTGCTCATTTTCTTTTTCTCCTTTGATTTGCCTTTGTGTGATTGTTTATCTTTTCTTCGATTTTACAAGCAATCACTTTGATCTTTCTTCTTCCTGGCTAACTTACTTTTTCGAATAAAGGCAACATAAGTGAGAGCTATTGTACGACATGGATAACTGGAATAGATAAAAATAGTGATGTGCTTGAAAATAGTGATGAATTTGAGACTATACTTAAGTATTTAAAGTCTTTTCGCAATTGAGCATTTTTCTTATAAATTTTCGTTTATCCACACAAAAATTCTCATCTTCAGGCCATTCTTAAAAGTTCATCACTTAAGAGAATTGCGCTATATTTCTACTTCCTACCAATAAGGTAGGCTTCTTTAAGCAATTTGAACTTAGATATGGTTTCGATATGAAAGGTTGTTTTTCCTTATTTGATGCGCTTCTTTGTTGCATTTCCTGAGAGCTGACAGGTGTATATTTACGTAGCCTTAGCCTTCTGATATAGAGCAGTGTCTATATATTTTTCTTATTTATGTTTTAAAGTGTAAATGTCTCAAAAAGCTAAAATATAATCACTGCTTGAGTAGGTTTTCGTCATTTCAATCATCGAGAGTATCATAAAAAAGACACCAAAACTCTTACGAAACAATGTTGGAAAAATTGTTTACTATCAACTGCATCTTCTGGAGCGATAAAGCCCACTTCCATTTGAATGAACATATTACTGGGCTCCACAAAAACGTAATCCGTGACTTGTACATCAGCAGTTTTAAAATTGCTCAAAAGATAGTGTTTGGGGCAGTTTATTGACTAACGGAATCATGAAGCTCTTTTTAAAAATTCGAGGGAACAGCAAAAATTTTGGGCAATAGATTATCTTTTATCTATTTTGCCAGCACATCCTTCTTGCCCGTCATGATTACATGGTTTAAACTAGTTGGGGCGACCCGCGATACCATTTAAATCTCCACGAATACCTTGCATGCACATTTCCGATGAAAACTGATCAGTCGCTTTGGAAACGTCTCGTGGCCACCAAGGTCTCCAGAATTTTTTTCTTTTCTTTCATTGAAATTCACTACATGCAGCACGTGGCACGGAACACGATGCGCCTGCGGCTAATTAGACGATGTTTAAAAATGAGCCACAGCGTAGTTAAGAACGCTGTGGACCTCATTATACAGTTTAGATAAGAACCATTTAATTGTCATTCATGCCCCTCTTTGTAAGTCTGTCAATGTGAACTCAAGATTCATTTTCTTTGTCCAGGTCTGAAATCAGTACACCGCAATGTCTTTAGAAGTAGGAATTTTCATACAGTGCTGGGGTTCAAGTTAAGATATCTATTCGTGAGCCATTATAATTCAAATTTTTCGTAAAAAACGTACATCGATCCATCTCCATAGTGATCCATGTGATGTTGTCTCTTATTGACGAAATTCGGCTCTAGGTTCGGAATTTATTTTCACTGATATCCAGTCAGTAGTTGAATGAGTGTTACACTCAGGAATAGTTACTGTGTTGGTATCGGAAAGCCGTAATAAATTGGAGGACACGTTCCATTCCGATATCGGTCTATTGCATAATCATCATATTCTATCTGTTTTGATGTTTGCTTAGTTCTGTGTAGGCAGCTCATTTTTCTCAAGATTTGGAACTCAAACATTCTTCATCAATCATTCTTTTGTTGACTTGGAAATGTTTATTGTCGGAATCGATATAGTGCCTGTTGTTGTTGTTTGTTTCAAAGTCGTATACTCCACATTTTCCATCATAAGGCCTTAGCTCTTCTCATCTTCAATTTCATTTTATGTATATTTTTGCATAGTGCGACTGATGAGCCTTAGAGCCTGTGAGCCTTGTTAGTCCCTTTTACGACTTCCAATCTAGTTCCGGTATGCAAGACCTCACTGAACGCAGTCGGAAGGCTTAATTCACGCAGCCTCATCTGGGTCACAATTGGATCACGGGAAATGAAATCACCTTTGAATTTGCTAAGATAAGCTTTGAGGAGAGGTTTATATGACCGAACCTAAGTTAGGTCTGCCTGCTTTCTCGGTTAGAACTTTCATTGACAGTTGGCTTTCATATGAGCATAAGGGAGATGGCATGACTCTTCAGATTACCGACAGATCAAACTAATGCTTTCCGGCGTCTCTAAGAAGTCAGCCACTCTTCTGTTCTCCTCAGTAGGAAAGACTGCAAGCTGCTTACTGGCGTCGTAACGGAGCACTACACTTGCTGTTAAGTGATGACGACATGGCCTATCACGCTTTAGGCACTTTAACACTATGTATGGTATATAGTAGGTTATTCTTCGAAATACTGAGAAATTGACCAGGTTTTTGTGTGTTCTTGTGTTTCAACAGAAAATAGAGTTTGGCTGGAAGGTACTAATCGGAATAACCTCTTTCTTCTAATTAAGTTAACAGACATTTGTCTTGAAATGTTGCCACTAGAGGTCTTATTGCTATTCGAAGTCCACATTAAATCGTTTCCCGACAAAAGATGTACAGGAATCGACTACTATTCGTTATAAGATTATTCTTTGTTAGATTGTTGTCGTCTTTCAAACTCTAGTGCAATTTAAAAGTTTTGCGTCATCGTCCGCATAATAAAGTTTAGGAAAATATCTTTACAGTTAATGTTGTCAAAGAAAAAATCTTCCAAAACTAAATACAAAAGTGAATTTAGCCATTACAAATAAGCCCCCACTGTTAATATCCCACTCACTCCACTCAACGCGACGTGTTTAAAAAGTGGGGATGACCAAGTGATAGTATTCTCGTTAACACTTTACTTTTCGTTCCACAAACATAATCCACCATCCACTTGAATCCAAGTACAAAACCATCAGCATCAGCTTCATCATTAGCACCATCAATACGCACCACCACCATCACTATCAGCAACAGCAACAGCAACAGCAACAGCAACAGAATGCATGCACTCCGGCTACCCCTAAAACCGAGCAAATGCATCGTCATCGCCATCGCCATCATCAACATTTCTGTTTCTGTTTCTGTTTCTTTTGCTGTTGCTGTTTTTGTTGTTGTTGTGCCCGATGGAAACCAAAACAAAAATCGAAAACTATGGTTAAGATGCCTCCCCGCCTTCATAATGCCTTTGTGCACACATTGATTGACCAAACACAACGGAGCACACATACAAATTCTCCAGCTCCAAATACTGTTTCTCTGTTTTGATGAAGGGAACCGTATCTGTAGTTGTAGCTGTGGCTTCGTACTCCTCGTTGTTGTCGTTGCCTCGTCGTCATCCTCATCATCATCATCATCATCATCATCATCGTCGTCGTCATCGTCGTAGTCGTAGTCGAATGGGGAGCTTCTTATTCGGAATTGTTTGCGGTGGCCCTCTCTGTGCCTGACATTCGCCGATTTTTTGCAGTTATCTCTCGCGTCTCATAGCGAAAGCAGCGGCGGTAACATCGACTGCGACTACAAGCCGCACGTTTAGGTTATAATCAGTCGTTACGGTATCCACACGACACGACGACTAAAAACTCCGTTTGCGCGATTGAAAAATTTCCCAAAAAAACTATCAACGTAGTACGGGCACAAGAACACCCCATCAAAAAGTAGCGAAACGTGAATCAAAGTGAAATAACGCGAATAAAATAAAACCGAACCGTGCGTCCGGAATTAACAATTCGCGTCTCAGATACATTTTGTATGGATCCGCTGAACACTTGCAACAAAAACGGAATACGGCAATGAGTACGAGTACGAGTACGAGTACGGGAACGCAAGCAGAAAAAATTTGAATAACTCTACACAGTGCAACGTATCTGTTTCGGTTTTTGTTTGTTTTTTTTTTTTTTTTTTGAATTTCAAATTTCGAAGGTAACGAGTTCAAGGATTCTTCTCCCTGTTGTGCCGAGATTCTCGTATCTTTTGTGCAGAAAGTGTAACACGGCAGTGAAATAGTGTGGTAGCTACTCCCCTATAAGAAATACAAAGATACAAAGACTGTGCCTAGCTAGTGCCGTGTTGCAGTTCCCTGGAGAAATTTAATTCGTTTCTCGTTTAATCTTGGTTATACGACTATGGTTACGATTACCACTACGACTATAAGGTTGACCCACATTTTTTTTTTTGCTTTAATTCTTATTCTTCTATTGCTCCACTATTTTCTTCGTTTGCTGGTTTTCTCTTTATTTTTTTTTTAAGAACAATCTTTTGTTCCTTATTTGGCAGCGTCTTTGGAATCTCTCCCCAATAAACACAAATGCAGCGACAGCACTCTTCGAAGTATCTGTCTGTCTGTCTGTATCTCTGTTTGAATTGGGCTGTGATTGTTTGCATCTGTGTACGAGTATATTCTCTGTTGTCAGAATGACATTCCACAGTGTGTGCGTTAAAAACAAGTGCATTGACACTTCTTCCTCTTCTTCTTCTTCTTATTCGTCTTGTTTGTATTCTTGACTTATGGTTTTTTTTTTTTTTTCTTTTCCTCTTCATCGGGTGCCTTGCCTTCGTCACATCTTCAGCTGATCTTGTGACGAAGATCGTAGTGATCGTGTAGTGATGTGTGTAGAGATGCTTGTAGTTTGTAACCCCTGAGCCCGTAGCTAGTAAGCTCACAAGCTTGTTTTAGGCCCCTACTGTTCAATCAGAGGAATGAACTCTTTATTTTCATTAAAATAACGAACAGAAAAAGAGGCCGAGAGAAGAGAATAAAGATACACACAAGAAAATGTAAACGAAAACAGCATTACAGCAGCCAGAAACAGAAAAAGAAACGGCGCGCAATGTAGCAGATACTGATAGGAGGAAGTGGATCGTAAAAAGTAAAGAAGCGGTTTATTTTCAGACCCGTCTTGGCCCACCTCGATCGCCTGTTACCCGCTGGTTCTCCGGGTTTGATCACTGTTTGTGCACCGATCGCGAGCGATGACATTTAAATAGTTGTTGTTTCCGTGCACCACCACTATCACTACTACTACTACTACTACTACTACTACTAGTAACAACAACAATAACGAGCAGAAAAGTCGCGATCGCGAAAAGCATGAATAAAAATTCCTTGATAGTTCAACGGCATTTCTTAGATTGGTTACTCTTCTTGGCTGTTGTTGTTCTTGGTTTTTTTTTGTTTTTAGTTTTTTTCCTTTTTTGTCTCTTCGTTCTCGGCGATCTACAAGTATGTATCTATTTCTATATTTCTTTCTATTCATCGTTAGTTTTTGTTGTTGCGGCATGATAGCGTTTTTGCTAGATGATCACCATTAGAGTGGTTAACGGTGTGATCGTCAACGATCGGTATCTAACACACTAAACGGTCTGTTCATCGCAGTGTGAAAATGAATTTGGGCTGAGATACATTGGGGGGGCCAAATGAATGCGAAACAAGTCAAAGAACAGAAGAATAGTTTTTTTTCATGTTGGTGTTGGGGCCGCACTTTACAGTCGTTTTGGTGATTTTTGGTTTCGGATGTCGGGTCTCGTCGATCTCGGGTAATAAAAGATCGTCGTGTCGATTTGTGAGATTTTTTTAAATCTTTGTTTTCTTTAAATGTACTTACGAGTATCTTTTGCTTTCCAGTGTGTACGAGAACTAACAGCGATTTATTTATTTGTTTTTTTTTTTTTTTTTTTTTTTAAGTGCTAAAATCAATAGTGACAGAAATACTTAGTATTAGATACTTTGTCTAAGACTTGCAAGTAATTCATTTGATTATCAAGTTTAATTTGAAAATTGGGAGCCAAGTATTACGAGAATGTGGATTATAGCCGTTCAAAAGTTATGCAGTGTGATCTTTCCAGTACCCTACTTTACGGTACTATAATATCCCTAAGCGATAAATGTAAGAATTAATATTAATAACGATTTTATAATACATACATATGTACATATAATCATAGCATTTGCATAAATTTACTAGTTCACAGCGACAATGGGATCTCTAAAAGGTTTGCAGATGGTTTTTTTTTTTTTTATTGCATGGAAACAAAATTCGAAAAGGGTTAAACTGGTTTTTAGATTTTTATTCTATTATATATATTTTTATCATTACCATCTTCATAGTCGTAAAATTTTATGATGCCCACAACCTATTGTGAATCTGTAGAATTAAAATCTAACATCCGCATAGTCACGGAAATGATTTCTTTGGTCATGTGCGGAGAAGATACTTTCGATTTTTTTTATTTTTTTTTAATCCAATTCAAGTCAAAGGTTGGTCGACTTTTGGACAAGGTTTTGTCACAAGTCGTGTTGAGTGTTAACCCTAACATTTGATAAAGAACAATCAGTGAAATTATCCAAACCGCAGAGCTAATGATGATTTGCATCCTTTTTGAATCTTGGAAAGCTGCTTTAAGTTAGAATGACCAAAACGCCTGATAAAAGAAAGAGTCGGCAGTTCCATCCTAAGGGAATCATAATGCTTATATTCGAGACTATCTAAGTTGAACCATAAGTGTCCACTGATACTTATAAACGTTTTATACTTGTTTGAAGAGGTTTATCAGAGGATGTCAGAAAATAGCTTTACAATCCTTTTGATTCTGCACCAATCCGCCCTATATAGTATAGCCAATTGGGAATTTTTTTTATTATTTTTAGCTTAAATTTCTGATCATACCTTGCTAAGCTGGTTAAGATAAACGTCGTTAGCTGGATGGGATCATTATGGTAGGTGAGTGTCTCGACTGCGTTCTAAATCGAATAGTGTTTTACTTAGTTAAAAACTGAGCACAATATGTTTTGTGCCGATTTCAGTGAATCTGAAAACGAAATAGACATTAAAGTTAAGCTGTAGAGCTAAATATCGTCATCAGTTAAAAAAAAACATCTCCGAAGAATCCTCTTATCCAGGTTAAGGTAAGTCTCAACTCAACCCTTCGGTTAATATTATTTGTTGTTAAACTTATTCAACTCCGCACAATTAGTGAGTCGGAGTTCCCTTCCAATTGATCGTGCAACCAAAGGCGTGGTATCCCTTCGGACCTAAAATAATATGTGGCGCTACCAGGCCTAGGGAGCTTGTGGACTGTGTGCGTAAAAAGTTTTCCGTGATTCAAATCTTATTTATTGAATTTTTGAAATTAGGAATCTCTTTTCAGATTCCTTGGCAAAACCGTCTAAATGGTTAAGAATCGAACTCAATAGACTTACTAGGTCTTAAGGTGGGTGCTCAGTCAATCGACACCTCGTATTCCTCCAACTAGTCTTGAAAATAACACTGACAAAAAGCGACTATCACGGCTTGTACAGAGATCAAATTCTTATGCAACGTGAAAGGGATTGATCTGTCTCTAGTTGGTTAAGCTTAAAGGATCTACTTTTTTTTATTGAAGATCGAGGAAAAGAAGTAGACGTTTATTTCTTAGGCTTATTATCACATAGAATCTTTATTGGCACGTGCGGTCCAATAAGGACCTGAATATTGACTTTCAGGCTTTGAATAGTTTGCAAGGATTATCGTGTATCAAAAACTTTAAAAAACCGCACAAATAAAACTCAAGTGGCGTCATATTGCAAAATCTTGGCAGCCACTTTACATGTCTATTTCGCGATATTGCGTTTTCGTTAAATCGTCTTTTCTGTAAATCAATGGTTTCATGAGCAGTCTTTTTGTTGAAACTTCATACGTCCAATCAACGTAATTCATATTTTTGAAAAAAAAAATACTCATAAATCATTGTCTGCTAACATTGGCCGTTGATCTTCCCGTGAAGCGTGAAGACTACATTTGTTATACTCCATCGCAAGCTATGGTCTCGAAACCTTAGTTCCTGTATTTGTGTGCCGAGATCTTTTCGGAAAATGTTTCACATTAAGAAAGGACAGAGGCCGAACTGAATTGATAATTCAGTAGCTGTAAGTCCATCAATAAACATATGTGCCAATAATAAAAAAAAAACTGTTAATAAGCGCAGTTATCCTATTAAAATTTCTATCAGTGAGACACTATATATTGGCTTAAGGTGAGCCTTGTGTTTTCCAGGAAAATTGTCGTGGTCGGGTACTGTCGGTATCGTAGATTGAATGTCTTTCGTTTCTATTGCCTGGCGCAATTTCTCAAGTTGTTTACAGTAGAGTTGAAGATTAATCGCTTGACCATTGAGAAGTATCGCATGGTAGATGATTACCTTCCAGTCCCTCCACACACACATCATTGCATTTTGCGATGTCAGTCCTGGCTTCGCAAATGTTTGTCACAGCTCAACATTTTTTCCCGTCGACCCTTGACACTTTTATTTGTAATTCGTCACCAGTTATTTCTCGTTTCAGAATGGCGTCGTGTTCATTGTGTTTCAACAATGTTTTGAAGATGTAGATGACCGCTACATCGGGACTGTTTTTGTATTTAGCTTTCTGTAAATGGTTCAAAAGAGTTTTCCGGTCAATGCCTAACTTCATTAACGAGCGTTCTTCCGCTTACCGTAGAAGTATTGAAAAATGTAGCGAAACAAAAACAAAACACGAAAAATGCAAGCTCGAACTGTCACCTTTCAAACAAGCGGTCACCGTTGTCAATGCAATGCAACTGTTTTTGAATTATTTTGATTTAGCGCCATCTATCGCCAAAACCACCAATAACACGTTTCTCGAACCAATACGACATATATTACATATTTCAAGTATTGGAGATCGAAATGAGTGGCGTATCATTCCCTTGTTCCAGAATTTTTATTCGAAAGCTTCTTGTCTATTTTGTTTATTGTTTAGACCGCAGACTTTAATTTGCCAGCATAATATATTGCAGTTTTGTCATACTGATCATGGAATTTATTACAGTCCCTTATCAATCTAAATATCTCAACAATGGATATCTGTGTTCTGTAATTCCTAAGGCAATTGCACCATCAAATACCACATGTCTCGCAATCAGTCTCAGCACAGTCATGAGATTCTTCTAAAAATATCTCATTTGGCTTGGATCTTGATGTTGCATCGAAAGTGCCCCGCTTCTGTCGACACTATGTATTTTCTAGAATGTGACCAAGTGGGTGGAGCTGGTGGTGAAATATTTCACCCCACAACCCTGCCACTTTGGTTGTAAATTGTCGCATTTTCTCCCCCATTCGGCGGGCCGGTGTTATAAGTATTTCCACGATTATTGCTGCAATTTTATATTTTTATATGTGTTCGTAGCGCCACAACGCAAATCGTGCCATGGTGTAGAGTGTTTTTCAGCTTTGCATTTATTTTTAATTTTTTTTAGATTTACCCTCGCATTTTGGCTCAAAAATTATGTAGGTGATTTGGAAAAGATGAAAAAAAAAACAAGTTACCATCAACTGCCACACAATATGTTGAGAGATTTGTTTCATTTTCTTTTTTTAAATTATCAGCACAAACATTGCCCGAGAGATGGGAACACTGACGAACTTCAGGCGACGAGTGCATCCAACGCCTGAAAAGAGGGTGATGATTAATTTCGGAACTAATTGACTTTTGTATGTTTGCTCTAGTGGAAACTATTCCGAGGCAAGACGATTGGATAATTGGGTTGAAATCTCTGACCTACTTAAAAGGCTAAACAAATGGAAATTAGGCGATTAAATAATGCATAAAGCAGAATAAGCATTTGCAACGAAAAAAGGAAGATATAAAAAAAAAGTGGATGAAGTCTCGGTATATCATAATGTCTGATGTCTTCTTTTAACCTCAATCTTTCACTTTAGATTTAGAAGATTGACATAAGTTGAATGCGGATTTTTCTAACAGACAAACAATTTTAGCGTTGGGACGTTGTCTAATGGTGAGCATATTCTCAGTAATAAGGTCATTTAGAAGCGTCTATTGCAATGCGTTTACCATACGTCTCTCTACTCAAAGTAGAGTTCAAAGAGCTCGAAGATTACCACTAAGACCAACTGAAGGGTTTTCGTTTGAACAACAGAGGAGGATACTGATTTTCTTTTTTAGCAATGGCCAGTTACGCTCCATTTATGAGCTTTATATTAATTCTGTTGTTTCATTTAATTGACGTCTAGTTGCGTCTCAAGTGGCGCACGCAAGTTGAGGGAGACCACAGCCAACTTAGCGTGCGACACCGGAAGCAGCTAGGGGGAGATCGATATTCCTGAAGACGCTTGTTGTTTGAGGCCCATATCGACCCCCGACTGTCGTGCCACCTTAAGAATGAAAATAAGTTTGGAGATTAACGACATGGGCCAACCCGTTTTGATTCAATCGATGGCCTCAATGCTTATTTTTATTATGGATCCCCGATAGCCATTATTTCGCTTGAAATGTACTGACAGTGTTCCATTTTCTGCATTTAAGTTTTTGGCTGACACGTCCAGCCGCCATCCAAATCCTTATTCCAAGATTTGCAAGCAGATGGCGTTACGTACCAGTAAAGATAATAAAAACAACTTTTACAAACTAAGTTCTGGCAAAAGTCATTTTACGGAATCGTTGGCACGTGCTGGCGTAGTAAGAGTTACGTAGTTATACTGAAATTAAGATCACCTGATTGCCTGTAACCTCTTTTAAGTAGCTGCGGTCAAGCAAACCACCCAATTTGCATTCAATTACCTCCTCATCAAAATAAATTCACTGTTTTTTCACCCAAAAAAAAGAAAAAAATGTTAAACTGAAATGCATCGCTAAAGTGGTTTATCCTCTCAGATACCCGGTTTTTCTGCATCACCAATTAATCTTCCACTCACGAGTACGAGTACGAGTACGAGTATAGTTGGTAAATACAAAAGTCGGACAATCAGCCAGCCATCAGCCTAGCAAACAAGACATGGTGGCTGATATAAGTTGCTTCCAGCAATAAAGCATCTGAACTGAACATTGACCCACTGAACTCAATTGGCCTACCATACACACGCAAGTCATCTCATCGTCCGTGCTTTGTTTTCTTAGCCATCATCATCATTGAGGTTCTCCGAATTAAGGCCACGCAGATGAGCTGCCATTACAAGCTGCTGTTGCTGCTGCAGGGCAATTCCAACTCAAAGCACCAAGTAACGAGCACCACCTGTTGAGCAGCAAGCTGTATTAATCCATCTATCCGTTCCTCCTTGTCTTTGAGATTGAGAAATCTCTGTCCAGACCGCGGCGGCGGCTCATATATATATATATATATATATATATTTTTTTTTTTTAAATAAACAACTCCCAATCGAACGGACTTAATTAGTCATGACATAACCATAGCGTTGCTTATGTCCATGTGGCGTGTTTGACACAAGTCGACATAGTTGAGTTGCTAACTTAAAAAATGTGTGTCACAAGCAACGGTTGGCGGTTGTATTAGTAGAAGTAGTAGCGGCAGTAGTAGCCGCAGCGTTACCTAATTAATAGTTTTGCTGCAGTGGATGCACATTCCGCGCTCTCAACTGACAAAATGCAATAAATCCAAGCGGACGGGCGAATGGACGACTAAGACTACGATAGCGACAACGACCCAACCATGTAACGCCTTGAAGTCCCAGTTACACCACCATTGCGACCAGTAATGCCACATCAGTTCGTCATCGTCGTCATGCTTTAGCCTGTTTACACGGGCTACTCTCGTTCAATAACATGAACATGCAACATTTCACGAAACAAACAAAACTACGACAACACAATAGTATAGTATGTAGGTACCTATATGCTATATCCATACATAACATATTCGTATGAGGGAAAAAAAAAACTTTCTCTGTTTACTGCAATGCACGGTACGCGAACGACCTTAAATGAGGGCAAGCCGCCACAGTCATAGTGGTTTTAGCTTGGCACCGACCGGCCCCACCGAAACAGCCATTCACACTAGTAATGTCGGAATCCATTAAAGTTCGTGCCTTGTTCGCTGAAAAATAGGCATCGATCGACACACATACTTAAGCATCGACATCTGTCAATAATGGGATGAACGACAAATTGCGATGAGGTACGAGTACGTATAGAGTTCGCTTAAACCAACCGCTGGTGGTGGGTTGGGTAGGTGCAGTGTCCAATTAATGTCTTTCACCGTGAAGTAATTAATTCGTTGTGAGGTAATTATCGCTAGGAGGGTAGGTTTTGATAGATGGATTGGTGGAAAGAGGATTAGAAGTAGAAGTAGGTCACGTAGGTATTGATAAAATCGGGTTGATACTGAATGAAGTGAGGTAAAATAAATTTTTTTGACAGAAGGTGGTTGTTTGGAGAATGTTCGGACTTCAGAGAGATGTCGATTTCGTTGATTGTCAATTTGAATTTGTCGTAAGTTGATTAGTTGTGATGTTGGAGATAAGAATTTTGTGGGAAGTTGACGTGAAGGCTTCCTGGTGTTAACATTGCGGTTCGAAATATTATGAAGCCGTTGATAACAGTAGGATGTTGATATCAATAAATTTAATTTAAATGGATTTATGCAACACAACTGTTCCACCTTGAAACGATGGGCTTAGAATTAGAATACATAGAATGGAGGATCTGGTGAATGTAGGAATTTCGCAGCGTAAAGGCTCTGGTCCTAAGAAAGTCTTCTCTGAGCAAGTTCATTGGTGATCTTGTTTTTCGCGATTTTCCGATAGACCTAGAGAATACTCGTTTAATTCAGCTTACCAACTGCGTTTAGTATTTGTTTTTAACAATTTTGATATAGACGGGGGTGTACCAAGGCTTAAGGCAAAGTTTGATTATTGTTGCAGATGAAAATATTTCGCTTCCTTCACATGCTTTTCGAGTTAAAGCTTATGGGCATTTAAGTTTTCTATGCCAGCGAACAGATGCGTGTTTACGAAGTAGCGGAGACTACGGTTCAGGACGAAAAAGCTACAGCCGAATATGATTGAATTTTTAACCGTACGTACGGATTCGATCCCATTGTTTTCTTGGCTCAGTTTTTGTCCAAAGTCATTCCTGAGTGCGGGAACATCCGCAATTGCGATGTCGCAACGTCGTTCGGAGTAAAGATAAACGTTCTTAAGACTAAAATCTTTTGTAGACTGCCTGAAAACGGAGAGTAGATTTTTAGTGTTTGTTTCAAGTCTTGAAGTACTTCTGAAATTTTTTAGTTTTTAAATAAAATGGGGAAGGTAAGCGCCTCAGTGTTAAGTGCCTACATATACTAGGTGGGGCGAAAAGTAACCTCCTTGGTAATGAAAACATAATTTTTTTTAAATGTTTTTTTTTTATTTTATTCAATATAGTCCCCTTTTAGCTTGATACACTTATTCCAGCGATTTTCCAACTTCTTGATCCCGTCCGAAAAGTAATTTTCCGGAAGGTCTGCAAAATACTCCTCCGTGACGTCGATGATTTCCTCGCGTGAGCTGAATTTTTTATTGATGAGCCATCTTCTGAGGTTTGGGAAGAGATAATAGTCCGAGGGGGCCCAATCGGGCGAATACGGTGAATGCGACAGCAATTGGAGGCGTAAGTCATTGATTTTAGCCGTGGTTGCGATGCTCTTATGCGCCGGCGCATGGTCTTGCAAAAACAAAATTTTTTCGATTCATGTGAGGCTGTTTTGTAGCGATTTAGACCTTCAATCGCTCCAATAATGCACAGTACTACTCACTGTTGATGGTTTTTCCTTTTTCGGGGTAGTCGACGAAGAGTATGCCATGACAATCCCAGAAAACCTACGCCATAACCTTTCCGATCCATTGAACCTCCCTCGGCCGCTTTGGAGCACTCGTGCCAGTTCCAGTCCATTTCCGGGCACTCATTCTGTTCTCTGGTGTGTAATAGTGGATCCAGGTTTCATCAACAGTTATCAATCCGTCCGCCAGCGGAAGGATAACTTTTTCATATGCAGAATATTGCCCTAAATATGGCGTGTGAGCTCAGTACTAATCTCTGTGGTATTTGCTAGCTCGCGCACCTTCACTTTCCGGTCAGTCAACACCATTTCATGTATTTTTTGACAATGTCCTCTGTAACCGCATCGGAGGGCCTGTCGCTGCGGACTTGATCGGTAGTGGAGTTGCGGCCACCACGAAACTCTCGAAACCAATATTTGACGGTGTAATCTGACGGAGCATTAGCCCCATAATATTTATCCAACTTTGCTTTTGTTTCCTTCGCCGTTTTGCCTCTCAAAAAATAATGTTTTATGAGAGAACGAAAATCGTTTTTGTCCATACTCAACATGATGCCAAACACGTCAACAACAATCAGCTGTCAAAACAAAACTAAAGACAGTATCGCACTGAAATTTGGCATGTCGGCCTAAATGTGAACGAAATTCAAGGCACCATAACCTTTTTTGCTGAAGCAGCGCATTCTGACGGTCAAGGAGGTTACTTTTCACCCCACCTAGTACACCACGTTATATATCTCCGCTAACGATGTCGTCCTTAATGAAACAAACAACGCCGAATCGATTTCGTATTTTTTCTTCAGCAGGGGTTCTGGTCCCATTGCACATGACCATATTTTTTTTTCAGAAAAGAAGTGGACACTGATGGCATTTGTTAATTTTTTTTTTAAAAAGTGGGCTATGAAAAAAGGGTAAGTTGGTTGAACTTAGTGGCTCTTTCGCTCTTTTGCTCCATTTAATGAGGGGGCTGAATTATTAGTTGTATTCTTGGCAACCACTTATTTAACATCATATTAGTTGCACAGAAAATTAATGTCTTCATGTGCGGATGGGATCAAACGTCAAATCGTTCATTTCGGAATACCATTTAAGTGATGGCCACCTGTGAACATGGTCAAACGACAGTCGGCGCGCAAGATTATCAGAGCTAGAGTACGCGTTGTACCAAAGGCCATCTCTCTTTAAGCAGAAAATGGCCTGGAAAGATTCCTTCTCGTAGAAAGGCCCCATGTCTAATGGATACATAACATAGATTCCTTTTTCTCATTCCTAAATTTTACATTCACAGGTACAGGTAATACATTTTTAGGCTCAGATAACGCATTTTCTGTCATACATTCGTGTATATTCCCACACAACAGAGAGTAGGTGATTGCAACGAACCATCAAAATCACTTATTTCTCACAACAAACTTTCGTTTTAAGCCATCCCTTCTCCTGACCCAATTACGAAGTCTCTACGCCTCAAATATTGACGAATTTACGTCTAAATAGTAATGTGTAACTAATTACGTAAAAAAAAGTATCATAACACCGTTGTTTACGACGAGTACGTATCGGGTACAAGTTTTCTTCAAAACAAACATAAATCTACTCAATTCGTTACTGTGTGGTTGTTGTAACATCGTATGACTATTGCAGCTTACAAATCACAACTCATGTGTCTGTTTATTTGCGTTGCGTGTACGGTTGAGTGTATTATTATGCCGCTTTCTGTCGAAATCTTTTTACTACGGTACAGATACCTACCTAACGTCACGATAGGTTAATGGCCATGTTTTTCAAGCAGCGCCCCATACCATGCCTGCCACAGTTGGCAGTAGCAGTTGCTTTACTTTTACGTTGACGTATCTAACTTAAGCACATTGATGACTTCTCAATTTTGTACTTTACTCATAGTCGAGAGTTTTATTTGATTTTATTTTATTTTTTTCCTCTTTCTAAGGAAATCGAGGAGAAATTGTGAAATCTTCACCAAAGACCTACGAGTACAAGAAGTAGTTTGTATCCATAAAGGCAATAGTACGAGTAATACTCGTAGATCGCCAAATGTAAACAAAAGTAATGCCGCCGTGCTGCTTGGGTGAACATAATGAAAGCGGCGCTCAATTGCGATGGCTTTAATGGTCTCGCCTGTTGCAGGTTGTACTCGTAAATGAGATCACACAGAGATTCTCTATGCGATTAAGATTAATTTGCGAAGTAGAAAAACTCATTACGGAAGACAGTTGTTTGAATTTTTGTTATTTATTTTTCTTTTTACGGAAATAAATTCAGATAAGACTTTAATTACGACTTTGGTATTTATACCCAGTGAGCAGGAAGTAAACTTTTACTTAATCTGAGGAATGCGCCGTCACTGGTAATAACGGTACCCAAGTGGGATAAGGTGCTCAAAGCAGGGTTATACTTATTCGAAGGTGATATTCAGTTGGATTAGAACAATCTGACATAAAGAAAGGTGTGTGGGAACGACGGATTTGGGGATACTTCAAGGAAAAGTTCTTTACGCATGAAATTACGGAAATCTAGATTGTACTTTGATGCTTTAAAAAATGGAAGTCCTTACTTACTAGGCGTTATGCCTTGAAATCTCTGCCTAAGGCAAAACTGCCTCTTGATCATTATCATGCTGTGCTCTGAGATCCAAGACCACTTAATCCTAATTTTGTCCTCCTTTGTCGTCTGGTTAGTATGTTTAGAATTACTACGACGTAGTAAACAAAACATTTTTTTTAATCGTGAAAAACGGTACGTCGTATATATTTGAGTACAAAATAACAAAACTTAAAACGTATTGACTGATGTAGATATGCCATATTTGCATGTGGACTATTGGACTGCTTGAGAACTGGGCTCGCAGGTGGAACATTAAACTAAATCCCCAAAAATGCAAGAATGTCTGCTACACCTTACGCAAACGGCAGGTGCCTTCAATCCGGGTCAACAATATGTCGCTGCAGCTAAATCAAGAAGCCAAATATCTGGGCGTCATCTAGGACAAGCGACTGACCTTCAAATCGCATATTATGGCAACTCTTTCAAATTGCAGGTTCAAGCCTACACGGCTTAACTGGATGAATATGCCGCGATTCAAGGTATCATCATTGTACCGACTTGGAGCTACGGAGTCCAGATTTGAGGCTTTCTGCAATGTCGAGCCGAAAACGGGTCCATACGCTTCAGAACAGAGTTTTAAGGATCATAACTGATTGCGAATGGTACGTTCGAGGTTCGACTCTTCGTCGTGACCTAAATTTAGAGATCGTTGAGCTTCTAATTAGTCAGCACTGTAGTAAATATAGCAACAGACTTCTTTCACACATGAGCAGACTGGAAAGGACTCTAGCAGACGAGCGGCCTATCACCCGGTTAAAAAGACGACAAGTGTTATAAAATAAAAATAGATACAAATTGTAACCTTTGATATATAAAGGCTTGGATTAAATAAAAAATAAAAACAGGTAGTGGGAAGTCTGTATTATATCCTTTAGCTTGTCAGAAAAATGAACAAGTATACATATCTTCATCCACCATTTCTGTGTACCATAAAAAAAGAGTGAGCCATCAGTGTTTCAAGTGCTTTTCTATCATGACAAGGCCCTAATCACATTTTTATGACAAAGAAACAGTGAACAGTAGCTATAAATCTTCGTTTCACTTGCGGCAAGATGGCATCGTGGGGTCCTGTCTTATTAGTCAATGCTTGTATCCCTTTGTCTCTTTGGAAATCAGGTTCCGAGTATCGCTCTGAATTTGTTAATATTATTTGATTAAATGTGGTCCAACGGAGCCTTAAACATGATTGATAGAGGCAAATTGGGCATTGACAAATTAAAGCGGTCTCACAATAGAGCAGACGACATTTTCCATCCAATATTAAGGAGACTGATACCTATAAATTTGGCACAGTCGAAGAAGCCCTTGTTCTTTACTTTTCAGCATTTGATTCAGGTTACGTTGGTTACTTACACACTTAGATGGCACTGCAGTTTAGACTTGACCAGGGCCTCAGCTATCTTGGTTGAGGTTCCCTCTTGTTTGCTCCACCTAAGATACGGTCGTCCTCTACCTCTGGGTTGAAGTCGAAAACTTTACGGGCTGGGATACTTATGTTCATGCGCACATGGTGACCTAGACCTCATCGTGTTGACCGAGCTTTTCTGACAATGTCGGTATCGCTGGACAGTTTGTATAATTCGCTGTTGAAATGTTTTCTCCATCTTTATTGATGCAGACGTCAGCATCATCTACATTTTCATTTTCATTTTCATACATCTACAGTACGACTGAAATGATCAATGTCTTGGACCTACCCAGTCAAGTCATAAATACTGGTACACAGAAAAATCAGCGCCAAATGAAAACGAATTAGTATTTAAACAATTTTTTTTTTGTTTTTATTGGCCTATTCAATGGCTACAAATCTTAGAACAACTTATTCGAAATGACTTCCATTTGCCTTCCAGCACGACTTAAGACGATGTGGCCACTCATCGATTGCGAGACGCACTTCATGCATGGGGAAATTGTCCACTTCAGCGACTCAATATTTGAATGTCGAGTAGAGCAAGCCATGCCCTCTAATACGGACCAACCAACGGGTTGAGGTCTGGACTACCAGGTGGACAATCATCCGTTGGTATGAAGTCCCGAACGTTGTTTTTAGAGCCACAGTTGAGTCGTTTTTGCTTTGTGAGCTGGAGCAGAGTCTTACTGGAAAGTCCATGGTTTGTTGTTGAATATTGATTGGTTGAGAGACTTCACAATGGGTTCCAAGACGGTCGATTGATATACTTTGGCCGATATTTTCACTCCTTTCTCGCAAAAATGAAGCTTGGTAACGCCATCGTAGCACACTCCCCACCATGCCATTACAGACGCGGGATGGTGACCTCTTTGAACCCTCGGGATGAGTTGGGATGCTTCTCTGGATGATCGAGCATATACACGATCGTTCTACTTATTGAACGATTCTTCTACGGTGAAGATTTTCTCGTCAGTAAACAGAATTTGCCTGTGAGCGGCCGTGGGCAGGTGTCCAGTGTGTAGCTTGTACGCGCTGAGTCCTAAATCTTCTTTGATAATGCGAGACATGGATTTTTGCGAAATTTGCATTTCCCGCGACAAGATTTTCTGTTTTCGCAGCAGTTTTCGGTCGATTCGTTTCTTCACGGCTTTGATCGCTTTCGGAGTTGTCACAGTGCGCGGGCGGCCGGATCTTTGACGGTCTCGAACTCCATCAGTATCCTCAAACCACTTCACGGCACGATACACAAAATTGCGATTGATTCCAAGCGGTCGCAACGTCCTAAAGATATGGCCTTTTTCCATGTTGCATTTAAGTAGGCCAACTACAACAATACGAATTTTTCTATGTCGTCCATGATTGTAAGCAATTAATGTTAAAAACTTTTTACGTCACAATGAAGCATAAATGTCAGCTGTCAAATCGCAATCAATACGAAATGGATGCGCCCAGTGTTGAATTCGTAATGAGTGAGTTCAGTTGTGTACCAGTATTTATGACTTGACTAGGTATAAAGTCTTTCTGGTGTTCGATAAAGTGCTTTACTGCTGTAAAGTAGCCTTCTAAACCAAAGGAAGCAAAGAAGCAATTAGCAAATTTCCGCGCTAATGTCGTGGGTGAAGTTGAGAACGGAGCCGGATGCCGGGTGTCTCAATCCCATGTGGTCAGGATCAATATTCGGTGACTACCAAGAGGAGTAAGGGTGCAATGACCAATAAACTAGGTTGGGAATAATATCACCGAAACTTGGTTTGATGCACTTATGGTTTAAGGTTTAATCACTCAAGGAAGTTTTTGGTAGGATCTTCCGCCTTACCCTCCAGATCTGTTCGCATTCAGGCTGATGATTTAAAATGTAGGCCTGATGCAGAAATCCAAAGCAATGGTAACTCACCACTCTTCAATCCAATCACGTGGACTTCACAAGCATTTTCTGATGTCATTCCCACCCAAGTCTTAGTTCTACCTGCAATTGTTAAGAACAAATTGTGTACTAACAGCACAACTTATCAAAAGCTGCGCACAAGCTATCATATGTGTCGTTCAAAGAGGAGAGGTTTCGTGCAATTTTAGATACCTATTGACCGACTCCAGTTTTAAGCAATAATGATTGTTATTTAGAGAGATGACACTGCCTTGCAGTTGTTTTAAGAGACACTTTACTAATTCATAAACAAACTTGGAAAGATGTTTACAATCTCAGCCAAAGCGTCCTCCAGCACTGATAACTAAGGGTAACAGTGATGTAGCACAGGGATGCTAGTTTAGTTAAGTCAAGCCAACTGGTTGTTTACAGGTATCCCTATATCATATCCTTATAAAATAAATCGGCATAAAGATGTTTAAGAGGAAACCGGATCCCGCGTATTACTGATAACAAAAAAAAAAAAAAAACTAGTTTTATAACAAGAGGCGCCGCCGAAACTCGTCACATTCGAAAATATCTGTTTAAGTGCTTCATGTCCTTGAGCTACTCATTTTCCTTTCTCTAGACCTAAGTAATTATACGTCTGATTACAATCAAATTGGGCTACAAGTTATTAAGGTGTAAATCCACCTCTGTGCATATAATTATCTATTTCTAGAGCCCTTGGACAGAAACATGAAATTGAAACTGGAGCTATCAGCGCTAGTCTCCACTTAGTCGAACAAAAAACTATTGTACGTAATCGTCGATTAATCGCAAGTTCTACATATTTGGTAAACGATTTGGATTTATTGAAGCCTATGGTTTTATGGTTTATAGCCACTTAACCTACTTTATCTTCCATCTTAATGTAACCATCACTACACCTGCGTGAGAGACCTTGATATTAGTAAAACCAATTAATTACCTCTCCCAATCAATTAGTTTAGTTGTATAATACTTGGAGCACTGGCGTTTGGATTTACGAGTAACTGGCTGAGATAAAAAAAAATCGTTTTCTATCGCTGTAGGCCTAAATGCAGAGGCACGTTTATTACCAAGAGTCAAAGAAACCTGCGGTATAACCAAGAGATGTGCTATCTTATTTTTATTTTGAAGACGGCGAAGTCCTATCCTGACCGCACATTACAAATGGTGCTAAAGAGCACATTTTGAAACACTAAAGTTGCAAAGTTAAGTCAAGGGTATATTTAAAATTCACGCATTCCATTCTACTCTTGAAAGGCTGAAAACTGGAGGACAACCTTAAAAAAGTCATTCATATCGCAAATCTATCTGCCACATGCCCAAGACTAAAATGAGTCTTGACATTATTCGTAAGTGTCACTGAGGCTTTGACTTATATTTTATGAATAGTTTGTGTTCCATAGAGCTACGGCCACTATCGTTTGAGCACATTTCTGTATTCTCTATCAAACGTCCAGCACCACTATTCCCTCAACTTTAAACAACAGCTTCAACATACGAGTATGTTTGTTGTACTCGTACTTTTATTGTACTCTAACGTTAAGTTTGATTGCATGTTTCCTCTATTAGGTACTACGAATATAAACTCAGAACTGACACCGAACTGAAGGTCTTTAATGTCATTGATCCCGTTGTATGGATAGCGCTAGTTAGGTAGCATGCGCACTTAAACTATGCGTTGCTGGTTGCTGCCATTGTTTAGTCTTAACATAGCCGTTTCTGTTCTGTTGAGCAATCTAAAAAGGAGAACGTCTGCATTCATAATTAAGATTAAATTCGCAAAAAAAAAAAAAAAAAAAAGTAGAAAGAGAAATAAATTTTATGTGGTTCGAAAGTAGGTCAGAATTAAACAAAAAAAAAGTATTACACTTCACCTCTCGCGTCAAGCGTCACCCCTTCTGTAGTTGCCTCACATTGATCCGCTAGCTTGTCATTTCATAAACGAAATTTTGCGTTGCGCCGGTTTTTGCGTGTTTTTCTGTGTTTTTGAGTGTTTTTGTGTGGCTTGTGTGCTTTGTGTTGCTCTATTCAAACCTATTTTCATCATCTTGAATCAAAGAAACACAATTTACGAGCATATACTACAAGTTGCATGTAGCTATCCGTGGTGCTGTTGTCGTACATATGTTATACACGTACGATTGTATCTACATACATATATGTGTATCTTTTGTGTTACAAACAGAGATAAATTCTGTATTTTGTGTGTTCTATTGGATTCATGTCACAGCCGAGTGAGCAGTGAGTTATTGTTCCTTTTTTGTTTGGTTCGATGGCTGGTTGGAACGGCCTGTGGCGGCCGGTATTTTACTAGAGAACATTGTTTGCGGTTTGGCGAATTGAGTTTGAATCAGAGCGATGCGATCTTGGGAGCGTTCATTCAGTTCATTGAAAGAATTTTTAATTAGAAAATTCGATTTTATGTGTTTCGTTTCGAGCTGACTTAATTTTATTTTTCTTCTTTTGTTTTGTGTTTTTTTTTTGCAGTTGAATTGATGATTTTAGTGTGTGATGATTCAATGGCAACATTTCAAATTGAAATCTCGGCTATTGAACTCATCTTGATTTGCATGAACATTTAAAACTGTAGACTAGTTACTAGCACCAGACAGAAGCTTACCTAAGCGCGCAGCTTTATTCAAATGATGATGAGTAAGATACGAGTAGCATCGAATTTGGAAGTTAATTGAGTTTCACAAAACTTAATAGACACTTAATCCGTTTAGGTAACTGTTGTTGTAATTTGTAATTGGAGCAGCACTTTATTATTCCAGAAAATTTCATCAACTCGACTCTCACATCAGAGAGTTGAGAGAGCTGAAATTGTTCAGCTTTTTAGACGTTAACTTCATGCCACTGGAGACTTGTTCTTGATGCTCAATTTAAGATCTATCTCTGCTCTTGGTGCGTAAACTTCACTATTCAAGTCATCCTTTAAGATATGACAAGTGTATCAGTGTAGTTAGTCATAGAGAAGAAATCTACAACAACTAGTTGCGTTAGCATTCAAACTTACCACGGGCTTGTTGATGAGGGAGATACTTTGAACATTACGAGATTCTACCCTTTCGGATGAACAAATTTCGATTCTGGCCATGACAAAAAAATACACTTCATCTTGAAGAAAATAAAATAATTTGGACCGAACGGTCTTTGAGTAAAACTTAAGTGCTTGCAGAAGTCAAAGTACATCAGAATATGGTGGAAGGTAGATGACACACCAGCAAGCACTGCGACGTTAAATAAAAACTGCAAAAGGAAATGTTCGTAAGAATATTGAAGATTGAGGCGATCGATACCAGGTCTGACGTGTGGCTATATAGCCAGATGGCACCCAATAAATGAATTTTAGTTACATAATCATAGAGAGTTGCAGATGAATTAAAGTAACGCTTCAAACAATTAGTTAAATTCATCAGTAGATGGAGAAAGTTAAAGAAAAAAACTTATGTAACACCAGGTGACACAACTTTGAACATCTGACAAAATTCATGTGAAGCACAGTATGAGTACATTTGTATCTTCGATAATTACATATGTATTCCTTAAATCCTGTTGTCTAAAACTATTGAGATTATTGCGATTCTGATGTCGTGCTGATAGAGGATTATCACACACAACAGTCGTACATTTGGTTTTTAACATACGCGTCACAAACGCGATGCGCCAAACGAGGTAAAATAGAGAGCTCTGTGGAATGGTAGGAAGGTACGCAAGTTAACCCAACACCAGTGTCAATGCAGAGATATAGCTATACGCGTAGCATTTTTACACGGTTGAAACATAAAATAAGAAAAATGTCAATTTCCTATGTGAACTTTATAAGTTCTGCAACTTTATGCCTTTCCTAGAAGAAAGGCGATCTTATGTTTTGCGGAAGCAATATACTGTGGAAACGTCTTACTTTTTTTTTGTACGATACACATCGGCAAACAAAAGTTTGTCTTCTAGAACACAAAGAATCCATTTTGAAGTTTTCATAGCTCTGCGCAGTATTAAATGATGATCGTATTGAATTTCGACATCTTCGTTCCTCGAGACAGGCCTTGTCTGCTGGTCAATTGTCCTTTAGACAACGGAAACAGCTGTTGCAAAGACCTTTTCTTCGCTTGATTTCCCCAGTTACGCCATTACTTTTGTACACTTCAAAGCCTATGTAGTAATTGTAGTAATTATATAGCTCAAAGCGTATAGCTTTTGAGTATTTCGTAACACCATGTTCTCATATGGGTAAGCACATGCAGGAAGATAGACAGATTTTTTAAATGTTGTGCTTCTGATGTTTGGTTGAAAAGTTGCGCAGCAAGACATCTTGCATCACGGAACCAATTTGGCAGGGATGTCAAGATTAGAAATGGGTTCGGAGAGCTCGTGTCTTGAGTCAATATTTAAATCGATGACCTGTGATTATTGATTTGGTATTTTAAGGTTTTATCTTAGACCTGCTGCCGAGTGAATATGGATCTATCAGGTTTTTTTTACATTCTTAGAGCAGTCAAGTAAACAAATAACTAAAGGTGAGCCAACAGCTAGTGTGGAAGTATTCATTAAATTAAACACAAATTTATTGTGAAATAAATATGAAGAATGAGTCGGTCAATGGCCACAATTTCAGTTTGTGTGTTATCTTTGAGATCCTGAATTGTCGCTGGGTTATTGGCATAGACCTTACTGTTCAAATAACCCCACAGAAGTAGGTCTAAAGTTGTCAAATCGCCTTGGAGGCCAATCAACCGAAATAATGCGGTCTTCAAATTTCGTACCCAGTAAATTGATTGACTTATGACTTGTGTGGGCACTAGCACAATCCTTTCCTTCACACCAGAGATCGTCCAGACCCAATTCATCAAATTATGGAATAAAAAATAGCCGACCAACATGTTGTGGTAGCATTCTCCATTCACTGTAACTGTCTCTCCAGCCTCATTTTGAAAAAGAACGGGCCAATCATGCCGCTTACCCATAATCGGCACCATACAGTGACTTTTTTTTGGATGCATTGGTGAATCTTCTCGTGATTCTCGTACAGGTTTTCTGGTTGCCAGCAACGCAAATTTTGTTTATTTATGTACCCATCCATCCAAAAATGGGCTTCAACGGAAAAGATCAAATTTGATGACAAATTGACCTGGCGGCTCAAGATCCAGTTAACAAATCGGCGACGTTGTAGATGGTCCAAAGGCTTCAATTGTTGAGTTCTATAATATGGATAAAGATCAACTTTTTTATTTCGCCGTAAAGTACCATAAGTGAGGCCCAATTCTTGACTTCGGCGACGAATTAAAGTGCCTGGTGTGCTGGTTTTGAACACTTCCGCTCAGAGTGATGATGTTCTGGTGTGTACATGCTGGCCGAGCATGCTGATATGGAGTTTGACCTGATACTGAACAAGTTTCTTCAAAACACTTCAGCATTACCCGAATTCCGGACTCACTAGAGCGGTTATATTGGCCGAAAAATTTACGAATTTTACGAGATCTTACTTTTTATAGATCGCCCATTATTGAATTAAAATTGAATAACAAAAATGCGTTGTTGCTTGGTAAACGACTCCATGACTAAGATTGTATGACATCTGTCAAAAAGATCAACCACATTGAATTCAGTAATCTGTTGGATCACCTTTTAGTTCTAGAACTAGTCTAACTTGTCGTCTTTTTGTTTTAGAGACCAACATCTGCTCTTGTGGGTTCGTGACTATGGAATATAGTGGGTGGAATACCCACTTGAAAATCTGTGAGCTTTTCCAATGGTGCCCTCTTCTTCTTTCCTAAGAACGCCGGTCACAATTTATAAGTGCCTAATTTGAGACACTACTCATAGATTTTCTTTATAAATTTTGGAGATCATTCCTGGTAATCCTTCAGTTATAAGATCTAGGTTGCATGTACATTAGAGTGGTCGTTGTATCATAATTGGAGGATTGGATGGTTTCTCTTCGTCTGCGTCTCGTCCGTAAGAACTATCTAATTTAATAGTCATACCAATTATAATACACAACACTGAAAATACAATTTTAACACGTAACAATAGTACATAGCATATAACATACAAAAGAGAACTTTAACAAAAAGCTTAATTTGTGATTGACAAGGTTGAAAAGTTAAGAGTTAATACTTAAAGGTCTGATCTACGATTTGGAATTTGTCATTTACGATTACTCCAAAAACGCGAAAGTCTTTTGACATGTTGAATACGAGTACAAACGACAGAGTCGTTGTTGTTAATTGCTAAGGTTAATGGTCCGTCTCAATGGAAAAGCCATCAAATTGGGCAATACTGCGAGTATTCGTATATCGCCAAACTTTATTGTGAGGTCAATGGCAACATTCACTGCTCATTTGGAGGTTTCACAACATAAAAACCCATTTGTTTCGATGGTTTTGGTTTTATGAGAACAAGTTCTTTATAATGTGTGAATTTTGCCAGTTTTTTGTGCTGACTGATATAAGCCCTGTTGTTCGGATTAAAAGAAATCGATAAATTGATATGGATCAGGCTTCGAATTTAGTTTCTTGATTTAATACTCTCATATTCAATGTTCTCATACTAATACCGCATTAGTTGTTTATTGGGCATCCAATCTTATACCAAATTCAAACATTTACTTGAGTCCACCTTAAATTACTTAAAGTTATTGCTGCTCTATACAATTAGAAGTCTACATTCCCGTCTGACACAGGAATGACAGAAAGAAAGGCTATTCCAGGACATTGGAGGGCATTTATATGGTCTGTAAACATATTTGAGGGTATTCCATAATTGTACTTATGAGAAACGAACTGCAAATGAAAACTCTGAACTAAAATGCTGGAAGTCGTAACACGAACTCAAAGTCAAGTAGTAATTCTCGAACCCTACCTAGTAAATTAACCTTTTCACTAACAAGAATCAGCTTATGTCTTTGTCCGAGTGTTAAACTCTTGAATTTCGAGCTATGAAGTTAAAAACCTCGCAGAGCCGAGGGAAAGCTCCTGACACTTTTACGTGGGCCAGAAATTAGGTAGGCACGAGTTCACGAGTCTGTGTAGCAACTTCATAAGACCCCTTGCTTTAAACGGGCATATCACAATTCTAGACCTAAGAATAGATTTATGACATCCTTTTTCCGTGCGGAAAGTCGTACTTTCTCAATACTGTTGTAGACATAACTGCCTAAGAGCTCTTCAAATTTTTCCTGTACTCTGACACTCACATAGCAGGTGCGTTATGTCCTCTGAAGAAGGAAGTGGCCCCACCATACTGATCATACTGGTACGGTTCTGTACGCATATTGCCTGAGTACTATGTAGCAGCTGTATGCCACTCCATCAGAATAAGATAGTCTCATCATACTCTTACCATTTAAATATTTTGTGTGCAAACCATGCTATAGTAAGTGTTGGAAGGTGTCCAATACTGCCGTTGATATAGTGGGTATACAACAGTGGTATACATCACGGCAATGCTGGTCATGCTTTGAACGAATTGTATGTTCGAGTTTAGAGGACAAGCATAATATCACCAAATGGAGAGACAAATGTTGGATTGTCATTTTTTTCAGAATTTTTCTGAGCACAGAGGAAGTCAATAATAGTCTGAGTTTTTATCTGGAAGACGTGTCAAAATCCGAAAAGTAATTCATTCATTAATATCAATATCGTCTCTCAGTATCTGATCATAAATATTAGAGAGGTGTGGAGACAGAACTCCGTCTTGCGACCAACCATAGATTGATCTCAAAAATAGGCTGTGCGTTTGTTTATATTCCTTAGATGCAAGTTAGTTTGTTTTGGCTGTCCTGTCTTTAGTGCTACGCACACATATGAAATTGATGCCGGACAACGTAAAAGGCGATATACGAGTATACAAGCTATGTTATCGAGATTCGACAATTCTCTAAGCCTAGACAACTATACCAAGTACATAGTGATGACTAAGGATAAAATATTCCTATTCAGCGGATGATTTATGTGTTGAAGATAGCAGCGAACCTAGCTGCAGTTTTCTAGGTTCTTCGACGTTCTGAGGAGACTAAACAGTTACTGCTACTATACCTTGTCGCACTGGTTGTATTTTCCATATTATCCGTTTACTAGTTCAAGTTTCAAATGATCCCTTGTTCGTGGAGATTATATAGCATTTGACAAAACAATATTCAATGGTTCTAACTGCAAATAATCGTTCTTCTATTTCTGATTCAATTCTTCGACTATGTCTCAACCTAACCAGTATTGTTTTCTAAAAGGCTGGCGAATGCCACGGCTAGAAGTACCTGCTGTTGAAAATAGACATTTGGCAGGCCTAACAGCTAGTAGCACTTGGGTTCATCTGGGCCATATTGGAAATCAAATGCAAACATTGGATAATTATCTCAAGTAGTAGCCAACTATAATTACATATTTCACTGCATTTAACGGCTGCTGATGGCTCGCCATTTTGGAGCAGCGGATTATTAACTTCGAACTCGACAATGGAGTAAAAAGTTAAGAGCAAATCCAATTAACTGCAAGTGTTCAACTCCAACTGAGATTGCAGATAACCAAACCTTGCTTTGGATAAAAAAAAACATATTGGTCAAGGTCTTGCCCCACCCCGAACAGAAGCGTTGTCGGTCTTTTTTTTTTGTTGAAATCATTGCGACTTACATGCAGTAAGCCATTAAGCGCACATCACGTGTACTTCTGCCTTGACACTTATGTTCGTTTAACTTGATTTTATTGAAATGATTTTTTTTTCCCAACCATCATTGTGCCAAAAAAGAAAAATGTAAATCTTGAGACGACAAAGTCCGATGAAACGACGAAAAGTTGAAACGACAGAATGAAACCTTGATGCTAATGTTTTTGAAAGTAAAACCGTATTTTTTGTTGCTGTTTTGTGTTGTTTTTTTTTTTTTTTTTATTCGTGTGTTTCGCGGCAAACAAAACATTTGTCTTATCTGAGTTTTGTGGCACTTTCTTTGGCAACTTCACGCAACATCGCATACATCAGAGGCCGTAACCTTAACTGCCCACAAATATGTTTGCTCATTCACTCAGTGGTCGATTGCTACATACTTTTCGCGTTTATTTACACCACAAAAGAAGCACCAACAAGCAAAAAAAAAACAACAGCCCACTAAAAGCAAATAATAAAAATAAATAAAAAAAAAAACTTGTCGAGCACACACAAGGAAATGACATTGAAAAGCGAAATGAAATTAATTTGCGTGGCACGTAATTGATAACCAGTTGATCCTAATGGCGGGCGTGTGGGTGATTACCCTCCTCTTATTCACTTAGAGGCCCCCCTGGGCCAGCCAGAAGTCCGCAACAGAAGAATGTTCCAAAACAACAACAATGACAAAGACAAATACGGAGAAGGGGACCAAACAACAACTTAAGAGACATCCAAAAGCATAATCGTCTCAAGATACTTTGTCTGTTGCTGGTCGGGTTGTCTTTTTGTTTTTGTTTTTTTTCTTCTCATTTTCATTCGTTTTATCTTCGCGGAGGGAGAGATACTTTTTTATGATCTTCGTTCACATTATCTTTTTTTTTTTTATTAATAGCTTTTTGGGATGCGGGAGTGTGATGACCTGATGATAGCTTAAATGGCCTCGAATGTGGTCGGCTTCCGACTAACGCCCACAACATGGGCTCGTATTATTTACCCATTAAAAGAAAAACCAACAATAATTGGCAATCCAAAAAAAAAAAAATTAAAAAAATCTACAAATACAAGTACCACATGTGGCTAGAGATAAAGCTAATATCCCTCTAAAGATGTGGATTATTTTTTCCTTCTTTAGATACGGGTACGAGTACTTGTATTGTCTTAAAGTAATTACTCGTATATCGTCAAAGTACTGGTGAGCATCTTAAAGCAGATTGATGAGTTGGTGATGGTTTTTTTTTTTTTTTTTGCCTGTGAATTAGTTGTCGGATTTTTTCTTTTATTGATAACCACAAATTATGATAGTTGCTGGTTGTTGAATCATTTTGAATTGGTAATTGTTAAAGATGGCAGAAAAAACTTGAAAAGTTCTTCACTTTTGGATAGTTTAAGTGGACGAATCGACAGTATATCTATTATAAGCATTGTGCTAAAAAATATGTAATGGTGGATGTTAACATATGTTGATATGGTTTGGTATGAATCTGAGCTCAGTAGCCTAGAAGGTGTTAAATATGCTAAAAAAAATATGCTTACTTTATTCGATGAGTTTACCACATTGCTGTCGTTGTAGGCTTTGTTTAGATCATTTTGACATTTTGCTAAAATTTTGTATGTATCCATGGACCCGAAATGTCTCAGATATACATTTTCTATGTGCAGAAGAAAATTTGCCTTCACCCAAACGTTGTGGCTGGATGTGGATTTTTACCTTGTATTGTTGCAAAGCGCTGGAAAAGCAACTCCGGTCTTCAAATCTTGTTAAGATTTTGAGGATAATCTGTGCTAGCATAAGGGGATCTTTACAAGCCACACGAAAAGCGAAATTTTTCGTTTGGCATGTTCCATGTTTACAGATTTATATTGTACTTTGATTTTTTTTTCCATTACGCCGCGAAGATAGTATCGGTCAAGTGGTCGCTGTTAGAACTGATGCTCATTAATTTCCTATTTCTTGTCTGTGTTCGTCAAGGTCTGCCGAACTCCCTGGTTTCATATTGAACCAAATTAAACCACAGAAAGAACTCTTTAAAAGGTTAAAGAGGGCAATATTTCTGGGCAGTGTAAATTGTCCAATCTCACTCGTGGTTTATGAGGTATTGCAGCATCGTGTGAGAACTAGGTTTTTCAGTGTTCAATTCTTCAATTTGAATTCATAGATAAATATTCTGTGATCACAGACACAGTAACGATGCTTCCAACCATAAAGCATAATATCGTTCATTACGATCCAGGAAGAAAACTTTATACTCGCGTTCAATACGATTCGTGTTACTCCCTGGTCTGTGGTTGATGTCTAATAGTTCAATAATAGAAAAAAAAATGTTACGTTACAGTCTGTTTGATGACATCGTACACGACAAAAGTTAAAGAAGAACTTATAATAATAAAAAAAAATTAACCGTACTGGTTTATTTTATTTATTTACTTGAATGCTTTTCGATTAATATGTTGTCCACTCTCCTCCATTATCAATAATTGCTTGGAATCTTCGAGGCATGCTTTCTACCAATCTTATAGCTTAATCCTGAGACAAAGATCTCCATAAAACATTTTTCGTGATAATTGTTTGACCGTCGAGATCTTCTTTCCTTGGAGCTTTAGCTTCATGAATGCCCAAACATTTTCAATGGGATTTGCATCCGGCGACTGTGATGGCCAATTTCAAACATCGTCGTCATTTTCTTGTTTCCACGCACTGCACAAACGACTTCGATGTTTCGGGTCATTATCTTCTTGCAGTAACCAATTCTCATTCCTTCTTTTAAACCACCTTGGGGCAGATGGTAATAAAGCCTTCTTATAAATTTTGACCATGTTGGGTGCGTTTAAGTTATTTGTAAACATGAACAAATTGCCAAATCCTTGTTCTGAAAAGCTTCCCCAAACGTGCACCTTTGCCGGGTGTTTGACGGTCCGCTGGATTAATTTATTGGATTGTATACACCAGGTATGAGTGATAGGAGACCATGCCCAAAAAGAAGCTTCATCTGAAAAAATAACGTTGCTGCAATCTCTGTCTAAATTTTCCTTGGCCCAACTGAGTCGTTTTTCTACGTGTTTTTTTGACAATAGTGGTTTCTTTATTGCGCTTCGAAATTTTACATTATTGGCTAGTAAACGTCTTCCTATCGTATCACAACACACATTTAGACCTCTTTTACGTAAGATCCCTTGTCCTCCACGTAACGATAGAAGAGGATTTTTTTCAAACACGCGTAGAATCATTTTGTCCTGCTTTTTTGTTGTTTTTGGCGTAGACCCACGATCCGGCAAATCATCCACATTTTTAACTTGGGAATAACGGTGCACTCACTTGCTAACAAATGCTTTTGACTTTTTCATGTATTTAGCAGCTACTCCGTATGACATTTTCGGTCCTTTTGGATGCGTGCACAAGAATACTGCTTCATAACGTGATGCAAACGCGACACTCATTTTAAAATACTTCCGTCTCTGACAAAAATTGAACACTCTTTAAATTTTTTTATTCAAAGCATCTTAGCAGAAGTATTTTTTTATTCGCTAATGCAAATGCCACTTCCAAACCGGTTTTCATAAACGAGTTTTGCCGTACACGATCTTATCAAACGGACTGCACATTGTAAAACATACAGGCATCTAAGAAAACATGTGTTATAGGTTTGAAGTCTATAGTTAGCTGTAGAGATGGTGGACTCTCAGACAGTCTTCTCAAAAGTGATTTTTTTTACAGGAAGGAGGAAGTTGACTGGTTTGGCTCATCTAGAGACGAAAGAGGGCGCCATCTCTTTCCCCAATGAAAATAGTTTTTTTTTGTGTCATTCGAAATGGCAACTTCAATTAGTGCTGAAACTTAGAAGTCGCTGATGGTTTTTAGCATTGTGCGGAGTTCTAAGTAAAACATAGTGCTTCGCACTGAGACAAGACTTTTTTACGTAATAACATTGCTACTGATTTTGGCAGATAGGAAGGAAGGAAGCTATTTGTCTCAACTGCGAAATGGGCTTCTAAAACTGCCATTTGCGAAGCTTGCTCTAACGGTGTGATGCTGCACAGCGCAGCATATTATCGGTAAATAAGCAGCTCACGTAAACATCAGAATGGAATTACGTTGCTTTGACGTGGTGGTTCTTCTTTATCCTTAGGTGGCGCTACAGTCCGGGGTGGACCTCGGCCTCAGTCAACAAATGTCTCGAGCCGGCTCGTTTTTTTTGCAAGCTGAGTCCAACTTCGCACGCTAAGTTGGCTGAGATTCCCGTCAACTTGCGTGCGCCACCTGAGTCTCGGACTTCCTCTACTGCGCTGTCCCTTGGTGGTGGATTCGAAGACTTTTCGGACCGGAGCATTGGTGTCTAACCGCACTACATGACCCAGCCACCTCTGTCATTGGATCTTCACCCTTCTGGCTAGGTCGATGTCGCTGTAGAATCCGTTCAATTCGTCGTTGTATGTCCTCCTCCCCTCACCGTCTATGCAGACGAGACCGAAAATCACTCGAAGAATTTTCTTCTGAAAGGAACCAAGAGCCATAAAGCAGAACTGAGATTATTGAGGTCTTACGAGTATATAGGGAAACTTTTGTTGTTTTAGAGAGGCTTTGCTAGTCAATTGCCTTCTTAGCCCAAAGAAGCAGCGATTGGCAAGAGTTATAATTCGTTTGATCTCAGCGTTGGTGTTGTTGGCCAAATTTTTAGCAGAGCCTAGTTAGACAAAGTCCCTAACTACAACAAAGTTATACCTGTCAAAGGTAACGTTTTGTCCAAGGCGTCGGTGTTGAGTACCCTTTTTGCTTGACCGCATATACTTGGTCTTGCCCTCGTCGACCAATCAAGCCATGTAAACCGCTTCCGTCTTAATACTTGCAAAAGCCACTGACATCACGATGCTTTCTTTCGATTATGACAATATCATCGACTTTTGAAAGATTGTGCCTCTAGTGTTTGCGCGTAAGTTTGTTGAAGTTAAAGAAGTCGCATGACGGCGCATCGCCTTGTCTAAAACCTTTTTTGACAGTGGTCTCGGTGAGATCTTTACCGCAACGTACTTTCTTCATTAGCATCCTGTACAGGCGGACGAGTTTGACAGGGATACCAAAACTAGACATTGCTCTGTATAGCTCGTCTCTATGGATGCTGTCATTCGCGGCCTTAAAATTGATAAATAGGTGGTGTGTATCGATCTGAAGTTAATGGGTTTTCTCCAAAATCAGCCGTAGTGTGAATAATTGTTCAATGGTGGTCTTTCCCGGCCTGAAGAAACACTGTTATGAACCTATCATGTTGTTGACGAACGGTTCAGGCGTTCACACACGACGGTAGAAAAGATGACCATGTAGTTGATGCAGTTCAGAGGGTCTTCTTTCTTCAGGTTCACTTCATCCAGGTTGGGTTGGTCTTCATCGTTCAGGTTGAAATCTCATTCTGCCTGACTGTAGATCCATCCGTATCCGAGGCTTGTTTATGTTTCGGAACTTTTGTATTTGTTGTATCACCGGACAGTTACGCCGGTGGCACAATACCCAACCTGAGGGGCCTGTTCCATTTTTGATATCGCTGGGATGAGGGGTCGGTTAGACCGAAGCTAGTAACCCGTTTGGAATATAAGTGCTGCCGTTAGTCTATCAAGGGCTCTTCCTCCACCATTTCTTTTCCAAGACCCTGACTTAATCTCGGAAATCCTTACCCGTCTGAGCTATTGTACAAATATGTCAGAGTAGCCCGGATAATGTCACATTCGTTCCGGGATTTTTTTCCATCGTTGATTCCATCTGGGGAATTCATTTGCTGTCCCGTTTATAGTTCAGCACTCGCGCTTATAAGTTTAGCAACGGTCACCACGGAGGTATTATAAGCACAATTGATGTGTAGAAAATAGTTGCAACACTAGTATGACATCTCTCAGTGCCTACCCTATTTCTGCTTCCCCAACCGTGACGTGGTGGGTTGCTAATTAAACAAAAACGAAAAATTATATTTCACAGAAATGGAGTGGACGATATGTTGTGTTATTTTATCGAAATCTATATACCCATTGACTTGAAATTTCAATATATGCACAAAAATTAACTTAGTTGGGCCTAATAAAGTCATCAAATAATGCCAGAGAGACATTTAACCTTAAATCTGCCTTCAGGAGAAGAAAGCAAAAGTCGATAGGTTGTGGTATCAGAAATCATTTTATCGCTAGACCCTGTTGAGTTGGGTCAAATTCTAAAAGGGATAACGAAACGTTACACCGTCGACATGTAATGCTGTACCAGTTTTAAAAATTGTGGGTGTTGTAACTGCAAAAAAAGTATTCAGAGCGTTTGTGCGGATCATACTCCTGCTCTAAGGACCGTCAAAAAGTGGTTTGGTAGACATTGTGCGATTCTTAGTGAAAAATAACCCGAAGATTTCAACTGAGGAGATTGCTTGGCTAATCGTCAGCATTTCGCTATTTAAAGAAACTTGGATTCACTTCCAAACTCGATACGTGGGTACCCCAGTGTTTGACGGAAAGAAAATAAACTTGACCGCATCTCCATAGCCATATTTTTGCTTAGACTCCATGAAGACGAACCTCTTTTGTACAACGAAAAACGAGCTGCAAACAAGCAGGTGAAGGTGCAGAACCCGTGCTTAAAGCTGCCTTGTATTCAATAAAGGTGCTGTAACCTGTTTGCTGGCATTACTGTCCACCAAGCCAAAAGTGGCCCTCTTCATTAAAAACGATTTTCCGATAAAAAAAAAGGGGATGACTTCAAAAGCTCAAAAGCTTCTTAAAAGCTCAATCAAAAATAGTCACCTGTGATGAAAAGCGGATACTGTATAATAATCGTAAAAGATCTGGGCAGTGGTTGGATGCAGATGAAAAACCAAAACACACTTTACACCTTCACCCAAATAAGGTTATGGTGCCAATTTGGTGAACATCGAAAGGACCAATCCACTTTTCATTTCTTTAACCAGGAGAAACGTTATCAAATATTGTGAGGAAATCAACATATTGCATACAAAATTTGCAGAAAAGCACGATCCATTCCTTTTGCATGCCAGTGCTAGACAGTGCAAACGGTGCAAAAACTGTTGCAGTTGGGATTTGAAACTCTTTTGCATATACCGTACTCTACTGATATTTCCCCAACGGATTACCATCTTTTACGCAATCTGGATTCATTTTGCTGGCAGAAGGTCTTCCGGAACCGAGCAGAGGTCATAAAAGCCTTTGAAGACTTCATTGCCTTAAAAAGTCAGCATTTTTATTAAAAAAGCAATAGCTGACCTTTTATCACGTTGGAAAAATGTCATAGATGCCAACGGTTCCTATTTCGTAACTAAGCATAAGTTTAACGATTACAATTCCAGTGAAAGGACTCTGTTTCTTATTCGAATGACGGAAATATTTTTAATCACTACAACGAATAAGATCCCAAAATGTTGGGATCTATACTTGCAAGAATCCTGCCAATATATTCAATAATTCTGTTCTATTGTATTTGTAATAATTTTAAAAAACATTACCTGGGTTAGAGTTAGATGTTTCCTTGTAGAAGTCATTGGATTGCAACTTCCAAGTGCAGATATTTCAAGCCAGGGTTCTGTATCTAATGTTTTCTTCTACACAATGTTAATCATTAGATTTCGATGCCTGAAAAATTTGCATAAAGTCAGCCAATAGTCCGATATAAATAAACATAAGTTCGTCGAAATGAGAAAAAGAAGCAGAGGCGTATCCGTTACTCGTATATTTATCTTAAACTGGAGCAACACTTTTAATATCGTTTCCCACGAACATATCAATCTTAGAAGCGACCGCGCCTCAATTCTTATCCAAAAATTTTTGCGCATTGACCCAAAAATGTATCTACTATACTATTTGAAAGACAATGCGTGTATGTTCTACGAAATTTATGGGAATCTGTTTATTGTTTGTTGTTGGTTTTGTCGATTTTTGTATTTTTTTTTTTGGAAATTTTAAGAATTATGACTAATTCTGCCCTTCTTCTTCGTCTTGTCGCTGAATGCTACACACAATTGGAATTTTGATCCCAAAATGAATTAAGAATTCTATTAAGCTCATTCGTTTGAATGAAGAATGACTCAGTAAGTGTCGCGCACATTGACATCATACTCCAACTCATGTTAACAAAAAAAAAGAAAAATAAAAAAAATAAACAATTTTTTGTTTATTATTCTTTTACGAATTGTACTCGTAGATGTCCGAATATTGTTTGAATTCATTTTTCGGACTCTGGCGATATGTGATTGTTAATGTGACATTTGGAACAGTTATTGTGTATACTTTATTTGAACTTGTAGTCCGCTATTGTTCTCGTTGTTCTGCCTCTGTCCAAATCCATGTTAACGAACATGGGCCATTTGAACAAACAAAAATTGCTGTCTGGTTGCGCTGGCCAGTAAGTAATGTCCATCGCTGGCGTTGTTGCTGTGATTGCCATCATTTCATTCGTAAGGTCAATGAGTTCTTTCATCGATACTCTCGTGCATTAATAATTTTTTTATTTTTTTTATGCTAAAGATAAAAATTAAAATTATTGTTTTGTTTCGATGTTTTTCTCCTCTCTCTGTATTTTGTTTCTCGAAAAAAAAAAAACAAAAAAAAACATTCCAAAGCGAGTGGCGAAAAATATCATCAGAAAAGTTAGACTACGACGGCGACGATGACGATGACGATGACGACGACGAAACGCACAGTACAACCAACCATACCGTATAGCTAAATCCAACACAGCACAGTCAGGCAGCCAGCAAGTCAGCCGTTCAGCCAGCGGGTGGAATGACCCCGTTTGTAGATTGACTGAAGTGGGTTAATTTATATCGCGCACTGAGCTGTGTTCAGTGGAAGTGTAAAAGATAGTTTCAGTCAACCCGATTGTTTATGGTATTTAGATATTCAAATGAAGTAGGGTGAGAAACTAGGTCGATGGCAGTTGATTTAGGATCCTGAGAAAATTGTTGACAAAGTACTTGCGCCACGAAATCTGTTTTGAATAGTAACTTGCGATTTTATACATTTTACATAAAATGAATCATTGAAAATCACTTAAAGCACTTGTAGGAGTTTTATTGTTTTTTTTTTGTTTTTTTGGAATTCAAAGTTAGTTGAAAGCGCTTTGTTGAGTAACTTAAAGTTGTAATTTTAAAACTGGGATTCAATTGGAAAACCTTCAACAATCTTGACGACTTGACAACACAACTCGCATATTTCAAGGTAGCTAGCGGTTTTACCTCTCATTAATCTATCGCTAAATGGCATTCATCAAGTTAGCTAATAGAGTGAAATTCGGAAGCTTAAGCAGTTCAGTCAACTAACAAACTGAACATGAAATCGAGCCACCGTTCCTGGGGAATTGATGGTTATGAATAGGCCGACGAACTGACCAGCAAGGACAGTTGAAGACACTCCCTTTAACGGATCTGAACCCTTTTGCTACATCCCAAAAAGTGCACTCAATCTAACTATGAATAGCTCGGACCATTTGAAGTGCATTTTACATTGGAAGGATACTTCAGGTCTAAGACAGGCCAAACTCTCCCGAGTGCCGACTTTGTCTTGAAGAAGGCGAAACAGCTGAACACATTCCATGTGATTCTCCAGCTCTTAACGGAATCAGACGGAATACATTTGTTAGGGAACAACTTGACACCAGTGAAAGATGGGACTTCTTTTTGGTAAGGTTATTAACTTTATTCGGAAGTCAGAAAACTCACTAGCCTAATCACAGTTCTGACAAACTGGTACAAAAGGTCTTTAAGGTCGAAGTGCCGTTTCTCAAGAGAGTGAAAGTCGACGAATCGTTGCAACCCTGTTGTAGGCAAATCCACCTACAATACGTTTTGAGAGTTAGTATTGATAATCTGGCAACATCGATGACGCCAAATAAATCAAATGAATTCAAATAGATTGTAGAAACATAGGATAATCAGCAGCAACTGCTTCTTACTCCGGCAACCAATCAAAGTATGCTCTGCGTTATATTAAAGCAAATGCAAAAGTTTCTATAGAGACCCGTATTTATGCCTTATTGAAAATGGATTATCGTGCAAGAATGCAACAACTGGGAGACTTCAAAACAAAATCGAAGGAAATCTACGAGATGAACAGGCTCCCACAAAACAAAACAACATATAGAAGCTGCGTAAACCAAGCCAACACTCGCATTATAGTTGAGCAGTCTATAGAATGGCGTACACCTCTATACCTGCTGTTCATCGATTTCCAGAAGGCCTTTGACACCATCAAAAGAGTTGCAATATGGAGAGCACTAAGTAAGAAAGAAGTACCCCAAAAAATAATTAACATCATCAGACCAATGTACGAAGATTCGGATTTCGCGGTACTACATAATGGAATCATCAGTGACTCGTTCACTCTCACCTCAACTGTTCACAATCGTCCTGGATGAAATTATGAGAGAAGTCTGCGCACGACAACTCGAGGACTTTGACTATGCGGACAATATTTGTCTTCTATCACATAAGCTCAGTGACATCCAAGCTAAATTAGAATACCTCGCGCGATGCCCCGGATTGGAGATAAATATCCAGAAAACTAAGGCCATAAGAATCAATCAACACCTGCAACAGAGGAGACATTACCATAGAAGGAAACCCTGTCGAATGTGTAGATAGCTTCTGCTGTCTATGTAGTATAATAACAACAGACGGCGGCGCAGAGCCAGACGTTGATAACAGACTTCGAAAAGCAAGAGCATCATTCGGCCAATTACGGCCTATATGAAGGAGTTCCCAGCAGGGACACGAAGCTCAGAATATTCAACTTATGTTTCAAGTCAATACTGATATATGGCAGCGAAACCTGATTGATTTCCAAGAACACCATACAGAATCTTCAGATATTCATCAACAAATATCTCCGTACTATATGTCGAATATTCTGGCCAAACATCATCAGGAACGTGGATCTGTTGGAAATGACCAGAGAGAAACCAATTGCGATACAGATCAAGAAACGCAAATGGAAATGGATCGGACATAACATCAGGAAAAGAGCCGACAGCATTACCAGAATGGTTAATGGTTAGAGTGGAACCCTCAAGGCAAAATATCCAGAGGCCGTCCCAAGAACACGTGGAGACGATCGATACTCCTGGAACTACAAAAGGAAAACTCAACCTCACTTAGAACAGTGTAAAGATAACTGCAACCTACCGAGTGAGATACATATTTCCACAGAAAAAGTCTGAAGGTGTTTAATCACACGATCATGGGGGGCATTTCAAAGATCCATCACGTGAAATTACGCCTTTATCGAATATTTGTTTTAATGAATTGATTGTGTCGCTCGTTGTGTTATATGTTGAAACCACAGCTCTTCTGCATGAACAATATTTAGTAAGGGGACGGAGAATTCAGTAATCATGGATCTGTAGCGCTCTTCCTTGACTATTATATTCTGGCCGGTATAATTTTTGATGAAATGTAAACTAATTATTTCAACGGCCAAAACAGTAATCTTGTGCAGATGTCAAGGGGCAGAGTTTTAAATAAATAATGGTTTGTGGGTTTACTTCACTCCAAATACAATAATGATGTAGCCATTTCACTCAAAATGAACCCTATCTTACTCAATTCTTTTAATGGGTTTAGGTCTTCTTCTACTGCTGCGATATTCCTTCGGGTTAGATTCGAAAACTCTGCGGGTCCATTAGCAATCTCATGTGACTGATGCGCAGTATTTTAACTAGGTCGATGCTAATGTACAGCGCGTACACTATATTTCATTGTTGAATCATTTCTTCTGAACCGAGTATATTTCGAAGGATTTTTCTCTCGATACGACTGAGGACATCTTCAACAGCTTTTGATAGAGTCCATGTTTCAGTGTCATGAAGCGCCTTGTCAATCAATTTAAATACTAGCATACGCATAGTATGTTGACTTCATCGGCTTTCGCTGTAGTCGCACAAAATTTTGAAAAATTGTGCCTCAAGTGTTTGCTTGTGAGTTCAGCACAATTCTTTCAACTGTGATGTTAAAGAATTTAAAGAAGTTACATGACAGAGCATCACCTCATCTAAAAGCTAATGAGCCCTATTAGGGAACAAAATTTGGTGGTGAAAGACAGAATCAATATCAATCTCGAAACAATTCTGCCCATTCACCGAACGTACGACACACAAGATGATTAAGCGACTTCAATGCATGTAAGCTCGAATCATCAAAGTCCAATATATGGATGGACAAAGGCTCAATCACTGTGGCGAGTGGCATATTTTTGAATTCCATGAGTCAAGTCGCAGGTTTTCTAGTTCTGCTCTATAGCACCGAAGGACGCATTTAACAAAAACAAAAAGTACGCCTTTGCTTCTACATATCTGAAGTTATGAGATCACGCCTAACTGCAATCTTTCCTTACGTATTTTGATGTAGCCCTATGCCAGCAAGATAATCTCAAATGAGGGCTGAAAAGAGCATGTTGCTCTGTTAAATGTTGAGCATATCCCATAAAAAATATATGCCATAAGCAGATGCATTCAGATTCATTGGGAGAGAAGCTATCGAAATAACCACATCTCACAGTTTTGTAAGTGGGACAAACATTAAGAACTGATATTACCCTCGTCAAGAATGCATACTTTTAAGCTTGATTCGTATAGGGCGCTGGCTGGTACTTTGCTGTGAAAACTTATTTTCGCTTACGAGAGGGATTACTTCACTGTTAGCCTTATCTTTATTTGAAAATAAAGTCATCTTCAAATTATTTGGCACTACGAGTATTTTATTATACTTACTCCGGATGTTGTTTCTACCGCGCCATGATCTTTTTAATTGCCATGAGCTGAAACGCTTCGTAAAGTATTTTTATTGTTCAGAGAATTTTTTTTCTTCCCTCGTTGCTCTAGTTTTCTTTGTATCACATTTTTTTGTTCCTTTTCTCTTAACCGTTGCTTGTTTGCTCATTCTTTTTCAATACAACAGGAGTTTGTCCAATCGATTTGAGGTAGATGCTAAGCCACATCGTAGCTCGAAGGCAACTATTCTTTATAGGTCGGAGTAAAACTCCTTAAAGCTCACAAGACATTCACATAATTTTTTTTTTGTAATTCTGCTAGTGGTGCACTTTAATCTTGACTTCATTTTATATTTGTTCTTCTGTCTCTGATTCAATGTGAAGTAATTGTTTATTTGTTTTTTTTTTTTTTCATTTTAGCTGTAAGATATGGTCGAGTACCGAAGCGTTCACGTGAACTGAATGGTACGCCCGACGAACAACAACAAAATAACCGTGTCAGTCCGCCCGGCACATCAAGTAGTACGAGTACATCGCAGCAAGCACCACAAATGTGTTCCGTAGCATCACCACAGGATGTGGGTGGATGCACAACCCAAATGCCAGCGCCACCACAGACAGCGCCGGCGGAAGTCCCCGAAATACCACCACCGGCAACCGAACTCACTGTCTACGATATAATTATGTGTATCTCACAAGCTCATCGTATGTTCTGCACTTATACGGAGGAGCAAACTAGAGAATTAGTAAGACGACCAGTAGTTGTACCACTCAATGGAGTCAACGACGATAATGAGGTAAGTGACTACAGACACTATTTCAAGTCAGGTTAGAAGGATTTAATGAGAATGTTTTTTTTTTTTTTTTTATAATTTACTTTTAGATGAATGCACCAGTTGCAGAAAGACGAGAACTACAAAGGATTTGGCTGTGGCAGCAATTTTCCGCTCGTATGACACCAGGTGTTCAACGTGTTGTTGAGTTTGCCAAACGTGTACCTGGCTTCTGTGATTTTATACAAGATGATCAATTGATTCTGATCAAATTGGGATTCTTTGAAGTGTGGCTAACTCATGCCGCCCGTATGATCAATGATACGGCATTTACCTTCGACGATGGAGTGTATATGACACGGCAACAATTGGAACTTCTCTACGATGTAAGTTTTGACTTTTGCTATTCGAATGTAATTTATCAAGTTCAGAAGATCGTCAGAAAAATAGTACAAGCATTTGCATAGAATACTCCCATATTTGTGTTTCTTATAAATAATGAATGACCTCAACTGGTGTCCGATTTGTCTTATCAAATCATTAATTAATAAAATACTTTTCAAACTGCTTGCTATCAAGTCTCTATCATCAACAGCCCTTTAGCTGATATTTTCAATCTTAAAACCTAAACAGGCGAGCAATTGTATTTGGGAAACACGGAAAAATTACTTCATCAGTTTTCTCTGACCTTCGACAATGATATCAGTAGTGATTGTAAGGTATTTCAAAATATATTTTTCCCGAAGGTACTTGAACTTAAATAGAACGAGTAAAACGTGACTTTGAAGTACTTTAAGGTTGATGACTTTGTTTTCGTTTACAAAGAATAAAAATACATATTTAGCTCAGCACCTGTCATGTGTCTCTGTTTATTATTTGCACCGAATTGTGGTGTGATCAACTAGAATGTTGGAAGGACTTTAGACTTAGATAAGGTTGGTTTGGAAATGGAGCTCTTGCAAGCAAAATGTGGAATTGCATTTTCTGGTTTTCACACAGATCAGAGCAGATCAAATAAGTAACCCATTGTACTTCTTATCTATTTCTTTTAATGGAGCTTTTGATATAAAGATAAGAAATTGTCTCAGTAATCAAATTCCAACACTTTCATGACCTATCACATTGGCGCCTAATACCTGTACCCTGGTGCAACCCCAAGCAAAACAGTCCTAGGGTAAGTTCACTGTTTCATCTTCTTTCTTACAATAACCCTCGCAGAGAGTATGTGCATCAAAGTTCCTTGCGAAAGTGTACGAGTAGTGTTTATAAGATGCTCGAAAACAGCACAGTCTTCTGAAGTCTTTCTAAGAGACGCCGTGAAGTATTCATTTGGTCTACGTGTCCTGTAGGTAAATACCCCGTTAGAATGGATTTGTGCTCAGTCGTAGCCTTAATCAGCAAGCAGTCTTCGTGTAGGTTTGTGTCTTATCCAGTTTCTTCTCTTGAAGAAGATTTATCCACAATTTTCACAAATTTCCATCCGTAGTGCAGTGGATAATAGAGACTGAATTTTGCCTGGGATGAAAAGACAGCTAATTGCAACACAGACACTGTCTTTATCTTGTATAGCACCCTAATCAGTATCACTAAAATCACATTCTGAAGATTGAAATGAAAGAGAACCACATCTGCTTCATTTTTAAAGGAATAAGGTCTAATAATACTCAAAAACCGGACAAAACCGTAACAGTGTGCTTATTTACAAAGCCTTGAATATGAAAATGTAATTCATTGCTCAAAATGATTTTTCGGTGGAGTTCTTGATCAATTTTATGCATTTCTAACAACCAATCGGGAAAGTAACGACGCTGTTAATGGTCGGTAGGCTTAAGCTTTGCGCCAATTGACTATTTTAGGTTTTATGACCGAAGTCTCCAGTCTTGTACGATTTCAGCTCTTTACATCGTGTTCCTGAGCCAATTTTACATTTGCTTGGTAAGAATGTGCTTCACATCGACTTTTGATTTTTCAAGCTTATTTAACGCCACATGTCAGACAAGTATTTGTTCATTTGTACTCTAGTAGATAGTCTGTTGTCAGAGGTAAAACAGGCTACATATATTTTGAAAATATGATTGATTCAATAAATTTTTACTTAGTTTTTCTCTAAAAACGAAATAAAGTTCAATTATACGAGTACGTTGGAAATGTTTAATATTGGTTTCGTTGAGTTTGGTATGATGATATTGTCATATCATTTGGCCTTGCCATAAGATTTTTCCGAATTGTAGACGGCAACGAAGTAGAACTATGGGCCCCGGTACATAGAATCGTCGACCCGTTTGTTTAAAATAAAAAGCAATGCAATGCAATGACATAGACCAGAGAATCCTGTTGAAAGCGAATATCCTCGAATCGTTTAAATTCCAATTTACGTCCATTGACATTCGCCGACTCACTGGCATCATCTCGGAACAAATATGTTTCAATGACATCTGCATCATAAAAACCATACCAAATAGTCAATCTTTCTTTGTACAATTAATGCTGTTGGAACACCTCTGGCGATTCGCTCAAATGGCCCAAATGGTGCTGTTTTACAAAGGCATTAAACTAAAAACGTGTGTTGTCATTGCGGATAAGTTTTTGGTGAAAAACCGGATCTTTTCCCATCTTTTCAATCAGTGAAAAGTGCAAAATACGGTACAATGACGTTGAATGATGTCAAGCTTTTGAAAATTTCACAGAATCGATCGAATGCCACTTTTGGGGTTTCGCTGTAAAACAAATATGACATCTGTCATATCTGTCATATGACATCCAATAGGGATTGGAAAACTATTACACATCTAATAAAAAGCATCAAGAAAAGGCACCTGCTCACACCTTCTTGCCTATTTATGAAGATATGTTGTGTAGTCTCTTCAAGAAAGCAGGTCTGAGAGAGCTATTTCAAAAAGAAAGTTACACCGCTAGATTGAACGCCTGAGAGTATGCAATGGAATTATTAGTAAAAATTCAATTTTATTTATTTTCTGAAGTAGTAAATTGAACATGAAAATGTATGTGCCGAAATAGCTCAGTTGGGAGAGCGTTAGACTGAAGATCTAAAGGTCCCCGGTTCAATCCCGGGTTTCGGCATTCGTACAATTTTTTGTTTGTTTTTATTACTTATGTACATTTGTATTTATGAATATGTACTTCTTTTTTATCCATCTACATGTGTATATGTATTTTTATTTTTTATTTTTCATTTCAGCCTGATTTCATTGAAGCAATGGTGAATTTTTCCAACTCACTTAACGCCTATAATCTGAGTGACACGGAAATTGGTCTTTTTTCTGTCATGGTGTTACTAGCACCCGATCGAACTGGCATTACTGAACAAACTTTAGTTACCCAAACTCGTGAATTTGTCGTGGAAGCCCTACGTGTGCAAGTACTACGCTCTAGAGCCGGCTCCACCCAGGCAATGCAACTATTGCCCGCTTTAGAAGCTAAAATTCCCGAACTTAGATCACTTGGGGCAAGACATTTCTCTCACTTAGACTGGCTTCGAATGAATTGGACAAGACTTCGGCTGCCGCCACTATTCTCCGAGATCTTTGACATTCCCAAAGCGGACGAAGAACCACCAACTACTTCTTCCTCCTCGTCGTAGAGGGGCGGGCTTGCAGAGTACCAGATTTGGAGAATGCTAATATTGTGCAGAGTGCGCGGTTTAATTCTTAAAATGTCACGCTTCGTATGCAAACAAAATTTATATTAAACAAATGAAAAGAAATAATAATAATAATAATTAGTACGGTACCGAGCACTCAAAGTGCGCATAAAATGTTAAACATTTGAAAAAAACAAACAACACTACTATTATGGCTGCGAATACTCTTTTATTATTATTATCTAGATTTAATATTATTTTCTGATTTTTTATTTTTTATCATCTTTTGTTTTTTTTTGTAATTGGTAAGTAAGATATTTTTTTTTTCTAAGTACTAGTTAGAGTGAATTGTAAAACACATCAGAAACAGAAACACTCAATCGTAAAGCAAATGCAATATTTTCCGCTAACGTGCTGTTGTCTCTACATAAATCTACTAATATTGTTTCTAATTAAATAAAAGTAAATATATGAATAATAATTGAAAAGTTTGTTACACTCAAATTAATAAAACAAATGTAGTTGATCAACAATGAGAACACAAATAAAAAATATTTTTAAAATTAATACGACTTTTATTTTTAATGTTTTTTTCCCATCAAAGTGTATATAATAAAAACAAAAATTAAAAACAAAAATTTAGATGAAAAGATATTTTGAAAAAACAAAACACCTTATGAAGGCTAACATAATTTAGTTAAAAGAAAGAAAAAAAAAACTAAAAAGAGAAAAATACAGAAGAGATACAAATAATTTATTTTTAATGTACTAGTTTGTAGATGAAAAAAATAAAATTTACATAAATTTTTATTAAAATTAAAAATATAAGAGAATATTTCAAATCGTGTTACATGAGTGATATAGAAGAAAAAAATCAGAATCACACTTTTTTTTATATATGTATGTATAGACAACATATCAGTTCAATTATTTATTTCATATACATTTAAAAAAAAAAGAATAACTGAAAATTCAAATTACTATATCTTACTAATTAGTAGAAAATGTGAAGAGGAGAGAAAATATTTTTACGAAGCTTCAAATCAAGTAAATCATAAAGACCTGTACAATATTTATAAAATCTATTTGATTTTTAAGTTAAACTATATTTCTTTCTATTTTTAATTTTATAAAGTTTAATCTGAAATGAAAAGGAAAAACAAAAACATTTAAATATTATCAATTTTCACACTGATTTCGGGGGGAATGTTTGCTCGAAATATATTTTTAAAATTTAACAATTAAGTGTCGACATTATTTTTATTTCTTTTTTAATTGTGTTGTGTGTAAATATAATTTTAATTAATTTTAATTGAGCATTTTGGACTAGCTCTATTCTAATTTTAATTTTACTATCTTTTTTTTTATACACATAAGATATCGTTTTTTTTTTTTCTAAATACATAAACATCATTTTTTTTGGTTTGAAATTGTGTTTTTTTATTTTTTCTTTGATTCAATTTTGAAAATTTTCTTTATTAATATTGAATGAATGTGAACAAGTTTATTGACAATCGTTTTATTCTTTGAAGGTACATATATCCGTGGAAGACTGTTAAAAATGAGTTTTTGACGAATTCTGATAGTTAGAAGTTGTTCTTCTTTTAGGGAGCTATTTATTTTGATATTCGTGCGGCCGTCAATTAAACACAATAGAAGTAATTAAACAAAATTTCATTAAAAGAAATGCGTTTATTGTTTTAGTATTTCATCTTTAATGAATCAAGGATCCATAAGGAATATGTTTGTTTATACAAAATAAATAGATAGATTAATTTACTTACGATATCACACTTGTATCGGTACGCTTGCACTATGTACATTTACTTCAAAATTAATAGTGCAATTTTTATTCTTTGCGAAAAAACTTCTAAGCGACTAAAGCCAGATTCCACTATTTTATATTTTGGCAAATAAGGTTAGCTTGCCTAGGGCTTACACACTTGAATTGTACTAGTAGGATTTATTATTGTGTTAGTTTTTTTTTGTGTGTTGTTAGAAAATCATCGTTTTGTCGACTAGCAGACGGTTCATTCTGTAATTGAACATCATCCACCGACGGAGGTGTAAAGAGGCAAAATCATAAAAAAAATGTATTATCGGTTTAAAAAATGAAAACCATTTTGCTGTTGAAAGTCTTGGAAGAAATTCTTATGACCAAAACACATGAGCAGAATTTTGTGTGCAGTGAAATTAGAATACACATGTTTTAATTCGCGAAGCTACATATAAATGCTGCACGCAGCGCTGTTCTGCGATACATCTCTATTTCTAAATTCGCTGCAATCGACAGTGTCACACATAAGTGACGGTAACCGATGCGATTGACTTCAAAAAACAGCTGCACATCTGTTTCACGGGCAGAGCTGCCAGCAGTACTGCAAGTAGATTTTCTGAAGACGTATTTTGGGCATAATTGTTAAAAAGAAAGCAAATAAATAAAAGAAAAGGAGACCTTTATTGACAACTCCATTTTTATTAACTTGATCGCGGAAAACAATTTTTTGAGCTCTTTGACATGGGGTGATGGGAATCTTCGGTTTTTGAGTTTCGCAACCACTTTGCTATAACACTTTTTTAAGGTCCAACCTCTTGTACAAAGGCGACTGAATGGTCCAGTAACACTCGTTTTCAAGATATAAATGTCGGCATATTTGTAAATTTTAAATTTTACAATCAACTTCTTTTGGCAAAAAGTCGGAAAGCTGGAAAGTCGGAGCAATACACAAAACTTTAAATTTTAATTGCATCGTAAGTCACAAGCAAAATTTCTGACGTTTTTTTTTAGATAGCATAGCGAAGGTAGGACTTGCTTTTTCACATCCAGTATGGTACCACCATCTATTGAGGCGATACTTCCTTTCTCGACTCGTTGTTTGGCAGTTTTTCGTTGAGTTGCTGTTATGCTCTGAAAGTAAAGTACTTAGGGCCTTTATTTTATCCGTATATAAACGGTTTTCCAATACGGACTTGACAACTTTTTTTTTTAAATAAAACGCAAACCATTTGAGATATTTCAAAAACTTAATTATCGGCTTAAACTACAATCAAAACATTTATCAATGGATCTCGACTTCGTTCATATGGCCCCCGCGGGCATGTTTGCAGCGGTCGATTCGTTGGACCCAATTTTCAACGACTCGGCCACACATTTCGAAACGGCCGCTTTTTCGCGTTCAATGTTGGCTCTGAGCTCTTCCAACGTCGTCGGCTTGTTGGGATAAACCAATGACTTAACGTAGCTCACAGAAAATAGTCGAGCGGCATTAAATCGCACGAATGAGGCGGCCAATCGTCTGGCCCATTTCTTGAGATAACACACTCACCATACTTACTCTACTATAAATCGATTGTAACGTGTGCTGTGTGGCTTGTGGTACCGTCCTGTTGATACCACATGTCGTCCAAGTCCATATCTTCCAATTCGGGCCAAAAATAATCGGCGATCATGGCGCGATAACGCTGACCATTCACAGTAACGTGACGACCATTATCGTCGACGAAAAATTATGGCCGAATGACGCCGCCTGCATGCAAACCGCACCAAACAGTTATTTTTTGTAGATTTTTACCCGAATATGTAGATTCTAATTTTTGCACTAAACTTGTTATTTCCTGTCTACTAGGGCGAGAATTACGACCGAAAATTGGAATTAACGCTCTTAAAGTTGCAGTCACCGACTCCAAATTTTGGTAGAAACTTTTTATAATTTGCAGACGTTGCTTGTTCGTATACTTTACCATGATGAAAACGTTGAATTTACTGAATAAATTGACAGTGACAATTTGATGATTAGTGAAAGAGTGCGTACACAAATTAAATTCAAAGTTGTCAAGTCCCTATTGGAAAACCCGATATATATATTTTTTTCTAAATTCCGTCTGATTCCGTTGAGGGCTGTGCAGTCACATAAAATGTGTTCAGCTGTTTCTTCATCTTCAACACAGAGTCGGCACTTTAGAGATTCGGCAAGTCCGATGTTGCTGACGTGATATCTTATACTGTGATATCCTGTAAGGTGCCCTATTAGGTTTCTGATATCATGCCGATTTAGATTCAAACATCTGTTGCCATTTTTGTTGAATGGTAGTATGACTCGTTTGACCTGTCTTAGACCTGGACTTTCCTCCCAGTACGAGATGCATTATGAGTGCCTCCAGCGCATAATAGCTAGATTTACTGATGTTTTAGAGTTGCAGCAGAAGGGTTCAGGTCCGGTGAAGAGGGTTTCTGAACATTGTCTGGCCTGTTCGTCTGCCTTATCATTTCCGTCGATACCCTCATGCACCCACCATAGCTTGGTTTTGTTCCTTGAGTTTAATTTTTGGAGAGTATTGAAGCAGTGCACGACTGATTTGAAGTCAATGATGTGCGAGCTAAGGATGTTTGCACGTATGATACCAGAGTTGTATTTAAGATTGGCGCATTATTGAATGGCATGTATTTCGGCTTGGAATACACTAGGAACCATAGCAATTGATATGTTTGTGTTTGGTCCCACTCTTGTTTCCATTTTAGAACCATACGTATACCACTTTATGCCATTTTTGCTATTTGGTAAATATAGATATATCCGTACCTATTTTGAGCCCTAGTTCGTTCGTCTTTGACTCCGAGCTGTGGGCAGGTTCAATATCCAGTGAGAGAGCACGCAAGAGATGATGTTTTTCTAGAAAGCTCCCCTGCGCCAGCCTTTTCAAAATTGATCCTCAACAAATGTAGCGGAGATCTATTCTGCAAGCATTGTTCAAGATGTTTAAGTAATCAATGCAGGAGAACAAAGCTTAAAAGTCGGCCTTTTTAATGGAATGCCTTGAATTTAGGTATTTTTTTTACTTGATCCGATATTCTAGTTGTCACATTCCATCAGATTATCGTTCTTGTTAAGGTTAACAATCATTTTTTTTCTTTCAATCTTTATGGAAGGGTTTGGTCTTCCATGTTTTCTATTTATTGGGTGCAGGATTTGGGTGTGGCTTGAAAGAGCTCGGGTTGGATGCCATCGGTAACAACTGATTTTCTTCAGGGGCTTGCTATTGACTTTTTTCAGCTTCACCTGGGGGCCTATTGATATTTTACTTTTACCGTAGTGGGTAGGCACTGCAGAAAAATTTTACTTACTACTTTTGCTACATTTTCAGTTTTAGCAGCTAGTAAACTGATAAAGTTACACTAATCTGGCTTATTCAACGAAGAACTAGACATTTAATATGGATCGCTCTACTGCTTAGGTAGCTGCAAGCCGGTCGTCTTTAGATGTATGATCTTTGAAGCATTATTATGCTGCCAACCATAAACTTTATATGACGAGGTTTTGATTGTATTGCGCTGTCAACTGTCTCAAACTCGCTCATTCTTTCCTATTTTATTATTTATTAGCTTTTTAGAGTAGGGGAAAGTGGAACTTGTTAGACATCCATTCACCACTTTTGGACAAAATTTAAAGCTATTGAAATACAACGTTTTCAATTTTTACTGGTTCATCTTGAAAAATGAGATTCGATTTGAAAGTACGTATCCGACTCGGTGCTCTTAAAGGCCCAATTACTTCTCCCCGAATACTTTGACGGTCATTTCATGCTAAGCAGCAATATTAAAAATCCATCCATTTCTTAAGAGGTTCACGTTATCCGATTATATACTCGTAGTATAGCAATGTTGGCACAATTAGAGTCTTTTACAGTATTTTCGTAGTAATTCGTAAAATTAAGTTATTTTTAACAAAGAAGTATTTATCGGCTCGGACAATAGTTTGAATAGAGGTTTGGCTTTTTCCAACCTACAACTACACTCATTCCTCTTTGTAACTTAGAGTTCACTCTTTGAGGTCGAAAAACAAAATATTTTAGTTGGTTGTGTTTTTCCTCAGTCGAGAAAAATAAATTAGGGAAAAGGCCTACTCAGATACCGATGTAAATAGGTATTTTCCACATCCATTTTTTTTTATTTAATAAAACAATGTTGAAGTCAGATGTGGAGCAATCATATCCTTCGTCGGCACGGCATGTTGCAGTCGAAGATAATGCAATTTTTATTCTGTCCTGTATCCATCGAAGTCATGTTAAAGTTATCGTCATTGCCATCGCAATCAAACTAATACAATCAATTTATTGAAGCCTTTCAAGTCATTTTAACTTATTAAAATAATCTTTTTAATACATACTATTATTTGCTTTATATAATGCTTATACTGCGAATTTAATTAAAATTCTTCAACTTGAACATAGAACATATATCCTGCATTTTTCAATCGTTATTTCGAAGTTTCCAGCAGCATTCTCCTTTTTCAAACGTTCTACCGTACCATCTGTCTATTTAGGAATGCTCATCAGTTTACAGTCAAGCCCTTGAAATATCCCCATTGTAAGCTCTACAACTCGCTTATGAAAGGCTTTTTATTTCCTAGACATTATAATCAGCAACATTCAAAACCAACGAACATCGGCATCTATCTTTGTTCCCTTTATGGGTTCTCTCTGTTTTTTTATTTCTACAAAAATGTTTGACTGACACAAAAATCTGTTTGCCTCTCCTAAGTTAGGTTAAGTCCATTCATTCGCTTTTATACAAAATACAAGAACTTCTTTATATATGTAGGTACATTGCATTTCCGAAACTGAACTAGAAAGATTAGTTTAATAAGCATCCCGAGGACATCAATAACATAACTATGGTGAAAGCCCAAGCTCAAAACTCGATCATATAATATAATTCCATAAAATCACAAGTAATGCAGACACTTGGGGCACACTATTCTATTTAGTTTCACTTACATGTATGTAGATTTCATGCAGAATTAGCTTGTCGCTTCTTAGTGATACTACTACTTCTTATCAGAATTCGTAAACTCAATAGGTGTTAGAAGGACTTTTTGTCAAGGGATATAGATCCGTTGGAGGAGAAAAGCTTTAGTTCGTTTTGAGCTAAAGTTTGTATGGGTCGAATTTGTTAACATTTTCTAAAACAAACGCTTCATACAAAACGTATGTATATTCCAAATATTTCTTGTAGCTTTTATCCTGGTTGTGAACTTAAAACAAAGAAAAAAAATAAAAAAAAACAAAAACTAAACCTGAAAACGTTGCTGTTAAATTTCCATTTGCGTTTAGAAACCTTTTTATTTTCTCATTAATGTATCTATATCATTCAACTATTCTTTTTTATTATATTTAGTATATATAATTAATCAACAATTTAGCGGTGCTATTTTATACCATCAGTAACAAAGCTTTGGAAGAAATTTAATTAAACTAACATATAAAAAATTATACATATTTAATTCCTCGTGTACCTTAAAAATAAGAAAATAAAAGAAAACTTCTAGATAATTTAAAAGAATTAATTTAAAAAATTAAAAAACCAAAAATATGACAATTTGTGAATGTGTATATGTTTTTGTTTCATTTTTTTGTCTAAATAAAACAATAAAAAATATATAAATTCAAATACAACAATACTAGTACGATTTTAAGAACAATTTAGAGCGAGAAATTCATTTTATCTTTCCTCTTATAGAATACATAATTAAATTTAAATAAATAGAAATATATATTAAATGTTATACACTTAACTTAGATAAAACTAGCTTGAAACAGAAAACAAAAGAAATATGTGTCAAATTTTTAATATATACATACATACGAGTACTATACAAAAATATAAATATGATATATGAGAATATATTATAGAAATTGAAAATATTCGTCGAATGAAACAAATATTAAATATATATGCATGCAAATTTTCTTTATTTATTTATTTTTCATTTTCTTTTTTTTTTCAAATACGCAAAATAAATATAATGAAATATTTTTACCAATGAAGAAACATGTTAAAGAAGATTTCTTTAATCAACTAAAATTTAGCAGTGCAAAAATGAAAATGAAAAATTTCCCTAGCAAATATTACTTCTCGTTCATTGATGGATATCTATAGAAATATAATAATTAGTCAAGAACTTTTGTGAATTAACAAATCTTTATTACGAATAAAATCTAGTGAAATATTAAAGAAAATTATGTGAAATGAGAATAAAAATTAACAAAGACGATAACGCTTTAAGAACTAAAGAGATATCGTGTGAAATCCATAAGAGAATAAGTAAGAATTGATTGTCATTTAGAAACTAATAAAAAAACAGTTATTGTAAGGATTTTTAGAAATGTAAATGAAATAAAATCACGGAAGACTTATATTTGCTCAAAAAGGCGCTTAAATTGTTTTCCTTTTTCTATTTCGTTTTTGAATGCCAGGCGAGTGATGGAAAAACTTCTGACTGTCCTTGTACTTGAAATGGGTCAGAAGCCTCACAATAAGTTCGTAGTGTAGAGATGGCCTCACCTCCCATCTAACTTACTTCTTACTTCTTATACGAGGGCGGGTCAATAAGTCCGTGACTTTTGGATTAAAACACAGATTTTTTGATAAAAAAATAATTTTATTTTTTAACATAATCTCCCTTGAGCTCTATACACTTTGTCCAACGCTTCTCCAATTTTTTTTATCCCTTCCAAAAAAAATGATTTGTCGAGGTCCTCAAAATAGGCCTTTGTTTGCGAGATGACTTCATCATTGGAGTCAAATCTTTTTCCACCAAGCCATTTCTTCAGGTTTGGGAACAAGAAGTAGTCGCTCGGAGCCAAATCTGGAGAATAGGGTGGATGAGGGAGCAATTCATAGCCCAATTCATGGATTTTTGCCATGGCAACTGCACATGTGTGCACCCTTGCATTGTCTTGGTGGAAAAGAACTTTTTTCTTGGCCAAATGAGGTCGTTTTTTTTTCAAATCGTCATTGAATCGGTCCAATAAGTTGGCATAATATATTCCCCATTAATTGTTCTTCCCTTTTGAAGGTAGTCAATGTGGATTATCCCGCGTGCATCCCAAAAAACAGTCGCCATAACTTTATTGGCTGACAAACCCACCTTGGCCTTCTTTGGCGCCGATTCACCCTTAGAAACCCACTGTTTTGACTGTTGTTTGTTCTCTGGTGTGTTGTGATGGATCTATGTTTCGTCCACGGTTACAAAACGGCGCAAAAACTCCTCCATATTGCGATTAAACAACGCCAAACCTTCCTGTGAAGTTGTTACACGATTGCGTTTGTGGTCGACTGTGAGCAAACGCGGCACCCATCTTGCGGAAAGATTTCTCATGCCCAAGTGATCATTCAAAATTGAAACCACTGAGCCATGCGAGATCCCTACGGCTTCCACAATCTCTCGCACTTTCAATCTTCGGTCGGCCAACACCATATCGTGAATTTTTTCGATTGTTTCGGGTGTAGAGACCTCAACTGGGCGTCCAGGACGTTCGGCATCTTCAGTACGGCCACAACGTAAACCAGTAAACCACTTTTTTACCATTGAAATCGATGGTGCAGAGTCCCCATAGTATTTATCAAGCTTAGCCTTGGTCTCGGTAATGGTTTTTTTTCGCAAGAAATAATGCTTAATAAGCACAAGAAATTTTTCCATTTTCTCCTGAAATTAGTGAGTAGTCTGATAAAAATAGCTGTCAAACACAAACTAACTGACGCAGCAAGTTTAAATTTTGACAGGAGTCAACTGACAGATGCCTGTTGACAGGAGCAGTGTTGCTGTTTCAGTAAAGAGGTCAGAAATTCAAAAAGTCACGGACTTATTGACCCGCCCTCGTATCTTACTCAGGCTTAGTCTGACCACATATGGTTGCTTGACAACTCGCATAGTAATGGCCAACATAAGGCCGTTATAAGTCTGACAGCGCTATGCCAAAGAGATAAAAATATTGCAAGAAACTAGCTTTAAAAAAAAAAACACTGTGGCGCTGGCAGCGCGGTATGGCCCATGACCTAGCTTCTTGACACTCATTTGTGTTGCTCATGTTGTCATTTTTGTCACATCTGAGCGGGGCCTACGGTTTATGGCCGAATCCGAACGGCATTCCTTAGAAGGTTTTGCGTAGGCAAAGGTGGATGATGATTCAAAAAATTGTTGGCGATTGCTGGGGATTGGGAACTAGCTTATAGTTCCAGATAATGACGGATTTTTTTCGGCGACCCACGATTAAAGCATTAAGATTTTCGGATCTGCACGTGGAATGTTCGGAACCTTAACAGATCGCATGTAGCCATCCAAAAAGTGCGATGGGACTGGACAAAAATAGTATGAAAAACTGTGATATCTACAATGGAGAATGCTACAGAAAACAGGTGCGACAAGATAAGTAGACATTTGTATGACAATTTTCCCTCCGAGAAAAACTTGTCGCCCAAGTGGTGAGGCTCCGTTTTCGCATAAAGTCTAAGTTCGTCAACATAGGACTCATTAAAGCTCAATTGCCATGGAAAAGATACCTCGACAAAAACTACGAACATAGTCCTACATATATGTGACGTGAAAATCGTCTTTGGCATACGCATTCTATTGAATTTGGAATTTGAAATACAAACACTGATTTTTAGTTGTCTAAATATCTAATTTAATATTTAACAAAGAACATTATTACAAACTGAGTTAAAATTCAAGGAAAGAAGCAAAGCAAAAAACTATTTTTAGAACCATTAAAATTCAGGTGTCCGTTAAAATTTTTTTTTTTTTAAAATGGTTATATAAAACTAAAATGGCCGCTTGACGTTCCTCGTCAGCAGGCAAAGAACAAAAATGATGATGCCAAATACGTCAATTCTTTCTGTGGATGTGTCCACCACCATGATCGATTGTCGTCAACACATTCCATATTAACTCGTGATCAACAAATCTTGAACCAAAATGATCATATTGCGATCAACGCAAGGCATTGGACGTTTTAAATTAGAGTTGCCACGAATATTCGGCCTATTCGGCCACTTATTTCAATATTCGGCATTCGACCGTGAATACTGGGTGCTATTCGGCCGAATACCGAATATCAATTCATGAACAAAACGACGCATGTGTAACTCAAAAATATATCAATTATATTAATAAAAATTGTTATTTTAATACTTAAAATCTATCAACAGTAAATTGTGGTAAATGAAAACAACTTTTTCAGCATTTGTTGGTAGCAAACCATTGCACTTCTCCTCATAAATAATGCCAGCTTCCGAAAACAGTCTCTGTATAAACACTGATAAATATATAACTAAACTAAAACTCCTTGCTTGAAAGTGCTAACTCACCACTTTGGTAATACAATGTGATACAATCAATGAATAATGAACAAATAATGCTTGTCGCGACGGGGTCCACTCGCAAATTAAACAAAAGACTGCCGAATTGTCGGGACGCATGCATAAGAATGAGACAGGTTGCAAGTTGTAACGTAGTACGTACATACATACTCGTTTGTCTTATGAAATTTTTTTCCCGAACATTCGGCGCCTTGGTCTAGAGCGTCACCGATATTCGGTATTCGGCTGAATCACTATTCGCGGCATCTCTATTTTCAAAGTCAAAATATTCGTAAGAAGCAGTGTTGTAAGAGAATGAAATAATTTGGGTGGTAGTTCTTATGGCTTTATATTGTATACTCGTATTTTGAATTCAGGATTTCACAATAATTTTCAGCTCAATAGCTTAAATCCTCAACCATTTTGAAGTCAATGCATTGAGTAATCATTTCATCAAATCCGTGAATGACTTCATGAAATAATTGCACAATTCACTGACTTTAAAAGTAATTAATGAAGTTGAAGATCTTCGTGAAGTAATTCAATTAAAATAAAAAATATACTTCATTCACAAATACTTTAAAGACGGCAATACCTAATGATTGCACTCCTTTACAACTCTAAAAATAGCCTAAATCCACCGAACTATTATGAGGAAGTCCAACCATAAATAGCTAGGTTGGATCGACAGTGCATTTTCTGATCCAGTTTTCCTTAATTTCTCTGAGAATCAAACGTCGCGAGCATCGAGCGTCGAAGACCAGAGCCATCAGAGAGGTTGCATCTATTGAACTGACTTTCAATCGGCCCCATAGGGATCAGTGTTTTATTTTTAATTATTTCTGCTGGCTTGTTACACGGTTTTAACGAACAGCATAGCACCGTCAGAATTAAAGAACCATTCAACCAGCAATAATGTAGAAGATTAAGTTTGACAAAGCTGCTGGGCTTTATAGTGTAACTGCTGGAGTGTTTAATGCAGAAGACGGTGGTCGGAGACGGAGCATACTATATGTACTTCAACTCATCTTTAAAATCTGAATCGTCGTATGCCCAGCGAAGGAAACCTCAGCATTGTTTGTCTAATCATAAAAGTGAGATCATATAAAATCCTGTCTTTCATGTTATTTTAAACGCTCAGAAGCTGTCCTAAACAGACTGACCTCAGATCACATTTTTAGATTACGCAACCGACAGCATCTATGAAGACGTTGCGGCATATCGTTTAAGCGCATTCGGGTTTGTGGGATTAAGGATGCACACTGCTTTGCAATGAAAAAACCAAGATCTTCAATGTCAGAAAGTTACCTGAGCAGGGCGATGATACACAGTTCCTGAAAGAATAGCGCAATCCTTCAAAAGTCTGTTTAATTATTCGGACGCATACGCAGACGATATTTGTGTAATGGAAAGAACATCACGAGCTGGCAAAAGTCGCGACGATTAACTAAGCGGGTTATATAAAAAAAAAAAACTACAATCTAGGCTGGGAACAACACGACATTGATGTCTATGTTCATACGTCATGACTCATGATAAGCAACTACAACTTTGAGGTGGTGAGGGACTTTATGTGCCTTGGCTCCGATATCAACCTTAACTGCGACACCAGCGCGGAAATCATGCAAAAAATCGATTTTGCTATTTGCTGTTTTTTGAGGTTAGAAGGTGGTGTGAGAAATGTTACAAAATTCACTTCGAGATCCCGAATTATAAAGACAACACACGCAATATATTTCACGAAGGAAGTTATTGTTTAATTCAATTATATTTACGTATCAGTACATATGAAATAGACTTTCTAGGAAAGGCATGAAACTATGTACATAAAGGTGCACACCAATAGTCAAAAGTAAAATGACTGCAAGCTAGAGAGGAGCAATTACGTTAACTGTGGAAATTCTTAATTTTCCACAGGTAGTGGAAGATACATATAAAAGGTATTTGGATTTGCTGGTTTGGAAAAACGGCTATAAACAGTTACCTTCCACTATTTTTATCCACTTACTTAGAATTGTCCAAAGGGCTGTCACGTTTTTCGTTATGATAAAGCTTTCAAGGGCGAAAAGAGAATAATTGGTGAAATGAATTTGTCAGTATTCTGTTTAAAAAAAAATATTGCACCACATTTAAATGTTAAAAAGCAACGGACTTTTCACACTGCCTTGGTGTAGTCTAACCTTGGCTTCGACTTGTTCAGTTTTTCCCGCTGCAATTTATCGTATCGCCATGGACTTTATAAAGTGGGAAAAGAAAGATCTTCCTTTAAACATTCGCAAAATCACGAGGCATATAAATTTAAGACTTATGATTGTTGAACGTAACTTGGGGGTATATGATAGGGGCAGCCTGCACGCAGTGGACCATTGTTTTTTTCCTACTTTGCTTATTTTTGCTTTAGTAAGGTCTGTTGGTTGTTTCCCATTCGTGCGCGACGGCCGAAGGAATGGTACTGTTCGAAAATTCTCCGTTTAGTGGCGCTACAGTCCGGGTTGGACCTGTGCTTCAGTCAACAACCGTCTCCAGTCAGGTCGATTCTGTGCTAGCTGCTTCCAGTTTCGCAAACTAAGCTGACTGAGTTGCCCTTCCACTTGCGGGCGCTACCTGAGTCTTGGTCTACCTCTACTGCACTGTGCCTCGGTGGCGTATTAGAAGACTTTTTGGACCGGAGCGTTGGCGTCCACCCGCTCTACATGACCCTACCATCTTAATCGTTGGTTCATAACTCTTTTGGATAGGATGATGTTGCTATACAGTTCATTCAGTTCGTCGTTGTATCTCCTCATCCACTCACCGTCAATGCAGACGGGACCAAAAATCACAGCCAAGAGTACCCTCATTCATTTTTAATAATGAATTTAATTTAAAAATAATGCCTCTACGCCATAGAGTGGGACTGGATTTATTAAGGTCTTACATAGGGTAAATATTGTTGATCGAGAGAGGTATTTTCTAGTCAATAGCCTTCTTAGCCCAAAGAAGCAGCAATTGTCAGCGCTGGTTTCATTGTCGGAATTCATGGCGGAGCGTAGGTAGACAAAGTCCTTAACTACCTCAAAGTTCTATATGTCGAGGTGAAGTTCTGCACTATGCTCTCAAGTATGATGTTGAAGAAATAGCGTGACACCGCATCACCGTGTCTAAATTTTTTTTTGACATCAAAGATCACAGTGAGATTTTCATCGACCTTGTTGGAGCGCGTGCATTCTTCTTCGTCATCCTGAACAAACGAACGAGTTTGGCAGGGATGCCGAAAGTAGACATTGCTTTTCATAGCACATCTCTATAGATGATGGCATATGCGGCCTAAAAATAGGCTGCGTGTACCTTGAAATAGGTGTGTATCGATCTGAAGCTCACGGGTTTTCTCCAAGATCTGCCATAGTGCGAATATTTGGTCGATGGTGGACTTTACTGGCCTGAAGGCACACTGATATAGACCTATAAAGCCGGCAGATAAGATCTTGTAAGCGGTGTTTAAAAGACTGATGCTTCTGCAGTTGGCAGATCACAGAGGGTCTCCTTTCTTGAGGATCAGACAAACGCTTTAAAGTAGTCTTTGCAAATATCGTTTTTACTAGATATCCCTGTTCGTCTTGTTATTATTCTATTCGATTTTTTTTTAAGGTTGTATCGCAATTTTAAAATTATAAGCTCAATTGTGTTTCGAGATTGAATTTCGCCTGCTTATATGTTTATAGTGAGGACATCTGCTTAGATTACCGATACGGTCCTCCAACGTAGTCTCACTCGAGACGCGCTTTAACGCTTCCTTTGTAATTGTACACTTTGTACACTCTTAAAAGGCTTTTCTATTGGTCCTTACCGCCACTTTCGTCTCCACGTTTAATTACCACATATCTTAATTTAAATGTAAGGGGCCTATTGCCACACTAGACAGCCTTTTGCACTACTTTTACATTAAAGCTGTTGTACATACCTTGCGTTCATTGATTTTTCCTCTTACCTTAAGGGATTTTCGAGCTACTAGTGGAATTTTTTTTTTTTAAACTGGCTTCGACTAACTGAGGAGTTGTTCTTATGTTGCTAAATCCCTAGGGGTTCTGTCTAAAATCATTTAAGAATATTGTTCACCTTTATGCGTTGTTTCAGCCTATATAACGATCTAAGCTAACTAAATTTGGTGTCCATAGCTGCAAAGCGTAATTGTAGCTAGACCATTTTATCTGCACAAGCATTGTTTATCTTGCCCGCCGTGTTCCTCCACTTAATTAAAAGTCAAACGCTTAGCTAATTTTTTTGTAATGCACAAGAGAAGATAGATGAATCATATACTATTCGCACGTTAAATATAAAGCAATTATCTAGCAAATATACTGCGAAAGTGATTATGCAATTTTATCTATCACCGACACTATTTCATTGTGACGCTTTAGAGTTTAGAGGATTGTTACGTATTGAGAATATGCTGATTACATTACAGTTTAATTAAAATGATACTTCAACTTCAATCACTGTATTAGTAATGCACAACTATCGCGTGTAGATAATGCAAATAGGTGAGCAATCATCGCTGTTATCTTGTCACGATACAGTGTTGTCTATTTAGCAATTTACATCCAAGTCGCTTTGACTGGTAACAATATCGAAACGCGTTTCGATTCTTGGTTCTAGAAAATTACACCGGTAGGTAGGTCCAAATAATAATATATTTTTCGTAAGTACACACAAACAATAATTACATTAGCTCGACAGACATAACTATTGTCCATATAACATGCAACGAATTACGACACTGGTAACAATCTTTGGTGTTAGATTTCTCATCTCTTAGTCATCTCTTGGTAAGGGATAGTACTGGGTTAGATTTTTGGAAATTTCCTGAGCCAATTCTTGGCTAGAAGCAGCCAAAACCCTCCTAGACATCATGTCAAAGTCCCCACCGGCTGGATCAATAACAACTCCACCAGCTTCACGGACAATAATGTCACCAGCTGCCACATCCCAGGCATGAACTCCATACTCGTAGTTAGCATCAGCGACTCCTAACGCTACCATAGACATGTTCAAAGCTGCTGAGCCTAAAGTTCGGATACTGGAGAAAAAGGATAAGCAACATTAACAAGAAATTCAGAGGTTGAGGACTATTCGGCTTACGCATGAACTAAACTAGACATTTTGGTCAAGTTATCAAATACCACAGTCATCTTCTCGGGGTCTCGTGAAGTTCCAAACTCTGTGGTAATGAGAGCTTTGTGAATGTCCTTTTCCCCACTCACGGAAACTTGTTTTCCGTTGTAGAAGGTTCCTTGGCCCCTTCGAGCTGTTATTTTCTGATTCAAAATCGGATTGTAGACAATGCCGATTTCTGTGACTTTATCCACGACGAGAGCTATGGATATACATGAATGTGGGAAGCCATGAACGAAATTCATAGTTCCATCGACGGGATCTATTATCCAGGTGGGAGCATCGGTTAATTTTGCAGTAACTCCGGAAGCACTCTCTTCCTCGCCGATAAACCTACAATATGACTCACATTGCAGTCATCTTTCCAAAATATCACTTTAAAACTTACTTGTGAGAGGGAAACTTCTCCAACAATCCATTCATTAGTAATTTCTCCACCTCCTGGTCGGTTTCCGTCACAAGGTCAATGTCGTTACTCTTGCAAACGAAATTCTGCCTTCCGTCGTTGCGCTCTGTGATAATCTATACACAAATCAAACGATTTTAGTTCTGAATAAGAATCAACTCGTACATATAATGCAAATCTCACCTTTGCAGCTTGATGGACCAAGTCCATGACCACCTCGAAGCATTTATCCAAATCTCTATCAGCTTCAGCCATAGTGTATAGTCTCCTTCAAATGTTAGAAGTTATATTGAATACGAACAGGGGCGTACTGCGGTTACTTCTAATTAAATTAATGGAAAATCTCCAAGCTATCCACTTAATGGAACGTTTACCGCGGCGAGGTAATTCTGATTGAACTTAGCAGAAAAAGAAAAAATAATTCTAGTCCCCACTCGATCCATATGAAAATGTGACAGATTGTAAACAAAGTATCAAGGTTATTCACAATGGCAAAATAGTAAAAACATTACAAATGTATGGAAATGTATCTCGAAACACAATGACTCACAATGATCGAAATAAATATTTTTCAATTTATATATAATCTTTAAAAATTATACTGTGAGGAAGTGTGATATGAATATTGTAGTAATTGAAGTGAGTTGTAGTATAATTCTTTTATGAAATATGACATGATGATATTTTTAAGGATTCTACATATTACTGGTGTAATGGGACTAAGTGTGACCACGAGCACATCAAAGTTACGATAGAAGCACCCTTCGTTTGTGGCTGTTGTTGAGACTGGGGTAAACATGAATCTCAGAAGAAGGTGGGATTAAAACTCAGTTGATCTTTATTGGGTCAACATCAGAAAGCTTTGCTTGGTACTTATGTGTAGGGCTTACTACTGATGCAACATACAAATAAACCGAGGATCTTCTAATCTACACAAGGAATGCTTAAACTTTGAAGAAATTCAACTAACAAGCCGACTAGACTACTATAAAGAACATGACATTTCCATCCAACAACAATGAGACAATTCTCATTTTGGCTAAATTTTCCGACATAAGCCTACTATGCGTTGGCGGCATTTTAGAGAATATGTGGAACAAAATTGGGAATTTCACGAAACATTAATAAATATCCAGATACTTGGTGGTCTAGTTAGCAAATTTAAGTAAAAAAAGTTATTTGTGTCTCAAACGCTGCCCAAGAAGATATAGAAGAGCCATTAAATAATGTCTCCATGACTTCCTCGACAAAAAATTAAAATATTGTAATTGCCCTAATTATCAAATCCCTATAAGAAAATAGGGCATCTTCGGTAGCAATATTGGAAAAAGGGCCTCCACTTTTCAGCATCTGCAAATAGACTTAAGCTGGTCGACTTTGCTGAGAGGAACTCCGACAATGTCGGTACTAGGCCTAAATGTAAAGGGGGAGGGGAGTAATAACCTATCAAAAAACCTCAGATTATCTGCCCCGGGTGATAGTACCGTGTGAGGAACTCCTGCCTGGTTTACTTCTGCTACAATTAAACTTATCACATAATCGCGTGCTAAATTCGATTCAAAGCCAACAAACAGGTCTTGGAATAGACGGACCAACACGAAAACGAACGGATTTGAAAAGAAAAACGAGAATTGAAACCTAGAACATAAAAACCATAGTAGGAAAATAAGTCAAGCTGGTGCGAAAAATGGAAGGCATGGATCTGCTAGGACTATGTGAGTTAAAAACGAGAGGTAGTGACATCTTAATTCTGCAGATGAGATACACACTTAGAAACTCAGAATTCGGAAGGAACCAAAGGGCCAAAGGAGCTCGTTGCAAAAAGCAAAGAGCGCAAAACCCGAGACAAAATAAGTGGTTGAGATCCTATAGAGTCTAGGACAGTAGTGATGTAACCAGGTATCGAACAGGAAGTATTTTCTATTCAAGTGTTTGCATCTACAGAGGAGAGCTTGTTACCAGATAAGTGCAGAGTATAACGACAGGAAAAACAATTTTTCTGTGAGCTGTAAATGCCAGAATGGGACAGGACATGAGCAGCGGCCAAGGAACTATGAGTAAGATCTAAGCTCCTTACAGTATGTGTATAATTATTTTTATTTACTTAAATTAAGATCTGCTGTAGTGTGAATATTTGGTCGATGGTGAACTTTCCTGGACTGAAATCACACTGATATGGCCCTATCAGGTTGTTGATGAAAGGCATTAGGCGTTCACACAATACGACAAAAGCGATGTTAAGAAGACTGATGTCTCTGTAGTTGGTGGAGTTCAGACTGTTTCCGTTCTTGAGGATCGAACAAGCGCTTAACCCTTCCTTTCTGTTGAGTTCTGTTTTTATTTTATTTTTTGTTTATTTATAAACATTTTTTTTTTGCTTTTTATAATTTTTGTTCTTAAATCTACCTTAACCCTACCTAAATCTATGTAAGCCGGCCATGACTAAAAATTAGGTGACCCACTCTGCTCCCCAAGGATGCCACATAGTGCTATAGGAATTCTAATTCCCTTCTTCTGCAAGCCACCAAAATTGTTGGTGCTGCCGAGCAACGTCCCCCATGTCTCATCCGATACCATAAGGTGTCGAAGGCCTTCTCCAAGTCAATCAGGCAAGCACCCGTGTACTGTTTCTTGGCTTTGATAACATCATGCCCCGTCTTGAAATCGAATTCATTCCAGTCCAGAACTATATTTCTGTCCTCAGTCCATTTTGTCAGGGCTCTATTGATTACTTTTTCAAGATCCTTACTGATGTTCGGAAGGAGACTGATTGACCGGAGATTCTTCGGATTGGAGGGGTATTTATCCCCTTTAGGGATGGGATGCACCACCGCAGTTTTCCAATGCGCTGGATAATGTGCATTATTCATTGCATTGTTAAACAGGGTGGTAAAAATGTCCACCGCTTCTAGTGGAAGATGTCGAAGCACAACGTTCGGTATTTTATCGATTCCCACTAATTCCTTACCTCTAAGTGAGCTCTTCCTTCGAAATGAACGGGAGTTGTTTCCTTTCATTGGCGATGATATTTGCATTATCCCGTCACTGGACTGGGTGAAACCCGAGTTCTCGATTCGCCAGTTCACAATTTCATTTCGAAGGTAGAAATTATGAACAAGGACTCGATTTTCCAGGTCCTGGTTCGGGCCAATGATGTCATTCGCCTTCTAAACTTCCTGGAAAGTCGCTTCTATAGCCTCTACCTTCTCTTGCGGATCTTCGATCACAAAGATTTTGTCATCATCAACAGCCTTATTTGGATCTATGGCTGCTGTTGAAAGTATAGTCTGTGGTTCGGACGATTGTAAAACATGAAAGGTCGTTTTGATCTTTTCTTCGAAATATTTTATTTATTTGTAGGAACATATTCGGGTTGCTGGTATTTACAGCCCGAATTTTATTGTTCCAATACAAACTTGCAGAAGCCCTATAATTGTCTTTTATTAATGTTTGGAGGTAGAATGGAGGTATGACGACTATAATATCATGATCTCCGCGTTATGTCTGTCTGTAAACTGTCTGGACAAGGTCTTTAATCTTGACAGCAGTCTACAAGTCTACAACTCTTCGTTGTTAGTGTGTCGATACCGAGGTATGGTTTTGCTCATTGTTCGTTTAATTGTCTCGTCAATTCGAAGAGAGTACTCTTGTCAGTGTCCTGGAGAATTGTGTCCAACTCACCCTACTATACTTGTAGGAATGCCTTTGAACATACTCATCCAATTCCGTGCCAAAACCACCAAAATATAAAGTTTTCGGAGCCATTAAGCCAAAAGAACTGTGGAGATGAAGATATAGTGGATAAATGGAGAGGTTTAATGGAAACCATTCTACAGACAGCTTAGAAGGAAGGCAGAAATCGATATAAGGAATCGATGGACAAACATCATAGGGCAGAATGTGTAAACAAAGAAGATGAAATACATATAAATATATTGTTGATAGATTGAAACCATTACAAACATAAGAATAAGCGAGTAATAAACCGAGTACAATCATAAGCAGTTCAAAGCAATAGGAGACGAATTTATTAAGAGCATTCATAAATCATTTCTAAAGTAAAGTCAAAGGAAAGTATGACAGACGAATGACTTTTTAGCATTATATGTCCGATTCTGAAGAAAGGATACCCTCTTCCCTTCTTCACGTATTTCGGAATCCTCAATATCCCCTATAAGATATTCCCTAAGTAATCGTTCAAAACATTTTTTTAAACACATGGTTCTTCCATATCAATGTGATATCGGGGTTAAAAAGTCTACCATCGACCACTACAGCAAATCTAGGAAAAGATTCTCGAATTTCAAATCTACACCTACCACTGATTCTTCTAGTCCTCTACTATGATGTAGACTCTATTACAAAGGATGAGGACGTGCTTAGCCTTTCGAGAGATAAGTGCGTTGAGCTCTCTCTACGGATATTGTTGAAGGAGATTTAGCAAAGACATTTACACCCTGAAGAGCGATATGGACTTAACTAGTAAGAATTTATCAGATGATCTTAAAGAACGGATGGACATATGCGCTCTAGCTGGGAGAATCTTCGAAAACATCACCGAGAGCTGAACAACTAGCGAACATCATCTTCATCGAGCGACTTTTACTGGATACGAGTAGTTAACTAACACAGTGTTAGTGTCAGTGCCAGATAATTTGAGCTATGACATAAAGTGTTTAAATGAATGTCTTATGATAATTCGCATCAAAGCTTAGTTCGCCAACATAAGTCTCATATGAACGAACGACCGCACGATCACACGCTGGTTGCTTCTAGGCGGTATAGTTGTCCGCGGTTATAACAGTCCTTTCCAGATGATCATCTTGGTAATAATTTTGGGTTTTTAACTTGTTCTATGACGAAATTCCTTCACTGAAGGAATATAAAGAGGCTTATTAAAAGAGGACAAGACTAAGTTCTACGATCAGGGAAGTAGAAAGAACCAACGACTTCTAGATAAGAAAAATGAAGAGCACCCAATCAAGGATATTGATGAGTGTTTATATTGATAAGTAATGTTTAGAGGCCGGAGCAATTATTAAAAGGCTTTCGAACTCGTGCATAAGCCTGCCGAGAGAGTCGAAGAAAACTAGTCGAAAATTCATAAATGACGTTTAGAGTTTGGAATAAACTATCTACAGATCGCTTCAAGATGCCGCCAATTCTCCGCTATCAAGCAGAATCGCCTACTTTATAGGCTCCAAGGCTTAAGAGTCAATCTAGGAAGCCAGCAAAAATTTACTTGAAAAAATGTGGTCAGATAGAAGCACTGTGCAGATGAGAACATACAATGTTGTCTCAAACGAAAAGTTCTTCTTAAGATATGTGCAGTAGCGTAGCTACGGGGTGCGGCAGGGGCGGCCCGCTGCGTGTGCCACCCGTTTGGGGGTGACAATCGATTTTAAAATAAAAATTTACAAAAATTCTAGTATGTAGAAATTGCGGGCGATGGCGCGATAGTTAGGTCATTGGACTATCACACAGAGAGTCTGGGTTCGATTCCTGGCTGGATCACCAACAATTTTTCAAATCGCCATCACCCTTTCGGCGGGCAACGGCAAACTCTCGAAAGTAAGTCTTTGGATCTTCACTCTTCTGGTTAGATCGATATCGTTGTACAGTCTGTAGAGTTCATTGTTGTATCTCCTTCTCTATTCACCGTCAATGCAGACGGGACTGATGATCGCCCGAAGAATTTTTCTCTCGAAGCATCCAAGAACACCCTCGTCCATTTTTGATGATGTCCATGCCTCTGCGCCATAGAGCAGGACCGGGATTATTAAGGTCTTATAAAGGGTGACTTTTGTTGTCCGAGGGAGGGCTTTGCTGCTCAATTGCCTTCTTAACCCAAAGAAATAGCGGTTTGCAAGAGTTATTCTTCGCTTGATCTCAGCGCTGGTGTCGTTGTCTGTATTTATAGCGGAGCCTAGAAAAAGTCCTTAGCTACCTCAAAGTTATATCTGTCGAGGGTGACTTTCTGCCCATATACTTGGTCTTGCCCTCGTTGACCGCTGAGCCCATTTTCGCCGCTTCCATCTCAACACTCGCGAAAGCGCCACTGACATCACGCTGCTTTCTCCCGATTATGTCAATATCGTCGGCGTATGCGAGTAGTTGGACGGACTTTTGAAAGATAGTCCTCTTGTGTTTGTCCCTGAGTTTTGCACTATTCTTTCAAGTACGATGTTGAAAAAATCGCATGACAGCGCATCGCCTTGTCTAAATCCTTTCTGGATTTCAAAGGTCTCGGTGAGTTCTTTACCGATCTTGATGAAGCAGCGTGCATTCTCCATCGTCATACATACAGATGGACGCGTTTGGCAGGGATACCAAAACTAGGCATTGCTCTGTATAGCTTATAGATGCTGTCATTCGCGGTTTTAAAATCGATGGATAGATGGTGTGTATCGATCTGAAGCTCATGGGTCCTCTCCAAGATCTGCCGTAGTGTGAATATTTGATCGATGGTGGACTTTCCTGGCCTGAAGCCACACTGATATGGACCTATCAGGTGTTGACGAACGGCTTCAGGCGTTCACACAATGCGGCAGATAAGATCTTGCATGCGACCATACTTTCCAGATGAGTTGGTGTATACTCCTTACCAAGTCATCGCCTGCCGCTTTGAAGAGCTCGGCAGTCAGGCCGTCCGCTCCAGCAGCTTTGTTGGACTTAAGCTTAGACATAGCTATCTTTACTTCGTTCAGGTCGGGTGGACGGAATTGTTGGTCATCATCGTCTAGGTTGAAAGGCTGATTCGGTTGATTCTGCCTGACAGCGGTATTTGGTTTGTCATCGCCGTTATACAGTCTGCAGAGATGGTCTTTTCAAATCCTCAGCATCGACTGCGATTCTACCACGATGTTCCCTTGTCCATCTCTACAGGCTTCGGTTCGCATCTCTCAATTTTCACGATCGCGCGCTTCTCATGCTCTTTCTTCTTCCTCCTGAGAAGCCGGTGTTTGTCTCTCCTCTTCCGCTCATAGAGCTCATGAGCAGCTCTGGTCCTTCTAAGCAGCGCCGCCTTACATATATGCATCTTGTTTGGCTGCATGTGCTTGCCAGCATTCATCATCGAACCAGGGGTTTCGTTGTGGTGAACGAGTGAAACCCAGACCAATGGTCCTCGATGCTTGATGCTGGCGGTATTGGGCCTCTTAAGAGATTAAGAGACACTCGATCGGAAAAGGACTTGGCGATCTCTTGCGATTTTAGCCGTCTGACGTCGAATTTCCTCACATCATTAGTTTGTCTTGGTGTAGTTTGGGATATCCGCAACCGTACCTTGGCTACAACAAGGTAATGGTCCGAGTCGATGTTGGCTCCTCGGAATGTACGGATATCCATAATACTGGACGAGTGTCTTGCGTCGATCGCAATATGATCAATCTGGTTGACTGTTGATTGATCAGGAGTACTCCAGGTCCCCTTGTGTATATCGAGATGTGGGACCCGCGTGCTAGCCATGACAATGTTTCGCCCTGCCGCAAAGTCGATTAGCCTGAATCCGTTATCGGAGGTGGTGTTGTGCAGGCTATATATTCCGATTGTTCCACCAAAGATGCCCTCTCTTCCTAGCTTTGCATTAAAATCACCGATGTATCTGCGATATCTTAAAATCGTACCCAGGGGGTATTATCAAAATAACTAATCTGAGAAAGGGATGTCTTAAAGGTGATTTTTATTTGCTACGTTCTATTATTAGTTGCAAATGTTTTACACCCTATCGAAGATATAAAATGCAATCATTTAATCTGTAATCATTTAACAAAAACTTTGAGCCATGCTTAAAAAATACGGAAAACCCGTCGGGGAGAACTTACAGAGTTTTATTAAATTTTTTTAGCAGAATCAAGTGCTGCAAAGAAACTATACTACGTTATCTCTGCAAAAACAAATCTTATTATATATATGTAAATACGTACACATCTTTTGAACACGACTTATCTGTCCTTGAACACATTTTAGCAAACATTTTTATTTCAGTTCATAGAATGTTTATTTGCGGAAGCTAAAGCAATTTCTCAAGAACTATCTGTAATTTTGAAATTATGTAACACTGACAACTGTTATCTGTAGTTCAGACCATATGCCCGAAATGTCACCAAGGTGATGGTGATTTCTATTTGATCTCCCTTACTATCCGTATCAGTGATTTGTTCTCGGAGTAAACAATTAGAAACATTTCGATCAAGGCCACTTTACTTCTTAAATCTGCCCGTTTATCTCCAGTTTTCAGTGATCTTAAACAAACGTAAGCTATTGTGTAAATTCTGCTGATTATTTGTTATTTATTTGTGTCAAGTGAAAAGAATATCTTCAGTTGCAAACTGCTTAGACGGCGTCATAAATGAATTTTGAGACAAAAATGCGACTGGCATGCCGTCTGAGTTCATTATACGCCTTCAATTTGGACTTCCAAATGAACTGAAATTAGTTAAGCGTCGATTTTCAGTTCTGATACAATAACACGCTTTTGGAGCTTATCATATTTCGTTGGATTAGTCGCGTGGTAATGTACGAGTATGTTATAACGTGCTGTCGTTATCACAATTTCCTTGCTACTTTACTAAGGGAGCAAACATTCTGAATAGCTGCCAGAGATAAGGCCATGCGAAAGTCATTATCATGCCACATTTTCACACCACTATCATGGTAAATTTGACATCAATATGAATGTGATGGATGATCTAAATCACTTTTTTGACTGCACTAAATGCCTAGATCACCTTGTCAGCGGGCACACCTTGCAACAATTAATTAATAATTTTGGAATACAATTCACTGAAAGAGTGAAATTGTTTCCCCGAGTTAGGCTTCGGATGTGTCACGGGACACTGCACTGATGTCGGCGGAAAACATCATCCGATTGTGATAAGAGAACGCTGTTTGATCTTTAGAGGGCAGAGAACACACGCCGCTGACAGAAGATCATTGAAATCAGTAGTAACCTTTAGCAGAAATATAACCCAAATGGAGATGAGATTTTTTTAAGTTCAATTGAAGTCAAAATATTCATCATAACAAAAGGACTTTGGACAGACTAGTATCAAGGTGAACCTTGGATTATCGGCAAAAGATGATAGGTTTGGATTTTCTGTTATGCTGTCATGAGTCTGTACTTTACTTTTACCATTTCATATTCTACAAAATGATAAGTAAATACTTAAACAGCGAGATTGTCTGGTTTGAATGTCTTTCGACCTCACCTCACAGACTTCTGACATAATATAGTGGACAATTAGGATCTGAAATAAATGCTTTTATGACAACTAAATATTTGCTGGTCTCATTCGGGAGTATCATTTTGGAACATATCTTATCGCTAGAAATTGGAAGAAAACAAAATTTAACCTGGGTGACAAAGTCTGAAAGAAAATGATACGAGATATGTGCAGTGGATAGTTGCATTACCAAAAGAGAAGACCTCTTACGTTCTTTGCAAAACGATGTATTTACGAGACTTAATGAAAAACCTTTTACTTGCGTGATGTTCGGTGCGGCTAGCTCTGCCTTTAGCTTTTATAACTAATGTTTTCTCCATATTTATCTCAAATACTCACATAGTCAGAATCTTTGCGTGATCTGCCCTATAGTCTCTAGATACAAGTATAGCCGTATTTTATTATAGCCGATGATTCATATAGATCATTGATTTGTGTGCATCACAACAACACAGGATCCTACTTTTGATCAGGATCAATTTTCGTGATCCAAAAATTAGTTTGTGCTATTTCTCACTAGGTTACATTTTCATTCGCAAAAGTTGGTATAACTGTCGACGATTGTCAAGTGGCCATGTTGCCACATTAGAAAATGAAATATTCACCCCTATTATGTATTTCGATCGGAACGGAATTTTTTGCACGAAATCGGAGAAAAATTCGAAACGGATAACGTGATAGTTTACGAGGGCTGAATCTGAAGCTTGAATCTGTATCTGATATCGAACTGTCAAAAGTTGAATACATGTATAGCCGTACGCGCCAACACTATGCGTATCTGTGTGAATCTGTATCTTGAATCTGTATCTCGAAGTTGAATAGCACCCAACTTCGAGATACAGATTCTCGATTTATGATTCTTTGTTTGTATGCATTGTTTGGACTTTCTCGCTTTGGGTTGACAATTCAACAATTATTGAAGCGCTGCGGAATGAAGAATGCTTGTGGAACTTGGCAAATCCAAATTATAAGAACGTTCCTAGTAAATTGGACGGACCCAACACCTACATTTCCTTTTGAAGCTGCCGAGTCAGAAATGTCATCTGCAATAGTTTTATTTCTTAACGCATTGACTGCAAAACCATTGCCGCGAGGCTACAGGCTACAAAATATTGTCAATGACATACACGCTTCAACAATGTAACTAAATTCGTTTCCAAATTTATGATTTTGGCGAAAATTTTTGGCGACCATTTAAGCCCACATTTGCCGCATTGCTGACCGTTTTCGCACAACGGTGCATTGGCACCGAGGCGCATATCAAGATTGCGATTAAAGAAAATCCAAATTTATCGACTCGCTCACAACAGCTTGGTATTTGTTTGTCCACTTTATGAAACATTATACGCATTGGTGAATGGGTGAATGGGTCAAAAATTAACTGGCATTCGATCACCTTATTTATTCAAAAATTGCACAGTTTGGTTCAGTCTGTGGGCTGGTGGAATCATGGGACCATATTTCTTCAGAAATGAAGCTTGTCAGCGTGTTATGGTAAAGAGTATTCCCTATCGAGCTATGATTATTGATTTTTTCGGGCCCCTGTTGAATACCATGAATCTGAAAGAGATTTGATTCCAGGAAGATGCGCTATGTGCCATTTAGCAGACTACACAATCAATTTATTGAAGGGAGCATGCGATGAATACATAATTTCGAGTAATGGATCTGTTAATTGGTTTCCAAGATCTTGTTACACGAATAGAATAACTTTCCATAAAATGGACAGACGAGAACCAAGCTGTTGTGAACGACTTCGAATCGATAAATTTGAATCTTTCTCAACACTCTCCTGAGCAGATGCAATATTCTCTTCCGTACAGAATAAAATTGACACTGATAGTTTACAATCTGAGATATAAATGTCTGAAGTAAGTACTGGGTTAAAAAAAAAAACATCTTTCACAATTCACATCATTTCCAAATTGGCCAACATTGGCCTGATATACATCCGGACAAAAAATAAACAGCTTTGCGAAGGATAGCTGCTACGGGCCTCCCGAGCAATCTTATATTGAGAATTCAACAGAATGGACATGAAAAAATTTATTGAAGCAGCGCGGAATGAAGAATGCTTGTGCAACTTGGCAAATCCAAGTTATAAGAACGTTCCTAGTAAATCGGACGGACCCACCACCTACATTTCCTCTTTTTAAGAAATTTTATTGACAAATAGGAGAAAAATAGTACACTCATTATGAATGCGTTTTGTTGCTTTCTGTTCGATGTAGCTGCAAGCGGTGTATCTAGGTTTGACAGCGATTCAGGATTCGAGATTCAGATTCACATTCTGGTCAGCCCTTAAGTGTCAATCTATTACTACTACATAGAACTTAACTTTTGCAATGATATGGACGGTTTTATTTTCGTTGTGTGATCTACGAGTATATAGATCATAAGTGATAATAAAACACGGCTAAAGTGTGCAATGTCCGATAAAAAAAATTTATTGGATATTTAGTTCGAAGTGTATGCCGCCTCTTACCTGTGATTTTATTTTGGGGACTAGTGAAGCAAAGCGAGATGTTTAGTCAACGCTTCACTTTGCTGTGGATCGAATCACATAGCTAACGAAATTCAGCGGCTTAGGTCCTCATTTAACCAGGGCAAAGGGACTACAATTTCATGGCCATCATTAGTTTTCCAATCCGAAGGTTTGCCTTCTTCTTCTTCTTATCCTTTTATTAACCCTTTCCTCGTTATACGAACTTATGCGTAACGAGTTTCCCATTTTTACTGCATCGCTGCTGCTCCGCTTATGGGGTTGGCTAATGTCGCAGACCGCAGAACGCGTCTACATAATGCTCGGTCCTGGATCGCTTCAGTGGTAAGCCCCAGGCGTTGTTGCGCATTTGCCATCTGAGAAATCCAGGAATTGTTTTTCCGACCTCGTTTTCTTACAGTTGGAGTGACCGTAGTTGATAGTGCCTTTTTAACCGGATTTTCCGCAGATCTTCTTTGAACGTGGCAATACCAGCTTCTTCTATTCGCCTCAAGCTGTTCGGTTACCGAAATCTTTATATGTAGACTTCCTCTTATACGCTTAGATCGCTTTTAGTGACTCCACAAAACATCCTTAACATTTTCATTTCCGCTGCCGTCAGTTTGCTTTTAAACGCTTCGTACATTGTCCAGCACTGTGAACCGTATATAAGAGCTAGTCTAACAACCGTGGTGTAGAGTTTCCCCTTCAATTTAAGTGGAAATTTTCGGTCACAAAAGATTCCCGAATTTTCCCGCCATTTCATCCATCCCACACTCACTCTGTGGTTTACGTCGTCGTCACATTTCGCTTCCATGTCAACGATTGATCCTAAGTACTAAAAAGATAGTGCTTTTCGGAAAAACTATTCCGTCTAACATTTTATGCGGAACAGGTCGCAACGGATGCGCAAATGGGTACTTCAAATGCTCCATCTTTAAACGACTTATTTTAAACCCGTTTCTCTCTAGCGTATTTCTCCATGTATCTAAGGCGTTTTGTAAATCTTCGACGTTATCGCTAAATATAACTGCATCGTCAGCGAAGAGAATTGGCGGTACATTTGCTTCGCGCATGCAGTCTTTTAAAAGATAGTCGAATACTACGTTAAAGAGGAAAGGGCTAAGTACGCTTCCTTGATGCACTCCGACATTAACTGGAAATTCTCTCGTTAGTCCAGTAGAGCTTTTAACCGCAGTTTAAAAAGATCCCTAGGCACTCGATCGAATGCTTTCTCGAGGTCGATAAATACCATGTGTAAATCCTTAGACGAATCTCGGTGCTTTTCCATTATTATTCGTAGGCTTTGGATAGCGTCCGCCGTCGATCTTCCTTCAACAAATCCGAAGGTTTGCTGTTTTATACAATACATATAGGGTCTTGAAAACTGATTGAGGTTTGTGTGTGGGAAAATATAGCGCGGGGAACTTCGATAAACACGGAAGCCACTTTACACAACTCATCATCTCAAAAACTGGAAATGCTTTAAATCGTTTTGAAAAAAAATAAGTAGGCAAGGATTCCCTTATGGAAAAAACCCTATCCATGCAAACACCTTCTACATTTGAATATGGCAACCGACAGATAGTGAATGATTTCATCACCTTGGAGCAAGTATTGACTTTACAAATGATCACCTTGTAAAGATCCGGAGATAGATAAACCTTGCTGCTTTTGTTTTTTCCAAGAAGCTTACGTCAAAATTCCTAACTCGAACTGCCAAAATCTTCCTGTTATTCCTGCTGTGTGGAACTAAATTCTAAATTTTAAAATAATCTATCAATTGCACTTGCTCTAACATAGCAGTGGGATGAACAAGGATGTTCCAATTGAAACGCACGCATCAATTTCAGTAAGAAACTGGAAAACTCGGTCTACCTATAAAACTGAAAACTTTTATGATTGCAAAAAATGGAACTCAGCATTTGTTTTAGCTTTTATCGTTTATAATTCATTGATCAGGAAGCTAAGTAACAAAGTCATTTGCACATTACAGATGCTTGGTTCATGATTCGGTGCATTCATTTTATTAATGAGTGATAAGCTGAAGCTGGTTTGTTTTAATTTTTCATTTAAGATTAAGCTAGATTTCAGGTGCCAAACCTTAAAAAAATGATATTTTGCCCAACCGGCTCTGGTGGCAAACAACAAAGGTCTAAGCCATAGTTTTCTTTTATAGCACTAGTTTTACGGACAATGCATATTAACTTGTTCAACATATTTTAGTTATCCAAACTAAATTATTTAGTTTATGTTATACGGGACGTTCTTGATTGTGCTATTATCTTAATATATTTATTAAATAAAAACTGGACAGACCATCTATCGATGATATTAAAATAAAACACACACAAATTAACCAAACGAGCCAATAGTGAAGGAACTATTCGATAGATAATTTTATGGCATAAAAGAGAAAAAATAATTTCAGGCCACGGAGCGTCTCAAGAACTGCTTTCTTGAACTCCGTTTTTCGTCCCCTTTTTCGAGCATTTGAGGTCTATCGCACATAGACCATCGGCTACAATTACCCCCACAGAAAATTGTCCAGAGGTGTCAATTCAAACGGGTTTGGAGGTCAGGCTACAGGTCTATTTTTGGGGATAATATGATCGAAAAACTTTCTTTAACAACAATGGTTTGTTTAACTGTTCAAACGTTTAATCATTGAGTCACGATGCAATCGATGATGGCCTAATTTTTTTTCGTGAAACAATCGAAACTTGTATTTAGTGGTTGGGTTTTGAAGAAGTAAGAAAGGCACTGAAAGGTGGCAACCTGACAATATTCCAGTGTTTTATCTCCAAGTAGGATTACTTGGGTACTGGTCGATTTCCGTCCGGACTCGATTTGCCAAACTTATAAGCGCGAATACTGACCAATAGATAAAAATAGCAGCACTATAAAGGGGACAGCTGATGAATTCCATAGATTGAATCAACGGTGAAGTAAAATCCAAAAATAATCCAAATAAGACCCTATTCGGGCTGCTCCGACATATTTGGAACTAAGGCCAGAAAGGATTTTCGAGACTTAGTCAGGGTCTTGGAAAAGAAATGGTGGCGGATGAGCCCTGTGCAGTTCGATGATCTTCGGTGCCGTTTGCAAAGCCGGTGGGTTGAGGAGGAGATGCAATGATGAAGTTTACGGACACTATAGCGATATCGATTTAGCGAAAAGAGTAATGGCCCAACGGTTGAGATGGCTGGGTCCTGTAGTGGATGTTAACGTCGATAGCTTCAGCGGGTGATCCATCTGTTACATTGTGCAGGTGGGATCATTACACACAATTGTTTTTTATCTCTCTTTTGTATTTTGCTTTTTAATGTTTTGCCATATTTTCTTACTTGTATACGTTATTGGTTAGCTGATATCATACGATCTGCAGACAGCGAAGGCAGTACAGTATCTAATATGTTACGAGTATAAAATAATTTGACTGGCCAACGGTTCCACTTTTATTTGCAGCTGTGGAGTATAACTTTTTAGTCAAAAGTATTTACACCTCCCTTAGTTCCATTATAACAGGCTTCTGCATTTGCTCATCAAAGTTCCCGCAGTGTTGTGAAGATGACAATAAAAGAACATTCTTTTTTGGGTTTACTTCCATAGTTAACCAACTTCAAGCACCGTTATAAACAAAAAATTCAGCTAAAGTTTTCCCAAGTACTTTTAAATTCTTTGCCACTTTTTGGCGTTTACTGCTTCTTATTGCGCCAACCAGTGTAGTTTTCCCACTTGCCAGCTCTAAAGCCAATGGGACAGATGTGATAAACCTGGCGTTGGTTAGGTTTAAATTATTATCCAGAAAACCTTTTAAAAGATAGATATGTGTTATGCCATAAATCGTCACCAGGTTGCTGACCTAAATAAATATTTCCACGCAGAGGATAATGGGTTTTGGCATCTACAACTCAAAATATTTTCAAACCATATCTGCCAGGCTTATGAGACACACATATATTGTCGAAATGAACATCTGCCTATGGTAGCTACTAATTGTTCGTCTAAGGTAAGCTGTTTTGATGGGTGATAGAATGCAGTAAGATTACGAGATCAAAATACGTCCCTAGTACTATATATCCAAATGCTAACAGCTTATCAGTTTGCATGTGGAATGCTTCAGTTCTTCAATATTCGAACCAAAGGAACCAGGATTTTTGCTCAAATCGTTCTAAGGACATGATAGGTCTTTAAAGAAGCATATTGTGTTGGTCAAACAAGTCCTTACCTTCTTCTTTTGACGATTTTCGGCATTGCATAGAGCAATACTGCAATATATGCATACATTTCATTTGCACCCGTAACATACAATCGACGAAGTATCGTTGGTGTTGCTGACAAACGATAGTCTTTATATTAGATAGTCTCCACTTTACTGTTTGCGTCAAGAATCATAGTAATATTTGAGCTTATCAAACATCTAAAAACATTTGCTGTTTTTGAAAATATTTGTTTGCACCTTGGCTCATGTCTTTTTCGTTCGTTTTGATAATTGTTCGCTGTTGATTTCTAAAATTCATCAGTCATAGACCACCAAATATCAGGATGACGGCCTTTCCTAGATGTGCAACGCATTTCTCTGTTTGGTCCAACAGGTCCAGCCTCTTTAAAATTTTACTGCCGCCCCTCGCCAGATTCAATCTGCATAAAGATTTCTACTTCTTGTCGCAATTCATCGCCTACTTGTTTAACGCGGAAATCGGGAAGAGCACACCTGGAACATAATCAGGGTCAATTTCCGAAAGCTTTCCATCACCAATATTCGGTTCAGAACCTTCAGAATCCTCCGAATAGTCACTTTACTGATTGAATGTAGATTATAATCTAAAAACTCCTGTTCAGCATCACTCAATGCTGAATGAAAAGATTTGTTCAATAGAACACATCACTTTAATCCATTTTTCAAGAGCAAATCAAATAAAAAATATTCACACTCCCTAGAACAATAAAACCCAACAGAAAAATGAAATACAAAAAACATAAAAATCAGTATTTACTTATCGAAAATCAAAATCAGCACATTCGTTCGCAAAAACAACAGATAATATTTTCACTAGTATTCGTAGGTATTTACTGCAAATAACAAGCAATTACTAAATCGTCTCTGCTGGTAAAATCTCCCATGTACAACAAAATTAGGTTCAACGGAACAACTAAGGTCTCTGAGAATGCTGACAAGCCAACGGTTTCAATAAAGCAACGGCGAAGTCATCGAAAATCGGGATTTCGCAAAATCTTTGAAAACTCTACCGGAGATTTCCTATACATTTTCTAGACTTGCAATTCTATTAGCAAAACTAGTTTTTTTTTATGAATTTTCCTCAAAATCTTCTCACAACAATTGTGAGGTTGTTAAAGCAGACACATCTTTGCAAACATTCAGCAAGGCAGTAAAACAGCTGACAGAGTAGTTGTCAAAACAAAATTGCAAAACACAAAAACTTCACAGATACATTGGTAGGCATACGTTTTATGCTCTGCAATTTTTGCGACTATTTTTTTTTTTTTTAAATTGGATGATTTTCATGATTTAAAATAGTTGAATAATTTCTTGTTTATTCAAAAATAAAAAAATTGCAGTTCCGCCACCGGAATTTCGTTTCGTTCGTGCCACTCTATCTATATATTGACATAGGTTCTGCCAATAGCCAACCAATTTTTTTTAATAAAAAAATATCGCGATTTCGAGGTTAAGATCCAAACATGTCAAAACAGCTGCAATTGAGTTGACCGTGCGTCAACCACTGACGTTGCTCTTCATAAGGAAATTAAGAAATATCTCCGTCGAATTAATATTTGCCTGTTTCGAGTTTGAACACTGATGATTACTCAGTTCTACAGGCGCAGGTCCAAGTGTTGAGGAATTTTAGGTGTATTTTTTTGACATCGGCATCAGCGCTTCATTTTCAAAGCCAAAAAAAACGGCTATAGACATTAACTATTAACCTCAAGCTAATTTGGCCGTACTTTCATTTAATTTTGTGAGTTACGAGTATGGGACATATGTTTAAACGTTTCTATACATGATTTGCTATCATGCAAAAATAGGTCTGGCAGCATTCATTGCTATTCGAGTTAACGCCGATAAATATTTTGCAATAAGTTAACGCGTATAGGTTAGTTAAGTTGTTAGTTTAATTTACACGTAGAGTGGAAATAAGCGCTGATATCGATGCCAAAGAACACACTTAAATTTATCGGAGTTACGAGTAGCTAGAACATATGTCACTTTATGCGGTAATTAAATGTAAGTACTGCCAAATTGGCCGAATGTTAATAGTTAACGCCGATAGTCGTCATTCTGGGTTCTACAAATTAAGCGCTGATACAGATGCCAAAAAGACACACCTATTATATACTACGTGTTTTCCTTTTTTCTTTCTCAATGGGGCTTTGTACTGGTTGTGTACTATGCCATTTAAATATTTCAAATACAAACATTTTTTTGAATGAGCTGTCTTGGTTAAGGCTTAGAAGTAAAATATCTTAGGCTGAGCCCGACGCTCTGAAACATAGAGAAACCGGAACTCTATACGACGATCTTGTCGGATTTCAGAAAAAATTACTTATTTGACATACAGTGGAACTTCTCTTACTCGACTTTTTTTTAAGTCGAACTTTCATCGTGAACACTGATTCTTCGTTGCATTTTTCATGTATTTTTTTCTCCCTAACTCGAATATTTCTATAACTCGAACTATTCGAAGAGATATTATTATGACATTAAAATTGCTTATCACTTGAGGATAAATACTTGTTAATAAGCAAGGTAGGAAAAGGGCTAAGAAGAAAAAGGACATAGCTGCACAATTTGGTATTCCCCCGGATACCTTATCAACCATTTAAACAAAAAAACAAGGATCTTCTCTTAGAAAAAATGAAAGACCACGGCACTGGCTTACTTACTTACTTACTTTAGGTGACGCTACAGTCCGGGGTGGACCTGGGCCTCAGTCAACAAGCTTCTCCAGCCAGCTCGATCCCTGGCTAGCTGCCTCCAGTTTCGCTTAGGTCCTCTTCAACTTGCGTGCGCCTTGCGAGTCTTGGCCTTCCTCTACTGCGCTGTCCCTCGGGAGCGGATTCGAAGACTTTTCGGACCGGAGCATTGATGTCCATGCGCTCTACATGACCCAGCCATCTCAGTCTTTGGATCTTCACTCTTCTGGCTAGGTCCATATGGCTGTACAGTCCATACAGTTTGTCGTTGTATCTCCTCCTCCACTTACCGTCAATGCAGACGGGACCGAAGATCGCCCGAAGAATTTTTCTCTCGAAGCAACCAAGAACACCCTCATCCATTTTTGATAATGTCCATGCCTCTGCGCCATAGAGCAGGACCGGGATTATTAAAGTTTTATAAAGGGTGACTTTTGTTGTCCGAGAGAGGGCTTTGCTACTCAATTGCCTTCTTAACCCAAAAAAACAGCGGCTGGCAAGAGTTATTCTTCGCTTGATCTCAGCGCTGGTGTCGTTGTCTGTATTTATAGCGGAGCCTAGGTAGACAAAGTCCTTAACTACCTCAAAGTTATATCTGTCAAGGGTGACGTTCTGCCCGAGACGTCGGTGTTGGTTGTCCTTTTTGCTTGACAGCATATACTTGGTCTTGCCCTCATTGACCGCTAAACCCATTTTCGACGCTTCCGTCGCAATACTTGCGAAAGCGCCACTGACATCACGCTGCTTTCTCCCGATTATGTCAATATCGTCGGCGTATGCGAGTAGTTGGACGGACTTTTGAAAGATAGTGCCTCTTGTATTTGCTCGTGAGTTTTGCACTATTCTTTCAAGTACGATGTTGAAGAAATCGCATGACATCGCATCGCCTTGTCTAAATCCTTTCTGGACATCAAAGGTCTCGGTGAGATCTTTACCGACTTTGATGGAGCAGGCTGCATTCTCCATCGTCATCCTGCACAGACGGACGAGTTTAGCAGGGATGCCGAAACTAGACATTGCTCTGTATAGCTCGTCTCTATAGATGCTGTCATACGCGGCCTTAAAATCGATGAAAAGATGGTGGTATCGATCTGAAGCTCATAGGTCTTCTCCAAGATCTGCCGTAGTGTGAATATTTGCTCGATGGTGGACTTTCCTGTCCTGAAGCCACACTGATATGGACCTATCAGGTTGTTGCCGAAAGGCTTCAGGCGTTCACACAATACGGCGGATAAGATCTTATATGCTATGTTAAGGAGATTGATACCTCTGTAATTGGCGCAGTTCAGAGAGTCTCGTTTCTTGAGAATCGGACCAACAATACTGGACCATTTATCGGGCATACTTTCGTCCGACCATATTTTACAGATGAATTGGTGTATGCTCCTAACCAAGTCATCGCCTGCCGCTTTGAAGAGCTCGGCAGTCAGGCCGTCCGCTCCAGCAGCTTTGTTGGACTTAAGCTTCGATATAGCTATCTTCACTTCATCCAGGTGGGGTGGACGGAATTGTTGGTCATCATCGTTCAGGTTGATTCGATTGATTCTGCCTGACAGTGGTATTTGGCCGTTATATAGTCTGCAGAAAAGGTCTTTCCAAATCCTCAGCATCGACTGTGATTCTACTACGATGTTTCCTTGTTCATTTCAATAGGGTTCGGTTCGGGGTTTGTTTTCGTGGCATGTTATTTGTACCTTTTGGTAAAACTTCCAGACCTCATTCCTGGAGTAGCATCTCTCAATTTCCTCGATCGCGCGCCTCTCATGCTCTTTCTTCTTCCTCCTGAGAAGCCGGTGTTCGTCTCTCCTCTTCCGCTCATAGAGCTCATGAGCAGCTCTGGTCTTTCTAAGCAGCGCCGCGTTATAGCTGCATGTGCTTGCCGGCATTCATCATCGAAACAGGGGTTTCGTTGTGGTGAACAAGTGAAACCCAGCACATCAGAAGCGCCATCTGTGATGGCGTTTTGGCAGTGTTTCCAATGGTCTTCGATGCTTGATGCTGGCGGCATTGGACCTCTTAAGAGATTAAAAGACACTCGATCGGAAAAGGACTTGGCGATCTCTTGCGATTTTAGCTGTCTGACGTCGAATTTCCTCACATCATTAGTTTGTCTTGGTGTAGTTTGGGATATCCGCAACCGTACCTTGGCTACAACAAGGTAATGGTCCGAGTCGATGTTGGCTCCTCGGAACGTACGGACATCCATAATATTGAAGGAGTGTCTTGTGTCGATCGCAATGTGATCAATCTGGTTGACTGTTGATTGATCAAGAGTTCTCCAAGTCCCCTTGTGTATGTCGAGATGTGGGAACCGCGTGCTAGCCACGACAATGTTTCGCCCCGCCGGAAAGTCGATTAGCCTGAATCCGTTATCGGAGGTGGTGTTGTGCAGGCTATATTTTCCGATAGTTCCATTATGGCACTGGAAGTAAGCGAAAAAGGCTACAAACCTTGCAATATGACGACATTGATGACGCTTTGATAAAATGGGTAATCGTAGCTCGTAATAAAAATTTACCGCTTTCAGGAATCATAATAAGAGAAAAGGCTAAAGAATTCGCGAATGCTTTGAGACATAATGATTTTTTCCTAGTATAGGTTGGTTAGATAAATGTAAAATAAAACATTCCATTGTCCAAAAAACGATTTTTGGTGAAAGTGGTGGAGCGCACTCGGTAACTGGAGATCATTATCGTAAAAACGTTTTACCCGGTTTGATAGCCTAGTTTGATAAAAATGGCATTTTTAACGCCGATGAAACAGGTCTCTTTTTTAAATGTTTGCCAAATAAGACGTTTAAAAATCAGAAATGTTTTGGTGGAAAATGTAGCAAAGAAAGAATAACCGTTATGTTTGGCAGCAATTTTACTGGGTTGGAAAAGCTGAAATTACTCGTTATTGGGAAAGTAAAAACCCCGCGTTGTTTCAAATGTATCAAACCACTTGATGTGGATTATGAAAGTAGCAAAACGGCCTGGATGACGAGTGAGATTTATGAGAATTATGAGAAATGGCTTGTAAAGTTGGACAAGAAGTTTGCCTCTCAGAAAAGAAACATTCTGCCTTTCGTTGATAACTGTCCTGCCTAACCCAAAAGGTTTAGAAAATAAATTAAAAAATATAAAACTTGCATATTTTCCTCCAAACATGACCTCACTATTACAGCCAATGGATCAGAGAGAAAACGGATTGTTTTAAAGGTTTTGGCCAATACTGAGGAAGGATTTTCTACAACAGTGACACTACTTGACGCAATTAGGAAACTGAACAAGACATGGAACGTGAATGTCAAAAAAACAAAAAATTGCTTATGGTTTCAGCAAAACAGGGTTTGCTACAAGATGGTGAATACTGGGATGAAGACGATTTTCTTCCACTGTCCGAATTATAAAACTGCCGCTGATATGGACGATGTCACATTCGAAGACTATGCTAATGTTTATAATGGTACATGCACAATGGATCACCCAACTGAGGATGATATCTTAGAAAGCGTTATAAAAAGTCGTGTGCCCGGAGTAAAAGGCAACTCAGACGCAAGGATTAAAAATTATAACAAAAAATTAAAGAAATTTCGCAAATTCAGAGGAGGATGAGGACGAAGATCCAGCACCTAATAACATACCAACATTCAAGCAACTTTCCTCTTCCATTGAAAAGATAAGATTTTTTGTTGAGTGCAGAATGTTCCTGACAATATTTATAAATCTTTATATTCAGTGGAGGATTTTGTAGAAAAGGTGAAGTGGTCATGCAAAACCCAAAAAAAAATTACAGAATTCTTTAAAATAAACGAATAATTTTATTCCCGTACATTTTACGTATTTTCCATAACTCAAAGTTTCTATAACTCGAACTTATTTTCAGGTCCCTTGAAATTCGACTTTCGGAAGTTCCACTGTATTTCTAAAAAGCCAGTGGAACAAATAGAAAACCTGTACAATAGGTACGTAAATTGTAACCGGACTTCATAATGGTCCAACCCTTATTACCTACTATACTCGTACATATGGTATGCGATATATTTGTTCCTTTAAAAGAAGCTCCTACTACTTTTACGCCCTAAATCACACCTCGACCATCCAAAATACCATCTTCAATCACCAAAATGTTTCCCTCGAATCTGATTACTCATTCGAAAATCAAAACAAAAACAAAAGAACAAAAAAAACACAGTCGACGAATTTCGATACTCATGGCATGAATTGATGAGGAAAAACACACTTTACGATACAATCGTAGTACACGACAATATCGTATAGATAAAAATTTCTATCTATCTATAAATAATCTACGACTGATTATCTTTTATCAAGAAAAAGCTTTCAATTACAAATTTTGAGTAAAAATATCTCATCCGACTCATTCTCGAAATTCACACGAAAAAACCCCAACACGCCACACAGATGCATTTCCGCAATTGCATTCGAGTACGAGCACCTCATTCAAGTCCTATTCTAAAAGAGAGAACTCAAGAGAATTACACAAAAACAAGCTTCAAATAAAGCTTTTTTTATTAATTCATTGTCACCCCCCGCCTTGCCTTATCGAATGAGTCGATGAAATTATACACACTCTCGACTAATTCGACTCGACTGTGAAAAAATCGAAACGACCAACACATTACTCAGTTCGCGAATTCAACTCACACCGATTAGACGGTTGTTCGTCTCAATCGTCAACAATAAAGAAATACAAAACCCTAAATAACAGCTTCTCTTGAAACAATAAAATAAAAACTAAAATCACTACACGCACTTTATGTTTTAATTTTAATTTTTTTTTAAACATCTATTCCAAATTTTAAGTGAAAAAAAAAAAACACCCCAAATCAACTCAAATCCATGTGACAGTGATTTGTATTTCCAATTTCCAAAAACAAAAGTGATTTAGTGTATTGACAAGTTGAAGAAAAAAAAATTCATAAAAATTGAAAAGGAAAATTTTGCAAAAATGCCGTCAGAAAAATCAATTTACAACCCGAATCCGGCAATTAGCCGCAATGCATACATTTCCAGCATGGAGGAATATCGGAAATTCTATGAGGAATCCCTGGAGAAACCAGACGAATTCTGGTCACGAGTAGCCAAGCAGTTCCATTGGGAGACTCCAGCTGACCCAAAGAAATTCCTTCAGTACAATTTTAATGTTTCCAAAGGACCCGTCTACATCAAATGGATGGAAGGTGCCTCAACAAATATTTGTTACAATTTATTGGATAGAAACGTTCGCAATGGATTGGGAGATACTATTGCCTACTATTGGTAAGTTTAATAAAAAAAAAAAATTGAAAAATTGTGAGAAAATTGCAATTCCTTTTTCTTCTCTGGTAATCAATGGAATCCGTGTTGTTCCTCGTAGCAGGGATATTGATTTTTTTACTCTACTGTCATACAATCGTAAGCAGAATTAAGTTGAGGTTGCGAGCTTTGGTGGTTGTTTCTCATCGTCCTTGTGTTTCCGAAAGGAAGGGGTAAAAAGGACGTTTTTTTATATATAAATGACATTCGAACTGTCAAAATTGTAACTACGGATAAAAGTGACTTGTGAGAACAGTTGAGGTTGGATAAAAAGGATTTCTGATGATTTCGAAAACTTTTGAAATCTGTTACAAAAAAAAATTACTTGAGAATTGGGATTCCGATAAGCAGTTTTTTTTAGAAAAATGTCGCAGCATAGGACATTTTTAAAACTATTTCTTTAGAAAAGGAAGGATAATCTTTATTTTCATTCAATTTTCATTAAATTTTCATTCAATTTTAACGACAATTACAATGATTTACCCTACGAATGTCGATTGTAAAAAATATTCGACCAATCGGACATCATTGATATGGCAATTGTTACGAGTATGTTACATTGAAGGGAGAACATGTTTTCAATTTTGGCATTGACATTAACTTCAATTCGATTGAGATTGACTAATTTCTTGACGTCGATAAGAATGGGAAAAGTAAATATTTACAGCGCTGGATGTCTTGTTATCTTCTCTTAAAATTGTTTTTAAAATAATGTAACGATAATATTTATATGACTTTATTTCATTTTGTGTATGGTTAATCATAAGCAAATGTCGATCAGAAAATAAGAAAAATAAATCGAGACAAATTCATTCCTTCGTTTTTCTACGATCTATCAAATCATTTTCCTATCTACACATTCCTTCGATTCAAAACCCTGTATTCTGAACTTCGCGAATGGTTCCAGTATCAGGATTTTGTTAAGTTGAATTTAGATTGATCTTAATTTAAAAATAAAATCAAGCTCATCTTTTCTTATCAATTTGCTCTCCCAGTTGTCCAGACTAAGTCTGTCCTCTAGCTTAAAACAAGTTGCCAGTCTTACTTGTTATTTCGAAACCAGAGTTTGTCATCTGAAAATATCAATACCTATTTTCGGGCTTTTCTGTTGAGCTTTTGCAACCATATCATACTAAGCGAATAACGGTTCCTTCTTATATTTCTTTTTAAATTTTTATTGCGATCTTAAATTAGAAATTCATAAATTGCAGAAGTAAGAAGTTAGTTAGAGTCATTAAAGTGGTCAATAAGCGATTAGCAGGGTTGTTACACCCATTTATACAGTAGTAAAAATTCTGCATGATTTTTCTTAAGCAACGATAAGAATGCCGCTGACTTTTACTTCTTGAATTCACTAGGTCTCCGTATATTATGAATAGACATGATACCTCACTCTACTATTTTAAAACATTGTCTTAATCGTAATTTTTTTAATAGGTATCTACATATGTATCTAACTTAATACCAGTTGGTTAATGTTTACCATCGGCCTAGGTCGTGACTGTGTTAAGTGTAATGACATTCACACTTTTTTTTTGGGTGACAATTAATCACTAATTAGTTAATGACGCAAATTCAAAATAAATTTCTGAAATAATCGAAATCAATCCCTAACAAAAGCAACAGAATTTCGCTTTCATTGCAATATTTCAGTTAATATTCGATAATGTGCAAATTTGAAACTCTGACACACTTTTGCTGACTTGACTGTCTGTCCAAAAACAAAGTAAAATTTTTGACTTGCGCAGTTTGGACTTGTACGAAGACAATAAAAACTTAGTTACGCTATTTTACAAATTTATCCTATAAGCACCCGCAAAATTCTCTCATACAAACGGTGTTTTTATGGAGACTGGGGAGTGCACTTAACGGTGGTAATGCTATGTGTAAAAATCTGTATGCATCTCATCCTTTCTAGACAAATTGCATAATTTTTGAGGGCAGCTATTGACAGGGTTGGTGCAGTATCTCTTGGGGCTAGTTTAGGAGATTCTTAATTGAAGGCTGGATCGATAAACGAAATGTCAGTTCTTTTGAATATCCTTGAACTATATACATAGTTGTTGGTAGTTAGTTTATGTTTTTCGATGTCTTTTCCATTTTTTTTTTTTGTTTTCATTTCAAGGACAAAGAGAATTTTTTCTAATTTGGTTGGCATCTCTTCTGTTTTATTGAGCTTGGTTAGGAGTGTTTTGGTAGTTTTGAATATATGTGTCATGTATTACGTAATATGTCTTTCCAAATTTGGTTGGCACTTGCCAGTAGGTCATATGATATCTTCCCACATGTCAACATGTTTATACATATATTTGAGTATTGAAAACACGCATTTTTGGGTATGTTTACAAAGAAAGTCAAGTTGACATTATACGAGTACTCGTGTAATAGCTTTGTTTGATGAGAAAAAACAGAACAGAGAGGTACAGCCATATGTTAGCTGTCAAATATTAATGTCAAGCATGTTCATTTCCATTAAATTGTTTGCTTACGTTCATACTCGTACTTTTTTCTAAATTTTGGAGTGTATTGAAGGAGCACTGAACCATTACGCATTGCTCTTTTTCTGACACTATTTCATTCATCTCATGTTAAGTTTTAACATAACATTATAAAAAAAATTAGAAATCGCTCGACTCAAATTAAATTCAACTTCTTTTGACACTTCTCACAACTCTATTTTACCTTAAGGATAGATGCAGAAAATCCTGTCATTAAACACAAAGCAGGTCAATTTCGGACAAAGAATTATGTCATTGAATGCAACAACTTTGACTTTTCTGTTTTGAACGTTTTGGAACACACTCATTGAACAAAGTTATTATGTATGCCCAGAGATGATTGGTTTCCCTTTTTAAATTGTGAATACTCAGTCCGAAAGCAAATATTATTGTCTGCGAACTTTAATTTACTTGTTGTTATTAGCGAAGATGTGTTTTTCTTTATCCCATGATTAAATTCTGAGGGGGCTTTTAGTCATGTGGATGTATGGGGGGAGTAATTAGCGCTTGCCCTATAAATCAATCTCTTCTAGTTTCGGGGGTCAGAATTTTTCGCTTCATAGCTGAAATCAGTTAAATCCCCTTTTTACGATAACTCAGTGACTTCACTCGTATATACATGGCACTGACAGTGTCAAGAACATAAGGACCAACAGAATTTTGCTTTTAGAGCTATTTCAATCTCTTAAAAATTTACATAACTTCAGTGACCACAAAGTACTCGTACAACAACTAAGTCGTTTTTATCGAGATGTACGTACAGCACTTTCGTACATATGGTATTTTTCCGCATGTCAATTTTAAAATTTATTTCCCAGGGGTTATCAACAATTTTCGTTATGCAAAAATTCACAATGTGTTAATTATAATCGAAAAGAATAAATGAACATTTAAAAAAAATATGTTTGTTTACATTTAAAAAAAAAAAACCAAAAACAAACAAGTCTTTGCATAAGCAATACGACAAGGGTCAAGAACTTTTGATTAGATAAACAGTTCAAACTTTCAAGGCAGTGATTTCGTTTTTGCCCTGTAAATTAGACGTGTGCACATAATGGGAAACTAATCGCTTTTGGTGTAGATTAAGAATGCGTGAAGTATCAGCGTATTTATGTGTATTGAAACAAAGTTAAAGCGCATGGGGTTCTGCATACCTTTTGGCATTTCAAGCTGTGATGAATTCTGATCGGTTTTAGATCGTATTGAATGACAATTTGAAGGGACGGAACTTAAAAGACTTTGATGGTAATTGTTTCTTATAAAATGGAACCCGAAACATTTAATCGCCGGTCCTTATTTCGATTCCATGCACTTCCCGTTTTGAAATTTTTAATTAATGTTTTTCTCATGTTTGACAACAGGAATAACGAAGATGATTAAGAATCTTGTCAATGATTCTACTCTTAAATAAGTGTTAATCCAAAATAAGTGATTTTTTTATATCATGTACCTAATAACAAATGAAGATGATGATGATAGATCTTCCGAATTTTATGATACTCCCTTTTATTTTACATTTGAAAGCTAGGTAATAAAAATAGGAAGCTTTCATAACAAAAACCTTAAATTCTTTTAGAGTCTGATAAGCCTGTCATAATTCATGTAGCCTAATTTTTTTATATATTAAATATTTTGTAAAATATTAAATTTATTTTTGTAAGGATTTAAATTGGTTTTATATACACCTTCATATGTCATAGAACATTAGTTTTGTTTATTTTGCTTCCTTCAGCGTATAAGTCACTGCAAGATCTGGTAGTATTTTTGTCTGCCAAATTAACTTTTCTGAAATATTTTCTTAATAGATAAGATCCTAATAGAATTCCTACCAAGGTCTTAAGTTAATCCCTGCTGATTTATAGGAATATCCTGGCCTTCTTTCGACCGTGATGCCAAAGAGACTTAACATCATATGGATTTAATAATCTTAAGTTGCATACTTTGCTTTACATTATGTAATGCCTTAATGCCCAAAACAGATATGCAAAAATCTACTTGCAGTACTGCTGACAGCTCTGCCCGTGAAACAGATGTGCAGATATTCTTTGAAGTCAATCGCATCGGTTGCTGTCATTTTACTGCTACTGTCACTTATGTGTGACACTGTCGATTTCCGCGAATTTAGAAATAGAGATGTGATGCAGAACAGCGCTGCGTGCAGCATTTATATGTAGCTTCGCGAATTAAAGCATGTGTATTCTAATTTCACTGCACACAAAATTCTACTCATGTGTTTTGGGCATTAGCCTTATATAACAAAAACTGACTATGACAGAACTGATTAGAACTAGATTCTAATGCCTTAAATACATCCTGTACATCATTGGCGATAGATCAGTAGAAACAACATGTGAATAAATATTTTGTGTTTCCGAAGTGTTACAGAACGCACCTATAATAACTATGCCTAAAGTTCTTTGCCTTTTCTCTTCGTGTATCTTCTTCTCTTCGCTATCTGCTAGATTAGATTTCAACAGCAGTGAACTTCATGTTAACAGCAGAAATTTCATGTTATTTTGCTCTCTTTGAAGGGGCTAGTTCTAGTCGTTGTAGATTGGAGAGGTAAATTACTCAATCTGGTATTTTCTAGCGACATGAAATACCTTTCTTTTGATTGGGTCGTTGTAGAGTCTTTAAAACTTCATTTTCTTGCTAATTCTACAACGAACGCACTGGTGGTAGCCCACTGTGTTCCTTTAATTACGTCAATATTGTCGGCGTAAGCTAGTAGTTGGACAGGCTATTGAAAGATTGTGCCTCCTGTGATCGTTTGTGAGTTCCACACAATTAATTCAAGTATCATGTTAAGTAAGTCACATGACAGCGCATCGCCTTGTCTGACACCTTTTTGACATTAAAGGTCTCGTAAATCGCCTTTGACGTGGATGCCAAAATTAGACGTAGCTTAATATAACTCGGGGTTGGCAGGTAGCGATTTCTACTCCCCGAGTGTCTTTCCTGGATCTGCCGGAGAACGAAGATTCTGTCTATTGTGGAGTTTCTTAGTCGGATACCCCCATTGAGGGGGGCCAAACAGGTTCTTGACAAAGGGTTTCTCACGTTCACACATAATGGCTCAGTTGACTGGGTTTTCTTTTTTGTGGACCGGGCGAACGATGCTAAGATTCCATTCATCAGACATGCACTCTTCTGTCCAAAATTGAGAAATGAGTTGGTGTGTGCTTTCTAAAAAGTTATTTTTTGTAGCTTTGAATACTTCAGTCGTTAAACCGTTCGAGTCATCTGCTTTCTTTGATTTCAGCTTTGATTTTGCTATCCTTACTTCATTTGGTCAAGTTGACCAAAGTTTTAGTTGTTATCGTCCAGGTTGAATGGTTTTTTCCGACTAATTGCGGGAAGTTTGGTTTCTTCAGTGTTTTACAGTCATCAGAAATAGTTTTTCCATATTTTCAGCACCGAATTGGTTGAACTACAAGGCTTTCCTTTTCATACAATCTTCTGTACGATTGACAGGTTCTTGAAAACCTGCGCAACTATGTTATTCCTGGAGTACAACAACTCAATATCTTCGGTTGCGCGCTTCCCGTGCTCTTTTTTCTTCCCGTCTGCAGAAGCAGATTTTCATTCCGCACCTTCTGCTTGTATGCTTCATACTATGCTGCATTCTTCATCAAACCCGCGATCTCATGGTGGCCATCACCTCAGTTGCGGCGTCCATAATCGCATGTTGGCAGCACAGTCATTCAGGGCTTGTTGCTGGCGGCAAAGGAGTTGTTGAGAGATTTCGGGATATGCGTTCGATTAATATTTTACTTTGACTCTAACTGCCTAGTTTGGGCATGAATATGTTGCATTTTTGGAAATAATCTAAGAATGGTCTTTTGTAATGTTTTCTTCAATATATTTGCGAAATATACAATAAGATCTGAAGCGGAAGAAGTACTGGAGGTTTGAAGGTCTGAATAGTAAATCGCTGTTTTTTCCAATTAATTATTGTCTTGTCTCAGTTTTTGACTTTGCATGTCAGAATCCCTTAGTTAAAAACAAACACTTGTTTGTTTCTACAGCATTTTCCTTATTAATTGTTTTTTTTTGACTTCTATAGAAAATATTTGGCAATCTCGAAGCCTCCTCAATCGGTTTTGCAATAGTTTCGCAGATCGTTTTCCATGATACTTAATACTTAAATTAGATTTTGTTTTCGGTGTACATATTCTACTTAAACACTCTTGCCATCACTAAGATTGAGCCTTCTTGGCATTTTTTTGCCGAAAATTTACGATGTAAAAAATATCATGCTAACAACGAACTTTTACGATTTTATTCTTTCGGTTTTTTAAACTACAGGACTATGTTGTTTTGCCGCTCAAACTTATCGTTTTTAAGAACGATCGAACTCGTTCCATAACGAAATCTCAATCTTACATTCCTGTTACTTGAATAAAGTTTTACTGAACTGGATGTAAATTGCGGTTAAATTTATACAAACTGTAAACTTAATTCAGTAGGAAGTATTCGTCCTTAACAATGTTTTGAAAAGTCCATCATACCAGACAAGAAGTAATATTGAAACTATTATAATGTAAGCAGCACCGTGTTACATAAACTTAATACATATGTAAAAGAGTGATTCCATTCCGTCTAAACAAAATATGACAAAAACTGTATAAAGAAATTCGTATAAAAGGCAAGGCATCATGTATTATTCAAGAAATAGTGTTGAAAAACAATTCCTAACAGAAGTCAAGTTCATGAGCTGTGGTTACTGGTAAAAACTTCCATCATCATGTTAAGAATGGAAAATTCAGTTCAAAAATATTAGCGTCATTTATTTACTTTTACTTACATTTACGAATATTTTTCCAACTTCCGTCATTGAGATTTTAAGAGCTTTGAACGATTCCTTTAACTGGGATTCAAGTATGATATCAGTTATCAAATCTGACATTCAAGTTCTGCTATTTTGCTTATCAATGAAATGCATTGTTCCTTTGTGCAGAAATAATAAAGAGATCATTTTAACTTTTAACGAGTATGTTATCTGTCAGAAATTTTTAATAGTGGTTTAGATTACTCTCAGTTGAGTTGTACAAATCACTTTCAAACAATTTAGAAAGTTCACAAAGTCTTAAATCCTACTGAGGTAAGAAATTTAAATCTCAACCTGATTAAAATCCACATTAAGTACATCCAAACATGAACCTACAACGGAATATCCTAAGACCACTTTCCGTATGTATGATTGAGCTATTCAAATGAAATGCATTTGTGACAAAAATGTCACAGTCTGGCTGTATAGTGAACTTTGCTAATTTTGTAGTGCTTGGCACTCGCTGTCCGATTGTTGCTAAGGTGTCACATAACATTTAAACGTACGCATTTAATTATAATGAAATTAAAGCAAAGCGTACGTTGAAACTGTGCCTAGCTACTTCCGATTATTTTGATGAGTTTACCCTTTCTGGCTACTATCTGTTTTAACATAAAAATTCTACACTTCATATTCGTGTTGTCTTTTGGTTTTCACAACGAAAAAACTTTTTTTAAAAACGTGCTTTTGAGAAAACTGATGTCACTGGATTGGAAAATGCTGCTGCACATGGTAAAGACTCTAAAGTCAGCTGTCACTGTTCGATGTCCGTACGAAAAGTCACATGAGTGTCACTTTTCGTTATTTCCCCTTTTCCATGCGGTTGTAATTTCTTACATCTTCTTTTGTCTTTGATAAACAATTAATTTCATTCAGCAAATTAAAAGCTTTATTATACTTCGATCATTCCTATACGCACATCTGTACAGTTTGGAAGAGATATTAAACACATTTATCATTTAAGGGAGACTTTTTAAAAATGACTCAGACTTCACTGATGCCATGACTGTATAGAAACAGTCCTTTAGTGTTCTCCAGTTTCTCATAGACGAAATTAAAGAAATTTTAGTTTATTGCATTTCTATTGCTAAAACTAAAACAACCAAATTCTGATTTGCACCTTCACATTAACTTTTATAATGTAAATGACCCTAGAAAAACACATGCTCCCATGGAGGTCATTATTTAAAGTATCGCGTGCGAAAATACAAGAGATAATGGTACTGAATTTTTACTATCATTCTAATAAGTTTGGCATGCGATACCTAATTTCCGATAAATTGTTCGGATATTAAAATGACCAGCAAATTGTCTTGCGATGCAAACATGAATATTAAAGATAATTGAAAACATGGTTAGGTAACATAAAATGCAGGTAATTGAAAATATAACGACATTTAGACTAAAGTAACCTGCAATTCATTTTTAATTAGGTGACATTTTAAATTGTATGAATCTTTTTCATTTTCTAACCAGGTTTGTAGCTGATTTAAAAAAAAAAAAAACATCATCAAAGTTGTGCATGCTTCCAATTTGTTATTGCATTCAATAAGGAAATAGTTAAGTAGAGAATCAAAAATTTCAATACCCAAAATGATTTAACTGACAGAAAGCATTTTCTACTTTTGGAAAAGATAATCTTTGAATTTTTAATATGGACTCTGTTGACAAAAGGTAACAAATCAAACGATATCTGGCCCTATTTTGTCTAATACTTAACTGACTCATTTCATAGAAATTTGCAATATTCAATCTCATAGAAAAGTCAGTATTATCATTGAGATTGTGGGCAACTGTTCCTTAAGGATATCGATCAGGATTCAATCCTGTAAACTGAAAAAAAATCATGCAGTCAGTCTATGCATTCATAACATTTATGTTCTCTGGTTGACAAATGAGCTCGAAACCTTCAATTATTCGTGCGACAAATATAGGACCGGGAATGTTCGGGATCTAACATCCCTGGTTCAATCACATACGTCAAACTGATTTGTCATTCGAGACTGAATATGCTTAATTTGAGGTTTTCAATTTTAGAATATGGATCGTTTAACAAACGCTGAACGTATTAAAGTTGTGATAACTTACTTTAAAAACCGTGATTCTCTAGTCGGCACGTTTTGTGCATTAGGTGCATGATTGAGATAATTTCTTGATCCCGTCCGAAAAGTAATTTTCCGCAAGGTCTGCAAAATATTCCTCCGTGGCAGAGGTTTGGGAAGGGATTATAGTCCGGGGGAGCCAAATCGGGCGAATACGGTGGATGTGATAGCAATTGGAGCCGTAAATCATTGATTTTAGCCGTGGTTGCGATGCTCTTATGCGCTGGCGCATTGTCTAGCAAAAACAAATTTTTTTTCGCTTCATGTGCGGCCGTTTTGCAGCGATTTCGGCCTTCAATCGCTCCAATAATGCACAGTAATACTCGCTGTTGATGGTTTTTTCTTTTTCGAGATAGTCCACGAAGAGTATGTCATGACAATCCCAGAAAACCGACGCCATAACCTTTCCGACCCAGTGAGCCTCCCTCGGCCGCTTCGGAGCACTCGTGCCGGCTTCAATTCATTACCGGGCACTCATTCTGTGTAATAGTGGATCCAGGTATCATTAACAGTTACCAATCGACGCCAAAAGTCCGCCCAATTGCGCATCATCAAGTCCAAACACTCTTTCGAAGTGCTCTCGCGTTCGTGTTTTTGGTCAGGAGTGAGCATGAGCGGCACCCAGCGGCAGGATAACTTTTTCATATGCAGAATATTGCGCAAAATATGGCGTGTGCGCTAAGTACTAATCTTTGTGGTATCTGCTAGCTCGCGCACCTTCACTCTCCGGTCAGCCAACACCATTTCATGCATTTTTTTGACGTTGTCCTCTGTAACCGCATCGTAGGGCCTGCCGCTGCGGACTTGATCGGTAGTGGAGTTGCAGCCACCACGAAACACTCGAAACCAATATTTGACGGTGTTATCTGACGGAGCATTAGCCCCATGATATTTATCCAACTTTTCTTTTGTTTCCTTCGTCGTTTTGCCTCTCAAAAATAATGTTTTATGAGAGAACGAAAATCGTTTTTCCATACTCAACATGATGCCAAACACGTCAACAACAACGTCGGGATCGGATAATCAAATGTGACATGCTTTGGATACACCATCTTCGTAAAAAATGCTAGAGCTTGCCAGTGGTTACAGATTTCTAAATCAAGGCTATGATGTTGATTTGGCCGTAGTAACTAGAAGTAAAGAAGGCTTGAACTCGCATTGACACAAAAAAAAAAGTTTAAAATAAAATAAATGACTTATGCCAAAGAAGGGTAAAATGTTATTCCAGCCGAAATGGATGCTTTTTTTCTTCGCTAGGAGTGTCTGATATTGATAGCTTTTTCAATCTTATTTTATTTTATCTTAAATACTACTCATAACATACTGCTAGCATAATGTCCTCATAACAAATTGAAGCTTAAAATTAAGGTTTAACTTAAAATTGAAGGATGTTAAAGTTAATAAAAAGGCCCCAAGTCCATAAGGAAAGGCGCACTTATCCATAAGATTACTTTTTAAATCTGTAGGAACTTAATCGGAGTTCTTAAAAGAACTGTTTTTGCTTCTGCTTTTGAATATGTTATGATTCGAGCATTGTTATGATTAAACATTAAGATGCGTAAGATGCAAACTTGAAAGAGAAGTTGAAGTTTAAACCAGTCATGATTACTTTACACTTGGCCTGAAGACTAAGAAGTGGTCAGAATTGATTGCAGCATCAAGCCAGGGTCGGCTTATATATGGTGATGATGGCTGAGTTAATAAACTTGAATTCAGCTCGCTCGTTAGGTAACAAAAGGGGCTAATTTTAATCATGTAGGTATTTTAGATATACTGAGGAATAAACGAGATTTGAATGGCATTAGGAGGAGGCCTAGCACGAAAAATTAGAACTATAATAACATCATTAAAAAGTTGAGAAAAGTATGGAATACAACGTGACTATCATATTCTTTTCCGAGCAGTTCAGCCTCAACAACACAACCTCCTTATTTCACAACATTAAGTTAAAATTTCAAGATGTTCGGTTGGATACCTTTTAATCTGGTGAAAATTTGCTATAAAAATTCTTAATAAATCAGAAAAAGATATAATTAAGCAGACAGATAAATAGACAGCTACGTAATTAGATAAGATATTGTATCATTTAATACAGAGACAGAGATAAGAAAACACATGTTGTGTCAATTTCAACAAGTTGACAAAAATTTAAGTTACAATATAACATTAAGGCTAATTGGACAACAGTCAATTGGATGTCATCTCCTATAACCTTCAGTTAATACGGGCTATAACAGCAATAGTCTGTATAATTTGACACATTAAGATGATCCTTAATTGGTTTTTATCTTATCAAGAAACATTTAATCATGAATATAAGAGAGAAACACACCTGCATTATGTTACACCATTGAGGGAAGATTGCTTTAACATTTAAAACTCACAAAATTGACAGCATTTTTCAAAACATTCGATAAACCTCTATTTCCTAGTGACATACGTACTTCCCTCATGACTTGAACGATTAAATTATTGGTCGATACGAATTATCGTAATGGTTTACTAACTTTATCTCAGGTTTTTCTTCATTTTGTGGTTCATTAAATTTTGTGGAACAAAATTCTTGGTTGTACCGTTAAACTTCAATCATATTTGATCCGTCATCCAAATATTCCCCAAACGTCATGAATTGATTTTCAGAAATTCAAAAGCAAAACATGATGACAAACAATATACCGGTAATTACGTCCGTAATCGAGAATTACAAAGTCACAAAGAGAGAGAGAGAGCAAGTGTAAAACTAATCACGCGATTATTATCGCACGATGATTTCGAGCCAATGGTAGTGGTCGCGCGTTTCTCGTACAACCATTAGCCCGCCAAATCTTCTAGCCGCCTCACATTCACTGTTTATCATATTTGTTAGCAATTTTTTGCTTTTTTATTTCATCTACCGTCAACTGTTTGTTTCATTGATTAGGTGCATACCGAGAGAAGACAAGTTAACTCTCTTTTAAATCAGAATAATTTATGAGTAAACATTTCTCACCGTTCAAAAAAGGGCGGAAAGAGAAGTACTTACCAAATTTTAGCTATTCTTTTGGCGCACTACAAAACAACGTCATGCGTCTTTTTTGATAGCACGCGCTTTCTTCGGATTGATTTTTAGAGGTGTGCGCCTTGAACTTGGTGACAGTTCAGCCACACAATTTTGTATATTCAAATTTTCTTACGATTTATTCAAAACAAATGATAACACCTAAAATTGAATGGTAATTCGTAATCACTTTGATGGTAGTACTAACTTTGTCATTGGATGGGTATTATGTAATTGATTTTGCGTCGTCCTATTTGTTTGCCTGGAATTGATTTTCCAATGAATTGCATAAACTATTTAATTACGATGACGCCAATAAATTATCAGGCAAATGCTTAATGAAAACATGACCTGGTCAAATCTAAGGCGATACCGTAGCCAAAAATACAACTGTGCAGCGTTAGAATTGTAAATATTTGCGGACTTTTTCTGGATTTAATTAACTAGTCAAAGTCTAATGTGGTTATTTTTATACGACAAGCCATAGCATCTGCTGGCAAATGGAACTTTGGTTTATTTTCATAAAAACAAGACTTTAAGTTGCTTTCAAATGAAACTGACATATGAAGTGACAAAATAATGACATTAGTGATGGAGTGCAAATGTAATTGAAGTTGGCATTATAGAAAACAACCTGGTGGTTATATAAATAACAATTTAGGTATATTCGTTCTTAATTTGTTAGAGCTACCGATTTGTAATAAACAAAAATAAAAACGATTAACTGTCAAATGCATTATTTTCCATTACCGAGTGTTGTGTAACACTTATGGAACTATATGTATTGAAATGTTTTTAACCAATGAATGCGCAGTTGTGAGATCTACAAGTTGTCATAAATTTTCATTTGGTTCATCTTTTTTTTAAAAAAAACACCGTTTTATGTCATTTTCTTTTGAGCTACTTTCAAAGAAAAATGATACCATTAAAAAAAAATACAAATAGTAAAATAAAGGTAAAGGTACAATAATTGCTTAGCAGGCGGTAAACCGATAGATCGCTTAGATATTATGGTTATATCACTGAGTCAAAAATCAACAGGCTTATCAGCATGTAAAGTGAGATTACAAGAGCAAATACAATATTAATCTTGTAAACGAAACCATGAGAAGATCAAAAAGATTCTTGTTCAGTTGTCTGTTTCCACTGTCATGAGGAATTATGTTTATGCTCGCAACTGTTCAAGTTTCTGCTATCTAAGCCAAGGTTAAGGCGAAGGATGTTTGGAAGTTCAAGCCTATTATAGAATGTTGGATTGTACCACTAGGATTTGGCGCACACATTCACCCTCTGCCCTTTTGAAGGCAAGCCGGGTCATCAGAAATACCAAAAGCAGTAGCAGTGAAAGAAAACCAATCATCAGAGGCTACACTAGTGAAAGTTTATTCAACCGACTTGTTTTATGCAGCTGGAGAAAGTTTGCCAATGACCAGGCTACGTAAAGGGGATTCTTGGTTGAGCCTCAGGTCAGCCCGGAATTACTGTCCCATTTATGAAAGCAAGCAAATATCTTGAATGATTATTCGGCTGTATGTTGCCAAATGCAACACGAGAAATTCCAACTGTTATTGATCGATGGCCTTACCTTGCATAATATGATAATTCTTGAGAGAGTTATAGGCAGTTGACAACGCATTATTACACGAGGCAGTGTTTAAAATGCAAAGCTCTGAATGTCATGCATTCTATTGAAGCAGGTTATTGACGAGCAAAGTACAGCGCTACTTATTCTTTTCCTTAGGTAGCTATTAATGCTTAGATATAAATGGTAGAGAACAATAAGCTTTGTAGTCCTATTAAGACCAAATATCTGCATTGCTATTTTAAGGAGCGCCATGACCAACCATTTGATATCCATCAATAAGGAGTCATTGTGCTGAATAAAAATTAACAAAGGATTTTTTTCTATCGAAGCAGAGTACTCAGACAAAGCAATCGTTAAATTTTTCGTGAAAGATGAGTTAATTTTCTGGGTAATAAAGTGTTTTTAGACTACAGCACCCACTACATCAGGGCTGAATTTCTAAACAGTGATGTGAGCTCAGGCCACAATAAGCCTAGCAAGATGACTAGCCCAGTTATGTACTAAGAAAAACTATAGTAAAACATCACAATACCAATAAACTGTGTGCAATTTCCTCTATTTAGGGAAGGGTAAGGATCTTCTAGATGCATCGAAAATATTCATTTGATCTTTCGGCGCCCTGGGAAATTACACTTTGTGCAGCTATGCTCACAACCTAGCTGTTCAAATCTCATTAGAAGTCCTATCAGACAAATCAGGCGGCTCTTACACATGTGTTGAGCCTGAGAAACTCCCCTCCTAGCAAATTTACTGGCAATCTCACTTCATTGGCAATTCCCTAGATTTTATTAGAAGTTTCGAACCAAAGCAGATTTAGCCTTCTGAATGTGTCCAGAGAAGCCTTACATTCTCGAACTAGTTTGAAAGTGGTGAGAGTGTTCAAACAGGCCATACATATCTACATCGTGGCCATCGCTACATATATTGATACTTCTCCTTATCCACATATTTACCACTTAATATATTTCATTGCCATTGTCACCATCTAAAAAAATTCCAGCACTGTATCCTAAATTGGTTTACGAGATATTCATGAAGATTCGATTAGATTTATCTTTTGGCCCAGATTCTAGCCGAAACAGGAGTTCTAGTTTTACTGTATGCTTGCTGTATGTTTTTATCAAAGTTAATTTGCATTCATAATGAAGATGACTTTGAGAATTCAGCTAGAAGGAGATTCATTAGTGCATCCAACCACTATATTAGATGAGGACTTATCTGTAATACATGAATCAAAATATAAAACAATGGTATAGGCAAAATGCTCAGTTTCCTAGAATCAGAATGCTCTCTATTTTATGATATCAAACCAATATTCCACGAACTGAGGCAATTTGTTAATTAATGGAACGATTGCCAGTTTGGTTTTAAGTTGCCCCTTCAAGGCAACACAAATTCTTACATTCTTGCCACTTATTTTAAGTAAATGGATGTCACATCACCGTCATTTGTGTACTTGGCTTTTTCCACGTGTATTGTAACAAGATCAAGTACAAATATGTACTCGAAACACAAGTATTTTACTGTTGGAAAAAAATATTTACACATGAAAGGATCTTTCGTAAATTCATTACATAAATTGATACGAAATTGTGGCAATAACAGTTTCGGAAGTACCTCCTTAGGGATGGAAAATTTTAAATTAAAATTTCTAACCACTTCAAAATATCTATTGACATTTCAAATCGGTAAATATTACCTGTAACGTATGCATTTAAAACCAACAAACCAATGCACACTAGAACTTTAGAACGTGTCTGCACCTGGAATTGCAAATAAACCTCAAGTGGCATTCAAATGAATATTTATTCGAAAGCTTAAAGTTGAGCAGTTTTTTTTTTTTTTTTTTTTTTTTGAAATACTCGTAAACTCGTGGCCTCTTGTCTATTTCGTATCTTGTTGTGTTTGTAGTTTTAAATGTGAAAAATGTATTACCCTTCCTGGCAACAACCTAAAGAAACATTGAATAATTAGACGTCATAATGTGGTAATTTAGATCTATTTCGCTCAATTACAAACTAAGGTGGGTCTGTCAAGATAACATTGTCTAATTATCGGATCATTTATTAAATTATGCAAATACCAGTCAGAGTAAATGAAAATTATCATTGAAGGCTAAACAATGGATAGAGAAATTCGAACTCAGTCAGGAGTAGTTCTGATTTGGTGATGTAGTTTTATTTTTCGTGTATCTTCGTATACAAACTTTGTCACTAAGTGCTTGTAGAATGAATATTAGCATTTATGTTCTCCTAAAAGTTAAAACCCATGGGATCTGCAAACTGATATACATACGAGTATATTACATAGTTAGCAATTTGCTAATGAAATAGTTCTCATACGCCTAAGTAACTTCGATTTCATGGTACTTGTATGGGATACACTCATCGGACGCCTATGGATAATTTTTATTAGCGGCTCAACATTATTTTCGTGTTTTTTTTTTCCTAGTGAAAAACATTTTCGGGCGTGCTAAAGTAAGCAAAGTTATGACTAATTATTTTAACTTCCTATACTTACGAGTATACGAATATTAATATATCTGAGTATTCTGAGTATTCGTTTCTGTGTATGGAATACGCACGAGTACTTTTCACCCATACAAATCTTGGATGACAAAAAAGGGAAAGAGTTAATAGTTAATAGGTAAATTAATTTTGCGATAGGAAATCCAATTAACGAGACAATACATTCGAACAGTAAAAAGTTGCATTTAATTAAGTTCCGTCAGAAAAATCAATAAATATTCAGTAGAGAGGTAGAGCAGTCGTGTGTACTTGGACTTGTACTCGTGTGAACGAGTATCATAGCTGAAACCTCACGACTTTTGTTACGGACATAATCATACCAATATTTGTAGGCTGAGTCTGTATTTTAGAATGCTCCAACTAGTAGTATAAATGTTCACCTTGATATTGACCAAAGAAAGAGGTCGTATGGCGGATATTGAAAGTATGAAAAGTACAAAGGTACATATGTCGTTACAGATTCAAAGCAATTATTTTTAAAACAATAAATTTGAGGTAGATCAGGTGATTTCCTGTCGAAGTCAATGCTAAAACCATGAGAAAAATTTGAACGTTCTACAGACATCATGGCCGTTGTTCACTCAGGGCTTTTATTTTATTAGCAAAAATATGTTAGCACACAAGTAGTTCTATTTCAAACCGGACAACTATTGCAGTTATATTGAATCAAATGCAACATTCAAATAAGTTATTATTGTACAGGGCTGTAAACTTGACTATTTTTCTTACAAAATACGTTTTCACAGCCAAGAATTGATCAAAGATATTTTGGGTGTGTTGGAAGATTATGATTAGTTTTCAATGCTTTGCTTCATCCATCATACCGATGACTACATCAAACTTAACCATTTCTTTGTTGTAGCTAAGGCGCGGTTGTGGATATCCCGACCAGCGTAAGGACAAACCAATGCTGTGAGGCATTTTTACGTCAAACGGCTACAATCGCAAAAGATCGTCAAATTCTTTTCCATTTGAGTCTCTTTTAATTTCTTAAGAGGTCCCTTGCCGCCTACATCAAGCATCGAAGACCAGTGGCAACACGACCAAAAAGCCATTAAAGATGCCGCTTCTGATGTGCTGGGTTTTACCCATCCATCACAACGAAACTCCTGCGTTGATGCATAAAAGGACTGGAGCTGCTGAACGGCAGGCGATATTTTGATAAGGATTATATACCAACTAATCTGTAAAATATGGTCAGACCAAAGTATGATCGATGAATGGAACCACAGCATTGTTTGTCCGATCCTCAAGAAAGACGACGCCCTTAAGACACACAATTTTAACCTAATTTCGAAGTTATTAGTTAATCTTTTCCTAGTAAACCATAGCCAGAGCAAATGTATCTCATAAACTACTTTTATAACTGCTTTCAGATTAAAGTTCATTTTCAAAAACTATGTACTCGTATACATACAAAGGCGACAAAAAGCGTGAAGTGTGAAGAAAAAGGGTTCAAAGATTGATCCCGGTGGTAGTTCTAAGTTAATTACTTGGAACCACTTAGCAGTTGTAGTGTTCTTGATTTCTTTTTCTGTTTCTGATTTAGAAAACTTTATTTGAATACACCTTCGTAAACATTCACATTATAACTCAATATATTTCAAATACTCTTAAAACTAAAGGCAAAACATTTTTTATGAGTATTCGTTATCTGAATATAGCATCTCTCAAAAACCACGATTTTTGAAGATTATATATTTTCGAAACTTCCCGAAATATTATTACTATACATCAGCTTACCTTGATTTATATTCTGTATCCCCTTGAGGGTCCTTCGGTTTTTTCTATATTATGGTTTAATGTCTGTTCCTGGCGAAAAGTTTCAATGGTCGCTAGATTTTCCAAAACTCTTGTAAGTGCAAGTTGACCCACAAAGTACGCGGCTTTGTTGGCGCTCTTTCGTAGAAAATTAGCGACGACACGCAAATTTTTCTCCAGTTTTCGCAGTCAATAGATTTTATTTATTCTTTTGGAACCCTGTTTGAACCCACCAGGAAAAAAATGGAGTTCCTTTTAACTTAGTAGATTATATGTGGTTTGTTCCAGCGGGAATTCTATCAAATTATATAGCCTTGTAATTTTTGTGTCTTTTTGAACTTATATTATATTTTTAATCGAGAAATTCGAGACACAAATCACTTATAATAATTTTATTTCCAGTGTTCAGTGATGGTTGGTGATGCTAAGTTTTAACAAAAAAAAAAACACTGCGGTGCTGACAGCCCGGTATGGGCCATGGCTTAGCTTCTTGACACTCATTTGTGTGGCTCATGTTGTTATTATTGTCACATCTGAGCGGGGCCTACGGTTTATCGCCGAATCCGAACGGCACTCCTTAGAAGCTTTTTCATAAGCAATTTTACCTTCGGGGGTTCGCCATTGCCCGCCGAAAGGGTGATGACGATTTGAAAAATTGTTGGCGATGCCGCGGATCGAACCACGGACCTTCTCCGTGATAGTCCAATGAGCTAACCATCGCGCCATCGCCACCAGTAGAAAGTTTTAACACTTTCCCATAAATGATCCCTCTATGGTTACCACGAGAAGTTGTTTTTTGTCTTTCGGTATTATACGAGGAAATCGCAATTTTCATAAAGTAGTAGTCTTTTCCCATTTCCAGGTTTTCTCTTACCCTTGCACTACCTTGAAATTTTCTAGAATTTCGGCAATATTTAGCTATTAAGGGCATATTGCAGATTTTGTATTTAATCATGAGTTCGAAATCTATAGTTCAACAGAAAACTAAATAACTATTTCTTATTATTTTTTTAACGACTCTCTTCGACTCCTTTTATAAAAGAAAGATGAGTGATTTATTATCATATCCGTCAAGCTGTTGGCTAGCATGGATAGTTCTGTTCTGTTATTATACTACTTATACGTACAGATATTAGTACTACGATTATAACGAATACATTGTTATAAGGAATTGTTTGTCAGAGTAGATGAAAGTGGGATCATCTATTTTAACTGGCGAGATTTATGCTTGAATAAAGTCGTTTGATAATGTGCTATACCGCAGTGGTTTCACAGCGAATTTCGTACAGTACACCGTGTTTGCTTAAGATTGTTAAAATATTGCCCAAACCCAGCAAATGCGATTTAAAGAACGTTGTAAGAAGCCCTCCGAAGATAGGCGTGAAATGGCACATATCTTCCCCTTTCGTAGATTGCTATTGGTATTAGAGATATTTTTAAAATAGCATAAAGTTGCAATAAAATATGATAGATAGTTCTGTCTTCATAATTTGGCGGTTATATACTGTGGCTCAAGGCAATTCTTCATATTTTATTTATACAGCTATGTAATCTGCCTTGATGCAAAACTTATTTTTCTTCCATTGATTTACTGGTTTCAATTGCAATCTTTTTAGTAATAACAATAGAACTTTACTGCTTGAAGAACAAAAACTTGTCTTTCCACACCGCTGGAGGAAGAAGACTACACTTCTTTTATTGTAGAAAAAGGTACATCACATTATATAGGAAGATATTACTAATACAAATCTTATACTCAAAGTAGATTAAGTAGATAAATTCCTTTTTTTTGTCGTCGGATGTTGATCATTTCTCTCTAAAACAGCTCTTGCAGCACTTAACATATCTTTTTCCCATTGTTGCTGGAGAAGGTACTACTGGGGTACAATAGTCTCTAAACTTGAACAAAATAAAATGTTGACTTTAATAAGTCAATGACGTAAATATAAATGTGTATGTACACAAATTATTTCCTTCACCTTGTAATGTGATTTACAATCGAACTAACCAGTTACGGTAATTGCCATTTTGGTAGTACTTTGCTCTTTTCCTTCTAACAAACTGCTAACATATGCATTGCATTTGTTGATTAACCAGAATTGGACTAAATAAGAAGCCTTGGAGAATCCCACAAATGACATCAACTTATGTACAATATTTCACCTGTTTCATGCTTCTTCTTTATTTTCGTTTTTGAATATCAGTAAAGTTCACATATACATACATATATTAGATGACAAATTCTGCTCTTAATTAGTATGAACTTAATTAAAATCGACTTACTAGCAAAAAAAAAAAACACCAAAACGACCGTAATTACTTTATCACAGTCAACATCTTGGCAAAGGCTGATGACTCTGATTTAATAGTCACCAAATCCAGTTTTGTTTTTCTTTACATTGATTCAGAAATACAATAAGTGCGGCAAAATAAAATAAATAAAGTGAACACAAGTTTAAGGTTAACTGCATCGAAAGATAATTGAATAGAATATTCGAATGCATTTAAGATTCCAAATGATGTGGCATTGGCTGACCTTTTTTTGTCATGATTCAGTTTAAATGAATATGATTCTTGTCGGTGGTCCATTTTTCAAGGTGGATAAGTCCTCTAAGCAATTATTTATCTTCTCGTTTAGATTGAAATTCTACACTTCTACTGGCAATGTCCTTGGAGCAAGAATGTACTTATTGTATTTCCAAAGATTTGTCTTTGTTAGCTTTATTTTATTGGAATCGATATTTTGTTTAATTTTTTGTGGTGGGTAATACAGCATGAAGTTGTATTTCTTGTTTACAAATAGTTTTTTTATCTGCAATTTATGGAAGGTTACTGCTTTCATGGAATTCGAAAGACTGTAATAAGTTTTATATCAGATACGTCGTACTATTAAATTTTGCGTGGATTGTTTGTAAACACTTTGTATTTGTATATTGTGTCCCTAAAACAATATCTATTTGCTGGAAAGGAGTAGAAAAATCCAAAGGATATATGACTTGAAAGAAAAATAAGTTTAAAAACAGTTATTGTTAGAAATTTTATTTAGTTATGCATTCACTGTGTTTTAATTGAGAAACCTCACGGCAAAAATTCTTCAAAAGAAGACTACGTTGAATCATATTCCTTTAATTGTTGGAAGTAATATACTTTTCGCAGGGTTGCAGGGTAATGTGGTTATCTATGTAAATAAATGCATACAAACTACCTGCAACAATGCCATAAACACTTCGCTTTCACAGAAGCACACTTTTAAGGAACACCATTGGAAAAGTGGTACACTCGCGGATTTCCTTGGTCTTGTATGTTCGCTATCCTATCTGCATTTATAGATAATGTAATTGTTTAGTGGACGACTCAGAAAAGAATTAATACAAGAATTTTCTTTAAATAAGAGTATAGATGTAAAATTTGGTTAGTGGAAGACATTTTGAACTTTAACATCTTTTTCACTTCTTAGAAACACGTTCTCGGTTCCGGTTTCTCTGTACTCGGTTCTCTTTATAATTTTTGTTTGTTTATTAGTTCGTTATTTTTATCAACATCTTTTTGCCAGGTGCATACTAGAGCTTGACATCGAGTTCAGTCTGAAAGACCCTAGAACTTTTTCCCAAAGATCTTGTGATTTAAATATGACGTTGAAAGGTAACACCAACACCATTTGAAAATTATCTGTATACCACTTGTTATGGTTGATGGTTCTTTTGGATTTTCAATTTTCATGGATTTTGAACTTTCCTCGACTTGAGATTATTAAAATAAATTATAAAGTTTTAGGTGTATTGTAGAATTATTTACTGCACAGATCATGCAGATGCCAATTCGCATGGTACAGAAGATTTTCCTATAAGCGAGTCTTGGACACGACACCGTTATCATTGTGAAGAACGACATCGTTAGATTTCTCTCATGGTTAAAAAAAAATAGCGTCTGTTATTCAGGCGCCGCTTCTTGTGAAAATAAGGATGACGCCGCAGTCTACGTGATATACGTGGTCTACTCTCGCATCAGTCTTTAAGTACTAAGCGCTGATGTAGTGGCTGCTGGAACCTTATAACTAATGCACTTACATACTTACTCGTACATTTCAACGAAAGACTGGGAAATTTTTCTAAAAAGAAAAGAAAATAGTGGAGTAGTTCTTTATCTAAGTGTTCTATTCTAAAAAAAAAATGGGGAAAATTGGGTACTGGAGTGTCGGATGAGCAAATTTACAACTCTTCACTAAAAAGAGTATTTCATTTGTTTTGTTCGCTGTTAGAGTGCACTAAGGCTGAAAACACACCGGATACTTGACGACGTGTTTTTTGTCGAATCAGATAACAATCCATTGATTCTTATGAGTCAACACACACCAAAGCAGGTGAAAAGACATATTCCGGTTGCAGTGGGTGGAAATAAAAATTGTCTTTTTGTCGGACAAAGACAAGACCTCGTTCTCCGCTCCGGTGTGTTTTCAGTCTCAGTGAGCACAACAAACAAACGTTTTTTGATCGCTCCTGACAAATGCTGCATTAATCTTTCTTTTATAAAAAAAAAAAGAGAATATCCAACCCTTGCAGTTCCAAAACTAAGAAAAAAGTACCGCCGCCTTTTGAAGTTTCATTGTTTTTTTTTATCAATGTAGTTAAATTACGAGTATCTGTCAACTGTAGTCATAAAATTCTTCTCAGTCTAATTTGTGCGGTTTGGATATACATATACCTAACTGGTCAGGCACTGAACATTAGCCTTAAATATTCTTTATACATATATCGAGTGCGCACATTTAATCTCGAACATCAAAATGAAACTTTTCGTAAATGGAGGTGAGTTTTTAACCGCCGTATCATGAGCTATGTAATCTTTCTGTATTTCAGAATGTTGGAAATAATACGACCTTTCGGAATCGGGTCATAAAGGCTAATTCTTTTAGAGGTATCTACTTTTCCCACTGAGGATTTTATGACGAATCAGGCGTGCGTTTCATTATTGGATAATACACGACCAAATAGACCATATCTAGCACATAGTGCAGAAAATATAGACGCAGTAAAGGAGAATGTACGCGGTGAATTGATTTGGCACCGGTTTCAAGAGCTTGGCCTGTCATAGAGAGAACCCCCAGGAACTTGGGGTATTTTACGTGAGGATTGTTGCAAAGCATACAAAATTTAATTCGGACAAGAAGTGAAGACGGTCGCCCTTCCGAACCGTCTCGGTTTCAGTCCTTTGGCTCTTGAATACCTTCAAGAAGACCCACTGTTTTCGACCAATATTTGTTTAAGCGATGAGGCACATTTCTGGCATATGACTGCGGCAGTAAGCAAAATAGCCATATTTGGGGTGCTAATCAACCCGAAGAGGTTCAAGTACTCCCATTACATTCAGATGGCGCCACTTGCCACACAGCCCGTGAAACCATGGCCTTATTGCGAGAACAATTGATAAAATAGAATTTTTTAGATTCTTTTTAAATTTTTTATTTTTGAAATAAAGTTTTTCTAAAAGATTCACCGTCTACACACATGTATATTTCAGTATTTTGTTTGTCTGTTACTTTTTCAATATTTTGTTTAATATATGTTACATATTGTTAAAAATAAGTGTTGACTGCTCAAGTTTACTGTTTTGAAAACGCATTTAATTATTTATATTTGAATTTGGATCTGCAAATAACTGATATATGTAAATTGTTAGCTGATAAAACAAAATCAAGGACCCAATGCAAAGCCTATTGTATTGTCAACTAAGAACTTATATATTTCCAATAAATCGACTACTGTTGAATAGAAAACAAAGAACTGATCATAAAATTGCAGCCACGTAGGTAGGTACAAGTAATATGCCTACAAGTAGACCCGAATCACAAAGTTATTATCATCGCTGACACAATTTTGGCAACCTGTCACAAAAATCGTACACCACTTTGCTGGCCGTATATAGTCTTTCTTCAGTTCATTGGTCTATCTATCTTATCGATGAACTGATTATCTTCCTTATTCACGTAGTGACGTAGAAAAAGTTCATAAGTCCAAAGTTCATAATATCCATAAACTAATTCATCGCTCAGTTACTTGTACTCGTATTAATAACCATTTCACAATAACAAAGCCAAATACTCATCAGGAATGAAATCATTGATACAATTTACACAATGGCTCAACTTGAGCTTAAAAGAAGGTCAGGATTGATGATGATAAGTTATAAATATAAACCAGTACGAGTAGGTATAATCATTTTAAAATATGACTCGATATTTTTGTTGCATTGTTTTGTTGCTATCGGTACATGTGCGTTTTGTCGCAATATGAGCATGACACAGAGCGATACTATTTGCTATGTGGAAAACAACAGACATAATTATCAGTGTTCAATAATAGTGAATTTTTAATTGATGGAGTGCGCTTTAAGATAATAATAATTATCAATCTTTTTTTAACTTTCTTTCAATTTTTTAAAATATAATAGATACGTGCTATCAATTTGTCAGCGGTTGGTGTGCACTGTTTTAATTAACAGCAAAGAATTCTAGCGTCATGTCAACACAGTGTAACAAGCATAAGAAATACAAGATTCGTTTTCTAATTGACTTTAAGCTGACAGTGACACGACATGAACAGAAGTTATAATAACTTATGGCGACTACCCTCGTTCTGGAAGAAAATTTCTTTTACGCTATCATTGGAAATAACATTTTCCCATTAGACTTGGATCTACTTGAAGTTATGAAGAAGGAAATTAAAGCAAGGATAACAAGCTGTTTGTATCACTGACTTAGGAAGTTTAAAAATATTAAGGGGGTGAAAAAAGAGTGCATTTTCAAAGCACTACCCCCGCTAAAAATTATATAGAATAACTGGGCGAAAGAAAAATGAAATATTGCGTTATTATGACTTTGTTCTCTACAGGAGCATATCTTCGAAGAGAATTTCGACGAGTTTTCAAAGCAATACCAAACTATAACTTTACAATCGCCCTTGGCGACTTTAATGCCTATTTGGCTTAGAAAGGCATGACTTCCAGCAATAGATAAAGTTAATTGACTTTATACGAATATGAAGTTGATAGAAATTTTATTTTCATCATCATCGGGTTTCCTTACACCATTATGCACAAAAGCCCTTTGAAATCTACAGATCAATCCATTTAGATGAGATCACAACCAAAGCATCACACTCCTCAAATTATTGTCAAATAAATTGATAGAATAGTCTTTCAACTCAATGTACTTGTGTACAGAAACAGGGACCAATCACTTTTTGACGACACAAATTTCTTTGCAAAAGTTTTCTTTTGTCTGCGCATTGTCTGACGTATGATTCGAATCCACGCTCCCATTGACTAAAGTATGATATATTACATAACAATGAGCTAGGATTATTGCTGTTCATCCGCTCTACATGACCCAGCCATCTCAGTCGTTGGATCTACACTCGTCTGGCTAGGTCGATGTCGCTGTATAGTTCCCACAGTTCGTAGTTGTATCTCCTCATCCACTTACCGTCATTGCAGACGGGACCGAAGATCACTCGAAGTAATCCAGATGCTTCTATTTTTTATAATGTCCGTTCCTCTGCGCCACAGAACAGGATTAAGGTCTTATATAGGGTAACTTTTGTTGTTCAAGAGAGGGTTTGCTACTCAATTGTCTTCTTAACCCAAAGAAGCATCGATTGGCAAGAGTAAGTCTTCTTGTTCGTTTGATCTCAGCGCTTGTGTCGTTTTCTGAGTTTATAGCGAGGGTAAGGTAGCCAAAGTCCTTAACTATCTTCTAGTTATACCTGTCGAAGGTGTCGTTCTGTCCGAGACGTCTGTGTTCAGTGTCCTTTTTGCTTAACAGCATATTGCTCTCATTGGTCGCTAAACACATTTTTGCCGCTTCCGTCTCAATATTTGCAAAAGCGCCACTGACATGATGTTGCTTTCTCCCGATTATGTCAATATCACCGGCATATGCGAGTAATTGGACGGACTTTTGAAAGATTTCGCCTCTTGTATTTGCGCGTGAGTTGTGCACTATTCTTTCAAGTATGATGCTGAAGAAATCGCATGACAGACGATGTCTGTCTGCTTGTTGACTAATGCCTTCAGGCGTTCACACAATATGGCAGATAAGGTCTTGTACGCGATGTTAAAAAGACTGATGCCTCTGTAGTTGGCGGAGTTCAGAGGGTGTCCTATTTTAAGGGTAGATCAAACAATACTAAGGTTCCATTTATCGGGCATACATTCGTCCGACCACCGTCGGAGTGCTTTGAAGAACTCGGCAGTCAGGCCATCCGCTCCAGTAGCTTTGTTGGACTTAAGCTTCGATATTGCTATCTTGACTTCATTCTGGTCGGTTGGACGAAATTATTGGTCTACATCGGCAAGGATGAAAAGTTCATTCTGCCTGACAGCGGTATTTGGTTCGTCATCCCCGTCATACAGTCTATAGAAATGCTCTTTCGAAATCCTCAGCATTGATTGCGACTCTTCTACGATGTAACCTTTTTCCAAGAAAGACTCGATCCGAAAAGGATTTGGCGATCTCTTGCGATTGCAGCCGACTGACTTCGAATCTCGCAGCGTTAGATTGTCTTACCTTTGTTCGAGATTTTCGCAAGCGTACCTTGGGTACAACAAGGTAATGGTCCGCGTCGATGTTGGCTCCTTGGAACGTTCGGATATCCATACCGCAGTAATGTGATGCGTCGATCGAAATGTGATCAATCTGTTTGACGATTGATTGATCAGGAGTTTTTCCAGTCCCCTTGTAAATATCGAAATGGGGGAACTGCGTGAAAGCTACAACAATGTTTCGTCCCCTCTCAAAGAGAACTGGTTCTTGATTCGTATATCTTTAATTTTTTCCAATGATTCTTCTATTCAGATTACTCAAGTATGTGTTTTTTTCTTTTATTTCAGGGAAGGCAACCACCCAGACGATTATTCACGTGGTCTTACCTATCGCAAATTACTGGAAGAAGTATGCCGTTTTGCAAATGTTCTTAAAGATCACGGTATCCAAAAAGGTGATCGTGTTTCTATTTACATGCCAATGATTTTGGAACTCCCAATTGCTATGTTGGCATGCGCTCGTATTGGGGCTGTACATTCCATTGTCTTTGCTGGATTTTCATCAGACTCGCTAGCCGAAAGAATGTTTGATTGCAAGGCTAAAATTTTAATAACAGCCGATGGTTCTTGGCGTGGCGAGAAGCCACTCTACTTGAAAGCTCTCTGTGATATTGCATTAGAAAAGGTCGAAGAATTGGGTCATAGTGTAGAAAAATGTATTGTTGTATCGCATTTAAAACGGGTCACACCGTGTAAGGATAATTACGTTGAGGAGGACATTCCATGGACTGATGATAGGGATTTCTGGTGGCATGAAGAAATGGAGGATAAAGAGCCAGCTTGCTATCCAGAATGGATGGCTGCTGAGGATCCACTTTTTATGTTATACACAAGTGGATCGACTGGTAAACCAAAGGGAGTTTTACACACTACAGCTGGATACTTGTTGTATGCTGCGACTACTTTTAAGATTGTATTTGATTATAAGCCTGGTGATATCTATTGGTGCACAGCTGATGTCGGCTGGATTACTGGACATTCTTATGTGGTATATGGTCCTTTGGCAAATGGTGCTTCTTCTGTTCTGGTAATTAAAGAATTGCTTTTTTTTTCTACTAGCGAAAATTATAATTGAGTGACGTTTTTCTTTAGTTTGAAGGAACACCTTTCTATCCTGACAACGACAGGTACTGGGCCGTTATTGATAAGTACAAGGTAACACAGTTCTACACAGCTCCAACGGCTATTCGTGCTTTGATGAAATTCGGCGATGGCCCAGTGAAGAAGCATAATCTCAATGGTTTGAAGTAAGAAGATGAAATTTAATTACCTGAGGTCAATCTTATAATTTTTTGGTATTTGTATTGCAGAGTACTAGGTAGTGTTGGAGAGCCGATAAACCCTGAAGCTTGGCTATGGTACTATAGACAAATTGGCAAGGAAAAATGCTCAATTGCTGACACATTCTGGCAGACAGAGACTGGAGGACATGTGATAACCCCTCTTCCTGGTTGTACTCCAATGAAACCTGGATCAGCTGTTAGTTATTACTACTATATTAGTTCTGTGAAAAAAAAAAATTTATTAAAAAATTTCATTTGAATTTTCAGTCCTTCCCATTCTTTGGAGTAAAACCGACTTTATTAGATGAAAGTGGCATTGAAATTACCGGTGAAGGCGAGGGATATTTGGTATTTTCACAACCATGGCCTGGTATGATGAGGAGTTTATATAATAACCATGAACGATTTGAAGAGACTTACTTTTCCAAATTCCCGGGCTTTTACTGCACGGGAGATGGTTAGTTGTTACCCTATTGCACTTTTTTGACTCTTCAATAAATTGGGAAATTTTTCTATTTTAGGTGCACGTCGTGATTCTGATGGATACCTCTGGATCACTGGGCGTGTTGATGACATGTTAAATGTTTCCGGTCATCTTATGTCCACCGCTGAAGTTGAATCAGTTCTTACCGAACACAAGAGAGTCTCTGAAGCCGCTGTAGTATCCCGGCCACATACTGTCAAAGGCGAATGCCTTTACTGCTTCATTACACCCAACGAGAATGAAACCTTCGACAAGAAAATGGTTGATGAACTTAAGAAATTGGTCCGCGAGCGAATTGGTGCATTTGCTCAACCTGACGTCGTCCAACTTGCCCCGGGACTACCAAAAACTCGTTCTGGAAAAATAATGCGAAGAGTTCTAAGAAAAATAGCCACCAACGACAGAAACGTTGGAGATATTTCAACTTTAGCCGATGAAAGCATCGTAGAAATACTCTTCGCCAATAGACCTGAAGCATCATCAAAATAAATCCGAATCGTCCATAAAATCAAAGCCTGTTTGTCCAGCTAAGGACAAAGTCCTACTGGAACAGACTCTTTTTTTTCTCTCCTTTCCTCTGCCACTACATTCTGTTCTTTCTAAAAGTACTCTAAGCGACATTGGTACGAATAAAACATAAATTTAATAGATATATGTATAAACAAAAAAAAAAAGAAGATGAAACCAAAACCCCAGAACGTTAAGTTCTATGATACAATTCCGAGCAAAACAATACCACGTAAATTCCAAAAATAGCTAGAAACAAGGCTTTTTTTGTAATAGCTATCGTTTTTCCAATATAATTGTAGACATTGATTTTGTTATCTCTTTTTAATTTGCGTAGAATTACTGTTATTTCTCTTAATCATAATTTCGTAGAATATTTTAGTTTTAATTGTAAGTATAATTTTATTATTGAAAATTTGATTATTTATAGCACTTGTTGAATATCTGTCATGCATATCTCAATAAATATGTATGTCTTTTTCTACTCACTTTACTAGTTTGTTTTGTTTTTTTTTACCTTAATTTAGTTAATAGTTCAAATAAATATTTTATTTGTAAATTGTATATTGCATTTTTATCTTTGAACAAGATTATACACTGTTGATGAGAAAATATTACATGAAATACACAATTGAATGCGGACTGTTTTTTTCATTTTCTTTTTTTATTTATGTTGGTTGGTAGTGCGTGATTTCTTAATGTTCTTTTGGTTTGAAATTTTAAGTCGTAGATAATTTATTTAACTACTTTTAGCACTTAGATGGACGACACTTTGTTATATTTGTTTTTTTATTCGGTAGATTTTTAATAAAAATTTCTTAGCGTTTTTATATTCATTTTTAAAGTATTTAAAACTATCGTTCGGTGAAACTTGATATTATTTTCTCTTGGCTCTATTTTTGTTTCAGGGAACATACTCCATTAAAACGTCAGCAAGATACAGCTCCTTTTTAGAAATACCAGGAAGCACTCACATTCATCTAGATGCGAGAAACCCTTTCACTGAAAGACCTTACTAAAAAGCCAATTATGCTCACGTTCATATAGCCAGACTAGACACATGGACCTATCGATTTTAGAGTTTCCACTGCTTCCAGAGCAATTCAAAACAGTGCAAAGATTTAAGCATTGTTAGGATGTCTCTGACATCTACAGATATTATGTATTTTCTACATGCATTGCTACTATACTCGAGGGCAGGGTCTGGCTCACATTCTGGAGGAAGTGTGTTCTTAAGACTTCTGATAGGATTCTGAACTTAGGATTGATGTATGTTAACCAACATGAACATATACGTACATATGTATGTATCCAAAGTTCGAAAACCTCAAAATTAGTTACTGATGGAACGTCGGTTTTGAACTAAAAAAATCAGTTGTGTCTTATTGACTTCGTTGTTTCATTTAGAAAATCAACCGTCAATAACCATACCATACCCTGAAGGGTCGAAGTTTGGAATGTAGCGGATTCCTATTGCTTTGATATTGAGTGAGCATCAAAATCAAAGAATTATTCACGAGTGCGAGTGAGTTCAGAATGTTTATCATTGACTACATTGACATCTACTTGCAAAGTTTTCGCTACAGTTTAAAATAATCTCGAGTTACCTTCGAAAAATTTCTGCAGTAAGCCGATTTTTGTTTATATATGTGCAAAGGTGAGATCTCTCGGTCCGCGTAAGCATGTGAATTTGAATAGAAAATTTTGTGAACCGCAGCATTTGTTCGTATGTCCCATCTGCTTCACACAGCTGTGTGAATTTAAATGTTAATTTTTTAAAAAAGATACAGGTCCTTCAACTCTGTTGTTGTCAACACATTTGTAACGTCAATCTATCTTTGTACGTCTTAAATCCAGTTCCTTGTGGGTTGTGTCGAATGACAGCTTGTCAATGTCACAGGACACAGTCAATTCAGTCATAGTAAGAAGCACACATACAATCCAGTCTTAGAGTTCAGATTCAATCTGCCCTAGCGAGGTAACCGTTCGGAACGGAAACTTTTCCGATTTCATACGAATCGAAGGATTTTTGCTTCGAAGTACTCGTAACATTCCGAACAGCTGATCGGAACATTTTTCCGACAAAATATAACGCAATCCTGCATACTGCGTTGCTACGCGTTCAATTTCGTTTTTTGACAAACATTTGTGTCAGGCAAACATCAAATTTGTCTGATACTCTCCGCAAAGAATTTATCCCGGAGCATTGCACGACTACAAATTTTTTGGGAAAGTTCATTTATTTTACCATTGTTCCTTAACATTATTCTCTTCTTTATTTGAAATTTAAATGATTTCAAGTGTCAAACTCATGCGATGTTATGCTTTATTTACTACTTTCCGAAAACAGATATCTAGCACATAATTTATATTTCCGATAGAGTATGCGTTTGCGGAAAAGTTTCCGTTTCGAACGGTTACCTCACTAGGGCAGAATATACCTTCATCCAAGTTTGCTTCCAAACCAGATTGAAATTGGATTGACTTTGGTCTTTACTGATGGTATCAATATAGAGACTCTAACAAAACTTAACATATCGAACTCTTTTGCAACGCCCAGTCAGGATGAGAGACGATTGTGGAGAGACAATTTTTTTTAAAACACGAACATGACTTAGGCAAAAACTGCACTTTAGAATACAGGTGATTGCACTTTTCGTCGAATCATTTTCATTGTAGACGGGATATAAAAGTTTTATAGTTTAGACATAAGGCAAAGGTTTCCTTCCCACAAACAAGCCTGACAGTTTGATGTTTATAGCAAAACATCACTCATATTTTTAAAAGTTTTCATTCAGGGCATTATCGAGGGACCTACCGCTGCCAGCTTGATAAATTCTTCAGTTCTTTGGAGTTCTTTATAAGGAGCAAGATTTAATGGGACTAACCTAGGCCTCAACTAACAATTCTCCCCCATTGTTTTGCTGCTTCGTAAGTACCATCAATTAAAACCTTTCATTTTCTTGCGCTAACGATAGTCTGGAATGAACGTTTTTTTAAGTCATGAAAACGTTAATAAATCGTCAGCTTATTAAATATTTCGGGATAGAAAAACTTCTAAATAACAACAACAATAATTTATAATAAGACTCTTTTGTCAAGAATTTATTATGAAACCCTTCATCATGGATCGGAAATAACCATTCAGAACTTTCAATGCATGGACGGCTTCAAATCTCAAATAAGATAAATGTTGGTTTACCTAATGATTACGTTCTTTCACCTAGTTCCATTGGAAGGTTTTCTTAAACGATGTCTTAAATGATATCTATATAATTTTAGGGAATATATCCACATAAAATTGGAATACAATACCAACATCTGGCCATGCACTTTTAAAACTTATCTGCACTTGCTAGAAAGCATACAAAATTGTGCATCTAAAATTATAACTGAAGCAATTATTGACCCTTCGAACCTTCAACCGTAGAAAAAAATGCTCATCAGTTCACTAACGCCATCTTTGGATGTACTCTGGTATACCTCCATTTTTTTCTTAATCGTAAAACACCCATATGGAAGCTCTTGCTAAACTCTTAATTTCCTTTTCATTTTAGCCTGCAAACATTCGGTTTTAGTTCGATCGCGCCGTGAGCAAGTATTTAAAAGGGTTCATAATCCTTTGAGCGCGTAGCACAAAAAGTTTTTTCATCTTGGCAACGTAACTTTCAGGTCACAGAGGTTCCAGCGGTCTCTTCAGTCCGACAATACTGCAAATAAATCTAGGTGTGCAACAAGGATCAATTCTTGGTCCAATTATCTCATCGATATTCATTAATGCCCTCCTTTGTAAGCACTTCTCTGTTCATCCGTTTTTAGATGATGTCCAACAGTTAACTTATCTGAACTGGTTAGAAATCTTAATGAGCACCTTACCAGTATTTTATTCTGGTCTCCAATCAATGAATTCCTGATTAATCCAAATAAATGTCAGGTTATTCCTATTTCCATTTAAACCCATAACCCATTAGCACCTTAAGATATGTGTTACTCTTTGCCAATAAACTCAAAATTGTTCTCACTGTTTGGGTTTTGTTATTTACACCAAATTGTCAGAATGCAACTATATTCTTTATATTATAGGACGAATATACGTAAACTTGAGATATCTAAAAAAATTTATTCAAACTGTTACCGGAAAAAAACTAGTCAAAACCTTAATTTTACCCCTTATTACCTAGTAGATACAAAAATACTCCCCCCATAACTTTAAAGCGACCAAATATTTTTCTCTGATTTCTTTTCGTTTATTGTGTCTTAATTATCTGTCTATTATATCCTAATGCACCATAACAATTATAATAAATTGAAATTGATAAAAGCGAAACGTAGGGCCAGTTATAATTTGTGTGGATTTATAAATTAACTTTTATATCCTAGCTTTAGTGCAATATAAAGCAATGTACCAATCTGTGCTTTTCTTTGAAAAGATAGAATGCCTTGAGTTTGATTAAGCACATATTTTGTTGAGCTTCTCAATTAACTCTTGTCTAACAACATACTCACAATCTTTACAAATTGCGATTTATCAATATTAAATAAATTTTGTTTGATATTGATTTCTTGATTTTGTTTTTAATTTTAAGGGAAAATATATTTACACATATATAGAACATTCACATACACCAACAGCTTAAACGAAAAGCTTTGGAATTTTATTGAAAAAAAATTCTAGTAAAAAATTACACCAAATTTATATGTATGATAGATATGTCAGTGTATTTTCTGATTTATATTTAAATTATATTTTAAATAAATTACAAATATTTTTTATTGTAGCTTTGCACATCACTGTATTAAAATAATATTAAATGTGTTAAAAATAAAATAAATAAATAATAAAACATAAGTGCTAATAAGAATAAAAACGAATACATATCATAGTATTATTTACTTGTTAAATGGTTAACAAGAACAAAACACAAAGCATTATGCTGAATTAATATAACAATTTAAAAACTATATATATATATTGAAAAGGTATTTTTTGAAGAACAACTGCCCTGCAACGAATACATATCATTTCTTTAAAATGGGAAAACAAATTTTTAGATATAGGGTATGGAAATTTATGAAAATATATTGAAACAATTTGTTGTGAAAAGATAATTTAAAAAAAGAAAAACTTTAAGTATATTGTTGTACAGATTTTTGACATGGTTTCTTTAGAGGAGGTTGACTTTAAAGTAATACGAATATAAAATAATATTCTTATCCATTGTTAGTATTCCTAAATGTACAATTGAGCAGACGTAAAAAATATTATAAAAAATATAATATTAAAATAAATCTATGCAATTGTTATGTAAATGTAGGCAATATACTCGTACAAGTTACTAACAAAACAAAATCTTACTATATGGACTTTAACGCATTAATTGAAAAATAATTGTGTTTATTGTAAATGGTTATCGAAACTAAATTATACAAAACAAACAAAAATTGGCATTTTTTATTTATAGTTTTTCTAATTATTTGTTTTTGTCAAAATTCTATTATGTTTATGTATTTTGTGACATCGATTTGAATTGGAATTCGAAAAAGCTTTCCATGGTCTTAAATAAGGTGTTTAAAGTACGAACTGTATGGGGCTATGCCAGACTTTCAAAGATGGAATCTGTTTGCTTATTAAAAGGTATTTTACTCTTTTTAATAGTGACTTAAGACCAGGAACTCATCTTATTTTAAACAATTTTGTTTGTTTTTTTTTTAACCCTCTACTGCTTGCATTATGATCAAATGAAAAAAAAAATTTGTTTTGCTTCTTTTGTTTTCTATTTTGGGAAGTTAAAGGATTAATACAAAAAAAAAATGAAATTTGCCTTTATGAAAAAAAAAAAATAGAAAACTTTGCCATGTATAGCCACTTGTGCAGTTAGCAATTTTTCAAATAAAGGCAAACTTGTGAAATATTGCATTTCGTACAATCAAAAGGAACATTAAATACTGGAAATAGTTCAAAAAAAATTTATAAGTGGAATGAAGCAAAGCAATTTCGATCCTTGTTCAAGCACAGGTTGGCATTGCATATAATGAAAGACCTGTATGGACTATCATTTTGGCATTGCTATCTTGTTTTTGCCATTTTGGAATGTGGTCAGTTGAATCCAAATGAAGGGAACTTAGTGGAAACTCATGACGCCGTCCCGTTGAGCTAATTAGAATCGAGTCTATCTTCTGACTCGAGAATTTCTACTTCACTCTGAAATCCATAGTCAGGAATAGTACAAAATCGCGTTTTATTGTAAAACGAACGTGATGGAGTCATTATTTAGTCACTGTAGAAAATGCGAGGTTCTCGTATAACTGTCTTCGTATGCACAAGGAGCCATATCTGAAACCCTGAAATTTGGTGAATAATTCAGTAAATGCACAAAGAGCCATACATAGACGTTGCTAAAAACGCGTTGGATCTTGAATCGCACATTTAAAATTGCAAATTTAACACAGGAATTTTACTTACTAGTATCAAATTTTACAAAAAAAAAAAAATAATCACCTTTGGAGGTACTCGCTACTCAAAAATAAAGCAATTTTTTTTTCTACATTTTTGCCTTTCTACAAAGCGCCCTATTAAATTCGACCGCAGTTCTTTGCAATTGTGCAGAGATAAAGGTAACCAAATTTATATATACACATTAACAAATGATTTATCTAAACGGCCTTAATAACTAATTTCCAATGGCAGTTACGCAGTCCAAGCAGTCGTCGCTAAAAATCAAAAGCCATGTATGGCTTCTTGTGCAGTAACCCTCTACTTTATTAAAAATATACCTATCGTTTTCAATGTGACTTGTCAATGCCCTTAAAGGATCAGAATCTATTCTGCTAGTTGTCATATCATTGGGGATATTTTGAGCTAATAAGTTCATTCATTCTATCGCATTTCATCATCCTTAGCCAGAAGTTCAATCTATGTTTTCTTCTTCAAAGAGTTGGTTAGCAAGTACGTTTACTTAATACAGCAGAGTTCATGGTAATATTTTCTTCTTCATCCCTCATTCGAATTTAATCGAATCGTAGTCTTACCTTGAACCTCTTTCGTTTTGCGAATTTTTCTTCTGTTTTTAAGCACCGGCTTAGTTCTAAGTAGTGCCATCGAAAAAATTTACCCACTCTCATTTCGAATTTACTTCCAAAAATTGCAGAAAAATCACTTAAATTCTTCTTTTTTGTAATTCTGGGAATGCTTTTATTATTTTTAAATTTTATGTCATTTCTGTTCGGTAGTTAACATAATCAACATGGAATCTGAATTGGATGTAAGAAAAAATATTTTTAAGTGTCACTTAGCACACCCAGGGTGGACGTACATATAAAAATCGCAAAGGAACTAAAAGTTAATGGGAAAACAGTTGCAACTGCTATTAAGAATTATAAAGATAAGCTGCCAGTTGAAAGAAAAGAGGGGTCTGGTCGAAAAGCCGGTTTTATGAACCCAAAAAAGTTCGCTATGATTGTGAGCCCTTTTGAAAAAAATCCGAACATTTCTAAACGTAATTTGGCAAAAAAAGCAAAATGCTCAATTTTTTAGTTCATAAAGTGAAGAGAAACACGGGCTTGAAAACATACAAGGTCCAAAGGGTATGAATGCGGAACAATGGGCAAAACTTTTGCAATCGAATTTTTTGACCAAATTTTCATGCATTGTAATGGACGATAAATCGTATGTTTTTGCTGATTCAAACCAACTTCGGCGGCAGGCATTCTATACCGCCAAAGGTAGAGGAAATGTTGAAGCAAAGTTCAACCTAACCTAAAGCGAAATTTCCAAAAAAAATTCCTTGTTTGGTAAGCAATTTTATTTTTGCGGGCTCAGAAGCCAAACTTTCATCACGACTGGTTCTATAAATGGTGAAATTTATGTACATGAGTGCCTGCAGAAACGCTTAAGCCCTTTTTACAACAATCATCGAGAAATTCCCTTATTTTGGGATGATCTTGCGTCATGTCACTATGGAAAGAGAGCGATGGATTGGTATCAGGTAAACAACGTTTTTGTGGTTCCCAGAGAGGCCAATCCTCCGAATTCCCCAGAACTTAAGCCAATTGAAAGATGTTGGGCCCTGGTCAAAAAAGAGTTAAGGGCCACCAAAAAAGCTGTCAGCACCCTGGAAGAATTCAAAAAATGCTGGAAAAATAGCTCTTAAAAGGTGACAGATGGGACCATAAAACAATAATGGAAGGTGTTTCTGAAAAAATTAAAAAAATTGTTAAAAGTAAAGATTAATTTTTTTTCTTAATTTTTACAGATTTGGAGACATGAAATAAATAATTTTAATTTTTTTTTATTTTCCAAGTTCTATTTTTACTGTATTTTTTATTATGTAATTTAAAATACTATTACTATACTATTTTTACTGTTTTTTTCGGTGGGTAAATTTTTTCGATGGCACTCCTTATAATCGACGAGTTACTAGTTAGTACTAGAAAACCAGGTACAGTTGCAATTTTTGCTGCAGAGTTGAACTTCTTCGTGCGCTTTTACAACGGCCAGCAAATTCGGTAATCAACGCTTCTCGCATGGAATCTGTAGACGAAAAATTTCATCATATATAGCATCACAGAATGAGGTTAACGACCGGGCCTTATGACTCGTTTAAATTTTGTGGATACAGTCCGGTGTTTTAATTCGATAAAGATGATTCCTTATCCGTCTTGTGTGAAATTGTATACAAGGTCTGTTCCAATTATGGGAGTCAGAAAGACAGCTCCACCACTGATGTACTGTCGTTTGGACGAATAGAAGCAAAATTATTGCATCTGAAGTCACAATATGTCTGTGTCAACGGTACAAAAATAAACATCAAACAAAGACGTAAGACTAAATTTTGTTTAAATAAGGAGCAACCTTGCGGCCAACATAAACCAGTGATCACCGGAGAATGGATTGTTAATGCCGTGGCAGACTTTGTTAATGTTTAGCGCGGTTAAAAAGTAGTCGTGAGGACATAAATGTGATCTCCACAGATTCAAGCAAAATTCCGTGAATTCTTCAAAGATCTGCCAACATTTTTATAAAATTCATGATATTAGAAAAAAGATTCCCAAAACCAATTTATCGCATTTTGGGCCACCAAAAGCGTGTACACTGTTTGTTTCACACAAGTTGAGAAGTTGAGATCGTCTTATCATGACCAACATTTTGATGTCAACCACTCCACGTTTTCTCTTGTTTGGCACCATGTGACATTTATCTTTTCATAAAAATGAGTTTGCCGATGAAAGAGAAGCGGTTTGAAGAAGTAAAAGCCACCCAAATGGCTTTTACCGCCGTTTTGAATGACAAAACGGATGAAGGATCGACATGCTTGAAAGTTGTTTGAATCGCTGTATTGAGTCGGAAGGATACTGTTTTGAATTAAATAAACCGGTTTTCCACATTTTGTTATTCTTATTTTTTAAAAAATCCTGTATACTTTGAAACGCACCTTGTATAAGGAAATAACTCCCTAATGACACCTTTGCAGCGCCGATTCTACATTATTTGTCGAATTCTAGTTGACAGGTACTGTATTCCCTATTTCACTCATTTAAGCTAAAATTGCGGGCATGCTGGCGATTGCATGTGGTGCCTTTTACCCCTTTGATACAACTTGTCAATCTTTACTCCATACATCGTGATGAAATTGCTTACAGGTCTTTAAACCAAATGTGTTTGTTTTACCAAATCGATGCATTTTCTGGCCATCAGTGTCGCGAATTCAGGAGCATTGGTATGTTCTTCTTGGTTGGTGGCATGCGGATCTAAGTTTTATCATTTTGTGTGTTTACTAGTATTCAGTAGGTTGTTGTTTTTCTTCTCCCTGTCCAGTGAATGACGCAATACATGCATCCTATGCTACAAAATCTCCCGCGATTCTGCGAAGATCAATAATCGCCTCACTAGTACCAAATTTTGGAAGATCTCTGACTTTCACGTTGACACTGGGGTCCTAATTGAACTTAAAATTTGTCTCTGTAACAGTATTTTAATTTGTAACTAAACTCTGTAACAAATTTAAAAACCTTTTAACAAACAAAACTTAAACATAAAAATAACAACCACTGCATACTTCTGGGCACAATACAAAGATACAGTGGTGTTTTTCAATTCTAAACAATCAACAAAGAATTACTCAATCAGTTAATTTTCTAGTTCAAATGAAAACCATTTTTAGTTCCAATGTAGATGTTAATGTAGATCTATCTTGATAAAAAAGTTCCCGGAATAATCACCGTGTGGCGCTCCCATTGTTCCGATTTGAGTTCTGTTGTTTTGTTAAGTTGGTAGATCGCCAACACACAAATTTACCTTGTATCGTATATGTTAAAGAATGGTTTTGCAGTCTTGGATAGTTTGAACTTTTTGCGTTTTTCCTTAAAGTTAGCTTTGACTGCCTTTTTATGGTCGAGTCTTTTCTTTGTGCAATCAATAGAAATGACCGTAACATATCGATGACTTGAAGAAAACAGTTGCAGTCCAGATTAAGTAGAGGCTTTATCTAACTTGCTGCCTCATTACGTGATAAGAACATCACGCAAGACATTTTTTGATTTTCGGTCTAATCAAAACGCGCCTGTGGTTTCGGATTCGAAGAGCGATCGGTAGGATCAAGAACTTATGAGCAAAACTCACTCCTACCACCTTGTCTTGGCGATTTTCGCAACCAAGACATAGTTGCTGCACAAATAATCTACAAAACGAACGTAGTAAGGCAAAAATTTGTCGTTTAGTTTTTTTATTTTCCCTATGATTCGTTATTTACATGCAACTAACGCCAAAGGCGGATTACGAACTCATTGAAGTGTTTCCAGAAAAGCTGATCTAGCTTGCGGTACTAATGTTACAATTATTTTTAAATACAAATGCAACGTGAGAATCAATTATCTTCTGGGTTTCATGCCATCATCTGAGTTGGTTGTCAACAAAGTCAGCTGAAAGCCAAGAGTGAGAGTGAGAGTGAGATAGCAAATAATCGACTTAAAGTTTTTCAATAGGCATCGTTCCTTGTGGAACGCAGAACTGCAGCGGCTTTGTAGAGAAATCAGAAAACTTCTAAGTCGCTCACTTAAGTATAATTTGGAGAAAGACTGGAGCCATTATAGATCGAAGGAAAAGGTCTTCAGGAAGTTAACTCGAGTGTGTATAAAAGTGCGTCTTATAAAGAGGTAACCTAATAAGAAATAGTCTATAATCAGCACCTATTACCAAAACTCTGGCGAATAGTCTGAGTAGCCTTTATACCAATAATCATAAAATATGACCTTAATGGCTCAGTGGAAAAGTGATGCTGGTGAATAGGACACTGATTGCGGATGCTTAAAACGACCGACATGTGATACCAGAGGTAAACAGAGGTCTCCCACAAGCGTACGCGAATGATGTAGCTGTACTGTTTGTTGGATCGGGTTTAGCGACTGTCTGCTCCCTCGACGGAGGTACAAAAGTGATACAATATCATGCTATGCTTCCTATGAAAATGGTGACGGCACTGCGGAGCACTACCTTTGTGAATCTTCGGCTTACGCTGGCATCAGGCTGCAGGTACTCGGCGTTGTACTGTGATCACTTTATCACTGAAGCGCTTACTCATCTTTCTTCGAAGGAGTAGGAGATTCCATAAAGAAAAACTTACAAGGTTTACAATAGACTAGTTGCTTCTCTAATTGCTCTGGTAGATAGAAAAAAATCCAATTGTAAGAATCTCCTACATCGGCGCACTCAAATAAGACAAGACTTCAACTTAATTGCAGTTAGCAACCAGCGATGACTAATTTCATCTTAATCTACAAGGCCTGCTGAACCCTGACGGCATCTACAAAATGTATCGTATCGCTTACTATGTGATAGAAACAGTGCAAAAATTAAATAAAATCGCAATTTTATTATACAATACATATCATTTCGAGTTTGCTTTGAATATTTATAATTTAATCACTTTTACTATGACCGATACGGCTTATAAAAAGACTTCTACTATAAGTTTGTATCAATGAGCCATGCTCCAACCTGATAAGACTACTTGTTTGAAGTTCAAAGTCATATGTTAAGCCTCCCCAACAGCGTTCTAACTTGACCTTTTAAATTCTACTCAGTGATAAGAAACTCCCAGAAGAAATCAAAAGTGCTTATGAGATTATTTTTGACACGTGGAAAAAAGGAATCATATTTCAAAGCATTTAATTACAACAAATTTCTGTTACTTACAAGCTATGAATCTTACAAATAATTTATAATAAGAAAACTTCACAAAGTATTAAAGGCGGAGTCTGCTTTTTGTTTTTTTTTGTTTAGTGAGCATCCGTTTTTAGATACTCCTCATACTGTTTTTCATTCATAAGCTTATCTAGTTCCTTGACATCAGATAAAGTTATTTTAAAGAGCCAGCCTATAATAAAAACCAAACAAAAATAACTTTCAGTTTTAAATAAAATTTTGATTTAAGATGCCTTACCTTTATCATAGCAGTTTGTGTTAATCAACGCTGGAGATTCTTCGACTTCGGCATTTTTCTCGGTAACCGTGCCGGATACTGGAGAGTAAACTTCGCTGGCAGCTTTAACGCTTTCTAAGGCGCCACATTCTTCGTTAGCACTTAGTTGTGTGCCAGGCTCAGGTAATTGAGCGTAAACAACATCACCCAGCGCCTCTTGGGCGTAGTTAGAGATTCCAACGGTGCCTAAATTGTCAGCTACAGTCACCCATTCGTGCTTGTCTGTATAGCGCCGTTCTGAAATGAGAATTCGAATATGGATTATTATGGCCAAACCTGCAACCTTGATCATGAACTACGCGAATAAGTAGTTAAACGTACGTCCGATATACAAACAAAAGAGGACTCATTCGTGAGTGCATCCGTCTTTGGCGATAAGTTTAATAAGGGCTTATTGAACGTAATATAATACAGGAAATGAATGCCTAAACACGTGAAGTAGTAGCCCATTCTAATGTCCATATTTTAATGCAAATGTCAGAGTATAAGAAACTATTTCTGACGTCATGAGATCCTTTCTTCAAATGTCACAGTTTGAGTGGAAGCAGATATTTCTACATGAGTAGTGATCGACAGAACTACAGATCCATGTATACAAGGGCCACTTGCCTATCGCAAAGTAATAAAAGTATACTTCAGACGAATCCTTCATTGGCCACGCAATTAAAATAATCAATTAAACACCCTTTCGCCCGCGAAACACATTTAAAGCTATTAAACTTTTCAGGGATATAGGGAATAGGGAAAGTTTAATGAACGATTATTAATGAAAATATGCTTCAACTTTTTGAAAAAAAATTATTTTACATATTTGTAATATGCAACACAAATTGTGGTTTATTGTAAATGTACTCGCCTTTTTCTGACAGACTGTCGTTTTCGAAGCTTTTTCTATTTTGTTCACTTAACCTCAGATATCTACTTATCATTCACAATGATTACTCAACAGCTGACTTTGTCAAACTAACACGCATGGTGAATGAATCTCCCGGTTTTTCATTTGCAAATTTTTACATAATTGAAAAATAATGTACCTGCGGCTTTAATACTGCTCAAACTAAAGCATCGTAGCTGGCGAGTAGCGGGACATCGCAACAGGTTCCTTGAGGCACAACCAATTTGCACACTGGCTCTAAGTACACTTGCAACTACAACCATTTTTGGTTAAATTTAATTATTAGCAACTGCCGCCGTCCGTCAACTGTGCTAGCGCGAATACAAATGATTTTCCACTGCGAAACCCAGACCCTACAGGGGTAGAAATGGAATTTTTAATTTATTTCAAAATATCGATTAAAAAAAATATTTACTGAAACCATAAGGTTATCAGAATATAGACCGTAAGCTGCTCCGCTGTTGGTCTGCGATTTGCTCGAATCAGTAATCACAAGCAAAATGTTTGCTTGACGTATGAATTGTCATTTTGATTGCGGCAACTGGCACACAAACTCACACAAAAGGGAAGGTTGATGCTTGATGGAAAAAAAAATCCAATTGGCGGGTGACAATTAACAGTATCGTAGAAAAGTCATAACTTAGCATGAAACAATATTATTATATTAAAAATAAATTTTTTAAATGTATTGGAAAAACTGAATGGATGTTTCTTCTCTGCGCGTTTTGGATTCCCTGCAATGTAGGCCCAAAGTCAATAGTAAAGAAATACTCGTACCTTTAAAGGTCAAGATTATTGCTTATGAAAAAATTCAGTTTTCTCACAGTTTTGTACAATATACCGTAGAGCTTTTATGCATAAGATTATAATGTGAGCAACAAAGAACATAGGAAACTAGGTCTCGGTTTAAAGAAGATTGTTGTGCCAACATTAGTTCTTCTACTCGTAATGTGTATATCATATTGATCGTCCATTCTTTAAAGGCTGTTTTGATAGTTTTTAAAAAGGAACAACTTTTCAAAATACATATGCAGTAAATTTTCGCAAGCTATCATGAATAGACTCATGCTGGGTTTTCACTTGTCATTGAATTGACAGCTCTTATTTTTGTCATTGGGCGACAAGATTGCCAGTTCATTTCCACTTTCGTCAATCATTGACAAAAAATCGTTTGTCGGTTTTATTTAATTTATTTTTAAATATTTATTTTTCCATTATACCTATTTGTCAAAAAAAAAACGTCGGCTTGGAAAAAAAATAAATTTACAAACCCGTGTCTTTTGATTGACAAACAATTGAGCAGAGTTCCAATGAATTTTCACCGTCAAAGACAACGTGAGATTTTGGTTGAGAACTCAACTATTTCCACTAGTCGTTTAAGTTCTTTGTCAGTCATTGACAAGCGCACTTTGTCAATTCAATGACCAGCAGTTTTTCATATTTCCACTTGCCAATTTTGTAAATGACACAAAAATACGTAATTTGTCAATTTCAAATTGACAAGTGGAAGCCCAGCTTAAAAACAGAAAATCAGCCCATAATCGACCGATTGAGTAACATGACATTCACGTATTGCTGCTGTTGCTGTTACTGCTGAGAACTGTCAAATGATTTTTAAGCGTTGCATGATGCTCTAATCAACACAATACGATTTGTTGTCAAACGTCATTTTACCTTATGCGTAAAAATATATTTACAATATATTTACCTTAACAATCTACAGAAATCATTATGCGCTTGAAAAACGTCACCGGTCCCTTTTTTTGAAAAGACTAAATTGAAGGCCCCGTCCTTTTAAGTCAGAAAGTAGAGTCTCATAGAGCACGTAACATGCCGATGACATTTTGCTATTGCTGAGAGTGTTTTCTTTCAATGATAATGACAATTTCTATTCAATGCTTAATCTCAATTTGTAAATGCGTGAACTTCAATATATGAACAATGTGTGAATTTGTAAACTGCCAACAGATCGAAGTATTTAAAAAGTAGAAAATAAACCTATTTCCGTCGTATCCGTCATGTCCGTTGCTTATGGATCTCCATCCATATGAAAGCGTATATTCTATCTAGTTGTTAATCGAATACGTCGACGCAACAATGTTTTGCCAACAGAGTCATGTCAACGCATATAGTTCTAAAAAACTTTGGAAAACGAACATTCGTCAGGCATAGCCGAGTTACAGCATCATATGTGCGAAAAAGGCATATTACAAGAACAGGAAAAAAGAATCCGACGTAGTGGATGTTGTCCGTTCTACAAGCAGCAAGTTTTGTTTTAAGCAATGTTGATTGGAACGCCATCTGTGCGTCAGACCGAGAATTTTTCATCTTGCCCTCGTAGGATTTTTGTTTTGGTTTTTATCGCCTGCTAGCTAAAGTAGAATACATCGGATGGAAATGTAAAGAATTCATGGAAGTGCTTAAGCCTAACCCAGCCATACCCAGAGAATTCACACACAACGTATTGAGATGTAAAGATGCCAGGACAGACTAGCTTTAGCAACTGTAGATGATTGCAGCTTTTAAACATTAGATTTTTCCCTTCCAGTCTGCCGCGTATGACAAATCCAAAACTGAATAAGCGCAGTTTTTATTTCCCATATTTATGGGCATATTAGTAGTTTTTCATCCTCATTACGGTCGGCCCTTTCCATCGCAATGTTATCTGTGTAACAACAGACAAGACCATTTTCGGCTGCAGGTGGCCTGTTAAGGATCTTCACATTCTACGTCCCTATTAAGAGTCTTCATATTCCAAGTGAAGATCCAAACATGTTGATCTTTAAACGTTTACCAGGATTGGCCACAGTGAATCCGTTCTTTTGTTTTCCTTTCTTTCACACTGGATAGCGAACCCTGTGATGGCGTTGGTCAGTATAATTTTACTGTTCGAGCACGCACTTGTCATTTTAGTCTGCATGAGCAAGGATTTTCTCGTGCTTTAAACGTGTACCACCAGTGGAAGGTAAAACAAGTACTACGCTACGAACTTGATTATTGCGTTATCAACCTAAAAATCAGCAATTCTCATTCGACCTTCATTCGATTTAGCATTGATCAAGGAAGAATGAATAGAGGTGCTAGTTTTAACACTCTTTAAAATCCTGTTTTTTTAGTAGTGGGTTTTTTTTTTCTTAATCCAGTACTAACCTCTGACATTTATATCTGTCAAACTAATTGTCAGTGCCATTTTTATTCAGTAGTCTTCGCAATTTTATCGTGATGGCAAAAATGTGTCAAACGTGCCATCGAAAAGCATAAGAAGAGTGCGTACTGAAAAGAATATTGCATCCCTTCAAGGGAGTGTTGAAGAAGATTTATCGATTGGACGTCGTCTACAACAGCTTGGTCTTTGTCTGTCTAATTCGTGGACAATTTTATGCACAGATATTTATTGGATCCGCTGTTTAATCGAAAAGTTATGTTCAGTGATGAGACTCATTTTTAAAAATGAATTGCAGGATATATTACATACTTGTATCTCGATTTAACACAAATAAATGACTGTTTGATGAAATTTCAAGTTATTTGTTTAAAAGAAAACTTAGTACTCGCTTAAAGCAAACGCCCGTTAGTAGTATGATAGTAATAACAAGTTTTGACAGATGAATTGGCAAAGCTAAAACTCTTAAAGCTGGACTAAGAGTAAGAATAAAAATTGAGAAGATGGCAGCTGGAGCTCTTAAGGCTGGCTCAGTATGTATTAAAATGCTGTTTCATCTTCGAAAACTATTGTATCGTTGGCCATAACCATCGATAACATTCGAGTATAATCCAATTGTATCATACATAGTACTCCTACATATCGTGTTCTACAATAATCTACAATAAACGTATTATTTCTTATAAAATTCAGAAAATCATTAAATTCTAAACGCTGTGTCTCGTTTAAAAAAAAAAAAACTTGTTGCTCTCTGTACCTTAGACTCGGCAAAGTAATCTTGTCAAACTCTTGTAGAGCCGCAAAATTTGGGTTCGGGGCTTATCAAAACCGATGACCCTTTGTCAACCTCGCATGCTACTACTGGTAGACATGACTTTTTAATTCACATTAAATCTTAAAAAAAAAAAGTAAAAAAGTGTTACGCCTAATTTATAATAGACTTTCTTACGAGACATTTTTAATTATCGTCGACTTCTTAATTTCTTGGCAATTTTATTTCCTTCTTCGAATGTGTGATTGTAGTCAACAGCTTGAGATACTAATTCATAGATCTAATTCCGGAACAGATGTTCGAATTTTTTTTTCTTAATTTCATCAACACTGTACTGACGACGAATGTATGTAAAATTATGACAAAACAAGTGAATTTGAACGATCTTCACTTATCAAGTAGATGTTGTATTGACTCGTCCGACTTTGAGGTACCTTTTGCATGAAACGTAATCGCATTTATTAAATCAAAACACGAATACAAACTCTCGTAGATACAGTGTCTTTTTTTCGCTGCTGGCCTCTGTTATCTTTATTATTATCAGGCCAGATCGCTGCTGGGGGCATAGTCTTATCAGCTTTTAAAGCAAAAATCGCATACAGCAACTGTAAACAGACGCGACTTTAAGCCGCTATAAATAATTGAAATACGCAATTTTTATTAATTTATATTTTTGTTTTGGTTTTTCTTTTCTGTGGAGGTGAGTGTAAAAATAATCGCGCGTATTTATTTGTGTAAATTCAAATAATACTCGTACAATGAAAAGTTAGTACAATTCTATGGTCTGTCTGGGAGAGAAGAAATTTATTCTGGAACTTTTACAAAGTTCGGATTGGATCGCCATGGTGGCTATTGGTATCTGGTATTTCGAAGTTGTCCATTTTGATTAGCCCTTGGCATTGGCGGTGTGTAATCCGGCGCTGGGAATGGTGGTTCAATGACGGCCTGCACACTAGGTTGTTGCTGTTGCTGCCTTGGCGGTGGATATTGCTGGAAGCTATCGATGTTACGGAAACGTCTCTCTTGTAGATTATCTGTAGACATGCGAGCAGCTCTATTGATCGATTGTTGATTTAGTTCCACCGGCAATTTGCGTTCTTCGACTACAAATGCAGCATTTTCAAACACAACTTCATTCCTGCAAAGAATAAATTAGTTTTAAGTCACTCGAAATGGTGCTGAATACTTACTTGGAATCGTAGGCGTTGATGGGTTCTTTTGTAGCCAGAACTGAATTGTTGTTAAGGTTAAATGTGCGATCAATAAAGTTTGTCTAGGCAGAAAGAGATAATTATATATTAATATATTGCATTAAAGTAAGTGACGAAAACAAATTCTAAATTTATGATAACAAGTCGCGATTTTAATATTTGTAGCTCTAAAAACAAATGATACAAAATCCCGTGGATCACCTTAACGTGATTAATTTTATGTAACCAAAGTCTCATCAAAAGGTCGTCCCAGAATTTTCGTAAAATCTGAAATTTGAGCCATTTGTGCGGTAAAGTATCAACTCTTCAGTCAGTTTATTCCAATTATCAGCACCACTAGCTAGTGATGCTTGTCCGTTTTTCAAGTGCAGATTATCAAATGGTAGTCCCGGTGCTATTTTTTTTTGTATAATAAGCGCGTTCTCAAGGGGTTATTAGTACCCTTAAAATGGTATCATATAGCGCGGGCGATTTTGGAATCACCTATAAGTTTTATTGCACGGTTTTGAATCTTATCTAGCAAGTGCAAAGAAGATTTAGGAGCACCTGACAAGATGTGAGCATTGTACTCCAATTTTGGGCGGATGAAACCCTTATATATTGAAGCCACATCAGAGGGGCTGAAATATTTCTTACATCGATTAAGGAAACATATTTGGCGACTTCGAATATGTGGTCATTCCAACGTAAGTTGTCATTGACACTCATACCGAGAATGGAAAGTTTTTCGGTTTTAATGATGCAAGTGCCATTCATGGATAATGGCTGAATGTTTGAATTTTGCTTTAGCGACAGCAGACTGCATTGTGTTTTGGAAGCATTTAATTCCACTCTCTTAGTGGAATAACAATTGGTTATGTAGTTAATATCGGAATTTAATAAGCATAACATGCACCGCCGTTCCCGTTCTACAGCCGAGGAGCAGGGACGAGAGTCTGGGAACGAATATGAAAAGGAGAGTACTGTCGTCAGCAAAGGAATAAATTGAATTAGAAGTAGCAGACAAGGGATCATTGATGAAAATTAAAAAAAGAGTCGGAGACAGAACGGAGCCCTGGGGCACACCAGGACTTATTTTGTTATTATCAGACTTGAAACCATCTAAGACAACTTAAATTGAAGAAGAGAGTCGTCGATTCCAAATGCACACATTTTCGACCAAAGAGCCCAATCAAGCACAATCTGAAAGCGCTGAGCAAAGTGTGTAGCAATCAGATTGGCTTTTTCCAAAGCGCTGACAGCTGGAATGTCATTATAAATGAGCGTTGGGATGGAGGTGAGGCAGAATTTCTAATATTTTTGACGAACGTTCAAAAATTGTTACTACATTTGGGACACAAGTATTTTTTGCCTCAATTTTTGCTCGTATAGAAATTTCACACGCTTAAAAAAGGCGTTGCAGTCTCTTCTGGCTTGTTTGAATTTTTTCCGGTTTTCCTCTGTCGGGTTGGTCTTATAGAACCGAAAAAACATTTCTATAACCCTGATAGCCTATTTACAGCTTGAGTAGTACCACGCCTTTTGTTTTGGTAAGGGATAAGGGATCTCATTCAAAAGAGGATAGTGTTTGTGATCATATCAGCAGCAGGTGTTGAGTCCGCTCCAATTGACTTTCACGAATTGACATACGGTTCTTTTAAGAATTTTTTCACTAACTGTGTGGTCAATGTACGAGAATTTAGCTGATATAACACAATGGTCCGACGAGCCTAGAGGGGAGATCACATCAACGTTGTACTTATCGGGCTGAGAAGTTAGAAACAAGTCCAGGGTGTTGGCGCTATGACTATCAACGTCTGGGACTCGCGTGGGCTCATTTACAAGCTGAGTCAAGCTAAGATCTCAACACACCGTCCTTCGAGTGTTGTCTGTCCAGAATGTCGAAGTCACCCAGAATTGTGTATATTGAAATCGCCTGTAATAACGATTTCAGTATGAGGATACAATTCTTTGTATGGAGTCGGACAGCATAACAAACTCGTTTACGCATGTAAATGGCGAGACCGCGGTAAGAGAAGAATAATGGCACTAAGTCTTAACCAGGTAGCTTCAGATCAGAGTGATCTGAGAAGTGTAGGAGGGGATCTACCTTTCACTAAGTGGCAAAACAGCTGGACTGTGTTTGCAGATGAGGACGTACGCCGACACCGACGGTACTAAGCAAGGCCGTGAAGTGAAAACTGTTTGTCTTTGGTTTACCGAATCAACAGCAACGACTGAGTGCCCGCAAATGCACTTTGACTGGGGGAAGAGATGGGAAATGCCCGCACTATGGTAAGCGTAAAGTAAAGTGAATTACTGAGCCATTATTATGCTTCGAGGGCTTATCTAATTGTAAAGTGAACAAATGTTGAAATTGAGACTAATAAATCAAGTTTTGAAATTGAAAATGCCACTGTAAGTTGAGAAATAGTTCTGAAATAAGAGCTTTGATATGAATTTACATTCTGACAGCCGCGGCACCAATAAGAAATTTGTGGCAAACGTTTACTCAGAAATGTCGCGGGAACTAAACTCCAGGTTTCTACATGATAATAGACGAACAACTTAGTATTCACGGTTTAAATCGAAACATCACGATGGATAATTGGTTTACTTCAGTTCAATTCGCTAAATCGCTTCTCCGTGAACCTTACAAACTATCAATACGCTCTAATAAAAAGGAAATACCGACGGTTATGACGAAATCCAAAACTAGGCTATGTGGAACGTCAATCTTTTGCTATGACAAAGAGTTGACTTTACTGTCCTATAAGCCAAAGCCGAATAAAATAGCTTATATATTATCATCTTGTAATGAGAAAGGTAGCGTAAAAACCAACAGCGGGAAGTCTCATATTGTTGAGTTCTACAATCAAACGAGGAATAGATATATTTGATTGAATGTGTAGCAACATGTCATGTTTCTTAAATATGGCATTCATTAATGTGATATCTTAAAATCAAATGCCATTGAAACGGAGGGATTTTATGAAAGAGTTCCACTCAAAACTTGTAGCGCCTTGGATGAAGGAGCGGTAGAAGCACCAACTTTGAAAATAAGGAATCAATAGCAGCAAACAACGTTAGCAGCAATAAAAAATTGCAAATATTGTCCGTATTCAAAACGACGCATAAACAAGTTAAAGTGCGATAAGTGCAAAACGAGCATACATATGCGGAGAGCATAAAGTTGAACTTTGTAATAAATATTCAAAATGAATCCTTTTTTTGTAATTTTTATTTTTATACATTTTTTAATCAATTAATTGTTAAGTTCCTACATTCTTATGAAATTTAAGGGTTCCTGTTATTTTTACAAAGGGTTCATGGAACTTTTCCAAAAATAAAGACTTTTTATTATAAAAAAGTAAAAAAAAAAATATTTTCTTATACAAAACAACAAATTATTGATTAACACAAATAATTGAAATTAACAGGAATTCGTCAAAAACTTTCAATTAAAAATGGGAGTTGAGTATTACTTCGTCGAATCGACGAATGACGTACAAAAAATATGAAAACCGTTCTAGGGTTAAAACACGTTGAAAGCAAGGAACCAAGGCCCGAAACGCAACGTTTATGATCGCCTCGAAAGCACAATTCAAATGGTCCAACCTGGAATTACGGACACTAGGATCCTTTTTTGCGAGAATCTTCATTGATCAACATTTTATCGAAGTAACCTGTCACGTCGTACCGGAAGCCACTAACGTCTGTTATACGAGTACAGATGCATATCGATTTTCTGGATAACATCCTAGTTTATCAGCCACCGCGACGGTGATCTCATTTGAAAAAAAAACGTTCGAAATCAAGTGGATGTGTGGCTACGTGAAGGTATCATTTGTCCAAGCAAGTCCGATTATGCGAATCCAGCAGTCTTGTCGGAGAAAAAGGACGGAAGCCATCGTCTATGTATTGATTATCGGACGCTCAATGCAAAGGTGATACGTGATAGATACCCCCTTCCATTAATAGAGGATGTCATAGACACAATGAGCTCGGCGAAAGTATTTACGACACTAGACCTTAATAATGGCTTCTTCTATGTTCTTCTTGACGGTGTGCGAGGAACTTATTTGCAACAAACTCATAAGTATTTACGTGGATGATATAATATAATACCCTCAATAAACGAAACAAGCAATCTTGCAGTAATTCGGCGAGTATTCGAAATAGCAGCCAGGAACGGGATTTTATTTAGCTGAAGAAAGTGACACGTCATAAGCGAAGGTACTGTACGACCATCTGAAGAAAAAACGACCTCGTTACGGAATTTACCAGAGCCACGGACAGTCAAAGAGGTGGAGCGATTTATTGGACTCACAAGCTACTTTCGGAAGTTTATTAAGGACTTTTCGTTCACCGCGAAACCATTACGGAAACTTACAAAAGAAGGCGTTAGATTTGTTGTTGGATCATTGGAAAGGAACGCGTTTCAACAATTGAAGAATATTTTGTGCAACGAGCCAGTGCTCATGATATTCAATTCGATCTTGGAGACTGAATTGTGTGCTGATGCATGCAAATACGGTGGTGGCGCCATCCCCTTTGCAAAAATGTCCTGACGATCAACAGTTTCTTCGATAGTTTTGGCGGTAGTACGAGCTTTAAAAAGGTTGCGGCATTTTCTTCTGGGTACGAAGTTTATCATCTACACGGATTGTAAAGCATTCGAAATGACAATGAAAAAGCGTGATATCAATGCCAGAATTTCCCGCTGGGACATGGTAAAAAAAATTTAAGGATCCAGAAAAGCACCGAAAAGGGTGCCAATGGGTGCAACACGTCGACGCGTTTAGTCAGTGTTCAACCGTGTTTCTCGTGGGAGTTATTGGAAAGGATTCGGAACGCGCAACAAAAAGATGAAGAATGCAGTATCCTCTCGGATATTCTAACTAAACAAGATAGTTTTCGTGATGACGTTTTGAGGTAGGGCATTCTTTACAAATACCACGAAGGAGAACCCTTTCTTGTGTTACCAAAGCAGATGAAATAATTATGACGACTAATCTTAATGGCCACGGTGGAAAAGGTGGAAAAAGTAATCAGCAGAAACTACTTTGTACCGGAGCTGGCAAAAAAGGTAAATTCTGTCATTAAAAATTGCGTTAATTGTATTTTAGCCGAAAGGAAAATAGGTAAACAAGAAGGGCTCTTAAACGCTGTAACAAAACCAGACATACCACTCCACACTTTTCATATTGACCATTTGGGTCCACTACTATCGACTTCTAAGAATAAAAATTATTCTTTCGTAATCGTCGACGCTTTCACCCAATTTGTGTGGATCCACCCAATGAAAACCCCAAACGCAGAAGAAGTAGTTACCAGATTGGAGCAACATAGTCAGATCATCGAAAATCCAGTTCAAATCGTAAGCGACCGAGGGGCGGCCTTATCGTCTAATAAGTTCGACGACTTTTGCCAGCAACGTCAAATCCAGCACACCAAAATTACGACAGGTATCCCAAGGGGAAACGGTCAAGAACCATTATCTCCGTCCTCAGTAAGCTGCCAATGTATGACCCGAAAAAGTGGTTCAAATTTGTGCCAGGGCTACCAAAGTCGTTAAATACAATGGTGGTAAGAAGCACAAAGATCACACCCTTCGAATTTCTTGTAAGTTTTCCGGTGTGCGACGGCTTAGATTCCGACCTGGTGGCGATGATAGAGGAAAAAATGGTTCAAGATTTTGCTCAAGCGCAAATTGTGCAACTCCAGGCGGAAAATCTAAAGCATTTTAATCGCCAGAGGAAAAAGGCCAAAATATACCGTCTAGGGGATTTAGTTGCAGTGAGGCGATCGCAATTTGCTCCCGGACTAAAAATCTTCCCTAAGTATTTGGGTCCGTACCAGGTGGTTAGGCTCAATGGAAAAGATCGGTATGATGTCAAAAAGGTGGGAAATCATGAAGGTACACGACAAACATCCTCCGCAGCAGATTCCATGAAACCTTGAGTTGAATGCGATACAAATTCCGAATCATCAGGGGCCGTTGATGAAGTCAGGACAACCAATTTGTAGGCACAGGGAATATTAGAATAAAGAGGAGTAAATGTGTTTATATAAAATATTGAATTCAAGATGTACTTGTAACACATACTTGTCAATGTGCTGTGTTTTTTTTCTGTTCTGCAATCCCTACATACTTGTATTAATTTAAAATGTCTGATCAATTTCGGTTGGCTCTTGAATATTGAATTTAAAATTTCGTACAAGAATATACGAAATTGTAATTCAAATAATGTACAATCAAAAATAAGTTCCCATTTGAAAATCACTGCTGGTGCCCATAAATTAAAAATAGTGTTATTCATTAATTTGGAATCCGATACAATATTATCGCTGAAATGGAATTTATTGGCTACTACAAGTGCGCACAAATGCTTAAACTCTGGTAAATGTAGCCTAAATACTTAACATATATTTGCTATTCACTTATGGTATACCATTATATCATATACCAATTAAAAAAAGAAAAATAAAACTTTTTAGGTCTAATCATTTAATGACCGACAAAAAAAATTCTTACATATGGTACATACCTTAGTTTATGGATCAATAAAAAAATTCAATATTGTTCCATGTAAAAATGAAGTAACTTTAGTCGGATTATTTTAAGAACTTACCTCATTTGTTGCCACTTTATGCACTACAACTGCCCCAATGAATACATAAATCATTAGACCAAAATTAATGATCCACAGAACGAAGCCCTTTAACGATATGATCATCATAGAAATAGCAGCGACTTGAGCCGAAACCAATTGTACAGCCTGTGGGTCAATAGTGCCCGATTGATATGAAGCCAAATTGAAGTTATAGGCCTGCCATTCGAATCGACTGTAATCGATTCCGAAGATGATGCCAATTGCAAGGTCCATGCAACAAACAATAAGCACCACAGTTCCCCATGTGTTTAGAACTCCACAAGTTACCTTAAGATTATCCTTCTTTACACCTGCAACGCAAAGTAAGATCTAACTCTTATGAAGATAAAATTTAACACATGATACTTACATCCTAAAACTAGACAGGAACTTATAAGCCAGACTACAGAAACAGCTAAGTAAACGCATGACCAAATTAAAATTTGTTCTGGGCCAAAAACTGTATCGACAGTTTTAAGAATGGTGTAGTCCACTTCAGCGTAAACATCTGGTTCGCAGTTGCCTCGGAAGTATAATTCGAACAAAATAAACTTTGTAATCGACCCATAGCTGACCACGCTATCGATATTTATGATGCAGCAGTAGGCTAATATTGACACTATGGAGAGACCAATCCAGACAAGTGATTGAACCTACGAATATAAAAGATTAAAGTTAATAAAATCAAATTAATTAATCAAAAACAACATTTGTTTTCTTCTATATGAGCTTTTCTATTCGCTGAATACAAATAAAGGGTTTCTCAATAAGGACTTGACAACTTTCTTTTTTAAATAAAATGCAAACCATTTGAGGTATTTCAAAAACTTTATTATCGGCTTGAAGTACAATCAAAACATTTATGAATGGAACTCGACTTCTTTCATATGCCCACCGCGGGCACGTTTGCAGCGGTCGATTCGTTGGACCCAATTTTCAACGACTCGGCCACACAGTTCCGCCAAGACGGCCGCTATTTTGTGTTCAATGTTGGCTCTGAGCTCTTCCAACGTCATCGGCTTGTTGGCATAAACCAATGACTTAACGTAGCTCCACAGAAAATAGTCAAGCGGCATTAAATAGCACGAACGAAGCGGCCAATCGACTGGCCCATTTCTTGAGATAACATGCTCACCATACTTACATTTCAATAAATCGATTGTAACGTGTGCTGTGCGACTTGTGGCACCATCCTGTTGAAACCACATGTCGTCCAAGTCCATATCTTCCAATTCGGGCCAAAAATAATCGGTGATCATGGCGCGATAACGCTGACCATTCACAGTAACGTGACGATCGTTATCGTCGACGAAAAAATATGGCCCAAAAACGCCGCCGGCATGCAAACCGCACCAAGCAGTTATTTTTTGTGAATGAAGTGATGATTCATGAAACACATGTGGATTTTCACCCGACCAATAACGCATATTTTGCTCTTAAAGTTGCAGTCACCGACTCCGAATTTCGGTAGAAAATTTTTATAATTTGCAGACGTTGCTTCATGTACTTTACTGAATAAATTGACAGTGACAGTTTGATGATTAGTGAAAGAGTGCGTTCACAAATTAAATTCAAAGTTGTCAAAATCCCTATTGGAAAACCCGATATATGTGCAATATGACAACTTTTGATGCTTAGAATTATACCTAGTTTACCAAAACTATAAAAAAAAAAAATTCTTGTAGACAAGTGTGCTTTGATTTTGATTTTATCATTTAGGAAAATTGCTTCTATACTGGTAACTATATGTGAAATTGCCTGGAACTACAGTACAATGATAGATACAAGTTTAAGAAATGTCAAATCGAAATAATATGATTTCGAAGAACTAAGTGAAGAAAGCCCGTAGAAATATACGAGTATTAGGCGGTTGGGTGCTGTAGGAATAGGGTAGGCATTGAGAGATGTCAACCTGGCGGTATTCGGTGTTGCAACTATCTTCTACACATCAATTGTGCTTATAATAGCCCCACATGGTAATCGGCGGGTACTGGTCAATGTTCATCCAGACTGGACCTGCTAAACTTATAAGCACAAGCTGACTAGGAGATCAAAATAGCAGCACTATAAACAATATGAATTGCCCAGATGGAATCAACGGAAGAAACAATACCGAAACAAATGAGATCTTATACGACACATTTGGAGCTCAGGCCTGCAAGGATTTCCGAGACTAAGACAGCGTCTTGGAAAAGATATGGTGGCGGAAAAGCCCTTAAAGAACCAACGGCAGCACTCACTTCCCCGAACGGGTTACTGGTATTCGGTCTGACCGACCTCTTGTCCTAGGGTATCAGAAATGGAACTGGCACTCCAGGTTGGGGGTTGTGCCGCCGGGATGACTGCCCGGCCATGGAAGAAATACTATAGTTCCGAAACATAAACAAGCCTCGGATACCGATGGATCTATTGTTGACAACCCATGCAAACGATTTGAGGACAACGAACTTTGGATAGGCACGTGATATGTTAGGTCCCTTAACAGGCAAAGCGAAGCCGAACAACAAGGGGAGGCCCTAGACTGCTGAAAAGCAGACATACTTAACTGCCATCTAAGAAATGCGATGGGGTGGGCCGGACAATAAGAGGATTAAAAACAGCGACATCTATCAACGGCTATTTGGATGCGGATTTGTTGTTGGAGGCATGTAAGGGAGCGCCTCATAGGAATCCGCATTAAGGCTAAACCCCACCCCACAGAGGAGAAAGATGACGACACCAAAGATACCTTCTATGAGCTCTTGAACAAGACATACGAGCTATAACTAGCTATGACATTGAAATTGTCCTCGGGGATTTTAATGCGAAGCTAGGGAAAGAGGGCATCTTTGGTAGTACCGTCGGAAGATACAACCCGCACATATCAGCAATATCTAAATTGAAGCCCAACAAGGCCGCTGGAGCGGACGGCCTGACCGCCGAGCTATTCAAGGCGGCAGGCAACGACTTGGTAAGGAGCATACACCAACACATCTCTTAAACATGTCCGGACGAAAGTATGCCTAATGAATGCACCCTCAGCGTTGTCCGATCTTTAAGAAAGAGGACCATCTAAACTGCGCCAACTACAGAAGCATCAGTCTCCTTTACATCGCATACAAGGTCTTATCTGCTGTATTGTGTAAATGAATGAACCCCTTAGCCAACAGCCTGATAGGCGGATATCAATGTGGCTTCAAGCCATTAAAGTCCACCATCGATCACATATTCACACTACCACCAACACACCACGTATTTATCGATTTTAAGGCCGCGTATGACAGCATCTATAGAGACGAGCTATACAGAGCAATGTCTAGTTTTGGCATCCCTGCCAAACTCGTTCGCCTATCCTGCACAGACGGATAGAATGTAGAATGCACGCTGCTCCATCATGGTAAAGATCTCACCGAAACCTTTGATGTCAAAAAAGGACTTAGACAAGGCGATGCGCTGTCATGCGATTTCTTCAACATCATACTTGAAAGAATAGTGCAAAACTCACGCGCAAACACAAGAGGCACAATCTTTAAAAAGTCCGTCCAATTACTCACATACGCCGCTGATATTGACATAATCAGAAGAAAGCAGTGTGATGTCAGTGGCGCTTTCGCGAATACTGAGACGGCAGCGACCGAAATGGGTTTAACGGTCAATGGGGGCAAGAGCAAGTATATGCTATCGAGCAAAAAAAGAATACTCAACACCGACGTCTCGGTTAAAATGTCATCGTCGACGGGTATAACATTGAGGTTGCTAAGGACTTTGTATACCTAGGCTCCGCTAAAAATTCAGACAACGACACCAGCGCTGAGATCAAACGAATAAAAACTCTTCCCAATCGCTGCTTCTTTCGGCTACGAAGGAAATTGAGTGCCAAAGCCCTCTCTCGAACAAAGTTACAATATATAAGAACTTAATAATCCCAGTCCTGCTGTATGACGCGGAGGCATGGACATTATTAAAAATGGAAAAATGGATGAAGGCATCTGGATTGCTTTTAGAGAAAAATTCTTCGGTCCCGTCTGCATTGATGGTGAGAGAAGTGGGAGATAAAACGACGAACTGTGCGGACCTAGCTAGAAGAGTGATGACACAATAACTAAGATGGCTAGTTCACATAGACACCAACGCTCCGGTCTGAAGAGTCTTCGAATCCGCCCCCGAGGGACACCGCAGTAGAGGAAGACCGAGACTCAGATGGCGAACGCAAGTGGAAGGGGACCTCAGCCAACTAAGCGTGCGAAACTGGAGGCATCTGGCAAAAGATCGAGTTAGCTGGAAACGCTTGCTGAGGCTCAGATCCACCTCTGTCGCGCCACCTAAAGTAAAGTAAGTAAGTATTAGAATAAAATAAAGAAAACAAACAAATAAACAAAAGCCATGATATTCATTTCCTAGATACAGTCGCAAGTACATATGAGTGTATCAACAATAAGCGGCCACTTCTTCTTATCCTTTTATTAGCCCTTTCCTCGTTATACGAACTTATGCGTAACGAGTTTCCCATTTTTACTGCATCGCTGCTGCTCCGCTTATGGGGTTGGCTAATGTCGCAGACCGCAGTACGTGTCTACATAATGCTCAGTCCTGAATCGCTTCAGTGGTTAGCCCCAGGCATTGTTGCGCATTTGCCATCTGAGAAATCCAGGAATTATTTTTCCGACCTCGTTTTCTTACAGTTGGAGTGACCGTAGTTGATAGTGCCTTTTTAACCGGATGTTCCGCAGATCTTCTTTGAACGTGGCAATACCAGCTTATTCTATTCGCCTCAAGCTGTTTGGTTACCGAATTCTTTATATGTAGACTTCCTCATATACGCGTAGATCGCTTTTAGTGACTCCACAAAACATCCTTAACATTTTCATTTCCGCTGCCGTCAGTTTGCTGTTAAACGCTTCGTACATTGTCCAGCACTGTGAACTGTATATAAGAGCTAGTCTAACAACCGTGGTGTAGAGTTTCCCCTTCAATTTACGTGGAAATTTTCGATCGCAAAGGATTCCCGAATTTTCCCGCAATTTCATGCATCCCACACTCATTCTGTGGTTTACGTCGTCGTCACATTTCGCTTCCATGTTAACGATTGATCCTAAGTACTAAAAAGATAGTGATTTTCGGAAGAACTATTCCGTCTAACATTTTATGCGGACCAGGTCTCAACGGATGCGCAAATGGGCACGTCAAATGCTCCATCTTTGAACGACTTATTTTAAACCCGTTTCTCTCTAGCGTATTTCTCCATGAATCTAAGGCGTTCTGTAAATCTTCGACGTTATCGCTAAGTATAACTGCGTCGTCAGTGAAGAGAATTGGCGTTACATTTGGTTCGCGCATGCAGTCTTTTAAAAGATAGTCGAATACTACGCTAAAGAGGAAAGGGCTAAGTACGCTTCCTTGATGCACTCCAACATTAACTGGAAATTCTCTCGTTAGTCCAGCAGAGCTTTTAACCGCAGTTTTCACGTTTCCGTACATGTCTTGTATTATTCTTACATACGTTTCCGGTACGTTTTGATACCTCAGTGCGGCCCATATGAGATCCCTTGGCACTCGATCGAATGCTTTCTCGTGGTCGATAAATACCATGTGTAAATCCTTAGACGAATCTCGGTGCTTTTCCATTATTATTCGTAGGCTTTGGATAGCGTCCACCGTCGATCTTCCTTCAACAAATCCACACTGGCTATTATCGAGCTTTATTATTTGCCGAAGACGTTCGTTTAAGACTCTTTCGACGATTTTCATCGTGTGTGACATAAGCTTGATTGAACGGTAGTTGTTGCATTCTCGAGTGTTTCCTTTGTATAATGGAACCAAGAAGCTACTTCTCCATTGATTCGGCATAGGTTGTCCACATTTTAATTTATTTAAAAGTTTCGATAGCCAAACGCTGCCGGTCCCCTCCATCTTCGACCAAAACTCTGATGGAATGCTGTCTGGTCCCGCCGCTTTCCCCCGCTTCATTTTTCCAATTGCTATACTTATTCCTTCGATTGAAAAGTCCGAAACTTCCTCCTCGAATAGACCAGCTGTCGGCACGATATCACGTGGAAACTGTTTGTTAAGCAACTCCTTGCAGTATTCAAGCCACCGGTTACAAATTTCCTTTTCATTTGTTAATAAGCTACCGTCTGCATTTTTTATGTATTTCGGCAAGGTTATTTCCATCGAATTTTTTCGCCTCTGTGCAGCGAGCTTAAAAATAATTGGCACTTTAGTATTGTACGACGTTTGAACTTCTTGTATAGCTTGTCTTCTATCTGCCGATCGTGAGGATATTTGTTCCAACTCCTGGTACAGGTTTTCCGCTAGTGGCCACACAACTAATAATTGAACAGAAACATACCATACTTTCCCCAAGTAGTCATGGAGCAGTTAGAGATTTTTTGACGGGTTATCCCCCATCTCTTAAATTAAACCTATAAGGGAGAAAATTTCACTGGTGGAAATGTAAACAGAGGCATTGTGGAATTGTGCTGCTATCACGAAGACTTCGTAGTTTCGAGCCGAAATACGCGATAGGATTTACCTAACTTATGCAAGTCTCACGGTCTAACTAAATCAAATACGTTAATAATTTAGCATGGGGAAATTTTGATTATAAACATTAGATTAGATTAGATTAGGTGGGTAAGGGAGGTGGTAAAATTTATCCCAGATCATTGCGACTGCAGATGGGCCTATTGTGATGTCCTCCTTTTAAAGATCATCTATGATGCCACAGTTTGTTAGAAAAACGGCTAAGTCTTAAGGTGAGCTGGCGTCGATGTCCGTCGCTTCGAGGTATAATTTACCTAGGTTACGCTGTACTGACTTAATCATCTCAGTCCCATATTATGTGTTCTGCTGTTTCCACGCCCTCGTTGGACAATCTGCATGTATTGGCTTGTGCTATGCCCACAGTCATTAGGTTTTTGTTCAGACGGCAATGCGCTGTGAGAAAACCTGTGATTAGACGAGTTGGACTTCTACTGAGTTGTAGTAGTTGTTTCGTTTTTTTGTGGCAACTGTTTGGCATAAAGTTGTTGGCTTGTCTGTTTCCTTCGGTTTCCCTCCAGAAATGTAGATTCTTCCTTCCTTTAATGGTATTTGTTGATAGCCCACAGAATGGTCTTGGAATCTTGAATTGAAATGCTGATCCTTTTCTCGCTACTTTGTCTGCTTTTTGATTGCCTTCATAGCCACTATATCCTGGCATCCAAATCAAATGGACTTTATTTGTTGTGGCCAGTAGTAGCAAGAGTAGAAGGCAATCTCAGACCAGGTTTGATTTAATTTTAGAGATATTAATTGCAAAAAGGGCTACTTTTTTGTCAGGGAGAATGTAAATGTTTCTGTTTTTTATTTTTCTGTTTAGATTTTCCCAGATGCAGAGCTTCATTACGTGAATTTCTGCCTGAAATACGGTGCTGCCTTTACCCATACTGGCATGTAGGCATGTTTTTGTGCGAGGACGGTATAGCCCGGCTCCAACTTCTTCATTTGTTTTGGATCCGTGTGTGTACCATACATGTGAATCATCAGTAAATGTTTGCTTTTCCTGTTCCCAGTTAAGACGTTCTGGAAATGTAACCCTGAAGTTGTGCCGAAAGTTGTATCGTAGACATTTGTCTATTAAGTGTATTCCAAGTATGTAGCTCGTTTTTCCTGAATTCATGTAGGATTGCCGAATGAACAAGCTTAGATGTTACCATTGCTTCTTTCATGAGTTCTAGATGAAGTGGTGGGATGTATAGAATAACCTCCAGCGCAGCTGTTGGTGTTCTTTTCATAGCACCAGTTGCGTTTGAAGTGCCTCGTCTGATAGGTCTATCAATGATTTTTTTCATAGGTAACAATTCTTAGGTAATTCAGATGTTCTGCGTCCTACCTTAGGTATGTATTTGACGACAACCTCTTTCCATATTTTTGGTAGGTTACCCCACGCGCAGCTGGTTCTGAATAAGTTGATAAGTAATTAGGTAGCAGTTGTGGGATGCTCTTTGAAGGCTTGAAACAAGTTGATTGCGCAAATTATTGTAGAGAGTTTTCTTGGGATTCTGGAAAAATAATAGACTTTGGGAAATGGGTTTCGGCTAAGACCTGAAGTGTATGTATGTCATTTTCTGCATATGTGCCATCTGGTTTCTTCATTGAACCAATAGGATTAAGACGATTCTCTTCTGGCTCTTCTAATTTCTTGGTTGTACATGGTGAGTTTATTTCTGTAGATCCAGTATCCAGTATACGAGTATGTCCCAGTCTGTGGATTTGGGATGTCTGTATTTTTCAGAGATGGTAGTACTTAACTCAAGGTCAAATGTGGCGATGGTCCCACATCCGGCTTTTTCAGTTGATTATAGAATTCATAGTAGCAGTAGCACAGTATTATTAAACTCATTATCAATATGGGATCTGACGCATTTTGGAGAAACGACGCAACTGCATATCGTCCACATTGCCATCGTTCGATAAATGCCTTATTTTTTTTATAATTAGCACGTTCGGAGGGTTATTTCAATAGCATACAGCGCGGGCGATGGGAACTTAGGGAGAAAAGAAAGAGATATGCTGATGTACGTTGATTTTGAATGTTTGCTCGTTAGAATGACTAGGAGATTAACATCTCGGCAGGGTATGCCATAAGCGAGTTGTTTGGCTCAGGAAAGAATCACGATATTTCAGAGTACGTCGTTGGCTTGAGGGTGTACTGATGATAATTCATAGCGAGATTGGTTTTACGGTTGAAGGTTTGAAAAGGGCAGAAGGCTGCTGGCAAATTCCATGGACCACATATTGGATAAGACATAGCAGACAAGAGATTATTAATAAAAGTTAAGAAGAGTATCGCAGAAAGAACGGAGCCTTCGGGCACACTAGCATTTATTTTGTGAATATCGGACTTAAAACCATCCAAGACGACTTGAATTGAACAATTCAAAAGATAATTTGTAGTCCGTTGAAGAAAAAAGTCGTTGATACCAAATTCACGCACTTTTGACAAAGGAGCCTGATGACAGACTCTCTGAAATGCCTTGGAAATATCAAGTGCAATTATCTTGCTTTCGCCAGATTGTTGTATGCTTTGGCTCCACTTTTTCGTGAGAATTGTTATCAAATTATCAGTGGACCTATGTATGATCCGAAAACCATACTGCAGGTCATTGAGAAGTTTTCGAGTTTCGATAGATTTCATGAGCTCACGGTATACCAGCGTTTTCATGACTTTGAAAGATGGGAAGTAAGTGCAATAGGTCTGGAGTAGGACAGAGAAGAAGATTCGCCTATTTTATTGACGGGCCGGACAAATGCTGTTTTCCATCTGCTTGGAAAGATTGATAAAAAGCTTACGTGGAAACAATAGATTGTTTCATTAAAGATTCGTCACACTCAAGTGGGTGTGTTAGGCTGGCTGCAAAATGTGCAGCAGAAAGATTGGCTTTGTCCAAAGAACTGTCAGTGGGAATGTCATTATAAATGAGCGTTGGGGTTGAAGATGAGGTAGAATTTCTGTTTTTTTTGACGACCCACCAGAAATGTTTAAAACCGTTGGGACATTGTTGTATTTCTTGCCTCAGTTGTTGATCTTTCTAAAATATCACGCGCTTAAGGAAGGCATTGCAGTCGTTCCTTACTCGTTTGCACCTTATTCAGTTTTTCTCTGTTACGTTGGTCTTATATGACTGAACAAAAATGTGTGTTCTCTAATCCTAATGGTGTCTTTGTGGTCGAGTCGTACTGTACTAAGCCTTTTTTTTTAGGTTTGACACTCTTAATCTGATGAGGAATAATGAATCTCATTTCAAAAAGAATGGTATCTGTGATCATATTAGCAGCGGCATCCATGTAGTTATTGAGGAAATATAACGACCGCTTTAAATTGTATTACCATACGATTATTTTCAGAATCTTTTCTCTTACTGTATGGTCAGTGTATGAAGATTCAGCTGATTTGACACCATAGTTCGATGAGCCTAAAAGGGAGACCACATCAATAGTGTACCTATCAGGGTGACAAGTTGAAAACAAGTTCAGGGCGTTAGCTGTATGACTATCTTATATGAATGACGCCAAGCTTTCAAAATTTACCCTAGACGTTTATATAGGTAGGAATGGTATACAATATGTATCGGATTTGTCGTTAAAGTCTTTAGATTTTTGTATTTTAATTAAACACAAACTAGTTGAGTTAACTAAACAATGCGTTGTGACAAGTGGCGCCGTCCTCTTAAACCCACATCGCGCCAATGTTGAGTACATTCAATCGCGGACGAGAAAAGCAACCCATCATGTCCCCATAGGGATTTCTATTAACTGTAACCTGGCGGCCATCATCAGTAACGAAAATAAGAAAAGGCCCAATGACCCCCTTGGCTTGATTACCACACCAGACAGTCAAATTTTTCGGATTTAGTGGTCTCTCATGAAGCAGATGTTGGCTTGTTGCCTGAAAATAGCACATATTTGCTTGTTGACAAAACTACTAAGCTTAAAATGAGCTTTATCGCTGAAAATGATTTTGCGATGAAGTTTCGAATCAGTTGTAACCATTTCCAGAGACCAAATTTCGACGCTTCAAATGGTCATCTGTCCTTAGTTTTTGAACCAATTTATCTTATTTGGGTGCAAGCCGAGATCGTTCCGAAAATTTGGCCCAATGTTGTTGAAGCGATACCCATACCGATACAATGCGAACGCCGAAGAATGGCCATAGCACTCTTTTCATTTCGTTCTCTCATTGAGACTGAGATATTAAACAACGAAATGGTAGACTAAATTTTACCAAGTCACGAATTGTCAGTCGGGTGGCTGGTTATAACGACCGAAAATTGGCGTTAGCGCTCTTAAAATTGAGGTCAGCAAATCTGAATTTAAGTAATAGATTTTAAAAATTTGTTAACGTTGCTCGTCCTTATATGCCATTGCGCCTTTTTGATGCCATATCAAATTTTCCATTGAAGCAGCATATAAGCAAGTCCATAGTGGCTGTTTTCTACCACCGAATATAGCGCTTTATACACAATAATGTGGAATCTTAATAGAAAAGTAGATGAATAAAACCGCAACTTTAGAATAAAAGAGATAGTTTCTGTTTGCGGCAAGCTGCTACGAGCTTAATACCTTCTTCGGACGGAGCTTAATTTTTTAGAGCAACGATTTCATTGTTGGAATCAAATCTATAATCCGTTGAGCCCGTTCCATTGTTCGGGTATAGCCAAATGTTATAGTTATTTCTTTTGATCATCGTTAATTTGGTCTAATAAACTGGAAAAATATTTGCCGTTGATAACTCCTCCTTTCAGAAGGAACATCGATGTGAAATATGCCGAATGCATTTAAAAAAAACTGTTGCAAAACCATGTTTATAGGTAGATCCGCCTTTTTTTCGTCGCCGGTCTATAATATATTTCATCTATGGTTATAAAATGGATCAAAAACAAGTCCGCAAAACGTTGAAAATTTACACGAAATTTACTTTTACGTTTTTGCCAAAATCCACACAGTTGACTGCCTTAGACGCAATCAGACGCAAATAAAACGCAATTTACTGGAAATTTTTCAGTAGGTAATCAACAGATGATAATAATTGGCGGCTGCTTTTCAACGCGGAAAAGTCGTTTAAATGGATAAAGACTCTACAGATAACGAGTTACGAATCAAAGTTTAAAAAAAGTTTAAAAGGACGATCGATCTAAAACGCAATAGAGGTTAAGGCCTTAGATGAGGTGTGAAGAAGAGATTGAAGAAACCATAATTGGTCCACTCAAAACATGCAGCTTAAAGTCTTTAAAAGTACCATCGTTGACTACACGTCTAAAAGTATTTTTAAAGTGTACGTTGGCTAGACATATTTAAGCAAGTTTAATTTATATTTGAGGAATGACATAGATTTATAAGAACTCGATTAAGGATCACAAATCATTGGATCACTAAAAGAGTCCGTTTTGAGGGGACCAATAAACTTGCGAATAACTTCTCTACAAAAACGAATGGCCTCACTGCACTTTAAGTGCAAAACAATCCAAGTTCAATATTACGAATCCTTGTAATTTATACCTAATACACTTGTCACTATCTAAAAATATTTGTTACGCCCTCAAATAAAATTTTTGTTTATTTTAATTGCGATAAAATTATTAAATAAGCTCAGAAAACTTAAATCTGTGAATTTGTTGTGCCGCTGAAAGTTTTTGTTTACTCTGACAGTAACAGATAAATGGACTTAGTTCGACGTTTCAAAGATATATTGTATATTTCCCGTATCTTATCTTTTTGGAAAATGATTCATAATAAAAATCAGAAATACGAGTAGTTACCTACGAAAATGAAATAATTAAAAACTGATGACGATTGATGGTTGACTGGTTATTTTTTTTTGAATTTAAAAGGATGACACGAGTTTAGGTATTTTTGGTTTTATGTTATTTGCACAATCTTTGTGTGTAGTGTTGTTCTATTGCACGAGTAGACTTAATCTTAATGAAAATTCCTGACACCAATGTCAAGTGATCAATTTAAATGTATGAAAATGAATTCAGAGACTAAAAGAATGTTTGTCTTGTGATTTGACATGGAAAAAACTTATCAGGCAGGAGCTATCGAATGGCAGGAAAGGCTCATATTGCAGATGGATCATACTCTAAAATAATGTGTTGTTCTTTGTCCCCAGGCCAATTTTTTTTTTTCACACCTAGAACAAACTACACGCTTAAATGCCGAGTTCTTCAAAGCGGTGGGCGACGGTGGGCATTATTTGTTATTTGTGAGCGCCTGAAGCACATCGTCAACAAGGTGATTGGTCTATATCACTGTGAATTCAGGCCGGAAAAGTAAACCTTCGAACAAATATTCATACTACGGTTGGTCTTGTAGGAAACCTATGAGCTTCAAATTGATACACATCACCCCTTCATCGAATTAAACTTATCCGTCTGTTCAGGATGAAAGAAAGACAGCGCAGTAGAGGAAGACACCGACTCAGGTGGCGCACGCAAGTGGAAGGGGACTATAAAATATTTTTGCAAGGTCTTGGTATAACTAGAAAAACAAATCTTGGAGCCAAAAAGACCCCTAAGTACTTTAACATTCTTAATTTGGAAAATCTGCAGATGATGTTAGTTAAACACATGGTTTTGTAAGCCCTCTAAATTTAATTGCTGATATCAATGCAGATTTGGAAATGTTTAGAACATGGTTTGCTGCACACAGACTAATGATCAGTTCCAAAACAAAAATTATGTATTACAGTCTGGCGTCTCAAAAGTCGGTTAACGCTGAAGTTTTTTTTCATGCACCTGAGTGTAAAAAAGGTTTAAATTGTTGAGCTGCTTCCGTAGCACCAGCCCTTCCGCTAATACTTTTTCTAGCAATTTCAACTGCATAGAAAAGTGTTTCCAAATTGAAGGCGCCAACGAATTTAAATACCTGGGGTTAATTTGAGACCGCAAGAATTTCATTTATCACTATTGCTTCTATTTATATCTACTAGTAAGCCTGTGATTCTGAAATGAAAGACACATTTTTCACATGTACTTGTGACTGAAGTCTAATCATGCTCGCGATCTTGTTCAATCATAAAACTTTATAATCTATAGGAGGCTAACAATTCCTTTTTATTAGAAACGGTATAACAGCTTTCCAATACATCAATGTTGAAATCAATCAAGAAAATTAATTTTTTCTGTTTAGGGATTTGAAAGATTTCCAAGCGTCGTCATAAATAAATCCTCTGGTTACCCTGCATACGCGTATGACATAAAAGTGGCTGAATGAACATATCGGAAGCGGAGAGATGGTAACATAGAGCAAAGCAAAATACTACCTTGATCAGAAAGTTCCCAAACACACAGAGATAGATGTACTCTTGGCTACGTAACTTTTGCAAATGTCAAACTATGACGCTAAGATTTAGAGGGAATATCAACAACAGATGTACCAACTTAACAAAAAAAAAACAGAACTCAAATTGGAACAATGGGAGCGCCACACTTTCTGATCAAGGTATACATGCTGTTATCAGAAAATGACACATATCACCGACGGCTTAGTGGTGGTGGGATTGGGAGTTGAGGCTTCAAAGATACTCGTAGTTCATCTCCGCCCAGAAATAAAACGCAGAATTAAACTTGCCAATCGCTGTTTCTTAGGGGCTTGGAAAAAAATCGAGTAATAGGTAAATGTGGCTAAGAGGCTTCGAGCTTGTCGAAGGTGAATGTAGAAGAATTGCTGTTTCGAGAGAGAGATACTAAGTACTTGTATAAACGAGGAATGGAAAAGGAGATTCAATCAACTAGTAATTGTTCGGGGCATACAGGGACATCGGTCTGAGATTTCTGGGCGTTGCTGAGTTAATGGGCACCACAATTCCGTCCCAATGATTCGTTCATTAAAACAGAAAGATGGCGCAACATAGAACAACCGCATCTAAGGGGGCACACTGAAGTGGAGGGAACCTCGAACAACTTGGAGTGCGACACTGGAGACAGCTAGCTTTTTGAAGCCCGGGCTCACCCGGACTGTAAAGCCACCTAAGTAAGTATACAAATAAGTAAAAATCATGCCATACGTTTGGGACCTTCACCGAGTGCGCTCAAAACCGATTGCTGGATTGTCCTTAATTTTTTTTTGCAAATATTGTGTTCAGCGCGAATTACAGTCAATGAAAAAATATGATCAATGAATACATTTTCTAAATTAACGTGACATCAGTAGTTCCAGTAAGACAACTCACGAAGGTCTGGCAATTTAACGCAACTTTTTTATGTAAGAATACGGAAGATAGCCGGCAAGCCTGATTAGACCAGCAACAACTGAAATTTGGAAATCAAAACACTGTAAGTTACTGCAAATATCCAGGTCAAAAATTGGGTCGATAGAATTCGCCTTGTCATGGTACTCATATGGGCGAAATCATGTCTTACTCGCATATTGTAATTTAAGTTTTTTCTCTGGCCCTTCTAAGAAACATCTTTTTCTTACTTACTTACTTAAAATAACGTTGCAGTCTGGGGTGGAGCTGGGGCTCAACCAACAAGCATCTCTAGCCCGCTCGATCTCTTGCTTACTGCCTCCAGTTCCGCACTTTAAGTTGGCTGAGGTTCCCTTCCACTTGCGTGGGCCATCTGAGTCTCGGTCTTCCTTTACTGCGCTGTCCCTCGGGGAGGATTAAATATAAGGCGCTCTACATGACCAGCCATCTTAGTCAGTGAATCTTCGATCTTCACTCTTTTGGCTAGGTCGATGTCAATAAATACAGGACCGAAAATCACTCGAAGGTAATGTCCATGCCTCTGCGCTTTGCTACTCAATTGCCTTCTCAGCCCAAAGAAACAGTAGCTGGCGAGAATTATTCTTCATTTTATCTCAATTCTGGTGTGGTTGTCCGAATTAATCGCGGAGTCTAGAAAGACAAAGTCTTTAACTACGTTTAACCCATTTTCGCACCCGCTTTCAAGAACTCGGCAATTTGGCTTTGTTGGATTTAAGCTTAGATATGGATATCTTCACTTCATCCAGATCGGGTGGATGGAATTATTGGTCTCTTCGTCCAAGTTGAAAGGTTCATCCTGTCTGACAGCGCTATTTGGTTTGTCATCGCCGTTATACAGTCTACGGAAATGCTCTTACCAAATCCTAAAAAAACGTGAGGGGTGCTAGAGAGAAATAAAGCTCTAAATTAGGAGCTGTGAAGTGCTGTTGGACGGTGACCTGCTGAATTTTGAAAAGCCTTTAACTTACAGAAAAACTAAAAAGGTTTCGCCGATAAAATTGGGACTGGTATAAGTCTCAAGAAGCATTGACAGCAGATTACAAATATGTTGGTGATAGCAATTAAATAAGCCCCTATGTATGGGGCCGCAAAGAAAGTCCTGGCTCGAACTCGAGCGGCAAAAGCGGAAAACCTGTACCAGGAGTTGGAACAAATATCCTCACGATCGGCGGATAGAAGACAAGCTTTCCAAGAAGTTCAAACGTCGTACAGTACTAAAATGCCAAATATTTTTAAGCTCGCTGCACAGAGGAGAAAAAATTTAATGGAAATAACCTCGCCGAAATACATCAAAAACGCAGACGGTCGCCTATTAACAAATGAAAAGGAAATTTGTGACCGGTGGCTTGAATACTGCAAGGAGTTGCTTAACAAACAGTTTCCACGTGATATCGTGCCGACAGCTGGTCTATTCGAGGAGGAAGTTTCGAAGAATCGAAGAAATAAGTTTAGCAATTGGAAAAATGAAGCGAGTGAATGCGGCGGGACCAGACAGCATTCCATCAGAGTTTTGGTCGAAGATGGAGGGAATCGGCAGCGAATGGCTATCGAAACTTTTAAATAAATTAAAATGTGGACAACCTATGCCGAATCAATGGAGAAGTAGCTTCTTGGTGCCGTTATACAAAGGAAAAGGCGACACTCGAGAATGCAACAACTACCGTTCAATCAAGCTTATGTCACACACAATGAAAATCGTCGAAATAGTCTTAAACGAACGTCTTCGGCAAATAATAAAGCTCGATAATAGCCAGGGTGGATTTGTTGAAGGAAGATCGACGGTGGACGCTATCCAAAGCCTACGAATAATAATGGAAAAGCACCGAGATTCGTCTAAGGACTTACACATGGTATTTATCGACTTCGAGAAAGCATTCGATCGAGTGCCTAGGGATCTCATATGGGCCGCACTGAGGTATCAAAACGTACCGGAAACGTATGTAAGAATAATACAAGACATGTACGGAAACGTGAAAACTTCGGTTAAAAGCTCTGCTGGACTAACGAGAGAATTTCCAGTTAATGTCGGAGTGCATCAAGGAAGCGTACTTAGCCCTTTCCTCTTTAACGTAGTATTCGACTATCTTTTAAAAGACTGCATGCGCGAAGCAAATGTAACGCCAATTCTCTTCGCTGACGACGCAGTTATACTTAGCGATAACGTCGAAGATTTACAGAACGCCTTAGATACATGGAGAAATACGCTAGAGAGAAACGGGTTTAAAATAAGTCGTTCAAAGATGGAGCATTTGAAGTACACATTTGCGCATCCGTTGCGACCTGTTCCGCATAAAATGTTAGACGGAATAGTTTTTCCGAAAAGCACTATCTTTTAAGTACTTAGAATCAATCGCTAACATGGAAGCGAAATGTGACGACGACGTAAACCACAGAGTGAGTGTGGGATGGATGAAATGGCGGGAAAATTCGGGAATCTTTTGCGATCGAAAATTTCCACTTAAATTAAAGGGGAAACTCTACACCACGGTTGTTAGACCAGCTCTTATATACGGTTCACAGTGCTAGACAATGTACGAAGCGTTTAAAAACATAATGACGGCAACGGAAATGAAAATGTTAAGGATGACTAGTGGAGTCACTAAACGCGATTGCATTAGATCTACGCGTATAAGAGGAAGTCTACATATAAAGAATTCGGTAACCGAACAGCTTGAGGCGAATAGAATAAGTTGGTATTGCCACGTTCAAAGAAGATCTGCGGAAAATCCGGTTAAAAAGGCACTATCAACTACGGTCACTCCAACTGTAAGAAAACGAGGTCGGAAAAAGAATTCCTGGATTTCTCAGATGGCAAATGCGCAACAACGTCTGGGGTTAACCACTGAAGCGATCCAGGACCGAGCATTATGTAGACGCGTTCTGCGGTCTGTGACATTAGCCAACCCCATAAGCGGAGCAGCAGCGATGCAGTAAAAATGGGAAACTCGTTACGCATAAGTTCGTATAACGAGGAAAGGGTTAATAAAAGGATAAGAAGAAGAAGTATGGGGCCCCTTAAGTCTGCGTACTACATATGAGCATAAGTAGTTCTATATAAAGGCGAATTAAAAACTGCCTTCAGAGATTACTCAGAGGGTGGTCGTCACTGGCGGCATCAGTGTTATATCAAACCGTATTTCATTGGGCTGGAATCTGCACTATTGTATCCAAATATGAGAAGAAGAATAGAAAACTGATTTAAGTTGACAGCACCACGAAACAATTTTACCAGTCGGGAGATACATAAACTCACCTTATGAAGCCAAATGGATAAGCAGAAAGCACACTAATGACAACTTTTACCTAACGAAATTCGTGACTTTAAAAATGTAAGGGAGCAATTGTGTCCACATTGCAAGTCATAAAGAAAAGAAGAAGTCTCAAGATCCAACACCTTAGAGGTAAGCAATGAACAAATACAAATATTGCTACAGAAGTTTGAAAAATGTGAAACACTCCCAATAAAAAATCAGAGAAATGTTAAATAATGAATGGTTGAGTAATTAAGCAAACTTAACTCCTAACAATGGGAAAATCATTCCAAATTAAAAATGCTTATCGCCTGGATCAAAACAAATGCAGCTCAAGCCCATTTTAAATGAATATTCAAATATGAATGTATTTGATTGTAAAAAACGGCGAGTTAATCACAGCAGAGCATTTATATAGTTAACCAAGTACCCACACCTCATTGCCAACCATTGTTATATTCAATTTATTAAGAGGGGTGTAGGAAGACGTTGATTCACCTTAAAAGTTTTTGTATGACGCTTTTCTGTAAACAAGTGCACTCATTTCCATTTAAAATCGTGACTAAAAGCCCGCCTTATTGTGTAACCAAGTTGAATAAAAATTATTCTACCTATACAATACCAAGTTTTTAGACCAATTTGTGGAGAATAATAAAATAAAAACTAAAAGTTAAAAAAACGAAATGCGTGATAAGTTCTTTGTATTTAGAACCCTTTTCGGTAATACCACACTCAAAAGCCATTCCAATCTAATTGATTGATAAGCGCTCCTTTATTCTTTTTGTATTCGCACACAATAAGATTGTGATAAGCTCGCACTCTCTATCCAGATAAAACTTTTTAATTTTTATTCAGATGTTTAGATACTAACCAATCCTAAAGCTCCAGCCCACAGTGCCACACACTGTATTTTCGAAAAACTCTTGTAAGACTGTAGAAAATCCATGATTTCGTTAGAAATTTAATTGAAATTGTTTTTTTGTTTTTTTTTTCGTTATCGAATCTTAAAAATCTAGTTATATTGTATAATATATTACAACACTCCTTGTAAAATGCGTTAAAAAAGAAAGACGCGTACGCGTTTACCACCAAACTATTGAAAATTAAAAAAAAAAACCAGCACTTGTCACTATCGATTCGAAATCCGAGACCTAGAACTAAATAATAAGGCTACCGCGAGCGTACTGGTATCGTTTCGTACATGATTTTACTAAACAAATTCGAGTACATTCCACACGCGAAACGCGTACTTTATTATGTATAAAAGTAGGGTAAGCGTTACCGTTTTTAACGTTCTTTCACCGATACTAAATTGATCGATGTCTAACCGTTGGTAATCACACCTCTAAGTCGGTAGTATTTTAAGTGGAATGCTAGCTGAATATTTTTCCCCTTATCGTCGTTATTGGTTCTGTAGGTTCCGTAGGTTGATACGTATGTATTTTATCAGTACCCTTTCGATACAATAACGCTTATCAGAGAATTGTTCGTTTTATTATTATAATTTTTTTTTCTTTTCTCCTGATAAACGGCACCAAAAATTTCGGTTATCGGGTGAACATTATGATATAAAACAACTGTGAGTAGCTGTATAGGTAGGGGTTAAGTATTGACAGTCAGTTAGATTGTTGTAGTGGTGCATTAATGAATGTGACAATCATAAGACACGGTTGATCATATTGTACTTGGAAAAGCATTGAAACGGGTGAACAATTCTCAGCAATGTACTCGGATAGACTGCCAAGCATATGACGCATGTCAAGTCTTTTGTATTTCCCCATAAATTGAGAAAAAAGAGTTAGAAGCAAAGGGCTTTGCAATATGACGATTTCACTTAAGATGGCTTATCTTTGTTACCAAGTTCTTATCGAAGAAATAAAAGATTGATGATGTTAATTAAAAGGAATGTTGTTAACTTTATCTTCCTATCTACACGTACATATACTTTCATTCCGAAATTGTATAATAAAAACTCTCATTTAAATTTATTTGACTTTCAAAAAATGACCAGTAACCGTCAATATCTAAGAAGCATTTTCCTTTACTTACAAAGTCATCTTCCAAATTGAATTGTGTTTTAGTTTTACAATTATCAATTGCCGGTGGTTTTTCAAAGGCAACCTTAAGCCATTCCTCAAAAACCGATATTTTTGATTTAATTTGAACTTGGTTGAGTTGTGAGATAACATAAGGAATGTTGAGTCCATGATTTCCTATAACATGACGTCGCATAATCTATTTTAGGACACCTACCTTCGCAGTAAAACCTGCTGAATATGATTAATGACAATAGCACCGTAATACTTTCAACTTCTATTGGATAAGGGTTATTTTCGATAGTAGGAGTCATATCTTTCTTCTTTATCTGACATTGGATAATGACACTTTTAACAAACAATAAACAATTTTCTGTTGTTATTTCAAAGAAAGAAAAATTCGAATAAATTTACGCATTACTTGTACACGTGCTCGTATGTTTTTTGTAACATGTGTAAGTTCTAAACTCTTTTCTTTCATTCTGAATAATGCATAAAAGGCAAGTGCAGAATTACTGCTTACAGCTCTGCGTGTATCTAAGCACACAAAAAGTTTTATGACACACACCGCATCGGTTTCTGTCATTCAATAATTGACAACCGATTGGTCTTTAAAAATTGTAGTTGCAAGCTACATTCACATTAGAGAACATAATCCGCTTCACAATGATCACGAACTATGTAGTGAATGCATGAGAATCTGTGCTGTCGAGTCACAAGCGCTGCTTTATTGGATGCATGCACGCACCGGATGCAGCATATTTGACATGGCTGTGTCAGCGATTTGTTTGGGCATATGCGTGACAAAGATCATGAGACTGATACATTGTGATGGCAATCTTTCGACTGTCGCCCAACCTGGTATATTGTATTGGTTCTCCCATTCCCGCTGAGGAATTCAATAACTGGCGCCCGAACAAGAACCGGCATAAATTTATATACTGAGGATCCGTGGTATAACCGTGCTATAGCTGACTATGACTAGCCCAGCGTTCCATACAAAATGGCCCTAGAGTTAAAAAATTCATTAATGCTCCAATAACGCAAAAAACTATTCGTTTAAATAAGTCATTCATTGTGAGCTGCGCTGCAGGCAACATTATCATTAATGAAAAGATCGCTGGTAATTTTTTTTAAAGAAAGAACCTTTCCGTTCCTACATTTTGTGCCTTTCCAGGCCTGGCGTAATTCTATGGAATCATTAGCGATGACACGCGGTAATAGACAAAATCAAAATGCTTTGAAACTCAGGTCAGTCATTATTATTCCTCGTAAGGCTGGAATATCGAAACAAATAGATGTATCTCTCGATTTGTCAATTCCAGAGCATGATTGGGTAAAGCTTCGCGAAATCGTAGCTCTATTCGAACCGATTTTCGGACGAATTAATACAAGCGACGTCATAGAGACACCCGTGAGGGCAGAAATCAGGACAAGCACAAATGATTTAAAGCTACTTGTACCCAGATTGTTTGAGGAAAGTGGTAGAAAAAGAAGTACCGCATTTGCTAGAGGAAAGAATTGTCGCAATAACTCAAAAGAAACTTTAAACAGTCAAGGGGGAAAAATAGTACCCACATAGTTAGTCTATGTGGCATAGATATTTAAAGAGCGTTATCCAATTCAAAATATCAAGACTAAGAACTTTTCTTCTTTCACAGAAACCTTAGTGAGAACGATGCCAGAACGTTCTCCAACAGCACGAATGCTTGGAAACATATTGCTTACTGACGAAGCACATTTTCATATTGATGTCTGTGTAGGCAAGATAAAACGCTGGTGCCTCTAAAACCCTACGATACGCAATCAAATATGTTTGTATTGTCCAATAACGACAGTGTGGTGTACAATTTCTGCCCTTGGAATTATTTGCCCTTATTTAATCAGCGAAATACAGTCATCACTGACGTTTATTACCGAATGATCGACGAGTTTCTGGTACCGCAACTGCAGCTGGTTCCCTGGTTTAACAATAGAACGCAATTTTAACAAGACGCGACCACACCAGATACAGCTAAATTTTAAATGAGAAAGCTGAGGGTAATTTTCCCAATTAATTAATCAGCAAATACGGAGACATACCTTAGGCAACTCGGTCACCGAACCATATAATGATACCTATGGTCGATGATTAACAGCAACACTCCCCGATCAATTCAGGTCCTACAACCAACAACTAGTGTGGAATTCTTGATTAAGTTAAACACACATTTTTTGTGAAATCATTATAGAATTTTATTGATTGATATAGTTCGGTTTATGGGAATAATTATGAATACAACACAACATCGTTAATGTGACTCCCACGGCTTCTATTCCCAGCGACCATCCGAAGATCAAGATTATTGATGACTTTTTAAAAATAAGTTGCTCAATGGCCGCAATTTTAGTTACGCCATTGCATTGTTTGGTCGCTGGGTAATTGGCATACACCTTACTCTTTAAATAACCCCACAGGAAAAAGTCTAAAGTTGTCAAATCGCATGACCTTGAAGACGAATGAGCTTCTCCTCTAACCGAAATAATGCGATTTTAAATTTCTTACGCAATAAATTGATTGATTGATGGCTTTTGTGGGCGGTAGCACCATCCAATGACGCCGCCAACCCATAATCTGCACCTTACAGTAGCTTTTTTTTGGATTGTATTTGTTTCTCTTGATTCTCGTATGGGTTTTCTGGTCCCCATCCCATCCAAAAATGGGCTTCATCAGAAAGGATCAAATTCGATAACAAATCGTCCTCGCCATCCAACATCCAGTAAATACGAGTAAATAAGCGATGTCGTAGATGTCCCAAAGACTTCATTTAATTGTTTGAGTAATTTAAATGTTATAGGCGTGCAAATAAAGATCAACTTTTTAAATTCGCCGTAAAGTGCCATAAGTGAGGCCCAATTGTTGACTTCGGCGACGAATTAAATGACTGGGTGGTTTTAAACAGTCCGCTCAAAGTGGTGATGTTTTGGTGTGTACGTGCTGGTCGAGCATGCTGATATGGGGTTTGATCACTACCGAACCTACCGTTTTTCAAAATGCTTCACCATTGCATGAATTTTGGACTCACTGTAATGTTTCTTTAACAGATTGCCCATTTTCGTAATAAGATTGAATAACAACAATGCCTTGTTGCATGGTAAACGTCTCCATGATTAAAATTGCCAAAGATTGTATGACATCTGTCAAAAAGATCAGCATCTATTGGCTCACCCTTTACATGAATTTTCTGCCATTGAAACACCGCTTTGCTCTCACATGGCCACAAATTTAAGAGTCTGATTGCAGGAGTGTATTGAGGGGACAAAATGGCATTTAGAAATGGACGGTATCGTTTTTTTCTAAAATATTTAATTTAATATTAAACTTGAAAATGTTCCGCTTATCATCCCTTTTGTGATATCACAAAATTGTTACCATTACCTAGAATATGAATGTTCTTCAGAGCTCTATTTGAAATGAACTGTTACCAAAGTCGTAGCCTTAGTTTTCCAGTGAGTGAACGTTTATGTTTTCATACATTCATATGTAATTAGAAATAAATGTGGCAAAAACTCCCTAGTAAATATATAATCTAAACTAAATGTATCCAATAAATTAGTCATTTAGAATCATTATTCTCGTTTCCAATGACTCGCCTTACTTTTAAAAAGGCTGCTGCTGCGGTTCAGATGGAGATTGAATCTTTTTCAGTCATCTTAGATGACAACACTTTTACCAGCGTGATAAAAATCTTAATTGGATGTGATCTTCTTCTATTGCGCTGTCCCTTGGGGGCAAATTGGAAAACTTTTAGGACCGGAGCGTCCATGACCCAGCCATCTCAGTTGTTTGATCTCTCCTCTTCTGCTCATAGAGTCAGTGAGCAGCTCTAGTCTTTCTTTGCGGGGCAGCATTGAGTGCCTCTTACTAAGCTGCATGTGCTTGCCACCATTCGTCATAAAACCAGTGGTTTCCTTGAGGCAGTCGAGTGAAACCCAGCACATCAGTAGCAACATCTCTGATTGATGATGGCTCCTCGTAATGTGGTCAATCTGGTTGACGGTTGAATGGTCAGTAGTTCTCCAAGTCCCCTTGTGAATATCGAGATGGGGGACGACAATGTTTCGTTCCGCCGCAAAGTCGATTAGCCTGAATCCGATATCGGAGGTAGTGTCGTGCAGGCTAGATCGTTAGGGCATTGCTCGTAGATCTTGTTTTAGAGCATAGAAGGTGTCTTTGGTGTCGCTATTTTTCTCCTCTTTGGGGAGGAGCACATATTAGGCTAATGTGCGCAAATAGGCGATGCGTTTGCTGTCGATAACAATCGCTGTAGTAGATGTCGCAGTTTTTCATGTTGCAAATGTTGGATGAATGGATGCTGTGTTGCCGAAACAGTGTGAACTACAAAAAGAAATTTCGCTCGAAATAATACACCAACAGAAGCTTGTGTACCCAAATTTGTAAAGAAGTTTAGCTTATTGATAAACGATCATACTCCAATTTCGTCCTGTGCACTCAATAGAGAAAATTGCAAACGACACTGAACATCAGTCGCACTAACCTGAGCAGAATAAAGATCTGACTATTAGCTAACAAGATTCAATTGACTCAGAATTTGGAGCAAAATCGCCACGTCTCGATATTGCTTGTCTGTTTTGTCTTTAGATAAACTTGAAATTGACAACAATTTTGATCAAAAAATTATCTCTACTGATAAGGCACATTCCATTTCAGCGGCTACGTAAACAATCAAAATTGGCAAAAGTGACTGTTTTTATACTGGCGGCATTATTGGCCAATTTTCCCTTTAGGACGACAATTGAAGAAACGATGCAGTCAATGGAAAGCCCTACCGAGCAATGCTAACCGATTTGTATGGCCAGAAGTTGGGGATCTAGGTATCTGCAAGATGGGGCTACGTGTCACATAACCTGTTCAATAATCGAATTATTGCCCACTAAGTTCAATAATGTTGCTTTATCGCCACGGAGCTACGATTTGACGCCTTACGATATCTATTTTGTGAGGTGCGACTTAAGACCGGTATTATCCAAACAATCTAGAGAAGATTCAGATACTCAAGAACCATATTGGTCAAGCTATAAATACAATAGGGGTCGAAACCATAGAAAATGTATTGAAAAATGGGGATAACAGTTATTTACTTACTAGGTTTACTGCTAAGCCAGCCTAGGCAGTCATTTGAATGGAAAGTTGAAAAGTTTACTCTTTTCAATAAAGTAACAATCGTTTGAATATATTGAACAACGTTTTTTTATGTGGCCTTTATTCCTTTATATACAATGTGGTGTAGCAAATATGTTTGTTCCAATTATAAGAATGATTCAGCAATATTTATGCACTCACACTCCTACAGAGATAAACAAGCACTCCCTTGTTTTCTCTATATTCCTCCCATCGCTCAGTCAAATAAAGAGATGACATCTTTCTTAAAACCAGAAAAAAGGTAGCATGTTATTCTACTGACTTTACGCCTGAAAGCCTACCATCATTCCTTGTATTCTACAATTAATATCAATGAGGCTGCCTTTAAAAACAGAGAAAGGTAACAGAAGAACTTTCAAGTCGGAGAGTAAGCGTCTCTTTAAGCGTGTGGATAAACCAATTTCTCACTAGACGAATTATCAACACAATCCTTGTAGATTCTTAGGTCGAAGGCTTGACAGTGCCACCTCAAGGTGGTCCAGTTCTGTAGGATATGAAATTTCAAAAATCTTTGAGGTTATTTACATAAGCTTCTGAATAATATTATTAACACAACATACACAGAAGCAATCCAAATAGGTCAAGCAAAAACAAGAACATATTACAGACGTAAGTGAGAGCAGAAGAAAATGTGTAGATCTTTTAAGCATTTGTAGCCACTGTCTATTATTTTAGGTCATTCCAAGTGAAACTCTACGACATCAAATTAAATATTATGCAAAATGTCTTTTATTGTATTTAAATCTTTGGAAATGCACAATCACATCAAAACTTCACTTCTGCTGATGCCGGTGATTCTATCTATTTAGTGGCAAGATACCTACATTAACTTACATTAAAACTTTCACAAGAACCAAAAAGTCAACAAAATTAACACCACAGTTCGAGAACTCGTCCCCCTACCACCTCGAATAATTCGATTGTGACGTTCTATCTGGGTTGACTGGGCCTCGATCCTTTTTCGGTGGATGTAAGGTATAATCTGGCACTGGTATAGGTGGGAAGTCTTCATCATCCGGTTGCAAGTGTGATTGAATTCTCTTTTGTGCAATGGGATCATTCATGATGTTGGTGTAAGACCATGGAAGCTGGCCACGGAGCTCCTGACTAACATGGGGCTGATTGTGGAATGGAAAGCCTTCATTCGTGGAATAACGCAGGTTTAGAGGCGAAGCTGGTGACAATTCCGGAGTAAGTGGGTGTGTGTTTGGTTGGGACGATGCCGTACTAAATCGAGTATTTGGGTAATCCAGATTTTCAGGATGAGCCTCGGAAACTTGATAAGTTGCCACGTTATTGTTGATGCTGGCTTGTGTCTTCAATTCGTTGATGCGTTTATTCTGTGATTGTGGACGAGAGACTGGTGGCGGATAGACGGCATTATAATCAACTGGTGGACTATGATCTACTGGTGATTTGAGAGGTTCTATAGTTCTACGAACTGAGTCTGGTGGAGGAGCACTTGGATGGTAACGTAGTGCAACAGTATCTTGCTGTTGAATTTCTTGCATTTGCCGTTCATGGTTTTGAGATGCTTGCCTTTGAGGTTGGGTCGGAATAGTAGTGTCCACAGGAAGACGGTGTTGTTTATCTTTCTTCTTTTGAGAATCCTTAAAATGAAAAATAATTTTTAATAGAAGATTACAGTAATTAATACTTTAGTACTCACATTAGCGGAAAGAACTTTGGCTAGCGAAAGACAGAAAATCGATCCAAAAATGTTTAGCAGCCAAATAAGAACAACCCTAGATGAGATGCATGTAAATGCTACAGCTGGAGTTATGAAATAGACATCGTATCCTCTTAAGTATTCTAGGGCAAGTTCAGCGTTTTCAATGCCGACATAATTAAATGTACTTTCTGCTGACTGGAAAAAAAAGACAACATTATCTTACAAGTATTATATTTTTAAGTGAAAAATGTACTTACAGTAGTTTGAGTAATGTCATATACATGGTATCCAGTCGCAACTGCATCCAACACACTACCTGCCAGGACAACAATCAGCCAGGGCCAAAAGCAGACTGCAGCAACAACTTTAGTTATTGCTCCACAAATTGTTACTAAAAGAAAAAAACAAATAATATGAAGGTTAATGCGAAGACTCCGAAAACGAGGTAGACTATTAGCTTATGAAAACCTAAAATGACTATACTATATCTGATCAAATAAATACATTTGAACTAGAGAATAAAAGAAACAAGGCTGCATATCCTGCCAGTCGCCCAACCAAGAAAGGGAATGTCGGTTTCAATCTTACTAGAACTTTCGATGCCCAAATCAGTTACAGACAACGTGCTTTATTAAGGAATTTTCAAGGTTTGAGCAGATAAGGAGTTTCACCGACATCCAATCAGCTGTTCTTTTAAAAGTGACAAGTCTCATAGATCAGCATGGAAAAATCGTTATTTCTGTGTAATAAAGCTGTTTGTGGAAACTAAGGATACTCTGTGTAAGACAGTAACACTCGGAGCTTCGACCTATGGCCTGAAGGATTGATTGTAGTGAAAGAGAATGGAGGCTTCCTTGACTGGTTTTAGAAAAAGATTTCTTAGAAAAGAAGTATTTGATATCGATTGTGCGATCTTGAAGAACAAAATTTTAAGACTAACTCGGCGTGCTGTTTATTTAAATGATTTCATATGAGGTGGAATGCAGAAACAGAGAAAAAATATTAAACATCTCGCAAGAGTTAACTTAAAAAACTTTTTGCTTGAAGCTCAAGAACAAATTTTCAATTTGTTTACGCACCATCCACCATTAGGTGGATAAAAAAAGGAAATGTGCATATCACCAAATTTTTCCCTAACTGACAACGTGGCGATTGATCGAGAACATTCCGACTGTCTCATAACTTAGATTGAGCCATCAGAGCAACAATCAAGGTCATATCGAAGTGCTTGTCTTACCTTACAGTGGTGATGAACCCTTACACATGTAGCCTAACATGGCAAGGGATGTGTTGATGTATAGGTGTATAATGTATAGGTACTGAGTTGATTGCTATAGGTACAAAAAACAGCGTTTATTGCGATGCGAATATAATACGACATACTAAGGCAAGAAGTCTTGTGAAGAAAAGGAAGACGCCATATAAGAATGTTTCCATGAGGTCCTCGACAAGACATATGAGCAATCTTCGAAGTATGAGGTTTAAGTCATTCTAGGCGATATTAACCTTAGGATATGAAAGAAAGACATCATTAGTCTGACAATTAGTAAGCATAGCCCAAACTGGCAACTGATTTAGGCTTGTTGACTTTGCGCCAATACACAAGGGGACATGGTGGTCTCCAAATCAATTGATTCAACACTGAAGTAGATCACCACCTCGTTGCAGCCAGGGTACAAATATGGATTTCCTAGGCTCTAATACAAAGAAGAACCACTGTAAGAAAGTGTAACGTAGAAAAGCTGCAATCGCAAAAGATCCTCAGAATCGTCGATGAACGTGTACCCCGAAGCCTCTTAAAAACCCCCATGCCTCCATAAGTACCGAAGATCGGTGGCAACACTGCCATCGTGCCATTAATGTCTAGTTGCATTTTTTTCAGCACAGTGTCGAACGAAAACTCTTGATTATATGTCAAATACTTTGAACTTGAATTTCTTGCCCTAGAAAAATTTGTTGAAATCTTCTTTCGTCTAAACTGTATGCTTTTTGAGGCAGTTTCTAGGACGAATTGACTCATGTCAGATGCAAATTACTAGAATTCAATTATCCTACGTGAGAATAAAACACGAGTATATATTATGTTAACTTTCAGACTGTAACGATGTTTTCAGTTCTAATTGATAGATCTGTGCAAAACACAGCGGTTATTATTAACAGAAAAATTATAGATGTGGGGACACATCCTTGCCTCAAGCCACTTTGGTTTCAAATTTGTCAATGCTTTATTCAGTTTTCTTCAATGTTAAATGTGACATTTTAATCATCAGAGATACTTTATAGTTGAGTACATTCTTCATAGACACTATCGAAAGTCTGCTGAAAGTAAGTGAAACGCAAGCAGATAGCACTATATCACTTTTTGAGGTTTTGCTTGACATCAAGGCAATGCGGCCACTAGATGCCGTTCGATCGTATCAATTTTGGCTTTTTTTTTATTTTCCTTCGATCTATCGAAGTGCAAATATTTGACTAAATGTGGATGTCTAACTCTATAAGGATTTAAAGATCACTTGTATGAGGCTCAACGACGTAGTAAATAAAAAAAAAAGTATATCATTTGTTGATTTATAGCAAATCTCAATATGATATAATAGGAGTGCAGATAAATCCATTAACACCAGAAATCTGATAAAAAATAATCTTTCAAGATTGCCAAGCTGTCAAATTTGTCTAGTTAAACATATGGTATACGTAAGAGAAGTACCAACAGCTGATCTGAAAAATACACAGCGGACATCTACAACTGATCTGCCTAAGAATTAGACGTTAAGCCGAGTAGACTTAACGGTAGGATCATAAGTAATCACTTAAAATAACATTTTTATCAACTATTTAATTCAATGAAAAAAGAAACTCTAGTCATTATTTAATAAGATATTGTTAAATGAAAATTTGATATTCTTCGTCTACTCTGTTGAAACATGTAGCGCGAATAATTACATCTTATTCTGCATATTTGTCTTACGTATCTGGATTGCTTCTATGTGGCTTATAAGTTGGGCTAAATCTGGGGATCTTAAAACCATTTTTCAGAATGACTAAGATACGAGTATTGCTGATGGTTTTGCATTTATCAGCATCGTCTTCGAATTTCGGCTGAAACTTTAACCTCAGTTGCTTTTTGGACGCGATTTTTCTATAACTTTTGTTGAACATAGCGATAACAACTGATGTTCTCAGCCTGAAATTAAGAGCCAGGCCCATAGCATCTGCATTCATTATGGCTGATTTGCAATGCCGCGAGAGAGCGAGGCCAGAAACGCTGTCATCTGTTCCCGCTGCATAATTGTTCAATCAATTCACAATTGAACGATATTCGTTGACGATTTTTTTGACAGCAAGTGTCAGTTATATTGTAAATGTTGCAAGTTAAGGTGTATGTAATTACTAAAAAATAAGGAAAAACTTTTCGAAGAAAACAATATTACTAACAGTCGTGGTTATTATAGCTTATAAAAAGTGAAAAGAAAACAAAAAAGTCAAAGGAAGAAGGTGGTGGATTAAAGCTAGCTACCAATTGAGGAGTAAGTTTGGTTTGTTTTAATTCACAAGTTTTAAGTAACTCATATAAATGTTTTTATTCACAAAACTCAAACAACCGCTCTCTCCAAGTGTCAAACTCTAAATTTAAGTTGTTACGCTGCGAATTGGAGAACTTTCTCCAATTTTTCGAAATTACTGCGTTGCGTGGCGACGAGTATCGCGCAATTGTGTTTTATTTCATACATTTCCTTTAGATCATTAATCATTTGACAGCTCGCGCTACACTCGTTATCGCTCTCGCCTCGCACTACGATGCCGGATAGATTGACATTGAGGTATTTGACGGAAATGTCCCATAGAATCCGTCGCATACAAACATTGACAGAATACAGAGGGTGACGTTCTGTTATTTCTGAGAGGGTTTTCTTTTCAAGCTATGACAATTTCTCTTTATTCTCCCAATGCCTGCAGCAATGAAAATGCTTACACTCAATTTGTGAATGCCTGAACCTAAACGTATGAATGTATGGTCTTCAATGTGTGAATATGTGAACTGCTAAAAGATCAACGGATTAAAAAAGTTGAAAGTAAACCTACTTTGCCCGTCCCTATCGTCATATCCGTTGCCTTTGGACCTGCTTCCATAACAAAGTGCATAGGTCGACGCAACGGAAACAACGGACGCAACGGGTTCTATGGAGCGGGGCTTTACTTATTGTTGTAAAATATTTCCATTACCGTTGCCTTCCTTACCTCACGAATTTTGCACAAACGTTAAAGGTGGACGAACGACTATTGCATATAACAAACCCTTAAGGTGAAGCGGATTTTGTTCGTCACAAAATACTGTGACATACTCCTACATTTGTGATTGCAATGTTTGTTTTTGAGACTACACTTCAGAACCTTGGTGATTGACTTTATTGTGTCCTTGACAACGCATTGGGAATTTATTATCGTTATTGTATTTTTCTCAAAGCTCGGAGGATCTATGTGATCAATCATTTGTGTTCTAGGAATAGATTTTAACAATAAGTATAATATTGGGTCAATAACTTAATTCGTGCGGTTTGCTAAGAGATGGCGTAACTTGTATTATTCCATTGTTATTTTTCCATTGGAACATGCGTTGGAAAGCTACTGTCATTGTACGTCATTTCAGTATATGTCATTCATTTGTAGCGTAAGCAACAATAATTTTTTTTCACTTAAAAATGTCGAACTTTGTGCCTGAAAAAGTGTTTTTGCGGGGAGTTCTTCTTCATTACTTTAATATGAGGAAAACTGCTGCCGAAAGTCATCGTATTTTGGTGGAATTTTACGGTGAACATGCGCTAGCTGAGCGAACGTGCCAAAAGTGGTTTGCACGATTTAAAAGTGGTGATTTTGGCTTGGAAGACGATGAACGTCCTGGGCAGCCAAAAAATTTTGAAGATGAAGAACTGGAAACATTACTCTATGAAGATTGTTGCAAAACACAAGAAGAGCTCGCAGAATCTTTGGGTGTCACTCAAGCAGTCATTTGAAAACGTTTAAAAGCAGCTGGATATATTCAAAAGCAAGGAAATCGGATTCCACATGAACTTAAGCCGAGAGACGTCGAAAGGTGGTTTTGCATGTCCGAAATGCTGCTGGAACGCCACAAAAGGAAGTCATTTTTGCATCGGATTGTTACTGGTGATGAAAAATCGATCCATAACGGCAACCCCAAGCGCAAAAAATCATATGTGAAACCCGGCCAACCAGCCAAATCAACGGCAAAGCCGAATATCCATGGCGCGAAGATAATGCTCTGCATTTGATGGGATCAGATGGGTGTGCTGCTTATACCGGGTGAAACCATCAATGGACAACGCTACCGAACGCAATTAATCCGTTTGAAGGGAGCAGTAGCCGAAAAACGCCCGGAATATGCGACCAGACACGAGGCAATAATTTTCCATCATGACAACGCTCGGCCACACGTTGCTATTCCGGTTAAGAACTATTTGAAAAACAGTGGATGGGAAGTCTTACCGCACCCGCCTTTTAGCCCAGACCTTGCCCCTTCTGACTACCATTTGTTCCGGTCGATGCAGAACGTCCTCACTGAAATACGGTTCACAACAGAGCAGAATATCAAAAATCGGCTTGATTCATTTTTGGCCGCCAAGCCGGCGCAGTTCTTTTGGGATGGGATCCACAAATTGCCAGAAAGATGGGAAAAAGTTATAGCTTCAGATGGGCAATACTTTTAATACTCGTAATACTATTGTACATGTTTTTCTTAAATAAACGTTCAAATTTTGAAAAAAAAAACCGCACGAATTTAGTTATATTATATATATATATAGAATGTATATCACTGATTAAGTAAGATTGTGTATCTGTAATAAATCCTTCTTCCATGGTACTCATATCACTGTGGCACAATTATGGGAATCCTTACAGGACACTGTCTCCTGCTGAAACACGCAAAGAGAATTAAATCATCAGATACGGACATTTGTAGATTATGCTGCGATCTGCAAGCGGTTGAGGACATAACACACATATTGTGTGAATGTGAGCCTAAGGAAATTCTTAGGAAAACACTTTTTTGAAAACTTAGAGGAAGTAGACGGCATAGATTTCAAAGCCCTTCTTGGCTTTTGTAAAGAAATTGGATGTTTTACCAGGGCTATCCTTTGAAGTTGAATTCAACTGGTCCCACAGGGATCGCGATGAGCCTTTTTTGGTGCCTAGTGATGTGTTTTACAACACACCCTGTTTAACCTAACCTAACCTTATTGCTGGGCTTAAAACAATTATCTAAGAAGAGGTAAGTTGGTATCAGAAGCAGTGTATAGCATCAATCTAATGAATATACCTTCGGATGAAGATTCTAAAACATAAAGTAGTTACATGGTAATTACAAAATGTTTTCTTAATAGCTCTGTTCACAACCCAAACTTATAAGCTGCGCGGTACAACGCAGATACTTTGAAGATATGTGTAACATACTCGTAAGATGTATTTATTCGTACAATGGTTTTCTTGAGAAGAAGAAGAAAAACGGAAATGTGCCTTGATATGTGTAAGAGCTTCTTTAATATAATCCGGTTACACGTATCGTTGCAGGTCAAAAAGTTTTCCGAATCACCTAAATGAGCTTTGCTTAGTCGACATTAGTACATACATATCATTCCTATTGATAGGATGTGGACATCATATCATAACATTTTTTGATATGCTTGTAGCATGCGGATATTTGGGGCTGATGGGAGATGTGCCAATAAATTTGAGTCTTTATTTGATTAATCCTCCTATAGGGAGAATCTTTAAAGAGTATCTTGCTTTTATATACACGTGATTGATTGATTGATAATAACTGGGAAATGGCGAGGCATAACTTGCACACAGCGGAGGCGAAGAAAAGTTATGAAGAAACAGAAAAATGTATACCAACTTACGTTGGTTTCAAATGTTTGCAGGCTACAGTGACTAGAAATCAAAGAGTAGAACATTTTTTCACGCGTTAAACGGCTTAAAATAAAATGACGATAAACGTATGTTTGAGAGTACGTCCAAATAAAGGCTTGAGGGCAAATTGATAGAACAATGTAAGGTAAGTGAAATTTCGCCGTTCCAATTCTACAGCCCAACAGCAGGCACATATTTAAATTTTAAAAGAGTTCCAGTGCACATTGGCAATTATTTTGTAGACTGAGTGAAGGAGAAAAGAAACGTCAAAAAGAGCCACGACTCACAAGGTTGCTGATTTTCTATTCCATCGTTTTTCGCTGTTGCACTTGTGTAGTTTCATAAGAGTCACGAGCCAAAAGTCAACGTGTGATAGCGGACGGTTACTTCTAATCAATTGAAGTAGTTGATAGATCCCAAAACAAAGCCTGTCAATATCAAATTCAAACTGATTAAAACATCGAGTTCAACTATCTTGTGTGGCAGGATTATTATATCAGAATGTCCCTGACCTTAGAAATAATGATTGTATGTGAGATGAGCTCATGTGGAGAACTAAAGACTGACCTTTTTAAGGGACGAGCTGGACAAAGAGTCCAATGAGGACATTTGATTTTAAAGCAAAGCATGGAAAATATTTTTACACGAATTCCAAAGTACTATAGAATGTTCCCATAAAATATTCGCCGCATTCCACTGTAGACGGTGAAGCGAACTGAAGATTAGGAGATTGTATTTTTTTTACCGTGTTTTTAATGGTATTGACATTTCACTCAATTGATCGTTGCAGTCATTAATGGATCGTTTTAATTTATTTAGATTTTTCTCGATCAGTCTGTTATAAAATTTTGTATAAGCCTGCCCCCTCTTTACAGACCGAGTTGTGTCCAAAGTAGCAATTTCAGATTGAGAAATGTAATTCTTTAAATGGAGTCCTCTCTTCAGTTTAAAGCTTCTACAATAAAGCATTGGAAAGCTTCATTGCTTCAATGCATTCATTTGAAGGCAAATATAAGTCATGATTGATGAAGCAGTTCGACTGTATGTATGTATGTTATAAAAGTTTCCAAAGAGACCCGAAACGTCTTCCGTGACGTCATTAAGAATATATATCTTAAATACAGAATATCCTTGGTATAGTAAGTCTCGGGCCATAGTTGTAAATCGTGGCCACTTAAATGCCTTTTTGAATTTAAACCCAAATTATTATTTTGTATTTTATTATTTATTCGTATAATTTACAAGATACTCCAAGATAATATATCTTATTATTAAGCAACAGTAATGAACATTACGTATGAGAAAATTAACGGAAAAAAAAGGAGATTAAAAAATTTAGAAATGCAATAAAAAAGAGGATAAGTAAAGGATAGTTACAATATTAAGTTTAAGTCGTTATTTTCAATTTAATTCAAATTCGTTATGTTCAAATTCAAGCTCAAATTCATAGGATTCATTAGCTTTGGTCCGCCATTGGCAAAAATAAAGCTCTTCGAAATGCATGTGGTGAGTTAATTCATGTGGAAGACCATTCGCTGTTACAAGGAATGAACGCCCCCCAATAGTGTGTGTAACTCTGGGAGAGTTTAGTAAAAGACTCCTTCTAGAGCATGAAAAACTAAGAAATTTTCTCAAATACTGAGGACAAATATTAGAAATAATCTAATGAAGGTTTATTATACTTCTAAAATAACTTCTAAATTACGTACGTAATCTAGCCATTAGTTCTGTTACAAGATTTGAAGTACCCCTTGCTTATAATTTTCAATGTTCTCGAAGGTGTTGTCAAGGGCTTAACAAATATCCTTTTCAACGGGGAAAGATGGGTCTTCCAACAAGACTCTGCTCCGGCACACAAAGCCAAAACGATGACGCAAGAGTAGCTTAGATGCAATATTCCGGATTTTATGGCTGCTGCAGATCGGCCATCCGGAAGTCCAGATTTTAATCCGCTGGACTACAGTTTATGGTCAGAGCTGGAAAGCATGGCCTGTAAAACAGTTTTAATAACAGCAGCGTCGTCGATTCCAATCGAGACAGTGCGTGCCGCTATATAGTAGAACAATGGCCACAACGTTTAAAAGCCTGCGTCAAAGCTAAAGGCGGCCATTTTGAGTAAAGCTTATATATTGTGAACTAATGTAAAAAATAAATTTCATAGTAAAAGAGTTACCAGACTTTTTTTTATTACATTTGTAAAATGTAACATAACTTATGGGTTCATTCTAAACAAGGACCTATTGCAGTGCAAGGTACTGCTAGATGTAGGGATGCAAATACAATCATTGAATGCCACATCAAGTTTTGTTTGCATTCGTATGTGCTGGAAAAATTATGAGATTTTGCGGAGCCAAACTTTTTCACTACCCTTTTATTAGACATAAAAGTATAGACATACTCGTATCAAATATTAAATCTTTAATATAAGAACTTGTATATTTTAGGTGGATAACGTTAAGGGTCGGATTCATAGAATTACCTAACAATTTTGATTTGTTTTCCATTTAAAAATGATTTTGTTTCGATTTGTTGTAAAAATGACGGTAACTTACCACATGACACACTCTTTTTCAAAAACTGTTCACAATCTTAATTTGAAAACTCAATTACACGCCTGTGATATACAAAAGAGTGATAGCTTCACTTCTTACATTTCTTTTGTGTATGTCAGTTATCACTAATCATTAAGTTATTGATTGGTCATAATTATTTTCAAATCGTATTTTATTTATTTTAAGAGCAACACTTACCTAATACAAAGAATGATATAACCACCCATAAGGCACTTATGACAATATAGGCGATTAGAAATATAAATTCTCGATTCGAAATTACTTCAGCTACTTGAAAATTAACTTCCAATGTTAGATCTCTACCTAGATCAGCAATATGTAGTGTCGGCGCTCCGCATTTTTTACCTGCAAAATTAAACAAATACTAGTATTAGATACTTTGTTTCCATACATACGAGTAAAAGTAGATCCATATGTTTGTACGATTTTGGAATTTTTATTCAAAATATTGCGTCAAGATACACACAAAAGATGACAGAACATGGCAATGCCCGGTCAAACATATGATAGTAAACGTGGTGGTATTATACGAGTAGCTATGTGATATTCTATTCACCGATTTATGCCGTTTACCTACGTAGATTAGATAATGAAAAATCGGAAAAAGCACAATATAAGTTATAGATTATATGGAATACGTACATACCTATTGTATTTGATTATTTATGAGCGGAATCAGTCATAGGTTGATTGCTGGCTTTACGATCCTTTTGATCATGCGATTTTGGGGTCATTCTTAAGACAATTGATTTAACTAGGCTTAAAAATCAGTTTTAGTGAAAATAGTTTACGAGTAACCTTATGAGAGACAATGACACGTGAGCTGATAAGTTTGGACATTCAACGTCAAGGTTAAAGCTGAGGAGTTTTTGTTTTGAAAATTATCACCTAGAAATTTGACACCTAATGAATTGAGGGATTTAGGGTCTGATTAATTGTCAATTTAGATATCAACTTCCGACTTCAGACCTGATTGATATGACATTGATTTAAAATTGAACCTGTAGAATTCAGGTACCTACCAAAAAAAATGCAACAAAATATAAACAAAAGGTTTGGTTAAGTTATAATTTTCAATCGACCAACAAACGTCTGTTTATGAATCATTGAATTAAAGCCAGTGGAATCTCCGAACAACTGCTAATATTCGGATAGAAACTTTGCAATGCGGAGAAAGAAAACATCTGTAGGTGTTTTGTTTAACTCACAAATAGAAGCAAATTTTACGCATCTGTCACCAAAGCAAATGAGCTTCGTATGTCAATGAATGCTGGTTCGAAAAAAAACAAGACATGTCTCTGCAGGGGAACACCTGCAGCACTTTTTCTAGTAAGATCTTCTTAAACGCCTCCACGTGGAGCTTCCAAAAAATTTCTTCAAAAATTGTAAAATTTAAACAGGTATGGCAAAGCTAGCTAGCTAGCTCTAGCATTATGTCGACTCCGGTTCGATGCGAAGTTCAAGAACAGAACTGTTATCACGTGGCTGGTATGTCAAACTACGTGGATGTGGATACCAAGGGCGATTTCTACAGCATACTGTAGCCACCAATCCAACGAATATACTTTGATCGTGAAAGTAAGCAACAACATTGTCACTTTTAAGCACATGATAGGTCCAAAAAACTTCAAGGATACTAAAACCGTCAATAGCGAAAGATTGTTGACATAGCTTCTTGATTATAGACAGCATTTTTTCGACACTGCTAGTCCTTCTAGGAACCGGTCATGTGGTCGTGGTACATCTGTCTAGAGGATAATTTCGGCTAAGAAGAAGTTTTGCCAACTTTTGACGTAACACAATACCGTTATTTGAAGAGGAACTACGGAAAGGTCGCGACTTACCAAAAATTCAGTTCCATTGCATGACACAATAGATTCCATTTTCTCAAAAAGTTTGACAATTAAGTAGGCAGACACGGAGAAGGACAGCCGACGTGGAATCCAGATCTGTGGGGGTGACATGGAGGATTCTGATGTGGACTGTAAGACTCCAAACACAAAAAAGGGCAGTCGTTGACATCCTGTGCAACACAAAGGATCAGAAATTAGTAATCAAAAAATATGCACAGTAAAATGCATGCAGTGAAATTAGAAAACATAACTTTATATGAAAGAGAACGCATGTGCTCAATGCGCGGCTATGAAGCGATGCAAGACATCTCTATATCTTATTTCACTGCAATCCTGCAGTAGTAGAACAACAATTTAATACAATTTAGTACAGATGTCACTTACATGACAGTTTACTTTTAAAAACAATTAATTAAAAATGGAGGAGAAAACTTTTGAGCACGTGAAAAAACTTAAATTTATTTATGAAAAACGCTCATGCAAACTATAAAACAAAAGCGTATATAAATTGCACGGACACCTACACTAATGTGATCGCTACATCGTCTACATTCTGGGATAATGGATTTCCGAAAAAAATATTTTTTCCTGAGTCGTTCATTTTCCGTGTAAATGAACCATGTTCGTATATTTTCTTTTCTTTGTCGAATAGTAATAGTGCCTCATTACACAACATCCATAAAACTGATAATAAGATAATTAATTTCTTTAATTTTTCACTTCTTTCAATATCCATCTTTAAGTAATTTGCTTTTGATGTTTATTTATCGAAAATGAAATTGATGGTTCAAATGCGATAAAAAGTCAAAATTTTAATGCGCATGTGTCTCGCATGTGTTGCTGCACGCATTTACTGCACGATGCTTTGCTGCACATGTGTTTTAAGCATAAAAACTTAAGGCATTCATTATAAGGTTGTCGAAAAAGTCATGATGCATTTCTCAAAGAGATGGAGTTAGTTTATTTTTTAAAGTACGAGTACATAATAGATTATTTGCATCTATTATTATTGCTATGCCATATGACAGCTGACAGTGGAAACATCATTCTAAAAAAAATTAAACGAGATTAATCCTGTTCCAGATTTTGCAATAGGTTAAGGATGACGGATCAGAGTGTGCATTTTCGCCATGGCATTAATCGAGCCAAAACTACGTTACACGACACGGGAGATTGCAGACACATTAAACATCAAGGATGCATGACCACCACATGATGATATGTGGTATGGTCATTGAACGTGAGGAAAACGATCTTTTTATGAAGGGAGTGATAATTATTGATGTGAAATGCGCAATATGGTACGAAAGCGGTCTTGGTCCTAACGTAATAAAGCGCATCAAACAAGCTTAAACGCAAATATTAGTATAATTCTTTTTTTTGATTTGCTACTTTTCCTGTCTTCTTTATTCCATATACTTCAACATTTTCAATGACACAAAAATTGGCGGGAATTCCACATGAATATTCGCCTACAGAGCAGAGGTGGCCTTTGGTAAGGCGTTATATAATTTTATGCGGTTTCAGAAAATGATGGCCTTTGAATAATCCGTCTAGCACTGACTTCCGTGCGAACCAAGCAAAAGAGCTAGATAAGTCGGCTCTGGCTCCTGGATTGTCGTTCAATCCATTCCGTTAGGTCAAGGTGGTTAATTAAAATCTCTCGAGATGATTATCCCCATAACAATGCATAAATTCTATACAACTTTGAATAGAAAATCATTAAAGTATATAATCTGGTGATGCATGTTCGTTAAAGCTGAGTCGAATCAATTTTAAGTATGTACATATTTCCTTCCTTGTAACAATGATAAAATTAAATAGCACGTCTACGTTTAATCTCAAACATTCACGTTACTCGTTAAAAACAATCATTGCTGCAACAGTCGCACACGTACTGATTTTGTAAATTGACACCAAAAGAAGTATTAGAGTTTCAGATTAATAAAATATTGTTCTCGAAACGATCGAATGTGATGTCAGAGATACGTTGCAATACTAAATCAACAAAACCTAATTTCTAAGAAAAATAATTTTCTAAGAATGGATGCTTTTGAAATAACAAAACAAAGAGAAAATTAAAATCAATGAAACGTAGCGAGCTTCTATGTACAATAGATCGTACTCGTATAGTCTAATTATGTCATGTGAAGGTATGACTCTTTACCAAATTGCTTTTAGAGCCGAATGTAGAATTCCGGAAGCATTCGTTAGTATCCACATACATATGTGTATGTACTTTATTCAGTCATAAAAACTGTTATGCAACTAAACGCATTCATTGTGGTTGAGGTAGTGAACGCGTCAATTCTAAGTTGACTGCTATTTGACATTTGATTTGTTTTATTTTTTTGGATCTTGCTCTCGCTGATAATCACTCTCAATCTATGTATTGTACTTGAAAATTTTTGAAAAAAGGGAGAAGATCAGAAGACCAGCAGTTCGCGCCTGTCCCATTAAGTCCCATTAAAACCAATGGAAGAAAATCGAAGCGAAAACAGTTCTTTTCCATAGGGGATGCTTAGGTATGTAAAAACCCACGTCTGACATTATCAAGGAACAATGGGCACTTGATGCGTACAAAGGATATACGCATTGAAGCAAGAACCTTGGTAAAAATAGAAACCTTAGCGCAACCGGTACGCACAAACTTCCCACCGACGAATTCTATATATTGATAAGAAAATCTCCACCCTTGGATATTTAAAAAAAAAATAAAGCATCATATCTACAAGTTCCTTAACTTAACTTAACTACCATTAAATGCGGGAAATTATATTCAAGCCCTTAAACAACTTAGACTAAAAGTCGTATAGTACAGTCATCAAACAAAAATTATTTATAACCGAATGGAACAAAATAAGTTCCTCCTCACTGTCAAAATGAGTTAAACTCCGAGATAACATCGTAGGTGTATCAAGATATCGAAGGAAATGACTTATGGCAACAACACCGTTGATTGAATATGAAATTTTGAATTTTGTTAACACCTGTGAGTGCCGCCAGCAAGCAATGAGCAATCAGAAAAAGAAATTTTATGACTCGACATCGATGACATTTTGATAAAAACATCAAATATCGAAGATTCCAGCTGCAAGTCCGAAGATTAGTGGAGAGGAAACGGTTTTGAAACGAGAAATTCAGCGAGAGCAGATATAATAAACTCATACAACTGACATGATCAACTTGCCACTTTATTACATAGCCACCAAAACCAAACAGATAACATTTATGCTGAAATAAAGCATAGATTTGAATGCTGTAGAAATAGGGAAGGTACTGAGAAGTCAACCTGGCGATATCCAGTGTTTCAAATATCTTCTACACATCAATTGTGCTTTTTATACCTCCACGTGGTAACCGTCGGGTATTGGTCAATGTTCATCCGGATTGAACTTGCTAAACTTTTAAGAGCGAGCGCTGAGCAGCAGTCAAAAATAGCAGCACTATAAACAATAAACGGGAAAGCGGTGAAGCTGAACAACTAGAGGAGGCCGTAGACTGCTAGAAAGCAGACATAACCGCCGTCCAAGAAATGCAATGGGGTAGAGCGGACAATAAGACGATGAAAAACTTCGACATCTACTACAGAGATTGTTATCGACGGCAAAAGCAGCGTCTATTTGGATGCGGATTTGTTATGGGAGGCAGACTAAGGCAAGAAGTCTTGACTTTCCGGCATGTGAACGAGCCCCTCGAAGCAACCCGCATCAAGGCTAAATTTATCAACATTAGCCACGCCCCCACAGAGAAGGAAGATGACGACACCAAGGATACCTTCTCTGAGCTCTTGAAAAAGGCCTTCGAGCAATGCCCTAGCTGTGACATTAAAATTGTCTTAGGGGATTTTAATGCAAAGCTGGGGTGAAAAAGCATCTTTGGTAGTACTGTCAGAAGATACAGCCTGCACGGGACCATCTAAGGATGTTCGACGTTAGAATGCTACAATCGCAAGAGGTCGCCAAATCCTTTTCCGATTGAGTCTCTCTTAATCTCTTAAGAGGTCAAAAAAGGATTTAAACAATGCGATACCCTCTCTTGTGACTTTTCAACATCATACTTGAAAGAATAGTGTAAAACCCACGAGCAAACACAATCTTTCGAAAGTCCGATTATTCGCATACGTCGGCGATATTGACATAATCGGACAGCGTGATGTCAATGGCGATTTCGCGAGTATTGAGACGGAAGCGGCGAAAGTGGGTTAAGCAGTCAATAAGGCCAAGACAAAGTAAATGCTGCTAAGCAAAAAAGCAACTCAACTCCGATGTCTCGGACACAACGTCACCTTCAACAGTTATAACTTTTTGGTAGTTAGGGACTTTGCAATGCTATAGGTTTCGCTATAAATTCAGACAACGAAACCAGCACTGAGATAAAACGAAGAATCACTCTTGCCAATCGCTGCTTCTTTGGGCTAAGAAGCCAATTGACTAGCAAAGCCCTCTTTCGAACAACAAAAGTTAATATATATAAGAACTTAATAATCCCAGTCCTGCTCTATGACGCGGAGGCATGGACATTGTCAAAAATAGATGCGGCTGCTTTGAGAGGAAAATTCTTCGAGTGATTTTCGATCTCGTTTGCATTGACGGTGAGTGGAGGAGGAGATACAACGAAAAACTGTACGGACTGTACTTCAACCTAACTTGAAAGGTGAAGATCCAACGACTGAGATGGCTAGGTGGATGGACACCAACGCTCCGGTCCAAAAAGTGTCCCCCCAAAGTACAACGCAGTAAAGGAAGACCAAGACTCAGGTGGCGCATGCAAGTGGAAGGGAACTTCAGCCAACTTAGCGTGCAAAATTGGAGGCAGCTAGCAAAAGATCGAGCTGTCTGGAGACGCTTGTTGACTGAGACCCAGTAAGTAAACCAAAATGGCATGAACTGATTTTGGGCAAACCACTGGCAAATCAGCATTGATTTAAACCGAGAAATAGCATTTGTCGCGAAATAAAATTGGGTGTTAAGTCAACGAGATTGACGTCAAAAAACCCCGAACCAAGTTTTATACGCCCGTATCAAAAAAAAAAAGGATATAGTGTCAACACTCCAGTCAAAGCTCAGGGCAGTACAGACGTTATATCGTAAACAACCGTACAAATTGAAAAGAGACGACCAACAACATAGAAAAACCAACGTCGAATCCTAAACAAACTAAATAAGATTTTTAAGATACAGATGGGCCACAATGTGTGACCCAGTATAAAGTGCCATAGATTTTATAAATGACTGCAGTGGCTGAAGATGAGGAAAAGGCTCTATCGACGACGACCAGACAACGTGCAAGGCAATAGGCCCTTTTTCCGCGGCATTTTGGTGAAAGACTTGAAGACATGCCATCCTGAATCTCAACAACGAAGTGGACGATTTTGCATTAATAATACAGGTAATTATAGGTATATGTGACTAGGCCCATTTCCATCTATGTGGAAACGTAAACTGTATAATGTATTACTTACACCGGAATAGTCATTGAACCATTATTTTTAGAACGGCTCAGCCCAAACGGTCGATGTTGATGGGAGCGCTACGTATAATGTAGACATTACGTGATAGCATAATAAAATAGAGTATATCCCTTTATTAATGACCTTTCAGCTTGTCAGACTTTTGCTGAAGTCCTACGACAAGGCAACAACGATGAGAATCTTGCTTCCGTAATTTATAACAGCTTTTTTACCAAAAAAAGACTCAAAATTAAATTTAAGTGGGAGTTTTTCTTTGCTGCAGTGATTCCATTTCTCCATTTCGTATAATCTAACTACGAGTACTTTTTGTAGATCAAGAATAAATAAACACATTTCAAATACTGAAATGAAATTTACAATTACAAAAGAGGTCGACGAAGAACCTAGACCAAGATCGGAGAATGACTTTTCTGAAATTACGACGATAACTGTGACGGACCGCCTTTCGTGTAATCGATGTAAATATTAATATAATAAGCCAAATTTCACCGGTTAGTATTTCGTGTGGATTCAATAAAATTCGACCCTAACTAACTCTCGGTACACATTTCGTCGTCAATTTTGAGTCGGACCAAGATACAATATGAATGTTATGGGCAATGAAGCTCCGAAAAGGCACTGTGCAACTGATGCAGAAATTATTATTATTGGCTTATATATCTTTTCTTTGTAAACTGACTAGCCGTATTTATTATTTGGAATCGAATATTGACATGTCTAGTTGTTTAACTTAGAGAAACTGTTTTTCTATTTGTTTCTAAGCATCTAAGTCTGGAGTAGTGTCGGCTAAGTTTCGGCCATCCTAAAACCCAATGCAATCAGATTTAAGATCCATGCAGAAGCTAGATGAATAGCCGACACTTTGACTTTGAAAGAAAAACATTGTTTCCTATTGCCTATATGCAGAAGTCCTCAAAGACGACCTTCGTGACACATCAGAGTTTGAAGATCAGCAGTTGATAGTGCTGACAGCCTGTTGAACTTAGGCTAGTCTTCTCTTCGAGTGCAAGCACCCTTAGTGACGAGCATCCATAGCGTAGACCCATCACATCAATCCAAGCTATAAACCTCATTTTGTATTGTATAATCATTGTACAAATGGAAGCTTCGTTTATTTTAAGATTCTTCTCATCAATAGGATCCGCTCTAATTTGGACTGATGAAGGCGTAGGAAGCAATGCGGGAAAAAGGGTGACCCATATTTAGCACAATATACCATGCTATCAGTGAGGCATTCGCCAATGTTGAGGCAGAAGTACCAAACATGGATTTAGCTTTCATCAAAAGCGAATAACCAAGACAGAACATTAGGCAGAACACAACAATAGATAACAATAATTCTGAATTAGTAAAGGAATTAATATACCTAGACTCTGCAGTGAGGTTCAGTAATAGCGAAGAAGGCAATAGTGTAGCAAAGTCCTATCTCGAGCAATGAAGATGGTTCGCTTTACAAGGCTCTCATGATTCAAGAATTATTATACAACATAGAGGGATAATGACCACTGACCGAATGTTTCGAACAAAAAATTGTTGATGGAGTGTGGAGAAGAAAGCGAACGAGGAAGATCGCTAAAGCAATAAGTTACAGCCACGGTAAATAAGGTGGCCAGTGTTGGAGTGAACAAATATTTTTGAATCCAACCCAATGCGAGGACCTTATTGAAAGTAGTGAAAGCGATGGAAAGTGTACGCTATTTTGGCTTACATTATAGTTGCTCAGAAAACCAAGAAACGTGTTATTATAGGCCTTCTGTAGGCTGCCATCTAAAGTAAAGGAAGTTAGTAAGAGTCCACAAAGTCTTTACTGTATATGTACTATATATCAAGTAATTCCTATAGACATAATCAAAGATTGAAGGCACTCTCTGGCACCAAGGGAGGGACAAGATGTTCGGGAAAACACCCACTTTTTTTTATGTAATGGAAAAAGTTTTGACTTCAAATGGTCCAGTAGTAAATGTGCAACAAGAAGAATTCGAAATCAGTCAATGGACAATCTAGGACTCCAACTTGAACAAATATCAAGTACCTACAGATTTTTTGATATAACCACCAAATTTCCCAACACTTTCAAGGTTAGGTAACCTTAATCAACTTGGCCAGATCATCTATCATGTCATTTGTCCAAAGTTTTCAAAGGTTTTTCCAATTCATCGTAACTGTTTCGTTTGAAATTTATACGATATCTTGGTCGATTTTCGATTAAAGTAGGGACATATATACTCGTACATGGGTAGTTGTTTTCCATTAGGCACGTGCTAAATAAAAATTTCCAATTAACTGTCGGTCGGTTATTATTTGAGTCGATTTGAGTGATTTTATAGGAAAAAAAAAATCCCATAATCTTATCACGTACTACATGGACACAGTTCTAATTACAGTCACATTTAAAATCTTATCTCGAAAATTTTACACTCACTTGAAAAATATATTAGATCCAATACAAATTCAAAGGGTCGATTTACAGGATCCGAATTATCCCCGGCGCAATTGTGTTGTGTTATTCCCCATATCGCAAGTCCAAGGTATATAACACCTTGTATCTGCAATGAAATGAGTAATGGTATATAAATCTATCTCATCAGATATCTTAAACAGTGCTCGTGTCTTATACTAACCAGAATAACAAGTGCCATAAATATTATGAAGCATTTTGCAAATTTCACATTTACACTTTGGGACATTTTCTTTTTTATTCAAAACAAAACAAATTTTTAAAATTAAACAATCTGTATCCTCTCCGTTTCTCTTTTTGCACTTTCGCCTTAGATTTTTTATTTTTGTTTTGTATTTTGTATGAAAACGGGTATCTGTGTACTGGTACTCACTCGTATATTTTTCGTACCTAAAAATTAAACGTTATTCTTTTGAAATTTCTTCACATAGGTACGGTATAGTATAGTTGATGCGACGCGCGTAGATACGTATAAGAATACCCATATATGAATTTAAAAGATAAAAACGTGTTTACACTCTACTACGACACGTTCTACGCGAAGATGAACAATTAAAAAAAAAAAGATGTTGGAAAAAATTAAATATAATAAATAATAAACAGCACCTGATGTGATGTGCCGTACCAGTGCGAGTACGAGTATCTCAAAAATAAACGATTTTCGTGAATCTTAAGCGACAGTGACACATAGGATCGAAGCGAATTGCAGCTAAAAGCGCGATCGGATACGATATCTACCTGCCAATTGAATCGAGGTAAAAAATAAAAAAAACTCACGAATTCACTTGCAATTGTACGAGAACAATTAACAAGTAATCATTTCTGTGATTCGTTTTGGTAAAGCTCGCGGTTTATTAGCTGGTTGTCGGACGAGTAGGTAGACGTCACTTGGCTTACACTTGTAGTAAGAACGCGCTTGACTTTCACGTAAATACAGCCGGTCGCGCCGGAACAATCTCTGTACTGAAAAGCAAAGTAAATGCCGCTGTCGCCGGAAACTCAAAGTCTCAACGTTGTTTTGGGTGCTTTTGGGGCGCGTACAGAGCTTGGTGCGGTTTTAATTGTTATTAATATTCGCGTACATTTTTTTCTCCACTTTTTTACTAAAATTTTTTATACTCCACATTGTGATAGCGATAAGATAATAGCACCTCACCGTACGAGCAGTTGAGAGGTTGATTTAATAATTTCTCTCAGTTTCGCTACCATTGTATGGCAGTTTAAGTAGTTATATAGTGAGCTTGTCTCTCCGTCTTTTTTTCATAAGTTGTACTCGTAGATACATACTACATACTCGTACATGTATGACTTTTTATCGGCGATGAATTGTTATTATGGCGTTTAAGAGTAGGGTGGCGCATTGAAAATGAAAACACTATCGATATATTGTTTAGCTGGGAGACAGGTAGAAATTTATGTCAATGCTGTTGGTGATGTTGTCTACATGGAAAACTGAAAATTGTCAGACAAATAATAAGAATGAGATTTAATCGTTTAGAAAAAAAATTGGAAACACTTGGTTGTTTACCTCACTTGTGAAGGGGGTGAAACGTTAAGTTTACTGCAGTAAACAAAGCATTTTTTTATCTCAGGTATGCGATGACTAAGGAGAGTTTGCTTGTAGTTAGTAGCTAACATCAACGATCGATTGTTGTTAGCAGTTCTACCTATCTTAAGAAAACATGTAGTTCCCCCACAACAGATACATTTATATGTTCATGTAGAGAGTATTAGGTTAATCTATTTTATCGGCATTTTGTTGAATTTACATATCTTAGAGTTATTCAGATTCCATAAAAGTAAGATTTTTGAAGTTTCCGGAAAAATGCCTTTTTATTTAGGTATATGTTCTTACTTCATTTCTTTTAGGGCCTATCAATTGCCACATTCGCCTTTGCATGGAATGATGAAGTTCTGTAGCTTCTTAACCCTTCGTTAGTGTGGGCAGAAGAACTTACATATTACATTACATATTCCAAACAAAAAATTGGTCAAAATCGCAAGGTTTTTCATTTGAATTTAATTTATTATGCGAATTAGGATCTGAATATATTTTTCTATATTAGGAACAAAAAACATCACATTTTCCTTGTTTTATTTAGAAAATAACATAAAAAACATAAAACAATAGCAATTCAGCTTCAAAAATCATATTGGTATACAAAAATTAGCTTAAAAACAAACTTAAATTTATGTAATTACATTACAAATTGAGATCATTTCAGTTCAGAAAATTAAGGTTATTAAATCTAAGAAGTACTTAAGAAAATATCTTAAGACTAAAAAACATTATGGCTTCTCAATATTTGAACAATTTTCGCATGTCAAATAAGCTTGGTCCATGCAAAGCGCTGCTCTATAGATCATACAGCCATAGAATGTCTTTCTGTCCTTGTTTCTTTGACAAATAGAACATCTTTTACTATTTTTGCGTCGTTTAGTGGTAGGTTCACTACATTCGGCATTCTTAATTTCACGTAGTCCTCGTGGTATGCGCGTGTTTTGTCTGATATAAGTTTTGTCTTATAAGCTGAATTCCAAGCTCTTTCAGAGATTTGCGTCTTTTCAAATCAATCTTGTTCGTATTTGTTTTATAAACCACCTAAAAATTTACAGCAGCAGTATTTAAAAATGAAAAAATTATGTAAGACGCCAACGTCAACTATTTCTTGACACGCTGTAATTTGCAGATATTTCATCTAACGTGTCTACGCCGCTTTTCGTAAAATTCTAAAATTCGGTTATTTCAGGCAACTTCTTATCATTTTCTCCAATAATGACGTCATGGTGTAATGTGGAAAAGAGGATAACATTTTTCGATTTTTTGGGAATTTATGACTTACTTTAGGTGGCGCTACAGTCCGGGGTGGACCTGGGCCTCAGTCAACAAGCTTCTCCAGCCAGCTCAATCCCTGGCTAGCTGTCTCCAGTTTCGCACACTAAGTTGGCTGAGGTCCTCTTCCACTTGCGTGCGCCACCTGAGCCTTGGCCTTCCGCTACTGCGCTGTCCCTTGGGGGCGGATTCGAAGACTTTTCGGACCGGAGCATTGGTGTCCATATGCTCTACATGACCCAGCCATCTCAGTCTTTGGATCTTCACTCTTCTGGCTAGGTCCATGTCGCTGTAAAGTCCATACAGTTCGTCGTTGTATCTCCTCCTCCACTCACCGTCAATGCAGACGGGACCGAAGATCGCCCGAAGAATTTTTCTCTCGAAGCAACCAAGAACACCCTCATCCATTTTTGATAATGTCCATGCCTCTGCGCCATAGAGCAGGACCGGGATTATTAAAGTCTTATAAAGGGTGACTTTTGTTGTCCGAGAGAAGGCTTTGCTACTCAATTGCCTTCTTAACCCAAAGAAACAGCGGTTGGCAAGAGTTATTCTTCGCTTGATCTCAGCGCTGGTGTCGTTGTCTGTATTTATAGCGGAGCCTAGGTAGACAAAGTCCTTAACTACCTCAAAGTTATATCTGTCGAGGGTGACGTTCTGTCCGAGACGTCGGTGTTGGTTGTCCTTTTTGCTTGACAGCATATACTTGGTCTTTCTCTCATTGACCGCTAAACCCATTTTCGCCGCTTCCGTCTCAATACTCGCGAAAGCGCCACTGACATCACGCTGCTTTCTCCCGATTATGTCAATATCGTCGGCGTATGCGAGTAGTTGGACGGACTTTTGAAAGATAGTGCCTCTTGTGTTTGCTCGTGAGTTTTGCACTATTCTTTCAAGTACGATGTTGCGCATTACAGCGCATCGCCTTGTCTAAATCCTTTCTGGACATCAAAGGTCTCGGTGAGATCTTTGCCGACCTTAATGGAGCAGCGTGCATTCTCCATCGTCATCCTGCACAGACGGACGAGTTTGGCAGGGATGCCAAAACTAGACATTGCTCTATATAGCTCGTTTCTATAGATGCTGTCATATGCGGCCTTAAAATCGATGAATAGGAAGTGGGTATCGATCTGAAGCTCATGGGTCTTCTCCAAGATCTATCGTAGTGTGAATATCTGGTCGATGGAGGACTTTCCTGGCCTGAAGCCACACTGATATGGACCTACCAGGTTGTTGACGAACGGCTTCAGGCGTTCACACAATACGGCGGATTAGATCTTATATGCGATGTTAAGGAGACTGAGGGTCTCCTTTCTTGAGAATTGGACAAACAATGCTGAGGTTCCATTCATCGGGCATACTTTCGTCCGACCATATTTTACAGATGAGTTGGTGTATGCTCCTTACCAAGTCATCGCCTGCCGCTTTGAAGAGCTCGGCAGCCAGGCCATCCGCTCCAGCAGCTTTGTTGGACTTAAGCTTCGATATGGCTATCTTCACTTCTATCTTTACGACAAGGCAGTGATTTATTCTTTAAATGCTAATAACAAACTGCAAGGCTCTCTCGCTCGAAGTAAGTAGAGCTGATGGTATTTCTCTTTTGTTTTTCGCACCGTACTAACTGAGGTTAGATGATGCGTTTTTAAAAGATTAATTATTAGAGGATAGCTTGTGAACCAATTATGGAAGGAAATGTTTCGCTTGGTTCTACATACTGATGCTATCAAACGCTCAACTATATCTTGCGGATTATTAATCTGCCTAAAAGGACCCTCTGATTGCATCCCAACATATACTTCCATGTTCACACAATAAAATGTTTTCATTTCATATTTAGCGGGTTTATTTGGCATAAACTGTCGATATGGCTCCAATTTTTCATCAACTGTAAGGTACTCACTGGGAGAATAATGTGCTTTACAATTGTCGACAAAGCTATCGAATATGGTCCTGATGGGAACCAACTTATAACATTGTAAGCGTTGTGCTCTGCTTTCTTCAAAATCAAATCGGAGAGATTGTATCAAAATATAAAATATTTGCAATGACATTGTCGATCGAAAAAGTTCAATGCCAGGGCCATCTGTACTCCAAAGGTCTGAAAGATTCTGTCTATTCGATTTGTATAATCCAGATAAATAAAGTAGGCCTAAGTTTCTCTACTTGTTTCACTAAATATTGGTGATTCGCATCATAATTAACGGCAATATTTGGTTATTTAGCGTTTGTATTGTATACAATGTTATTAAGCATGTCTTCCATTATAAAAAGAAGCCAGCAATCTAGTGGCATATTTTTCTCTTTTGCCATGCCTTTTACACTAGGTAAGTGAATAATTTTATTTTCTGCACGAGTTCTAACATTTCTGTTGGCTGGACTCTTGGACCATTTCGACATATTTTCATCAAAATAAAGCATGTTTTTGTCACCATCCGATTCAACATCATCCGGCTCAACACTATCCTCCTCATCTTCTTCGCCTGTTTCATATAGTTCCTGAGCTTCTTCATTTTCTGACTAGGAATCTACAAATGATTCTTCATCAGAGCTTCCTCCAAACACTTCCAAAAGAAGGTTCAAGTGTGCTTGTTCTCTTTCATATGACATTTCATATACCTGTTTTCTTATATTAAATTAATAATAATAAATGACACATAAAACTTACAGATTTTTACTTCACTTACTTACAAAAAATTGTACACAATAAGTTACGATTTTAGTGTGCTGGGGTTTGTTATACCCCAACCGACTTTCACGAGTTCTGACGATCAACTGATTGCTAATACAATGCGCAAAATAAGTTCAATGGGTACATTTGACTGGAAAAGATTTAAGAGCAAAAATAAGTATCTCTGGGGTATGTTATACCCCAATACACTAACGAAGGGTTAACCCTGGCGAAACTGAAGCAAGGTCCTAACAATAATCAGTCGCAAGTCTAGCTGACAAAGAATGAGAGAAACCCAGTATGACTGGCCATCTTTCAAGAAGAAGGTATTTAGTCGGAAAAATGCTACTGCTAAGGGTCGGTGCCCTTTTGAATCTTGTAAAATCTGTTTCTTCTCAACATTACCATTCTCTCGAACTGTGTGGTCAAAATCTATACTGTAGGTTGAGTTCATATTTGCAGAGTGCGTGATTCTGAAGCAAATGTTCAATAACTTTGGCAATTCTCAACCGACCGGCTTTAATAAGCACGATTTGGAAACGGTAATTTATCGAAATATCAACTATTAATAACTGAATACTAAAAAAGCGCATCTGTTGATTTTTTGAATTCTAATGACCCTCTCTGGTGGAGGAAACATACGAAATTATCGTTTTTTTTTAGAAACCGACAATTCTCACATAATTCATGAAACACGATTGCACAATGAAAAAATGGTTGTTTGTGCCGATATTTTCGCCGAACCAATTTTTTGGAAATTTGAGAAACCGTTGAAAGAATTTTGTATCGGCAACTGTTGGCATACGTTTTGTGTCCGCAAGTGCTTGACAAAGGTCCATATCACTTCTAATTTCAACGATGAAATTATCTATCTATCTTCAAAATATTCTTTTATTATTCGTTAAAAAAGATTGAATTTTAGATAATGAAGGAATTTTTAGCTTTAAACTTCACTACCATGCAGTACTGCTTTTTGCCAACTTTCAATCAATCAATTGGACCCAATATCACATGCAAAGACCAATATCTTCTTCGGAGTAAAGATTCAGTCTATCGCGGATTATTTTTGAAGAGTTATCGCCGCAGTATCCAACATGTGCTAGAATCTATACAACGATGATTGCGTTTGGTATTTGTCAGATTCCCTCTGCTAGGAATCGTCTATAAAAATTTTCAAACGCTTCGGTTTTCGTTATGACTGCTTCCTTAAGCACAAGGCTAGGGAATACCTCTATTCCGGAAGCCTTGTTGTATTATGTTAAGGTAGCTGCTGCTACGATTTCTGCCCTTGTGACTGATTTTATAATTTTCTTTGAGCATGTACGTTTAATCGTGAAGGTTTGACACTATCATTCGTCGGAAACATGGCGGAGAAAAATGAGTACATGGTGTATGGGCATGCCTGTGCCGGAGCTGTGACACTTCTTTGAATGTTTTTCAGGCTTAGCTAATATTTTTATTTGTGTCTATAAGCTTTAGAAGATCTTTCATAGTTCTTAGCAATGACCGTATTTCTTCGCAGTTTTCTCTGTTTCATTTTCTTGTACCATGCTGACGCCTTCAAATGCTAAGGCACTCAGATCTCAGTTTTATCGTTCCTCCAGTATACCAATGCCCTTTCGTTTCCACGTATATGTTTTGTGGCGTAAAATTAACCATACAATTTTGTTTTTGAATGACTTTTTTACTAAATAAAAAAAATGATTTTACTAGGTGGGGTGAAAAGTAACCTCCTTGGGAATGAATCATATTTTCTTCTTAAATGTTTTTTTATTTTATTCAATATAGTCCCCTTTTAGCTTGATACACTTTTTCCAGCGATTTTCCAACTTCTTGATCCCGTCCGAAAAGTAATTTTCCGGAAGGTCTGCAAAATACTCCTCCGTGGCCTCGATGATTTCCTCGCGTGAGCTGAATTTTTTATTGATGAGCCATCTTTTGAGGTTTGAGAAGAGATAATAGTCCGAGGGAGCCAAATCGGGCGAATACGGTGAATGCGACAGCAATTGGAGCCGATTTTAGCCGGCGCATTGTCTTGCAAAAATACAAATTTTTATTCGCTTCATGTGAGGCCGCTTTGCAGCGATTTCGGCCTTCAATCGCTCCAATGCACAGTAATACTCGCTGTTGATGGTTTTTCCTTTTTCGAGGTAGTCCACGAAGAGTATGCCATGACAATCCCAGAAAACCGACGCCATAACCTTTCCGAACCATTGAGCCTCCCTCGGCCGCTTCGGAGTACTCGTGCCGACTTCAGTCCATTGCCGGGCACTCATTCTGTTCTCTGGTGTGTAATAGTGGATCCAGGTTTCATCAACAGTTACCAATCGACGCCAAAAGTCCGCCCGATTCCGCATCAGCAAGTCAAAACACTTTTTCGAAGTGCTCTCGAGTTCGTGTTTTTGGTCAGGGGTGAGTATGCGCGGCACCCAGCGGCAGTATAACTTTTTCATATGCAGAATATTGCTCAAAATATGGCGTGTGCGATAATCTTTGTAGTATCTGCTAGCTCGCACACCTTCACTTACCGGTCAGCCAACACCAATTCAATTTTTTTTTTTGACATTGTCCTCTGTAACCGCATCAGAGGGCCTGCCGCTGCGGACTTGATCGGTAGTGCAGTTGCGGCCACCACGAGATTCTCGAAACCAATATTTGACGGTGTAATCTGACGGAGCATTAGCCCCATAATAATTATACAACTTTTCTTTTGTTTCGTTTTTGTCCATACCATACGGAACGGACTTCAAGGCACCATAACCTTTTTTGCAAAAGCAGCGCATTCTGGCGGTCAAGGAGGTTACTTTTACTTTTACTAGTAAGTGATGGAAATCTTTATTTGGACCTTTACAATTTTTTTCTGTTGAGTGGAAAAGATGGTATCCGCCAAGTGGCTGGCTCCAAGGGCTGGGATTGTCTGAAGCTTATTGGCATAAGCCCGCGACTTCAAGTAGGCTCAAAGAAAGAAGTCTGGGATGGTTAAATCGTTAGATCTTGCTGGATAGGCCAAATCGCTACAACAGGAGATTGCGCGACCAGGAAAAGCTTCCTTCACAATATCCATTGTGGCTCGTGCTGTGTGTCCGGTTGCACCATCTTGTGGAAACCACATATTCACCAAGTCCCACTCATCCAATTCCGGCATTAAGAGGTCATTTATCATGGCCCTGTAGCGTTCGCCAGTAACAGTCACTGTATTGCCGATGGCGCCCTCAAAAAAATACGGCCCAATCACTCCTTCCGCACTCACGCCGCACCACAAAGTGGATTTGAGTGGGTGTAATGGCTCTTCGTACATCACACATAGATTTTCATTGCTCTAGAAAAGAAGATTTTGCTTATTGACTGACGTAACCGCTTAAGTGAAAATGCGCCACGCCGCTCATGATGATTTTCGATAAAAAATCATCTTCTTCGTTGTTGAGATTGAGGATGGCTTGACAGTAATTCACACACGACTGAGGGTCAGGAGACATTAACTGATGCACTGTTTGCACTTTGTACGGGAACATGTGCAAGTCTTTCACTAAGATTCGCTGTATGGTCCATCGGGTGATGTCTAAATACGTGGCCCGTCGTGTTGTTGATGTTTCTTCGTTCTCAGAGACATAGGCAGCCACAGCAGCGATATTCTCGGCCGAACAACCATGGTCTCCTGTGGTTTCAGTATGTTCGAGTCGAGTAGCTAGGTGCCGGAATGTTTGCTCAGTTGGCGCGACACGATTAGGAAATCGACGTCGAAATTCATGCTGCGCTAACACCACCGACCGTTTATTGGTCAAAAAAATCCGACACAATTATTCCACGCTCTTGCAGAGTATAGCGCTCCATTGCTGTCCATGTGTATACTGCAGCTGTCTAGTTTACAAATGTCAAATATGATTGACGTTCGACGCCATTTGCAAAAATTATTACATCTTCCGATAGGATGATTAATTTTGCGCCACCTTGTACTAAAGATGCGTCGCAAGCTCTCATGAAGCAATGCTGCTTATCCAGTTATCGAGCATCTCTTTATCTTGGCTACTGCTTTACCACCAAAGTTATTGTATTCTTACTGGTCATTTTCGATGACGTTTTGACTCTGTGATTTCGACAATGATGTACTATTATAGCTTTTACAGTGTACGTCCGAAACGAAAGATATAATGTTCAGCCAATTCATTCGAAAGATTCGTTATATCGACCTTAAAAAAACATACTATAGTGTTTACTGATCATTCAAAAAGTTTTTTTTACATCAACTTTTTAAAATTGCACAAATTGAATCAATTTTGAGAAGAAAAATGTGTTTTATTTGAGTTTGTCTGAAGGTTTTTGTTTGTTCATAACACCTGTGGACAGCTTCCTCCTGCAACTGTCGTAGAATTAATATTTTGGAGCAATCTTGTTGGTTTTCATCCGCCCATTTGATACATGTTTTAATGCTATCAATTGCGTCTTGGTGTTTTGTCATTTTAACATTGTCATCATTTGTCATTGAACATGATGACTGTCACATCCTCATCTTCTTGAACTATTGGGCCTTCACATTCTTCGCCTCTATTCGAAACATCCAGGCCATCAACAGTAAAAGATGACTTAAAAAAAAACCCATCTTATTTCATGTACCGTTTTGTTGTGCAGACAACTTCAATCGCAGAAAAAACTACTGAAATCTGTTTTGAATTGTTTCTTTTCCTTGAAATTGAACAGCATTCGTTATAAAGAGTAGTACAATTTTTCGCTATTTGTCACTCGTATTTAGAGATATCAATGGATTTCAAATGGTGATTTGTTATACTTGACATTCGTTATATTGGCATTCGTTATACTGGACGTCCAGTGTATATAAGTTGGAAAGTATATTTTTTTCTTTTAACTACGGAAGATTAGGTCAATGATTAAACCGTTTTTGTATTCCTCTAATTAAGTAATACGAAATCAAGTCTAGCAAAGACTTCAAGCAACGCCTCGTTTCTGTAACTATTCTTCGTTCTACTTACTGTCCGTGCGTCCATCGACAGATATAGATAAGCAATCTAACTTGTCTTGCACATTGCTTTAGGCTTACTTAAAATCTTGATGCGAATAATTCATCGGAAGGATATTAAACTAGATGATAGAATACAACTACGCCTGACTGGTGCCTCTTTTGTCTCCCTGAATTGTATATTCAGAGATGTCGAAATAAAATATCAATAAGTTTGTATGGAATGTATCTCTTGATTCCTGCCCAAAATACACAGTCCAAGAAAAACAGACAGAAATATTTCTATAAAATTTGATCTACCCTGAACCATTTGACAAACTAAAACCCGAAAACGACTTGGTCATTTCACCTTGTGATTTAATAGAGGTAGCTTTAATAATAAGAAAGTAAACAATTAGTAATTCAAAAGTAATTCATTTTGTCAATTCGACTTGGTGCAAGTGAGTTATTGCAGTGAGAATCTTTTATCTAAAACAAAGCAATATTGACTCATTCAAGTCATATAAAAGCACGACTATGTATACACCACCTATACATAAAGTCTGTACAAATGAAATGACAAAATAAAATAAAACAAAAACTGACATCAGTGACGAACTTTGTCCCTTATCGATATTTGTCGATTTGCCGATATAATTAGTGTATGCCATTTAATCTTGTAGTAACAACAAGTTTTGATTTATCACTGTTGAATCATATTTCAACTTTATCGAACCGGAAATGTCCTGGAGTATAAAAATAAAATTTTCAAATTATCATTACTGTACTCGTAAGTACTATCACTAAATGTCTGCAATATGTGCAATAAACCAGCTCAAGGGGATTATTGTGTTCGAACAATGAGTGTCAAAATTGTAAATAAATAAGCACTATAAAAACCCAGTTATTATTTAAATTTAACTTTAATATGTAAAACATAAAGTGGCAATCCGACGATAGATCTTTTTTTTTTTATAATTTACGGGCACCTGAGGAGGTTATGATACCATTTTACTGGAGGAGAAAGGAAAGCATTGTTGTGATGTAGTGGTTTGAATCACAGGTATATATGGTTTCGATAATGATTCTCCAGGGGTGGGAGTCCGAATAGGACAGCGAGTTTTTCTTCACTCAGAATGATTCAGGTAATCAATTTTTTTTAACGGTTGTTTTGTGCTTGAAACTCTACAAAAGCCAAATCTTTATGCCAGTGTTATGCCTTCATACGCAGATTTTTCGAGACTTAGTTCCAAATACACAAATGAAAAACTTATCATGATTAAGATTCGAACCTTGACGCTCCGAGTGGGAAGCAATGGCTTTTTTCATTTTCATTTTATATGCATTTTTATTTTATTTAATTCAATAACTCTTACATACTAGACGAAAAAACCCTTAAAAATTAGCTTAATTAACCTAAAATTGTCTTATTCTAACTTACTGGCCCCATGAGGATACTCTAAGTTAAACATAATTCTTAATCTATATGTCTTTCGACGTTCCTTACAGTACTTTCTTTTATTGCATTAATTTAAAACTAAAACTAAGAAAATAAATTTTATTAAGTAAAAAACTTAATGAATGGACATTTTTTTTTTCACTTGTTATTATAAAACTTATAAACTAAAACTTACAGACTACTTAAAAATAAATCCTAAGCCTACTTAATCTACTTAAGTTAACTTATTGTACAATATATGTATTACTTCTTTTTTTTGGTGTGGGTTACCACTTTTACTAGAGAAGGTTACCCATCTCTTTTGTTTTTTTATTAATTTTTTTTGTTTGGCTCTGGTCAGAGCAACATCCATATGTTTGTTAAAATATAGATATTGATATAGCCAGATCCCAAGGTATCTCACTACATATCGACAAGCAAGTGGCTGCCCGTGTTGTCCAACGATTTGAAACTTTCGCCAATTCTTTCTGGTATCCGCAGAGGCTCCAGACAAAGGCGTCCTAAAAAGAATGGTTTCCAACTTCGTCGCAATATTGTTTAATTTTATCGAAGTCACGTTGAAAAATAATGTTTCTAACCTCAATCTTTGGACCATGCTATGGCATGGTAAAGTGAACTTATCAGATCACTTGTGTAAATGTTGAAAAGGATTGGACCGCACCTTGTTGCAGACCGTTTTTAATGTTGAATATACCAGTAAAAGGCACATCGCCATTAATCACGATGAACGTCTATTGGTACACCTAGCCTGTTTAGCTTGTAGAAGAGTCTCTCTTACCACACTGTATCGAAGGCCTTCTCCAAGTCAATCAGGCAGGCACCCGTGCACTGTTTCTTGTCTTTGTTCCATTGGATATCAGAAACCAGTTCAGACGCGGCATGAATAATATCATGACCCCCTTGAAACCAAATTGATTATCCGGAACTATATTTCTGTCCTCAACCCATTTATTCAGGACTCTATTGATGACTTTTTCGAAAACCTTACTGATGTTTGGAAGAAGACTGATCGACCGGAGATTCGCCGCATTGGAGGTGTCTTTATCCCTTTTGGGGATGGGATGTATCACCGCAGCTTTCCAATGCGCTGAATAATGTAAATTCCATTGCTAAACAGGGTGGTAAAAATGTCCACCGCTTCTAGTGGGAGATGTCGAAGCACGTTTTAAGCTCTTCCTTCGAAATGAACGGGGGTTGTTCCCTGAGAAGCGATGGGTACTACCACTACACCACGGTCACTACGGCCACCACGGCATGTTTGTCATCATATTGTGACAATATATGTAGACTGCGAATACGATTTAGGGTTGCAACTATAGGAAGAAATTAATTGGCTTTCATCGGGGCTTATCTAAAAAAGTTGTCCTATTTCCACAGACCACGCACCATTTAGTGGACAGCAATACAATTAAGCGTGCAAACACATAAACTCTCTATTTCAAAACTTTCTTAGTCTAGATGGGTAATGGTAAGAGTGAATATTCGTTTAATCTCTACGGTGGTGTCATTCCTGGAACTAATTGCAGAGCCCAAGAACCAAACTCTTTTACTGCATCAAAATTATTTTGTAGTTTTTTTTATCGAGGCATGCTTTCCGAGCCGGTGTTTGGTATCATTTCTTTTCGTATCTTTACCGCTTTTGCACCAATGGCCGCAAACTATTCAATGAAAACTTCCCGATTTCTTTTTATGATCTCAATATTGTATACCGTACAATGAATTCAAGTATGGTTTTGAACAAAATTACATAACAGCATGCCGCCTTGTCGAAATCAGTTCACTTGATGGTTCCCTTGCAGCCGAACAACGAGGGAAAATCCTTGCCTTTTATAAAGGAGATCTATCCGCCACCCAATAAGTATGTACAATGAAATCGACTTGGACGAAGATAAGCATCAGCTATTTGGATGAAGAGTTGTTTTAAGAAGCAGATTTATGCAAAAGTCTTAAACTTCAGGGATACGAGGGAGCGTCTCGTGACAATACCCATAAAGGCAAAAATCACCATATCCGATTAAGACTACGAGTCTGGGTGAAATGTCATAGAACAAAGCACGTAACTCCCGAATTTATGCGTTTATAATACAGCATAGGTACAATCTCGTTAATTCGGACACTTTCTAATCCGGACAACTCGGTAATCAGGACATTCAATTGTTCTCTATTGTTGACTCTGTAATCCGAACAGTTGGCTTATTATCTACCTCATGAATACGTACAATTATTATTTTTTGTTTTTCTTTTTTGTCGGCTATTTCTACGGCGATTTCCCGGCGTCATAAATTAACAGCGGTTTCCTATGGAAAACAAAGGCCTTGGTAAGCACAAGACTATGCGATCTGCTGAAAATCAACTCATGAAAGAACGTCTGCACAATTGGTTTGTAAATAAAAGACAACATAATGTACCGATTTATTCTGAAATTATCAAAGAAAAAGCAAAATTATTCTGTTCGGAAATTTATGTACCACAGACAGAATTTATGGTTAGTATCGACTGGCTGAACAATTTTCGTTCACGATATGGAATAAAATTTCTCAAAATATCTGGCGAGAAACTGTCTGACAATCCCTTTGCTGTGCAACCTTTCATTGAAAAGCCATGAACAAAAATTCCAGAAATGGACATTACACATTCCCAAGTCTATAATGCGTATGAAACTGCACTCTTTTGGAGGAAGATGCCAGAAAAAACGTTAGCGTTGCGTATACCGAGAAATCCGCACTAGGACGTAAAATCGGTAAGGAAAGAGTAACCCTTTTAGTTTGCTGCAATGCAACAAGAGAGCATAAACTTAAATTTATGATGATCGAAAAAGCCAAGTATCTGTTTAAAGGTTTAAAAATTCGTCTGCCAAACAAATCAAACGATACTTAAAGGAAAAAAAACTTGCCAGCTAAAGCACTTCCATTGCTAGTCAACGCGACTTTCCATCCATATTGATTAGCAGATCCTGATAAGGACATATGTCTTATGTTTTTGCCATCAAACTGCACTGCTCTAATCCAGCCTATGGACCAAAATGCTATTCGAATTTTAAAAATGAATTATCGCAAAACTTTCTTATGTCATCTCTTGTCCAGTTCGGAAAATCGCTTAACTAATTCTTTAAAAAAGTTTTCGTTGAAAGATGTTGCTTATTTGGCTTCAAACGCTTGAGATATAGTGGATAAAGGTGTCCTTAAGAAATGTTTCAAAAAAATTCTTTATGATGAAGAATGGGATTCAGATGATGACCTACCTCTTGCAATGTTACGTTACAGTAGCTCAACGGAAATAACTGACTTATTAGTCAAAATGGCTCCAGATATGTATTATGATAATGAAATCGATGAATGGTTGAATGACGTCACGGATGATAAGACTGAAGAAGACGACCTCGATAGAAGTGCTATAGTTGCGATGAAAATGAAGTTGAAATCCAAGACCGACAAATTTTGCATTCTGAAGCTATATCTGTTTTTAGCACATGTAATACATATGCAGAAGAGCAGGATTTTACCGCTGGGGATATTTTAAAACTTGTCGGCCTGAGAGATGCTGCATATAAAAAGAAAGCTTCGATAAAACTTCGACAAGTAGAAATTACAAATTTTGTTCAGAATTAAAAATGTTTATATATGTTTTATATACAAATAAATATATATAAAAAAAAATTAAGGTTTAAAAAAACGAGTTTAGCAGTAGGACTTTTTTATTTTTTCACGCTAATTTGTTGTGTCTCGGTAATCCGGACATTACGATATTTCGGACAATGCTTGGTTTTCAATTGTCCGGATTAACGAGATTATACTGTAATAATAATAATAATCCTACCTACCACTTAACCACATTTCAATCGACAATAAGCGATCGAGGGCCTTAGCTCGAAGTGCTTCCTTAATGTTACCAAGTTACAAATGCAGATAATACTACCAAGAACGGGAAACACTTTGAAGAAATTTGACGTAAGATTGCCATAGCCAGAAATCGCTGACTTTTGCCGATTATGTGTCTGTGACCCTGTTTGAGGGTCTTGCACTTATATAATCGAAAGCATGCAGGACAAATGGAACTTCAGCATTGTATTCCCGATACTTAAAAGGAAGTCTTCTGTTCTCCGAATTCCAAATCGACACCCATAACCTATTTGTTGATCCCATATCGATCAATCACAACGTGCATCGGAAAAAAGGATTTGACCGGCTCTGCAGGATAAACATGGACAAAACTTGCTGAGGCTCAGTAATAATTGATAATTGAGCGCCTGAGAATGTTTTGCGAAACTCGCCGATCAACACCAAAGTCATAATCATTGTAGGCGCGTACAGCTGTTTTCCTATGCAACAATTGTGCTTATGAGATTTTTGCAAAAATTAAAACAAAGCGTCTCATGGAAGTTACAACGGGCAAATTTTGCCTACCCATATCCCATGAAATCATAAGAATTTCCCATTTGAAAGTTCTCATAGGAGTACCATGGTGTGCATATAAGGCGGTGAACCTTTTATGAAGATTGATGTAAGGTTTCCATCTACCTGATTTGATGATAAATGAAAAATAAATTCCATTGTTATATTACTATTTTCTTAACTTTATAATTCGTAACAAAAACAAGCTGTTCACTGCTTCTGTCGTTCTTACACCTAAAGTTAAAACGAAATCCTCAGTTGCTTTCTTTGAAAAACCACCCAAACTCCACATCTTATGTTCAATGTGTAATTCAATATGTAAGTAATTATTAAGTCATTTATGTCGTCCACATTTACAATGGTTTAACGTCTTTTATTGCAGCAGTCTTATTTTGGCTTACGACGAATCTTTTTACGTATCATATTATATCATTTCAACTCTTAAGGGCTTAACTCGCGTTAGTCCTATTTCTTGTTTTCTACAAACTTAGCCAGTTCATATATCGAATGGACATCAAGTTTGTCTTTGAGGCGTTAAACAATATCCAGTTATTCAGTATTAACCATGTTTTCCTTGAATGTTAATTTATTTATACTAAGCACCTTTTTGACTCAATGTTTTGTGGTCGAAGTTGAATGGGCTTGGTTTTCCTTAATTAATAAGTGGCGTCATTTATTACTTTGACTAAGTGTCATGATTTTTCAAACCACCTTTTATATACAACCGCATTCAAATCCACAAGAAGCAATTTTCGTTTGAAACAAAAACTCTTTCACAGATGCATCCAAAGCAGACACCTACGCCTCTTTTGCTGTGGTCGATGATACCAGTTCCGTTGTTTCCAGAGGACTATTGCCAACATATACATCCACTTTCACCACTGAAGCATTTGCCATATACAAAGCGATAGCACACTCTCAAAAGAAAAAAACTATTGTTTTTTTCTGACAGCCTTTGTACAATACGCGCTATAAAAAAACGTATCCAACTCCATTGAAATAATCGAATTAATACGATCTCATCCTGAATTCCAAAACCTTAAAAATCGTTTGGATCCCCGGCCACGTCGGCATTTACGGCTATGAGGCAGCAGATGAGGAATTTTCTTCTTCAATATTGGAAATACAAAAGAAGAACTACTTGGACAAATTACAATCATTTCTACAAAAACATAAATCGAAACGGAGTCAGAGCAATTTATCCCAACAATATATCTCACAAAAAACTAAAAATATACATCCGACTCAGAATAGGCCGCTCATACATAACACATAAGCACCTGTTCAACAGGGAGTTACCTCCCGTCTGCTATCTTTGTGAAGACAACAACTCAACCCTTACAATGACTCATCTTCTGGCCTAATCAAAAGTCTCATTGACTTGCTCAAAAATATCGTATACAACATACAACAGCTTTTAAATAATAACCACATAGATAATATTAATTTGGTGTACAATAAAATTAAAGATTTGCAACTCGAAAATCTTATTTAAAAAAAAAAATCTCTAAATTAAATTTTTTACCACTCTAGTAGATAGCCCGAGCAACTAGCGGAGGCCCTAGACTGCTGCAAAGCAGACCTAGCCGCCATCCAAGAAATGCGATGGGATGGGCCGGACAAAAAGAAGATGAAAAACTGCGACATCTACTATGGCAATTGCTATCGGCGGCAAAAGCTGCGCTTATTTGGATGCGGATTTGTTGTCGGAGGCAGACTAAGACGAGAAGTCCTTAGCTTCCGACATGTGAGCGAGCGCCTCGTAGCAATCCGCATCAAGGGTAAATTCGCCAACATTAGCCTCATATGCGCGCATGCCCCCACAGAGGAGAAAGATGACGACATCAAGGATGCCTTCTACGACCTCCTTAACAAGACCTACGAGCAATGCCCTAGCTATGACATTAAAATTGTCCTCGGAAGAGAGGGTATCTTTTGTGGAACAATCGGAAAATATAGCCTGCACAAAACCACCTCCGATAACGAATTCAGGCTAATCGACTTTGCGGCGGGGCGAAACATTGTCGTGGCTAGCACGCGGTTCCCACATCTCAACATACACAAGGGGACTTGGAGAACTCCTGATCAATCAACAGTCAACCAGATTGATCACATTGCGATCGACGCAAGACACTCCTCCAGTATTATGGATGTCCGTACGTTCCGAGGACCTTGTTGTAGCCAAGGTACGGTTGCGGATATCCCAAACTACACCAAGACAAACTAATGATGTGAGGAAATTCGACGTCAGACGGCTAAAATCGCAAGAGATCGCCAAGTCCTTTTCCGATCGAGTGTCTTTTAATCCCTTAAGAGGTCCAATGCCGCCAGCATCAAGCATCGAAGACCATTGGAAACACTGCCAAAACGCCATCAGAGATGCCGCTTCTGATGTGCTGGGTTTCACTCGTCCACCACAACGAAACCCCTGGTTCGATTATGAATGCCGGCAAGCACATGCAGCTAAGAAAGATGCATATAACGAGGCGCTGCTTAGAAAGACCAGAGCTGCTCATGAGCTCTATTAGCGGAAGAGGAGAGACGAGCATCGACTTCTCAGGAGGAAGAAGAAAGAGCATGAGAAGCGCGCGATCGAGGAAATTGAGAGATGCTACTCCAGGAATGAGGTTCGGAAGTTTTACCAAAAGGTAAAAATAACATGCCCCGGAAACAAACCCCGAACCGAAGCCTGTAGAGATGAACAAGGGAACATCGTAGTAGAATCGCAGTCGATGCTGAGGATTTGGAAAGATCATTTCTGCAGACTGTATAACGGCGATGACTGACCAAATACCGCTGTCAGGCAGAATCAACCTTTCAACCTGGACGATGATGACCAACAATTCCGTCCAACCGACCTGGATGAAGTGAAGATAGCCATATCGAAGCTTAAGTCCAACAAAGCTTCTGGAGCGGATGGCCTGACTGCCGAGCTCTTCAAAGCGGCAGGCGATGACTTGGTTAGGAGCATACACCAACTCATCTGTAAAATATGGTCGAACGAAAGTATGCCCGATGAATGGAACCTCAGCATTGTTTGTCCGATTCTCAAGAAAGGAGACCCTCTGAACTGCGCCAACTACAGAGGCATCAGTCTCCTTAACATCGCATACAGGATCTTATCTGCCGTACTGTGTGAACGCCTGAAGCCGTTCGTCAACAGCCTGGTAGTTCCATATCAGTGTGGCTTCAGGCCAGGAAAGTCCACCATCGACCAGATATTCACACTACGACAGATCTTGGAGAAGACCCATGAGCTTCAGATCGATACCCACCACCTATTCATCGATTTTAAGGCCGCATATGACAGCATCTATAGAGACGAGCTATATAGAGCAATGTCTAGTTTTGGCATCCCTGCCAAACTCGTCCGTCTGTGCAGGATGACGATGGAGAATGCACGCTGCTCCATCAAGGTCGGCAAAGATTTCACCGAGACCGTTGATGTCCAGAAAGGATTTAGACAAGGCGATGCGCTGTAATGCGCAACATCGTACTTGAAAGAATAGTGCAAAACTCACGAGCAAACACAAGAGGCACTATCTTTCAAAAGTCCGTCCAACTACTCGCATACGCCGACGATATTGACATAATCGGAAGAAAGCATCGTAATGGCAGTGGGGTTTTCGCGAGTATTGAGACGGCAGCGGCGAAAATGGGTTTACCGGTCAATGAGGGCAAGACCAAGTATATGCTGTCAAGCAAAAAGGACAACCAACACCGACGTCTCGGACAGAACGTCACCCTCGACAGATATAACTTTGAGGTAGTTAAGGACATTGTCTACCTAGGCTCCGCTATAAATACAGACAACGACACCAGCGCTGAGATCAAGCGAAGAATAACTCTTGCCAACCGCTGTTTCTTTGGGCCAAGAAGGCAATTGAGTAGCAAGCCCTCTCTCGGACAACAAAAGCCACCCTTTATAAGAGTTTAATAATCCCGGTCCTGCTCTATGGCGCAGAGGCATGGACTTTATCAAAAATTGACGAGGGTGTTCTTGGATGCTTCGAGAGAAAAATTCTTCGGGCGATCTTCGGTCCCGTCTGCATTGACGGTGAGTGGAGGAGGAGATACAACGACGAACTGTATGGACTGAACAGCGACATGGACCTAGCCAGAAGAGTGAAGTTCCAAAGACTGAGATGGCTGGGTCATGTAGAGCGCATGGACACAAATGCTCCGGTCCGAAAAGTATTTTAATCCGCACCCGAGGGACAGCGCAGTAGAGGAAGGCCAAGACTCAGGTGGCGTACGCAAGTGGAAGAGGACCTCAGCCAACTTAGTGTGCGAAACTGGAGGCAGCTAGCCAGGGATGATGCTGGCTGGAGAAGCTTGTTGACTGAGGCCCAGGTCCACCCCGGTATGTAATTATGAGTCTCTCCTTCCGTTGTCGGGTGGTGCTTCAGGAGTCTAGTTAGTATTTCTGTATTCAAAGACCGTTGTGGTGTTGCCATCTTTGATTAAGTCGAAATCCATATTTTTTGGCCCTCGTTTATTCATGTTTCTTGGGTGAAGTATTTTTTATTTCCCGTAAATGTTTACCGGAAACGAATGTTATAACATGCATGATGTAGGTCCATATCAGAATAAAAAGTAGCATGTGACAGATTTACCAAATGGCAACACCGAACACGGTCATCAAAAACGAAAAGCACTAGTGCAAACACAAGTGAAGGAACAATCTCGTTTTGCTCAAATTAAACTGTGGTTACTCTGGTCATGGAAGAAAATGCAGTGAATATCAATAGTCCGTACACATATCATTATTGATGCCATTGTTTCCATCTCGGATGTTACAGATTTGTTAAGGATTAACAACAACAATTTGAATAAAAGCCAGTCAGGCTTCGGTGGTAGTTTTAGAAACTCGGAAACTCGGCAACCAGCATCTTTGTTTGATAAAATGCTCTGTATTGAAGACACCGTAGATTATTCAAAGAGTAAGGGCCCTTCCAATAGTGATCAAAGTAGTTCTCTGTGAAACATTGATTAAAGAGGCTTTATAGAAGCATTTTCTTAATGAAGACAGAATTAGTAGGCGATCAAACCAACAACTGTGATGTACACTTAGTTTAAAGAATCAGTATTTCTTCTTCTAAGATCGAATGGAATATGAAGCAGAGGAAGACGTTATCTCAGTGTGAAATTAACAGCAACAGGTTTTGGCACAGCAGCCTAGTAAATTTAAGAAGAGGGGCATGGTATCGAACAATTGAGTTCAAGCATTTTTACTTTTGGTCCTACCTCTGTATCTCGACACAACTCTTCGAGTTCACTTGTTTTGGGCCCATCTACAAAATTCATTTTTATTCTGTCGAAAAGGTTCATTATAAGAACTTTGTAAGATTTTTTCTTATTATCCAGCATTCTGTAGCGAGTATAATAATATTTACAAATGAGTCATGTCTAACTGATTAATGCAATAAAAAGAATTATAATACAAACAAAATCTTTTTCTTTATTTATAAATTAGTGTAATTGTTAAATTTACAATAAATAAAACACACAAACACCCCACGTAGTCGCGTGTAAAAATTAAAATTGGAATTTAATTGTCTAAGCACACTCCGTTTTTAGATAGATTCCTCTTGCTATGTTAAAGACTAAACAATGCAATTTAAATTTCTGGAATATGAATTTATGCAAATCAAAGTAAACAGCTACACCTACTTGTATTGACCGGCAACTTAACCGATGTTTGCGTGAGTTTCTCGCAAATAATTACAGATATTGCTTACAATACAATTAGTGTTCTGTACAGTGACAACATTGACCAGATATGCTATTTACGCCAGACAAGGTAAAATATTTATTCATTTCATTTTTACTAGTTTACATTTACACAAAATTTTTCGATGTAATACTGTAATTGGAGTGCAAATTTCGTGCAATATTTTTAGGAGACTTTGACGTCAAAGATAGTCATACAGATGTAAAGTATCTATTGGGTATTGTACATGGCAATTGTATTATTGCCAGTCACTGTGATGTCTGTTTATTTCTAGAAATTATTACTTTAAATATTTAATTTCCTCAAGTTTCGAAATTTTTAAATCTTCTTCATTGCTGAAGTACAATGTGTTCAAAATGAAATGTGATTTACAAGCGCTGCTTGTAAATTCATGCTGTTAAATGAAAGCCGTTTAAATAGTTTTTGTGATTTTATAGCAATTAAAAGAATTTAATATCGAACAGTGAAAAAATAACTGTGTCTTTAAAATAAGACAAATATAGAGATTTAAATGGAGCTCAGCAAAGTGTATGAGGCTCTGTATCTCCGCACTTATGATAAAAATCGTCCAGGTCGTCCAAATGAGAAATGATCCAAAAAATTCACAATATCGTGATAAACGATCGAAGAGTGAAAGTGCGTAAGATTGCCGGGACTATAGATATTTAAATTGATTAAGTGCAGAATATAAACTTAAACAACTCATTTGGATATGGAATATCTTTCCACAATAAGGGTGCCGCAATCGCCTACAATTAACAATAAACACTCACGTGCGTAAGCTTCAAAAGAATTGTCAAAACTCCTTAAGTTGGGATATAAATTGCTTCCGCGTCCAACACATTTTCCAGATTTAGCACCCAGCGAATATTTCCTTTTCTAACCATGAGATCAATGCTGAAATGAACACTTATTTTATGTAAATGTTGATAACGACTTCATTTTAAGTGGTCCATACGGGGGGATTCCAATTTGAAGTCACATTTTTAAGCATATTGGCTTACCAGTGTAGTGTTGTCTTCCAAGGGTGCAATCGATGCTCGCTCATCGGCATAAACTAGTGAATTGGTGTTTTCTCATAAAGAATTCTCCAAAGGCATCAAATCGCATGATCTTGCCGGCCAATTCACCCAATTAGTCCATCGACTCGCATGCTGTGCGGCATGTAGCGCCATCTTGCTAGAATCACATGTCGACCAGATTCAGATCGTGCACTTTAAGGAAAAATAAGTTCGAAATCATTGAACGATAGCGGTAACGTTGGTCTAACGGTCATCTTTGAAAAAATCTCTTGTATTGCCTGAAATGCTCATCGAACCAAATACGGCAGTTTTCTTTATTAACATAAGCATTCAACCAGAAATGAGCTTCGTTGCTATAGACAATTTTTCGATAAAAAAGCTGATCTTCTTTCAGGCTCCAGCTGTGGCAGATCGTTCGGTTTAAGCTATTGCACGAACTATATTTTGTAAGGTTTTATATCAAGTTCCTTGCGTAGTCAAGTAACATAATCGTAATTGCTGCAAATGACGAAAAATGGACAAATCACGTTCTCCATTACCACTGGCGAATATAGCAGCATTATTTTTCTCTATAAGTACTCTACTTGCATACCCGTTAGGTGGCGTGAAATTGGTGCGAAATTTGGTCACTATGGCTGGAGTTGCTTGCTCAGTATCTCAATTCTGGCGACCGTAAAATTCTCGAAGTGCACGAAAAATATTTTTCGCAGAGCACGAATTGATGAAAAAAATTTGTATAATTTGTAAGCGTTGTATGGGTGCAAGTCTTTCCATGATGAGCATGTTTGACTTTAGTACATGTCCCAAATCACGCGCGGGCTGTCAAAAATAGAACACTGAAAAGCAAATAGCAAAAAACTTCTCCGTAAATCCTTAAATGGTTAACAGCTTTCAGAAATTCTGTCGTGTCTTCGTGATCCATACACGAACTTCATCATTGAAAGTCACTTTTAACTTTTTTTGAGAAAGTGGGTTAAGGTTGAAGTAGACAACTTCAGCCTATGTTGTGCATAATAAGGATTTGGAGGAGCTAACATCGGATATCAAAAGGTGTGCAATTGGATGTTACCCATAGTTTGCGTAAGTATCCATAGACGCTATCAATCATGAAGTTGATATTGTTATAATACGAGAGGTTCCGGTTTATAACAATACCAAGGTAGGTGGCGTATTCTACAACGTTTATTTTAAAACTCGAAAGGTAGATATCTGGCACCCGACTAATATTAAAAGATTTTTTAGAAATCGGTATAAGCTAACAATTGGTGGGATTTAATTGCAGACCATTGTGTACCAACCAAGAGTGGACTAAAGACAAGTTCTCATTTGATTGGGACACAAGATCGATAATATTATACATTGGCTAAGAAATTCGTACCTGAGCATCAACTACGTAGAGATAAATAGAACAATTTTTGCATACTAATAGTAAATCGTTAACAAAGATACAAAACGAAATAGGCCCCAAAAATTAATCCCTGAGGTACCCCATATTTGAGAAATTTGAGTTCCGAACATCTATCTCCAACGAAAATTCTTTATGACCTGTCTATCACATAAACCAAAATAGTGCTCTTTATCTAATTTAATCGATTTTCTATTTTTCCCAAATGATGTAAATCCTTTCTTTCGCCCTCTTTTCTGAATTGTCGGTTTCTTAATGTAGAGACTTCGTCTATTGCTCATATTTGTTATTAGAACACGTTTTGCCACATTCGCTGGCATTTGCAACATTTTATTCGTTAAAATAGAATGTCATTCTTATCCTTATATGTCCATACATATCGGATTCCTTATTAGGTCATAGCGCCGTACAAAATAAAATCTTTGGGAACTCTATGTTTGGTTTATATAAAAAAAACAATTGAGTTATAAGGTCTTGACAAAAAATAATAGAGAGATTCTATATATATTAAGTATTTGCCTAATAGCAAAGGTGAATGGGCGTAAGGGAACCCTGCAATTTTTTTTCAGCATGCGGCTACTTTTGCATTTTTGAACCTTCGGGGACATAATGACAAATAATTCTATTATGAATCACTCCAGCTTTGATAAGATGGTATCAGAAGCATAACGAAAAAAAATACTTTCATCCTGATATTTGGAAGAAATTTTCCAACATATTGTTCAGATAAACGTTAATCGAATTAGGGATATTGGAATCAAAGCAAAAGAGGGATGACTAGTTGATTTTCAAAAAGTGATGTTTTAAGGCGTAAATTCCAAAAGAGTCTTGTAAAGTATTTCTACTATGAAAAACGATGTCAGCTTCTGTAAAAACAAAACAAACAAAAGTCAATGATTAAAGTTATAACGCTAAAGCGCTATCTCAGTATTTTAAAAAAGAATAATCGCTGAATATTTTTATCATCGTCAGGGGAAACAGGGTGTTATTCCGAGCAGGTAACTTATTTTGGTTAAACATATCATGTCAAAATAATCAATGGGAAATACGAAGTATCTGCATCTGCGGCGAAAACCAAGTTGGGCTCAAAAGCTTGCTTACCCTGCTTTTGACTTCCAAGTTTTTCTTTGAGTGCAAGGCTTCTCTAAACGCGGTCAGAAGGGTGAAAATTGGGGTCACAGAAAATTAGAAATTAATTTGCTGCAACTCGTCTCATCAGGCTGCAGGTCCTTGGCTGAGATGGTTACTGCTTGTACCGTACTGTATAGTACAACAAAAAAAAACCTGACAAATGTTTTCACACATAATGCTGCCAAATTTTGAAGTTGAAATGGCATGGCCTCGATAGGTGTTTTTTGGTGCTTATACTCGTATGTTAAGCCGATATAGATTACCAAAAAAACACGCCTTTTATTGAACTATTACTAACTTTACTTTAGGTGGCGCTACAGTCGGGGGTGGACCTGGGCCTCAATCAACAAGCGTCCCTAGTTAGCTCGATCTTTGGTTGGCTGCCTCCAGTTTCGCACGTTGGTTGAGGTCCCCTTTCACTTGCGTGCGCCACCTGAGTCTCGTGCTTCCTCTACTGCGCTGTCCCTCGGGGGCGAATTCGAACACTTTTCGGACCGGTACACTGATGTTCATCCGCTCTACATTACCCAGCCATTTTAGTCGTTGAATCTTCACTGTTCTGGATAGGCCGATGTCGCTATACAGTCCATAGAGTTCGCATTTGTATCTTTTCCTCCACTCACCGTCAATGCAGACGGGACCGAAGATCACTCGAAGAATTTTTCTCTAAAAGCAATCCAGATGCCTTCATCTATTTTTTATAATGTCCATTACTCTGTGCCATAGAGCAGGATTAAGGTCTATATATGGTAATTTTTGTTGTTCGAAAGAGGGCTTTACTAGTCAATTTCCTTCTTAGTCCAAAGGAGCAGCAATTGGCAGGATTTTTTTTCGTTTGATCTCGGCCCTGGTATCTTTGTCTGAATTGATAGCGGATTCTAGATAGAAAAAGCCCTTTACTACCCCAAGGTTATGCCTTTTCTGTCCGAGACGTTGGTGTTGACGTTTGCACTAGTTTTTCAAATATGATTTTGAAGAAATCGCGTGGCAGCGCATCGCTTTGTCTAAATCCTTTTTTGACATCAAAGGTCTCGGTGAGATCTATACCGACCTCGATGGAGCATTCTGGCAGGGATGCCAAAACTAGACATTGCTCTGTGTAGATGCTGTCATACGCGGCCTTAAAATCGATGGAAATGTGGTGTGTATCGATCTGAAGCTCATGGGTTTTCACCAAGATATGTAGTGTGAATATTTGATCGATGGTGGACTTTCCTGGCCTGAAACCACACTGATATGGGCCTATCAGGTTTTTGAAGATCAGCTTCAAGCGTTCACATAATACGGCAGATAAGATAATGTATGCGATGTTAAGAAAGTTGATACCTTTGCAGTTGGTGTAGTTCAGAAGGTCTTCTTTCTTCGGACAAACAATGCTGAGGTTCCATTCATCGGGCATACTTTCGTCCGACCATATTTTAGAGATGAGTTGGTGTATGCTCCTTACCAAGTCATCGGCAGTCAGGTCGTCTGCTCCGGCAGCTTCATTCGGCTTAAACTTATTTCTATCTTCGCTTCATCCGGGTCGGGTGGACGAAATTGTTGGTCTGCATCGTCCATCGTGTCGCGCAGGCTGTATCTTCCGACGGTACAGATGCCTCCTTTTTCTAGCTTCGCATTAAAATCCCTGAGGACAATTTTAATTTCACATTAAGGGCATTACTCATAGGTCTTTTTCAAGAGCTTATAGAAGGTATCTTTGGTGTCGTCATCTTTCTTCTCTGTGAGGGCGTGCGCCCATACCAGGCCAATATTGGTAAATTTAGACATGCCAGAAACTCAAGACTTCTTGCCTAAGTCTGCTTCCTACAACAAATCCGCGTCCAAATAGACGCTGCTTTTGCCGTCGATAACAATCGCCATTGCATTTCTTGGATGGCGGTTATGTCTGCTTTCCAGCAGTCTAGGGCCTCCGTAAGTTGTTCGGCTGCTCGTGGCCTCTTAAGGAGCCAAACATTCCACGTGCATATCCGAAGTTCTTTGTCCTTAAATCGTTTGTATGGGTTGTCGACAGTAAATCCGTCTGTATCCGAGGCCTGTTGTTGCTTCGTAACTTTTTTAATTTTTTCCATGGCCGGGCGACACAACCCTTAACCTTACGGGTCAGTTTCATTCGTTGATACCCCTAGGACGAGGGGTCGGTTGGACCGAAAGCCAGTAACTTGTTCTGGGATGCGAGTGCTGCCGTTGGTGCATTAAAGGCTCTTCTGCCACCATCTCTTTTCCAAGACCCTGACTTAGTCTCGGAAATTCTTACGGACCTGAGTTCCCCATCTGGGGAAGGTCCAGTCCGGATGGACATTGAGGTTCGTGGAGGTTTTATTATCACAATTGGTGTGTAGAGGATAGTTGCAACACTGGGTATCGCCAGGTTGACATCTCTCAATACCTACCCTATTTCTACAGCACACAACCACTACTCGTATTGAACTATACGAATAGATTTTCGGAAGACAAATCAACCTAAGAAACTATTTGCAATTCACTAATAACGGCGCGGAAACGACCACTCTGTTCGCCATTTTTCAAAGTTTCAAAAGATCTTGTATGGATAGTGCTACCAATTCAACAGGGTACAAGACTGTTATACTATAAGATAATATAACGCGATCTGTACAGTGACATAAAAATGAGAATAGCTAGAAAATTAGGGCGAGTCCTGCATGATTTCTGTTTATGTTACTAAAACAGTGCTGTAAATAATAACATGCATCTCTTTTACTACGTCATTGGAATACATAGACCGCAAAGACTAATATGGCCCAAAAATTACTACTCATGAAAATGAAAGTAATGAAATGGAAACCCATTCTACACACATGTCTAGCTAGCTTCCTTGAGCATTTGAATCACTTGAATAAAACAATTAAAAGGTATCTAAACTCATAAAGTATACCGGACGTATAAATTAAATTTTTTTTGTTTTCGAAAACAAACAAATGAATTTGACTGTCAATTGTTATTAACATATTTGCGAATCACTTGATATTGCCTGTATCTGACAATAATCTAATTGTCATGAAATTGGTCTCTCATCAACCCAGGCTAGGAGGGGTAAGCACTTACTATTCGTATTCTATGGGCCATCAAGTCAGTTCAAATAATATGGGAATGAGAATTTCGTTGTTCAAGATCATCACACGTAACGCTAACCAAGTTATTGTCGGACACCGTTCGTTGTCATGAGGTTTGGTTGTTTTCGTCTCAACGGTCGTTTTCGTTTCGCTTAATTATTTAACAATTGTATGCTAATTGAACACAGACCAACCACTCTGAAACATTCCCTTGAAATTAGAATAGAAAAGTCGTTTCGTTTTTCATTTTTTTTTTTTTGCGCATTCCTGTTCGCATTTCTTTTTTTATTTGAGTTGAGAGTAGAACTAAAATTAAGAAATTATTCGTAAAAAATAAATCACAAAATTTTTACACGTACACAGGTCTGACCAACGACCTTTTTACTAAAGCAAACGACATTCGTAGAATTGAGCTTAAAACTAGAGGTATTGCAAAATAAAATAAAATACTGCAACGTATTTCTGAGAAGAAACAGGTGGTGATTCAGATAGCTTTTCAAGGGGATAGGCTGATATTCTAAACTCGCGCCGTTAAAATCACTGGTTCAGCTTCGACCTCGGCTACCTTCTTTTTAAGCTCCGTTTCTACTGATTTCTTTTCATCGACCGGATGAAGAATTGTTGTGGATGTTGAAGTTGCATCTGTTTCTGTGGAGGATGATGGTGATATGGTAGTTTCTGTTGTAGAACTTTTTGACTTTTCCTCTGAAGATTCATCAGACTCGGAAGACTCAGACGATTCAGAGGATTCAGAGGAGTTAGATGATGGAGTTGAACTCGATTTTGTTGTTGATGTTTGAGTAACTTCACTAACAGGCGCTGGGGTCGAGTTAAGATGGAACGTTGGCAAAAGATGAGCTCCAGCTTCAGGGGCCTTGTAAACACTCACACGATCAATCACTACGTGAGCTGGATTTACTTGATCAGCATTAACCCTCTCTGTTGTCTGAACGAGAACAATTGGCTCACTGACATCTGCAGAGACGGTAGTAGCCTCTTCAGTCGATCTTTTGTTCACTGTATGCGCTGGTGTAACCGAATCCACATGGGAATTTGGACTACTACCAACGCTACCAACACTCAATGCAGTTTGCACTAGGCCACTTTCGATATTATCAATCAACGCCGATAGTGAAATTTTTGGTCCACCCAAATCGGTAACATCATTACTGCCTCCTAAATTAGCTGACTGTCTTTTCACTACATCACTATTTTTAAAGGGTAGAATATCTCTGGATCCAAAAATATCAATCGAATGAGGTTTGCCCGAAACTGAGGCAGCGAGAATTGCGAATAAAATCTGCAAATTAAAATCACTTGATTATGATGATGACTCAACGTCGACTTGCTAAAACTCACAATAAACACTTTCAGGGAATCCATGCTGAACGAAAATTGCCACTCTTATTTGTTAAGGCCAAAACAACAAACAAAACAACAACAAAAAAGCCCAAAAAATCAGCTACCAAGTGATGAAGTTGGTTAGAGGTGTAGCTTGGAATCGGCAGTGGATACTACTGAATTGATCTGTAGTCGAGGGTTGGGTATTTAACGATCTTAAACGATTGCCCAATACATTGAAACACGCAGTTGTCCAATTGTCTCTGGATAAGCAACTCAGACAAATACTCTCACGCGGGATTATGCTAATCAATGAAAACAGAATTTTCTAGTATCTGGTTAGAGTCATCATTCGAGGTAAGGCTGATGTTGACAGTTCTGATGTTGTGCCCTGGCCAGCGTGCAGAGAAGTACGCATATCACCGACTGAAACGGGGAAGAGAATTTCTAGATTTTTTTTTTTTTTGATTTTTTTTTTCAGCGTAATTAAGTGATAATTGATGGTAGCTGGAATTGATTTAGCATTTGTATCTCCAAATGGATTTTGTTATGGTGTTAGATTTAGCCAAAATTTTAATCAGGTCAAAATTCGATACGTGCCTCACTGAAAACATGAGTAATAAGGCCGCGTCGTCTGTTGGTAAAACCAAGGAAAAAAAAAACATTGTAAACAAATTAACTCGACTATAATTAGAGCGAAAAATGTCAAACATTTATCAGCTGACTATTGAAATTGTAGACAAATTTGTGGCAAAAGTTTTAGAAGGAGATTAATTGAAATTTATGAGCCTAAAGGGGTATTCCAGCTAAGACCACCAGAATTAGGTGTTAAAATTTTATTTCAATTGAAAAAAATTAGACATGGTTGCCAAATTTTAAGAACAAAGAAAAAAAACAATAATAGTAGACAATCTATGGCTCTCTGATTAAATATGACATGGAAGGGAGTGAACCTGGGATTTGACTGGGTTCATCCAGCTTGAGGTAGATATGGCACAAATTGTATTATGGTCCTCTAATCTAATTAATTTTTATCAATTAGGCTGGCTTAACATAGGTACGCCTTTCTGAGTCGTGCGTTCTAATAGGTAATCGCTTGAGTTTTTAAGGTATTTTCTGATCAGCTGGCACTAAATTAAAAATGATTGCGCTCGTTTGGCGGTTCGTTGCTCCTTAAATAAGTTGTTATGTAAATGTTTGTAAATGAATTCCAAAATCGAGTTGTCATACAAAGGCTGTAACTTGTGATTTTAAAAAGTGGAATACGTTTACTTCTGTAATTTACAAATAATTTGCCTTCGTCGTAGTGAGTTAGTCAGAGTCAGTCAGTATGATCTTTTACTCATTAAAAACTTCGGTACCATTTGACATTCTTAAATAGCAGCCTAAGTAATTCTTCCGCTTTTGTATTTATTTAATTGGTTAGAAATTGTTGTAGCAATATCATATCCTTAGAAAAGATTGAAGCATTTCTTTATTTTCCGAAATTGCAGCAAACTAGATAATTATAACCTTCGATTTATTTAGCGAATCAAACCTTAGAAATTTGAAAACCATGAAAGTCGAATTCGCGCTTTCCATAATTGTATTTACATTCACAGGCAGTCAGATTTAATTATGCTTACCTCTCTAGTTTGCGAAATATAAAACTTAATTTGTCCCATAAACAATACGAATAACATTGTCGAGAAATACCTTAGTACCTAGTATTTCTTAAAGGAAATCATTCATGTATCTCCGTTATATTTCTGGCGCTGCACAGATACCAAACGGAGTCCCTTGACTTAATAAAGGCCTGTACCGGTGGTAAACGTTGGTAGTTCGACAAAAGCGTCGTCAACCCCCTATTGTTGATAAGCCTGTTCTTACCAAGGTCTAACCGGTAGCGGATATGAATAAGACTTAATCATAGTATCCAATGTAATTCGGTAGTCCCCACAAATGCGCATGGTTCGACTGCAAATATCGGCGTGGCCCAGCGAAAAACTGTACCTGCTCGAGAATCTATTGACGTACCAATTTGCTGATTTTGTCCTGTACAAGATGTTTTGAAAATATCGCGTCTGGAGTCTCTAATTCGATGACGGGCCACGGCTCAACTATCAAGGCTTCGCCCACTCATGACGCTGTCTAATAAAGGGGGAGACTCCACTTATACATAACATCCTAAGACCTTAATGCCACTGAAGATTTCTATTATTTGTCCATTAACAAGCCGCTGATCATAGGTGTTATTAATTGGCAAGACCAGCGGGACCCCATACCAGGACCCTTGGAATTCCGGTCCGAGCCTGATTTGAAGAGTTAGGCTGTGGTTCAAACCTAAATCGCAGTGGTGATGCACCTGCTCTCACCAAATGTAGTGTTGAAAAATACTGTGTTCTGAGGTCCTAAGATCAGTAAGCGCTCTTAGATAGGTCTCGACTAATTTCAAGGATAGGACCTGCGCTCTCAATACAGGTTGCGAATTAGTATTAAAGGAATTAACGGATAGAAATGGCAAAGCGTATTCTTGTTCCCATGGGTGTATGGAAGCAGTTAACCACAAAAGCCATTCTCTGGTTCGGTACCATATAGTTTTGGAAATTACAGCACATGATGAACCGGAATCCATATCAAAGTCTTCCATAACTTCATTGATTTTGAACTTAATGTTTAACGAAATTCTCGCATACGCCATTTCTGTTGTCATGTTGTTTTTCTCATAGAAATAATAGCAAGACCTGTCACCTAGCAGAAGTAACGCATTTTATTTTTAAAGACAACTTTTTCTTGGGGGCCTCATAAATCTGTGCCAGTTCATATGCTTGTTGAAAATTCAACTTCTTTTTCTCAAATCTTTAGTGAAGTCGACTATGGACCCTCCAACCGTTTGCGTCCTCTTGCGGAACATGTGTGAATACGCGATCTCGTTTGAGTGGAAATGAGCATTCAACTTCTCCAGAATTTCTTGAAATGTTATATCTTTGGGGTTGGGGCCCAAAGGTGTTAATAAGGAGTGAATGATTTCATACGTGGCTTCTCCCAAGCATAATAAAAAAAATTCTTTTTGCTGCACTTCACTCTTTAGGCCGTTGGCTTCAAAATAAAAACTCCACCTTCTCCTTGTATACTAGTTGTTCCACGAAATTGAAAGGTTTGAATTTATCTAATTTACTGAAAGCCGGCACTGCTCCCTCGTTAATGTTTGCCATTTCGGTGTGTTATTCGTTTCTCCTTTCAGTGATTCCTGGCGTCTTGAATTTAATGTAGCATGCTTTCTCGATGCCGGTTTTTGTGATATTTGAATTTACTTACATATTTTGCTATTTGATTTGAGATTGGACTATTAAGAGGATGTTCTTCCGTGAGTTTGTTGGTCTTTGAATAAAGTCCACATCAGTAAAGGGGATAATCTTTCTATCGAAGGTCTTAGGGTCAACCTACCCTACCCTCCTTCACTACCACAATATCTCCGACTTTAATTGCGGTTGTTCTCGAAGCACTGTTGGAGAAAAGGAAGCTAGCTGACAATCTTTACAAAGATCTTGCATGGACGTTGTATGAATTTCCATCTAAATTGATTATTGATATTATTTTCCTCACCGTTCGTTCGGGAAGAGTATTGAGTCGACCTCCTATTAGAAAGTAATCAGGTGTAAGTACTGACATATCATTGCGGTATCTGATGTCATAAGACACAGGGGCCTTAAATTAAAGCATGCTTCAATCTTTGTAATAAGTGTGGAATATACTCCGAATGTCAGTTTCGATGGACCAGTGGTTCTTTTTAAATGTTGCTTAAACTTCACTTCGAAACTTCACTCCCACTTCTAAAAAATCGCCAAAGTTTTATGACGATAGGGTGTTGAAATGCCTCGTTTTATCCTGGACCTGAAAATTTTTAGAACTTCTGCTTTGTTATGAACTTGCCACCTTTCCTTAGCTCTTTATTCGATCATTTTAAATTTGTACCACAATCACTTAAAATGTAAGTGCAATAAATGCCGCAGCTCCAATATCGTTTTCTTATTCAATATGAATTGACTTAAACAGACTTACAGACACGGCTATATTGCATCAATCAAGTTAATTTTATGTTTTCAATTTTACCTTATAGTTTTCTTGTCTGTATCGATTATGACAACTGCTGAAAAGCTCTTAAGACAGAAATTTCTGAGAAATTATGACCCATTCCAACACATCTAGCAGATCATCAGATATTTTTTACAACCAACTTAATCCATTTCTTTATCCATTAAAGAGGTGTTATCAAATCAGACCATGCAAATATTTCTGGGTTCTCGAATTTCATGTATCTTACGGTCTCTGTCGAAAGGTTGGCTTAAAGAAAAGCAACATCAAGTTTTAGGTGTGGTAAAAATAGGCTTTTTATTGGCCCAACTCTTATAATAGATCGCTAAAACCATATATAGGTAAATGCACACCCGCACCACGCGTTCAGTCAATCTATGCATTCCAATTCCAATTTCGTAGCTACATCCAAGGTTATTAAGTTTTCAAAGGTATTGGCGTATCACAGGAATATTCGATAAGCCACAGTTTCTGAAATGTTAACTTACTCGTAGTTTAACAATTATCAGAGCCAAACATCTAAGTGGATCGAATAGTTCAGTGACATCTGCAAGTACTAATCGTTTTGTATGTTGACATCAATTAAAGTAATTTAAACTTGAAAGATATCATGCATGGGATGCAACTGAATACCCAAAGTTTTTTGACCTCCTTTGAATCAAAATGTAAAGGGATGTTAACTTCTCTCTGATTTTTAGCAATTTGCGGTATAATACTTGTCGACTTACGTAAAGGAAATCAAACTAACTGTCCATGATATCTTGTTGCAATTTAACTGTGTCGAGTAAAAACCCTTGGTAAGTTTTTTTGTCAATTGTGAGCGTGTATCCAAAACATCAGCCGCAAGTTGGTGGAGTTTAAACACTGCTAAAGAAGTTGCTGATGCGGTTCCGAATATCACTATGTTGACTGAATATTTTTGCATGGGACTTTCTTTTTACTTCGACACACCATTGAATCTTCATCTGCCATCCATATTTAGCGGTAGATCGTTTGTATGCCCGTGGTAAATGCCACTTTATAGTTTGCAGTTGTGGTCCTATTATTAGATAGTCATAGAAAGATACGAGGGCGGGTCAATAAGTCCGTAACTTTTTGAATTTCTGACCTCTTTACTGAAACAGCAATACTGCTCCTGTCAACAGGCATCTGTCAGTTGACTCCTGTCAAAATTTAAACTTACTGCGTCAGTTAGTTTGTGTTTGACAGCTATTTTTATCAGACTACTCACTAATTTGAGGAGAAAATGGAAAAAAGTGAATTTCGTGTGCTTATTAAGCATTATTTCTTGCGAAAAAAAACCATTACCGAGACCAAGGCTAAGCTTGATAAATACTATGGGGACTCTGCACCATCGATTTCAATGGTAAAAAAGTGGTTTAATGAATTTCGTTGTGGCCGTACAAGCACTGAAGATGCCGAACGTCCTGGACGCCCAGTTGAGGTCTCTACACCCGAAACAATCGAAAATTCACGATATGGTGTTGGCCGACCGAAGATTGAAAGTGCGAGAGATTGTGGAAGCCGTAGGGATCTCGCATGGCTCAGTGGTTTCAATTTTGAATGATCACTTGGGCATGAGAAAGCTTTCCGCAAGATGGGTGCCGCGTTTGCTCACAGTCGACCACAAACACATGTGCAGTTGCCATGGCAAAAATCCATGAATTGGGCTATGAATTGCTCCCTCATCCACCCTATTCTCCAGATTTGGCTCCGAGGGACTACTTCTTGTTCCCAAACCTGAAGAAATGGCTTGGTGGAAAAAGATTTGACTCCAATGATGAAGTCATCTCGCAAACAAAGGCCTATTTTGAGGACCTCGACAAATCATTTTTTTTGGAAGGGATAAAAAAATTGGAGAAGCGTTGGACAAAGTGTATAGAGCTCAAGGGAGACTACGTTGAAAAATAAAATTATTTTTTTATCAAAAAATCTGTGTTTTAATCCAAAAGTCACGGACTTATTGACCCGCCCTCGTAGAAAGGAAAGAAATTGACGAACACCTAGGTGCTATACACTTAAATTACCTCATGAAGCGAGAGGTTATAAGTGTTTACGCCTATTACTATATTTCATAGTGCATAGCCTTCATATGCCCTAAATAGCCATATTCCTTCAGGCACGTTTTTTAAGCTTCCTGCAACTTCGCATTTGAAACTAGAAGTTTCTCGATTTGGTACAGCACAGACATGGGAGCTCCCTTGGACTTAACTAAATGTTGTCGCATTTGGTTGAAGTGCGTATTATCGTACCTTTTAATTTGCAAATTAACCCTTAATGGAAGTTTATGGTAAACATGCTCCAATTAAAGTACTTGTGAACGTTGGTTTGTTTGTTTCAAAATCAATGATTTTAGCATCGACAGCAAAGACCGTAAGACACCAGAGAAAAAACAACGAAGATACAGATTTCCAAGCATTATTAAATGAACACCCGACTCAAACACAAGAACAGGTAGCAGAATCATTTTTTGAAAGTTAATAGGACAACTCTTTCAAAATGTTTTAAAGCCCTAGGAAATATTCAAAAAGAGGGAAAATGGGTTGCATATCAATTAAAGGAATAAGACATTGAAAGGCGAAAAAACATTTAAGAAATTTTGCTTGATCAACACAAAAGAACAATAACTTTTTCTTCATCGATTTGTCCTGGCAATGAAAAGTGAATCTATTTCCACAATCGCAAGCAGAAGAAATCCTGACTAGATCCAGGGAAGCCATCAACATCGAAACCTCAAACCAGTATGCAATATTCATGGAAAGAAAAGTATGCTGTGCATTTGTGGGATCCAGAAGGGAATGGTGCACTACGAACTACTAAAACTTGGACAAGCAATTTCTAAGTCAAAAACTGATCAAGTTAAAGCGAGAATAGAAGCAAAAACGTACGGAAAATGCCCAAGAAACTCATCAGTTATTTTCCATCGCGACAATGTCCAATCTCCACATGTTGCAAAATATGTAAAAAACTATTTAACAAACATTAATTGGGAAGTTCTACCTCACCCTCTTTTCTACAATACTTTACCCCTTCTGATTACTACTTCGTACGATTGATGCAGTACGGACTTTCGAAACAGCACTTTTATTTATGAAGAAGTGCAAAATTGTTGATGGTTGATCTAAGGCACCAGAACACGGTGCGCGCGCGTTACAAGAGTGTATTTTTCATAATTTTTTTCTAGTAAAAGATTAATGTTTTTTTTTTATTGATACTAATATTCAATATATAGATATAGAAGACACTATACGCATATTTTTATTCGAATCCTTCCAAAAGGACACTTCGACGAAGTTGCTGCTTGGTAGTTGGCAGCAATCAAGCCATACGGTTCATCTGAATATTACAAAACAAGAATATATTTATAAAATAGACATATATTTGTATATTTATGGCATCGCGTAGGGAAATTTCAATATTTAAAAAAAAAATGCCAGCCCAGTGAATTTTATTTTCCATTTTCACAGAAAATGTTCATCGTTTATGGAAAAAAAAATCCTTACGTGGTGCCATCGAGACTATATTTTTGAACATTTCGAGACTTGGTGCAAATCGGATGAACAGTTTTTCAAATATGTTGTCAACCAGGTTGAAAAACGTAGCCCCTCCTCGGCATCCAGAGACGTGTTTTGCACGCAGATGACCCGATGCCGCTGTCTGCCGCTCGAAGCGGTCGGTTGCTTGGCACGTTTTCACATTAATTGCTGCATATCCGTCAATTTTACAAAATTCTTTACCGAATTTGGTTAAAGCATTCTTATCAAAAACAAAATCAATTATTTAACCGTGATCTGGTGCCCTAAAGATGAACAATGGTATTGGAGCGGAATCCATCAATCCCAGGAAGATGGGAAAGAGCCATGGCCTATGAGGGCACTTTTTTGATTATTAAATACATTTATTATTTTAATAAATAATAGCAGAACTAAGTGAACCCATCTTTTTTTAATTCATAAAGATGTCTGTCATCGGCCTTGAACTTAAATGGTTCATCGTTATTAAACACTTATGCCAAAATATTACCTTACCAAGTAAGTAACTGCATTTCTTCACATATTAATAAGATGTTCAACGTTCAATTCGTTTCTCTGACTTGATTTCTGAAGTCTTTCCTGGACCGCCTCAATCTTATTTATTTGAAAACCTTTAAAAACACAAAGGAAGCACGTCTCGTTTATCTTCCTGCTACCAACGATGTCAACTGCATCGTTTCTCCTTAAACTTTTGTAGATCTATTTATCATGTTGTTGTTTTCATTCTTTCGGATAATATCATTTTCTTGGTGACTGTCATCATAGTTCTAAAGCTGCGCATCACTAGGGTGACGCTGGTGAGTGATAAATCTACAAGATACAAACAAAATTACCCAGTCCTCAATAGTTCTACAGCCATGAAATTCTTTAAAACTGGTGTGTACAAGTTTTGTTTTTATTTTTAAAAGTGTAAGTCCCGTCATAAAGGTTCAAATTAATAATTATTAAATTAATTTGTAACATATACTCGTGCCTAGCTCTTGATTAAGTGTACTCGTATGATAAAAACTCAAAGCTAGGTACAACATTTTGAATAAGCTTATGAGCACTTTTGAGAATGGAATAAGCGAATTGAAATAAACTCTTACTCGTACACTTCATTCAGTTAAATAGATGTGTAAAGTCCTATAGTAAAATTAATCAGAACGGTGACAATTTTTTTGTTTGCACACACACGTTCAGATTTTTCTCCTATAAATATGGTAGATTCATTCTACTCGTATCAGAGTTCACAAAAAAGTGAATGTATCTCTTGGATAATACTTACACGTACTAACTACTAGTTGTCTGAGTCACCACCTGCAACCAGAATGTTGTTCTACTAACTTGTAATATTAAAGACCCTTGAGGAAGTGATTTAATTCATCTCATAAACTCGGCTCCACAAAAACTGATAGTAAGTTCAGAAAACAAGCAAAAAAAAATCTCAAAATACGACTCGTTGCGTAAATATTTCCATGGTTCATGGCGACTTTGTAGATGGTGGACATTCTCGTGCATACTTGTTCAAAATAAGTGTACATAAGATCTTGTTTTTAACTGAAGGTGTGCTCTCGAATATTTTAACACTTTGTGTGCCAGTAGATACGTGCCAAAGTTAAACAGGCGTTGGCAAAAAAACACATCGAACACGATTTAGTCAGGACCTTGAAAACGCGTAAATTCGCCTGCTAACCGAGTTTTATTATGACATCAATTCTGCAACACATGACCGGTAGAAATGCCACCCCACTTAGAAGTTAAGTCGAACCAAGGTTGCAACCGAAGAGCATTTTGAACCTTGTACATCAATTAGACAGAAAACCAGTGCGTTAAATCTGTTGTTAATATTTATGTTCGAAACTCTTTTCGAGAGCTGATGATTCATTCATACATACGAATAAATCCTAAATTCTTGAAATTATCAATTTTTAAAAGACAAACATGAATTTCGACTGGCAGTCGAAAAGCGTCAACACAATTCGACACATTTGACATTTTTTTATAGTCTCCTTCAAGCAAATCCGCATGCAATTAGCAATTCTGATGTTTACTTAAAAATCGTGATTTCGTTACTTTTTTTTTTTTCTGTTTGCATATCACAAATTAAGGAAATAAAAAATAAGAAATAAAAAGAGCACACTCACTGTAAATGAAAAAAACAATTTGATTAGTTAATTTATTAGATGGATGGATCTCACAAAAGAGGACAGAAAGGACCGCGAACTCTGTTACTATCGCACAACCGTGCCAGACTTTGCGAATGGAAAATTTTTCACTACGCAGCACGTCATTTTTGGAAGTTTTTTTTAACAAATATTGGCAACCATTTATCTAGTTAAGTGATTGTAAATCAGTTAAATAGTTACATAATGAATATTAAATCTGGGGCTACAAATATTGACATAGAGAACGTGTCGAAAAATTGGGAAATCCACGTCGATGGCACGTGACTCACATAAGGGTGCAAAGACTTAAATTTATTAACTTCCACTTTGCAGATCATGAAAAAGCGCATGAGTAAGTGAAAATTAAATTATTTTAAAATAGATGCAGAGATTATTTGATCATTTTATTAATATAGAGCAATTAATTCAAATACTTGATTGTATTGCTTGATTTTGGCAAAAGTTTGTTTATCATGTTCTCGACGCGAGGCTTAAAAAAGCCAGATCATTTTATTTAGAAAGATTTGCTTAAAAGCCCGTATGTTTTCGTTTAAAACTTTTAACATTAACTCTGTTTTTTTGAAGTTGGATCTTTTAACTTAGAGTTGATCGAAAAGTGCATAGACTTCATAGATGAAAACGCATAAATCTTTTCTACACATAAATACTTGGAATGAAATTAAATGGACTACTCTCGTTTAAAGGAATAAGGGTAAACACAATGCCGCGCCTAGAAGTATACACTTTATAACTCATATATACACTATATCTATCTGATATAGAAAATCACTTCGAAAATCGAAAACGAAAATTTTTGTTATATCTTTATGTTTTCAGGTGTGTTTTAAGTGATTTTGGACTGGTTTCAGGAAAATAGATATATACCCAGTCAAGTCATAAATACTGGTATACAACTGAACACACTCATTGCGAATGCAACACTGCGCGCATCCATTTCGTATTGAATGCGATTTGACACTTGATATTTATGCTTCATTGTGACGTAAAAAGTTTTTGACATTAATTGCTTACAATCATGGAATGGGGCGACATCGAAAATCGTATTGTTGTAGTTGGGCCTACTTAAATGCAACATGGAAAAAGGCGATATCTTTAGGACGTTGCGACCGCTTGGAATCACTCGCAATTTTGTGTATCTCGCCTCATTGAAGGAAAAACAGAAGCGAAGATCAAAAGCGTTTCTCAGCCGGTACGAAAAGATTGCTCACAGGCAAATTCTGTTTACTGACGAGAAAATCTTCACCGTAGAAGAATCGTTCAATAAGCTGAACGATCGTGTATATCCTCGGTCATCCAGAAAAGCATCCCAACTCATCCCGAGGGTTCAAAGAGGCCACCATCCCGCGACTGTAGTCGTATGGTGGGGAGTTTCCTACGATGGCATTACCAACTTCCATTTTTGCGAGAAAGGAGTGAAAACATCGGCCAAAGTATATCAATCCACCGTCTTGGAACCCATTGTGAACTCTCTCAACCAATCAATATTCAACAGCAAGCCATGGACTTTCCAACAAGACTCTGCTCCAGCTCACAAGGAAAAACGACTCAACTGTGGCTCAAAAACAACGTTCCGAACTTCATATCAACGGGTGATTGGCCAGCTGGTAGTCCAGACCTGAACCCGTTGGATTACAAGTTTTGGTCCGTATTAGAGGGCATGGCTTGCTCTACTCGACACTCAAATGTTTAGTCGTTGAAGCGAGCCCTTGTCCGTGCAGTGGACAATTTCCCCATGCATGAAGTGCGTCTCGTAATCGATGAGTGGGCACCACGTCTTAAGTCGTGCTGGAAGGCATATGGAAGTCATTTCGAATAAGTTGTTCTAAAATCTGTAGCCATTGAATAACCCAATAAGAACAAAAAAAAAAATTGTTTAAATACTAATTCGTTTTTATTTGGCTCTGATTTTTCTCTGTACCAATATTTATGACTTGACTAGGTATACAGTGGGCAGCAAAACTGCCCGGATGTTTTGCATTTCCATGGTAATGTTATCAAAATGAGTAGGCCAATAGCAATTTGAAATTCATTTTAAGTTTATTTATTCAATTGAATATTTTTCTCAAAATTCCGTTATAAAAACAGTACAAAAATCATTTTAATAAAAAATAACAAAAAACAAAAAATTCTCTATTCGGACAGTGTTGCACATAATTCATATCAATTTATAAAAATTAATTTTTTGGACAAGTTCTTAATTCGTTTAGGCATACTTTCCGACAATTTTTCTATGATTTCATGTTCAATACTTTGTAATTCCCTTTGCACGCTTTCCCAAAGTTCGTCGTCGGTTTTCGGTGAATTTTCACGTGCACCCAACACCCTTTTAATGATTGTCCACAAATTTTCAATTCTATGCAGAGAATTCCATCAACTAAAAATTTTCTTCTTTTTCATAATCCCTTGGATTCCTGCCAATGGACCCACATGCCACCAAGTAAAACAGCCCCAAACTAAAATCCCCTCACCATCGTGTTTCATGGTTTACTTTACCTGATGCTTTCGTAGGCGCTCGTGAGGGCGATATCAGTAGTACTCATTGCCTTCTGACTGTTACCGGTCAACTTTAGTTTCATCGATCCAAATTACTCGTTTCCTGTCTCCTACAGTCCAGTCTTTCTGCATGCCTTATTTTTTATTTTTTTAATTTCTGCATCTGCACACCTTATTTTGTGGGACCCTTCGCAACGCGTCTTGCACGTTTCTTAAGGAGTGCTTAAGAAAAATCACTTCAATTTGTTTTTTGTAATGCTGGGAATGCTCCTATTATTATTAAATTTTATGTCATTTCTGTTTGGTAGATTCATAAATCTGAATTGGATGTAAAAAAAAATATTATTAAGTGTCACTTGGCACACCCAAGGTGGACGTACGAGTATATAAAAATCGCAAAGGCACTAAAAGTTAATAGAAAAACAGTTGCTACTACTATTAAGAAATATAAAGAGAACCTGCCAGATGAAAGAAAAGAGGGATCTAGTCGAAAAGCTGGTTTTATGAACACAAAAAAGGTCACTGAGATTTTGAGGAGCCTTTTTGAAAATAATCCAAACATTTCTGAACGTAATTTGGCGAAAAAAGCAGAATGTTCAAATTTTTTAGTTCATTACGTTGAAGAGAAATACGGGCTTGAAAACATACAAAAACCAAAAGGTTCCCGACCGGAACGCCAAAAAAAAATTTGGATGCGACACAACGGGCAAAACTTTTGCAATCAAATTCCCCAGAACTTAAGCCAATTGAAAGATGTTGGGCCCTGGTCAAAAAAGAGTTAAGGGCCACCAAAAAAGCTGTCAACACCCTGGAAGAATTAAAAAAACAATGATGGAAGGTGTTCCTGAAAATATTAAAAAAATTGTTAAAAATAAAGATTAATTTTTTTTGCTAAGTTTTACAGATTTGGCGACATGAAATAAATACTTTTAATTTTTTTAATTTATTAAGTTCTATTTGTACTGTATTTTTTATTCATTTTCGATGAGTAAATTTTTTCGATTGGACTCCTTATTAACATGCAAATCTCCATCCAATTCTCTTTCGCAACATTTGGTCAATTATTGACTGTTGGTTTGGTGTGTCAACTCTCGATCTCAAAAAGCCTATCCAATGGGATATTGCATGTTGTGCATCTTCCTCGTGATTTACGCAGTCTGGGCAAAAAACTAAGCTATTGCATACGAATCGATGTAGGTATATACTTTCGAAATCCACCGTGTCCAAATAGAAACTACGAGGGCGGGTCAATAAGTCCGTGACTTTATGATTTTCTGACCTCTTTAAGGAAACAGCAACACTGCTCCTATCAACAGGCATCTGTCAGTTGACTCCTGTTAAAATTTAAACTTGCTGCGTCAGTTAGTTTGTGTTTGACAGCTATTTTTATCAGACTACTCACTAATTTGAGGAGAAAATGGAAAAAAGTGAATTTCGTGTGCTTATTAAGCATTATTTCTTGCGAAAAAAAACCATTACCGATACCAAGGCTAAGCTTGATAAATACTATGGGGACTCTGCACCATCGATTTCAATGGTAAAAAAGTGGTTTGCTGAAGATGCCGAACGTCCTGGACGCCCAGTTGAGGTCTCTACACCCGAAACAATCGAAAAAATTCACGATATGGTGTTGGCCGACCGAAGATTGAAAGTGCGAGAGATTGTGGAAGCCGTAGGGATCTCGCATGGCTCAGTGGTTTCAATTTTGAATGATCACTTGGTCATGAGAAAGCTTTCCGCAAGATGGGTGCCGCGTTTGCTCACAGTCGACCACAAACGCAATCGCGTAACAACTTCACAGGAAGGTTTGGCGTTGTTTAATCGCAATATGGAGGAGTTTTTGCGCCGTTTTGTAACCGTGGACGAAGCATGGATCCATCACAACACACCAGAGAACAAACAACAGTCAAAACAGTGGGTTTCTAAGGGTGAATCGGCGCCAAAGAAGGCCAAGGTGGGTTTGTCAACCAATAAAGTTATGGCGACTGTTTTTTGGGATGCACGCGGGATAATCCACATTGACCACCTTCAAAAGGGAAGAACAATCAATGGGGAATATTATGCCAACTTATTGGACCGATTCAATGACGATTTGAAAAAAAACGACCTCATTTGGCCAAGAAAAAAGTTCTTTTCCACCAAGACAATGCAAGGGTGCACACATGTGCAGTTGCCATGGCAAAAATCCATGAATTGGGCTATGAATTGCTCCCTCATCCACCCTATTCTCCAGATTTGGCTCCGAGCGACTACTTCTTGTTCCCAAACCTGAAGAAATGGCTTGGTGGAAAAAGATTTGACTCCAATGATGAAGTCATCTCGCAAACAAAGGCCTATTTTGAGGACCTCGACAAATCATTTTTTTTTGGAAGGGATAAAAAAATTGGAGAAGCGTTGGACAAAGTGTATAGAGCTCAAGGGAGACTACGTTGAAAAATAAAATTATTTTTTTATCAAAAAATCCGTGTTTTAATCCAAAAGTCACGGACTTATTGACTCGCCCTCGTACATAAGATGCAAGTTACAGTTTCCAGATTGGATCAATTTGTAGATCCATCTGTCCTTCGTAATAGAGTTCCACCGAGTTTGCCACGTGGTCGTTGAAGTCGCTCTTCCTTCTTCAATGATCCTCTTGACTGCTAGAAGTAGTCTAAAAGTTCTGCTTTTATAGACTCTCTTCTTCTCGTTCGCAAGAAAATCGATGGAAATCATCTATGACAAAATCTGCTGCCATTGGATACTCGTAATCAATACTTTGATGATTACTTTCTCCATGCTTCCACATCCATTAGGGCCCCAATCTTATTTTTTGATACTTTATAACGTCTTTGATCTTCCTACCCTTCTCCACATTTTTCTGACCGGTTATGAAAACAGCTTCCGTTTTGTAATCTAATAGTTCTACGCCAGCGGATAAAAGCCAGTCTTTGATAAAGTTGATGGCATCACTCGTAACTGATTGTATCTTGCAAATATTCTTTGCAACAATTACAATGGCGATGTCGTCAGTGAATCTGATTATTTTTACTCCTCTGGAAGTGTTAATTGTATCCACTTTGGTCTGACATGACGATCTCCTGTAGTACTTTAGCTCTTGCTCTGGTAACAAGAGTTGGCTAAGGGCCAAAAAGTGAAAATAACCCTTTTAAGGTGCAGATAATGGTCTCGAAAAAAAGAAAATTCGTCCTTACTTTCCGGATTCCTATTCTCTTAAGAGAGTACATTCTCCAATTTTTAGTATCGAGTTCAGATTTCTGGGTATGAGAACGCATCAGCACATCGCCCGCTTCCCCGAGTTGCTCCGGAACCAAAAAGATAGGGAGCTTCAGTTAAGTTGTCAGAAAACCTTGGAAGTCTTGATATCCCGGTGTAGGATTTTCGGCACGGACGTGTTCAACTATTTCAAATTTTGCTGCCTGAAGTATCAAAAGTCTTATTTCATTAGAGAAATGGATCACGCATTTTTTTTAACAAGAATTCGTCTGAGCATCGTTTTGGTCCAATTTCTGGGCAGGGCCAATGGTTAAGCAACATTTTTCGGGGTCATCAACGTCAGCAGCCACGGCAGAACATGTGGCTCCAGTTCGACGCGAAATTATGCACAATCCGCGTAAATCGAAAAGGAATATTGGGGCCTGTACTAAAATTAAAAAAAATAACAATACATACACTTAATTTAAATAGAAGTTGCAACCACACACAGTGCAGAACGATGTTGGAGAGTTTTCGAACAGCAAAAACGTTTAGAAACACACTGGCTCCAACTCGTCGTTCAGTACGGCACATAGCCGCACGGCTCTTAGAGAATTGAACAACACGGGTACGACCAAACCCTGCTAGGTCTTGTACCTCTCGTTCAGCTGAGAATTTCCCTCCGGTGACTGAAAATACCGTCGAACATCCCACGCCCGACTCTGCAGGGTATTTTGGTGAAAACTTGAAAATGTTTCCTTACAAAGTGCAGTGGTTGTTGACCTTAAATCGGGTGTCACATACGCATACGCCTTCCTGAATCTCATCCGATTTAAGAGACCTAGACTTCTTTCTATGGGGTTATTAAAAGTCAGGAGTTTATGTGAATAAGCAATAAGTTCTTATCACCGGCTAAATAGGATACACCAACAGCGAGAGAATGACATCTTCGCGCATAATGAAAAAAGATCCTCTCTATGTGTCTCGAAATATTATAGTAAGCAGGTTTTAAAACATACGCTAATATATATCTTTGACGCTGAAAAGGCACTGTGAGAAAACTCGACGTTAGACGGCAAAACATTTACATAGTTCTTCCCAAATGGTATTCCGAAAAGCATGTCGCCGTGTGGCGCTCCCATTGTTCCGATTTGAGTTCTGTTTTTTTTGTTAAGTTGGTACATCTGTTGTTGATATTCCCTCTTGATCTTAGCGTCATAGCTTGACAATTGCAAAAGTTACGTAGCACAGAGAACATTTATCTCTGTGTGTGTTGGCGGTTTCTTACAATTTTAGAAATGAATACTTTTACTTGTTTACGGACGTTGGAAATGTTGGAAAAGTGTTTCGGCAACGATTCTCTAAAGAAAATAATCGTTTACTAGTGACACGAGCGGTTCAAAAGTGGTCGTGAGCCAATCGAAGATGATGAACGCAGTGGCAGACCATCGACATCGAAAACCGACGAAAACATTGATAAAGTAAAAGAAATGTTGGTCAACAACCGCAAATTAACCATCCGAGAGATAGCGGAGGACTTGAACATTGCCTATGGATCCGTCCAAGACATTTTGGTTAATGATTTGCGTTTCCGTCGTGTAGCAGCAAAGTTGGTGCCAAATGACCTCAATTTCATGCAAAAAATAGACCGCGTTGACGTCGCAAAAGAGATGATTTGCGAGGCTGAATCCAATCCCACATTCATCAAAAGGATCATTACTGGAGACGAGACGTGGGTTTATGAGTACGACACGCAATCCAGACATCAGGCAAGTGAATGGCGTTCACCAAATGAGCCGAGACCAAAAAAACCACGTCGTTTTCAGTCAAAAAAGAAGGCAATGCTCACGGTTTTCATGGACTATAACGGTGTAGTGCATCATGAATTTTTGCCAGACGGCCACACAGTAAACAAAGAGTATTATTTGGGCGTTATGAGACGTTTGCGTGAAGCAATTCACCGAAAGAGACCAGAATTGTGGACAGAAAACGCGTGGATTTTGCACCATGATAACGTACCGTCGCCCATTGCCATCATTATTCGTAATTTTTTGACGAAAAATGCAACAAATACCATCCAACAGCCACCGAATTCACCTGACTTGGCTCCCTGTGACTTCTTTCTGCTCAATCGAGTTAAAAAAAACACTACGGGGAACGCGTTTCAGCAGTTGTTTCGAGGATTGGATCAATCGCTGGCATTAGTGTGTTGCTGTCGATGGGGATTACTTTGAAGATGAATAAACGTGTATTTTTAATTTTCTGAATAAATCATAAAATCACTGATCAAGGTGGTATATTGCAAACAGCAATGCACTGTCGCATTTTTTCTAACCACATTAGATAGATAGATAGATAATTTTTATTTACTTCTTAAAATCCAGCTACAATTTACCAGTTACATTAACATTAAAAGAAATAATAATGACATAAGTATTTTTGAAAGGAAAATAGAGATAATGTCATTTTAAGGCTATGTAGTTAAAGCTTTAATAAAGAAAAAGAAATGGGTGGGGTGGTCCCATAAATTAAATCATACATATTATGACAACAAAAATTAACAATTATGAAATTATGAAAACGAAATCGAAAACTAAACATAACACCAAAATATCAAAGAAGAATATTAAACAAAGATTCAACACTCCCAACATCAAGGGAAAAGAGCCAATTTTTTACAAGTTTTACAAAGACTTTTACTTAATCGCTCGGAAGAAAAGTGGAAGTTTGTGAAATAACCGACAGGATGAAACACTATAAAAGTTTCGAAATGCGGTTGTACGAAAAACGGGTACAGTGACTTGATTTAATAAATTGCCACGTTAACTGTAATTGGCGATTTGTCTGAAGTTTAGATTTCCTGATCTTAAATAAAATATCTTTAGAACTTTATAGCAGTACAAGTGACGGACTAGAAGAACCCTCAAATTTCTGAAGAATGGAAAACTAGAATAAAAGCGGGGCTTATAGCTAATTTTCTTCAAGATGTGTTTTTGTAGCATCAAAAGAGGCTTAATTTTGCTGAAGTATATACCTCCCCAGCAGGCAATACCGTATTGTAGTCTCGAATGAAATATACCATAATATATCTTTTTCAACAGTTTAAATGAGCAAAAATTGCCCAGAAAATAAAAATTGCTTAGTGTGTCACGAAAATAATGTCTCAAATACTCTGTGTGGTTATAAAAACTCATCCTAGAATCAATGATAAGTTATATAATAAATTATTCACAATTTCAACTTGAAAACATTTATCGCTGCAACCGAAACAATTATTAAAAGTCTGAGAGGAGGAACTGGGCTTGCAAGAGCAATAAGAGAGTTTAGACTTCCGACCGTTGGTTGCATGAAAGTAAACCTCAGCACCAAAATGGTTATGCGCTGACAAATTAAAAAACATAATTTTCGTTTTAGAGCTTATAATAGCATGTCCCCACCACAACTAAATCAGCACCAAACTCCGAGTGAAGTTCAGCTTTAACCAAAAAGTATTCCTATCAAATCCGCCTCTACTCCAACAAGCTTGTTTTTATCTTTACATGCTTCTGTTCGGCATTTGTGCTTTAGCATATTTCCCCCCCCCCCCCCCCCCCCTCATTTTATTAAGAAGTTACATTATATCTACAGTACTATCTCAAAGGCTTGCCTAGCTCTTGCACCCGATGATTGTTCTATCTTCTTTTCTCGGAAGGATCTGTCTATGCTTAGCTGGTTAATTCCGTTGGGTTCTTCGAAACACTTCTAGCATCATCTCTATTTTAACATCGTGGCTAATTGCCGAGTATTTAATTACAGATAAGTGCGGCATTCAAAAGTAGACTTCGTATACGGAAATTTCTCTTCTTCTTTCGTAGCTTCAAAGGGCTGGGCTCTGTCGATCTATTGGACAGTAGTAAGTTAAGATGTTAGGCAGATGTTATTCACAACATATTTCACTTAGGGAATAAGTCGTTCTTCAATAAGGACTTGTTTCGACCCAATACACTCTACGCTTTCTCTTAAACGCCAAAACCTTTTTTAATTATCTATCAGTTCTGAAATAAATTTCATCATTAACCTTTCTAGGTAAATTTTATTTAATCTTCAATTCATACCATAATTGAACCTCAAACCACAAATTACTAAAAAGTTCATTAATAACAAATTTGAAACCACATCTTTTTGGTAAGTGCGAAGTAGGCGATAACTTTCTTTGAACCATGAAGACAAACAAGCTCCTGCAGTTCTCTTTGTATCAAAATTTAAAAAAAAAACAGTGATCACATAAGTGACAAAAGAACAAATTTTTTTTGCGTAAAAGTGTTAACTGCTACAGCGCGTGGCGGTTGGATGACAGTAGAATTTTCTGATTAATTCCGGATAACTTTGCCATGAAGTCATCAATCCTGAAAATATTGACTATTTAAGGTGTCAGTCTTAAATGCCACAATTAGTTCAGAAAAAGATCTTCTTTACTTATAAATTCTAGTTCTATCTGCATCTAAAAAAAATATGTTGTTTTGTTTTAAATTACTCGTAAACTAAATTTCATATTTCTCCCGAATTTTCAAATATTCTGATAACCAAATTAAGAAAGAAAAATCCCACAATGATCCATGTGACATTGTATCTCTTATAATTCACTTTTTTTACAATTTAATTTAAAGTCGATTATTTAGTGACGGCTAATGAAGTAGTCATAAGAACCTATGACTTCTACACAATATACGAATTTCTCAGCTCCCAGACGGATGAATGGTAAAAAAAATATCTGTTTGCAAAAACCTGTAATGTCCAGCTGACTTGGGTATCTGAAGTCTATTAACACAATTTGACGTTCAAATTAAGACATTTGTTTTGTGTCTCATACTCTATTTTAATTCGATTACTAAATTCTTCCGTTGAATGATGTTGAGATAAATATATACAGAATGAGTAAATCCTTTATAGATAGGAAAAAAACATGTATCGGATTAGACCAAATACATATTCGCAGTAACTCATAAGTTCTTAAAGTGCTTCCTTGAAAGTTTCTACGAACATTTGCGGTATCTTTTCCCTTCTATCTGTGTTATCAAAATGACGAAGTGATTAACTAGAAATTGTCAGCTAAAAGATTTCTAAAATAAAACATTGTGCATTGATTAGCACTTTAGGAGTTCTAGGAAAAGAATAGTTAAACTCTTAAACAAAAAAAAAAATAAAAATTAGTAAAGTGGTTAATTTAAAGTGTAAACAAAAATGTTTTGTTATAAGTGTTAGGTTCTTTTAAATTGATTTTACAACGTAGCGCGGCTTTGACTAGCTATAAGTAGATGTCGCAAGATAAGAGTGATTATTGTGATTTTGTAACAAAATAAAAAAAAACACCTGAGAGAAAATGTATACCTATCTTGTGTTACCCTATGAGAAACAACAACATGTAAAGATACACGCTCTACCAGGAATTTGTCAAATTTGCGGCCAAGGTCATTGTGAGGGGATATGTCGAACCTGCAACGAGAAAAATATGGCAACAGGATTGAAATATATATAAGGCTTAAAATTTAGTAATTACAAAGCAACGATTATGGTGAACATCAGTTAAAAAGATTCTGCGTTTATTTTCAGTAAAGTCACATCCGAGGTCTTTTCTGTTAGTGAATCTGATTTGAAGCATGAATACTGGATATGACGATTCTGACCACCTTTGCGAATACATGAAAACACTGAATTTGGCAAAGATGCTTAGAAAATTTGGCACCTCTATCAATTTGTATGCGTTTTAGCTTCCTTTCTTTCTAGTAACTGCAACAACACAGATCATTGGAGAAGAATTTATAAATGACATCCTTCAGCAAATCTTGCATGACTAAGAATCGCATCGTAAGCTCGATATTTAGATTCCAGTCATGTATCATCTACTGCGATTTGCTCCATATTTACTCCCAAGCTTTTACCTAAATATAGTTGTGAACAACACTGGTAGTCCGCCAGAGTCGAGTTGTAGTTTCCAGTCTGTTAAACACTCTAAAATTTTTCTTTTAGGCTTGAGATCTACTTCATTATTAATCGGGTTTTCTCCTACTCCATCACTCTCCCACCTAATCTGCGTTGGGTAGCTACTAAAAAAAAATTTTAGGATACATCCAGCTCCTATGATTTCTTTTAGAAACTAAAGATTACTTTGAGCTGGGGTGTCGCATGGATTCCTTTCTGTTTCACCTGAATTTTATTCTATTGCGTTCTCTTTGCTCGGTACTTTTCCTTACTTTAACTAGTTTTTCATTTTCCATTTATTCTTCATAGTGCCACTTACCTTGCTAATGGATATTCAGTGGCACATATGGAAGATTTGAGGTGTTCCAGGCGTACTGAGGCGTTCATAAATAAACATTTTATTTTGTCCATGTTGTGGATTATTTTCGTAATGTTTCTCTACGACTGAAAACAAACCAGAGCGGACAGGACGTCTTTGTTATCGAATCAGACAACAATCCATTGATTCTTATGAGTCAACACACGCGAAAGCAGACGAGATAAAAATACTTTTTCCGGTTGCTGTGTGTGGATATAAAAATTGTCTTTTAGTCGGACAAAGACAAGACGTCGTTGTCCGCTGCGATGCGTTTTTAGCCTAATATCCAGTATGTTGCAAGAATGTTTTTAAGAGACCAGAACGCATTCGATTTTATGGAGTAGTCGAACATCTAAGGAAGAATGATGTCTCTACAGATTTCAACATACAAATTCCCTAGTACCATTTTGATGTCCTATTTCTTTAAGCCTTCGTCCAAAACGTTGTTAAGATTACCTAGTTAGAATCCGTGCATTTCCCGGAAATATGTATTATAGTATTTAAGCCATGGAATATCAATCACATCGACCTAGCCTCTAAGCGGCTACCTAGAACTTGAACGAAACGAAGAAGGAGATCGCTATTTCCTTCCGACCTACTGAACCGGTGACGCTTCTCACTATCGTGTGCGATGTCTCTATCGTGGAAGATTAACGATTCGCTAATTTGTTTTTGTTCAACTCTTTTTTTTATCAAAATAGAGGTACGCGTCTGGGGGCACAAACCAGTGTAAGAACACTGTTTCGTGGTATAGATATCTAGGGTAATACTCGTAAGCTCCGGAGATAAGATTATCGCCCTATGGTATAGAACTTAATTGGCATAGAATTTTATTTGCTCCGACACTGTTGTTCTGTACAAGCGAGGTAAGGCCCCTAGGTAGGCTCTCTAAAACACCCGAATCTTTTCTATTAAACTAGCTCATTGGCCGAATGAGGGCCATGTACCCGATAATCTTCACCCTTGCATCAAGTTGGCTGCTATAAAATAGTCCCTTTCTAATGGCAAAAGCGCCTTTGGCTCATTTCTAAGCAACATCTAAAGAGTGGTCCATCTGTTGGTTTATTTTGAAAAATACTATAAAAAAAAAAAACAGCGATAGCGATGGCGCGATAGTTAGCTCATTGGACTATCACGCAAACAGCCTGGGTTCAATTCCTGGCTAGGTCACCAACAATTTTTCAAATCGCCATCACCCTTTCGGCGGGCAATGGCAAACTGCCGAAAGTAAAATTGCCTACGAAAAAGCTTCTAAGGAGTGCCGCCGGACTCGGCGATAAACCGTAGGCCCCACTCAGATGTGACTAAAATGACAACATGAGCAACACAAATGAGTGTCAAGAAGCTATGCCATGGCCCATACCGGGCTGGCAGCGCCACAGTGTTTTTTTTTTTTTTTTTTTTTTTTTTTATAAAAAAAACACACAATTTCAAGTTGCTTCAAATTCCAAACAGAGTAGCGATAACGAAGTGGGTATTCATTTTGTTTCAATTGCTTACTTAACTTGATCTTCTAGGTGTATAGTCCAAGATCTATGTATTGTATATGCAAAGTTCTACTCATAATCGGCATCAGCAGCAATATTCTCAGTTGAGCATGTTGGACGAATATGGGAGTACGCATTATTTCAACTGAAATTTGCACTGTTTTGTCAACACAACCACAAGTTACTTTGCAATAGTTTCCAAAGTTGATCGAACATAAATCGATCCATTTCATACGGTGAAAATTTAATCCTATCAGTGTCGAAACAACATATGATTCAAAACGAACCCAACAGATGGCCTATACTTTGTTTGTTTGTTTGTTTGTTTGTTAAAATATAGATATTGATATCGCCTGTGTTGTCAAAAGATCGAAAGCTTTTGCCTATTTCATCTGGATCTACAAAGGCCTCAAACAGAGGCGTCCAAAATATAATGCTTTCCGAAATAAGATAGTTGATCTTCAACTTTCAGTCATCTGAACTATATCTACTCGATCAAATCGTCTGCGTATGCTATGGAATGGTGAAGTCAACTCACAAGACCGCTCACGTAGATGTTAAATAGAATCTGTGAATTAGAAGTGTCTTCTTGCAGACAATTTTTAATGTAAAATACGTCAGCGGAAGTCGCATCACCATTTTTACGACGGTTTGTCTGCTGGTGAGCATATGAAAAAGAAAGTATTGAAGTTGTTCACTTATCCCCAACATGTGCAGCTTGGAGAATAATCCTTTAATCATACCCTGTTTTCTACAAGTCAATCAAACAGGCACCCTTGCACTGTTCTTTTGGTCGACTGGATTTCAGATACAAGTTTAGACGAGAAATGTGATACATATCTTGTCCCTCCTTGAAATTGAATTGATTATCTAGGACTATATTTTGGTCCTCAACCCACTTAGTAAGACTCTATTGATCAACTTCTCGAATACCTTGCTGATATTCGGAAGCATACTTATCGACCGAAGATTCACCGGATTGGGCGTGTCATTACCACTTACGGGACTCAATGATTCTAAGATTGCATGGAGCTGTTCCTTCAAAATAAAAGGGGTTAGCTCCCTTCGTTAGCGATGACAGTATTTGCCATATCAGCGTCAATGAAATCAGTGAACCCTGAGCTCTCGAACCGCCAATTCTCTAATTCATTCATTTCATTTCGTGGGGAATTTGCAAAAGGATCTGATTTACCTGGTCACGGTTCGGGCCACTGACCTCATTCGCATGCGAATCTTCAATCACAAAGAAGTCGTCATCTGTATCTATGCCTGCTGTTAGCAGTACTTGTTCGTTGAGCGTCGTTTTGGCGATCTTTAGACAAGGTCGTTCTGATCTTTCCTCCGAAGTGTTTTATTAATTTTGATTTTGGAACAAATTCAAGATGATTGTGTTAGCAGCCCACATTTGTTTGTTCCAATGCGAACTTGTTATTTTGTTTATTAATATTAAGAGGTTTTTGATCGACAACTTCATTGTCATGACCTTCAGGTAATGTCTGTACAAGGTTTTCAGTCTCGACAGCAGTCTACTCTTGTGTCGGTGGAGCGCGTCAATAGTTGCATTCCGAAACATGACCTCAATCTGCTGATACCGAGGTATCGTATGGTCCATTGTTCATCGTATGGTTTTGTCCATACATTTCTGTTGGAATGTAGATAGTTTCTGAGGAGAGTTCCATCTTCAGAATATTGAAGAACTACGTCCATTCATTGTACCTCATTGAAGTTATAGGAATCCCTTTGAAAAAACTCATCCAATTCCGAAATTTCGTTTAAAACGGTTAAGGGGCAATTATACAGTGTGTTGAGCCGTCTATGGAAAAGACTTTTTGTCGCCTTTAGAACGAGTTACATGACACTGTGCTGGCCAGTGGCATCGTTGCTCAAATCAAGCCGTCAAGCATAGTGCGCCATTCAACTTAGACGATGATAGATAAAACATCCGTCCGAAAGCCAACACGAAGAAAGTATAGAATATCTAAAGAGAAATAAAACAAAACAGCACCGGCGATTAGCAGGCAGATGGAAATGACTTTGTGCAGATAATCAACACATTTTTCATATCTGGTCAGAATACCTGATAAATGGAATCGTTCGCCGGTCCACAAAAAAGAAGAGCCACTCAATAATGGAAGTATAAGTCTTCTCAACATTGCATACATGATTTAATCTGCCCTATTGTTAAACGTCAGAAAGCCTTCATCAGCAACTTGTTTGGCTCATATTCTTGCGGTTTTAAGCCAAGAATGTGCACAAATAACAAAATCTTCACTCTCCGGCGAATCTAGATAACGCTCTATCATCTGATTTCTTTCACATCATACTTGAAAGAATTGTTCGGAAGTAAATACCAGAGGCACAAAAAAGGCTGTGCATCTACTGGCGTACGCTGATTAGCAAAACTCAGCCAAAATTGCTGGACCGTGATTATAATAATTATAAATCCAGTTCTGTTCTTGACATCTCAATATGCTTGGAATATGCATGAATTGTGGAATAGAAAAACCATCAAGTAATATGCTATTGTGATCTTCGTCGACATTTAAGGCGCCTGAATGCAAAAAAACTCTGAATAGACTCTTAAACTCAACACGTCCTCTTCAGTAGGAAATATAGAATCCTGAACCGCTTGTATTTTTTTACTTTTTCGCCGTCTTCAAATTGGGACCCAGACAAGACACAGTGAATTTAACCTCCTAACAGCGTTCAGTTAAGTCTCTTTATAAAAGATTCAACAAAGCTCTAAGCGCAACTTGGCTGTACAAAGTACCACCGATTCTTCACAGTATAGTTCGGTTCCATCAGGATTGCGTTTATTCCCGATCCGAAGACAAACATAAGCTTACTTAACAACGAGTCAAATCCAAAGTTGTCGTACCCCGTTGGCAAAAATTAATTGTCTGGTTTGGCCACATTGAGCAAATAAAATGAGAGCAGAGCCAAATTTCTTCTGACTTCGGTTTTTTCGGATAATGATAAGAACTAGGCCCTTGATCGCAAAGGGAGATACGTTTTATTTTACCAAGTAAAAGGCAGGGATTCAGGCCCTGATCTTTTGACCTTATATCTACCAAAATCTGGCGAAAATTCAGGCACCCTTACCAGCAGCTCGCTATAGACAAAACGAGTAATTACATTTTGGTGGTTAGTAATAATGAATCTTGCCAGCCAAGCAAATTAGCATTCCCATAAAAACATATTGTTTTTGTTTATCACAGTCACAAATGATCGTGTCTCTGAAGAAGGTGATGCAAACAGGTATCTAGTTTACCAATTGTTTGTATCCAACACAAGCGTTCTTAATATTTTTATTCCTTACATTGATTTCGTAAAAGTATTATATTTTGGAGTATCAAAGAGATATACTAAATGGAAAAATGTTCGCTGTCTTCAGAGGGCGCCAAATATTTATAATGTCAAATATATCAAGACACAAACTGCTACAGTTGCTAAGAACGTCATGAAAATCAACTCGTGATACGAGAATGATGCGTCATTCTAGACTCGCGCGAACTCTACGAGTATTTACAATTTTTAAAATAAACATCAATATTTCCTTAATCAATGTATGGGTATCTGTTCAATATAAATACTTCTCTTCTTATATTGTATTTAACTACTGCAAAGTAATACCTAAAATCTTCACAACTTCATGTGAGTGACGTCACTGATGTTAACTTCCCGACTGCTGCTTCAAACTCAAAACCTACAACAACTGAGACAAAAAATAACGAATAAAACGAGTTTAAATAATTAGAGTCTCATCTAGTGAAAATAAATTAGCAACGTTGAGTATTATATAAAAGCCTGTGAGGGTGAACATTTTACATTCATTTTAACACCATCAGTCTAAAGCTTTGCTGGCGAGAGAAATCTTGAATCCACTGTATTTTCTTTTTTTTTTTCAAAAAATAAAGTTTTTTTTAACAATTTTGTAATTTTACTGTGAAATAAAAAATATCTTAAATCAAATAAAATGAATCTTGTACAAAGAGCCGCAATTATGACATTTATGTGCGCTGTCATTTGGAGAGTGGCCTTTGGAGTACCTGTACTGCCTATTTTGGACACATCCTCAGGAATTGACAACGCCACTATTGAGGAATTGAGAGCAAGTGTCAACGATTCACGGAAGAATTTGTAAGTGGCTAGTTTTATATCAAAATATCTCTCTTTCTTAACGGTTTTGCATAATAGCATCTATCTTAAATTGTCTACTTTAAATGTTCTTTCTCCTAAGTGTTACTTCAAAAGCAATTCAGTAACCAAAAAATAAGTGCAAATCCGTATTTTGCTTACAAAAATAGTCTGACTTGATCTTACGTAATAAAACAAATATACAAGTGAGTTCAGGTTTGTTTGACGTTACAAGATACAATGGTAATACTTACTTTTCAAATTTTCCTCAATTTCAACTCCTCCTTGATTATTGCTATTAAAAAATGGTGAAATTTATAAATGTCATTTATAAAGCTTACAATTTTCTGGATGGTTTTCTTTTATGTGCAAAAATGCTGACGAATTAGAAAAATGACAGTTTATTACTGCAGCTCTCACATCACTATGCCTTTGGAGTTTCTGTCCCTGTTGTATTCTACTACTGACATGTTCCGTTTCGGATTAGATTTCTAATAAGTCAAACTGCAATGAGTTTCCTATATTCACTTATACCAAAAAACTTCTTTTAAATCATAAGTACTATCCAATACATTTTGAATCAGAATATTGGACTCTATTTTTTTTTTCAAAACCAATTGTACTCTTTTAACTTATGAGCTACTAAAATCCATGTTTTGACTATTAAATGCTAATTAAAGTCTCATTGAATAAAAAAACTTAACTCATTGCTAAGCTTACGCTTTAAAAGTGCTAAAAGATTTGACATTTTTGACATTCATTATAGCGGCAATGACAGAATTGATTTTTATTAATTTTTTTTTTTTCAATTTCAGGTATGTTGTCAAGGCTGTCGTCTATGAAATAGGTATACTGACCGAAGAAGATGATAACGAAACATCCGTTGAAAGGTAATTCAACTCATACATTGAAATTCAATCCTTGATCCAAAAATATGCTCAAAAACTTTTTTATTTTGTTTTATTTAAGTCAAGAACGTGTCGATTTGACATTCTTTGATACGCACTCGAACCAAAGTCACATCGATTTGGGCAACATACCACTGCCAATTCAAACCAATATCAGTGGTCAAGTACTAACAGGTATTGCACCCGTTCATCTTGGTGCCTTCAGCAGTCCCGATGAACTATTGAGCACTCTACCCTTGACCGGTACCATTGTCAATTTGACACATAGTGATACGGCATACTTCCATTTAACCTCATCGAACACAAGTCATTCAGCTGACCATCCAAAAGTTTTGACCGAAGCAGATTTGGCAAAAATTCCCGAAGCAGTCAATCATTTTTCACACAAACCGATCAGCAGCAATGATGTTGCCTCGGTGCCCTCTTCAGAAGTATCTAATTAAACTTATGGATAGCTACTAATCAAATTAACGAGTGAGCGGAGGAAAATTTCGCTAAGACATCATTTGTTGTTAATTAAATTAATAAGTCTTCAGTTTTACCGCAACCCTTATTGATGTCAAAAACAAACAAAAAGGCTATGAGTGCTCCTCCCCCACTACTACTCATCCCAAAAAAATTGATTTAAAGAAGACAACAGACCCAGCTTGGATATAGATTTACAAATAATTGGATACTCTTCTGCGCGAACAAAGACTGCGAATTTCTCTATTTCTTTTTTTCTATTTTTTTTTTTTTTTTGTTAATAGTCATAACGATTTATGTGTATTTGTATTTTCTCTCATCAGCATAAGTTTGTTAATTAGTTTAACAGTAAACATTTTATTTAAGAAACATAATTTGTATTTGAAACTTATTTCATTGCCTATTTTCTTGATGTTTTTTGATGCAGAGCTTGATCTGCAATATCTTGATT